>CM034149.1:830577027-832002719 GCA_019776745.2 Taxus chinensis | reverse complement strand
TGATCTGTTAGGCATCGATGGAGGGTGTATGGGACACAGAGGCCTTGTGTGAATCCAGGAAGGACGAGGATCATATTTTCTAGTGGAATTTTCTTGAAAATGTCGAAGAGTTGTGAAGTAGCTTTCTTACTTACTCGAATGGGTAGACTACAGTTCTAGAGTGACTGAGCTGACATTAACTGATCGAAGGGCGAAAGGCGGGGGGAACTCCATTCTTTGGTAACTTTAAGTTGTTCGAAGTGGCGCGGAGCTGGACGTTGAGTTTGTGCAGATCCACTTATAGATCAAACACGTTTTAAGGTAGTGTTATTGATTTGGATATGATAAAGAGTTGGAGCCTCTACATCTCTGAAGAAAAGAGGAGGGGATTTCCCGATCTTCAAAGAATGGCGGTTTGATGGTCCATTCAATCCAAACAAACCAACTTCGCAGGGCTGGGGCTCACCAATTCACTGCCGATTGCGACGCAGATATCAATTAGGGCCTGGCGATGGTTGTTGGAGAGGATGGGATGAGGTCAAAAAAGAGACATTTTGACCGGAAGCCTGGGTGAAACGGGTTTTCATAACACTCTCCTAAACAGACACGGGAACTTGAGCCCAAGGTGAGCAGCACGCATAGAGACCCTGGTTTGTGGGGTGATGCGGAAGGAGAGAAAATGCCTTCAGGGGCTTGCAGCAAAGAAATGACAAACCCTGGGTCGAGAGCTGACGATGCAGCTGGGTTCTCCTAGGGGTGGGTTCGAGTGGCGATATGGATTGTGTCAATTTGGGAAGGTGGAAGATCAAGTGGAGTGGGAGCCACCGCGGCTGAGTGGATTGTTGGGGCCTCAGATGGGGGACTAAGGTGATAGGAGGTACTTGTTCCTCCTCCTCCATCAAAAGATCACTTTTTCCAAAGGTTGTTCCCAAACAGTGCAGACGCTTTACTCCCTCGGTAATGAACCGGGTGCGGTGGTAAGCACAAAATTCAAACAGAGTTTTTTTAAATATAAGCTCTTTGGTGTCACTCCTTTAGGGTTATAAGATTTTTAATGGAGGCAGGATTATGGATGAAGATTGCGATACGTTGATGAGGATTTGGGTGTAGAATACGGTTAGACGAAGAGGGAGGATTAGAGATGATGAAGATGGTTTCTTTAACATTAACGAGCTGAGGTAAACGACCTTGCATGTTAGTTCACAGTCTTTTTAGGGATAAACTGATTTTTTTGGGACATTTGGTCGGCGCCGCTTGGGCCCTTGAGATGGAGTAAGTGAGAATGATGACTTTGGTGGAGGAGGAGCCCCTAAAATAGATTTTGAGATGATGGAGATGTGACAAATTTGCGGGTCTTTGGAGCCCAAGGGGGTTTGCTTGGTCGAATGTAATGATGATTTAGGATAATGTCGGTTTTTTAGAAGAGGGAGGACGAAGCTCCCAGAGTAGGGTAATCGGAGGAAATAGAGTGGCCTGGTTTTTTGGTAGTGAGCTGATGCTCCTGATAGAAGCGGTGCCGTCTTTTAGTAGGTAAGTCTATTTTCGGGCTATGGTGAAGAATGTGTTGTAGAAGGAGCCGAGGCTTGATACGTGTTAGAAGAAAACGCCTTCTCAGCGGGGCCACTCCAATCGTTTATGCGGGTAGAGGAGCGGATTGGGGAAGAGCACCAAGAGTTCTTTGATGGTCCGAAATATGGCTTTCCTTTTTCAGGGATGTGACACACTTCAACGGGAATAAGGTGATTGTTAATTCTTTTCGGAGGGAGGAAGCAGGTGGGAGGTTACTTTATGGGTACTTAGATTTTGGTTGTCCGTTTAGGTTCAGAAACGAGTGTATAGTGGTTGATGCTTATCTTTTGATTTTCTTCATAGGAAAGTACATAGTGATTGGCAGAAGGGGGTGATGAAGAAGCAGTTCCTTGCGAAAGGGACTCCTTTGATTGATGCAGTAATCTGGGGTGAAAACTACTGTAGGAAAAGAGATAGGGAAGGGTTCAAAAATCGAGATGCTTCAGTCGAAGTCGGCACAATTTATCGGTACGTTCACCCAAGGGCATAGAGTGTGGGCATGGGAGCCACCGCCGTGAGGTGTCTTGGTAGTGGAAACGCGACGGGCGTACTTGCCTGAGATGAAAAAAAGAATGTCGGATGATGAGACAGATGAGGATGACACTGTCTGGGCATGGCTGGAAGGTTAGAAAGGGAGCGGAGAGCGATGACTCCGTGGCTTCCGTAATGTAGGGCATATTCAAAAGGCAGGCTATCTGAAGATGGTGAAATTCCAGGGATGGATTGAAGTGGAAGGAGGTTCTGAATTCGATTGATGTGTTTGCAGGATGGCTGGTTTCAGAGAAGATTTTCTCTAGTAGAGATGAAGTGATGGTTGAGTGTTTGGTTTTTTTGAGACTCTTGAAGCCATATTGGTGGGGCATTGATTGGGAAAAGGTTTGTTTATTAAACACTCGAGTGCATGATGTGGATGGGAGCATTTGGGTTATCCAGATGAGCTCGCCTTTATCAAGGGAATTTGTGGAACAAAGATTTTTGACAGTCTGAAATCGTCATGTCATGAACTTGGGGTTCTATGATAATGACAGAAATCATGGTCCTATACCAGAATGGACGTTCTGGTTTTCATCCATATTCATAAGGCGGGGGGAAGTTCGATCATGCGAACTTCTCCAACATTTTTCTAAGATAGAGGCATATGATTCCCCATGGAGCAAAGGATCGAGATGATGAAGTCCCTTTTCAAGAGGTATGAGGGGTCTCCGTCGTGAAGGTGCTTAGGAGTATTGTCAGCTCGTGTGCTTTTAATCCGATAGCGTTGGTGGGATCCGGTGATTTTGTCTTCGCGGTGTACGCATTTGTTTTGGTACCACTGCGAAAAACATATGTTTCGATTAGAGTGAAAGTTAAGGCTTACCCTTGTCAATGGCGCGGAGAGGATCACGTTTTGGTGGCCATTGTGAAGGCTTCGTCAAAGGTATGAAAAGTTTGATCCTAAAGTCGAGAAAACGTGATTAGCAAAAGATCGAGTAAACCCACTCGATTTTTTGGGAATTGAGGAAGGGAGCAGACCAATTGTTGATTATCCCTCTCCAAGACGACAAAGTCTGCACTCGAACTCATCATCGATATTGGCGATGTTCTAAAGCTCGTATGATCGAGATCTATGCGCGATATTTATTGAATAGTTTTCAACAAACATCTGGTCTAATTGAGAGAAAGAAAATCAGGACTGTGAGGAATGTTATTGACCGTCTTCTAAAGTAGAGGACTGTTAGAGACATAGGAAAGTACGGAAGCATAAGCTACTGTGATCTGGACTATGAGGTAGGTGCCAGCATGTTGGACTGCGCAAATGTTTGGTTGAGGTTCTTCCCGCCTATGAAATTTTGAAATTTAGGAAGTTCCCATTGGGGGAAGGATAAGGCGTTGAAAGCTACGAGTGTGATGGGTTCATTACACACTTCTTCAAAGATTATGAAGACGAGCCCCTTTTGTGAGGCTTCCAAGCTCTGCGATTTCTTGAAGAGAATGTGAACCACGTCAATTGAGGAGAGGTACATTGGTAATGTCCTACATCCGAAGCAAAGTGTGGGATGTTTGTTAGTCGAAATAAAAATGTCAATTGGGATTCATCTGTTGATGATAGGATGATAGAGGCATAACCAGTGGTTCTGGAGTGACCCGGGTGTGGTATTTGCTGTGGAGAGGTACTTGCGTACATAGCAGGCTAGTGAGATAATAAGTGGTTGAGACAAAAAATGAAGGTTGATGACGACGGGCCTATTAAGAATTGATGAATGCCTATGTTTGTGATTGAATCGAGACAGATGGAGGAATATGAGTGCCCCTTGATTGACATATGGGGAACAAGAACCTGAAAGGGGCCTTCTACGCTACTGCCGGATTGGTATTAAGGGGTGCGAGTTAGAGGATGGGCGAAGGTCACATTTGCTGAATATTTGAAGAAGACCCCCTAGAGGACGAAGTAGAGCCAACTGACTATTCGGAGGGTTGCTCTGAGAGGTACTGACCCTTGGGACACGATGGACGGGATAGATATTAATGCAATATGCTCGGTGTGGCAGAGCATTCCTTATAGCCGGGCACAAGACCTCTCAAGTAGGTTTGTGGATCTTCGGAGTAACTGCGGTGTTCGAATAGGTCAGAATATTTGAGAACTAGTCGATATGTATGTGGAAGAGGAAAAGGGAGGCATAAAGCTCACCCTTCCTCCTGACTCGAAGGCAAGAGAGATGAATGCAAACTATCTACAAATGCCTGGGTGATCCACGAGGATATCGTACACTTGTTGGAATTGGTGTCCTTGATCGATATTGAATAACTTGTGTACTAGGTGTCTAAGAGTGGGCTATCGGATGGCGGTCCCCGAGGAATGCTTGGATTCAGGATCCCTCGGGGAACATACTTCTGACCCAGATAGTTTCGCGAAGGACTCGGGAACTGGACGCGATTGGATTGCCTGCTTGATAGAAAGGATTATATGACCATGATGGGAACCAACAACAGTGGTCCTCGATAAGATGGGATTGGGGGGGGGCCGTAACCCCACACTATGGGTGATCCTCTGGAGGAAGAAGAACCAGTTTGAGCCATTCTTGCTAGATTGTGACCGAGTGATACGTCGTCATAAACACCAGAAAGAGATTGACCTAACTCATGCACAGACAGTCAAGCAGCGCAAGTGATTATCTCCTTTAATTTGATTCTTTTAAGAAAGAAATGTTAGGGCAGGCTTTTAAACATGGAACTACTCAGATAGCCACCACTAAGTGATGTTTTGGTAATGTTTGGTGAGGAGTCCCTAAGGAACTTCATTAAAAGATCGTACGTGGCTTGTTAGTGGCCTACCCCCGTACTACTTCACACCACATCCCGTGCATAAGGGATTCGGGTGCTTGCCAATATATACCAAAATCTCCGTGAAATTTATAGCGCGTGCTGAGGTTACCAGCGTAGGCTCTTCCTCTTGGATATCACTTCCCAGTAGGCAAGGCCAGTAAGGACTTTTGTTTAAATGCTTTAATACCTAGTGGATTTTGGCTTGTGTGCAAGGGTGAAAAATAAAATCAAATAGTGTCACTGAACCGAGTTTTTATCAATTTTCCACCTAATTAAAACTAGATAAAAAAAACATGTCAATGACAAAGTGCAAAGTTCTTTTAAGCACTTAAAAATGAGTGTTGATTTTGATGAAGACAAGTCACCGAGTCTTTTCCCAAAATGTGATTAAGGTTCCTTTTAAGCAACCAAAAATCTGAAGTGTTTGATGTGAATAGTGCAACCGACAAGAAATCCCTAAAACTGAGAAACCACCGTAAAAGAGGAATACTGTATTTAGCTCTCCAAGGTGTGTGGACGTCAAAAGCGTGTTGTTGAGCTGTTTTTCCTCTCGAACAATCCCACGCACCACAAGTGCTCCGCAAACGAGGTTAAGCCAAACAACAAACAGATCCAGAAAGATATAATCCAGATAATTTGTGAACAGAAATTTCTATTTTTGGGGACTATAAAAATTTCGAAGATAACATTTCCACCTAACAAAAAAAGCAAAGATTGAAATGATGAAAGAAATGCCAAATAGGACTGATAGCATCAGTGAAGAAAGGAACAGAGTTCAAACCTAGGAAAGAAATGACTTACAATAGGGACTTTGGGTGGTCCCACTGGGCTAGCCAGAATGTAATCAAGAAAGTTTCGCGCTTTGTTACCAGTAGTCACAAGTTAATGCCACCAAACTAACCACAAAAACCCTAAAACAAAACCCAAGAAATTGATACCTGAGAAGATGTAGACGGATGAGGAAGCCGATGTAAATAGACAGCGGCACACGGCACTTGCCACAATAGATCCGTGTATCCTCAAAACCCGATCTTGACAGAAAAAGACCACGTTAAAAGATATTTAGGTGGACTGCCGCGAGAATCGGTCCGGAAAGCGTAGCTTCCTCTACGGATGTTTCATCCCACGTGTTCATTAATAAAAGAAGCATGCATGATAAAAGAATGTAAATAAAAAGCTAGATTTTCTGATTGCATAATAAGACAGCAATCTAAATGAGCAACAGAAAGTACAGAAAACATGGAACTATGAATAATGCCAGATTTGTGTTTACCTGTATCCTTTTAATTTACCTATCTTGCAGGAAATCGGCGTCGACTGGTAAGATCGTTTGTCGATTTAGATTGCTTGGCGTCGCTGGTGGTAAGATCAGCGTCGACTGGAGGCATATCTACCAATCAGGACTGTTCGATAAGATTCAGAATTGAAGGGGAATGTGGTCTGCCTGGCGTGGATTTGCCAGTTTGCGAGACACTGGACAGATCACAGATGATAGATGGTTGTGTGTCGATGCTGATGTGACAGAGACGAGTAACATTGCTCCTCTCCGGATTGATTCATACAGGGATCTGCCCAATTTGATAATTGAGCTAAAAAGATCTCTCTTTCTCACAACCTTTATCTCTCCTCAGCTCTCTGTTTCTGCGTGAAGTGCTTCCCTTTTTTTGTCGTCTGTTTCACTTTTTTCTCTTCGTTCGTTGTCTCTTTTTTTTTCGGTCCCTAGAACTGAGTTCTGGAACTCGCTTTTAAATCGGCGCCCACTCCTAGAAATCGTTCTGACATTGGGTCGGCGCCGATCGCGAAATAGCTCCCGAGTGGCCAAAATGAGCGATTTCAAGAAAGATAAGATTTATCCGATACGGGAATATCCCGCTTAGGGAAGAGGACAAATATGTGATACATAGATAGAATAAATTTGAGGTGGATAAGCGATTAGATGCATGAAGAAGCGTAATCAAATATTTAATATTTAATCACTCATGGGAAGTGTGATGGGTGTGAATTAATTTGGAAAGAAGTGATTAATCACAAATTGGAAATATCCCAAGGGATAGTTTGGTGACGTAAAACTCCCCAGGTTACTAAGCAGAGTAAAATTAATTAGAGGACACTAAATTGAGTAACCATTTTAAGTGTCTACAACTATCATGAAACAAGTTGGCATATGAAGATGCAGGCATGGCCTGATCCCATACACTAACTCAAATGGACGCTTTCCTAGTGACCTCTGATAGTGGATCCTATCGCCCAAAAGCAAATGTCAACTATTCAACCCCACTTTCTCTTTGTTTTCTCTCCAATGTTCTTTGCTGATCTTCAACAATTATGAGGATTACTAGAATTTGCTTGTTCCATTTCCTTGGGGGTTGAATTATAAAGGCATATTCCATTTGATCCATATTCCTCACACATTCCATCGAAGTTTAGCTCTAAATATCAAGAATAGAAACCTTGTCCAACATAATCTTGACTAGTACCGAGAACCAACCTACAGATTATTTGTTTAGCACAAAGTTCCATGACAACTTGGTTGTTGCCTTCTTTGTGGGTGATTGCCTCCACCCCTTTAGTAATAATCAGTTGCTCGACAATATCCATTTGTGGCCAGCACTGAAGGGTCGAAATTTCCCAATGGAAATCCATTCTTCCCCATTGCTTGAAGGGATCTCAATTGACACAGGTGTCAGAAAAGAGCCTGAGCTTTCATTCTACCAGAGCAGTGTAGTAGAGCTTCACATCTTCCTAACCACAAGGTTGTATCCTTGAAAAGTTTTGGCCACCAATAACTAGCCCTCAGTATCTTATGTGTTGTGAAGCTTGCCAAAGTGCGCCCCCCAAAAACTCCTCCATGGAGATCGAACAATTATCTTGGGGGCTTCTTCTTTAGGAATGCCCTTAAGAGGACTCCCGCTGGGTTGCTTCCAAGTCTAACCCTAATCAATGATGACATATTTTTTGGGAAGCCAAGCTTAAGGCTCTCTTCTATTTTCTTACTCAAGTGCTCAGGTAGCTAGGTTTCTGAGATAAAATTTACATCTTTATACACTCAGAATTCAAATCAAACTTTCAATAACATGGCCCTTTCTTTCTTCTTCGACCCTACCATCTTACTCACTATTTTCAGTTTGCTCTCAGCCATAAGCTTATCTAGGCCCAAACCTCTCACCACCAACTTTTTGGTTTGGATTTCCATATCATATCTTTGCAATTTGTTCGCAAAAGAGAGAAAAGGAAAACAGAGAGAAAAACCATCTACATATTTTTCTTTAGACCTCCTCGCTGATAAAATTCCTTTAACCATGAGTGTAATCTGGGGAACATAAAAATACAACAACGCCGGACAATTCGAACTTAGAATATAGGTCTAATTTTTTTTTTGCTTTTAACCAAGGATAATGCCGTACTTTTCCTTAAGTGGTGCGTAGGTCGTGCCCCTTCAATTGCCTTACTAAAAAGGCAATTGGCTCTCAACCCCTTCATTATCTTTTTTGCAACAGGAACGAAAGCAATTGCTTTGTTGCAAGAAAAGGAAAATAGCCCCCCTTTTTGAAAGTTTCTTATAATCTAGGCTGCCAAACAGGCATGCTTCAATCCTCTTTGATGCCATTAAAACTTTGGATGCTCCTCCTCCCATTTTATACTGGTCCTTCATTACATGGATTGATTGGGATGGTCAACTCCCAAGTTTGATATAATATTCTAATGAAGTTTATCTTCCCCCAAGAGTGATTGGATTCCTTTCTTGTGGTTCTTTGAATTGGGACTTGCTAATTGGTCTCCACTCTTTCTAGATCAATCATCACTCCTTGTGACACATATGGATCCAAGAAAAATTTCCTTTGACCCAAAATGCATTTCTTTTGGATTAAGTGGAGATGCCATATTCTCTACATCTTATCAACATATTTTCCCAGTGTAGGAAGTTGGTCACTTCTCTTCCTAGAAAATATAGTTAATCATCTTGAAATAAAATGTAATAAATTTAATTGAGGTACGAGAAAAAACAACATCCAGTTACTCTTTGACTGGGTGGCTCCAACATTCATCATACCAAAGGGCATCCTGACATAAACATAGGTCCCCCAAGGGAGTAGGAATTTTGTCTTATCCTTTCTGATTCCTTCAACGCACACTTGAATTGTAAAAAAGAGAAACATCCAAGTGGAAGCAACTCAAACCCCACTTAACTTGCAACCATGTTTCTCCATGTTGGTAAGGATATTGTGTCTTTCATGAAGATTTTTTCAGTTCCTAAAGTTTCACACAGAACTAATGTCCCAGTTTTGCGGTTGACTGGGCCGGGTGGGTTACAGGTTTTCACCCAAGAGGAATATCTTTTTGGCTGGATTAAACCCTCATCTCTTAGTTCTCAGTCCTTTTGCATTATTAAGAGATACCTAAAAAAGTGGATTGATGGCTTCTGTCTACCTGGAATGGTCATGAATTGGGCTCTAAGGGAAGCTCATGTGAAACAAGTCTTCTTCTAATGCTTTGAGTCTCAGAATGGTCCAAAACAAGGTATCGGTATTTCTCAATAGCTGATGTAATGACTTACTTCTTCATCTTTGCTGAGATTACTACATAACAAATATCCATGGTTTTCCTTTGTACACGATATGCTCATCAATATCCTTGGGCTATCGTCATAACTCGATTAACCAGTTGATCAAACACTTATCAAACTGGGATTTCAAGAGCCACTAGCCAATCTAGGAGAATAGTGTTGGTTTCAGCTGGATGACACCTTGCCAAACAAGGTTCTCCGTCCTTATTATCACATACCATTGGCTCCCAATCAAATGTTACTAATCAACAAACTCCCCCTTGTTTTGCAGGAATTCCTGATTTGAAAAGATATCATAAAAAACCTGCCAGTGTGTAGATTATCGGGAACAGGGCGACTTGTCAAGACCTCAACTCGTACTCCAATATGGGGACACTATATAACTATAAAGTGAGACCAAATACTGCAAGCTTGTCTGCACGTAATTGAAACTCCTAATCACATTATGCACATGTTGAAGGAGTCAACATCTCATAAGGTCCCAACTGCCTATTTATACTGTTTTTTCAATTCGCTGATTTCTTTAATCGCCTACAATTTTTCTAACTTATTGCACTAACTCTCTAAATCTCACTTGACAATACTGTCCTTGAAACCATACTTTCCAGAAGTCTTAAACCTAACAACAAGGCCTCATACTCAGCAATGGTTGGTTAGTGTATTCAAAGTTCATCTTGAAGGAGCACACCCCTCTTTCCCTGCGTGGAGAAAACAAAACAACACCAACACCATTCCCAACCTAGAGCATCTCCATCACAATAGGGTCTCAAGGATAGCCTTTCTATTCAAGGCATTTACATTATTCATCTTTTGCTCCTTTCTATCCTATCAGAAAATTCCAAAAATTTGTTTGCAATCCACATTTGTGTACATACCCTCATAGGAAGCCCAGTATGGGATCCTCAATAAGATGCAACTTTCTTTCTTCTCCATACAAAGCAACATACAAGGCGGCTTTAAACTAAATGGTACATAAGACATTCCATTTTGGACACTCCCACCAAAACTTTGTAGCCCATTTTTTGACAGTAGCATTCCCCACTCGGCTGGGCAATAACAACAGTGACAACATCAAGTTTTTTAAGTTTTTATAACCTGGGTAAGCTGCAAGCTGCACTCACTAAACCCTAAACCCTTCACAAGCCATCCCACTAACCGAAACGTTTCCTAGAGCCATGTCGTGCACTTTCCTATCTGTTTGTTACCACTTAATATTCAGGCTCATTCATGACCTCTAGAGGCATGACATTCATGAATGCCCCTGAGTCAACAATGCAGTTTTGCAACAGTTTATTCTTTAATGATTAAAGTGGTGAATAATGGGTCCACATTCATTTAGAGTCCCCAAGGCTAATCCCCAAAAACTCATGGGTTCATCCATCTCTTTTGATGGCTAGTGGTTTTCTTCTGGTTCCTTAACGATTAGAGGAGTCTCCACAAAGTTTTATATTTCTACCTAGGGTAGTTTTCTCTTCTTCAAACCCCAAAATATGCAAATGCTCTCTTTTTTGGCCCAGGATCCTAAGCAAAAAACACTCAAAAATTATGACAGAGACTTGATTTGACTAACAACTTGGGAAAATGTCATATTGGACTTCCTTGGCAAGTCATTACTAGAACGTAAAGCCCACACTCTTAGGTGTACAAGATGCTTGATAATTTTGGGGCGTTGGTTAGGAGTATGATTTTTGTGTTGTTGAAACTGTCAGGCTTTTGACGATGTTCTTTCGTGGGAGCTCTTAGGAATGTTTTGACAGAAAGGGCATTCTTTTGGGTTGACTTTAGGCCCCTACTCCTTTGACAACCTGACTTCTTGTTTAATCCTTCTCTGGGGCCCTAACACATTCATCAACACTTTCTATCTTCCTCATATGGGAATTTCCTCCCTCATACTATACTTTTATCATTAAAGCCCTTAAATATTCAAATTCCATATTGGGAAATTCAAAATCTTGTACATTATCTACTTCTAAGTCTGAATAATGGAGGAAGAATATGTATCCCTAATTAATGCAATCCCAAAAGGTGGTAGTCGCATTTTGGGCACTTATCACCGTATTCCGAAGTTACCACCCCTTGTTTGTGAGCTGGTGGAGCATTCCATCATGCAAAAAATCATCATCAAATCATTGTCATCATCACCTTTTCTTCTTCTTTCTGATCTCGGCCACAATGAGCATGAGGATGAAACCATCTGTAACCCCCAGTCATTGCCTCTGTCTCCTCAACCACAAATAACTCTGGTAGCTAAAGGATCAAGCACCATTCTATTTCTCTACCTAGGGCTTCGCTATTTCTAAACCCAACAGGTCCTTTACTTATGTCAATCAGTTATTTTGATGATTTGTAAATCCATCTTATACGTGTTGCTTGTGTTGTCCTTATGTGAAAATTTCCTTCCCAACTCCTTCTCTCAGCTCGAGATAGCCTTGTAGAAATCTCGTTACAACCCCTGGCCAAATCTCATCAAACTTCTTCAAATCAAAGCCTTGATTGTTTGGGGTTTTCTAGGTTAACGAACTTTACAACCTTTCGCCTTTTTGGATGCTTCCAAAGTGCCTTGATATTGTTTTCTCTTTTGAAATCCAGGGTGAAGTCCCACCTCATTTTTTGGGGTTTTTTGTCTCTAAATAATCTGTAGCCTTTTTAATTATCCGGCATCAGTATACTTGATCAAGCATGGCTCATCATACGCCTATCCTGACAGGTAATCCTCCTCATGGGCTTAATAAACCTTGTGTGTTGAAATCATGGGTACTAACTCATTTAGGGTATTCTTGATGTTTTTTCAACTTGTTTCCAAAAGGAACCTAGGGTCAATCCTATCACCATATTGGCAACCTGAATGCATTGTTCATTTCAGTCACAGCCCAAGAATCATAGAGTTATCTGGTAAGCTTTATACCAATCCCTGGCATCCCGATGAAGTGTGACCACAATTTGATGTATACATCCTCATGCTCAATTTCCAAGTCTTTTGTCTTTTTCCATCAGATATTGAAAGAGCTGCAGATGCTAGTCACTAGTTATATGCATGTTTGTTTTGTTTTTTTTCCTTGGAAATTTGGCATATGTTCCTTACATCTTGAGGCACTCGCATTTGGATAACGCATCCGTTCCCAAAAAATTAATAGGTCCAAAAGTTGTTTTACAACAAAGGGGGTCTGGTTTGAGGCTGGAACCAGGTTTTCTTGAGGAGGGGACCCTGGGGTGGTGACAAATTTTAATGAGGGGTTGAAGGTCCTTGAACACAGGAGTTAATTTTCAAAATGGAAATTCCCAAAGGCCTCGATCTTGGAAATCTCTATCAACTCCGAAAAGATAGGGGCAGAAGTGTGAAGAAAACCTTTCAACATAACAATGCCAGGCCCCCTCTCCAGCTGTAGAGTTCAATTCCAACAAAGAGAATGCCCATTCAGAGTCACTTGATATTAGTCTTCAATAGTAGCTGATCAATTTCAATCAATGAGATCCGCCTCTCCTTGTCCTTCTTCTAAATCTCCAACAAATCTCCAACAGCTCTCTCGCACAGTGATTTTCTCTTTCCTTATGAGTTTTGCCTTTCCTAACTCATGACAATGTCCTAGCAGATCTTCGAAAAGAATCTCTTCTCTCCCTTCCAACTTTGTGCAAATGTTATGAAACAATCTTACTTGACATAGGTTTTAAACACTGGTCCTTATCAAAATCAAATCATATTTGTGAGTCACCAATAGGGATTTTCCGATTTTTCCACCTTAAGTTGTGCAAATTCACTAAAATATGCTCTAAATCATCACTTATAATTAGAGCTGAAAGCTCTGATCTTTGATTTCCAAGATTTATCAGTGAGCCCCAATGCAAAATTTGTAATAGACTAGAAAAGTTTCATGGCACACTTGTACTTGAAATTTCATTACATGACCAAACACCAGAAATATTTGAAATGGGATTTTTGTCCACTTTAGAGCATTCAGGAATGTTTTTTCCAAGGCCTGAAAAGGAACTACAAGTCATAATTCCCACACACAGGCCACAGTGTTGGTATCCAAATTTGTTCTCCTTTTCAGCCAATCGCAACACATAATTCAACAACCGGAGTTCTTAGAGGCAAGCTAGATCACAAATAATATGTCTTTTTTTGTAGTCCCCGGGGAAAATCTATACTGTTCCTTTGTGGAGAGATTGGATAATACCTTTAAGAGGAATTTGATCTATCCTCACTATTTTATGCTGTGCCTTTCAACCGAAGGAAGAGAACCGATTTGTAAACCCTCTGTTTATTGAAGAACAATATAAATCCTTCTTTACATAAATTTTATAGAGAATACCTTTAGAAAAGTGATCAACACACCTATTTGATCTCACGAGTTTTCCACTTCTAGATCATGAGAATATTTTAAAACAAAGGCCTAAGGTTACTAAATACATTTGAGACCCTGCTTGCTTCTACTGTTTAGGTGATGAGGATGTGCATTAGCATACACACATGACAAACAGGTAGGATGGGAAGATTATGTTTTTTTGAATGAATTTTGGTGGGATGTGGGTTTGTTGAAACTAGATTCAGCCAGATCCTTAATGAACCTTACAAAAGGGAAGTCAGACTAGGAAATGCCACAAAATAGCCAAAAGTAGGGATTTCTTCAAACTAGATTATGTTGCAATCAATTGGAGGCAGGATTAAGCACTCTTTCACATAATCTCTGAGATTCTATCCACTCTGCCCTCGAGTTAAAAAACCCCCCCAAAGCATCAAGGTATAAGCCAATCACGCCTAGGGGTACAACCACAGGCTTACAACAATCTCTGTCACAGATGAGAGAAAGTGTTTTAAATTGTTTATTCCATCCCAAATTAAAGCTCTCTCAGAATGGAATTTTAATTCCACTAAATTTTCAGAGGATTGTCCTGTGTATTGAATGATTTGATACAAAATTGCAACGAAACAAGAAAATATTTCATACTTCCAAAGTAAAATCAACACATTTTCTTAAGACAACAACAAAATACCTCAAATTTGATGAATCTATCAACAATTGAAAGTTTCTAGAACTGTCTCATAGCTTGGTCAATGGCTGTACAATTGCAACCCTTTGACATGATTTAGATTTTAATACAAACTGATATCCAAGCTCTTGAAATGGTTTTTCTTCTCACAAGGATGGGGGGCCTTCTATCAAGCTTTTGATTAGAAAAACATCAGTCCAGACCCCTCACAATCCAACAAAAACAAAAAAACCATATGCATGAAAAATTCATGCAATTTATAACATTTACAACAATCCTTCCTCTCCTAAAAGACAAAATGTTTAATGCACCAGTGCTCGCCATGATTCTTTTCGTGATTCATAGAATCAGATCTACAAATTCTCCAGGTTCTCAAGGGGGTAGATTTCATTCAAATGCTTTCCCGCATTCAACTCCTTGCTCTGGTAATCAATCTTTCCTTCATTTTCCCCAAAGCTACCTCCACCCTAATCTATCAAATCTAAAAGCCCTTTACATGCTCGGGAAGGAAAAATATAAAATTCATCAGGCACAAAAGTCAGACCATTTTAAATGGTGAAAGACGTCCTCAAATCGTTCCAACCAACAATCATTTCAAATGTACTTCCTTCTCTACTTGGCATATAGAAAAGACCAGGAAATCAATGGGCTCACACTTCCAGATGTGTTCATCAGAGAACAAATGGGGAAAATCAATTTAGCTTCCACATCTTCCGTTTATCTTACTTTGAAATTGGGGGTCGTCCATGTGGTAGATTTCAAAATTTCAAACTTTAGAAAGTACCCCCTGTCTTCCCTTGGCCTTTTTTACAACTTTTTTAAAAAATGAAAATTTCATTCAACATTTTGCATCCACACCTCCACCCTGAGAAACACGCCTGACCATGTGTCCAAAAATATGATTGGAGTGAAACCATGCTCAATTTTTCCATTTACTCTCTTTGGAAAAAGGAAATTTTTCCCTTTGTCCAAATTTTCCCCACACAGCTCCACCCTCGAGAAACAAGCCTGACCACATGTCCAAATGTGATTGGAGCGTGTGCTGCACTTTTTTTTTTACTTTTGCCTCTTGTTTTCTCAAAGTAAATTTCCAAATTTCCCTCTGAGCCCACAACCTCTACTACCACTGACAGTGTAAAAATTTACTATTTCCCTCATCAGGCTTGCGGGGTCAATTTTTAAATTTAATCTTAAGCAGGCAAAAAATCTACGTTTGCTTCTGATGGTCTGCCTCCCCACCTTTTTGACTTTTCAAACTGCCACATGTCACGCAATGCATCCCCCTTAATTGTGGTCCCACCAATTTGATACCTTGAAACGAGTGTGGCTCACCAGGTTGTCTTGCTTCCAGAAAGGTTTGCTGAATCTTGACGCTCAGTTGAAGGCCCCACGTGTCCATGCTCCGAGTAAATCTCCTTTTGTCCATTGAAAATATAATAAATGGCAAGCATCAAGGCCCCCAGTGTCAGCCTGGCACTTTCTTTAAATTGAAACTCAAGGGCCAGTCCCTAAACATGTTGTGTTCCCCTCCACGTTCTTCATGGTGCAACTTTTCAAGATGGTGCCCAAAGTGGAGACCCTAATGAGTCGACTCGCCATGTGTCAATGTTTTGCCAAAACTGCTTTTCAATCTTCATGAAAATTTTTTTAGAGTTTCGAGCCAAGGAGCGTAAGCCTCCTCGTGTACACTCTCAATCCTCTCACGCTACTCCAAAGGAAAACAAAAGCAGTATCTTCAAATGAAGCCGTCGTCCTCATGTGGACAAATTTTAGTTGAGGCTTTTCATTCTCCATGTAGATACAAGGATGCCAAATTTGACGGAATAAACACTCCGTCAAACCAAAAATTTAGAAAAATGACCACTTGAGTCCTGTGAATGAAATTTAATTCAAGGAAAAAAGTTTAAAATGTTACAACCAGGGTCAAAACATTCTTCAGGGATACCTCCATTCAGTTTCCTTCATGTACTTAGGGTAGACATGATATGGAGAAAATCCCCAAGGATGAGTAATGGAAATAGGGGGAAACCCCTGTGTTTTTTGAAGGAACAAATCATGTGAGACTTAAATTATACTTTTAAAGTGATTTAAATGCATGAACAAATTTAAAAATGGCCATAAAGATTAACTAGACACAACACCAGGGAAGGGGAAAATGACAGAGGCCGTAAATCAATAAATTTTTAGAGGAAAATTGGGGCAAGACTATTTCTGAGCCCCCATCAGTCCCCTTATCATGATTTGATTGTGCAGAGGATAAAGTGCTGGAGGTCCTCAAAAACTAGAGCATATGATTATTGGGTGATTGATGGAGACTATTAAAACTGGTTTTCTTTATTGCTATGTCATCGGTGACCTTATAAGTTTTGACTTTACACATGGGATGATAAGTGTCTGTGGACATGGATTCAAATCCAGACATAATGGCCCTGTAGGATAATTTCCATAGGGATGATGAAGTTTTGAAGAGGAAAATTTTTCTTTTAAAGAGCCTTGATTATGAGGTATAGAATGATATCTGATTAGGTGCGTATGAGGTTAGAATGCTAAAGATATTCTAATTCTCATAAGCTGTGACACTTTTTGCATCATTAAACACTATTATTTTTTAGAGGGTAATCCATGCCAACCCTAAATTTTTTGTATATTTTTATTTCTTATAGCAATTTAAATGACAATCAGATAGGAATAGGATTAGAGAATATTTTAAGCTTTTCATTACCTAGTTGATAACTTCATACTGATCTTTTTTTTGTTGAGAAAAAACAAACGTCATGGGATTTTGATGCTTCAATTAAACACTCCGAGTGAGATGTGTCATATGTCAAATTTGGGTCCTAAGAAGAAGTTGATGACAACATTATAGTGAATGAAATTCTCATGTGGAGTGAACGCCAATTAACCTACCACACATAAAACGACACACGCTCATCATAACGTGAGGATAGGTTGAATGGATTCAAGATTACGTAAGGATACGAAAATGATGGTTAAAATCTCCTTATTAGCGGTTGTGATAGTTATGCTACCTTTTTGTTGTTATTAGTTTTTCGTCAATGTTGAAAAGAGTACGATTTGAGGAAGTGACGAGAGGAATAGGATTTGAGATTTTTGGTCATCCGTCAACGGTTCTTACTTATTAGAGTGTGAAGGATTTGGAATTTTTTGTTGGCTTATGCCTTGGAAAGAGCTTTTAACATTCAATTCCCCTCATGAGATAATTTTCCTTTTTGGTTTTGTTCAAATTCCTCTCTTCTAGGGAAGGAGAAAAGGACCCCACCTTGTATTGAAGGCGATGTTCAAGAGCTCGTAAGAAAAGTTGGAAGAGGCTTCATTTGGCATTATGCTCTACCTCTTATAGATAGGTCTTCCAACACTTGATGAGGCTTGCTCTAATTTTTTTCTAATTGTTTTGCCTTGATGAAAGCATTTATATTATTCTCTGGAGCTCATGATATTGGAACTCTTCACTAGGGCGCTCACTAGGGAACTCTAGCCTGAACTATATAATTAAAAAGGCAAAGTTGTACCAATCCAAAGCATCTCTCAGTAATTGGGTTTTTTTGTAGGAGTTTGATTGTAGTGTATGATTGGTTATGATCCAAGGTCCTTGTCATATTAACTAAAGGATTGATATAAAGTTAGGTCACTAGACCCATTGTAAGAGATAAAAGGAGAATGCCACCAATATCCATGTTTAGTCAATATAGGGAGGGTACTAAAGGCTCTTGTTAGAATTCTTGCAAGACTTTTTTTTGGATGGGGGGTTTAAGTGATGGGAACCCTTAGGCCAATTGGAAAAGGGGGGTGTAATGGATCCCAAGAACGCATTGAGGTGAGTTGAATATTGAGGCCATGGTGGCTGCATTTTGGAGAAATTGAGTTCCTTAGTAGTAGATTTTCTGCTGGATCAATTTTGTCAATGGTTGAATAATTAGGTTTGGTGTGTTCCAAAATTGGAGGCATTTTTAATAGATGACATATTTTAAAAAAAAAAAAACTTTCCCCTTTTCTCCCTAGGCCAACTTGTTCAGAAAGGAGCTAAAATGATGCTTACCAACATTTCTTCTGATTCATTTTAATTGAGGAAACTAAATAGATATTTTCTGATCTCAAGAGGATGATCAAGAGTGCATTTTTCTTTTTTTCTTCTTCCTTCATTCTAGGTTGGGCCATTACACAGTGCTAGAAGCCTCTTTTTAGGTTTCTCCTATGGTGCAAGAGTCCATGTAAAAGGAAACTCAACTTCAAGATTATTGATTCAGGAAATGTTTGTCAACAAATCATAAGGACCCCAAGCCCATATAATCCCTGATGGACATGTTGATTTATTGGAAAGTCTAAAAATGAAGGCTAAAGAACACAATCACCCATACAGAAGAGGGGACATAGGGGGTTGAGGTATTTGGAGGAATATATGGGAATAAACATAGGATCGGACATGCAAACTGTCTGTACATGAGATGAATGCATTAGATTTGAAAAAAGAAACAAACAGGACTCCCAGGTGCGAGGTGTTTTGGTGCATATAGATTTTTTTGGGTTTTTTTGGTTGTTTTGGAGCTTATATGAGGTAAAAACTAGAGATGGATGATTTTAATGAGATGTGCTAGTCAGAAGGTCTATAGGATTCACATTGGGTTTTCAACAGAGAATTGGGCGGGCTAAAGATGTGTTTCATTCTTTCCACTTCCTAAATCATCTATTCTCAAGGGTATCAGGGAAACAAGTAGTAAACACATGTGTACTAACATATAAGGGATATCTTAAAGGGATACATGCTGTCTAGGTATCATATCTAGGGTGATAATCCCCTACACTAGGCCACCTAAGGGTTTCCAGCTTGCGGTCAAGATATAGGACACAGTCAACCCTATTATGTGTCGTAGTTTGGTGTGGAGGGCATATCTCAAGATAAGGCATGCATGATATAACTGAAATGAAGAGGTTTATACTAAGTAGCTTATAATGGATAAAGTATTAGTGCTAACTAAAATCCAAACATTTGTAAAATTAACTAACATAGCACAACAAGGAAGAAAATTTAATTATCTATGAAAAATGAAAGAAATTGTTAGAGCATCGCACCTGTACCTCTAGTGGTCACTGATGATGCGCAAATCTATCTCTCTAGAGTATAACACCACCAAAAGAGAATCACTGTAGTGGAGAAGGGAAACATCTTTCTCCTATCCTAAGAATCATATAGTTGACCTAATAGTGCAACCAACATCGCAAGAAGAAGAGTCTCCAATCCATCCAAGAAAGATACAAGATGAACAAGAGCTAGGTGAGAAGAAGTGAAGACAAACAAAAAATAGAAGAGAAAAGGAAGTTTGAATCATCTGGATTCCTATTCCTCCTTATGAATGTAAATGATGGTAACATATATAGGATGCATCACTTGTAGGTGATGGTTGTCACCATGGGAAACCATAACATTGACACCCTCACAGACGGGTTGATGGCATTGGCAAGGGTAAGTGAAAAGAGGTAATAAGGTCTAAAAAAACTAAAATAGTGTGTCGTAGATCATGGATATGGAGAAAAAGTTGTAAACTGGAAGAATTGTAATAGTTTTGAATTTGATGTGCATGAGACCTTTTAGGAAGGACAAGGTATAACTAGTGCAAGAAAACTACGTGCAAGACCAAATAATGATAACTCTCGTCTGTGGATGTCTCTAACCATATGGTTTACATGAATAACCACTCCCCATTCTCGAAGGCCCCTTTAGGCACCCACTCAGAAATGGGATGCATCCGTGAAACCCCTTATCCTACACAATATAATTGTTAGTAACAAGAATGATATTGTAATGTGAAAAATTAGGTGTATACACCTAAAACAGATATCTAAGTCTATATAATCCACATATGTTGAATAATATGTTAATCCCAAAATTTGATAATAACATATATCAACAGTGTATAAATGGACATAACCTTGGACTGTGTACTAGAAATGAAATAACTATGTAATAATAGAAAAATAAACATATTTTATTTAGAAGATCCCCCAAATTAGCAATGGCACTGGATAGAATAACAAATCCCAACTCTAAAAACCTTGTTGAGTCTTATGTGTGTTGCTCATGGCTCATATCCCTCTAAAACCCATGTATGGATAGAAGTAGCAATGTTATCTACAAATTTTTTTGACATTAACATGTATACGAAAGTACAACCTATAAATTAAATGCAATCCTTAGGTCTTGAATTTATATTTTTTGAAAACATTAAATTGTTATTATTTGTTGGATTTTTGAAATTGTTTTTTATTTTGTATTATTAAAAATGTTGAATGGGCGCTATACATGATAAAATCCTATAAGATGGGGGGGAGATGGGAGGGCCAAGTAAGAGGGTAGAATGAAGAGAGGCGGGTAAAAGGTGGGGAGTGGACGACGGTCAGAGGAAGGGGAGGGGGACAAAGAGAGAATCAGGGGGAGGATCGGGGAATTAGATGAGGAGGTAGGGGGGGGGGCAGGTAAAAAATTGGGGGGTGAGGCAGGGAAGGGGCGAGGGAAAAGGAAGGAGTGAGAATAGTTGGAAGGGGGAGGTGGGGTCTCCATCCCTTCCCCCTCCTGATGGTGTCTTATTCCGCTTCAATTTATCAACTTCTTTTGATGTCATATCAAACCATGGGTGTGGTCTAAAGCTATTGCAACAAAATTAAATCTATCGATCTAATAGTTGACTGTATTTATTTTTTATTTCTGGGGGATCTTCTCAATGTCTTTAGGACTTTCTTTGTAAAACCTTATTTAAATCATACTATGAAAACTTGCTGAAGAACACAATTGAAAGATTTGCTGAAAGGAAACACACTTGCTTTTTGGAAATAAACACACTCATTTAGAATTCTTAAAATTGATTGTGCAAGAAATATATTAATCTATCTCAAACATCTGCGGAACCATAATACAACCTAGTTTATAACTAGAAAAATTAAAACAATACGACTAAAATCTAATCTTTGTTGAAATATAAATACCAAATAAACGAATATCCTGGTCCTTGGGGGGTGGGCCCTTGCTCTCTCGAATCCAGGGTTTAACACTCAGATTTCTCTCTCAACTAAGATGGCTATTCATTGATAAAACATTTAGTATTACAAACGTACTGGATTTGAGTACTTAGTTTTATATTTCTCTTCTCTAGTATATATCATTATTTCATTCATATTCTATCTATATATCTTCTAAACTACAAGGTTTGCTTTTATATAACATTTTACAAATCACAACTGTCTCAAAACGTTCCGGTTACATTGAATCGTGCCCAGAAGAGATGCTGAGTTAGATTGTGGCTGATTAGACAGTTTAAGATAACTATCCCTGGATCTATGTTTAGAAATCATCTCATGCCTTTCTGAGTGACAGGGTCGTGATGACAAATATCCAAATTTGGTTAAATAGATAACTCCCATCGGTTCCAAAACTTCAAGAAGTTCCAGACCAATAGGAATCATTAAGTATCCAAACCCGTGAAAAGTTTCGGAGCTATACCCCAGAGTTCTAGAACTAAGTCCAAAATTCCGGAACTAAATCATAGTTTTGAACTAGTCCCAAGGTTCCAGAACTAGATGATGACTGTTGATTTGGGTTCCAAAACTAGTTTGGAAGTTTCCGAAACTACTCTGTGTTGGAAAAAATGTACCAAACATAACTGACTCTTCCTGCTTCATTTACTTGATTGATTAGACTGCTTTAATTAAAAACGAAATTCAAACACACCTTCATCAGGAATTTTAGACTTTTAAACATAGAAACACAAGCATCAAAATATCAACATTACATCCCAATCATATTAAATATCCAACTAAAGTCACAAATGCAATCAACTTAATAACAGGGATTAAGATGAGATCATAATTATACATAATCAGACTATTCTGGCCATCATCATTTCCCCCAAACTTCTTGTTTGACTCCCTTCACAAAATTCATTTTCATCATTCATTCCATTGATTGCTAAGATCAAATGGCTGAAAATTGGGATTTTTTCAATGCTTTAAAAACTTAGATTATTGTACCCAACTCCTGCTTCTATTTTCCTCTCCCACTCTTCAAATTCAATAGGCTCTTGAGGTTCTTTATTTTTCCAAGGCGACATGGGGGTGAGAAGTAGAGGGGCTTGTTCACTTCCCATCCATCCATTTTTCCGTAGTTTCATTGACTTGGGGAATTATTGTACATAATGCTTTACCCTTTCTAAACTCCAGATCACATTTGTTAGGGTAAATTACTTCCCTTCTTCTCAAGGAAATAGTAAGGAGTTCCCATCTCTTTGAGCATACTTCATAAATATCTTCAAACTTTTCCCTCCTCATAGGAGGTTAAGGCATCATACTCTTTTTTAGAATGGAAAGATAATGTGTCTTGAATCTCTCATCAAAGGCATGAGTTCTAAAATGTATGAGGAAGAAGAAGGTTTACCATAGTGAGCTCTCATATAGAGACCTGTTGAGGTGGATTTCAATAAAAAATTTAGATTCCCTTCCCTTCCATGTAATTTGGTTTTGCAGAAAAGAGGAAAATTGCATTGAGCTGGCTTCCCCACATATAAATTGAGCATAAATCCCGTGTTTTTCTCTAGCATAAAATTACAAAGATAAAATTCACCACAGGAGATTTTTCTACTCAGGACTAGATAGAGAGTAAGCTGCCATGAATTCAAATTCATCTTTTAGTTCATTAGAAGTCCACATGCAATCCTTAACAGCTACCAATGAATGACTGCTCTTCTAAAAACAACTATATGCAGGAGAGGGACCTCCTATAGGAAAGCAAATTTTCACTCATATACAGACCATATGATTTTTTGCAAGACATTTATATTTATTCCTTCCTCCTTATAAAATTTTCTTCCCATTCTTTTCTTTGCCTTCTTTTCTTCTTCCATCTTGGTCTTCAATTCTTCATTTGATGTTTTGGCTTCTTTGAGTTCCCTGTAAGTGTCATTCCATAGCTGTTTGAGTGGAAAAATAGGTTAACTCAGTTTATGTAGAGACTGTGGACACACCACTTGTTTTCTAGAAGTCTGACACATTTCTTTTTCTATTAGCTGCTTATTGGTTGTTGATAATTCCTCAGTCCTGGCTACAAGCTGAGTTGTTAGTTCTCCAATGAGCATTTCCCTTTATTCTAATTTGCATTTGAGGAGATCCATTCCTCATCCTTTTCTCTGATAATGAGATCTTATATAGACAAGAACAAATCCTATTTAACTTGATGTCTTTCTTCTTCCTCTGAAATTTACTTGAGGAGTTGGGCATTCTTCCTCTATCAAAGGAAATTTTACTTTTGTTCTCCAGGATGCCAACTCTTCGTCTTCATGTGGCAATGTTTATGGTTTAGACAAGTCTTGAAAATATGATCTTCGAGTCTCTCATCTCCTCTGTCCATCTCAGTTTGGGTTGGCTTAGGAGGGAGTCATGGCCATGCTACCCAAAATATTAGCAGCTTCCTTTTCCATCTTTTCTTGCTCACTCCTTCCCTCTAGGGTTTCCCTTGACCTCTTATGAATTTTCTTCTCTGGGGAATTTCAACATGCCCAGTGGTGAATTTCCTTCTAGATATTCTTCTTACTATTATTTCTTGCTCTTACATGGGTGAGCTATCACCGTCAGAGAGACAATATTAGCTCCCTTGAAGTTACAGCAGAAGAAGGAATTTTCTTCAAGGTACAAAAGGCTCTACTATTTTGATCTTCTTCTCACAAACCTTCTTCTTTTGGTATATTCTCTCTTTCCATTTCCCTCTATTCTTCTGCAGGGGCATCAATTTCTAGATTAGTTAAAGGAGATAATGGGGTTGGAATTGTATTTCTGATAATATTACAGTTTTTATTGAATTTTCCAAGAAACTTGTCCCAAATTTCCTTCTCCTTTTTTCTTTTGATAGAAAATGGTGCTGGCATATTAAATGAATTAGACCGTGATGCATGATTATCCCAACACCCTAGGAATACCTCTAAGCCATGGTCTAGATATAATAAAAAAGAAACCCTGGAAGGTTTATTATGTACTCAGGTTTTGTGGCTCCATACTTTCGATATATGAGCATTTTTAGGACTTCTTTCCCACAGACCCAAATTGACCATCACAGGTTAATATTTCACTATCCAAAAATGCTACTTTGTCAAAGGGTTTGGGAAAACTGGCCCTTATGACCCCTTTTATGATTTTATTTTATTGTAGATGTACTGGGGTTCAGTTTCTCCTTCTTATAGTAATACTTGAACTAGTTATTTCAAAGTCCCTTTGAAAGGTTGTGGGATATGCACAATTGGCACTCCAGACATGTTACTTACAATATTTATAGAAAAGGAATAAATATATTTCTCACCTTTTTCCTGGATTGCTCTAGGTTTATGACAATTCTCTTACCAATTTGTCATCATGCCTTGAAAATTTCTTAAAGAACTCTAGCCATCCTGCATGCTCAAAGATAGATTCTAATTCTTCATCAACAAGCAGCTGGGAATCATCCTCTGGATATGATTTCATTTTAATCCCCATATTGGCTCAAGTTCTGTCTCTTTTGATTTTGTGCAAATTAATTGCAGGCCCTCTTGCTTAGCTGTGGAACTGATGAATTTGGCTACGGAACCTCTATTCTTATCTACGGAACCTCTGTTCTTAGCTGTTGAATTCTTTTCTCTTTACTGCGGAACACAAACTTAATTGTTGCTCCTCCCTAAAAATATCTCTACAACTTATTTTACTTGATTTTGAAATAATGATTACCAATGATAACCATGCCACCACTTATTCCATCCAAATCATCTTCATGATTACACACTTGTAATCATAATGTATAAATAGATGAATCATCATACATACTTTTAAATTAAGTCAAATCACACATGCAAACATTTTAATTCAACCCTAAATAAGTTAAAAGATATAATTACCGTCC
This sequence comes from Taxus chinensis, assembly GCA_019776745.2. NCBI lineage: Eukaryota > Viridiplantae > Streptophyta > Pinopsida > Cupressales > Taxaceae > Taxus > Taxus chinensis. The sequence continues at coordinate 831,977,391 of CM034149.1, read as the reverse complement.
TTGATGATGTAATCCTTTTGCTATGATGACTCATCATTCCTACAAGTGGAACAAAACCTGATTAGATAAGACAACTAGAATTCAAAAGAATTGCCTTTTATTTGAACTAGTAAAAAGAAGAGGTCAATCGCCATTTGCTGGTTTTCAATTGAACTTTGAGAGAATTTTTTTAATGAATTAATTAATTTATTTTTTATTTTTTTGGGGGAAGAAAACCTCATTTACTGGTTTTCATCTTCTTCCCTTTATTCAGGATCTATCATCTTGGTTATTTGATTATTTTGGAAGAACTGGGTTCTTCCATATGATCAAATTCTTTGTCTACTTCAATCTTCCTCAAGAATTCATCCTTAGTAGGAGGCTTCCTATAGAGCTTCATCCTATGTCCATTGACCAAGAGTGTTCTGCTACTGCCATCAATGGGAAGTAATTGAATAGAACCATTGTTAAATATCTTCTCAATCTGATAGGGTCCCAACCATCTGGTTCTCAATTTGCCCTTGAATTATTGGTACTTAGAATCAACAGCACTGCCAAGTCTCCTACTTTGAATATCATTTTCTTGATATGTGTGTCATGCCATTGCTTCCTTTGCTCTTGAATTATCTCTGTCTATTGAAGTGCTTCCATCCTTAATTTATCCAACTCATTAAGTTGAAGGATTCTTTCTTTTTGAGAAACATTCAACTCAATTCCCACCTTAACTGCTGTCCTCAATGTCTGAAGTTCAAACTCTATGGGCAACAAGGTATTTTTCCCATAGACTAATTCATATGGTGAAAACCCTGTTGTAGTTTTCCAAGTTATATTATAATCCCAGACAGCTTCAGGTAGTCTCTTTACCCAATCTTTTCTCCTAGCTTCAACTGATTTAGTAAGGATATTCTCCAATTATCTGTTTGTTACTTCAGCTTGTGCATTTGACTGTGGGTGGTAAGGAGATGAATTCCTATGATTGATTTTGTAATACCTTTTGAAATATTAGATCATATTAGACATGAATTGTGGTCCTTTATCTGAAACTATGCTCTTCGGTGCTCCAAACTTTATCATAATTCTATTCCAAAGGAAATTGACAACTGCTTCCTCAGTGGCATTTGTCAATGCCTGTACTTCTACCCATTTTGTCACATAGTCAGTACACACAATAATATATTACTTCCCTTATGAAGGAGGATTAAAGGACCGATAAAATCCAATCCCCATCTCTCAAATGGTTCAACCGCAACTTGAGGTTGAAGAGGCATTTCATTGGTGAAAGTTGGTTGTCCCATCATTTGACAAGGATCACACCGCTTGATATATCTCTTCACATTATTGTACAGAGATGGCCAATAATAACCACTGACAAGTATCTTATGAGTTGTTCTTTTCATTGAATAGTGTCCTCCACTTGGTTCATCATGACATGTTCTGAGGATGTCAAAGATTTCATCCTCTCTTACACACCTGTGTAAGATAAAATCATGAACACATTTAAATAGCATTCCATTTAACCATTTGAATTATGCACTAGTTTTGATTAACTTCTTTATTTGTTTCTCAGTGAAAGGAGGAGGAAACTTCCCTGTTGTAAGATAATTTTCTATATCAACAAACCATGGTGTACTTGCTAAGATTGTAAATAGTTTTCATCTAGAAAGTTATCCTTGACTAGATCTTGCTCCCCTGTGGTGGTTAGTCTTGAAAAAAAATCAGTTACCACATTATATTTACTTGGATTGTCCACAATGGTAATATAAAATTCTTGCAAAAGTAATAACCATCTAATTATTCTTCCTCTAACCATTGGTTTGTTCATCAAATACTTAATTACTGAATGATCTGTGTGTACAAATATCTTGTACCCTATAATGTAATGTCTGAATTTATTGATTGCATAAATCACTACAAGAAATTCTTTTTAGTGGCGGTGTATTTTTTTTAGTGGGAGTAAGATTCTTGTTAAGATGATAAATGACATACATCTTTCCTTCTTCAACTTTCTGTCCCAAAACTGCACCAATGGAATAATTTGAGGTATATGTTTGGATATGAAATGGATTTTCCCAATTAGGTCCTCTCAATATTGGGGGCACTGATTAATTTTTCTTTAATTTCTTTAAAAGCATGCTGACACTTTTCATCCCAAAGAAATTCATAGTCCTTGGTTAAACATGGGGGCATCCATTTAGTGAAATATTTTATAAATCACCTATAGTACCCCAGCATGCCCTAGAAATGATTTGATATTTGTGGGGGTCTGAGGAATAGGTAAATCTGAAATGATCCTTATTTTGTTTTGATCCACCTGAATTCCTCTTTTGAAATATGGTGTCCTAATACAATCCCCCTCATCTATCATCATCAAATGTTTTTCATCACTAAAAGACAAGTTGTGTTGTCAAATTTTGTTAATAATTTGTCTAGATTTATCAAAGCATCTTCAAATGTATCTCCGTGTATAGTGAAGTCATCCATATATACCTCAACATAATCATTTTTAGATCAACAAAGATTGCAAGTACATCTCTCTGGGAAAGTTGCAGGAGCATTGCATAAACCAAAATGGTAACACCCTATAGGCAAAGGTTTCCCATGGACATGTAAAAGTAGTTTTTTCCTGATCTTCAGTAACAACTCTGATATGATTGTACCCACTAAATCCATCCAAGAAATAAAATTATTGTTTACTTGAAAGGTTATCTAGGGCTTGATCTATGAATGGTAAGGGAAAATAATCTCTCATTGTTGCTTTGTTCATTCCCTAAGTCAACAAATATCTCCTTTTTCCATTCTTTTTGAAATAATTACAGAGGAGATACCCAGTGACTATCTGAGATAGGGTAGATAAAACTTACTTTAATAGTTCCGCCCGCTCATAGGTCTCTCGTCTGTGCGGCCGGGTGTGTGACTGCCTGTTCCGGGCTTACCGGCCGACATCGGCGTTCTCCAGCGCCCGGGGGTCAGGCCTGCACATGTGTACATTTACAGAGTCGCATCTTTACGCCGGCCGAGCGGACGGCGTCGGGTGTTCACTACCGAGTCCTGTTCCTCCAGATTGGCCCCTGTTAAGTCCCGGTACCAGCTTACCCCGTGCCTCGGGCCGCTGGCCTGCGCGCTGGTCAAAGATCGGCCGCCGTTCGTTAGTGGATTTCGGGGTTGGTGCCAAGACGGGTGTTACAATACCGGACGTGTGGGTCGCCGGTGTCCGCCAATGTTGCCCGACGCGCGCCCGTCGCGTGGGGGAGCCCCTCACATATGGGGTGGTCATTGCCACGCGATCCGCCCTTACCGCACTATCTAGCACGATGTCATCTCGGTGGGACCGTATGGAAGTGCTCCTGGGCCATGCAAGAATTCTACTGCACTTATTAGGTTACATATAGGGTTCTGCCGTGTTCATGTGTCGTCTACCTCACCGCCACACCCACACTGTATGCCGACAGTCAACCGACGCTGTCCCTATGCGCGCCCAGCCCATTCCCTTCATCCGAGGAGACCAACTGTAAAGCTGAAGTCAGCTCGGCAATACTTGGTGTTGGTACTCGACCAGGGTCTACGCCGCCGCGTCGGAGGGCCCGGAACGGAGGTATCCAGCGCGACCAACCGGCGGATTCTCAGGGTGATCATTCACCGAGTGCTCCTCGCCGTTCGAGAAGGGTATCTGTGTCGCTCGGGTACCTGGCCATATTGTTCGCGATATGGGCGCGCATCCCTCTCACGTAATGTGGGCTCCAGTCATCAGTGGGCGCACGAGGCGGCTGTTGCCAGGGTCAAACCGTAGATTCAGTGGAGCCTGAGACCCAATTGGTTGGGGGCCTGAGGCAGCGAGCGATAGCCGGCGCTAGGGGGCGGGACAACATCAGTATCCGAACAACGTAAGTGTCGGCTTGAAGCGACATCGGGCAACTGCCCCTGGGCGGCCTGCGTTCCGCGCGGCGCAGCCTCGGGCGGGCACTAGACCTCGATCTAACGGTTCGTCGTAGTGAGTGGGGTAGGCCGGGGGGGGAGCGGCCGCACGGGGGGTCACCCCGCCGCCGGCATCTCTCGCCGGGCGTCGGGGGGGGGCCAGTCGGGATCGACGTGGATGCGTAAACCTCTCGGTCGTAGACGCTACCTGAGTCGCACGGGTATTCTTCCGCCGATTGAGGCCACGCAGGACGCAAACCATGTAACCCCCGGTGCGGTCGAGGCGTCCCAGGCGACCCGGCGCCGCCCGCTTGAGCCAATCAGTGGTGCCCGAGCCGCGGTACCTCTCCGGAGGCCCGACTTATGTAAGTGCCACTGTCTTCGGACCGATGACTGCCACTCTCTACCAACTCGCGGCGCCACACTTTAGACTAACTTGTGGCGGTCCGGGGTATGCGTGCGCTCAGTGCCACCCGAGATCACCGCGGGTCCCTTATGTCATCCCCTGCCACCGCCCCCTCTAGGCTCTCGGGTCGCCACGTCTTGATTTACTGACTCGAAGGGAAGCCACGGAGTCAGCCTCGCCCCAGGAGAAAGCTCTTACGCTAGAGTGAAATTATTCCAATCAAAGAGAACTGATGTTTTATCGTGGTTTCCAGACTAAATGTGGGTGGTTCCATAAATTATAGCCGTAGTTCTGGACTAAGTTTGGAGGTTCCAGAACGAATTCATAGGTTCCATAACGATTTCTAATTGGCTTTGAGGAGAGCTGGTCCTGTATAATGGTGGATTAATCATCTCTTCTACTTCTATTACATGATCCTGCAATGTGATCATAGCCCAAAGAAGACAAATTTTTCTTATTAGTATCAGGAGAATCAACCCACAATGGTTCTGGATTGTCAGTAAAAGGTCGTGCAAAAGGATATAAGGAAATTTTCTTAGATTTCTTACCATTCAAGATTTTCATATCACTTGACCTGCAATCAATTAAGTAAACAACTGTAGCTAACCATGGTCTCCCTAAAATAATGGGATAACCCAATGTTTTACCTTTTGGCTACAGTAGAAGGAAGTCAACTGGATATTCCCATGACTCCACCATAACCACCAAGTCTTCAATAATCCCTTCTGGTTTTCCTATAGACTGGTCTGCCATCTGCAATATGGTATTAGTAGGTTGTACACACATTAATAGTAATGTTTTCAAAGTGTCCACTGTCATTACATTTATAGCCGCACCCAAATCTACCAAAATGTTATGTATATCCTTATTTCCTATAGAGATAGAAATAACAAGACTTCTAGGATATCTGTATTTGGGAAGTAAAAGTTTTCTTGCTAATAAATCAACAAGTTTCTCATCTACTTTGATAGTCTTGGGGGTACTATTTCTTTCTTCTAGGATTTTTCAAACATAACATTTTGATTAATTTGTTCAATTTTGGAATTTCCTTAATTAATTGTAACAATGGTATTTCAATATTAAATTTCCTTAGTTCCTATACCAATTTAGACTCCTTTGTTTCTATAGCTTCTTTAAATCTCTTTGGAAATAGAGTCTCAATAGTGTCACTATTTGTCTCCTTTTTATTTTCTTTTTATATCCTCTTTTGGAACAACAGTACTACGGGTTTCATTTTCTTCTGTCATTTCAGTGATTGTAACAAGTGGATTGATAAATATTTTCCCAGATCTAGTTTGAATATCCTTACAATCCATGACATGTAAATCAACTGATTTTTCTTGTTTGGTTCCATAAACAGGAGTTGTTTGTTTATTTCTTGGGTTTACTACTGGTTGTGCTGGTATTTACGTTTGGACTATATTCTCAATTTGTGAATTCTGTGCAGGGGATCCCATGATGGGCCTGTTGACTATTATTTGGATATGTTCTTCCTTGAGCATAATTATTAGGGTTCCATCTAGGTTGTGACCAAGCATAAGGATTTCCCTTTTGATTAGCCCATGGTTGTTTATGTCCCTGAGCATACCAAGCTTGACTTACCTAATCTTGAGGGTTCCATGTTGGTTGAGGTAACCAAGGTGGTTGTCCCTAATTTTTGTGGTACTGTTTGAGCAGCCCATGGCATCGTCCAAGGATTAGGAACTGATCTTGGCATAAAACTACACTTGGTGAGGTTGTCTCTGAAAAAAATTCAATTATTCTGTTGTGGATGATGTATTGGTTTGTTTAAGCTGATTCTTTATAATTGGAAGTAGAGAATAAGCATCAGTATCAGGTTCTTTAGATTCACAGATAAGACATATTTTTTTTATCCAAAGGACAATCTCTTATTGCATGCTTCTTCCTACATCTAGGACAATACATAGCCAATGGTTCAATTTTGGAATTTGCTTTAGGTTGTAATTGATCCATAGTGGAGATTAATTGAACTAAAATGTTTTTTTTTTTAAATTTGCTAACTCATTCATTAGTTTGTTCATATCTAGATTCAGAATTTTCACCGGTTTTCCTTTTCTAGGTCCACCCCTTGTTCTGGAATAGCTTCTACAAATCTCATTAATTTTATTCATCCTTAACTGATCAATGTATCCACCTCCTATTAAGTTAAGGGCTTACCTAGATTTGTCATCCAAACCTTTAAGAAAAATGGTTTTACTTATCTCTTCTTGAAGTACAAATCCACACCTTTTACTCATAAAGAGGAATCTGTCTAAATAGTATTCTATATTTTCATCTTCCTCCTACTTGATTTTGAAGAATTCTTCCTTCCTATTTCTCCCTCTACAATAATCCTGGTATTTGTCTAGGAAGGAAGTATCCATTTGTGCCCAAGTGGTAATATATTTGGATGGTAATCCCATGAACCACCTCATTGATAAATCCTTCAGAGTGGATGGAAACAACTTGAGTTTTTTATTATCTATTTTGTAGTCATGGGTCTGACATAGTACCTTGAACTCAAACAGAAATTGGTCAGGATCTTCAGATGACATCCCTCTAAATGTGGGTGAATGTGTAGGTGAGATATTTTTCATTGGTGTATCATCATCACCCAATTGGATTGGATAATTAAAGGCTCCTATCAGGTTCTCTTTCAGCTTCTTGTGCCATTTTAAAAATATTTTTTGAAATTTCCTCCCAATCAATGTGGTATGTGGTATGCCTTGGGGAAGGTGAAAAATCAGGAGTAGGAGGTTGACTACTCAATTGAGAATCAAAAATTTCCCTAAATGGATCTTGAGTAATAACCATTTTCCTAAAATTTCTACTTTCTTCAGGTGACTGATCTAAGAATTCCAAAGGTGGCAATTTTGTTTCTTGTATGATAGGGGATGATGGTGCCTCCAATTCTTGATCAATTTCCTTATTTGGACTAGAGGATGTTATGCATTCTTATGAAGATGTTCATGGGAGGAATCCACCCTTTGAGTCTCTTGGTCTACTCATATATTTTATGATATAGTAGGTAAGATCCTTCAACTACTAGAGGTATGATTGTTGCTCTTGCTGACACCTAATTAGAAAATTCCAACTAGTGTGGTCCCCAAAAAAAATTCCAAAAATGATGGGTGTCGTTATTCCCTTCATTTAATCAACTTCTTGTTGATGTCATATTCAAACCAGGGGTGTGTCCAAATCTATATGCAACAAGAGTAATCCTATTGATCTAATAGTTGACTGTAATTATTTCTATATTTTCTGGGGGATCTTTTCAATGTCTTAAGGACTTCTTGGTAAAAACATTATTTAAATCATATTATGAAAACTTTGTTAAAAGGAAACACACTGAAAGCTTTGTTGAAAGGAAAACACACTTGCTTTTGGAAATAAACATGCACAACTTAAAGTGCTTTAAAAATGGTTGTAAAAAAAAAGAGAATCTATCTGGACACCTGTAGGAACAAGTATACAACAAAGTTTAACTAGAAGAATTAAAAGTGATACAACATTAACATATCTAAACTATTTTCTTAGGAAATATAAATACTAAATAGACGAATATCCTGGGTCCTTGCGGGAGTGGGGCCCTCGCTCCTCCTTGAATTAGGATTTAACAACTTAGAATTATCTCAAACAAGAATGGCTATTTATTGATAAAACATTCAGTATTACAAAATGTACGGGATTTATGTACTTATTTTATATCTATCTTCTATGTTCTATATCTCTATTTCATATATTTATGTACTGCAGGTCTGCTTATATATACATTTACAATCCTAGTTCTCTCTACGATTCTGATGAAATCGAATTGTGCCGAAAATAGATGATGACTCGGATTATGGATGATCAAATAGGTGTAAGATAACTATCCCTAGATCTACGTTCAAAAATCTTCTCATCCTTTTCTGATTGAAAGGGCCATTAATGCCAAATCTCTAGATGTGGTCAGAATAGATAAACTTCCATCGGTTTCGGAACTTCAGAGAAGTTCCAGAACCATAGGAAATCATTAAGGATCAAAACTATGAGAGTTCTGGAACTAATTCGAAAATTTCTGGAACTAGATGATGACTGTGTAATGGAGTTCTGGAACTAGCTTAGAAGTTCTAGAACTAAGCTGTATTGGAACAAATGCTACTGAAAACATGTTGAATACTACATACTTCATTTATTTGACTAATTAAACCTTCTTTATTACAAATACTGAATTTTAAACACACACTTTGTCAGGAATTTTAGATCTTTTAAACGTGTAGAATCACAATCAATCAAAAAGATAGACAATTACATCCTAAATCATATCATATCAAATAAAAGTCACAAAATGTAATCAAACTTAATAAAAATGAGAGTAAGATGAGATCATATATTATACCTTTAACAGGCATATTTTGGCCTCATCAAAAGATGGGAACTTCCCTATAGCTAAGTAATTACCCCATGTATACAAACCAAGGAGAGGAAATTAAGATTGCAAATAGATGTTCATCTTGAAAATCATTATTTACCTGCTCCTTTATACCTGAAACAATTAGACTTGAGATAAATTCAGCTACCACATTTGATTTTCCTAGTTTATCAATACTTTTTATGTTGAATTCTTGCAATAAAAAAATCCACCTTACAATACTGACATGCACAAAAGTTTTATTCATTAAATATTTAATGGTGGATTAATATGTATGGAAAATCACTTTATATCCTATAATGTAATGGTGAAACTTGTTAATTTCATAAGTAACTACAAGAAACTCTTTCTCTGGAGTAGTGTAGTTCCTTTCAGTAGGGGAGAGATTTTTACTAATGTAATACATGGCATACATTTCCTCTCCTTCCTCTTGTTGTCCTAACACAGATCCTACTACCTCATTGGAAGCATCAATTTGTATGTTAAAGGGAAGCTTCTGATTTGGACCTCTTAAAATTGGGGTATTTTTCAATTTTTCCTTGACGATGTCAAGAGATTTTTGACACGCATATGTCCATTCAAATTTAGAATATTTTGTTGGAAGGGAAAAAAATGGATAATATATTTTACTAAAATTTGAAATGAATCTCATATAATATCCCACATGTCTTAGAAATATTCTTACTTCAGTTTGATTTTTGGGGGATGAAAGTCACATAATGATACTGACTTTATCCGGATCTATCTTAATTCCCTCATCTGAAACATAGTGTCCTAAGACTATCCCTTGCTCTATCATGAAAATAAATTTCTCATGGCTTAAAGACAACTGATGTTTCTCACACCTAGAGTGTAATTTTTCCAAATTATCTATTGCATCTTAGAATGTTTCCCCATAAACTGTAAAATATTCCATACAAATCTCCATAGAATCTTGAGTGAGATAAAAAAATTTTTGTTAACATGGCTCTTTGAAAAGTGGCAAGATCATTACATAAGATAAAAGGTAAGACTATGTAATCAAATGTCCACCCATGGGAAGGTGAAGGTAGTCTTATCTTGTTCTTCCGGTGCCACCATGATTTTATTTTACCCATTGAAACCACTGGGAATGAAAAATACCCTTTTTCGGATAAATTATCCAAGACTTGGTCAATAAGAGGTAAAGGGAAATAGTATCAATTTGTTTCCTTATTCAACTCCCTATAATCCACATAGACCCTCCACTTACCATTATTTTTAGGAAATATAAATAATAGATATACCCACTAGCTATTTGAAATTGGATAGATAAATCTTACCCGAATAAGTTTCTCAATCTCAGTTTTTACAATATCTCTTAAGGTAGGGGTTTATCTTCTTTTATTTTTTCTTGGCTAGTCTAGAATTAGTTGTGTAAATTTGTTATGTACAAATATTTGGATGAATACCCTTCATGTCACTATTTTCTAAATTGAAAGCTTGAGGATGAGAGCATAGAAGCTTGAATAAGGTATTCTCCTTTTAACTAGTCAACCAACTATTAACTACCAATGTTTTTCCTAGGAAAATAGGTAGTTGTTTTGTGTCTAGGTAGAGAGAATATACCATTGGGTATTCTCTCAGTAATTGAATTCAAGGGTCACTTATGGGGAAGCAATATGTGGATTTTAGTGATTTTGTGGAAGATACACTCATTCATTTCTATGTTCCAAGAGAAATGACAAGTTATAGGTTTTATGTTTTCATCTATCATATCGTCCTTTATCTCCATTGGTTATGATTGTAGTTCAGAAGGATATCAATTATAGATCTATTCTAAGTGTTTTTTAATTATAACCACATCTAGTTAGGAAATAACACCCTATGCTTCCTTTGAATCATCCTTTCACAATTTTTTTTCCTTAGTGGTGAAAGGTTTTACAACTGAATATATAGATAGTTTCTTTTAATCATGTCCATTCGTACTTATCATGTCTCCTGTTCTAAAATCAATAAGAGTTGGAGCGGTAGCTCACTATGGGTGTCCTAGGATCAGAGGATATCCAATTTTCTTATTCTTCATTTTAATAACCATAAAATGTACTGAATAATTTCATGCTTAATTTTGATGGTCACATCCTCTATGTTCCCTTTAGTTTTGGCAACAGATTGCTCAGCGATTTGTAACACTATTGGAGTTGATTGTGGATCAAGAAGAGTGAATTTGGACAAGGTATTAGTATTCATCATGTTGATTGCAGCCCCTAAGTCAATTAGAACATTTGGAATCTTCACATCTTCAATACAAATTGTAAAATTGGAATTCTAGGATCACCATATTTTAGAGGGGTCATCTTTTCTTCTAATATGCTAGCCATTTTTCCCATCAATGTGGATTATTCTGGGATAATTTTTCCTTCTAGCTAGAGTTTTAATATAGATTTCTTTGATAGTTTTATTTAACTCTAGAATATATCTAAGAGCTTGTAACGGAGGGATTCCAATAATTAATTTTTTTAACCCTTGAATCAACTCTGACTCTAGTCTCTCTTGGATTACATGTATCATCTTTTTCCAAAATTCTAGATTCTAGAATGTTTTAAATGGAATATCCGCACTTGATTAAAATGTTTCTTCAAGAAAAGGTTTGGGTTGTGTCTCTTCTAATTTTACTTTGTCTTTGGGGACTTCTTCTATAATTGGAGATGATGGTTTGGAGGTAACAGTATGTTTTCTACAATCCACAAAATTCACCATGGGAATCTTTTTAGATTGGACAGTGTATGTAGGGATTACCTACCTTACATTATTTGGATTTTCCATTGTTTGAGCTAGAATTTGTGGTTGGGCAGAATGTTCATATGGTGCAGTAGTTATAGACCCATTTAACAATTTTTTTTGTCCATATGGTCTTCTTAGATTATAATATTGTTGACCCCAATCCTTATGGTGCATTCCACTATTGTTTAAATTGTGGGTTTAATTATTGGAATGGTTGAATATTTTATTTTGGATTCCCATGGTTATGGATAATAATTCGGTTGTGCATTCCATTGTGGACTCCATTATTGTGGAATTTTGTTCAAACCAAAACTAGTTCTATGCACCAAAAGCACAATGGGTTCCAAACTAGTGGAACACACCATGGTCATAACCAATGTGTTCCACTAGTTTGGAACCCATTGTGCTTTTGGTGCATAGAAATGGTTTTGGTTTGAAAGAAAATTTCCCCCTTTCCTCTGAGCCACATAATTAACCTCAGCTTCACTTTGTGTATTTTGATTTCAAGTGATTATTTAGAAAGGGAAAACAATCCACATTGATCAGTGGCATGCTTCAGATCACAGAAAAGGAAGATGTTTATTTTATCTAAGGGATAGTCCTCAAGCCCGTGTTTATTCCTACATATTGGATAGTATATGAATAATGGCTTTGTATTCCTAGTTTTTTCTTTATCCAAAGTTGTCTTAAGTTGAACTAAGAGATGTGTTCTTAATTTTTCAATCTCTTCTCTTAGTTTATATATGTCTCCATTGACAATCTTACCTTTCTGTTTTCAAGGAATTTGGGGAAAGTCCTGGTGAATGAAAAATTTGGGAAAGTTTACAGAGGTCAATGATATCATGAATTCTAAAATTTTCATGTCTCCTTTTCCCATTACATTAAAGGATTCTTGTGTGTCTTCATCAAATCCTTTAAGGAGTAGAGTTATTAGTAGAGTAATATCAAGACATGTACCACACCTCCTATGAAGGAAGAGTAATCAATCAAGATAGTCCTAAACACTCTCATCCTCTTTTTTTCATCCTAAAGAGTTCTTCCCTTTTGGTCCCTAACCCTATTGTAATCTTGGTATTTATCTAAGAATATTGTTTCCATATCTTCCCAAGTATATATAGAGTTGGTGTTTAGGCCCATGAACCACCTCATGGTTGTATCATTTAGAGTTGGGGGAAATAACTTTAACTTATGAGTGTCTAAGGTATATTCATAGGTCTGGAAAAACACTTTAAACTCAAAACAAAAAATGGTCAGGAAGAACATCCATGTGTATGAAATCGGGGAAAATTTGAAAAATGTTCCAAAGACCAAACGGGTAAAAATTCAAACTTTTTGCCCGCCGATCCGATTTTGGCCTGTTTTTGCTGTAAAACTTCAAATCACCATATCTTTCGATCCAGAGCTCGGTTTTTCATGTTCTTTATATCAATGGAAATCTAGTGAAATTATCTACATGATTCTGGGGTCAATTTTGCATTTTGGTTGAGTTTGAAGAGATAAAATCAAGAAACACCTCTGGTACATGGCCATGAATAGAATTGATGTTTCAACCACCGTTTTAATGAAGAATGGCTCACATTCTCTCCCAGCATGGTTAAAAATTCCTGGGAATGGGTTTGTCAGGTCACCCATGCTATTTTGAATGCAATTTGGTCAATGGTTGAATGGCTTGCACGTTTTCCCACGTTTCTCTCTCCTGGGGGTCGTGGCTTGCACTGTAAAAGCCAGAATGAGTTCATTTTGCAAGGAGAGACACCTTTTCAGCTCTGCAACTTCCTTTTCTTCCTTCTTTGGCAAAATTTGTGAAGATTTTTTTACCTTTCCATGTAATACAACACTTTTTCTTGCCTTTGGATCACTGTAATGCACTGTATTGGATCTGAATGTTGATATAGGTTCTGTGATTAAATTCCTCAATCCTTTCATATATCTATCATTTATTTCTTGATCTTTCATTACATTTTGAGCATTTTGTGCATGTTTTGTGCTGTGTTTCCTTATGGATTGTGTATTTCATGCATTCAGGTGTCTACAATTCCTTTGGTGCATCACCTAAGCATTAGTTTTAGTTTCTTTTACTCTCTCTATCTTTGTCTCCTTGGAATCTAGAGTAGGATTAGGATTCAAACCTCTGCAATTGTGCAAATAACAGATCTGATCAGAGGAGTTTGAGTAACCAGCCTCTAATCTAGAGATTCCTCTCTCATTTTACAAGTCCCACACTTGGAGAGAGGTTTCAATGTTGTGCAATCACACTGGATGCCTGAAACATCAACTTAGAAACCTGATTTGCATCCAGGGGTGCTGCTGATTTGCAACAACAAATATTACATAATGAGCATGAATAGATTAACCACAAGATCATTGAAGGGATAAAAATAGTGAGAGACATGTAGAGGAATATGAAGAAAGTAAGGAAAGAACATCCATGTGTATGAAATACATGATTAGAATTTTTGATGTTTGTACCTTTGATTTTTTTAATGTTTTTTAAATTTGTAGAAGAAGATAACTCAAGAGATGAAGTAGATTTGGATTTTGATGTCTTAAAAGTAGATTTAGACAAGATTTTTAGATACATTGGTATTTTTTTAAGAAGATGACATAGTGCATGTAGAAAAAGATGATCATGTATCAATTCATTGGATTGCATCATAGGGGTCGACTTAGATGATTGATTAGAGGAATTTAGATTTGCACAAATATATAAAGGATGAAGACATTGTTGAGGTGATTGATAAAGGGGTTCCTATGAGAAAAGATAGGATCACAACTCAAGACTCAAATTAGATGAATGATTGGAAGAATTTGTACCAAAAAAAATCCTTAGAGGAGGAAAATGAAATGTTTATGTGAATGATTATTCCTTAGAAGAAATTTGATTGAAGAAGGCTCAAGACACTAAGGAAAATAAGAAGAATAGAACTGATGAGGAGAATTAGAAGAATAATACTTACGAGGAGAATCAAAACAACAATAATGATTAGGAAAATCAAAATCATATTGCTGAATGAAAGACTCAGAAGCATATAGATGATTAGGAGAGTCAAAATCATACCACTCACTAGGAGATGAAGGTGGGGAAGTGGAAAATGGAATGGGTTCCCTATTTTAAATAGCATGAAGAACCAATCGAGGTCTAATTATGTGAATGCTTTGACCTAGGTTGTTTGATTGAAATTCTTCATGGCGAAGGAAGTTCCATGTCAATTCGAGAAGCGTAATAATGACCAGCTAGACATTTTTCAAATGTGGGGATGTTTGTGTGATTTTTCGAAGGAAATATAAGGAAAATAGACATCATGATGACACAATTTTGACAATCCAATAAGGTTTGGAAAAAAAGTTACAAGTGTGAATGTCAAAATAGTTGATGAAATTTTAGAAGAGTAACGACTACAAAGAAATCTTCTCTTATGTGTAAATGTATAAAAAGTTGTTTAATAACTCAACAAAAAATTTTAACACTTAAATTGAGTTTTTGAGAAAACAATATTTAAGTATTAAAAAGTTGTTGATATAATTTTGGAAGTGTAACAACACAAATTTCCACACTTAAATCAAGTTTAAGACTAACAATGATTCAATAAAATTTGAATATTTTATTAAAATCTAAATGCAAAGATTGCTATAATGATATACAATGAAATACAAGTTCTAAGAAATTTCCATTGATGAACTTATAAAAGAAAATGAGAGAGTTATGGCACTTATCTCAATTTTGATTATCCCGAAGTGTGTCTTAGCTAGAAGAATTGATGAAATAGAGACCCAGGGTGTCATAATCACACTAAAAAATGTAGAAGTGTTAGGAATTCTGGGACATGGGCACCTGGGTAAGGGTGAGGGCACCTGCGGGCACCCTAGACCTTAGTGGGGCATTAGCGTCTGTCGAAAAGGTCAAAATATGATTTTGACACTATTGTTAGGGTTTCAAACTTATTTTCCATTGATCACCTATATTTAACACTTATATCATTGAGGTACTTGTAAATATGAAACACAAATAATATCCTACAAAACCCTCAAACCACATCAAATCATAAAAATAAAAGATGCAAATTGAGGGGTCAGACTATCCTCGGCTGTGAAACAAGTGAAATTACAACCGACTATTGCACTACATCTCATACCTAATGTAGTTCTATGTGTTTGTGTGTGCAATAGTGTTCTTAGGTTTTCCTTGTGCTGATGATGCTAAGAATAGAACTAGGTGTATGAGTGACATATGAAGACACAAAAAACAAGATAAGTAGATGGACTAAGAAGTGTGTCATTAGTGAATACATTTCTTACTCAAGATCCATATATAAAATAACATACTTGGTGGTATAGTAAATAGTAGTAAGTGAGTGATTTTTGGTCTAAATTTCCCCCCTTTATGCTATTTGAATGAAATTCAAGTGGTGTAAAGGAAGTAAGGAACATAGCTAAAATAATTTTGGAGAATCCTTGTTACAAAAATAAGTACAGAATAAGAATATATAACATGGAAAATCATGGATCGACATGTCAATCCATGTGACAGAGAGAGAGAGAGAGAGAGAGAGAGAGAGAGAGAGAGAGAGAGAGAGAGAGAGAGAGAGAGATGGTGAACCATTATGAGGAGCACTTAGTGAGATTGATTATTTTAGTTTTTAGAGAATTTAGAGATTTTGAATTGTCTCTTGATGGAGATTTGACGGGGTAGGGAGTGATTAGTTCCCAAATTGATTTTTGTGTATGTAAAAAACTTAAGGATTTGGGCATCCTACTGGCAGAGGAAGAGTGTAGGGAGAGAAGTCTAGTTTTACCCTCCAACTTTAACTATATCCTCAAAAGGTTTAGCCACTACTGATTAAGCTAAATGTGAATTTTATGCCTAATCTAATGCTATTGTAGCAGTAAAATAAATATGTAGTTAAGTAGGACAATGAATACTCAAGAAAACTAAGCAATAAATTATGAAACCCTAGTTGTAAGGAGGATAAGAAGGTACTTAGCTAGTTTGAAATAAAATCTAGAGTGTACTAAAGTGCTGGCCAGGTGAAAAGAGTAGGAAAAATGTCACATAGAGACCCAAAAAAATGCATATTTTGAGAGATATGCTAAAGTAGGGGCACCTGGAGACGGAAAAAGGCGTCCATGGGCCGTCATAGGCCTATTTCAAGGATGCCTAGGTTTATGCGGAAAAGATCAGAAAACCTCCTTTGAGTGGTCGCAAGATGTTGATTTTTAGTTGCACCTTTGGTCACTCTAAGGTTGCATACAATGATCACTACAGGATGGTTGGAAACCATTGCAATGAAATATGAACCTGCAAAACCCTCAAATAGACATCAAATCCTAAAAAAGAAAAATGCAGAATGAGGGGTCAAACTATCCTCAACTATCAGAATGGTGAAATTACGACTAAGTCACTATACTACATCTTAGACCCAATTCATTTTTATGTTTGTGTGCATGTGTGGAATCATGCTTTAGGTGGCTATTGTGCGTGTCACACTTGATAGCAAGCAAGTAAGTTAAATGTAAAGAAATGTCAATAGATGTGTGCATGGAATAGAATGAACTTCCCTCCATATGAAGTGTGTATGTAGAATAACCAATTCTTGTGTCCCTTGTGATGGTGCTATATGGATGTAATGGAGGTCTTAGATGCTTGATGGATACAACCTTAGGTTGTGATAGCTAATGCTTAGTTCTTGTTCCTTTATTATGATCACATAAATTTATATTTATATAATTCCTTTACTTAAATTCCGTAATTAACCTTGAAAATTGTTGATTATCAAAAAGATAAGATGATCAAATGACTAGAAAGGACCCCAAAAGTAT
The DNA here is from genome assembly GCA_019776745.2 of Taxus chinensis. Lineage (NCBI taxonomy): Eukaryota > Viridiplantae > Streptophyta > Pinopsida > Cupressales > Taxaceae > Taxus > Taxus chinensis. The sequence goes on along the minus strand of CM034149.1, from coordinate 831,960,121 downwards.
GAGTAAAGTAAAAAGGGGTCAGGGGTTCCTAGAGGGGATGAGGGCACCTAACACTGGCTTTTTGGTTGGGCACTGGTGTCCAAGATGATAAAAGCCAGAGTATAAAAAAGGAAGACTAAGCAAGTAAGGGTGTAAGACTAAAAAGTGAACAGTAGATAAGACAAAGAAAGGTGGCCAAAGACATGGGTTAATTAGTACTTCTCTTACTTAGGAATGATATGAATAGTAGTATGTAATCAAAACTAGATAATGCTGCCCAAAGTGTGTGATTTTGTCTATGTCTACATTTTCCCCCTCCCTTTATGTTTTTGAGTATGAAATCTCGGTAACATAAAGTAGATAAAGATGTGTACCTGATACCTATGTAGATCAACGATGAAAGCGTGTCGAGGGAGTAGACAATGTGTGGAGTGATAAAAATATGAAGTATGGATGCTAAGGAGGAGAAAGTGCAAAAAAGGTGAGTGATGAAAATGAACATAGGATGGAAATATATGTGTAGATGTTGATGATGTACTTATTATTGATGATCGATTTTATTGTTGTTTCTGTGATGATGTTGACTACCTCTTCCCATACAGACATGGACCTGTAAAAGAGAATAATGAAAAAGTAGTCAAATACGCATATATATGTATAAAAAGTATGTAAAAACATGCTGAAATTCTGAAAAAGGAACATGTGCACCTAATCTGTGAAGATAAAAAGAGTGTAGAAAGGATATTGAAGATGTTGATAGAAGGCTGAGTTGTTCTGGGACATCTCATGCCATGATAGAATAAGTATAGGGAAGAAATTTTAGTTCATCCTCCAACCTTTAACCAAGTCCTAAAGTTGTAGAGTACATTGAAATGTTGGTTTTTTTGGTGATCCTATGCCATGACAGAAGTAGTGTAGAGAGGAAAGTCTGGTGTCATCCTCCAACCTTTATCTGCTTCCCTGCAATGTAGAACACCACTGCAAATGGTGTGTAATAAACCCCTAAGTGATAATTAATTTAGTGCCCTATAATGACTCCCTATCCTGTGTGGAAGCCTTATGTAGACTATTTTGAAAAACTGTGCTAAACTAAAAAATTCTGATGTATCTTCCCCCTAGTTGCTAGGAATCTAGGAAGGGCATCGTTGTGCTAAGGACCCAAGTATGATTTCTGAGCCCTGTTTGAAACATTGAAAATTGTGTTGTACCAGTACTGTGTTGTGTTTTGTACCAATATGCTTAATGGGGTGACTTATTCACCCAAATTATGTCACCCCTCATTTGGGGTGCATGCGATGTCATTGAAGGAGTATGTAGCCCAACAAGAGCACTGACTGACTATGATAAAATTGTGCCCTACAAGGGGGGAAAGGGAATGTTCTTGGTAGAAACCAAGGCACACGTACAAACAAAGTGGAAATGAGAGACAAGTGTTAGTACAAGAAAATACAAACATGCATGTAGAAGACAAAATGTATCCTAAAGCAGACAATGTGTAAGATAGGATGCAAGAAGATAATGTAAAAACACAAGAAGAATGATTTATACCTTGCAAAAAGTGGGTTCCAAACATGCGACACAACTCACAATATCACAAGAATAATCAAGGCCATAGTGTCTGCATAACAAGACAAGTGTGCCCACAAGATAAAGGGAAAATCCCACAAACAAGAACATACAAAGAGTAAGCAATGAAAACCAATGTAACAGAACAACCATGGAAGCAAAATAGCTCTATATAACAAATGTTGCACATGAATCACCCATTAGCATGTTAGAAAGATAAAAAATTATGTTAAAGCATGTTTATAGGATCATAGAAAGTAGTGTGTTATGAAACAAAATGAAATAATAACACCTGTAATGTATAAAAGTGGACGCCCTCAAGAGCCTCTGTAGGAATGGGTAAAAGGTGTTATGCTAAGCATACATGCTACGTATAATAGATCTATATAATATGTGATCAAAACTAGAAATGAAAGTGAATGCGCTTATGTGTATGATAAATATAATGATCCATACAAGTATATCTATCTAACATGTGTAATAAAGTGAACATGTAAACAAAATCAGTAAGCAAGAGTAAGTGCAACCAAGATTTGTCAGTATGTTGTGGATGAGATAGAGAATGAAATGCAGTGTGATTGATAGGAGGTGGAAACGGTTGCCCCCCTCGAGTGGGTGTGTATGTATGCATTGATGTTTCATTTATGTATGCCCTCTCAACATTCAAGAATGAAGTCATAAACAAGAGTTTGTCATCAGTAAATGGTTTCAATTTGTTTGTAGTAAAGAGATGTGATTGTCAAAGTGTAGAGTGTATAGTGTAAGTGTGTAAGTGAATGAGTGAGTTGATTGAAACGTGTGCAGTGTTGATAAGGTATCCCTTTGAGATGTAGACCCTCAAGAGTCGAGTATGGACCGCAGTAACTAGAGTGCATCATAGGGTAATGAATGCATAGCGTGTGAAAGTAAATGTCAAAAGAGATATATTGTGCAAATATGTAGAGTAGGTGCTACGAGAGAAAGATGTTGTGTAGATGTATAACGTGTGTTGTGGGAGGTGTTCTAATGTGTAATGATACGATATGTGTAAAGCAAGAAATGTGTAGAAATGGATATGCATTGAATGTGTCGAGTGTGATGATGTGTAATGTGCAGTGCAAGCCCTTATATAGTGTGTAAGTATGGGAGGCACTATAAGCGCGTATTCTAGCTAGTTACATCAAAAGATGATGTTGAAGATCTATATAGTGTGTAGCTCAAAGTATGTATGATGTGTAGAAGATCTAGGTGTGATGTGATGACAATATTAGACACGTGTTGATGTTAGGGGGAAAAGATAAGTGTGATACCACACAGGTGTGCCAATGATGAAGATTTATGCAGCGATGCGAGAGATACCATGCCATTGTGGGAGAGTGTTTTCTGAGTCATGATACGAGTGAGGGCCAACACAATGGTAGGCCAAAACAACAATAGGATCATGCAATGGTTGCAAAATTTTAAATGTATATTTTCTATTAGTAGGAGTAGTTTCTTTGATAAGATGAACTAGAAACATAAGTGGAGAAGGATGGGGAGTGTTAGGAATTAATTATATCTAATGCGGAATAATTCCTCAAAATCGCAATAATAAGAAGTATGAATATAATTACAGAAATGAAATATCCACAACAAAAAGACAATATTTAATTTGGTTCACCCAATGTGGGCTACATCCACCAAGAAAACTTTCTCAGATTTTATTACAAGCCAACAGTCTTCACAGTTACAATAATAAGATCTTGTTTGGAGTTGCGCTAAAAAAAACCCTCCCTAATTTGCACTTGAATTCACACACACTATTCACCTTCACAAAACACACACATTATAAATCCTATTGTATGTCCATCTATTTATAAGTACATCAATAGGTAGCCGAAGAGGTGGTTTTACAAAACAATGGGTACCGAAAAACCATAGGCCTAAAAACAACCCATAACGGTTACCCATTACCCATGGGTTAATAAACCACCCATGAAAATTTTCTTTGAGGGCTTCACCCCCCAAAACCCCCTTGACCCACTCATCGGCGAGTGGGACCACTGTAAAAATATCCGAGTGTAACACATGGAAGGTGTACCAAACTCTAACATGAAAACAGGCTCCACAAACATAATAAGGAGGAATCTTGAATGGTGGTACCTTAGGTGGGATTGATGAAGCTGCTTAAGATTTGATAGGATAAGGAGGGCTTATTTTAAGAGGTGGCTGCACATTTTGTCTTGGTAATGTCGTAGATGACTTGAGAGGAGGGGGTACTATATTAATTTTAAGAGGTTGTTGTTTAGGCAGTTCTTGAATCTCCATAGAAGGAACCGTAGAAATGATGGTATGATGCTCATTAGATATATATGAATCAGTTTTAGGAACCCATTGAGATGTACAAATTGTAGATGGGCATGCAACAAAATGTTGTGCAATGAATGAGATAAAGCCTTAATACTCAAGATGCTTGATTCTTCATTGTAAATCATAAACATCATTGTCATCAAGTCCATTGATTCAATGATAATTTCAATATGGGAGACCTTGATATTTTATGATTCAGTAAGGAGGATAACCTTGAGTAGATGGTAAAGTGATCAATTGATGCCTAAGGAGCTCAATAAGAATTTCATGTTTCTTAGCATTGTGTCAAACATGAGAGGCTTTGGTAATGAAATTACTTGATGCTCACTACTATGAGAACATGTAAAAGACATATGATGAGGATAAGTTGTAGAAGAAGATCAAACATGATCCTGAGAAGCATCCTTAAGATGTTGGATTTCAGATTTGAGAGATGTAATTGTGGATTCCATATCCTAAGATTTGTCTTGAAATAAAGAATGAAAAGCTTGAATTGAGTCCAACAAGGATTGATTAGATGGAGGATCATGAAGATTATGGTCGTCAGATAGATGATCTAAAAAAGAACTCACTTGATGTGGTGACGTATCGCTAGGGAGATACATGGTGTCTAGGGAATTTTTTAGAACAACTTGCAAATTAGGATGCATTTGAATTAAATCATACAAATAAATTTGGGAAATTTTAGGAGTAACGATAGAAAAGATGATATTAAAAAGAAGGATCCAAAATAACGATCACAAGTGGCAAAATGATTAAGCGAAATGTGAATTTTACGCCTAATATGATGATATTTAAGCAGTAAAATAAATATTTAATTGCGTACAACAATGAATAATCAAGCAAACTAAGTGATAAATTATGAAACCCTAGTTGTAAGGAGGAGAAGAAGCTACTTAGCTATTTCACAATAAAATATAGAGTATACCGAAGTGATGACTAGGTGAACAAAGTATTAGGAATGTCACATAAAGACCCAAAAAAATACATATTTAGAGAGATAGGCTGGACTGGGGTGCTTGGAGGGATAGGGGCACCTACGGGTACCCTATGACTTTTTCTGGGCAACAGGGTCTACGAAAAAGCTTAGAAAACCTCCTCTATGTGGTTGTAATATGTTTGTTATTAGTCACCTTTGGTCACTCTGAGGTCACACCAAGATTGCCAAGGCCGCTAGAAACCTGTAATGAAATATGAACCTGAAAAACCGTCAAATAAACATCAAATCCTAAAACAAAAAGATACAAAATGAGGGTTCAGACTGTCCTCAACTATCACAATGGTGAACTTACAACTAAGCATTACACTACATATTAGACCCAATGTAGTTCTATGTGTGTGTGTAAGGAATCATACCCTAGGCGGCTCTTGTGTGTGTCACACCTGATAGCGAGAAACTAAGCTAGATGTAAAGAATTGTAATAGATGTGTGTATTGAATAGAATGAACTTACCTCATATGAAGTGTGTATGCAAAATAACCAGCCCTTGTGTCCCTTGTGATGGTTCCAGATGGATGTAATAGAGCTCTTATAGGTTTGATGGATACAACCTTAGGTGGTGATAACTAATGCTTAGTGATTGGTCCTTTATTATGATCACATAACTTTATATTTAAATGATTCCTTTGCTTAAATTTCGTAATTAACCCCAAGAATGCTGAATGCCAAAAAGATAAGATGCTGAAATAGATAGAAAGGAACCAAAAAGTGTGAGTAAAGTACAAGGGGGTCAAGGACGTTGACTAAATGGCTGGGTATTTGTGTCCAGGATGATAAAATATGGAGTGTAAAAAGGAAGATTGAGCAAGTAAAGGTGCAATACTGAAAGGAGAAACATAAGACAAAGAAAGGTGGCCAAAGACATTGGTTACTTAGTAATTTTCTCACTTAGGAACCATATGAATAATAGTATGTAATATGGACTAGATAATTGCCCAAAGTGTATGATTTTATGTCTACAGCTTTAGACCAACAAAGACCAAATTTTATTTATTTTGATCCGACGAGAATAACCCACATAGGAGTAGTATCGGAAAGGAAATGACATGTCATTTCCCCCACTCCAAGGGTGTCACTATAATGTGTATGCTGCTAGATGGCTTCCAGGTTAGGTCATCTAGAAGCGATAGAAAATGTAAAGTGATTTTCCCATGTTAGGTAATCTGAGAAAGATACGAAGTGATGTAGCTCCCAAGTTAGGTCATCTAGGAGAGATAGTAAAATATTTTGTGTTGTGTTGATTGGTTTGATTTGATTCGAGAAGTGGAAAAATGTGTTGTGATTAAATATGTATGATATATTAATCATGGTAGGATTTTTTTCTTGTTACCCCCATATTAGTTCATTAGGGGGGGAATCACTAGAAAGTGGTATGAAATATCACATATTGTGTGATATTTTTTTCATGATGACGAATTTGATACATGAAATGATCATGTAGCAGTGTGAGGGGGATCATAGGGTGACATTGATAGTATGCTCCCCCTTTCAAAGAAAGGGAGAGTGATGGTGAGAATGAACACTGAGTCAAAAGTAGATGTGCAATGATGTAATAGTGAATGAAACAAAGTATAGTAGATGTCATAAAATTGAGTATAAAACAAAGTGAAGATGTGTAGAGTAGGAATATAGTGATGTGGAATGTATAAATTGCTACATGTATGGGAATATGAGCACATTGTGATATTGAGGCCGCTTGGTATGCAACATGCAGAGTGGGCGAGACCAGATATATACGCTACGAGATGGGTAGGTGTTTAGAGTAGGAGGATGGACACTGATACTTACAGATCAATGCTGGATTGGATGGGGCAAGGGACATTAAATGGAGGCCATATCGATCCTATGGAGGGAAGCCATAGGATGGTGTGGATCTATGATGTATCAATCATACTATGTGGTTAGAGGACCACTTCCCAGGGGTTACTGAGTTATTCCAGAAAGAGTGTGTATAACATCAATTTGGTATGGCTTAGGATGTGCCTCATGGTGTAGACAAGATGGATGCGGCCATAGACTTCATATAGGTGGATGACGCCACATGTATTGAGTCATATAATGCATGGTGGGAAGCACACCAATGGGTGCTATTATTTCCATTTGTTTTGGATCCGGTAGTAGCACCACTAGTTGGAGCTGCAGAGGGGAAGATATTTTCCCCTGATGGGGATGGTGTAGTGGCAACGATAGCAGAGCATTATTATTTGATAGTTGTGGTTTTTTTACTTAGTTGTTGAATTGTGGATTTTATGTATAGTAACTAATGTGTCTATATATGGTTGCAGAAGATGCTTATTGGTCACTAATTGTTGATTCATATATCCACACATTGACACAAAATATACCTATGGATGTGCTCATGGGAGGTGGTACATTGGAACGAGTAGATGCCATTATCAGTGAGCATGCCCATTTGTTTAAGCCAATTGTGATAGCGAAGGCTACATGTACCATAATTTTGAGTGAGCGTGACGAGGTGTTGTTAGAGACTCAGAGATATAAGGAGGTAGTAGGAGGAGGATACTTAGCACAAGATGTGTTTACACAGTATGTGGATTTGTAAAGATGATTCTTAGAGTAGTTAGTAAAGTTAGCCCTATTACAGAGGAAAGTTGAGAGATATAAGGAATATGATCAAAGACGTAGATTTAGAAGCGAAACAACTATTTTTAGAGCTCCTGTAGTTGTATATAATGATAGTGACAGTGATGTATGATATCTATGGATGTAGTGATGTATGGGGGATTTCCCCCAAGCATTGAAATTTTTGTAACTATGATGTAGATCGATATATATATATATATATATATATATATATATATATATATATATATATATATATATATATATATATATATATGGATGATTGGCATATTTGTGTTATATATATGTTTAGTGATGTGCGATGTGATGATTGGTGTTCGTATATAGATGTGATGCTTGATTTACATTGTGTGAATGATTATGTGACATAGATGATGATGGTAGGTAAAGTTCTGAAAAATTTATTGTATGTATGAGGATAAATGGTATGTGATAATAATAGATGTGTGTGATGTATATTATCATAGATAAAATGAATGAATCATGAGATGATAGGAAGATGTATAATGATGTATGAAAGTGTACATAAGTTAAGATGAAGAGGGGGGGAAGAAGAGAAATTCCCCCAACATGTGTGTAGTAATCGGAGGTTCATTTATATAAGACCCCTCAATAGTCATGAATGAGCTAAATAACATGAGTGCAGATCACCGAGAAGTGGTATGATAGTGTATGCTAGATAGATATATTAATGAAATGTGTAACACAAATATGTAGCAAGGTTCTTATTGTAACAAATCCCTAAATTGTCATGTAAGAACCATGAAACCACGAGTGCATCATTGGGTAGTGAGGTGTGAAAATAACCTACCAAAGACCAAGTGGGCGTAGAGCAATGGAAGCAACATGAATGTATGAGCCAAGCTGAATGTATGATGAGATGGTGCCAATGATGGGGGATGTAATGGTGGGAAGCAAAAATGTTGATGGATTAGGAAGCCAATGTGTAGCAGGATCATTATGCGGATGAGATTGTGTAGTGGTGGATGTTGTTCATGAATAATGACCTAAGGCGGTGGACGAATAATGACCTTAGAATCAGGAAAAGGAGATAGGTGAACTAGAGTAACAACATGCTTGTATGGAATTAGAGACATAGACTTCTCACGAGAGTGAGAGATAAAGGTAACGACAGCTTTGTCTTATAATTTTTGTAATCTATCATGAAGGGCACAATATTCATTGTCACGATGGACATTGATGTGATGATAGTTACAATAATGGTGAGGAGGATGATGTTTATTAGAAGGCAAGTAGATCAAGCAATTATCAAGAAAATCATGCAACACATTATGAGGCTTAATTATCAAGAAAATCATGCAACACATTATGAGGCTTAATAGCATAATAAAAGTGTAATGTCTCTTGAGTAGGAGATGTAGAAGTCTTAGGTGGAGTTTGACATGGTGGAGATTATGAATGAAACTTATACGATGAAGGAGGCTAAACTTTCTTATGGGGTAAAGGAGATGGAGACCTTGGAGGATGATTAAAATATGGGAGAGGAGAAGAACTAGAAGATGCTGCAATAGTAACAAAAATAGGAGGAGGATCTATAACATGTGTAACAATTAGATCTTGTTATAGATCGGTGAAATTATAGAATAAGAGTGTAAATGATTCATATGTGTCGTATTGCAATCATTGTTTTAGCATAGGAATCAAGCCTTGAAAAAATATGAATTGATTTTCTAGATCAACAGGATGAAATACTAGCTGATGCATGTAAGAATTAAATCATAGGATGTAATCAAGAATGGGATTTGTCTTTCCTTGATGTAAGCCAGGTAAGCAATCATGTATGACTCCAGGACCATTGTTAAGCATAAAACATATGAGAAAAGAATATTCCATGTCATAATATGTGGTGATGGATCCAAAAGGTAGATGAGTGTGCCATTAAAGAGCTTTACTTACTAGACTATGATAAAAATATTTGAGAAATAGTCAGTCATTCAAGTAGGATGTCATAGCTAAATGATAATTCTTGAGATGTAGATATGGATCTCTAGTACTGTCAAAGCAGGAGAATGTTGGCATGATGAAATACTTAGGAAATGCTGAATTGTAAATTTTCTTTGGGATGGGATTGTCGTGAAGAGAATTGTTATCAATAGACGTATAGTAGGCCTTGATTTCAAGAGTGAGAGACTAGACCTGAGATTGTAATTTTCCAACAACATCCATGAGTGATAAAATTTCATGTGAAGGAATGGTGAGATATATGAGAGGAACATTAAGAGGTTGTAATTTTCCATTATTAGTGATCATGGGAATGAGTGAAGAGGAAGTGGAGGATGAAGATTCGATAGGCACACTAGAGGTAGGTGCAAAAGAAGTGACAAATGGAATACTGGGGGGAATAAAATAAGCAATAGGAATAACTTCTAGAGAAGAAGAATAACAAATAGATGGAAATGAAGATGGAACATCGAGAGGAAAATTAGGAGAAAATTTAGAAGAAGCGATAAAATACGACAAAATAGGAGGAGAATCATCATGCATGCTAGTAGAGACAACCCTAGAAATAGATGAAAGCTGAGTAGAAAATTCACATTTAGCAGAATCAAGAGATACAACATGCTCACTAATAGAATTGTTTCTGCTATCATATAGAGTCTCACATGAAAGTATTTCATTGAATGAATCATCAAAATATATAGAATTAAGAGAAGAAATATCAAAATATGTATCACGACAATCATTATAAGCCTTTCCAGAAATAGGATAATCATGAGATTTAACCTTACAATCATCCTTCTTATTATGAGAACTAGTATTCTTCATATGTATATTTGCATCAAGTCCAAGAATATAATGAATGATATCATCATCAAGAGTTTTAGCTGAAATAGAAGAAGGCAAAGTATGCCTAGAGCCCACTGAATAACAAGGGTTACAACCACAAAAATTGTCTTCTAGAGAAACAATGCTGAAATAAGAATGGCAAAAAATAGTATGAATATTGCATTTAATTGCCAAAAGGTGTTTTTAAAGCTTATCATCAACATGAGGACTACGGTAAAGAGCGTTAAGTTTAGTGTTAGTAACCTCATCAGGAATAGGGTTGACACTCTCATGATGCATGGCTTGACTTAGATAATAAGAACTACTTTTAGCATTTAGGGTTTAGTGGATCCTAGGGCAATGAGCTATAATATACAGGTTCACCAAAATGATTCAATAAAATGTGAATATTTTATTAAAATCTGAATGCAAAGATTGCTACAATTATATACAATGAAATACAAATGCTAAGTAATTTCCATTGATGAACTTGTAAAAGAAAATGAGAGAGTTAAGGAACTTATCTCAAGTCCACTTATCCCAAGGTGTGTCTGAGCTAGAAGAATTGATGAAACAAAGACTTAGGGTGTCACAATCACACTAAAAAAATATAGAAGTTTCGGGAATTCTAGGACACGGGCTCCTGGGTAAGGGCAAGGGCACCTGCCGGAACCCTAGACCTCTATGGGGCGCTGGAGTTTGCTGAAAAGGTCATAATCTAATTTTGACACTATTGCTAGGGTTTCACACTTGTTCGCCAATGATCACCTGTATGTCACACTTAGATCACCATGGTACTTGTAAATCTTCAACACAAATAATATCTTGTAAAACCCTCAAACCACATCAAATCCTAAAAATGAAAGATGCAAAATGAGGGATCAAAATGTCCTCAGTCATCAAACAAGCTAAATTATGACTTAGCATTGCACTACATCTCAAACCCAATGTAGTTCTATGTGTTTGTGTGTGCAATAGTTCTCCTAGGTTTCCCTCGCACTGATGAAGCCAAGATATTGAGTGGTAACTAGATATAATGCAAATGCGTAGATGGAAAAAAAAAACTTCCCTTTCTTATGTAGACTAATAAGCCCAAGATGTAGTCCCTTTGATATGTAGATAAATAGCCCTCAATAGAAATTTCTTGCCCTTATAATGTAATGTATGTTGTGTTTATATAGGGATCTCTTGCTTGAATTTTGACACTAATGCTCTGACATGTTGACTAGGACCTCGAGATAGAAGTAATAAAAATGAAAAGGATGACCACAAATGTTAAAAATATGATAAAAAAACAAAGGGGACATGAGTTCCCATTTTGGACAGGAGCACCTGGGTGCTAGTGTCCAGTCCTGGGTGCTAGTGTTTGGAGATAACTAACAACAAATTTTTTGGGGAATGACAGACATGGATCCTTATGATGTGACCATGAATGGGTGTATGAGTGACAGATGTGAAAATGATGATAACAAAAAAAATAAGACAATCAGATAGACTAGGAAGTGTGTCATTAGTGAATACTGTTTTTTACTCAAGATCCATATATAAAAAAACATACTTGGCGGTATATTAAATAGTAGTAAGTGTGTGATTTTGTGTCTACAAACAAGGATTAAGTATTCAAAATGGTCGATACAATGTGAGCAATGTAACAATGCAATTTCCAAACTAAAATCAAGTTTAAGAAAAAAAAAATTAAGTATAAAAAAGGGATTCATCCAATGTGGGCATTGTACAATGTATTTTCAACACTCAAATCAAGTTTATGAAAAAAAGGTTTAAGTATTCAAAAATGGTTAGTATAATTTTGACAACACTTTAGATAGTGCAATTTTGATAAAAGTGGAGCCAAAATTTTGTGAAAAGGGGATACGTTAAAGTTTTTTGTAACTAAAAATATGTAACATAAATTTGGAAGAGTTTTCACCTTGTTCTAAAATAAGGTGTAAAATAAGACAAAAAATTTCTTAGTAGGGATTTTGATACTAGATAATGGATATAGAAAAGTTGGCCCCCAATGCCAAATTGCTTCCTAGGGATTTTGTTCTCAAAACTCAGGTCAATATTTTTCTAAGAGAGATACACTTTTTAGAATAATTTCTAAACAAAGGACCATTACCCCACAAAAAAATTAATGAAAGAGGCATCAATACAGACAATGTTTGATATTCCTAACGGGTTTTTACTAGACATGTGGGTAGTGGGGCACTTCCCATTTCGTCAGTAAGTTCCCTCAATGTGCTAACTACTTTGGGGTTCCTTTGGTATTCCTCATGATGAGTTTTATGACTTAAGCCAAAGCACTTCCCAAAATTTAAACTGGATGGGTTTTAACCCTTATATGAACCTGTAAATATGATTTGTTCTTTTTTTATGTTGATATAAAATGTGATTTTTCTTAAACGCCCTTCTTTGAAAAAGGTAACCTACACACAAGACATTAGTAATTTGTTTTGATTTTGGTATTTGATGAGCATAAATGGTCATACACTCAAATAATTAATAGGTTTCTATATGAGCACAATGTTAGAAAATATCAAGTATCTCAACCATTTCTATATCTCAAGGTTGCTCGAAAGTACAAGAGAAGAGCATACATGGCGTTCAATAAAATAAAACCAACATGAAATTGTTTAAACCAAGGAATCAAACAGTAGCAACATTTTTAAATGATAATTACAATATTAGAAAAATATCCATAATTATAGTCATTTCTGATTCTCAAGGTCACTTGAAAGTGCAAGAGAAGAGCATACATGGTTTTAATCAAAGTATACCAAATGGAGATGTTTTTTAAACAAATATATCAAATGTTATAATTTTTAAAAATAAAAATCAACATGTTAGAAAAATATCCATAATCATAGGCATTTCTGATTCTCAAGTTTTCTCTAAAGCACTAGAGAAGAGAATACGTGGTTTTGATCAAATTAAAATGAACCTAACGTGCAAATAAAATGACCAATTTAAGGATAAATGAAACCATGAATTTTCTATAATAAATCCCAAATTTATATGCTCATTGAAATTTTCATCTTGATATCTTTCCATCACAAAAGAAATAGATTCGTTTCGATTTTGGGATCAAAAGTTATGGCCTCTAGAAGATAGGTTACACATACGCTCTTATAGTCATGGGAACACATTTAACATGTATTAAAAAAATGTTAAAAAAGGCCCCAAAAATAGAAAAAAGTTTAAAATTTTAACACCAAGATCTAATTTTGATAGCAACCCATCTCCTTTATACCTACAAAGAAGACTCAATGCTACCAAACACTAACATACATGCTCAAAAAATAAATAAATTCTAACAAATTGAAAGAACTAGCATGTAAAATGATGAAAAATGAAACTTTTTAAATGTAAACATAAAAAAATCTTGAATTTTTTCCCATCAAGATCCAATTTTGACAGAAACCCACCTATTTTATACCTACAAAGAAGATTAAACACTACTAAACACTAACATACATGGTCAAAAATAAAGAAATTTTGACAAATTGAAAAAAAATAGCATGTAAAATGAAAACATAAAATAAATCTTGAATTTTTAACACCAAGATCCAATTTTCACAGCACTTCACCTCCTGTATACCTACAAGTAAGACTCAACACTAATATACATGCTCCAAAAATAAAGAAATTTCAACAAATTGAAAGCACGTGTATGTAAAAATGCGAAAAAGAATATTTTTAAATTAAAAAAAGTAAGTGTGCATGAGACAAAGGAGTGTCCCACCTAGTGTGCCATATATATGCTATCATTAAATTGAAACTAATCTATTTAAAATAACTTAACACCAAGTAAATTCTATCTAAATCCAATCTAAACAAAAACATCATGATAAAGCATAAAGGAAAACTTATCTAACTATGCATAAAAAATTAAATCAAACATTAAATGTAAACCTCCTTTGATTGTTGGATGTGATTTTAAATTATAGATATTTCCTTTGTGAACCGAACACAACCATGCACGATCAAAGAATTTATTCAAGGAAGAGGAAGAATTCTCACCAATATGGCTTGATTGCCATTTTTGGTTCTTCTCAAACTACTCTTAGCTTATTAGAAAGGGGAGATTTATTTGGTTCAATAAGATTTTCAGCATGAAATTCTCTTCTCAAGTGTAAATGTCTTGTAAGGACATAATGTAAGTTGAAACATGGTGTACTAGGTTCTTTTTATAGCTTTTCAGTTTTGGAGAAACTTGTAACCTAGTGAATGTGGGATAAAGGTTAAGTAGAATTAGAAATGGATAAGTATTATTAGAGGAGATTAATTAAATATTAGCGACTCATGGGAGTTGGGGGTAATTTAATTAATCAACTATGATTAATTAATAGACCAAGATAGTCTTAAGAAGCCATTTGGAGATGATTTAGAAGGAAATTATTCGAACTTGAAGGGTTTGAGAGAGGGATTTAACCAATAAGAAGGTTTATTGATTAAATATGAGATTGAAAGCATTAATTAATTAATAATGGTTAATTAATTAATTAAAAGAGGATTATAACTAACGAAGCGATGTTAACTAGCATCTAAGATGCGGTATGAAACTAGTTAATTAATGGGGTGTCGTTAATTGATCGAGATAAAAGGGAATGTTATCTAATTAGTGGGAAAACAATAATTATAACATAAATGATGATAAAAAGGATAATTCTAGTGTAATTTTAGTAATAAAATTGCATAGTTAGATTTAGGTGTTTACACTAAGTATTATGACAAGTTGAATGCATGAAAAAACTAATTATAGGGAACAACTTTGAACACATAATGCAATGTATAGAGAAAAGTTAACACAAAATTTACTATGGGGAGAACTTGGATGTAAAAAATCCCACAAAAATTACATTTTCTAATTTTTATGAAAAGTAATGAGGAACTACCTGTCAAAAAACTCATAATCCTACTTGACGATTACATGCCAAACCTAACATTCTATCATTTATTACTTCTTCACAATTAAAATTTTTACAACCAAATTTTGTAGTGTACAAAAATATTATGAATAATAAAATTTCCCAATGGGAAATTACCCTATTAATAGGGTGGGTGTGATGTAGGGGCATCCTCAGAAGAATATCAAAAGTCTTGAAATCCTCATTCTTGTCATATCACGAGACCTTAAAATAAGGTTTGGGTTCATTCTATAGTGCTAGATGGAGTCAAGACATTAAATTTTATCAAATTTCATGTTTCCCTCCAAAATTGTAATTTAAATGTTAGAAGCATGTAAAATACCCAAATGGGATTATCAAGGTATTGAAAGGATGTTTTTAAGTGTGTAAGGGTTGTCATGATTCCTAGAGTGATTCATAAAGTTTTTGTGTAAGTCATAAGTGTTAAAATATGTAAAAAATGCCTTTTTTGTGTTGTAAAGGCTTATGATGAGTCATAAAAAGTAGTTAGGGTTAGAGTTTATGGAGGAATGGGATTAAATAATAAGGATAGATTCAAGTAAAGGAGTCAGTGAGAGAAAAGGAAAAAAAATTATGAGGAGTGAGAGGAGATGATTTAGAGGAAGACTCCATGAGGACTATGTGGAGAAGAGAGAAATTTTGTAAGAAAAGTATAGTTTAAAATATATAGCTCTGTGGTTTTGGAATGGTATCTTGATTCTCATGAATGACTCTAAATTTTTATGTGTATGAATTGTGAAATAGTGGTTTCTCTCCATGAGTGCATGAAGCATCCATTGAAATCCTCTTAGGAGGGTTATTAGAGGTCTTAGATATGAATACACTGTTCCTAAGCATGCAAGAAAATGCATTGGTCTGTGTAGGATAGCGAGCATGTGTTTTAGAAGGATCATGGTGTAAATGGTACAAGATCATTACATGAAGAATTTTTAAGTTTCTAGTGAGAAGAGTATTGTATCTAATGCACACAACTTATCTCTTAACATAATGAAACCTTACTAGTTAATACCCTGTTCTGGGTAGTGAAGCTATGGACTATGGTATAATATGTGAAGCATATGAAATTACATGTATTAACAATGAATGAATTTTTTGAAGGAGGAATAAGAACTTGATTGGAGGATACATTCCTAAATGAAGAAAAATACCATTAAATTCAGAGTATTTACTAGTTGTAAATCTTGCTCTACACAAATTTGCATAAAGGAAGAAATGTAAAGTTTATCAATTTAGTGATTATTTGAATCAACTGTCAAGCTTATAATGTACAACAGGTTGATACAGTCCTACAGTAGGAATTTAGATATTTTTAAAGGATCACTCATCATTTTTTGACAAAGTTCAATCACTCAGGCTAGTACAGTCCTGTGAAACCCTCTAGTTAGGGTTAGGAGAGTAAATTTAAAGTATCTTGAAAATGCACCGGTAGAAATGAATGAATTTTTTTAGAAAGCTATGTATTAGGGTTATATATCTCTTGGTGAATTATTATTCTGTAAAACAAGAAACTTCATTGAAGATAATGATGGAATTATATAGGAAGGCATGCATGCATAGTCTAAAGACCTAATAAGAAGGGTCATTTTCTTAAAAAGTGGGCTTTAGAATTGACACCTAATATTGAAATTTTGAAAAAAATGTAGAACAATGAAATGGGTGCTCAAAAATGTTTTTTTTTGTGTTCTAAAACCTCATACATGAGAATATATTCCCGACAGTGTCTAAAGGCTAGGCTAGACGAGCTTTAGAACCAATAAAGTGAAAAAGAGGGATTGTGAGAAATGTAAAAGGAGTTGGCTTGTAAACTTTTACAATCACCATATTGAACCTAAAGGGTTCTTGGAAAATTTTACATTTCTTGTTGGGTATTCTTGGATTTCTCTAACCATGAATCATGTAGGGTACTTGGTCTTAAGAACACTAAATGGCATTTTTGAGCAAGATAAGTGAAAGGGAATGTTTTTGATATTTTTGAATAAAATTGATAATTGTAATAAAACTTGTTTGAAGTGGTGAAATATGGTATGAAGGTTTCATAGGTCATTAGAGGCTAGAAAGTCAATTTTTTCCCTATTTGGGGATTAAGCCTAACAAAGTTAGTGAAGGCGTGGTGAAGAAAGGTATGAGAAAGATGAAGTTCCATGAAAAGGGACCATTTTTTTAGTTGAATGGAAATTGAATGAATATTATAAAATAGGGTATAGTGTTAGGTTAAGCTACTTAAGGGGATATTTTTCAGTTTATGTAGTTTTAAGCCATTTTAGGCTTCTTGGTAAAGATACCCTTACAGAGCTTGGGTAGAGGCTGATGTTGAAATCTCTTAACTTATTGAATGCATGGAAAATGTGATATGGATTTGCATCATTTGGTATCAAACCATGAGTGTATTATGATATTTGAATGATATTTGTGGCTATCATTGTATTGTGTGAGTATGTGGATGAAAGTGATAAGTTGAAAATTAAGAAGTGAAGTGTGAGAGTGAGAGAAGAGTGTGAAGACACCAAAATACCAGGTCAACAATCATAGGTGAGGTGTGGAAGAAGAAATGTGAAGAGAACTTGGTTGAGAAAAGAAGAAAAGAGATAGAGATGGATAGAGAGGAATTGATAAGAGAGTTGTTTAAGATGAAAATCCATAAGAAAATACAAGAATATAGAAGAGGTAAGAAAACAAGAAGAATGGATGCAAAAATATTTGATAGAGTTGAAGAAAAATATGGATAATATTTGAGAGTTGCTAAGATATGAGAGTGAGATGAAAGATGGAATTGAGTTTGTGATGAAAAATAAAGCTAAGTGGCCCATAGAGCTACTCAGGAAGAATAATCAGATATTGCAATTGAGAAAGATGATCAGATAAGAGGAAAAGAAGGTGAAGAAAGAGGAAAAGAAAGAGAAAGAGGTTTTTAAAGGGGTGAGAAAGGAAAAGAGCCATGAGAAGATATTAAAACTAGATAAAGGGCATGGATACATAGTGCCTAATTGGATGAAAAATCTAGAAACATAGAGATAAGAGAACAAATCAAAGAAAGTGATAGTAAGCTCAAGAGAACAAAGACCAGACAAGAGAGAGAGAAATAAATTCTTTTGAAGACAAAAGAAAAGCACAAGGAACCTAAGATGGTATGGAAAAGAAAGAAAACAAGTATGGTGTAAGAAAGAGAAGATGAAATGAAGAGAGAAGAAGATGAACTCAGAGAAGATAAACAAATTTAAGATGTCAAAGAAGCAAAGAAATAAAATAATGAAGGAAAGGTAATCAAAGTTGATTGTTTATTGGTTGAAATTGATATTTGTGTGAATGAATTCCTTGAAATTGTATAATATGAGGCTAATTGTGCATTTGAGAATATTGAGCATTTTGACAAAAATAATGTGATGAACTATTGCAAGAATTGTTAAATGAGATGGATGGAAAAGAGGGAAGTACAAATACAACTGAGGAAATGATGGATTCTTGGGAAAATATTTATCAAAATGAAGACAAGGAAGATGAAGGTACATGTTTAGAAAAACATGGTATGATGGTGAATGAGAGAAAGAAAGTAATGAGAAAAGGAAATGAATACTATGGCAAGGAAAATGATTATAAATTTGTGGAAATGGAATGTAAATGGATGAAAAAGGTGGAAAAAGATGAATAACAATATGTTTTTGTTATTGTGATGTTTATTTTTACATGTGAAAATGATGTAAGCATGAGGATAATGAAGATGAAGATTGAGATCAAGAAGAAATGAAGAAAAGTAAAGGAAAATGCAAGGAAAAAGATCAAGATATGGGAACTAGGTGGTTATGAAGAAATAAAGGACAATAGGAGAGTAGAAAGAAGACTAAAGGAATGCAAACAAAATGAAGAATCAACTGAAGACATGATTATACAAACAAAGTATATGAATAATTTTCTCCACCTTTGGAGTATGATGTAGGGGGTATCCTTAGAAGAATATCAAAAGTGTGAAATCATCATTATTTTCATATCATGATACCATGAAAGAAGGTTTGGGTTCATTCTACAGTTCTAGATGGAGTCAAGACATTCAAATTTTATCAAAATTCATGTTTCCCTCCAAAATTGTAATTTAAATGTTAGAAGCATGTAAAATACCCAAATGGGATTATCAAGGTATTGAAAGGATTTGTTTAAGTGTGTAAGGGTTGTCATGATTCCTAGAGTGATTCATAAAGTTTTTGTGTAAGTCATAAATGTTAAAATATGTAAAAAATGCCTTCCTTGTGTTGTAAAGGCTTATGATGAGTCATATAAAGTAATAAGGATAGATTCAAGTAAAGGATTCAGTGAGAGAAAAGGAGAAACCTTCTGAGGAAGGTGAGAAGTTTTACAGGAGGACTCCACGAGGACTATGTGGAGAAGGGAGAAATTTTGTAAGCAAAGTATAGTTTAAAATATATAGCTCTATGTTTTTGGACTAGTATATTTATTGTCATGAAAGACTCTAAATTTTGATGTGTATGACTTGTGAAATTTTGGTTTATCTCCATGAGTGCATGAAGCATCCAATGAAATCCTCTCAGGAGGGTTATTAGAGGTCTGCGATATGAATACTCTCTTTTTAAGCATGCAAGCAAATGCATTGGTCTATGTAGAATAGTGAACATTTGTTTTATAAGGATCATGGTGTAAATGGTACAAGATAATTACATGAAGGATTTTAAGGTTTTTTGTGAGAATATTATTATATCTAATGCACGTAACTTATCTCTTATCATAATGAAACTTTGTTAGTTAATACACTATTATGGGTAGTGAAGCTATGGACAGTGGTATAATATGCGAAGCATATAAAATTATGTGTATTAACAATGCATGAATTGGTTGAGTGACTTGATTAAAGGAGGAAGAATACCTTGATAGGAGGATCCATTCCTAAAGGAGGAAACATACCATTTAAGTTGAAATATTTACTAGTTGTAAACCCTGATCTACACATATTTGCTAGAAGGAAGCAAGGTAAAGTTTATCAATTTAGTGATTATTTGAATCCACTGTCGATCTTATAAGGTACAAAAAATTTGATACAATAATATAGTAGGAATTTAGGGATTTGTAAAGAATCACTCATCCTTTTATGAATAAATCCAACCTCTCAACCTGGTACAATCCAGTGAAACCCTCTAACAAGGGTTAGGAGAGTAGATTTCAAGTATCTTACAAATACACCTGTAGAAATGAATGAAATTTTGTAGAAAGCTCTGTCTTAGGGTCATCTATCTGTTGGTGAAGGTTTTGGCTTAAAATAATAAACTTCATGGAATATAATGATGACAGTACATAGGAAGGCATTCATGCACAATCTCGAGACCTAATAGGAAGGGTCATTTTCTTAAGGAAGTGGGATTTAAAGTTGAAACCTAATCTTGAAACTTTGAACACTGGTAGAAAATTTAAATGGGTGCTCACAAATTTTTTTATTTCTATTTTAAAACCTCACGCATGAGAAAATATGTCTAATAGTGTCTAGATGCAGAGCTAGAAGAGCTTGAGAACTAGTAAAGTGAAAAAGAGGGATTGTGAGAAATGTATAAGGAGTTGGCTTCTAAAATTTTACACTCACCATATTGTGCCTAAAGGGTTCTTGTAAAATTTTACATTTCCTACTGGGTATTCTTGGATTTCTCTAACCATGAATCATGTAGGATACTTGGTCTTAAGAACACTAAATGAAAGTTTTGAGCAAGATAAGTGAAAGGGATTTTTTTAGTCTTTTAAAATCAATTTGATAATTGGAATAACACTTGTTTGAAGTGGTGAAACATGGTATGAATGTTGCATAGGTCATTGGAGGCTATAAAGTCAAAATTTTCCTCATTTGGGGGCTAAGCCCAAGAAAGATAGTGAAGGTGTGGTGAAGAAAGGTATGAGCCAAATGAAGTTCCATGAAAAGTGACCATTTTTTAGTTGAATGGAAATTTAATGAAGAGTATAAAATAGGGTATAGCGTTAGGTTAAAATTTTTAATGGGATATTTTTTAGTTTATGTAGTTTTAAGCCATTTAGGATTCTTGGTAAAAATCTTCCTTGTAGAGCTTGGGTAGAGGTTGATGTTGAAGTATCTTAACTTATTGAATGCATGAAAAACATGATATGGATCTGCATCAGGGTGAATTGGTTGTAACATGTCCATTGAATTAATTCACTCTTATAGACACTAAAATTTGGTAACTTGCCCTTTTGCAATGCCGAGTTTGACTATGTTAATTTACTAAGACAAATGCTCACATTCAAAATCCAATCAATTCATCTTGCTATCTCTTTTGCAACTTTATATCTCTACACTCTTAACTATCTTTAATTCTAGAAATATTATCTAACTGAAGTAGTAAACATTTTTTTTCATGTCATAACTTCTTTCTTTGATTCCCCCCCATTATCTAGGACCATACACATGGGTCAGGATGTGGGGTTTTCTCTTAGCTGACTTGCACGATCCTAACTCTTTAAGTTATTTGAATTTATTTTTAATCTGAATATATTTTTTGTATCACTTTATCTTCTAAGGATTAGCCTTATAAGAAAATACCACATACAAAATCCTATATAAGCAAGTCATTATCACTTTATAAATCATCTGACACTCTTACACGCTATTATTACAAATATCATTCCAAAAGTACTCAAGGGTTTCCAAAATTCTCTGAAACCAATTGAAAATTAATTAAATTAGTACCTCCTATAGGTCTTAAGCACTCAACTAGGTCAAAAAGTCTAGTTTCCTCCATTTCCAAGCATGCAAAGGTCATAGAGTCATGTCTTAGAAATAGAAAATTCATTCCAAGTATTATTCAACGGTTTTCAGGGATTAAAGGGTTAGGTCATATAGTTGAGGAAAACCCTATCACATTACTACCACATTGGGTACATTCTATAGTATATAATTATCCCTCTATCTTGGTATCAACAAACATGAGGGAACCCCTAGGGGGTTGGTTAGTTGTTCACACTTGCAAAAACACCTATGAGAACCACATGAGGCTTGATCCCATAATGAGGGAATGTAGTGCATCACTTAGATTGGTTAAGTAGCTGAAATTTTGACTACTAAGGGTAGTCTAGACTCACCATAGACATATGATTCCTCTTTTTGATTTTCTAATGTATTAATAAAGGGTTATGCATTTTTTAAGGTTTTCAATTTTTTACAGGTGATTATAGGCCCTCCCAAATTTGTGTGGGCAAGAGAGACACACAAATAAGCATATTATCAGACAAGTAGAGTGTTTGTTTCTGCATAACCTTACTACAAAGAGGGTACAAGATTGTACAAAAGTTCAATATCATGTAACACATAGTGACCCTATTCTAATATCTTAGACTGAAGTATTTTCCAAATTTAGAATTAGGAACTAAGCTTCTATAGGATTATAATATCCCTTGTATCCACTTTTCACACATAGATCATCCCTGTATCACTCTTTAGAACTATGTCTTCATCTTGTCTTGTGTATTTGAATAGTTACTTATTGTTTTATCAATCGTTATAAGTATAAGAGCATTATTGTGATTGTGAATGAGTAATATTGGAAGTTAACTGATCAGAATAGTCACCTATTACAAACTCTTATACAATATTTATTTTTGTGTATTTCCATAACATTGATTTAATTAGGGTGTAAAAAAATATTTAATAAATTTAATTAATAAATTGATTAACTTAACTTTACAACAAAGTGTAAAGTTATAAACTTAGAATATAAGCTATATATTTATAAGTTTCTAATAAAATCATGTAGTGTGATGTGATTTTTTGTGGTGGCCACACCAATTATGACCCCAAAACAATTACATGCTCCAACATTCCCCCTTAATGTTTAGTGGGGATACATGTCAAATTCATATTTTTTACAAAAGGATTTATAATCCTTATACCATATATGATGATTTTAAGATGCATGTCAATAGGGATAATCTAATAGAAATATATCAATTTACTCCTAGATAAGTGCATACAAAATTAATATATGATTTTTTGGAGGCTTATATAAAACAAGGAATATCCATAAAACAAGGATTTTTTGGGTTTACAAATAATATCATATAGGACGATGTTTAAAAAAATCACAGAGGGTGATATTTTACAATGCTTTTTACAATATATAATAAGTATACAAAGGGAAGATACAACAAGTAAATTAGGAGGTGGCATTATTTTTCACACTCCCCCTCAATGGAAACTATAAAAGGCATAACATTTCTTGAAATTTGTAAAACCTCACAACACAAAGAGGCTTCATGAAGATTTTTGCAACTTGATATTTTGATTCAAAGGCGGAGATCGAGAATTCTGCCACATGATAATTTGATTTAGAGGTGGATATCATAGTCTACCACATACTATTTAGATTCAAAGGTGTGGATCAAATTCACCATTAAACAATTATTTTTGAATGAAATGCATATGAATCTCGATATGCCTCATTTGTTGATGCTGAATTGGATTTTTCGCAAGAGCTATGCAACTATGGTTGTCATAGATGAGTAGAGTTATTTACAAAAATTAAGCCATGTGGATTCTTTAGTTGCTTCCATAACACTTATATAATTTCATTCAATAAAAGAGATACACCTTATTCATTTCTTCTTAATACTCCAAGTGATAACACCTATACCGAAATTGAAAACATATCCAAACATAAGTTTTTTATCTACCACATTACCAACATGGTAAATATCACAATAAAAATATAATTGACCATCATTAGTATAAGGATAATATAATCCATAATTTATTGTACCTTTAATATATTGTACGATTTTTTAATCCATTTTCCAATTATCATCATATGGATCATGTATGAATCTAGAAACAATATCTATCATCATGTATTAACCTGTAAGGAAAATAGTTAGATTATATCATCATGAATGAACATGTGTGTGTCCTAAATCAATGATGCATAGAGGATACACAATAACTCAAAATTTAAGAACCAAGAGTACTCATCTTTATCAATCCTATAACTTATTTCTTCAAGATGCCTAAAACTTGCTCAAATACCAATAATGTATTAAAACAATGTACTCAAGGTTAAATTATCTTCAAAAATACTTATCCATACCTGATAAAAATGATCATACACTCCTCAACTCATCATACCTTCAATTTTCTACACTTTCTATTTAGACCTCCTTTTAGGCTTGTAGCCCTGCAAATTAGCCTTTTCCTTAAAATTGACAAAATATAAAGATTTATCCTTGAATGGTAAGGTTTTAAGATACCTTTTAAGCTACTTAAGAATACTACAAAGTTTCACCCTCTAAATCTGAGCCAAGTTTATTTTATTCTCTAAGTACCATTTAATCCCAAATCTAGCAATTATCCTTCATTTTGGAAAAGTATTATTGTTATGGAAAATCTACAAAATTTCAAGACAAGATGTTTAATTTTTCAAGTACCCATTTGATCCTTACAATTTCATGATAATTTTCATTTAACAATTTCTAGCCTATTCTCCCCAGCTCACTCTTTCATTTTTCTTCACTCGATCACAAGGTCTCTTCTAGGGTTTCAAGTTTCTCATTAGGGTTCTTAATGCTTGTCTATATTTTCTAACACTTGAATCACTTATTCCCATTAAAATAATTTTTTTCATGCTATATAACTCTAACCAATCCTTCTTCTACTCCAATTTTTCTCTTTTCTCAAATTTTCCCCTGCCTAAGCCTTCTCTTGCTCTTAAGCATTCATAGTCTTCAATACTCTATTTTTTTTTTTTTCACACAGACCTTATATTGTTATGATTCTTATCAATATCCATTAATTATATTACCTCTCCTTATCTGCCTTTCCATTCCTATTTCATCATAGTTTCACCTTCCACCTTTAGTCACGATACTAGTTTCTTGGTCTTCAACCTTTGCTCAAGATACCTACAACTCTCTTGTCACTGTTAACCACTTCTCCTAACATCCTTAAGATATTTTTATCATTATATAGAGTCAAAAAAACTTCTCCATCCATATCTCACACCATAATCTTCCTTAGATATACCTTCCCACTTACTTTATTCTTTTATCTCACTATCCTCTCTCAAGGATTGTGTTAGTTCCCAAATTGTCCTTCTTCTTAGTTGAATGAATACTTTCCTTTATAAGAGTACAAAAATTTCCTCAATATTACATTATAGAAATGGATATTTAGACTAAAAATTTAAAATATTTCTTAGTTCTTAATATTTTCTTAATGTAGGTTTCTTAAGTTGCTTGTGTAGGCATCACTCATACTTGACTGTCCTTAATTGAGTTTTAATAATTCCTTCTCTACACGTTGAAACTTTTAACTTTCATCCCCATATATAGCCTTTTAATATCCCCTTGCAAATTTCTCAGAACTTAACTCAACTTGGATAAGGTTTACATGCCTTTGTTTGGTTAAAGAACATCTATAAGCACGTAGTACCCATGATGCACAATTCATTCTTCAAGTAAAATAGAGTTGTGCCAATTGTCAACTTGGCTTATGATCTTCAAGGTTTTTAATACGCACTAATTTTCCTTTTTTCAATTCAACCACTTGAAATTATCACCAAGGATAAAATTAGATTAATATACAAGAAAAATTTTGGTTAAACCCTCTAACTGGGGTATATCACAATCAAAACTGGGATTCACGTTTACTCACAAGTTTACCCCATTTTTAATCCCTTAAGACTCATTTTTTTCTTGCAAAAATTAAAAAATCCTCATTCTTTTGCAATACCAATATGACTTAGGAAGGTAGGGTGGTTTAAAACCAATGATCAACTGTATACAAACCCCAACAGGGTATCTAAACTGTGCATACCTGATAAGGACTATATTTTTGCTTAAAAGCTTATCAAAAACTCATTCATATAATTCCAAGGTATAAAAATGCCTCAAGAATATAGTATGATACATACCCCACTTGATATTCTCAACATGGGAGGAAATCATTAAGAAAATCCCAAAAGCTTAACATTATTACTAAATTTTACATAATTTTGGTACACAAATGACACAATTCATAGTAGAATATAGGGGTATGAGTACTTAATTCCTTATCTATTATAATTGTTTTCATGCAAAATTTATCTCATTACTAATTTGTGACCTTTTTCTCCTCCCCAAGTCATAGTTTGGACACCCAGGTGTCTGCACTGTCCCCTACGTCCCTATGGTTCAAGGGGGACACAAAAGTGTGACCTCAATCCTTCACCCAAGTTACAAATTGGTGTATTTGATGTCTCATATATATCCTCTTTCCAAAGGGATAAGGTGGACACAAAATGTGACCAATGCATGCATGTAGATCCCAGACCCCCATGTGACCACATTTAACTATGTCAGTTTCATTTCCCATCCCTCAGACCTCACTTTCAGCCCCAAAAAAATCCTAAGTTGCATTTTGGACACCTAAGTTTACCCTATGTCCCCAAAAGTATAATTGGTACATAAAAGTGTGACCTCCCCAAATCATGAAATTTTTTCTAACTGTAGACAAGTTATCAGTGTCCTAGATAGGTCAAAAACTACATAGAAGCTAGATAAAATATTCCTCTCACAATATTTAAATATTTTTCATTGAAACTGTTATATTTTCCCTCTAACCTCCATTAACGGATGACATTCCACAACAAAAATAAAAATAATTTTCCTTTTGCATTCTACGGAGATTCGGTGGTAAAAAAACCTTGAAATTTGTAGCAAATCTTCCTCGAAAAATATACTTTCATCTGAACCATTTCTTGCATGATGAAGTGGATGATTTTTTGAGATAAGCAGGAGTAAGTTTTCACTCTTTATTTTTACCTTTTTGATGAAATTGGTCTTGATGGAATCATTTGAAAATCGGATCAAAGAATCTTGGAGAAAACCTGAGAATGTCAAGACCAATTTCATATGAATCCAACACCTATAAGTTCCACTTCCAAAAATAGTAGGTGGTCATGACTAAGCAAGTATAAAAACAATAAGTTAAAAATAAAAGGTGAATTATCAGCATCTGCAGCATCCCTAACATGTAAGAAACATAAAAAACAAGAAAATTGTGGAAACTTACTAAAACTTACAGTCCTAGATCTGAATTGGGAGAGTCATGAAGTTTGTGAAATATTTGAAACATAAAAAATTTCATTAAATTTCAATAAATCAAGAGAATGATCATGATAAGCATGATGATATAATCTCACCATGAGTGATGGTGGTAGTTATCTCAGGCATGTAAACAATGAATATCTCATGAGATTGTTTCTAAACACTTAATTAGTACTTGGGTGATTTGCTCACATCTTGCAAATCAGAAAGGTGGCATTTGTAGTTTTTTCATTGAAGTTGGAGGTCAAGAAAATGGAGTGTACCTTCAAACATTCCTTCAACTTGGAAGAGAAAAAATGTTTCTATGCAGAGTAATTGAGAAAAAGGGTGTTTATATACCATAACTATGTTTTTCACTCATGTGATATCATGATCAGGAGGGTGAATTGAGAAAAAAGTGATAATCATGTTAAAAATTAAAATGAGATTCTCATTGAGTAATTTGAGGACCATCATATCTTAAATTTTCCATCATGTCCAAATCTCTCCAAGAAATAAGTCATAATGAGTTAATCAAGCTATCAAGGTACTTGTGATCATCATGTGTAGAGTATAAAAGAGTCATATATTCCCATGAGAGGCATGTGAGAAAGAAGATACATGAGCATCCTCAATTTTATTCCATTAGAGGAAAATTCAAAAGTCAAAAAAGGTCAATGAATGATCTCTGTTCAGAGCACTATGTTTGCAAGAATGGGTAATCATCTCTATTTCAATCAATTCCTTTCACTTGGCAATGTTATTAAATATTTATTCAAAACCTTGTATGTCAGATCACTCCTAAAAGGTTAAATCACATTGTAATCACCCCATTTCATTCCAATGGATGGTCATAGGATAATATCTCATTCAGGTAATAATCGTCTAGCTGTAAGGTTAAGATATATCTCAAGTAATGGAAAGACAAACATGCAATGGTTTGAGCATCATAGAACTGACTCTTTGTCACAAAGGTGAATTTTGAAAGCCTAGAGAAGTCATAAAGTGATCCTCACATACTAATTCCCACCATGTGATCAAGGAGTATTATTATGTTCCCATCACAATGTAGATATCATAACAGTGTTTTTAAACACTCATTCAATGCCTAGAAGTATCTCATCATCTCATCTAAGGAAGAATATGCAATCATAATGTTCCAATTTCATAGATGGAAACTTATGAAAAAAGTGAAATCAGGATCATCATGAAGCTTATGAGGGTGTTGGAACAACAATATCCGAGTCATTAAGGCAATGGTCATGAAAACCATGATATGATAGGATCATCATGAGTGACTCTAGCAATCATCCCAGGTTCACATTTCAATGTATCATAACAATTTTGTAAAAACTCATTCAGTACTTTGGAGTGTCCTTGCATCTCATAAAAGGTGGAATCATATACAATTAGTGTTTCAGCTCAATAAGTGGTTGGAGGTCAAGATTCTTAGTCATGAAGTAGTTTCTGTATAGGTCCATTAGAAGAAGGAGGTTGTGATCACAGTGCCTCAAATTAGACATATATTCATCGGTAGAGGCTTCACCCTCATCAGATTGATCAACCATTCTCTCTATTTCTCCTCTTTCTTCTCTCTCCATATTATAGTTCTTCATTATAAATGAACTTTTTTCTATTTCATCTTATTCACTTAAGTGACCTTGAATATTAACATTGTAAGATTCCTTTTACACTAATAAGGAAAATACTCACTTTTGTTTCCTAGGAATATGAAAGGTCACAAGTGATGAAAATGGGCAAAAATTCATGTGGGGAGATGAAAAAACATGTTGTGATGTTATGAATTGGAATTGATTCTTCATTCCAAAGGGTTTGTAATTGTTGATTATTGTTTGTTTTTGAGAATTTCCACTACTACATCAAGTAATAAAAGTTGCAATTCTTCTACTTCTATGATTATGCTTTTCTAATCTCTCTACTTTTAACTTTATAAGTATGTCATCTTACATAACATAAAAGTAATTATGTGTCCTTGGTTAATGAATCTGTAGAACTACATGTCTCTAGTTTGTTATTCTTTCTGATTTCTTACCTTTTTGTGTTCTTCTAATTAAATGTGGACCTACTTTGGTTGATGTATGTGAATTATGTAAGCCTACTAACAACACTAACCATTTGGCCTTATTTCTCCAACTCCCCTTTACCTCGATTAATAGAAAATTTATCCCTTATACTCTATACAAACACTTTTCCATAGGTTTAGTGGAGTATTACTGTGTGATTCCTAGCCTAATGGTCACACCAAAATTTTAGGTAGTTTACATTCAATAATGGGAGCCTCTCCATACATAAGAAGGAGGGTATTAGCCTCGTGATCATTGGTGAAAACCAATAATTTTCATTGTAAAAAAATATTTCACAAACAATTTTTGGAAAATCTGTTAGGGATATATCTTCCCTCATGCACCATTAAAGATATATGGAAAATATGAAAAAATACAATTCCAAAAAAATAGAAAAAATTATATTTGAAAGGTTACTTCGTGAAGGAAAGAATCCATGTCATGTTCATTTCCCGTATCACAATGATGAATTTTCGAGATTGGTATACATAACCAATAAGTGAAAACAACAATGAAGAATATGATGATCACCAAAATATTTAGATTTCTAATCAACCTTCATTATGGACCAACTCTTACAAAGGTACATATTCTAGCACAATGAAGAGGTATCTTTCTTTGATTAAAAATATGCAATAAACCAAAGAAAACACAATAACTAAAGAAAAAAAGGTTAGTAACATTCCTATAAAATTCATCAAAATAATTTATAGAATAGTTAAAATTGATGCATCTAAAGATCCTACAATCAAATCCTTGTGGCTTCAATTCAAATAGACTATTGTTATAATAAAAGAATGGGAATTTCATCGGTTAATGATCAAGAGTCATAGATATTGATGAGAAAGATGCAAAAGAGTTATGAAATTTTCTATGAATGACATGAAGATGAATCTCTAAACCAAGCAAGAAAAAAATAATATCTTGAAGGTAATGTCTAGGATTTCACGTAGCTCACTAAGAAACTAAAAACATAGTCATTTGTATCCCTTACTTTGGATGATTTTCTTGCTTATGTAGATGAAGAAATGGAAGAATTGAAAAGGGAGTATGTGAAAATAATTTTCATAATTTCAAAATGTCTAGGATTTCACATAGCTCACAAAATTTCGATCCTCAAATGAATATTGAAATTATAAATTATGTTGTGACCATGAAATAAAGATACGAGTATCTTGAACCACTCCATAATGAGGAGGAGAGGAACTACCACCCTGATGTAGATTTTACCAATTCTCCATACTAAAAAGTATTTGTTCATGAAAGAATCTTATGTAATTCTCATGTGTGTCCTCTTCTTGAGCTCTCCAAAGAAAATCAACTCAACACCTTGGAGATAATGAAGAAAACATGAAATTTGATTATCTATTTGTAGCTGCATTTTGGCCTAAAGCACAACCCTTAGAAGGAGAAATGTGCAAGAGAGATGATAATTCTTTTCTCATGATAGACGATCTAGTTGTAGACCCCTATTTACAACCCCTTGGTGTCATACCCTTTGGTAGTTCATAATTCATTATGAGTCTTTTAAATATTTTAAATCACTATCCTAAGTTTTAAACTCCATTATTACATTCTATCCCCTGTTACTCTAAATTCATCCCTCATAATTATCTTAATTTATTTCCCTAACCACTTATTTACCTCTATCCTATCTTAAAATCATAAATTAGCTAAGTTGTTATAATCACCTATCCTTGAAGCCACATCTTATCACTTATCCCACATGAATAATACTGAATCAACCCATCATAGAGGTAGTTGAAACCTCTCCCTTGGAGGTTGCTCGAAATATGCCGAATTGCTAGCGACCCTATAAACATGGTTCGACCCCTATAGTTTGAAAAGTGAAATCATTATAGAGAATCCTCATTCCTATATAGTTGTAATAAATAATCCATGACATCCAAATGAAAACCTTGAGAAAATTGGAGAAGCTACATTCTATCCACATGATCA
This sequence comes from Taxus chinensis, assembly GCA_019776745.2. Taxonomy (NCBI): domain Eukaryota; kingdom Viridiplantae; phylum Streptophyta; class Pinopsida; order Cupressales; family Taxaceae; genus Taxus; species Taxus chinensis. Next base: position 831,928,832 of record CM034149.1, on the reverse strand, counting down.
TCAAATCTTTGTTAGGATTCTTTCCTCTTTTCCTGTTTGATTAATTGGTTTTATCAAGGTATTTCTATGATTTCATATTATTTATAATTATGTATGCCCTTCTAATTTTCCTGTTAAAATTGATAACCATTTCATTTATATATTAATCATATCAATCAATTAATAATTTTTCAACCAAATATATCAGTGTATTTGTATTCTCCAGAAATTGTCGGTGATCTCCTTAATCACCAACAACTCTTTATTTTCCTTGTCTCTTCATTATTTTTATCATACTTTTAAAATCCTTTACTTGTAATATTCTTATCAAATCATGGATCTTATGTAGATGAGTTTTTCAGGGCTTTCACACCTAATTACCAGTATATATGATCTTCTGATCCTTCAACAACCATTCATGTAGGAACAATTTGACATTTTCCATGAACTTAGTCCATGCACCATAAAATTCACACCAAATATCAAAGATAAAATTGAATTCTTGCAAGAATAAAGATAATATATTGAAGAATTATGGTATGATTACTTCAAGGACTTCGAGATTGCCACTCTGCTAGCTTGGGCTGCTTACGAAGCTGAACAAGATCTCACTATCCCTCTTGCATTTTAAATCATTTTCATTTATTTTATCATTATCATAATTTCACCAACGTGAGTTGATACTCATAAAAGGAACTCCCTTGAATCCTAGGATTGAAATTTGTCAGAAATATCACCATATATCTATTTGATATCTTTTTTTTAGTGTCTTTCCTTTACAGGATCTAGACCCTTGTTGGAGTTTAGAATGACTATACGTGGATCAAGATCAACACATAAAATACCCTTTTGTAGGTTTCCTTAAACGATTCCATAAATGAGGTATAATGGTATATCTTATATTAAGTTAATTTGAATCAATAATACACTATTACATTCTAACATGCCCAGTGGGACCCGTTCCCTTTGTTTCCTTTAAGTTTTCATTTATTTGGTTCTCTACTATGTAATCACTAATTATTATAGTAAATCACCAACTATTTTAGTGAATCACACACGATTTCGTTAATCTCTGAAAATATCTATGGATTATATTCAATTAGTCAATTTCCATTTTTATTAGTTTCCTGCTCTGTTTTATGTTTTCTGTGTTTTTTATCTAATCCCATAGGCTCTCTGCTATAGGTTTTGTTACTTACATATTTAAAAATAAGCTAAAAATCTAAAAAATGGAAAAAGGAAAAGTGAATATCTAGGTATTCTTCTAGTGATTTTCATTTCCGTCATTTTCTTTCTAGTTCTGCATTATTGTTTGTTTGTCTTCATAAAAAAGGCACTTTGTTTGGGATTTAAACTTGAAATTTAATATTTTTCTTGATAATCTAGTTTAATTAGGTGGGTAAACATTTTGCATCCACATATTATTTTCCACACATAACCAAACAACTTACACAATTCAAACATTTTAAACATCTTCTTCCCAGGTAAAATTATTGGGATTTCATAACCCAATAAGGAAACTGACTCGGTTTTCTGGCTGAGTATATCAAATTATTTGGTTATCAATATATTGTCCAAGCACTCGTGATGTAGGAACATCCTCCTGAATGATGTACATAGGACATGTTAGCATCAGTTTTGGTTTGAAAACATATTTATAGGGTTAGAATGTCACAAGGAGTCACCTAGGATGGTTTGTGTGTAGTCCTTTACAAATTCAAATTCTACATTTTCCCCCAAAAAATGTGAATTTAAATTTGAAGGCTATTTTGGTAAGGTTTAGGGGTTGTAAGGTGTATTTTAGGTCTTTTAGGAGATTTAAATCATGGAATAAGTCTTGTTGGGGTCTAGGATTCATATTGAGTGCATTTAATAAGTATGGATCTTGGAGTCATAACTTAAGCTGTGATGTTGTCATAAGGGAATTCATAAGACCAAGGGTCTTGAAAGGTCTAAAATTGAATGGAAAATACCTAGTAAAGGTATAAATATCCTTTTGTAAGTGTTTTAAGACCTATAATTCGAATGGTCAGAGTAATGGAAGTTAGAGATCCAAGAAAATTTGTAAGATAAACTTTGTGGTTACTGTTTGGATAGCTTTTGATTGTGTATTTACATGCAACTGTGTATGGTCTTTAGTAAGAAATAAATTCTTTTGTAATCATTGAGGAATCATTTACTTGTATTGGTAAGTTCTTCCATTCATGGTTTAAGAGATTAGTGGTGATTTATTTGATCTATTGATGAGAATTGTTGTGATGGTAAAGAATTTATTGAGTAAACTGTGTAACAATCATGCTCATATAATAATAATAATTTGTATCGTGATTTTATCAAGAATGGGAGAAATATTATCGAGGACAATTTAATAGGAAGGTATAAACATCTCAAAAGTCTCTACATATAGGAGATTTGGCTAATTTTGTGTTGGAAACCCTTAACTATGAGTATACCCTTCTTTCATGAGACAGAGTACATGATTTTTAGATGAAATGAGAATTTTTTGGAAAGATAAAACCTCACTATTAAATTAAAACATTTTAACAAGTGATCATAGACTTGTGAAAGGTGATTGTGGTTTTTGAAAGCAACGATAAACATTTTTGTGCACATTCAACACTTTTTAGGCATGTATAATGTTACAATTAGGGTTTGAGTAAAGGTTTAATTTTGAAACCCTTTCTCATGGAATCTTTCCTTTAATTTTGAAATAAATAACTAAGACAAATCACCCTAATAGATTGTGAAGGAAATTTATACTTTCATTGGGTGCAAGTCAAAATGTTGATGACAATTTGGGAAAAGACACTCTAACCCAATTGTAGGCCTAATTTGGCAAGGGCATTTGTTAAAGAAGTAGGAGTAACGGGTGTAATTATAACTTCTAACATTGTGGAAAAATGAAAGGTGAAAAAGGGTGTCCTAAAAAGACATTATATTGATTTGAACCTTCCTTAAAAGAAAGTTATGCATAAAGAATACTCAGGGAAGGGCTAGTTGAGACCGAGTAGTTTAAAAAAGGAAGATGAATGATTAGGAGAAATTTATAGTGAGTTAGCTCATGAAAATTTAGGCACACTAGGAGGTTGATAAAGGGTTATCAAATTTTTTCTCACCTTATTGGGGGTTACCCTAGATTGGTCTATCCATGAACGAAGAAAAATACTTGTCTTAAGAGCTCTAGAATGACAATTGTTATAAGAAAGATAAAGTTTGGTATTTGATATTATTGAATCAAGTTTAATGTTTTACCTAACCCTTTTTTTGAATAAGAAACAAGGTACATGCATGAAATATGTCAGTAGAGGATAGAGCCAAAAGTTACTTGTCTTGGATGAAGAACTAGTGAAGAAGGAAGAAGGAAGAAGAGGAGGTTGAACAAGGTAAGATGAAAATGAAGTTTCTTGAAAAATGATCATCCTAAGGGTTGAATAGACATTGGATGCAAGGTATAAATAGGGTACTGAGGCTAAGTAAGGCACTAAAGGTGGTATTATGACAATTATTGCATGATTTGAGCCATTGTAGGCATCTTGAGAGATACTCCCTTGCAGAGTTGCAAGTATGTTAATGGTTTATTATTCTTAATGATTGAAATTTTTATGAAATCTATTTATCTATGAATTATTTGGTATTAGAATGGGAAAATAAGGTTGAAAAGGTGAGGAAAATATTGATACAGTGCAAGAAAAGAAAGAAAATATAAGATGGTGTAAGTAAGAGAACATGGAATACCATCTTTGGAAGAAAATATAGATAGAATGATGGATGTTTTGATGAGAAGATTGATTGATATAGAGGAAATTCATAGGGTAATGAAAATGGAGATGAGTCTTATATAGAGGAGAGAGACAAGAAACAAGGTACAATTTGTAGGTAAGTGTTATAGGTTTCAAAAATATGTAGGACACACGGCTTATGAATGTAATGAGATAAATGCAAGAATGAAAGAGATGAACATGGCTTCTGATCAGGTATTTCAAGACAGAGGTAAGTATTTTTTTATGTAGAAGAGTAATTTTAAAACAAAGTATAATGGTGAATGATTCAACTAAGAGAATATGTTTGTTTAAAATTGTATATCAAGCTAAAGGAAAATGTTGTAATGTGGTCATTGATAGTGGGAGTAGGAAGAATATTGTTTCTTTTGAAATGGTAAAGAATATTTGAATGAAAACTACTATGAAACCTAACCCATATCAAGTATCATGGATATAGAAATGACATCATATCTTTTTTAGGGAACAGTGTCAGGTAGAGTTTCAGACTGGGAGGTATAAGGACAAAATATTGTGTGATTTGGTTTGAATGGATATTTATCATGTGTTATTAGGAAGACCATGGAAGTATGATAGGTAAGTAGTACATGATGGAAAGAAAAATACCTAAACTATTTTGGCACATGGATAGAGTCATACACTTATGCCCATTAAATGAGAACAAACACCACAAACATGGTTGATCATGATGCTATCATCAAAGTTATATTTGATGCAAACAAAAGAAACATGTAAAGAGACAATTTTGAGGGTTGTTAAGCCTTATACATATGATTTGAGAAATGATTTTGTAGTTATGAATAAATAAGTAGATATTCAGTTTTTTGAAATACCAAAGAGGATGGAAGAGAGAGAGTCTTGTCATATTATTGAGAGTAAAGAGTGAGGATAACAAGTGGTAGAACAAAGGTATAGAGGAAGTGAAGAATAGGGTTTAAAGGTCTTAGAGGAGGCCTTGGAGTTTTTTTAAAATCTTAGTGATGTCAAGCATGGTGTAGTGCAAAAAGAAGCACTCAAGAAGAATAATTAATAGAGAACTAAGGAAGATGATATAGGGAAATAAGAGAAAAGTGAAAGAGTGAGAAGAGAAGCACACAGGGAATTGATTGGGAAACTAAAAGAAGGACTAGTGAATAAAGAATTAGTAAATAAGGATGTAAGAGGTGAAGACGAGTGATATGGAGGAAAACATAGTGAAGGTGGTGGATAAGGAAGCTATGAAAGATAATGAGCAAGAACACGGTATAAGGAAGAGATAAGACACATGCATGCCTCCAGATTTGGATGCTAACATAGTATTAAACTTTGAATGTGCAGGTATGAATGAGATGAAAGAATATGTAGCTCATTTGATAAGAGACATGAAGAAGATATAAGGTAAATTTCAAAGTGAAGATAACAAGGAAGGTGGAAAAAAATGATTTACATATCACATTGAGAAATAAGACTAAGCAGAGGTCTTAAGAGCAAAAATTTCAAACAAGGTACAACAAGGTATAGAGTATGATCAAGAATGGAGACAGTTAAACCTATAAAATGGTGAAAATAGACATGAAAAGCATGGAAACACAAATAAAGAAGCAAACAAAGATAAAAGTCATGTAGGAAGAAAATATGCAATAGAAATGGAGACCAAGGAAGTGAATAGAAATGTATATAGATATGATAGTTGAGGTGGAAGAAGAACCATCAAGAAAAGATGAATTTTTCAAGCCCAAATTAGTATATTATAACTATGAATGTGATAATAAAGGACAAAAGGAGGATGACGAAGGAATTAAAATAGTAATAAATGAAGGAATTTAATTCCATTTGAATATGGAACAGGTGAGTGATCTCAAGTATGAGGACACAAAGATTGAAAAAAGTCTTAAGACTACAACCTTGGGAAAATACATGAGCAATGCAAGGATGAAGAATTTTGTGAGCAGTGTGGAATAGTTGCTAAAGACATGGGAAGATTGGTATGTAGTCAAGATACCTCTCAAGAATATTATAATTAGTTGTAAGCAAAGGAAAAAGGAAGGGACCAATTTGTAAACACAAGTTATGGGGAAAATTCTTCTTTCCCCAGGGAGTATGATGCAAAATCATCCTCCATGATGATGTACATAGTACATGTTAACATTAATTTTGGTTTGAATACATGTTTTTAGGGTTAGAAGGTCATAATGAGTCACCTAATATGGTTTGTGTGTGTAGTCCGTTACAAATTCAAATTCTACTCTTTCCCTCCAAAAACTGTTAATTTGAATTTGAAGGTTATTTTGGTAAGGTTTAGGGGTTGCAAGGTGTATTTTAGGTCTTTTAGGGGATTTAAATCATGGAATAAGTACTAGTGGTGTCTAGGAGGAATAGTGAGTGCATTTAATAAGTATGGATCTTGGAGTCATAATTTAAGCCATGATGTTGTCTTAAGGGCATTCATAGGACCAAGGGTCTTGAAAGGTATAAAACCGAATGGAAATTATTTAGTAAAGTTATAAATATCCTTTTAAACTATTTTAAGACATATCATTAGAATGGTCAAAGTAATGGAAGTTGGAGCTCCAAGAAATTTTGCAAGATAAAACTTGTTGTTATAGTTTGGATAGGTTTTGATTGTGTATTTGCTTGCAACTATGTATGATTTTGAGTAAGCAATAAATTATTTTGTAATCATTGAGGACACATTTAATTATATTGGTAAGTTATTTTATTCATATTTTAAGAGATTAATGGTGAGTTATTTTATCTATTGATGAGAATTATTGTGATACTAAAGAATTTGTGGGGCAAAATGTGTAACAATAATGCTCATGCAATAATAAGACTTTGTATGGTGATTTTGATCAAGAAAGGGAGAACTATATCTCAAGGAAAATTTTATAGGAAGGTACAAACATCTAAAAAGTATCTTCATAAATGAGACTTGGCTAATAATGTGTTTAAGACCCTTAACTGTGAGTATACCTTGATTTTTTGAGATAGAGTGTGGGATTTTTAGAAGGAATGAGCATTTTTTGGAAATATTATTTTTTAATGTCAAATTGAAAAGTTTTAACAAGTGAGTATAGACATGTTCAATGTGATTAGGGGTTTAGGAAGAAAGGATAAATGTTTTTGTACACATTTAACACTTCTTGGTCGTGTATAATGTCATAGTTAGGTTTTTGAGTGAAGAGTTAGTTTTGAAACGCTTGCTCGTGGCATGACTTTAATTTTGAAAAAAATAACTAAGAAAAAGTATCGTAACAGATTGTGAATAAAATTTAGAATTTAATTGGGTTGCAAGTTAAGATGTTGATGACAATTGGGGAAAAGACATTAGAACCTAGTTGTAGGCCTAATTTGGCAAGGGCATTTGTTAAGAAAGTAGGAGTAATAGGTGGAATTTGAACTTGTAGCCTTGTGGAAAGAAGAAAGGTGAAAAAAAATGTCCTAAAAATACACTATATTGATTTGGAACCTCTTTAAAGGAAATTTATGAATAAAGAAGACTTAGGGAAGGGATAATTGAGGCTAAATAGGGCTATATTGCTTTTAGGTACCTTAGTTATCAAAATTTTTCCTTTAAACACATTAAATGTAATCAAGATAATTAAAATACGTTTGTTAAGTTTATTTTCTTAAATAAACACCTATTACTTTTCTATTATTTCTTTCCCTTTCTACGTGGTTTTAACTCGTTAACCATATCAAAATATTAACTCATCCACATCCATCTCTGTTTCAAGGATACATCCATCTGACACAATGGTGAACATCCAAGATTAACCACATCCTCAACTATCTGAATCAAAAGTTAGCCTACCTCATACACCCCATTCTTTACAAACATTTATCTCTAGACTCGTAAATCATCCAAGCCTTCCCATGAGTTTCAAGGAACTCCTAAATCAAATTCACATCCTGTTACAACAATATCTAGCTACCGGAGTTGTGTTATCTCCAAATCCTTTGACCCATAATGAAACATGGGGGCTACCACCCCACCCTTCTCAAGTGGTTCCTCATATCATAAGATTTCAATATGAGCCCAACACATAGATGGTTCCTTTCAATATTAATCAACCATATTCTTCCTAATAACCAATAACATCTTCTACAAAAGGTGAATCAATTTATTTATGTATGGATCCTTCATCACTGACTCAACAATCATGTATTGATCAAATTTTTCCTCCAGGTTATCAACCTATAGTCAACCAAGTAATTCCCTACTCCACTTCTTCTGTGTTGGTTCTTTCTCCACCACCACCATTCATAGGTCTTAATCTCAATCATGTATCACCTCCTCAAGTTAACTTATCCTCTACTTCTCAATCACATCTTACTCACCTTTATAACTTGGTTGTATCCATTCCCCATCCTTATCACCTATTAACACTAATCCAATTACAAATATTTTGGTTCCCCCTCAAATAATACCCATTTCATCTATTCAATATGTTGGTAGTGCTCCTCTTCAAAAACCTCAACCTTTAATCCCACTTTAACCTCTTCAACAAAATAAAACTTTAATCCCACATCAACCTACATATCAACCCTCTGTTACTACCTTAGTACCTCAATATTATCAATATAATCCTTCTCAATTTATTCCTATTGCATATCAAACTACCAATCCCATTCCCATGAATGTCCCACAATTTCAACACATTCCTTCTTCACAACCCCCTTATTATCATGTTCCAGCTCCCATGCCACCTCAACCTAACACACAACCCTCATCCGACCTCTTACAAGAACTCATGAATAGGATGGATAATCTTGAAGCCTACTCATCTACACTAAAAAATAAATTATCCTATGAACAAATATGTATTGAACCAATTCATCCGTATCTTCCCATTTATCCCTATCCTTTTCATTAGGAAATTCCAAAATTTATAAAATTTTATAGCAAATAATATCCTTAACAATATCTAAGAGCTTGTTGTCATGCATTTTATCTTATAGCCCATAATGACACTCTCTTTCAGTTGGAAGAAAAATGTAATGAGAGGGGAGATGGGGTGAATAAGTACTTTAAACTCTTAAAAAATTATCAAATTAACTTGCATACATGATTAACATTTAACCATTCATGAATGCGATCTTAACAATATGCAACCATCCACAAGAGCATGACCATGGAAAAGTACACAATAACAAAATATGTAAGTGGTAAACCCTCAAAAGGATTAAAACCCATTAAATTTTTTATTATATTACTCAAATTGAAATAATTTAGTGAAGCACCAACTTCACAAGGAACACCAACCCTTAGTTTAGTAGAGCACCAACCCTAAAAGGAGCACCAAACCCTATTTTAGTGAAACACCAACTCTATAAGGAGGCTACAACTACCTAAGGTGATGAAAAACCAACTTTACCACCTTTATATGAAGATATATGAAGTATCATCTCTGCTATAACTGATGGAGATCACTAATTTAGGTCACACACCTTCCAACCCTCTTAAATGCACCTTATCCTAACTCACTCAATCTTGATATTTCATGCATTGATTTGGACTCAAACCCTTGCACAAAAGATATTTAACACTCTTAAAAATTTAACACACTTTCTAATATTTGTTTTTTTTTTTTCCCTTAACACTCTTTTACTCTCTCACTTAGCTCGCATTTTCCCTCTCTTTCAACTAACTAAAAAATGAACCAAAACATTCACTTTATACGAATCTCAACTCAAAAACATAACATAGGAAAATATTGACCAAATATGTTGGTCATTCCAAATTAAAAACATAATACCATAATAATATAAATTCATAAAATGGACCCATGTAGGTTGGTCATGCATCAAGACACAAGACATGCCCAAAAATGCCTAAAATCACATCACCAAGCTCATCAAAGACCTTCAAAAAATTCACCCTGATTAGTAAAGCCTCTAAAGGCTTAACACATTTCAAACATACCATAAAAACATCATCCTACTAAGTGGTGTTTCTTCATAACACCACTTAGTAGGATTGTTTCATACTCAAAACAGGTACTTCCAAGAGCTAGTCTTCACCTATAAAGCTCAAGATCACACAAGAACACCTCAACTATACCATGTAACCACTCATTCGAAATCCACTGACCTATGTAATACCTCCATGCATGATATGCCTCATGAAACATTCATAAATGAAATCACCCCCTCTTTTCCTCTTCAACAAATTAAACTGCCCAGGAAGTAGTTTTGGAAACTCAATTAGTATACACCATTTCTATCAGTTTCAAGACCTCTAAATGTATTAAATAGGAAAAAAAGTAATCCCTATGCACTCTAAAATGGATAAAAAAATAATATAATCCAAATCATGGGTATTATATATCAATCTTCTAGAAAAACCATCTCTTTCAGGAACAGTCAAACTAGGTCAACTTTTGACCTCAACCATACCATCTCAGTACGATTTAAGATCTAAAAAAAAACATGAAACATGTCACATGAGATGTTTAAAACACCTTCAATTCCATTATACTCTACCATGAAGCTCACAAGTTCTCAAGCACTTCCATTTTCCAACACTGCTAAACTACCCTTTTAGGCCCAAAAATCAGTCTTCAAACATAGGACACACTTTTCACTTTAGGACCTCAACCATGACCTGAAACTATTATTAACACCTAGTACAAATCCCAAGATTTCATAAATGATGATTTAGTCACAAGGATCAATGGAAATATTTTGCAAAAACTAAAATTCTTCAGAGATAATCCTTTATGAGTGGGGTCCAAATACTATCACAAGCTCTAAAATACCCCATTATAAATATGGAGGAGTACTTTACAATCTATAATCATCACATTTATAATAAAATCCCTTATGTGACCATACCAAGAATTTTTCCTCCATCGCTCTCAACCTAGGGTTTCAAAGCCATAAAAAGTGACATACCTTCTTAACTATCAATCATAAATGTTTGGGCCTCATTTGACCTCATTCCAACTTTGAGATATTCTCAAATCCATGTTAAAACATCTCGAAAAGGATTAGATCTCCATGAAAATCTTACATGTGCCAATCATGAACATTTATTTCATATCGAGCTAGAAAGTGTACTCTTAAGAACCATGTTTTGGTCTAAACTCAATATCTTACAAAATATTCATGATGGAAACCTAAAATTATACCACATCACCATGAAATAAACTTAAAACATATAAAATTATCACTTAGTAATAAATATGTATGCAACTTCATATCCCATCTCATTTGCATGACTAGGCCTTAGGGTTTCGCATGTTTTAGTCCATAACATAGTGAACTAACAATAAAACCAAGAATAAAACTCTACAAACTTCCTCTACATGATGAAATAAAAGTGATAGACCTTTATAAGTGTTTCCAAGACCTCAAAAATACATGTAAGTGACTATTATGCCTTAATAGGCCTCCAAACACTAGGATTATGTCTAGTTAGGACCTAGACTAGGGAGGAAATCACCAAGGAAATTATTTCAAGGTCTCCAAAAGGACTTGATATACCTGAGACAATATGTATATCACATCCTTATATGCCTCCATAAAATCACATATCTCTCAAATTTATCCTCATGCTTCATTTGGCCTCTAAGAACTTAGACTAGGTCTAGATGAGCACCTGCAACTGAGTCAACAACATGTACCTTGATTTTGAAGATTATGTGAGTATCTCAACACACCTATCATGCTATCCATACCTATAGCATGCTCCTCAATCCACCATGCAACTCAAACCAACATGTTTCATCACCTAGGCTGGCTAGGTCACCTGATTAGGCCTATTAGGCAAAGCTATTCTCACTATGTCCACTCATGCCATTATACTATATGTTTTTTTTTCCATGTCATAATTAAACTAAGAATCCTATAGAATTCCTCCATTATTATATTTTTCATTAATGGCATTTTACATCAATGAAAACTCACAAACTAAATCATTCCAACAATCTCCCCCTTTTTCATTGATCGATAACCATCTTGTTCTTCCCCGCTTTTAACATTAATGAAAAAGAATACATGTAATACATGGTCTTCATATTCCTTAGTATTGGAGAACTTCTTGGTTGTAAACATAAACCAAAACCATTTTCCTAACACAGAGACCTATTTTACCTCATTTTGGATTTTTTTAGGCTTCATTAGAGCACTTGGTAATGGTAGCTCTCCCTGGGAAAAAGCACATACTCATGATAACAAGTATTTTAAGCATGAAAACACCTAAAAAATATCATTCTAACCTCTTCATTGATCCATATCAATTGATAATTATCACAAAAATGATTTTCTCTATCATGCAATGGTTGTAAACAACCTTTAGGGATGAGATCCCTAAAACAAAACTTTAATGCAAGTTTGAATAAATTTTTCCATCCATAGAATCCCATAAACAACATGACATACCTTATAAATCCCCATTAGTTCATACCATATATATCTAAATGAAATTGCAAAAATCTCAGCTCTTACCTTGATTATTTGTCATAAAGAATGATCAACACCTATACCTCTATCCTGAGACACTTTCTTAGTCTTCTTTATATTCTTTTCATGCATGATATAGTTCAATTGAACATACAATCCACTCATTTGTCATCATATCTGACATCACCATCATCTCTACCTAATCAATACTTCTTGCCATCTATAACACCAAATTTAGGGTCAAAAATAGCTCCCCCTACCTTAGTAGTCCATCACATACTTGTATCTCTCTAGTTTCTCTCTTCACAATCCTTAGTACGTTGACATGATACACTATCCACTCTAGATGTAGGAGAGTCACCATGCAACACTAATATTACCATTTTATTGGGATTATGAGCACACAAGCTCCCCCTCCACATATACTATCAAGTGAAGCATCATTAAACCTTCATGTACAAGCTATAATAGTAAACACTATCTCTTTCAATACTATAACCACTTCAAGTGATTAAAATTATAGTCATACCTTAGCTGGAAGCTTCCACACAATCTTTATGGACCTATATCATGATTCACAACCTCATTTTCTTTTGTATACCCTTACAAAACATCATAACTTCACATTTCTCTATCTGAGACACCATTTTAGACCCTAATGACCACACACAAATATATATTCATGCTTTTAAAATATGAATAAATCACTCTTCCAATACCATAGATCTAACCATGTTGGTGCTTCTCTATACTTATCCCAAGATGCAAAAATACTCTTGGACACTGTTATCCAAAATTCACCCCCCAGAGTAAATTTTGATAACATGCAATGAATTCTCAAGCCCCAAGAAAATTGATTGATTCAAGGAAAAAAATCATGTTCCCAGGGTCCCCTCAGATTTTTTTTTAACTCTCCTGTCCAGGTTGAAAAGAGCAAGTTCTGAGAAAAGGCGAAAAAGTTGCAAAAGCAAGCTTGGGCCAGAAAAAATCATGAAAAATGTCTAAGTCCTAGTCCTCATAATAGTTGGGGACGTGAGGGACATCTGGGCGCGAATTGGCTGAAAGGCCGCCAGGCAGTTTGCAGAGCAAAGGAACATCCGGGCTGTCGGGATGCAGAAAGCCGGTTCGACCGAAGGAGAAGAAAATCGACTAAATGCTTTGGGACATTTGGGACAAGAAGACGCGAAGGACGTGAACCAGCCAGTTTGGCCGAAATGAGGAACTTTCACACTGGGACAGTTGGGACAAAGGGACGTGTGGGATGCGAATAGCCAAAGGATCCGAAAGCCAATCAAGCAACGCCACGTGTCATCGGCCGAATGAGGGACGAGGAAGCCCATTTCGGGCGGATCGGAAGTTTTTGTCCCAGACAGTCTAGGACATCCGGGACAAAAGGACTCGCTGGACGCGAAAGAGCCGGCAGACCCGCGGACCAACCAAATCATGACACGTGTCACAAGGAGAAAAGTCCAAAAGTCAAAGGGCGAGGTTTTGAAAGGTCAGCCCGAGCCAATCAAAAGAGGACACGTGTCCTATGGAGCAAGGAATGCGGAGCTCGGGAAGGAGTTAGAGAATTTGGCAAGAAGTTCGCCCAAAAGCTAAAAGTAAAGGTCTGCCCCGCGCCCCTGACGACCAATCAATGCATGCCACGTGTCATCCAGGTGGCAGAGCGCGGGAAGGAATTTAAAAATCCGTTTCGCCTGTTTTGTGCCCTAAATCTTCAGATCTCCATATCTTTTGATCCAGAGCTCGGATTTGCACGTTCTTTATATCAACGGAAAGCTTATAAGATTCTCTACATGATTCTGGGGTCAATCTTGAATTTTGGTGCAGTATGGAGAGAGAAAATTGAGAAACGGATCTGACGCGTGTTCATGGCCAGAAGTGACATTTTAGCGACCAAATTAATGCAGAATGGGTCGCATTCTCCTCCAAATCGGTCAAAGATGGGTGGGTATGGGTTTGTAAGGTTCCCCATGCCGTTTTAATACATCTGCAGTCAATGAGGAATGGGCTTGCACGTTTTCCCACGTTTCTCTCTCCTGGGCTCGACCCATGCAATGTAAAAGCCAGATTTGGCTCATTTTAAATGGGGGATTTTACAAGTTGTTCATCGGTTCGGCTCTGCCCTCCCTTCTTTTTTTTCTCCAGGGTTGAAAATGGAGTTCGAACCTCCTCCCTGCTCTGTAATGGCGTTTTTTCCTTTTACTAATGAAATGATGTTCTGTGCAAACTTCTGAAGCAACAAAAAAACGTGTTTTGTGATGCATCTGTCCATCCTTGCTCGTTTTTCGCTTGTTTTCCTCTTGCCTCTCTTCATTGCAGGTATTTGTGCATGTTTGAATGTTCATTGCAAGTTTGGAGCTGTGTTCATGGAGTTTTGGGACATTTTCTGTGTGAAATCTATCCTTGGGCCTTGTGATGCATCTGTCCATCCTTCCCATTGCTCACCTCTCTTTGTTCCATGGCAGTTTTGATAGATGTCCAACATTCTCCTTCTCTGGTGTATCACCGTTTTTAGGGTAGGCTTTTGTTCTTTTCCCTTTCTCTCTCTCTCTCTCTGTCTCTTTGGCATGGTTAGATTAGGATTAGATTAGCTTTCCTGCACTGGAATAGCTTGTGGCAGGTAGTTTAGGAGTAGGAACCAACCTTCTCTGGAGATTCCTTTCTCATTTCTGCAAGTCCCACACTTGGAGAAAGGTTTCAATGTTGTGCAATCACACTAGATGCCTAGAGTGATCAACTTAGAAACCTGATCAGCATCCAGGGGTGCTGTGATTTTGCCTCAATAGGACAGTTCTGGCATGCCCAGTGGGACCTTAGATCTTCTTCCACTTGATCTTTTACAGGTTGGTATGTTCCTTGTGGGAATATCTCTTGCACAGGTGCGCAAGAACTAAGTCTCCAACCTCAAACTCCAAGTGTCTTCTCCATCTGATCTACACACTCCATCGTACTACGCAAGTACTCCGCTCTAAATGTTTGCACACTTGCTCGTGCATCTTCATATATTGCACAAAGTCTTTCTACTTCTTCCTTCCATCTAGCAACAAGTCTCTGCAACTCCACAAATCTTGGGCATTACTCCATACATGGATCTGGACAGGAAAATTCAGCAGCAACAATGTGCTCCTACTTACAACATTTATTATAAGAAAACAGCATTTTGAACAAATTCAAAATCAGCATGCAAAAACTATGATCAGCAATGTCCAAAATGTTTGGCTATCCTACCATACCAACGAAGCAAGAGTATGCATACTCTTGTTGACGACTTCAGATGCTAGTTATCCACCTATAGGTGATGTAGGAGAACTAAACTACAACCTCGTGTTTAGTTTCTTCCACAATATGGTGTAGTCCAGAGCAAGTGACCACCAAACTTGATAGCATCTGTCAGAATACGATGTTCTGTGGCAATCCATGTAGTCCCATGGGGAGGCTCTTTAGAAAAAAAAGTTCAGCCCTTAGGATGCATAGCATCATTGGTTTTCTTACAAGCAATAAAGACGATGCCCCATTTTTGAAAATTTATCAACAGACAATAGGTGGAATCATGAGCACTTCTATGTTCTGGGAACAACCTTGTCAATGGGTAAGTTCAAAATCCATCATCTCAGATTTTCTCTTCCAAATTTTCTCAAGTAATAGCAGTGGTCATATATAACCTTGCAAGTTATGAACTCTTCCCCTTTGCTAACTGACATACTTTATCCCATCTCTGCACACCTATGCACATTTGTAGCCATCCGGGACCACAATATCTCACTTATCTGCACGAAGGTCTTATCCTACCCCAACAGTGACATGCTAGTCCTTCGCAATGCATCTAAAATCGATCAATATTCTCTCCTCTAAGTGACACGCACCACTGTGTTCACTTCCTACACAAAACCCTTCCTCCAAGAAGTAGTCTAAATCAAGGTGTGTGATTTACACTCACCAGTTCTACCTCATGCATTCCCAATTCCATGCTGGGGAAGAAGAAATTGCAAAAATCAGTCTTCAAGGAAAGTAAGAAGGGAGCCTTTATCGAAAAGAAACCCTGACTACTCCCACTTGAGGGTCTGGGCTGCACTAAGATGCATCTGGGGATGCTCAATGCATCTCCAACATTGTTTGTTTTCCCTACTTTTGTGGCATCAAGGTTGACAAATGAGTTGTTAATGTCCCTTTTTGTGGGCAGCAGACATTAGATTAATAAAGATATTGGAGACCTTTAATCCACCCTTCCCATGGATTGAAGGATAAAAAGTAGGGAAAATGTCATGGCACTCCTTTTATTTTTAAATTAAATAATTAATTCAATCCTCTTATGTTTTTATTTAAAATCATTAATAAAGGAGGAAAGCTTAGATGTTTTAGATCTGGCAGTGTGAACTTGTCTCTAGAGAAAGATGACCATTTTAAAAGTAACTCTGACTTGACATAGAGATTTGCGCCAAAAAAAGGAGGGAAATCTTGAGCAAGATTTGAAATGCAAAAGCTATATAGAGAAGATGGTGAAGCAACTCCCCAAAAGAAGAGGAGCATATTCTACGTTTTGGATCAGAAAATATCTATGTTCTGAAGAGGGATGTATGCCCAAAGCAGATCTACATAACAACCTTCAGGTGTCTTCTTTCAACTTCACCACTCTCTAAGTTCCAGTGGAAGAGTGTAAGACCTTCTTGCAAACTCAGTGTTGGAGGATGAATCTATGCAACTATGGTGATCCATTCTGTAGATCATTGAGCACACCATGGTTTAGAGGATTGGCACATTTGCATTTGGGGACTTACAATCTGCAGTGTATTGTCAGGCTTGGGGTGACTGTTTGTCACTGTTGTTACTGCTGCAATTATTTTTGCCATAGCGACTTGGATTGGAGCTCTGTTTTATTATCCATTTTGATGCAATAAGAGCTAGAGTCTAAAATCTGTCATGTGTGTTAGTGATTCATTTGCTGAGCAAGCCTGCATCTTATTTTGGAGTGTTTGGAGCCTAGAGAAGTGCTGGAAGATTATTTATCTTTCATGTTTTCATCTGGAGGACCCTAGCAACTAGGACTGAGGATTTTTGGGTCTGTTTCTGGTGACAGTTCCATTAATGCTCTATAAGAAGACTCCATGTTTGGAGTTGAAAATCAGAGCTATTGGAAAGCCCTAAATTTCTAGTTTATTCATGCACTTGGATTTCATTGGAGCAAAAACATAGAGTCATTGAATAAGTCATGCTTAATTTTGAGCATGAGTTGAGCTACAACTGTACTAGGTGATCATTTGTCATACCTCTTCAATCCATTTGCAGAGCAACTAAAAGAGGTATCTGAATTTGCCTTCAGCTGAAACCTTGATGATTTGGGTGGAAGACTTCCAATTGATTTTCCATTCATCTAACCCAGCCACCTTGGCTAATTCCAACCCCATTGCATGGTTGCCAATTTTGACACTGAAGCTATTTTCACAACCAGTTATTTGAGGTTTGAATTAGAGGATCTCATCCTTCTTAGTTCAATTGATGTTGAGAGTGCTGCAGATTTCTATTTTCAGTCCCTAGAAGGGGATATTACATGAGTACACTCTGCAAGAATTCAACCCATTTGGAGCATGTGTTAAATTCAACTTTCCCTAGCATATTTATGAATTGCAATGCTTGGTGGTTCTGTGTACAACAAAAACTCCTTGGATAGCAATTAGTGTCTCCATTTCTTCAAAGCTTGCACTAGTGGCATCAGAGAGGAAGTCTTGATCATAGTACTAAATCATCTTCTCCTCATGTCACTCCAATTTCTCCACTAGCCCATATGTGATGGGTCTTCCCTCTTGTAATTTTCATTAAGATTCCAGGCAGGCTACTCCACTCGCGTAACAATCAGCCAAAAATACCTTATCCAAAATTCACGATAAGGCCAACATTGGCTGCTAACTATGAACTTTTTCTTCAGCTTCGAGCAAATCCATACGTTGCATCTGTAGTCAATGCAAACATGTTCCTTATCTCCCTCACATCACTTTTGTGACTCTCCTGTCACAAATCTCAAGAGAATCCCCTGATGAAAATTCTGAAAAAGCTTGCAATCCAAAATGGAAGCTTGGGCCTCTAGACAAAATCTTGAATGAAGTCCAATCCATTAGTAGCTTGCACCATCTTAGGATCCATCATCAATCCTTCTTGAAGATATTACAAATCCCAAGTACTACCAACTCTCTCTGCATGAAATTGTATTTTTTCAAGTTCACCAGCAACTTCGGGACGCACAAACGCTTTAATAGCCGGTTCGGGAAGGATGAAGACCAAGTCGACTTTTCCTCTGGGACATTACTAAGGAAATGAAAATGTCGTATCTAGGATGAGGACGCGAACAATGACAAACTTCGGCCTTAGAAACGGGGACTTTCAACACTGGGTAAAAGCTCAGCCGATCATGGAAGCTTCAGGCCTCGGGACGGGACATTCTTGGATGAAGCCAAATCCGATTATAGCCGCAATCTCAAGATCCATCGCCACGTCCTTCTTGAGATATTACAAATCCCAGGTACAAGAAAGCCCATTTCTTTGGCCGGATTGCATTTGTTTTTCACCAGCAACTTCATCCTCGGGCACAAATGGTACTCGAAGGGACTTTTTGCAAATGAAGACCAAGTGCAAGGACCTACGGACCAACCAAATCATGACACATGTCATCAAGAGAAAAGTCCAAAAGTTCAAAGGGGCAAGGTTTAAGCACTGGCCCGAGCCAATCAACAGAGTGACACGTGTCATCAATTGCGAGGGAAGCTGGAGCTCGGTAAGGAGTTATCACAAATTGGCATGAACAACCACTCATACAATCCAAAAGTACGTTTTGAATGCAGTCTTGACACCAATCAATGTTGCCTATGTCATCCTAATTTGGTGGTATCCACTCGCGGAAAATCAATTTCACAAAGTACCTTGCATTTTCAGCTCCACTTGTGTCCTAAATCTTCCATCGCGCATATCTTTCGATCCAGAGCTCGATGATTTGCACGTTCTTTATATCAATGGAAATTTTGAAATTATCTACATGATTCGGGGTTAATCTTGAATTTTGGTACGAGTCTCAGAGAGATTCTTTGAGAAACCCCTCTGAAGCAAGTTCATGGCCAGAAGTGACATTTCATCGACCAGTTTTAATAGTTGAATGGGTCGCTATTCGGCCTTGTAATTAGTCAAAAACTGATCAGGGTATGGGTTTGTAAGGATCCCCATGCTGATTTAATGCATTGCAGGTCAATGAGGTAATGGGCTCCCATGTTTTTGGACGTTTTCTTGTCTCATGGGCTCGACACATGCAATGTAAAAGCTAGCATTTGGCTCATTTCCCTAGGGATCTCCTCATTTTTTGGGTTGCGCCTTCCCTTATTTTCTTCTCCAGGGTTGAAAATGGAGTTCGAACCTCCTCCCCTACTTTGTAATGGTGTTTTCTGCCTTTTACCATTGAAATGATGTTCTGTGCAAACTTCTGAAGCAACAAAAAACGTGTTTTGTGATGCATCTGTCCATCCTTGCTCGTTTTTCACTTGTTTTCTTCTTGCCTCTCTTCATTGCAGGTATTTGTGCATGTTTTAATACTCATTACAGGTCTGGAGCTATGTTCATGAGTTTTGGGACATTTTATGTGTGAAATCTATCCTTGGGCCTGTGATGCATCTGTCCATCCTTCCCATTGCTCACCTCTCCTTGTTCCATGGCAGTTTTGATAGATGTTCAACATTCTCCTCCTCTGGTGTATCACCATTTTAGTGTAGGCTTTCATTTTTTCCCTTTTCACTCTCTCTCTCTGTCTCCTTGGCATGGTTAGATTAGGATTAGATTAGCTTGCCTACATTGGAATAGCTTGTGGCAGGTAGTTTAGGAGTAGGAACCAGCCTTCTCTGGAGATTCCTTTCTCATTTTTTGCAAGTCCCACACTTGGAGAAAGGTTTCCATGTTGTGCAATCACACTGGATGCTAGAGTGATCAACCTAGAAATCTGATCAACATCCAGGGGTGCTGTGAGTTCTGCAATAACAGACACCTCATTGCATTACAGTCATGAACCTATGGGATAACGACACAACATGATCCTAAGGTGGCAGTCACTTATAGCCTGGCGTAATCAAGTTCACAAACCCTCAAAAAAAATGGTCGACCCGTTAACTCATTTGCTAACTCCATAAAGTTGACCAAACCTCCATTCTATGATTAGTCTTTGCACCCTGCATTCTAAGGCCATTGATAGCTCCTGGAAGTATGTAACTTTTGTGACCTTTTGGACCCAAAAGATTAGTCATGACAAATTAGACTATCATAGATTATCATGATATGGGTGTTGTCACAATGCAAATAATTGCATAGATTTTTATTTAATCTTAACACATCCCTAGAGATGTTATATTTTTGCTCCATCCTTCCAAATGAAGACTCTATGAAGCTAAAATTACACTTGGAATTTCATCAAAATAAGCTTGTACCTAGGGACAAGCAAACTCTTATCATCTGGACCAAATTAGTTCACCACAGGAGGTACATGGGAAATTTGAACATTCACCTTTCAATCAGTTGACTTGATCAAGTTTGAATCATAATGATTAATGCCTTATGTACCTAAATTTGTCTCTATCATTATCCCTTTATTGGTTATTAAGTTTTGACCAATTATAATTGGTGTTAGCATGTTGAGTAAAGCTTCAGAACTATAGAATCCAAACATCTAATGGGGACTTCATTGATTTTATATATACCTATCTGTTAGAACATCACTTTCCTAACTAGCACAGGGATTCTCATGACTAGAGGATTTTTTGGATATGCCTATGAGTACACCTAAAATTCCTTCTCTTGGTTTGAAACTCTCACTTTGACTGTGAAGTTAACGTTTTCTAGCCTTTTCAAATTTTTCATGCTTTTGTATACTATTTTCTTGTGAATGCAAATTCCCTTATCAATCTCAAGTACCACATAAATTTGAAACCATCTTCAATTTTAAATGTGCATCCAACTTATTTAGTACTCTTTTGCATTCTCACTTAGATCTACATATGAATTCATTTCTCTTAATATTGGTGACACTTAGAAGGAACTTTCACAGATGGGCATCAAGTGCATACCTTCACAAGTCAGTGGAGATTTAGTCAAATCCCTCATAGAAAGACTTGAGTGACTTCAAGCCACCTTAGTTTTACATACCTTGATTCCATAACAGTCATCTCTTACATCCTTCACATACTTGTGACCATCCATCTCCTCTTCTTAGGATATCTCTTAATATGCATGATTATGCTTCTAGAGACTTCACCTTGAAATAGAGACATACACAATGACATGTATGTATTGTAAAATTATGACCTTGAAAGAGTATGAGATCATAGTTGACAAGCCATAAAATTCACCTTTTCCATCTGTCTTCTAAATCTCCAGTTTCCTTAAGAGAAATCATCAACCTTGGAAATCAATGCACTCATCAATTTAACAGAGAACACATTGTTCAAACCCTTGACATCACCTATGACAATATCAAAAATCTGACCCCTTTCTTTCATTCAAATGGAACCACTCTTAGAAACTATGGATACCACTTTTTAAAAACCATTCTGGAACATTCAGATAAATTTACCCCATTCATTACAATAAAGAGATACGTGCAGCTTCTCAATCACACCTAGGTAACTTACTATATTGGAAGCTATCCAACCAAACATTTGTGAGGTCTCCTATCTCCATAAGAAACCTTCTAGTAGATATACATTTTTCTCACCTGGAGCTAATTGTAGCAATTAAATTGTATACATTTCTCCCTCCTAAGTTATTGACTTCCTTAATGGGTATTCATGACCTTGAGAATTACCCACTAGGACTACTTATCCCTAAATGTCTTAAATGTTTGTTCAATTAGAAAAACAACTTGGTTATAATGATCACAATCACTATCTTTAGTAGCATACAGTACTCAAGATTAACATTTGTGTTCACTAATGTGTCTCTTAGGAAATATTTATCTAGATGGGAATGTTTTAGTCCTTCATTTGAGTGCATGGTGTAGGATCCTTCCATTGAAACACCTATGACACTTATTATCACGATCTTTGGAAACGTGAGTGTTCATAAACTCCAAACTTGTCTTGTCCCTTACAGGTATTGATCTCATCCATAGACCCTTGGAGGAAAATTTCATCCAAGGGTACTGCAGATCCGTACATTGAGCCTCACAATTTTGAAATCCAATTGATGCTTACAGCTTGTTATACATGAATCTAATAATGGAGGATCCTTAAGAAGAAATCCCCTCCATTCTAATAGTTTCAATCCAAACATCTAGAGGCTCAAAAGAGAGTCAACATTTGAATCTCTAGGTTCTCAAGTCTTTGATCAAGCTTGCTCAGATTCACCAACCCAAACTCTGGCTAAGTCCCTTTGAGATCACGTAAGTATTCCTCATGCCTCCTTGCAAATGAGTTATTCAATCTGTTGTCAAATTTTCCTACAAGACCTATTGCTTGCATGATATCAGGTCTAGAGGCAATTTCGATAACAAGCATCCCAATCATTAACATGTATGTGTCAGAAAGCCACCAAATGGAGACTCAATCCAGATTGTTTAAAATTGTGAAGAATGTGTGTTAAGTACCCTGTCCTAAGTGTTCCTCCCAACGTTTTTTGACATTCAAAGGTGGGGCCTTAATATTTGGCCGGTTTTGAAATGAAATGAGCACAGGAGCTTCCATGTGTAATCCAAGGTTAGAAAATGGGTAGAGTCCTAGGATAGAATGTTCAAATTCAGAGTGTCAGGCGCAGTAGAAAAACCTTGGTGATGCTCTCATTAACTTTTTCCAAAGAAGTAAAACATTGGCGAACTTTCTATCAACTAAGTGATCAAGCCTTTTTTCTTTATGTACAAGCCGGTTAAAAGGCAACTCGGCCTCCTACCTTGGTCTAAAAGGGCCATTATCCAAAATCGAGTGGGATACAAGATCTAAGAGCCATGGAAGGTGCCATAATGTCTCTATTAGCACGAAATTTAAGTCAAGGGTCCAAAATCCAAAAGTGGTCATCTGGGACAAATGGAGTGAAATGCCTCGAACCATGTGAGCTCATGTATACCTCAAAAGTCAAATTGGGACATCTGGGATAAATCGGAGGTTGAAGGGCGTGAAATTTGATATACCTTGGCCCTTTGAAACTTTCAGTAATGCTATAAAAGTATGATACCACCAATATTTCCACATAGGAGTAAAGGTCAGCTACGTGTCAAAGCGCTTAATTTTCGATGCAAGCTGAGTGGACCTGGGATAGGACTTTTTGCCCAAATAAAAAATGTGAACTAGCGAGCCCACGAAGATGGTTTCTTGACAGGAAAGCCCGCCAATTGGGAGAGGTTACGGGAGCATTTTTCAGCATTTTATCATATTTTTGGTGCCAAAAGTCACCTAAGTGAGTTCAGAGCCCACGGGAACCCATTCTCACTAATCTGGTTTTCGTCATTTTTTAATGGACCCGACTCAAATCATTTAAATGAACATATCTTTCGATCTAGTGCCCAAAATTGCGCAACACAATTTGGCCCATTAGAAAGGTGGTCAACCTTGTCTATGCACATTTCCAACCTGAAAATTAAATTTGAGGTTCAGGTTTGGTGGGTGAAAAATAAAGTAACACCTATTCATTCGCGATTAACCATTCAGATTTGATGTGTCCCCAAAAACCAGAACAGATTTTATTCGCAGCAGCCAGTTCTTCGCTTCTGTCAGGCACGCCAAATAGATTTAGAGCGGTGGATCTCGATCAGATTGTGCCATGATGAGATTTGTAGCAAAATTGCATCATCAAGATCTGAGCTTGGGGTAAAATTCGAATTTTCCACTCTCTTTTCTTCTTCCCTCTTTGTTGCATCTCGTAAATTGTAAAGAGTTGGGCTTCATTGTAAAGGGTTGGACATTTTTATTTTTCAATTCCTCGCTTCTCTCTCTAGCTCTACAAGACGACTTCGTGGACTTTTCAAACCTCCCATTTAAGATTGTAATACAATTTTTTTCCTCTTAGGTAACTGTAATGTATTGAATCAATTCTCTGGAGCAATAATATATTTTTGTGGATTATTATCAGCCCTCTCATGTGATCATTGTTATCTTTTGATCTCTCATTGCATTTCGGTTACCTGTGCGTGGTGTGGTATTGCGTCTATATGGTCTGTGTTTATTTTTACAAAACTTATGTTCTTCATTCCTCGGTGCATCACCTCCCTAGCTTAGGTTTATTTTTATGCATTTCTCTCTCCCTGTCTCCTTGGTAGTTAGATTAGTTTTTGGGGTAAACCTCTGCGTTTCATTGGTGCATCTGAACAGAGGAATAGGAACCAGCCTTTCTCTGGAGAATCCTTCTCATTTTCAAGTCCCACACTTGGAGAAGGATTCGATGTTATGCAATCACACTGGATGCCTAAGAGATCAACCTAGAAACTTGATCTGCAACCAGGGGTGCTGTGATTTTGCATCAACAGTTTTGGCACGCCCGGTGGGACCTAGAGGTCTCATTTTTATTGCAGCAAGGTTAATATGCATCTGCTGCAATTTTCTTGCTTAAAAGAGCTATTATTTGCATATCTGGTGACTCCAAGAGGAAGAATCAATAGAATTTCAGCAGTACAGGCCTAAAATCTTATGAGAAGAATCACAAGGTCAAGAGTTGGAGAGGAAGAAGTGCTATTTGAATACCTACAATTATCTCCAAGAAGAAGGCAAAGAGGAAGAAGGATTCAAAGGTCTCCATCTCCACCAAACAGAACTCTTTTGAATCCTCCACCTGAGAGGCCTTTCTTTCAGTATACAAGGGTTTTAAGACCAATTAGAATGGCGCAACCAGTGAACCCCTATGTCAACTTCACAGGCAATAGCCCACTTGCTCTCAATGCACAAAATCCAATCCCAGTTGCAGTACTGAAGAACATTCCATACTTCACTGGAGAAAATCAGACCACTCCTGGTGATCATGTCAAGGATATCACTAATATTTGTGCAATCCATGAGATTAATGAGATGCAAGTAGCTGTCAAATTGTTGGCGTCTTCATTCAAGGGGAAAGCATTGCAATGGTTTAGGAGCCTTGGAGCTGGCTCTATCACAAACTGGAATCAGCTATGTATTGCACTTCATGATCAATTTGGGGAGAAGGGAGACAACTTGTCTCTTTTGGAGCAGCTGACAACCATCAAGAGAGCTTCCAATGAGCAGCTAACTGACTTCAACTTCAGATTTTAAAGATCTTGGGATAGAATTCCAATAGCAGTCAGGCCAACAGCAGAAGGTGCTTTTCTATACTACCTTAAAGCTTTAAATTCTGATATTTCTATGTTGGTTCAATCTATGGGAGGCACAACTATCCCTGCTGCATATAGTATTGCCATTAGAGCTGAAAATTGTCTGATTCAAGCTGGCAAGCTAGCTCCTAGGCCTCCAATGCCATTATATCCAAGTATAGAGAGCCCAAATACTAGTCAAGCACCTGTCTTAGCTCCTATTCCCACCCCTAGGAATCAAAGTTCAAATGAAGCTTCCACTTCATCTCCAGGTGCCCCAAATGAGCTTCAAGAGGTCATGAAGCAACTGCAAAATTTAGGTAATGAGCTGGTCACACTCAAGAGACAACAAGCTCAAGGTTTTAGACCTTCGTATCATCCTCAAGCTCAATCTAATAGGCAGCCATATCAGCCTCAAAGACCACCTAATCCAGCTACAAATTTAAATCAAACAAGGCCTCCTGTCAATAGACCTTTCCAGCCCTATAATCCAAATGCCATATCTGCCTCTAGGGCATTAGTACCAGCACAGAATAATATGGCACAGGAGTACGACTGGTGTTACCCTTGCAATCTACCTCACAATCAGTCAGCATGTTTCAATGGTGCATTGAATCAGGCCTTGATGGTGCAAACCATTGGTGTTGCTCAAGATCCAAGCCAGGAGGAGAATCAACAGCAACAAGAAGGACCCCCAACAGAAACCACATTGGCAAATTGGCAAACGGAAGACTTCTGTGGAGTTAACCAACAGCCTTTTCAAGGCATGGCTGCCAATACACGGTCAAAGAAGAGAAGCATAGAAGAGGGACAATCATCTAATCCAGTCGTTTCTCAACCCACTCTTACATAACAGGGGGTCAGTAGACCAAACACAGCTCCAAATGTGCAAAATCAACCCAAGGTCCCTGTTGTAGCAACACACGCACATGCTCAAGCTCCAGATAAGGTTATACCAAGCAGGGGGTAGCAAAGGGATAGTTCATCCCCTTTCAACATCATCGATCAAATGAAGAAGACACATGTGAACATTTCCATGTGGGAATCACTGGCGATCCCAGGGCAACAAGATTTATTGCAAGCTGCAATGACTGATTGATCTGCCCAAAATGTATCAAACCTGGGACATGAGAAATTTCTCACTAATGCAGTGCAACATGATGGGGGGCATACAAGAAAATTTTTGAAGCCTCTGCCTTTCTATGTTTCATTGATTGTTGGAAATCACTTGATGCACAACTGTATGTTGGATTCAGGGGCCAGTAGTTCGGTGATGCCAAAGCAAGTAGCAGACCAACTGGGTTTGAAATATGAGCCAGTACTGAAAGGAGTTGTACAGTTAGATGGAACGGCAGTGGGGACTGTTGGAGTCATCAAGGAGTTAATTCTAACACTACATTCCTGTCCTAATGTTACAGTTTTACAAGATGTATCTGTGATTGACCTTCCACCACTCTTTGCGTTGTGTCTATCAAGAGACTTCACTGCGAAAATCGGTGGATATTTATCTGCAGATTGGTCGCACATGATTTTTAGGACAAGGTATGGAGCCAAAGCAACAATCAGGTCAGAACCAATTGCCAATTTCCATATTGAGCCTTATGTACCAGGCCCTATCAATGCAAATTGCTCAGCTTTTGATCAGGAGGAATGTTCAAGTGATCTAGAAACAGGTACTAAGGTCGAGGGAATTCCTGATTTAACTTTGGATGAATGGGAAAACAAAAGTCATGAATTTGACCCATACAAAGAAATTGAAGAATCTTAATTAGGCGTGTATTGTATACACGAGGAAAATTCACCCATTCCTGACATCATCCAGCCTGAACAAAGAGATGAAAACAAAATCTGGAGATTATTCTTCGATGGTTCGAGAAGCAGACAAGGTGCTAGAGGCGGCGCAGTGTTGATTTCACCACAGGACATCGAATATTTTTTGGCTTTCCGTTTCCAGTTTTCCTGTTCGAACAACACGGCTGAATATGAAGCATTGATTCATGGACTTCATTGGGCCAAGAAAAAGGACATAAAGAACTTGCAGGTGTTTGGCGATAGCGAGCTAATCGTCAACCAAGTTAGGGGGCAACATGCTACAAAGAACGACTTGCTGAGGAGCTACAAGAATAGGGTATGGGACCTCATTGAGGATTTCGAAGCTTTCAACATTGTGTCCATACCCAGGAAAGGAAATGAAGCCGCAGATAGGCTCGCAGCAGTTGGAGCAACGTTTGATGTGGTTGACAACATCAGAAGAGGAAAAACGCAGCCACACATCCATGTGGTTGTAAGGCCAGTAGTTCCAGATAATAACACAAGCTGGCAGGTGTTTGAGAACGATCAACAGATCATCAATTTCTTGCAAGAAGAAGCTGAATTTTCGGCTAGGAATCAGGACAGATTAGAGCAATAGTATGGGGATCAAGTAGTACAGCTGTGGACAAACAAGCTTCCTAAGGGTTTGGTAACATTGGAGTCTATCTTCAACCCTAACGACCAGTTTCGTAAGGAAAAGGCAAACATACAGGTCAAGAGAGAAGATTCGGAGCCAATTCCAGTTGGGGAAGGTAAAACACTTCAAATTGGCAAAGTGACCACCGAACAGGAGAAATCAGATTTCATACAACTTTGCCAAGAGTTTCCAGATGTCTTCGCTTGGAGCTATGAAGACTTAAGAGGATTCGATCCAAATTTGGCACAACATACCATAGAATTGGATCCAGATGCTAAGCCCGTCAGGCAGAAGCAGAGACCAGTCAACCCTCACATTGAGTCTCTAATGAAGAAAGAGCTTAACAAGCTAATCGAGGCAAGCATTATATTCCCTATCAAGCACTCAAGTTGGGTTGCGAACTTGGTTCCGGTCAGGAAGAAGAGCGGAGAAATCAGGTTGTGTGTGGACTTCCGAGACCTCAATAGGGCATCTCTCAAAGACCATTACCCGCTTCCTTCAATGGAACAAATATTGCAAGTAGTATCCAGTTCAGAGAGATTCTCTCTCCTGGACGGCTAATTAGGGTACAATCAGGTGATGGTGAAAGAAGATGACCAATTCAAGACGGCTTTCACCACCAAATGGGGAACCTATGCCTACAAGAAAATGCCATTTGGGCTATCAAATGCTGGAGCCACCTTCCAAAGGGCAATGGATATGGCATTCAAGGGGTTGATCAATAAAATAGTTTTGATATATCTTGATGACATCACTGTATTCTCAAAAAGTGCAGCGGATCACCTCTGTCATTTGAGGCAAGTATTTGAGAGATGTAGAAGATTTGGGGTATCATTGAATCCCAAAAAATGCATATTCTTGGCTCACGAGGGAAAGATTTTAGGCCATATTGTTTCAAAGGAGGGGTTGACGATTGACCCAGAAAGAGTTGAAGCGATTCAAGCATTGCCATTACCGAGTCACAAGAAGGATCTTCAAAGCTTCTTGGGAAGGATCAATTTCGTCCGTAGATTTGTCCCAAACTTTGCTGCTCTTGTGAAGCCAATAAAGCTGATGTTAAAGAAGAGCATGGCATTTAAGTGGACATCTGAAGGCAAGGCAAGTTTTGAGGCAATCAAAGAGGCTATATCTCAAGCTCCGACTCTCGTCAATCTAGACTTCTCCAAAGACTTCGTGCTATATGCCTTTGGTGGTGGGGAAACGATTTCTGCAATCCTGGTACAACAAAACAAAGGAGGATTAGAACAACCAGTTGCTTTCTTCAGTCAAGGCTTGGAGGAATACGAAACTAGGTACTCTTTCATTGAAAAGCATGTCCTTGTGGTAATCAGAAGCTTAAAGAAATTCAAGCACCTAGTCGCAAACAACAAGATCCAATTATTAGTCTCACATGCTGGGGTTAAGGACTTCCTTCTGAACAAGGATCTGAATGAGAAACGTGCAGGATGGATAACCCGTGTCATGGAATATGACATCGAGATCAAGGTTACCAAACTAATACGTGGGAAGGGACTATGTGAGCAGCTTGCCTTAAGTCGACAAGTTGAAACAGGTAATGAAAAAGAAGCTGTCCTGCTGTTACAAGATGATCAAAAACAGGAAAATGACGATGTGTCTACTCCCTGTTGGACTCAGAATATGATACATTTCCTACAGATAGGCATGTGCCCTCCAGAAACGAGCAAAGCAAAAAGAAGGTACTTCAGACTACAAGCAGTTCCTTATGTGCTTATTGATGGTATCTTGTTTAAAAAAGACATCAACGGTGTTGTATTGAGATGCGTTGGGATAGGTCAGATTGGGAGGATCTTACAAGAGTTCCATGACGGGGAGGCAGGAGGCCATTTTACCCCACGAGTAATAGCTCTCAAAACCATGAAAGCTGGTTACTATTGGCCTACTATATTCAATGATTGCTATTCATGGGTCAAAAAATGCAAGAAATGTGCATTCTTCACAGGGAAGGGAAGGTTAGCAGCACTGCCCCTTCGTCCAATTTCAGTAGATCATCCATTCATGCAATGGGGATTGGACTTCATTGGAGTCATCAATCCTAATTCAAGTCAAGGCCACAAGTGGATTCTTATAGCGACAGACTATTTCACCAAGTGGACCGAAGCAGTAGCGCTCAAAGAAGCAAGTGAGTCTAGCATACTAGACTTTTATGAAGGAATAGTAACCAGGTTCGGTGTGCCGGCCACCATCATATCAGATAATGCATTAACATTCATAGGTTCAAAAATTACAGCATGGGCTGTCAAGAATGGAATATATTTGAGCACCTCTTCAAATTATTACCCGCAGGGTAATGGACAGGCAGAGTCCACAAACAAGAATTTGCTAAAAATCATCAGAAGGACTCTAGATGAAAATCAAAGAACATGGCATACAAGGCTAAAATCAGCGTTATGGGCTGACAGAATAACACCAAAGAGGTCTACAGGTAATTCTCCCTACAAGTTAGTCTATGGGAAAGAGGCGGTGTTGCCTATATCATTAGAATTGCCAGCCTTGGAGCTCATGAAGCAGTTCGAGTTATCTGAGTTCGAACCAATGGAGGTCAGGTATGCAGAATTGATAGAAATAGAAGAAATCAGAGAACATGCAGTTCAGATGATTGAGAAGGATCAGGCCGTAGTAAAAAGATGGTTTGATAAGAGAGCTGGAGCAAGGACCTTCCAGGAAGGGGACCTAGTTCTGAAATGGGATGCAGATCGGGCAAAACCGGGAAGGCATTCCAAGTTTGATGCCATCTCGAGTGGTCCCTACATGGTCACGGGATGCAAAAAAATTAATGCCTTCCAATTGTCTGCATTGGATGGAGAGGAACTTCAGATTCCGGTTAACGGAGTCTATCTTAAACATTGCTACTAAGAAAGGTTTGCCCTTGTAAATATTAGTTTAGATTTCCCTTAATTCCTCTAAGTGCGTATGCACATTGTCCTGTTGTATTTAGGTTTCTATTTCCCTAAGTGCTTTGGCACAGGTTTTGCTGCTCTCGAGTCGTTTTCTACAGTTCGGAGTGTTGCTGGAGAAGAAGTTGCAGTATCAGGCTTGTTTCAGGTTATTGCTTATAACTCCATGCCCAATGGATTACTAAAAGGCCACTGATCTTCTACCTAGCAGGCAGGTAACCCCGCTGAATCGTCAAAAATGTTGTCAAAATTTCCCCCCCCCCCCGGGGGTAAATTTCGATAACATGCATCAAAAGTTGCAGAAAGGTAAATAAGTCAATCCAGGAAAAATCGTGAAAATCGACTAAGTCCTAGTCCTAAGTGTTGCTCGGGACGTTTGGGACAAAAATGCCCGAACCGGCCGGTTCGGCCGAAATGAGCACAGGCAGTCCAAAAGAAAATGGGACAAGTGGGACAGAAGTACGCGGCGGGCGCGAAAAGCAGATCCAGCCGAGAAGAAAAAATTGGCGAATTGCTGAAAAGGGTCGCCTTCGTGCCAAGCCGGCCGAAAAGGCGCGAACCGGTCGAACCGGGCAAAAAAGGGCCATACAGTCCAAAATCGAGTGGGACAAGCGGGCCAAAAATGCCCGAAATGTCCGAATCGACCGAAATAAGTCGAGAGGGTCCAAAATCAAATGGGACATCTGGGACAAATGGACGCGAAATGCCCGAACCGGCCAAAATGAGCACAAAGGGCCCAAAATCAAATGGGACATCTGGGATAAATGGAGGCGAAGGGCGTGAAAGAGCTGGCAGGACCGCGGACTAATCAAAAGCTACCACGTGTCCTCATAGGAGTAAAGGTCAGAAAAGTCAAAGCGCAAATTTTCGAGCACCGAGCCGAACAAATAGGATCGTGCCACGTGTCCCATTTAAGGGCCCACGAGGAAGTTTCAAAGGAAATCCTGCCAAAAGGGAGAGGAGAGAGAATTATTCAGCGAATCAGAGCTTGCCACGTGTCACCTAAGTGGCAGAGCGCGGGAAGAATTTCAAAAATCCATTTTCGTCTGTTCCGTGGCCTAAATCTTCAAATCACCATAACTTTTGATCCAGAGCTCAGATTTGCGCGCTCTTTATATCAATGGAAAGATGGTAAAATTCTCTACATGTTTCTAAGGTAAATCTTGCATTTTGGTTCAGTTTGGAGGATGAAAATCAAGAAACACCTCCAGCGCGAATAACCAAACAGAAGTGATGCGTCAACAAACAATTTTAATGCAGCAGACAGTTCGCCGCTCCTATTAGGCAGCCTGCCATTTCACCAGGATCTACCGCTTCTGCCATGATGAGATGATTTAAATGCATTCAGGAGGTGGTTGGGGTAGATTTCTAATTCCTCTCTCTTTTCTCTCTCATTCTTCCTATAAATTGTAAAGAGGGGCTTCTTTCTAACGGTTGGACATTCTTGTTTTGCAATTCCTCCCTTCTCTCCTGCTTGCAAGAGAATTCCTGGAGTTTTCAAGCCTCCCACATGGACTGTAATGCCACTGTTGCCTCTTAGCCACTGCAATGTATTGAATCGATTCTCTGAGCAATATATATGTCTGTGATTAAATTTAAATCCTCTCATGTATTCATTGTTGTCATTTTGATCTCTCATTGCATTTCGGTTACCTGTGCGTGGTGTGGTATTGCGTCTATATGGTCTGTGTTTATTTTTGCAAAACTTATGTTCTTCATTCCTCGGTGCATCACCTCCCTAGCTTAGGTTTATTTTTATGCATTTCTCTCTCCCTGTCTCCTTGGTAGTTAGATTAGTTTTTGGGGTAAACCTCTGCGTTCCATTGGTGCATCTGAACAGAGGAATAGGAACCAGCCTTTCTCTGGAGAATCCTTCTCATTTTCAAGTCCCACACTTGGAGAAGGATTCGATGTTATGCAATCACACTGGATGCCTAAGAGATCAACCTAGAAACTTGATCTGCAACCAGGGGTGCTGTGATTTTGCATCAACACAACCTTTTCTTATTATTTTCAACATATTTTAATTCAGATTGAACACACACCAATTTAGTTTCAAGATCACCTTATTCTTTCTCATCTTCAAAATTCATGGATTCACAAAAAAAATATAGTACCATTACTCACAGAGTTAGAAATGTCCTTTTTATTATTTTAATCATATTTTAATTCAGATTGAACACACACCAATTTAGTCTCAATATCACCTTATTCTTCCTCATCTTCAAAATTCATGGATTCACAAAAAATTATAGGACCATTACTCACAGAGTTAGAAACATTCTTGGTCATGAAAAATACCTCATCTCTAACATATTCATGCTCTGATTCAGATCTAGAATATAAAACATCATCACAACTACTTAATTTAGATGAATAATCCTCTTTCTTTGTATAAAAATTCTTCTTGGCATTCTTCTTGTAGTCAAAACTCTTGAAGTTCTTATTGCCTTTACCATACTTGTGATTCTTATTTTCATGATCATATTCATGGTCTTCATTATCTTATTTTTAATAACTATGAGGACACTTAGCAGAAAAGTGACCTACTTCACCACAATTAAAACATTTAAATGAAAGCTCACCTTTCTAATTTCTAGAACCAACCTTCCTAGAAACCATTACAAAGAGTTATTCATCATAAATCTCAAGAGTATCATCATCACCTTTAATTTATTTCCCTTGGTATTCATTTTATATATAAAAGCAATCTCATTCTTGGTTGATTTAGAATCATTAACCCTCATCTCATAAGTAGTAAAAGTTTTATGTAATTCATCCATTATCAAGAGATTCAAATCCTTAGCTTCCTTAATGGCAGAAAATTTGGAATCAAATATAGGAGTAAGATACCTCAATACCTTTTGTACCAAAACATCCTCCTTTAATTCTTCACCTAGTACTTTAATGGTGTTGAAAACCTTATAAAATCTAAGAAAGTATGTAGAGATAGACTCATCATCACACATTTCTATCGCTTCAAAGTAGTTTATGAAGGTTTAAAGCTTAGCTATTCTTACCTTGGACTATCATTTATATAGGAACTTAATTCTCTCCCACATTTATTTTTTTGATGTGCGATGCATAAATTTCATGAGTTCAGGTTCAGCTAACCCACAGATGATTGTATTCATAACCCTGGAATTTTCATTACTTGTATGCAACATTTGTTGGGGGAGTTATAGGAGCTATATAACTATCCACCACTAATTTACAAATATAAAATCCTAGGTACATGACGCGAGTCCTCATCCTAAGACTCCAAAAAACATAATTCACCCCATCAAAAAATGGTGCCTTGTTGGAAGGAAAGCCACTCTGTTGGCTCTCCATTTTTGTGCTTCAAAGGAGCTCCTTTCAAGTGATTAAAATTATCTAAAAGGACCCACTCTAATAACAATTTTTGGAAAAAAAAATGGACTAGGGGTGATTCGGTCCTTTAAACCCTTAAAATAATTTGAAATTATTTTTCATACACCATTAACATTCAACCATTCATTAATGGGATCTTAACAATATGTAACAACCATCCAAAAGAGCATGACCATGACATAGTACAAAATAACTCAAGATATAAGTGGGAAAAACTCAAGGGGAAGAAAACCCACTAAATTTTTTACTATAGTACTAAAATAAAAATAATTTAGTGAAGCACCAACTTCACAAGGAGCACCAACCCCTAGTTTAGTAGAACACTAACCCTACAAGGAGCACCAACCCCTAGTTTAGAGAAGAACCAACTCCACAAGGAGGCTATAACCACCTAAGGTTATCAATCACAAAATAAACCACCTTTAGATGAATATATCTGAAGTTATTCCACGGCTGATGAAAATCACTAATTCATCTCACACACCTTTAAACCCTCTTCAAATTAACCTTTTCCTTGCTCCCTAAATCTTGGTCTTTCATGGACTGATTTGGAATCATATCATTACACAAAATCTCTTGAACACTCTTCACACTTGTACACAAATTCTCAGCTCTATTTTTATTCCCTTAACACTCTTACACTCTCTCACTTAGCTCACATTTCCACCTTTCTTTCAACTAACTCAAAAATGAACCAAAACATTCACTACTCAAAAACATGACATAGGTCAATATTGTCCCAAGAGGTTAGTCATTATAACTTAAAAACATATTACCACACTCATATAAATTCATAACATTGACCCATATAGGTCAGCCATGCATCAAGACACAAGACAAGCCCAAATAGGCCTAAAAGCCCATCACCAAGCTCATGCAAGACCTTCATACACTTCACCTGATTATTCAAGCTTCCAAAGGCTTAAAACATGTCAATAATACCATAAAAACAACATTGATGCTCTCACAATTCTCTGCATCAATCATTTTATTTATAAGACCACTTAGTTGGATTGTTTCCTACTCAAAATAGGCACTTCCAAGAACCACACTTCCCCTATGAAGCTCAAGATCACACAAGAACACATAAAATATTCCATGTAGCCCATAATTTTAAATCCATTGACCTATATTATACATCCATGTATGTTATACCTCATTAAAAATCAATAAATGCAAATCACGCCTCTTTTTCTCTTTTGTAAACTAGACTACCCAGAAAGTAGTTTTGGAAATTAAAATGGTTTACACCATTGTTGCCACTTTCAAGACCTATAAATGAATTAAATAGGAAAAAAAATTATCCCTCTTCAATATAAAATGGATAGAAAACATCAGATAAGCCAAATCATGGGTCTTTTACATAAATATTTTAGCCAAACCATCTCTTTCCTGAACCAATCAAACTAGGTCAACTTGTGACCTCAAACATGCCATCTCATTACACTTTTAGAGATCAACCAAAAAATGAAACATGTCACATGATATTTTTAAAATACCTCAAAGGCCATTACACTCCACCACCAAGCTCACAAGTTATCAAGCACTTCCATTTTCCAACACTGTTAAACTGCCCTTTTAGGTCCAAAAATGAGTCTTAAAATATAGGGCACACTTTGCACTTTAGGACCTTAACCATGACCTGAAATTATCATGGAAATATTTTTCAACTCCCAAGCTTTTAGAAATGGTGATTTAGTTACTACGTTCAATGGACATCTTTTACATAAACTGAAATTATTCATAAACAAGCCTTTTTGAGTGGGGCCCACATACTATCACAAGCTCTAAAATACCTCATTAGAAATATGGAGGAGTCTTATACAAACTAAAATCATCAAATTTGAAAAACCAATCCCATTTTTTCCCATAACAAGAATTTTTACTTCATCACTCTAAACCTAGGGTTTCAAAGCCATAAAAGGTGACTTACCTTATTAACGATCGTTCATAAATGGTTTGGGACTCATTTGACCTCATTAAAACTCTGATATATTCTTACCTCCATTACCCAAAATATTTGAAAGGATCAGATCCCCAAGTAAACCTTACACATTCCAACCATGAACATTTCTTTCATATTGAGCTGGAAATTACACTATTAAGAACCTTGTTTTTGACTAAACTCAATATCTTGCAAAAAATTCTCCATGGAAACCTAATTTTTTTCCAAAACCACCATGACATGCCTTAAAAACATCTCTAATTCTCACTTAGTCATAAATAGATCTGTAACTTCATATCCTATCTAATTTTCATGACTAGGCTTTAGGGTTTTGCATGTTCTAGGAAATAAAAAAGTTTACTAACACTACAAACAAGAATAAAACCTATAAAAAAATTATCTACATAATGAAAAATACATGATACACCTGCCTCGGTGTTTCCAAAAGCTCATACATACCTATAAGTGAGTATCATTCCTTACTAGGCCTCCAAACAATAGGATTAGGTCTAGTTAGAACCCTGAAAAAGTAGGAAAACACCATGAATCTGATTCCATAGTCTCAAAAAGGACCTAATATACTTGAGAAAAAATTTATCACATATTTTCATGACTCCACGATCTCACATAGCTCTCAAATTGATCCTCATGCTTCATTTGGCCTCCAAACACCTAGCCTAGGTCTAGATGAGCACCTACAACTGAGTCCACAACGTAAACCTACATTTTGAATCTCATGTGAGTTTCTAAACACACTCATATCATGATCTACATGTATATATCATGCTCCTTAAACCACCATGCAACTCAAACCATCATGTTTCATTACATAGGCTGGCTAGGTCACCTAATTAAGCCTACTAGGCTAAGCTATTTTTAGTGTGTCCACTCATGCCATCATGCTATACCTTATGTGTACATGTCATCATCACACTAAGCATCCTATATCACTCCTCCATCATCCTCTTTGTCATTAATGGTATTTTACATCAATGGAAAGAGACAAAATTACTCATGTTAACACCTTCTCCATACCTTCCCTATGTCATTAACATGACTTACTCTTGATTGGTATGGGAAAATTACAAAACATTACATTTTTACCTTAGCACAACTTGCTCAAATTTTATTATAATTTTTTTCCATCAACATATCTTGTAAGATATCCATCACTGACCTTTATGCTATTAAGTAATTTGAAGATGAGTTTATCAAAATAAATTTCACTAGATGGCATGGAGTGATTAATTAGTTATCATTCGATCTCCCCCAAAATGAGTTAATTGAATTGTATTCTTAGTCTTATGCTAAACATATTTCATCAGCACTTCAAATTCAGTCCTTTCAGAATTTTTAAGAAGACTTCACCATGGCCCACAATTTAGAAAATTGAGCTCTCGAGGATGGAAAAGTTAAATTATGTTCTAAAAATCCTAATCCTAAGCTCTCTAAATTCACAACCAATAACAAAAAATCCAAGGGTGAAAAACATGGTGCTATTATCAAAACTACATCCCGCGGTACATCCAATAATGAACAATCTCAAAGTGAATTTATATCCCCTTGTAACTATACTCTTTTGGGAGAGTTTCATAGATCTATCTTTGATAAACTTATGGCTGCCCATATGATAGAACTTCCTCCTATTCGACCTGTCTATGATTCTTCCCCAAGCCCGTTTGGTGTCGCGAATAAGATTAATTTAAATATAACCAAGTTTAAGACCATGAAAAATGAAATATATCACACCATCAAAGATGTTGTCAAAAAAATCATTAATCTATATGATTTACAGCTTAAAAACCTCAACGCACCTCCAAACCAGGCCTTGGATATCTGTAACCAACCATTTCCCAATCATCCCCCAACCAGTAACTGATGAAGCCCTATTTTTCCATGTTTTATCCCATGTAAAACCCTATGTTATTTTGGTATTATTTTGCAATATGTATAATATTGATGTTTTATAATTAATACTTTACTATGTTTTGGAAGGAAATGTTGTGCATATTATTGTTATTTTTATCTTATTATTTCTTCTTCAAATATGTATTGAATGAACATTTATGAGTATTAACAATGTATTTGGGAAAACATGCGTTCAGTCATCATAGGAGTTAATTGTAAACTAGTATTTGTGCACTGACACATGACTCACCTTATAGTGTAGGAATTTCCTTTGCATTAGTGCATGACTTGTTGTGGAGTGCAAGACTCATCCAGATCACTAATCTAGACTCAATTGAAATGAGGGACTTGTGCAAAAGAGATAAATTTATCAAATGGTTGAACTATGATTGATATAACTATAAAATCAGTCAACACAATGACATGATCAAGAAATGTGAACTATCACCTCAACCTTCATGCATATTATGAGGGACATGTAATCCTAACTTAACTTTGGTTGCTTCAAGATGTGATGCAGACATAAAATTATGGACTTATGATCATCATGATTATAATGAATCAATTTAGGATCTAAAAATGTCTTCTAGTGTCGATTGACTATCTCATTGGATTCAATTATGGGACTCATCTATAGTTAACAAGATTAGTTTAATCCAAACATGACATAGATTAATCCTTCAATGATTGTAATTATTATAACAACTAGTTTTTGTTATAGGCATCATCCAGTTAAGTAGTTATTAATTTCTAATAACTAGTCCTCCCCTAGAGAGACTAGGATTGCTTTGAATATAAAAAAGGTGAATGTAATAGGAAAAAGAGTTATTCAACTTATTGTAGAAGTAGTTATTTTAATTCAATAAATTGTAGATTCACCGAAAATATTACTAGTGTGATTTACAACGTTGAACTTTATCAAAGGAAAAGAGGAAGGGCCACTCCTCCCAAAGAGAAGGGAAGATTTACTATTCATTTCCTTTCTATATTTTTGATTGATTTGAATTATGAGCATTACATTATTTCAAGTACCTTTAATTATGTATTTATTAGTATTTTTATGTCAATCCATTCCATTTCCTAATTATAGTTAGTATATTATTAAGTTTAATATCACTATTAAGTACTAAGAACAATCCGGACTGTTCCCTTTGTCAAAAATATCCATGGACACCACCATAGACTTAACAACATAATATAACTAAAGTATGAGTATCAATGACACTCATCAATTTTTGGCACCGTTTCCGGGAAAAATTAAGGTGTTATCAAAGATTAAGGTGCTAGCTAGAAGTGTTGATTGGTTTTTTGGTAAGTTTCCATTCAAAAATTTAATTTTCATAAATGTTTCTTTTGAAGTAAGAAGACATTGTATTGGTGGTAAGAATCCTCTATTCTTTGGAGTATGTGGAACAAAAACAATCAAGTTAAGAACTGATAGTTAGAAAATTTTCCTCAATATGATAGGATTTTATCTTAGACCTAGAGAGCATAGAGGTAGATTCATTAGAATAAATTTTCACAACCCCCCTCAAAACCAGCTTGTGGAACAACTTGCTGACTAAGGAAGAATGGATGATGAAGTAGATAAACCCAATGGTGCGGAAAATGGAAACCATCCAGTCAAAATAATGTTTACCTATTCCATAGATCTAGATCATAATGATCAAGCTCCTATGAAAAACATATCCCCTTCAATTTTACCAACCTTCTAGAGATTGGTCTTAGAAGATCTTCACCATTTTATTTTTGAATTCAAAGTCTTGTGCAAAACCTATGATTATAATTTTAATTCCTATAATCTCAAGTTATTTCGATCCACCTTAAAAGACACAAATATGAGATGGTTCATGGGCTTAACCCCTAATTCCATCCATAGTTGGCAGGAGATGGAAATAATTTTCTTGGATAAATACCAAGACTACTATAGAGTTGGGGATAGGAAGGAAGAAAATTTTAGAATTCAACAAAAGGAGGATGAGAGTGTGGAGGATTATCTTAATCGGTTCCTCTTCATTCACATGAGGTGTGGTACTGGTATAGATATTAATTTTCTTAAAAATTTAATCCTTAAAAGATTGGATGAAGACACACAGGAAGCCTTCAATCTCATGGGAAAGGGAGACATGGAAAAATTAGAATTTACAGAAATCATTTACCTATATAGGAATTAATCCTAAACTCACCCCAACCTTGGAATCAAAAAGTCCCACAAGATTGGAGTCTATAGTGGAATCCACCACCAATTTAATATTAACAACCCTGGGTTCCACATCCAAACATTCCACCATTTCAACAGTTTAGTCCTCAATACCAACAACAATGGAATGTAACTTGAGGAATTAGGCAACAATATTACTATCAAAGAAGAACCCGAGGTAAACATCCTTTATTAAATGGACCTATAAATACTACCCCATCTGAACAACCTGTCCGACCATAGATATCAGCACAAAATGTGGAAACTCCCAAAAATGTGAGGCAGGGTAACCCAACATACACTATAGAATTAGGAAAAAATCCCACATTAAACTCTATGGATTGTAGGAATATCTTGTTGCATTTAGGTAAGGTTACCTCAAAAACCTTCATCTCCTATCATAGAAGAAATCCATGTAGATACAAAAAAT
Source organism: Taxus chinensis (assembly GCA_019776745.2). Lineage (NCBI taxonomy): Eukaryota > Viridiplantae > Streptophyta > Pinopsida > Cupressales > Taxaceae > Taxus > Taxus chinensis. Next base: position 831,888,197 of record CM034149.1, on the reverse strand, counting down.
AAAAAATAAACACAACTCAATCTTTTTGTTGAAAAAACACCCCAACAAAGGCATTGATATTCCTTTTCCATTCAGACTCTTGATAAAACACAACACTGTAATTCTTGGACAACTAGAGTTAGAATTAATTCAAGGACTAAGGAAATTGAGTATTGGGATTCCCCTGTTACAAGATCTTAAGGAAGTTATTGAGTTAAAGAAAACCATCAAAGAGATCTATTTTAAGATACTAGGAAGAAGAAATAATCAACCTAAAACCATCTATGTATGTTGATGGAAAACTTTCTAGTATACTGGAAGGGAATACGACCCCTCCTAAATATGGATACACAGGGAGTCCTATTGTTACAGTTTTAATAGTAGATATCTAGATCCCAAACATCTTAATTGAATTAGGAGATTCTATTAATATGATGACCATAGATACCTTTTCCACACTATCATTTCCTAAACCATAGTCAACCTCCATAGTTTTACAGATGGCAAATAATTCTATAAACATTCCAAAAGGGATTATAGAATATGTCACCATAACCATTGAATCATGGGAATATTTTGTAAACTTCGTGATCATAAAAATGAATAATAGGAAGATTATATACCCTCTAATCCTAGGAAACCCTTGGTTAACCACAATTTCTTCTCTCATTGATTATAGAAAAAGGAATATGGTGATTACAAATAGACATGGTTCTAGAAAACATTTTGCTATAGACAATAAAATGTGGTGTAAGGAAAATTTAGATGATTAAGAGGACATCATATCTTCTCTAGAAATGGTCATAATTCATGAAAACTCAGATAGAGTTCAAGATGGTGACCATGAGTTCTGTGCCTGAGTCCTGTGCTGGGGTTATTCCTAGTCCTATGCCACAACTAATTGAAACAAGAGATGATTTTATGGATGAAAACAACTAGCTTATCACTTGCCATTTTCCCAAAAATATAGATTTGACCATGTCCATATTTCAAAATATAACTGTTGTTCACATATCGCTTCCCCATAGGTGTGCATTGAATGCATTATTGAGAGAGTACCCTGCTGTAGATTCTCTTCATCTAGGTACCAACCAACTACCTATTTTCCCAAGGAAAACATTATCAGTTAATAGTTAGCTGACGAGTTAGGAAGATAATACCTTTTTTAAACTCTTATGCTCTCATTCTTAAGATTTTGCTTGGGAATATATTGATATGAAGGGTAATTATCCCATTATTTGTACACACCATATCTACACTACTGATTCCAGATTATTCAGACAACCCCAAAGAAGGATAAACCCTTCCTTAAGAGACATTTTAAAAACTGAAATTGAAAAATTTCTTAGGGTGGGATTCATTTATCCAATCTTAGATAACCAATGAGTTCTCCATTAGTTATAGTTCCTAAAAAGAATGAGAAATTCAGGATTTGTGTGGTTTATATAGAGTTAAACAAGGTGGATTATATAGATTTAAACAAGGTAACTCATCGGGATTATTTTCCATTACCTTTTATTGATCAAGTCTTAGATAATTTATCTTGAAAAAGGTATTTTTCATTCCTTGATGGGTTGAGTGGGTACAATCAAATATCAATAGAACCTAAGGATCAAGACAAAACCACTTTTAAATTCCCATGGGGAACATTTACTTACAGGGTGTTACATTTTGGTTTATGTAATGCTCCTGCCACGTTTCAAAGAGCCATGTTGGAAATATTTTCTGATCTCACCCATGATTGTGTAGAGATTTACACAGATGAATTCATTATATATGGAGAGAAATTCCAAGAGGCAATTGCAAATCTAGATAAAGTCCTTTCTAGGTGTTAACAATACCAATTATCCTTAAACCATGAAAAAAGTTTATTTATTATGGAACAAGGGATAGTTTTAGGCTATCATGTTTCATCTAAGGGAATCGAGGTGGAACCTGACAAGGTCAGCATCATTGTAAATCTCCCATCTCCCATAAACCAAACAAAGGTAATAAATTTTATTAGCCATGTTGGCTACTATAGAAGGTTTATATCAAAATTTATCAAGATAACCTCTCCATTATTTTCTCTCCTAAATAAAGACTTTGAATTAGAATGGAAAGAACCATGCCAATAATATTTTTATACTATCAAAGATAAATTGATAAATACGTGAGTTTTGAGAGGCCAAAATTAGAAGCTTCCCTTCCATATAGAAACAAATGCTTCCAATGAAGTAGGGATATCCTTGGACAATAAAAATAAGGATAATCTATACATTCTATTTATTATATCAGTAAAAATCTCTCCCCTACTGAAAGGAATTACACCACCACAGAGAAGGAATTTCTTGCAGTTATGTATGCAATCAACAAGTTTCACCATTATATCACATACTATTAAGTGATTGTTCACAATGACCACTCTGCTATCAAGTATCTAAAGAATAAAAAATTAGTACATGGAATATTGTAAGGTGGTTGTTGTTATTGTAGGAATTCAATATTAAAATCACTAAAAATCCAAAGAAATAAAATGTGGTAGCTTATTTTATTTCAAGTATGACCACTTTAGAAGAAGAATAAGAGGTCAATGATGATTTTCCAGATGAAAATAAGTTTGCAATCTCTACTACCTCTCCTTGGTATGTAGATATGGGTAACTACTTGGCTACAGGGAAGTTCCCAACCTTTTTCACATAAAAGAAAAGAAAGCAATTGATTAAACAAAGTGTGATGTATATATGGTTAAATAGAATTATTTTTAAATGTGGACCTGACCATGTTTTACGCAGGTGTGTAGCTGAAGATGAAGTACTTAAAATACTTAGGTCATGCCAGATGAGCCATCTAGAGGGAATTATTCAGTTCAAAGGACCATTCATAAATTCTTAGGAGTTGGTTACTATTGGTCTTCCTTTAAATATGTCAAATATTATGCATGGAGATGTGATCAATTCCAAAGGATGGGGAAGAAAAAATTTACATATGATATGCCACTCCAACCTCAAGTTTTCTTGGAACCATTTGAGAAGTGGGGATTAAATTTCATTGGACCAATTAACCCATCCTCTCAAGGGAAGGAGTAAATTCTAGTCTTCATAGACTGTGTCACCAAATGGGCTGAGGTGCAAGCACTGCAATATGTAAGAGGTGATGTAAATTTCTTATATGAAGGTATATTTCAAAGGTTTAGAGCACCATTATTTTAGATCAATGACCACGATTCATTTTAGGTGTAATTAGTTCCTTTGTGGAAACATACAAGTTGAAGCACAAGAAGTCATCACCATACCATCCATAGTCCAATGGTCAAGTGGAGGTTACTAACAGAGAGTTAGAGAATGTCCTAACAAAAATAGTGGATATATCAATGAAAAAATAGGTTCAAAAACTTCCTAAAGAAGTATGGGCCTACAATAATACTTGGAAAACAACCAAAGGATATAATCCTTATGAGTTGTTTTACGGGAAGAAGCCCATTCTTCCCATAGAATTTGAGATTCAAACCTTGAGAAAAACTACTGAAGCGGGAATTAGTTTATCATAGGAAAAAAGGAAAGGATTCTTCAACTAAACAAGTTTTATGATATGTGACTATAAGCATTGCATCAAACTAAAAAAATCCAACATTAAAGGAAGGTATGGTATGAAAAACACATTAAGCCAATAAAGTTCTAAAAAGGAGATTAGGCTTTGTTATTTGATTCAAAATATAAGGATATCAAGGGAAAGTTGTAGATAAGATGGATGGTCCCATATCAAATTGAAGAGATATTCAAAAAAGGGACAGTTCAACTGATTCCCATTGATGACGAGAAGAAAGTGATGTTGGTTAATGGGCATAGATTGAGGTTATACCATAAACCAACATGAAAAGAAGAATTTCATAAGGTTCTTGAAGAAGATTCAAATTTGAATTATTTGGACAAAATTTCTTTGTCTAACTCAACTCAGAACTGAGCTATGTTTTAGTAAGAATAAAGAGGAGATGACTAAAAACTAGAATTGGTGGCCATCATCCTTTGAGGCATTGGATGAAAACTAGAAATGGCGGCCACTGCTTCTAAAAAAGTAAAAAATAATAAATGCAGGTGGCTGAAAATCATCAATGGTGGTCACTGCCCTTGAATCATGTAGGTAATAAATGAAGAGAAATGTGTGGAGGAAGGATCATAAAAAAATTGAAATGATGGCCAATGACATGACTTGTGAAATTAATAAGCTATGTATGAGTATTCTCTTCTTAAATGTTGCAAGGTTTACTTCATGAAATGCTCATTATTTTACTCATGTAAATTAACAACCATCCTCATTCCCAATGTCTTCCCATGCTTTTCATATCCCAAAAAATCTTCCATCCATCTCCATATTAATAACCACACATACCCAATTACTATCATTATCACCTTGGGATTTGTTAAAACCTTTCCGAATTCGTGTTGTTTTATTTGTAACCATTTTTTCTCCTCTGTATTTTATCAAATTCTACCATTACACTCTTATATTGCTACCCACTCCATTCTTGTGCTTGTTTCCATCTCTACAACATTTGTATTTCTAGTCCTGTGTTCTGTTATTTTCCAAATACATGCTCTACACATAGTTCATGGGGTTCATACTTAAGCATTGTTTTTGCAAATCAGCAGCACTGCTGGATGCAAATCACGTTTCTAAGTTGATGTTTCAGGAATCCAGTGTGATTGCACAACATTGAAACCTCTCTCCAAGTGTGGGACTTGTAAAATGAGAGAGGAATCTCTAGATTAAAGGCTGGTTCCTCAAACTCCTCTTATCAGATCTATTATTTGCACAACTGTAGAGGTTTAGATCCTAATTTTATCTTAATTTGCAAGGAGATAGGGATAAGAAATACAAAAATTAAAACTAAACTGATAAGGGTGATACACTAAAGGAGTGGTGAGCACTTCTTGCTCATGTAAATTGACACAAATCAGAAATTACAACATAAAACATCATGCACAGGTTGATAAGCTGTAAACAAGAGTTTGAAATGAAGCAAACAACACATACAAAGGACTGAAAGCATTCACAGAGCCTGCATTGTGATTTTCAACATGAAAATCCTTGTATTCCAACACTAAAGAGGTAGAAAAACCTGTTACAATCCCTGGAAGGTCTGATACTTGCCAAAATGACTTGTTGAAAGTGAAAATAGAAGCTTGCTGTACAAAAGAAGTGTTCCCCCTTTGAAAAATGAGCCAAATATGGCTTTTACAGTGCATGGGTCGAGCCCAGGAGAGAGAAAATGTGAAAAAACATGGGAGCCATTCCCCATTGACCAAAATGCATTAAAAACAGCATGGAGGTTCTTACAAACCCATGCCCTGACATTTTTGACCATGTTGGAGAAGAATGTGACCCATTTTGCATTAAAATTGGTTGTTGAAACGTCAGTTCTGTCCATGGGCGCGCACCAGAATTTTTTTTGATTTTATCCCTCCAAATTGAATCAAAATTCAAAATTGACCATGGAATATTATAGAGCATTTCACCAGCTTTCCATTGATATAAAGAACATGAAAATATGAGCTTTGGATTGAAAGTTATGGTGATTTGAAGTTTTAGGGCAAAAACAGGCCAAAATCGGATTGCTTTGATATTTTTGACCTGGACACGTGGCGAGTTCTGATTGGCTGCGGACCTTACAAGGGAAAATTTCCCACAAAAACTCTGCCGAGCCATAACTTGAAAAATACGTGGAGTTAGGAGGAAATCTTTACCTTTCTAGAAAGCTGAGAAAGAGCCATATCCAATGGTGTCATTTCCAGAAGGTTTTGGGTGCCTAAAAAGTAAAAATTTATGACTGAGGCACAATAGAAGGAAAGAATGAAAGGGAGTTAGCCACAAAATGAGTAGGGGGCACATTTGGATAACAATTTTGGTGACTCAGAGGGGTCATCTGCCTCCTGGATGAATGATCAGTAGCCTGAAGCAATCCATTGGGCATGGAGTCATGAGTAGTAGCCTGAAAACTGATCTAAACTTTGAAAACTTCCCTCTAAACTGCTTGAATCCCACTGGACATGGAGTTTTTCCCACCAAAATGCCATCAAAGTGAACTATGCAAAAGTGAAACCAGCAGCACCAAAACTATGTACAAACTGAAAATCATACATGCTCCAAATGGAACATGCAGAGTGTGCACAATCACTTCTTCTACTGAAAGCAAACCCACCTACTCTACTCTAATTGGAAGCAAAGGTGAGCTAAATGAATCCTACAACTGGTTGTGAAAAATAGCTTCCTTTCTTCAAAATTGGCAGCCATGCAAATGATTTGGAGTTGAGTATGGCTGATTGGATGAGTGGAAAATCAACAAGAAGTTGGTCTTCTACCCAAATTAGCAAGGTGTCAACTAAAAACAAGTCCAATACCTCTTTTAGTTGCTCTGCATTTGGATTGGAGAGGTATGACAACTGATCCTTGGAACTTTGCAGCTCATTCTCATGCTTAGAAGCAAGCATGACTGGTTGTGGCTTCTCCTTTGGCTCCAATGAAGCCAAATACCTGATTGGGAAAGGTCTGATCCATTGAGTATGCCCATAAATCTGATTTTCAACTCCAAGAATGGAGTTCTCTTGTAGACCTTGAATGGATGGTGTGGAAGCAATGGTAGAACCCTTCTGCCCTTTCTCTTCCTCCAATGAAGGACATAAAAGATTAAAATCTGCCAATCTTGGTTCCAAAGAGCTTCTATAAGATGCAAGCTGCTGCAAATGAATACTCTCCTCCATGACAGCAGGCTCTTGTGTTTGGAAGATGGATGATGAAAGAGAGAATGGTGGAAACTCAACTGGTTCTTCTTCATCAAAACAGTCCTCCAAATCAGACAGGTAAACTACCTCATTGCTGTCCTGCTGCAAATGTTCAACCTCTCCCATGACGTTCTCTTGATCTAAAACTTGATCACCATGGTTTCTTTCATCCTCCAGCATTGAGTTTGAGGGATCAAACTCTTCTTCAGTACTAGAACTTGAGAGAGATGAAGTAGAGAGAAGAACTGGAGGTTCTTCTATAACCTGCTTTGTGCTCAAAGCCTTTGGATCTGCACTTTTCTCCCGCACAGCTGGAATGTGCTCCTCTTCTTTTGGATTTGGAGCAGTTTCTCCTTCCTCTTGCTGTCCCTCATGACTGATTTTTGCAATTTTAATTGGATCAACATTTCCTTCAAATAGGGTGCCAACATGGACACTATATTCTGAACAAATTGATTGCTGATCTGCAACTCCTTTTTGCTCTTCTTCTGCTGCAGCAAAATCAGTCCTAACCACCATTTGTTCTGTAACTCCAACCTCTTCTGAAGGTTTCATCAGCAAAGGGATCTTCTTCATCCCAAATTTAAGAGCCCAACTCTTCAAAATTTGAATTTCTTCATCCTTGTTTGGCTTCTCTTTTTGCTGTCCTTCATGACTAATTTTTGTAATTTTTTGTGGTGGTGGAGGAGGTAAAACCTCTTGTTTCTTTAGAGGAGAGGGTGTTTCATTTAGCTCTTATGGAGGGGATGACTGTTTGGAAGGGAAAAAGATAGAAGAATTGAGATGAGGTGGAAGACTAGTGGGTGGAGAAATGGATTCAACACTCGGGACAGCGGATGGAGAGTTTAAAACTTGACACTGCTGAGATAAAACAAATTGGGAAAGAGGAAAAGAAAAGGCATGAGATGGTGTGCTTACCCATTGACAAGGTTGTTGAATACTCCTCTCATACACCTCTATTCCTTCAATCCACTTTGCAAGCAATGACAACATTGTAATCATGAAGTCAAGCTTCTCTTGAGGGCTGTAATGCCTTGGGAAAGGTCCCACCCATGGACAGGGTGCTCCACAACTGATTCCAAATGCTTTCATTTGTGCTTGAGCCCTGGATTGCACCATGTTTACCTCCATCTTTTGGATTTTCTCCAACAGACCAGCATCTTGCATCTGATTGTCTTCATTGTATGCACACCCTTGCTCTTGGAAAGCTCCATATCCAAACTAATTTTGGCATTGCTGCTCATATGGGTATGTATGCTGATTTTGAATTTGTTCAAAATGCTGATTTGGAGGATTTAAAAAACATGTTGGAGGTGGGAAACATTGCTACTGTTGTAAATGTGAGTTCCATGATGGAAATGAAGTCATGATTGCACAACTTCATGGAGTGGAAAATAATGAAAGAGATGGAAAGAATAATGGATGGAAATGGATGAAAAACAGGTCTGCAACTTTAGAAATGGGTTGCTGAATAGATGGAGTCGCCAAATGTGTTTGCAAGTACCTCCAAAGGTTGAAATCTTCACAGGAACACACCAACCTACAAAATATGAAGTGGAAGACCTCTAAGGTCCCACCATGTGTGTCAAAACTATTTTTGCAAATCAACAGCACCCCTGGATGCAAATCAGTTTTCTAAGTTGATATTTCAGGAATCCAGTGTGATTGCACAACATTGAAACCTCTCTCCAAGTGTGGGACTTGTAAAATGAGAGAGGAATCTCCAAATTAGAGGCTGGTTCCTCAAAATCCTCTGATTAGATCTATTATTTGCATAACTGCAGAGGTTCAGATCCTAATTTTATCTTAATTTGCAAGGAGACAGGGATAAGAAATGCAAAAATTAAAACTAAACTGATAAGGGTGATACACCAAAGGAGTGGTGAGCACTTCTTGCTCATGAAAATTGACACAAATCATAAATTGCAACATAAAACATCATGCACAAGTTGATAATCTGTAAACAAGGGTTTGAAATGAAGCAAACAACACATACAAAGGACTGAAAGCATTCACAGAGCCTGCATTGTGATTTTCAACATGAAAATCCTTGTATTCCAACACCAAAGAAGTAGAAAAACCTGTTACAATCCCTGGAAGGTCTGATACTTACCAAAATCACTTGTTGAAAGTGAAAACAGAAGCTTGCTGTGTAAAAAAAGTGTTCCCCCTTTTGAAATATGAGCCAAATCCAGCTTTTACAGTGCATGGGTCGAGCCCAGGAGAGAGAAAACATGAAAAAACATGGAAGCCATTCCCCATTGACCAAAATGCATTAAAAATAGCATGTAGGTCCTTACAAACCCATGCCCTGACATTTTTGACCATGCTAGAGAAGAATGCGACCCATTTTGCATTAAAATTGGTTGTTGAAACGTCATTTCTGTCCATGGGCGTGTACCAGAAGCATTTTTTTATTTTCTCCCTCCAAAATGAACCAAAATTCAAAATTGACCATGGAATATTGTAGAGCATTTCACCAGCTTTCCATTGATATAAAGAACGTGAAAATCCAAGCTCTGGATCAAAAGTTATGGCGATTTGAAGTTTTAGGGCAAAAACAGGCCAAAATCGGATCGCTTTAATATTTTTGACCTGGACACGTGGCGAGTTCTGATTGGCTGCGGACCTTGCAAGGGAAAATTTCCCACAAAAACTCCACTGAGCCATAACTTGAAAAAAAAGTGGAGTTAGGAGGAAATCTTTACCTTTCTAGAAAGCTGAGAAAGAGCTCTATCCAATGGTTTCATTTCCAGAAGGTTTTGAGTGCCTAAAAAGTAAAAATTTATGACTAAGGCACAATAGAAGGAAAGAATGAAAGGGAGTTAGCCACAAAATGAGCAGGGGGCACATTTTGATAACAAGCATCAATCAAAAAATTTAGTAGGGATATTAGGTGATGCAAGGGCATTGAAAATATTTGAAAAGGTGGGATGTATTGATTTGCTACTTGATGTAGACACCTAAATTCCACTTTTGCAATCATATTGCAAAAACACACACAAATCACTCTCATTCTTGCCAAATCCATTATAATTAGTGGTTTTGTGCTAATTAACTAACATTCCTTATCAATTTAGCCAATTAACACCATGTTGTTGATTGCGTAACCCATTTTGCATTTAGGATGCCACTTTGTGCCAAATTGTAACTCAAAATCCTCTTCAAAATAGATAATTAGCATTTTTTAGCTAATTAAGCCTATTTCACCCTTGTTTTGGTCAATTTACCCTAGTATTGACTCAAACCCCTCTTCTAACCACTCAAAATAAACTCATTCACCTCCACAACATCTCAATAAGATTAAAAAGCTTATCTTAGCCTCCTAGTTGACCCTAAGTGGTTGATTAATGCTTCAAACCTCTCAATCACTTGGTAATTCACTAATTGTGATTAACAATGCCTAATCATGATTAGAAATTTTAATCTTATTTGGGGATTTTAGTCCCACATGAATCAAAATACAAGTTTCTCCCAAAAGGAAAACTATAAAAAGGGTGCACCTCATTCCTTTATATTTTACACAATGCTTTGATTTACATCTCATATAATAAATATGATATATAGCCAAGTTTAATCCTTTCTTAAAGCCTTTAATGGGGTTAGTAGATGGATATCCAAAATTACCAAGTAGTCACTACGAGAGGCCATTTCACCTTGTTTGGAGTAGCAACCATAACCATTTGATTACCCTCTTTGTTCTATTTAGGAACATGTTAGGTAATTCAAGCATATTAGTAGGCATGTTTAGTTAGATTTTGTATTGTTTTCATATTAGTTAAGCATTATTTTAAGCTTCTATCTTAATGTTACATTCTTAAACTTAGAACCTTGGCTAGATGGATGGCAATGGTGTTTGATTCCATTTTTTAATCATGCAATTTTCTTTGTAAAGTTTAGGGTGTCATCATTTGGAGGATACTCTCATGGTTGACCATAGTGGTGGAGAAGAAGGCTCTCCTCACACGGATGCAGAGCTTCATTCCACCCATTTTGACAAATACATTTTTCATAACAAACATGAAGTTATTATGAGGGTTGTGGAACTAGGAGAAAAATTACCTTCCACAGTAGACCCTTCTCTTATCGAAAACATGGTTCTAGGAGAAGAAGAAGTAGGCCTCCCTCGTTGCACTCTTAATGAAGTTTTAAATCCAGGTCATTCCTCTACTTTAGCATAGAAGAATAATGAGGAGATACTATTTGAAAAGGATGGAGAATATCATTTACCTCCTATTAAAATTCATTGCGAAGACCATGAATAACATGTTCATCATGCACAACCTCCTCCCAACGAAGCTCATCATGAAATACCTATTAAAGAGGTTACCAAGTCCAAGCCCTCACTTGTCAATTGGCCAGTTTGGCTTCAAATATACAAAAGGAACAACTAATTTTTTTGAAACAAATTATACCAAAGGAAAAACCTAAAGCTTCATTTTACAAATTCCAATAAACATTCCTTGATGGGAGGCACAAAGAGATCCTTATGAAGAGATTCTTGCAAAAAATCATGGTGGGAATAAACCTAGGCCTAACCCTTTGTATAGACCTATGCCACCACCCATGTGAGATCCACTTTTTTTTTATCAAGAGTGGTCAACAATGAAGAACACCCTTCAAGCGTTACAAGAGGGCTAAAGTGGTAGTAATAACAAGAAGTATTGTTTCGATGAGTTATGTCCTTACCCATTTGACAAAGCCATGCTGCAGGTACCTTTCCTAAGACATATTGTTTTTCTAAAATTTGATAAATATAAGGGAAAAGGTGACCCTTGTGATCATATAAAGGACTTTTATATGGCATGTTAAGAGGTGGCATTCAGCGACAATTATCTTATGCGCTTGTTTCCATGAAGTTTAGGGGCAACAATGCTGTATTGATTTGTGCATATCCCTAAGGGATCCATATCAACATGGCCATAAATAGCAAAGATTTTCATAAGACACTTCTCTTTCAATATAGAAAATGATGCTACCATTTTAGATCTATGCAATGCCAAGAAACGAAACAATGAAAACTTTGTTGCATTCTTTACAAAGATGGAGAGGGTTATCTACTCGCTTTCCTTACTCCCTACCCGAAAAGTAGCTAATAGGAATATTTGTTCCCAATATCCATCTAGACATTACATTCCACTTGTAAATTCATTGTGGTAACACGTTCGAAGATGTAATAGAAAAAGGGAGTCAAATTGAAAATGAATTGTTAGCTAGGGGGACTCTAAAACCTTTCTCCTATGAACACAATGATTCTAAAGCTAACGATAAAACAATGTTGTTCCTAATAGAATTTTTTTTTGTTAGTGATGGGATAGTAGACTCTAAATGGGTGCAAGCTGTACATAACCACACACCTTTGAAAATTGCAAAGGGTAATCCACCTACCGAGTATAAATGTCACACTTTTACTCCTCTATCTGAATCCATATCGTCTATACTAAAATAGTTGGAGGTTGTTAACATAGTTAAGTACCCTGAAATACAAACCTATGGGGATGATACACCCAAACCATCATGGTTTAGGGAGATTGAATTTTTCAGGGTCCACCGCATAAAGAGTCACAAAAATGACGTGTTTAAGATTAAAACACTATATTCAAGACCTAATGGATAGTGGTGATATTGAAGTAGACTCCGCTGTCACTTCTAAATCTCCAAATGCAAACTTAGAGATCTTTAAATATCCTTTTCCCAATCACTAAGAAAGGAAATTTTTTGATTAGGGACAATCGTCTCAGAATAAAAATTCTAGCTATATGTCAAACGAAGACCATTTTGATGCCTTGATATGTTGTGTTGACCCACTCATTAAGAAAATCAATACAATTAGAATTAAGAAAAGAGATTGCACTATGGAAACATGAAGGACTCACATTGTTATAAATTATGAACCTACTCCCCCTCCTCCTCAAGAGAGTCACTATGATGTGTTAGATCAACTAGAAAAAACTACGGCTAAGATTTCCATATTAGACCTGTTAGTGTGGATTCACAACACCCCTGGATGTTTACTAGATTTCTAGTTTGATATTTGGACATCCAGTGTGAATGCACAACATTGAATCTTTTCCCCAAATGTGGGACTTGCAAAAAATGGGAAAAGAATCCCCATATTAGAGGCTAGTTCCTCAACTCCTTTGATAAGATGTATGACTTGAAAATTGTAGAGGTTTAAACTCAAAATCCTACTCTAAATTCCAAGGGGACAGAGATAGAGAATGCAAAATAAATAAAAATAATACTAACAAGGTGATACACCAAAGGAGTGGTGAATATTTTGCTTCTGCAAATTGACACAGATAACTAAAATGCAACAAAAAATCATGCACAAACTGCTAAACTGTAATGAAAGATCAGAAATGAAGCAAACAACACAAATAGAGTACTGAAACTCATTCACAGAGCTTACATTGTCATTTCCAATATCAAAAATACATGCATTACAATAGCAGAGAGGCAAAAAACATATTGCAGTCCTGGAAGAGGTCTCATAATCCACAAAATCACTTTTTTAGGTGAAAGAGGGAGCCTGCAAAACATAAAAATGTCCAACCCTTTACAAATGAGCCAAATCTGGATTTTAACAATGAAAATTCAAGCTCAGAAAGGAGAAACATGGGAAAACATGAGTGGATGCTTCAAAAACCAACAAAATTGCATTAAAATAGCATGGGTTCCCCTGCCAGACCATTCCTTGATTTTTTTACCATGCTAGGAGAGAATGCGAGCCATACTTCATTAAAAATGGTGGTTGAAATGTCAGTTCTGTTCTTTTCTCCATGCCAAAGGTGTTTTCCATTTTAATCTCCCAAAACTCCACCAAAAAAAAAATTGAGCCCTCCATCATGTAGATAAATTCACCAAATTTCCAATGCCACCAAGAACGTGAAAATTGACCTAGATCAAAAGTTATTCCCTTTTGAAGATTTAGGGCAAAACTAGGGAAAATTTGAACTGGTGGGCCGAAAATTTGAAATTTTCCCTCTTTTTTGACTTTGGGAAAATTTCCCCAAAAATATCCGCCACATGAAGCTCCGAGGACACGTGGTAAGTTTTGATTGGTCATGAGTTTTTCCCTGACATTTTTACACCTTTTTGATCTTTGGAAAATTTTCCAAAAAGTTTTCGTTGCCCCGATGTTCCTGGGACACGTGGCATGTTTTGATTGGTCACGGGGGTGCACTTCCAAATTTTTCCTTGACTGTGTCCATTCCCTAAATGGGACACATGGTGCCTTGGCATTGGCATGGGCCTAACAAGTTCTTCTCCTCCACGGGCTTGCCTTAACATTTTTTTCCGACCCCCTAGACATGTGGCAACCGTTGATTGGTGCGGGCCTGTGCGGTCGGGCCTTCGTTTCAATATTTTACATCACTTGGAAAAAAGGAAAATTTTCCTCCACTCTCCCATTGTCTGATGCTCCTGAGGCATGTGGTGCCCTCCAATTGGTCCTTGAGCTTGCGCTTCCGAATTTCCCCTTGCACCAATCCTTGGAAAATTTTTCCATTTCCTTCCGTCGAGCCAAACCTCGACGCTCCTGAGGACATGTGGCATCCTCCCATTGGAGGCCAAAAAATTTATTTGTGCACCCGACCAATTTTTGATGAAAATTTTCTAAGTTTCCTCTTCCCCCACCATTCCAATGCCATGTGGCACATCTTGATTGGCCATGGGACTCTCATGGGAAGATTTCCCTCTAAGACTCCACTGGGCCATAACTTGAAAAATACAAGGAGTTAGGAGGAAAAATTTACCATTCTAGAAATCTGAGAAGATTCTTTATCCAATGACACCATTTCTAGAGCATTTTGAGTGCCTAAAAAGTGAAAAATTTAACTGAGGCACAAGGGAGGGAGGAATGAAGGGAGTTAGCCAAAAAATAAGCAAGGGGCTTATTTTGGATAACAAGACCTTCTTAATATCTCTAACGTCCATAAGTATATACTTTAAAAAAACTTACATGGATCAGGAGTATCCATTGATGTTGACCCAACACATTTGCAAGCCATGGTAGCACAACTTGTTCTTTTGGAACACATAACCTTTAACACTACAAAAGTCTTAGTTAAAGATCCTTCACATAACCGATCATTACATATTGAGGTTATCATCAAAGGTAAGAAGGTTAAGAGAATGTTTATGGATGGTAGATCAGGTCTTAACATATGTACTCTTAAACTGGTCTGCCAACTAGGCTACATAAAAGCTGATTTGGAAACAAAGGTCATCACCATTAAGGCATATGAAAATGAAGAACAAAAATTAGTTGGAATGATCACTTTCTCATTAGAAGTGGGTCCCAGAACACATGATACGAAGTTCCCCATCTTGGAATTGGAACTCCCTTATAATATCTTTCTCAGTCGCATATGGATTCATGTCATGTAGGTTGTACCATCAATGTATCATCAATGTTTAAGGTTACAATATGAGGGATAAAAACTCACCATACAGGGGACCCATAACCTTTTTCTCATTATAGAGTATTTTTCAGGATTTTTCCCTACAATATATGAGTGTCCATCTATGAAGATCTCTATTCCTATCTAGTCAAAGTCCCTCGCTTCATGAGTGGATCTAGATACCCTATCTATCAATGAAAATTGTGCTTCCACCTCAAAAAATCCTTTGTCTACATGAGAGATGAAGTTCAAACCAAGTAGTTGTGGAGAGTATGATCTATAACAAGCCCTAATGGTTTACAATGGTACACTATCAGCCCAAGTGCATGGTAGGTTATGTTTCAAATTTCAGAGATCAAGAGAAGCTTGTCCTTTCAAGAATTTTACTCCTACCAGCTTGCTAGAAGAAGAAAGGTATCTTATGGACATTATATTCCTTATTGATGATGATGACATGGCTACATTATATAAATAACCTAAATATCCCATTCCTAATCGGATAATGCTTGTCATGAGGTATAAAGGATGCGACTGCGATTGCTAAGAACAAGGCCCTTTAGAAGCTCTTGTAATACCTTAGCATTTAGTAGGTAAATCAGGTATATAAATCCATTTATATGATTCTCACTCTTTAGATGATGAGTATGTTTCTTTTGAGAATGAGGATGGTTTTCCTGAAAATGAAAGAGAAATAGATTCCCGATGTAGTCTTTACGAAGACCTTGCCTCTACAAACCTATTTTCTAATATGGTTATCCTTACTATAACCCCTATTATACCCACCATATCCCCTATAAATCAACCATTGACCTTCACCTATCCATCACTCATGAATTGGGATTAAAAACAACATGTACCTATTGATGTGTTTCAAAATGATGAGGCCATTGGTGAGTTCCTGGGAATTAGAGACAACATTCCAAGAAATGATCAAAAGAAGGTGTTCTCTATTCAACTTAATGCATGTGCATACTTTGGAGAGGAAGTAGAGTTGTGTGGGAATTTAAGTAAAAAAGTGAGCAAGGGAAAAAATTCCAAAGAAAATCCTTGTGGAAATAAAAGGAGGAAGTCCTGTAGTGAAAACCTCTTTGAGGCACTTGTGGAAAAAAAAGCAGAACAACATATGGAAAAGATAATGTACCCTCTTCAATATGAAGAAATTCCTAAGCCACCTATGATAGAGGAGGATCTTAATCTCCCTCTTGATCCTACACGCATGGGGGATGAATCAAAGTTATTAGTGGAAGATAAAATAGATGTTAATATCAGCACAGAGGAATTGCCACAGATAGTTAAGTTGGGAGATTCCCTCTCAGCCAAAGAACAAAACAAATTCACAAAACTCTTAAGAGAGTATGCAAACATCCTCGTTTAGTCTTATGCTAACATACCAGGACTTGATCCTACACTAGTGGTGCACAATCTTGTGTTACACCCATATGCCAAGCCCATTAAACAAAATATCCAAAAGATGCATTCTCACGTTGCCTTATTGGTAAAGGTAGAGATAGGAAGGTTACTAGAAGTAGGATTTATCAAGCCTATCAACTACTCAGAGTGGATATCCAATGTGGTCCCGGTTCAAAATAATCCAGTGATTATTAGAGTGTTTACGGATTTCAGGGATATAAACAAAGCTTGTCCTAAGAATGATTTTCCTCTTCCAAACATAGGCATGATTTTCTATTCTACAACAGACTATGAGATGCTTTCACTCATGGAAGGCTTCTCAGGTTACAATCAAATAAATATTACAGAAGAAGATCAACTCAAGATGACTTCCATAACCCCATGGGGGACGTTTTTTTACCAAGTCATGCCTTTTGGCCTTAAAAATTCATGCGCTACATGTAAAAGGGAGATGAATGTAATATTTCACAAAATGATAAGTGACATCATGGAAGATTACATAGATGATATAATAGCTAAATATAGAACCGGTGAGGAACACCTTGAAATTTTATAGCGTATCTTTCAGCGTTTAAGGGATTACAAATTCTGACTTAACCCAAATAAGTGTGTCTTCGGTGTGCTATCTGGGAAATTACTAGGATTCATTGTGTCATGGAGAGGAATAGAAGTTGACCCTATAAAGTTCATGACTATCACAAAAATTCCTCCCCCTAAGAATATTAGACAACCGCATAGCTTATAAGGGAAGATTTAGGCTATCAGAAGGTTTATTTCACAGCTAATAGATAAGTGTCATAAATTTACACATCTTCTTAAGAAGGATGTTAATTTCAACTAGGGACCAGAACAACAACAAACATTTTATTTACTAAAATAATACTTGGGCAACCCCCCTGTTCTCATGCCACCCACGGCAGAAGAACCCTTGTTACTTTATATCTCTACCACACATTTTGCAATTGGAGCATTGTTGGCCCAATATGAAAAAGAACATAGAGAAAATGATGTATACTATTTGAGTAGGAAATTGGTAGCATATGAGCTAAATTATCCACAAATCGAGAAGGATTTCCTAGCTGTAGTGTTTTCTTTCCATAAGCTACATAATTATATTCTTAACAATAAAATCAAGCTAATTTCAAAGGTCTAACCTTTGATATATTTATTGTCCAAACCAGCACTAACCGGAAAGATGGCTAATTGGATCATCTTATTAAGTGAGTTTGACATTGAATACATTCATCAAAAGTCAGTAAAAGGACTAGTGTTAGCAGATCAAGTGGAAGAAGCTCCGCTATCACGTACTAAACCCTTGAGTCTAGAACTACCAGATGCATCCATTATGTACTTTGATGGCTCTTTTACCTTTCATGGTTCACATTCTAGAGTTGTGTTAATCACTCCCACAGGAGACTTGATTCCACGGGCATTTCAAATTGGATTCCCTTACACAAATAATATAGTAGAATATGAAGCTCTCATTGCAGGAATGAAGCTGGCCATCAAATGGGATATCAGATAAGTAAAATGCATTGGTGATTCAATGTTTATTATCAAATAGGTCACATATGAATATAAACTTAAAGATGAAAGTTTACTTCCATATAAAAGAATGGTCAATTCCTTGAAATAATTCTTTGAGCAGATAACATTTGAGAAACAAAAAGATCTCAGAAAAGAGTGATAGATGTCATGGCTATGGTAGGATCTATGTTGAGCATTCCACCAAAGAACAATGATATTCCATTATTTGTTGAAAATTTAAGAACAACGACATACGAAATACTAGACTCTTGTTTAGTGTGTGAAGTTGTTGGTCCCTTTTCACTGTGTTATGCTGAAATATTTAATTATCTCCATGATGGAACCTTCCCTATAAAAATTTTCTATGCTAAAAAGAACAAAATCATCCAGTGTATAGCTCCCTATACTCTACTTAGGGGCACCCTCTTCCACCGAGGCTACGACGAGAATCTGTTGCGTTGTTTAAATTTTGACGAATCTATCTAAGAAATCAAGGAGGTGCACAAGGGAATTTTTGGAGCTCATACTAATGGGATTGTCCTTACAAAGAAGATACTTAGAGTAGGTTACTATTGGCCTACCATGGAGCATGACTATTTTTAACAGTAAAGAAGTGTGTGGATTGTCAAAAGTATGACAATTTGATACATGCACTCACACAATCCTTGTAACTAATCATGACACCCTGGAAATTCTCAAAGTGGGGTCTCTATCTAATAGGGAATATTAATCCTATCTCCTCAGATGACCATAATTTCATTATAATAGCCACTAAGTACTTTAAAAAATGGGTAGAGATAGTTCCTCTTACTTATGCAAAAGGTCCCCAAATTTCAAAGTTTATAATGAATCATATGGTATCCCTTCTTCCATTATCACTAATAATGGTAAGTAGTTCAAAAATAAAAATGTGAAAGCACTTTGGAAATGCTTTCAAATTTATCTTAAGTTTTCAAACCCTTATTACCCTCAAGGTAATGGGTAGGCTGAAGCTTCAAGCAAAACCTTAATCCACATTATGGAGAAAATGGTGAATACCACAGGTTGTAACTGACATTTGTAAATTCACCATGCCCTCTTGGAGTTCAAAAATTCTATCCACACTCCTACACGTACAACTCCATATTCTTTAGTAATCACTTCCGAAGCCTTCTTTCCTTTAGAGATCAAGATCCCTTCTTTGCATATCAAGCTAAGGGATTGCCTGAATGAAGAGGACTATAGAGTAGCTTGACTAGTAGAGTTGGAGATATTGGATGAAAAACACCTTCACACCCTAAATCACTTAAAAGTGTATCACGATCGAGTGCAATAGAGCTACAACAATAAGGCCATACCTCGTCAGTTCAAGGTAGGAGACATGGTGTTGAAAAATAATAAGAAGAACACCAATAAAGATCGAGAAAATAAAAGGAAATTTGAGGCCAACTGGCTAGGACCATACATTGTGGCTTCCAAGTTTGGTTCAGGTGCATATAAGATGGCTTATTTAGATGGCTAAGAGCTTCAATAACCCATGAATGCAATTCATCTTAAGCGCTTCTATGCTTAGGTATGGGGTCTCTGCAAAATACCAAGAAAAGTAACACAAAAAAGTATAAAAATAGAAAAAGGAAAAAGAAAAATAAACAAGTACATGCAATAGTGAAAACCACACAATGGTGGCACTTTGGACAAGTCCTTTGGTGAAAATTAGCTTCTGGTGCCAAGGGAGGGTCCGTTTTTCATAATCAGACTAGGTTTAGGGAGTATGAAAACTTTTCCCCTTGTGAGCCTATCCTTCTTTTCCCTGATTTGGGTAATCTAACCTTCTGAGTGTAGAGAAGTTAATATTAAATGAACCCATCTCAGACTAGGGGAAGCTTCGCAACATCATTTCTAGCATATACCACATGACATTCTTCCCTTGTACATCCCATCTAACATTGGGGGCATCCACATTTATTTATTTCCTTGCGTGTTTACTTTGGAAAACTGTTGAGAAAATGTCAAAAAAATCATATAAATTTTAAAAATCTAAAAAAAACATATATGTCCTTTGGAAAAATAAAAAAATTCAAATAAATTTCTTAGAAAAATCCAAAAAAATAGAAAATTGTCTTAGAAATAAAATAAAAAATAGTGAAAAACATCTCAAAAATGTCCCACAGAAACAAAGTAGTGGTTTGCTTACTTTTAGTTATTGGTTTGTATGGTTTTGGTTGCATTACTTGTTCGTACTGTATGCTTTAAATTGGATTCACTTTCTTACTTAGATTGAATATCACTTTAGTCTTTAGTGTATTGCATTGAGTCCATTTGGTATTGCATACTTGTAAATAAATTTGTCGCTTTGATTAGATTTTTAAACTTGTGCTTATACATTGTGTTATAATTTCATCATCATATCACACATATCCATACCATATATACATCAAATATCAAAAAATATGCTTAAGTCTACATCACACATGTATACTAAAGGCTAATCATCAAATACAATATCATAAATAGGGCAAGAGGGGTTGCACATGATCACAAATCTACCCCCCACACCAATATAAAAAATATAAACATGTGTCTTAAAGGTGTGTCATCAAACATACCAGTATGATATCAGATAAAGCTATATCATAATCTAACAAGGTGATACAAAGAATATAATAGTCAAAATTGTTTAAAATAAATAAAAAATAAAAAATGATAAAATTATTAAAAAAATAAAAAAAATTGTAAAAATTTAAAATTTTACAAAAATTGGAAAATGACATATATGTAGCTAAATCCTGTGTCAAATACATCATCCTCGGACATTGCAATATTTCTTACAATATCATCTTTCTACGGCTCTTTCTTGTTATGGTCTCAAACGACTTGTGGATCATCATGACCTAACTCCATTAACAAAATCTCAGTTGTATACTATGTCGGTACTCCCGTGCAATAGTGAGTTTCTAGAGACTGTATTGTAGTGCATGAAATATTTTCAATGGAACTACTTGTGTCCTCCATTTTTTCTTTGCATATGTTATTACTTGGGGCATCATTTTTAACCCTTTTTGTTATAACATGAACATTTTGGAACTACAACTTGATAAAAAAACATTGGTGCAACTATCTTAAATGTTGTTTGTTTGAGTATGTTTGATTGCACTAGTTTATCTGTTAGGTTAATTGGTTTAATTTCTCATATTGCATTACATTTTGTATGTTGTTGTAGACACCTATAAATACACCCAAGCAATTTAAATTCTTAAATTTTTGCTAATTACCCCCTTTCTCAAAAATCAACGACATATCATCAAAAGTGCTCATACTCCCTCTTATTGTCATTAATTAATTACAATACGCTAATTGACTACGTCACCTATCCAGCTAACAACCTAATTAACAACCTTCCATTAATTATTTACCCCTTATCTCTAGACTAATTAATTATTATTAATTAATTAGCCTTCCACTTCATTTAATTAATAAATTAATATTTAATTGATTTAATCCCCTCCTAATGGCCTAAATCATACTAATATTCCTCTAATTGGCTTCTATAAGCTTACACCTACCTATTAGTTAATCACTTTTGATTAATTAAAACACCCCCCAACTCCCATGACTTGCTAAGCATAAATTAAACCCTTCTAAAGTAAGGTTACCTTTAATAAAGCAACCTTATCCATTCCTAATCATGTTTTACCTTTATCCCACATGCAAAGGGATGAAGTGTTTCCTTTATCCATTGGGCTATATAAGGAGCCCTCCTTCTACCTTTATACCTACACCTAATTCCCTTGAGAAAGCAAAAGAAAGCACATAGTCTTGCGCTAAAAGCCTTTTGCCATTCTCAAGCCCTTCCATCATCCATCTTGAAGAGTGAAGCCTAACACCCAAGCATCCTTGAAGGATCAAAGCAAGCAATATTGTTGATTGCCATTAAACGGCATAGGTCCATTTGATTTAACTAGGCAATTTAGAAGAATAGAGTTTTTGATTTGCATTGTGTTTGATTTCACGATTTCAAAGTTATGATGCTAGTGTAGGCCTTGTTCATTTCTTCATCTTGATGGTACTCTTTTCTTGTTTCTAGCTAGGTTAGGGAACTATTTTAGGTGGTAGTTCTTGCTTTCAATCTAACTTAGGAAAAAGAATACTTGTACACATTTGGCATACCTGGTGGGACACTTAGTCCCATGGCATTTTAGCTTAAGTTTCATTATTTTGGCTAATTTTTGATATACACATGTAGTAATTAATGTCTATTTTCTTGGAATTTTTGCTAATTTGATATGTGTAACCTCATGTTCATACCCATAATTTTAATGGGTTATTTCCATTCTTAAGCTAACTTGTCAAAAATTGAGATATTGTGAGTTTCTTGTCTTTGTTGCCATATTTTGGTTACAGGTCTGGCACAGGTACATTTTTAGGGGCACAAGCATGGTTTTCGTGGCGCACACACCTCTCTAGTGGCATAGGTGCATTGACAAAACCTGTTACTCTATTTTCTGACCCCGGCGCATGTGCACTAACCCATGCGCACACACCCTAACCAGCGCGCAGATGCACTAACCAGGGCGCAAAATTCATTTTGTACTGTACCTTCACTGCATTATGAAACCTGTTAGATCAGCACACACACCCTAACCAGAGCATGCTTGTTGTTTTAGTGGCACAAAAGCATTTTTGATGATGCAGATGTTATATGGGAATCTGTAGCTATTTCAAAAAGTGGTGGCACACACATTTTTCTAGTAGCATAGACGTTTTTTCGATGGTGCACACGGTTTTCTGGTGACGCATTTGTTCTGTTTGTTTTTCTCAAGAGTGGCGCATACACTATTTTTGTGGCACAGATGCCTCTCTGGTGGCACAGGGGCATGGTAAATCAAAAAATCCACAGAGTGGCGCATATGTTGTTTTTGTGGCACACACACCTCTCAGGTGGTGAAGGTGCACTATAATCTGAAACAACGTAGAGTGGCGTATATGCCCTAACCTTTGCGTAGGTGCTAAAAAAGGGGCGCAGGTGTTCTTTTGTATTTTTGAAATTAAGGTGTTGATGTGCTAACATTCTTGCAGGTTTATCTAATCATATATTTGTCTTTGCAGGCTATTTTTACATGTTTGTATTTGATTAGGTAATTTTTTACATTGTTTAATTATAGGAATTAAATTGCGTATGCTCTTCCCTCATGTCCCTTAGGGTGATCTTGGGAATCAGAAATGATTCTTAAGTCCTTTTGATGCTTTGAGGTTGTTAGGAATATTTGAGTGGAAATTGGCTAACTTGGCATAGTTGAATTAAAAGTGTTTTTCCATTTTGATATCTTTTTGGATTTTTGAAGACAATCACGTATGCTCTTCTCTTGCATCCTTGGATGATCTAGAGAATTAGAAATGATGCCTTCTCTTTTGATGGAAAACTACTAAAAATCATCATACAGGACCAAAATGCCATCGCTTGCGAAAGAACGGAGGCATCAAACCAAAAGTCAGAAAACTACTAATACAGTTGTTATACAGGTTGCCAAACGGTGTTTGAGCAAACCACATCTAATTAAAAAAGATAAAATGAACAATATATTCAAAACACTATATTGTAGGTTTCGAAAAAGGGTACCTCCCTCTCCACTCAACTTGAACATAACCCCTTTGGCATAACGCCTTAAGTTCCAATAATGGGGGTAATTCCAGGAACCCCAAAGTAGTCCACGCAAGAGGGAACCTTGTAGATGAAACAAGAAGTGCTCTGCACTACCTATCTGACTAGTAATTCCTTTGTGAGATAGAGTTATGAGTTGTCCCTACGTGACCCTTTTAAGTACACAATTGGATGCATCTGATGCCCACTATGCTTGAAGGGGGAAAAGTCGAGATACTCCCAAAATAGTCAGTGTGAATTTTTGGGTAAATCATCCCGCTCGTGGATAATCTTTGTAGCACCTAGGATGAGAGAACCACCTAGGAAAATGTACTTTGGCTAGGAGCCCACTTTGACCATTCTAAAACAGTGTTGAGTTGTGAACCATATTTTCATTGCGAAATGTGTGACGCATTACTTTCACCTAGTTTTTACTTGCCTTAGGGTGAGGCAAAACTCTGCTGAAGTGAAGCCAACATTTTTCATCATTTTTTTTTATTTTCTTCCTTCACATTCTTTTGACACTTTGTTGATCAGAAGAAGGGTGACTACCTTTGTGTTACCAATCGACTATTCTGTCACTTTTATGTCCGTTTACGCCCATCCATGTTTGTGGCCAGGTAAGTTAAACATCTAAAGTGTGTGGAGGAGTATTCAAGTCATTAGTAGCCATTGTGATATTTATACCCATGTCAAGACTGTCATTGTAGTTAGGCATGGTTCATCACCATGGACTTCTTTAGAAGAGTTAGCTTGTTTGTATCGTATCACTACAATTTCGATATTTATGTCTTATTTCTTGTAAAATCAACATAAATATCTATATTGTAAGGTTACACTGCACACATTTTTAACTATTCCTAGCTATACTTTGAGATTTTTAGTTTGGTTCTATTATTACCTTGATTTCAAAGAGTGCTAGTTGTTACCATTTGTCCGTGTTATATCAATAACGCCTTGATATCAATACCTTACTTTCTTGCAAAGTGGGTTTACATATATTGGTGATATTGTTGTGTCATTTGCACGAATTGTAATTGACACTTTTTGAGATATAGGTATTAATCGAGTTTGAGCTCACTTATAGTATATCTTGATTAGGATGTCACATTGACTTATTGTATTTACTTACGTTTTGTTGATTCCCTTGAACTTGGCATAATTGAAAACATCTTGTTAATCATCTTGCAATGCGAAACTAGTTTTTGAGATGTAGTCTAGGAGGTACTTCATTTAACAGGTTTAGATACCAAACACTTGTGTCACTGGTGATTCATCACTCTATCACATTGGTATTCTCACATTGTTGACTTATTCATACTCTTAACAAATACATCTTGCATCTCACTTAGGGGTGGTCACTAATCTTGGAACACATTTACAACTTACCCTAGTGAAACTATCATGAAAACATACCTCCCAAAACATGATTAGTACTCAAGAAACAAACATACGAGGAACAACAAGTGTAAGCTTGGGAAACCTCTAATAGACAAGGGTCAGACTCCTTCATTGGACATGATCTAGGATCACTATTTTCTACGGAAAAAGAAACATAAGAGATGGCCGATCATAGTGGAAATGAATTAGAATCCCCACACACAGAATTTGATTTTGACCCCACTTTAATAGATGATTTTCTTCTCAGAAACAAAGATAGAGTGTTGGCACAGGTCATAGAATTAGGGGTCAAATTTCCCACCAAAAACGAAACAATACCACCTTGCGAATAACTCTACTGAGTAAGAATGTCCCCTTATCAATATGGAAGATATTTTAACACACATACATGCTTCTACCTCTTACGCAGGGAACGATAAAGTGGTGGGGCATAGAATACCCTTTATCAAAGTGCCATAACGAAAAAAGATAGAAGATGAGACAGGTGAAGAACCTCCACAATACGATGAGGAACCTTTAGAAGAAGAAGCCACAATCCAACAACAAATTAGTAACCTAAGCCGACAACTAGCTTTGCTTACCTCCCATGTACAAAAGGACGTAAACAAGAACGATTAAAAAGTTGAGGCCTAAGGTTAAGCTCAATGAAATCCATCGAGAAAACCAAGGAGAAGAAGACACAAGGTATCATCATGTATACATCCTGCTTCTCCCACTAGAGAACAATTTCTCACACAAGAGGTGCAGTCTATGAAAGCGACACTCGTGAGCCTACAAGAGAGCAGTATAGGGAGCATTAGGAAGTATCAATATGAATAATTATGCCCCTATCCTTTTGAAAAGATAGTGACCCTTCAACCCTTTCCAAAGAAATTTGATATGCCAAAGTTTGAAAAATATAAAGGGAAAGCAGATCCACGGGATCATGTTAAAGATTTCTACATGGCATGTTAAGAGGTGTCTTATAGTGACAATTATCTCATCAGACTTTTCCCCAATAGTCTCAGAGGTCAAGCCTTGGAGTGGTTTACACACTTACCATGAGGATCAATTTTCACCAGGCCAGAATTGGCAGAAATGTTTGTATGTCACTTCTCATATAACATAGAGAGTGATGTCACCATGGCAGACTTATGTGGCACCAAACAATTCCCTAATGAGACTTTCACCAGCTTCCTCCAATGGTGGAGAGGGATAGCTAGTTGCTTCCCTTGCACTTTCCTTGAAAAATAGATGGTTAGTATTTTTGTTCCCAACCTCAACCCGGATATAGCTTTCCACCTCCAAATGCATTGTGTTCGCACTTTTGAGGAGGTTATCGAGAAAGGGGTTTAGATAGAAAAATATCTCATTTCCAAAGGCACCCTCAAAACCAAATCTAGAGACAACCAAAATGTCAAACCCATGGAAAAGACAAAGATATTTAACAAAAACAAAAATGTGGTGGGAGACAGAATCATTGATTCCAAACATGTTCAAATGGTTCAAACTAGTAAACCTTTTAAACTGACCAAGGGCCCAATTCAACCACCACCAAGGTGAAGAACGTTCACCTCTCTTAATGAACCTTTTTCAGTTATACTAAAGTAATTGGATGCATCCCACATGATGACCTATCCTACAACGCAAACATTTGATGACAATGATCCAAAACCTTCATGGTACAAGGAGTGTGAATATTGTGAAATGCATCATGTCAAAGGACAATAAGACAGACAAATTTCTAGTGATTCATCATTATATTCAGGACCTCATTGACAATGGAGAGATAGAGGTGGATAACCCAAGCAAAACACAAACACCTAATGAGAAAATGGGGATATATAAAGAACCATTCCCCAATCATGATAAGTCAAGAAAAGTCAAAGCTAAATCGGGGAGAGTCATCCCAAACTTATAAAGCCTCGAATTACTTGTACACCAAAAGATACAACAATAATTATGACTCAATTATTGGATGTATTTCCTTTCCTACTAACCATGTCAATACCATCTGAATCAAGTGAAAGGACTGTGATGTGGTAACCAGGCATGCCCACCTTGTGATTCTAGAACCTTCTCCGTCAACTCCACAAACCGGTAAATATAACCTTTTAGAACAACTTGAAAAGATGTTTGCTAATATTCTCGATCTTAGATCTTCTCAAGATATCCAATGTGCATAAAGACATTATGTACCAAACTCTTCAAGGGTCAGGAGTGCCTTTAGAAGTCGATCCTGCACACCTTCAAGCCACAGTGGCAAACATCATACCAAATGAACATATTGCCTTCAACCATAGGATGATCCCTACTAAGAATCCAACACATAATCTTCCCTTATACATTGAGGTAGTTGTCACCCGTAGGAAGATCAAACAGGTGCTTGTGGACAAAAAATATGGATTGAACATTTGCACACTTAAGTTGGTTAAATAGTTAGGACATACGGAGGAATATCTTGAGTCCCATATTATCACTATCACTGCATACGACAACATGGAAAGGGAGTCAGCGGGCACCATCACACTGCCCATGGAGGTGGGTCCCACTTACCATCAGACAAAGTTCCATGTCCTAGAATTGGAACTTCCATATAACATGCTTCTAGGACGACCATGGATTCATGCCATGCAGGTCGTGCCATCAACATTTCATCAATGCATTAAGTTGAAGCATGAGGGACATACCATTACAATACAAGGAGATTCAGAGCCCTTCACTCATTGCAGAGCTCTCAATAGATTTACATGAAAGAGTACATATGCATGTCCCTCCACAAATATAACTATCCCTCTGTAGTCTGAGGCCATGGAATCCCGGGTGGATTCAGATTCTCTTAGTTCTTGCACTCACAGGGCGTCTACTTCAACATCTCCCTTTGATTCATGGGAGATGAAAATCCTTGAATATGGCTGTGGGAGTATTATGTACAACAAGCGCTCTTGGTTTCAGACCTCTCATTTTCACCCAAGACTAGAGGTTGACCCAATTACCACTTTAGATGACCTAGAAAGGAACACACTATTGGGTCATTCTTACCTGGAGGCTTGTTAGCTGAGGATAAATTGCTTGATCCACCTATAACTTGGGTCCTAGAGGATACTCAACCATCCTATTATCAAACCCTAAAATATGAAAAATCCAGTAAAATGATGTACTCCATGGGCTACAAAGGCCTAGGATGTGGGAGAAATGAACAAGGATAAAGAGAACCAGTCCCTGTTCCACATTTCAAAACAAAAAGATTAGGCATCAAGATTCGCCCTTATGGAGCACACCCCAATGACCATGATGCTATTTTTTCTAAACATGAGGATAGCTCTGACTATCTAGATAGTGATACAGATTCCCATTGTAGCCAATATGAGGATCTAGCCTCCACAAACCTTTTCATGAACAATGTTGTCTTAACCATAACCCCCATGGAACCAACCCTTGACCTTGTATACCCTTCCCTTGTTGAATGGGACCAACAATGTCACATGTCGCTAGATTTATTTGAGAATGATGAATCTATCATAGAATTCATGGGTATAAGGGATACAATTCCCATTGGAGATCATAAGAAAGGTTTCTTTATCGACTTAGATACCTACACCTACTTCAGCGAGGAGGCTGAACTTCGTGGTCAGCAAAACTTAAAGAAAAGCGAGGGAAAAAGTTCTAAAGTAAAGCCTTAGCAAAAATCAAAGTCCAAGTCACACAGTGAAAACCTCTTTGAGGCACTGGCTGACAAATAAATAAAAAAATCAAAGGACAAACAAAGTGACCACGCCAAGGATGAAAATCTCGTGGAGACATCCTTGGATGAAGATCTCAACCTACCTCCTGATCCTACACGTATAGAGGACTTATCAAAATTACTAGTCGAAGAAACCATTGAGGTCAATATTGGTACAAAAGAGGATCCCAAGGATAGTAAAATTGGGAGCATCACTCTTGGATAGAGAACATAAGAGATTCACTATGCTATTGCGAGAGTTTATAGATGTGTTCGCATGGTCTTACAAAGACATGCCCGACTTAGATCCAACTTTGGTTGTGCACAACCTAGTTTTACATGCAGATGCTAAGCCGTTCAAATAGAAACTCTGAAAGATGCACCCAAGAGTGGCCCTATTGTTTAAAGAAGAGTTGGAAATATTACTTGCAGTAGGATTCATCAGGCCAATTGATTATTCTGAATGGATATCAAACATTTTTCCTATCCAGAAAAATCCTATCGGTATCTGAATCTACATGGATTTTAGGGACATCAATAAAGCTTTCCCTAAAGATGTTTTTCCACTGCCAAATATTAACATGATTGTTGACTCAACAATAGGGTATGAGATACTATCACTCATGGATGGATTTTTGGGATATAATCAAATCAAGATAGCTGAAGAAGACCAACACAAAACAAGCTTTTACGACTCCTTGGGGCACCTTATGTTATCAGGTAATGCCATTTGGCCTCAAAAATGTAGGAGCTACTTATCAGTGGGAAATGATAGTAATTTTTCATGATATGATTCATGATATCATGGAGGACTACGTGGATGACATCCTGGGAAAGTCTAAAACAAGAGAGGATCACCCTGTCATTTTGCGGCATATCTTTGAACGCTTGCACAAATATAAAGTCAGGCTGAATCCAAAGAAGTGTGTCTTCAGTGTGCTATCAGGGAAACTGTTGGGCTTCATTGTATCAAGATGAGGTATTGAGGTAGACCCTACTAAAGTGTCTGCTATCACTGAAATGCCTCCACCTAAGAATATCAAGCAACTGCACAGCTTACAGGGGAAAATTCAAGCCATTCACCTCTTCATCTCCTAGCTTGCAGATAAGTGTCACTCATTCACCCACTTGCTTAAAAAAGATGTCACTTTCATTTGGGGACCTGAGCAAAACAAGCCTTTTCTTTTCTTAAACAATACTTGACTAATCCACCTATCCTCATGCCTCCCACTCCTGGAGAGCCACTCTTGCTCTATATTTCTGCTACGTAATTTTCTATTGGTGCATTGCTCACCCAATATGACCTTGGTCATAAGGAGAAAGCGGTGTATTATCTGAGTCACACCCTCATTGCCTATGAGCTCAATTATCCTCAAATTGAAAAGGCTTGCTTGGCTGTTGTTTTTATTTTTCAAAAACTTTGCCATTACCTATTGAATACTAAAACCAAGCTAATATCCAAGGTTGACCCACTCAAGTATTTATTGTCTAAACCCACCCTCACAGGTAGAATGGCTAATTGGATCATTCTACTCAGTGAGTTTGACATAGAATTTGTACATTAAAAATTGGTTAAAGGACAAGTTCTTGCAGACCAGCTAGTAGAAGCACCTTTGCAAGGCACGAAACCTTTGAATCTAGATCTTCCAGATGCCTCCTTGCTCTACATTGAAGAATATGTCATGTTGCAGATACATTTTGATGGATCCTTTACGTTTCATGGTTCAGGTGCAGGAGTGGTCCTCATTACTCCTTTTGGTGATCCTATACCGCATTTTTCACCTGGGATTCCCTTGCACAGACAACATTGCAGAATATGAGGCACTTATTGTAGGAATGAAGCTAGCCATCAAGTGGAATGTTCATCATGTCAAGGTTGTGGGTGATTCATAGTTAATTATCAAACAGGTTAATGATGAATACAAGGTTAAGGATGATAAGCTCATACCTTACAAAAAGTTAGTAGAAACTCTAAAGGAGTACTTTGTGCATTACCTTTGAACAAATCCCAAGAGCACAGAACAAATCGACAGATGCCATGGAAATAGTGGGTTCTATGCTTCATATTCCACCAGGGAATAATGACATGCTATTCTTTGTAGAAAATCTACGCTAGCCCGCGTATGACATGCCAGAATCTTGCCTGGCTTGTGATGTTGTTGGTCCCAATTCCCCATGGTATGAACCCATCTTTACCTATCTTAAGGACAACACATTCCCTCCCGATATCTCCCATTCTGAAAAGTAAAGCCTGATTTTCCAAATAGCCCATTACACCCTTTTGGGAGGTACACTTTATCATCATGGCTACGATGGGAATCTGTTACGTTGTCTGGATGTGATAGAGTCAATCCAAGCAATCAAAGAAGTGCACGAAGGGGTGTGTGGAGCACATACAAATGGAATGATCTTGGCTAAGAAATTGTTAAGAGTAGGCTATTATTGGCCTACCATGGAAATCGATTGTTGCAATTATGTCAGGAAATGTGTACTTTGCCAAAAGTATGGAAACTTCATTCATGCTCCATCGCAACCATTGCAACCTATCACTACCCCATGGCCATTCTCCAAGTGGGGACTTGACTTAATAGGAAAAATTACTCCTACCTCATCTGATGGTCATACACATATCATCACGGCTACAGAATACTTTACAAAATGGGTGGAGGTTGTCCCTTTAACCTATGTCATAGGAGCCCATATTTCTAAATTTATCATGAATCACATCATTTTTCATATGGTATTCCTGCCAGCCATCATTACAGATAATGGGAAGTCATTTAAGAAAAAAACTGTGAAAGGTCTTTGTCAACAGTTCCAAATCAGGTTAAAATGGTCCAAACCATATTACCCTCAGGGTAATGGACAAGCTGAGGCCACAAACAAGACTTTGGTAAGGATAATGGAGAAGATGGTCAGCAAAACAGGTCGTAACTGAACCTACAAATCCATCCAGCCCTTTGGGCTTATAGAACATCCATTCACACTCCTACGGGTGTGACACCATATTCCCTAGTGTTCGGGATAGAATCTATCATCCCTTTAGAGATCGAACTTCTGTCCCTGAGAATTTCTCTTTGGGACTATCTGGATAAGGATGAGGATTATTGAGTGGTAAGACTGGCTGAATTAGAGCTCCTAGATGAGAGGCACATTCACGCTCTTAATCACCTGAAAGTGTATCAACACAGAGTCTCCAAAAACTACAACAAGAGAATCATCCCTCATTAGTTTGAGGTTGGTGATTTAGTCATGAAGGAGAACTAGTTCAACACCAGAGCAGAATGAGAAAAGAAAGGGAAGTTTGAACCACATTGGTTGGGACCCTATGTTATAGTCACCAAGTATGGCACAGGGGCATACAAACTGGCTCACCCCAATGGTGATGAGCTCTGGGAGCCCATGAACGCCATGCATCTTAAGTGGTTCTATGCTTAAACATGGTGCAAGGAGGTTAAATAGTGAGAAAATCAACAAAAATTGGTAAAATGAAAAATAAAATATAAAAAAATTAGAAAAAGAAAAAGACAAAACATGTCATCCACTAGTGAAAACCATGCAATTGTGGCACTTTGGACAAGTCCTTGGGTGAAAACCAGTTTCCGGCACCTCGGGAGGATTCGTTGTTCACAAGCATCCTACATCTGGAGGGTAGTTTTCCTTGGCCTAGCCCTAGTTCTACCTTCAAGATTCCCTGTGAGCCCCATCCTATCGGGCCTTGATCCGGCTTTGTCTTCTTTTATTCATCTGTGCAGGGTATAGTCTTTTGCTATTTCCCATCTTACACTGGGGGAAAATTCAATGACTTCACCTTCTTGTTCATAAATGTGTGGCTTCTGCCCTTGTATATTCCCCATCTGATGTTGGGGGCATCCACACTTTCTTGGTTACCTACACATAGCTCTAGAAAACTATTAAAAACCCAAAAACAATAGAAAATTGTTTCACAAAAAAACAATAGAAAATTGTTTCAAAAAAACCTAAACAATAGAAAATTGTTTCAAAAAAAACCTAAACAATAGAAAATTGTTTCAAAAACCCAAAAACAATAGAAAATTGTTTCACAAAAAACAATAGAAAATTGTTTCACAAACCTAAACAATAGAAAATTGTTTCAAAAACAACCAAAAACAATAGAAAATTGCTTCACAAAAACTTAAACAATAGAAAATTGGTGCATGAAAACAAATCTCACAAAAACATTTACTTGCATTGTCTTGTTTCTTTCTTTGCTTGTTGCTTGTTTGTCTTGTTTTATGTTTTTGCTTTTGGGTTGTTTGTTGCTTGGGCATACTTTGTTAGGATTCATCTTTTCTTGCTTAGATTAGATTTATTCTTGCTTGTGCATATTGCGGTATGTTTTTGCATGCTAGTGAATCTTAGGAAATCATGATGTAATGTGTTAATTCATTGTGTTCTTTCTTAGCATTTAATTGTGTTTATTACATGTTAATGAAGCATGGTGAATCATGGTGTATTGTATTATTTCCTGGTGATTCTTTGTTAAGCATTTGGTTGTGTTTATAGCATATGCATTGTTTTGTTATCATTAACATCAAATTACCATCATTGTCATCACATCATCATCTATACATCATATATAAACAAAATGCTAAGTTTTACATCATGCATGTAGGCTAAGCTAATCATCACATATTGTATCATCAATGGGGGTAAGAGGGGTTGCGCATGATAAAAAATCTATCCCCCCACACCAATATCATCATATCATCCCATCCATATACATCTACAATAACACATGAGAAATGCATTTGATATCATCTAAGGATCTATCATCTAACATCCATAGCACATGTATACATCAAACATCGAAATAAGATACATACAAAGTACAAAATCAGATAACATCATAACGCATCCATAAGTGCTGAATCAAAACATGCAACATGCAATAAAATTTGACATAGAGTAATTTTTGAAAAGGGGTATTTTACATCATAGAATTATGCCCACTCGTGTCACATGCATCAGGACACAAAAACAATAAAGTACATCATCTCATAAACATGTGTATCTGAGCCCAAAAAGTAATCCTCATATATATACATGTGTGTCATATACATCTATATCAACAAAAATGGATACACATCAGTACTCTATATCAAAAATGCCTTCAGCTGAGGCGTACAAAGATGCTACATCAAAAATGTCCACATATCTATACAAGTATACATTGTCTAGATCAGTACTCAAAATGATACATCATCGATACAAAATGCCATCAAAAAGGGGCATGTATCAGAAAGAATCAAGCCTTCATCATGAGGCATCATCAAAATACAAGTATACAAGACTGTACATCAAAATTGGCCTTCATAAGAGGCATACATACAAATAATCTATACAACAAAAATGTAGATCTCAACCGCAGCTCTCAGCCCTCACCGGAGCTCCTAGATCTATCATCTGGTCGACAGAACACTGGAGGCTGAGATGGCACTGGTCCAACCGGCTGCTCTGGTATGGGCTGTCTCACTGATCTAGTGGACTAGCCTGATCTCCGTGATCAAGAGCCTGATGCACTCGATCCTGACTGTCACTGGCAGTGCTACTCACTACTCTGGAGGAACTACCCTGTAATAGGCAGTCCTGTAAAATAAGGCCTCACCACCAAGCCTGGTGGCATCACGTATCAGGTCAGCATCTCCAAAGGTGAGCACTGCCTGAAGGGTAGCATCTCACTCACCTGTCACTTAGCCCAAGTCAGCCTCGACTGTCTAGAGGAGGCAGCCTCTCAGTCTCTCTCTGCAGTAGCAATCTACAGCTCGGTGCGGGCCTGATCCCTCTATGCAAGGAGTGCCTGTGATCATGTATATACATGATCTCTCTGCGTAACAACCATCCGCACCTGTGACTGGGACTGATGAAGAAGGCTCAATATTTAAGCCCCCTATGCGTTGTCTCCTAAATCTGGCTCCGCCATGCCACTCTATCATCTCCTGGGCCAGCTTAGGCTTGAGCTTGATCCCACTCTGAAAGTAAAGTAACAATGTGAGCTCAGGGCCTCATCACGCTCTACTGTGGCAGTCACACACCAGCCTCGAGCCTCATCTCTCTCCACTCTGGCCATGTCTCTCTCGGCTATGACCTACTATAACTATAGTTGTACTGTGGCTATCTTTGCCACTGGCTGGGAGGTTGTCTGTGCCTCAGGGACTGGTCCCTGAGGTGCTCTGGATGACTGTCCCTTGCTCTAGGACCATACCTCTGGATGGCTACACTGTTGCCTGTATTGGGCCCTGTGGCCTTGGTCCCTATGCCTATGAGGCACCCTTCCCATCATGTGAAGTGCCATTGAAAGGATCCTTTGGGTCTGACCCCTGTGCCACTGCCCTCGCCCTGTGCTCTTAACCATGCCATATCTCTATAGGTGGGTGAGTGCCTGCTACCCAAGCCTCCTCTAGAATGGTGAGACGTCGGGTAACACTGTAGCATACCAAGCTACATAGTCAGTTGTGGTCCCTAGATCTCACACCTATCATACTAGGTCCCATACCTGTGGGACCACCTATGTGAAACTCACCCTAGCTCGGGCCACCGGTATGTGAGGCCCCATGGTCTGCCTCTCAGAATCCCTACGTGCATGCGAGATATTTGGTTGGGGACCCCCTGTACCCTACCAAGCTATCGCTGACACCTGTCTACTCGATACAACTCAATAATATAACTGTGGCTACCAATGATAAAATGCTCCACCAAGCACACACCAAGCTCTGTGGCATCCTCTGGCCACTGGAAATGCTTGTATGGCCGCCAGATAACATCTATCTCTACTAGCTCGTCAAACTCTCACCTATATCTGAATAGGCTACCAAGATGGCCGCGTACATCCCCACCATCTTCTACCCATGCCATGTATAGGATGGCTCCTCAGGATCTCGGACATGCAAAGTGCCCATGGGGCATCCGATCGCAATATGATCCCATGACCATATCTGTAATAAAGAGGTTGGACCCATGGTCTTCTGACCATGGTATGTGATCAAATGTAAATCCTAGTATAGGTGGGCCAATATGCACTGCCCCCAGCAGTATCTCTTGCCGCTAAAGATGCCATGAACCAAGGGCAATAGTCCTCTCGAGAATGAGGTCCCTGTCTTATCAGTGAGTAAGAACCACTGATAAGAGACATGATGTAGAGAGGCCCTC
The DNA here is from genome assembly GCA_019776745.2 of Taxus chinensis. NCBI lineage: Eukaryota > Viridiplantae > Streptophyta > Pinopsida > Cupressales > Taxaceae > Taxus > Taxus chinensis. Next base: position 831,852,227 of record CM034149.1, on the reverse strand, counting down.
AATGCAATGTGGGGTTGGAGATACACTCATGCAAAGCTATGGTCATCCCATCGTGCGGAATGTCATCAACATCAAAAAGGGCACTTGCAAGCTGCTCTAATCAGCCCTACATCTGTGCTATACTCGATCAAGGTGCCCATCATCAGCACGTGAAGAATCTGCCATACATCCTCGATGGTCACAATCATCTCTCCTATCGGCAGTCTGAAGCACTGACTCTCGCTATGCCATCACTCAGCTAGCGTAGTCAATAGGCCATGATCCAATATGATGGATGACATCCGAGACACAGGGCCTAGCCCCACTGCCTCAAGAAGTATCGCCATGGCTCGCCAGTCACACCGGTGCATACTACCCTCTAGCTCTACTATCTGGGTATGTCACTCCTGCATCTGTAAAACTGGTAATCGTCTCTGCAAAATAACAGGTCGCTAGTCAGTTCCTAACATTTCTTCTAAAAATCTATCTACCCTTTTAGGGTTAACCCAAAAATCCTAAAAATTCTTCTAAGTGTCATGTTTTTGACACTTTCCTATCTTTTCTCCACCTGTCTAGGGTGCCTGTGCACCCTTTTGGGCATGTGCACCTCATTTTTGGCACTTGCACTTGCGTGTGTGTCTTTTGGCGCTTGCACCCTCTTTCAGGTGCTGCACCCCCTTTTTGGCATGTGTGCCACACCTTTGGTGCTTGCGCTTGTACGCATATGCTCCCGGTGTGTGTGCACCACTTTTTCATGTATGTGCCATGCTTTTCACATGTGTGCCCCATTTCCCATGTGTGCACATGTGCACACATGTGTTCATGTGTGTGCATGCACGTGGGTGTGTTCTTTCCGTGCCTGAGGGTGTGCACGTGTGTGCTTTGGTGCATGTGCCCCCAAAGGGACACCTGTGCTCCCTATCCAATGCTTGCCTTGCATGCAGGTATGCCCAACGTGACTTCCTAGGGCTAAATGCCTCATTTAATGCATTAATGACCAAAATTACTAAGCTAGGGTTCAATACTCACAAAGGGGCCATTGTCTGCATGTCCGTTGGTACCCTCGGATTGCATCTGTGCACCTCAATCAATCTCATGTGCGATCACCATGGTTCTCGTCAGTATCAAAGCCTCATAGTAAAATTTCTAAACAGCTCGGTTAAAATGAATTGGTCACGATGTTTTTACCCCCCCCTGGTGGGGTATATTAACTCATTTTTCACCGTCAGGAGGGCCGGGAGGCCTTTTTCGATCGCCATTTTCTCCTCTATTCACTGTGGAATAATTATATTTTTTTTGTTAAATAATTATTTTTCTCTTCTTTTTCACCGTATTGGGGCATTTTTTTTGTCTGATACCCCTTTCTTCTCCCTCGAACAATTTTATTGCTCCCTGGTAATTTTTATTCTTCTCCACACTCTCGTAAATAATTATTTTTCAAATAATTATTTTTTCTTAATGTTTCCACTAAACAAGGACATTATTTGTCACTTGTTTCTTCTTTCTTCCACCTAGGGCACTTTTTGTTTCCCCTAGGCCCTTCATTCTCTTTCTTCTATTTTCTTCTACTGTTCACCACAATTTGGAAAGCAAAAACAATAAAAACAATATATATGTCAAAAATCCAAAAACAGGGCAAAATTTTTCAAAAAATCCTAAAAAGTAAAAAAAACTACAAAAATGGTAACTTGCTTATTACGGCTGAAACTTGTGTCTTGCGCATGGTATTTTCTCCATATCCTATTGGTTTGTCTCACATCTTCCCCGATTAATACGACTCGTGGATCACTAGATTCACAACCATTCACAAAGCTAGTTGCTTGCTTCGTCTGTACTCTAGGGCACGTTTGTTGCCTGGTGCTGTTTTATTGCACACAAACACTTTTCTTGGACCCCATGTCCATTATCATTTCCCCTTGCATGTATCCTTTCTCGGGGCATCATTTTTAACCCTTTTCATCAATCAAGAACTTGTGGATCTCTTCAGCACTGATAACAAAACATTTGTACAACTGTCTTGACCATTGTTGGGTTGGATATGTGCATTCGTACTTGTTTTCCCTATTAAATGAGCTTGTTTCCTTCTCGTATTGCATTGCATTGTTGTATGTTGTGTGGAGTTGGTATTTTCAGCAATGGACAATTGTTCGTAGTAGGGATTTTCATGTCATTCTACCTTTGTCGTATGCTTATATTTTTCATAAGGACCGATGACGTAGCTCTCTGTGAAAATATGATGACATCAAAATTGTTCCAATAAATAGTGGCTAGAGGCTAAGCTCTTCCCTCCCCTCCTCCATATTTCTTCTACATCACTTCCCTTTCACCCCTAATCTTCTCTCTCACCAGGGCATCCTGCCTCTTCCCCATTCTTCTACCTATCTCTCATCTTTTTTGATCGTCGATCAACTTCTTTCATCAGCCCATCGACACTCGAGGGGGCATCTCTCTCTCCTACTAATTTTTCTTCTATCCCTTCAAAATTTTCTTCCGTCTACTATCTTTGAAGTGGCATCACTTACACCACCCCAAAGAGGGGAAAATGTAGACACCTATAATTATGCCCAAGCAATTTAAATACTTAAATTGCGCTAATTATCCCCTTTCTCACAAATCAATGACATATCGTCAAAAGTGCTCATATTCCCTCTTATTGTTCATTAATTAATTACAATATGCTAATTGATTAAGTCACCTATCCAGCTAATAACCTAATTAACGACCTTCCGTTAATTATTTACCCCTTCTACCTAAACTAATTAATTATTATTAATTAATTAGCCTTCCACTTCATTTAACCAACAAATCAATATTTAATTGATTTAATCCCCTCCTAATGGCCTAAATCGTACTAATATTCCTCTAATTGGCTTCTATAAGCTTACACCTACCTATTAGTTAATCACCTTTGATTAATTAAAACACCCCCCAACTCCCATGACTTGCTAAGCATAAATTAAACCCTTCTAAAGTAAGGTTACCTTTAATAAAGCAACCTTATCCATTCCTAATCATGTTTTACCTTTATCCCACATGCAAAGGGATGAAGTGTTTCCTTTATCCATTGGGCTATATAAGGAGCCCTCCTTCTACCTTTATACCTACACCTAATTCCCTTGAGAAAGAAAAAGAAAGCACATAGTCTTGCACTAAAAGCCTTTTGCCATTCTCAAGCCCTTCCATCATCCATCTTGAAGAGCTAAGCCTCACACCCAAGCATCCTTGAAGGATCAAAGCAAGAAATATTGTTGATTGCCATTGGACTACATAGGTCCATTTGATTTAATTAGGCAATTTAGAAGAATAGAGTTCTTGATTTGCATTATGTTTGATTTCACTATTTCAAAGTTATGATGCTAGTGTAGGCCTTGTTCATTTCTTCATCTTGATGGTACACTTTTTCTTGTTTCTAGCTAGGTTAGGGAACTATTTTAGGTGGTAGTTCTTGCTTTTAATCTAACTTTTACAACCACATTTGTGTCCAAACTAGTTCTCTATTTTAAGTGGGTTTCATCTCCCTTGAAGGGCTTCCTGCCAACATTCTGAATCATTGTCTCTCTTTCCATGTGCAAATCTTATTGTTTATTACTTTTGAATGAGTTCTGTGGTTTCACCTCATCAACACTAAGTCTGAGGAATCCTTGAATTGTATGTCAAAATTTGTATCAAGCATTGATTCACCCCCCTATCCTTAGTCTACTATAATTTACAAGTGAATTGGCATCATATACTTCATCCTCCCGAATCAAGGGCTAATAGCTTGGAGGAGGTCCTAAATTATAACACAAGCAATGGCTATAGAGATAGTCTCTGGAAGCATCATCATAGAGATAAGTATCTCAGTGAAGATGCCAAATCTCATTATGAAGATGATACTAAAGTAAATATTGAAGCATAATTGACTAACGTTCCCTGGGGGAATTTAGCCAATTAACACCACATTATTGATTGAAATAACCCATAAATCTCATTTAGGATGGCACTTTATGAAAGAATCATGAAGAGAAAATCAATTATCTTGAGGAATAGGCAGTTAGCATTTATTAGATAATGAAGAACATGAAAATGACCTCTAAGAATTTGAATCTCAAATGGAATCTAGTATTGACTTGAACCTCTCTTCAAACCTCTCACAATAACCCCATAGTCACCTCCACAACATCTAATACAGAACTTCAAAAGTCTCAATCTTAACCTCCTAGTTGACACGTAAGTCTTTAATTAAAAATAAGACACTTGCATGAGATCACTGAAGAAGAATTGACGTATCTTAAAAGCTGAACTAGAAAGAAGCAAAAGAAAGGTTAGTAATATGTAATGAAAAATTGGAGATTTTATTCTCTAGATGCTTTGGATGGAATTCTGGATAGTCCCAAGAGCAGCGTGAGACAAGACATGACTAGGATTCAAAGGAGCATGCCACAAAGAAGTATGAATTTACGACAATGCTTTGATGGTCCATCTCAGACAAACAAACATGATAGAGGACCAAGGAGTTCAATCCTTGCTTAGAACGCCTAAATCAATGGGGTATAACCAAATGCATATCCACTTATGAATGAAAGTTTAAGTAGTTATTAAGATTTTCCATTGTCACCTAATGTTTGGACATAGCAGCCAAGGAATGCATTTGAATTCATGTCCTATGGATAACCAGGCCCATGTTAGGGAATTCAGAACAGATGAGAAAACAAAGAATAGTTATATTTTTTATTCTTTTCATACTAGTAAAGAGATTAGGTCACATAGCTTAATACTACCTTTAGTGAACCAAACAATCATCTTTGGAGAACTTAGAATACTTAGCTAGATGGTATGAATAAGATAGTGTGTTATAATTGTAACATGAGTAGTACATGCAATTTTCTATGTAAGTGTTAAGGTAGTCATCGACAGTGCTAAGTATGTTTAGAATCTCAATATCATACTCATATAGGAATTCACCAAGAACATGGAAGTTGTGTGTATTCTAATTATCATAAACCTAAGACACTTTGCAAAGCATTTTTATCAAACTATCAACCTCCTAGGCATAATAGCAGGGACTCAATCAGTCAATAGGGTAAATCAGTTAAGAAGGTATAACACTATAGTATGAAAAACACTCCTAAGATGTGTGTCAAAGGAAAGCCGTGGGAGAATCTAATACTAAGTTGTGGACACTCAGGAAAAGTGTTGATAAGAATGAGAGCAAGAAAATTTCCAATCATCGAAGGACCTTCGATCAACAGTCAAGGGAAATGCAAGTCAATGAAGTTCATCATTATCTATCAGGAATTCAATACAGAAGATGAAGGATTCAGTCCTAATTGATAATTCTGATCACATCTTAGCCAGTGCATCCAAGAAGATTAATTAGGTATCAAGGGAAAGAAGAGAAAATATGGAGTCAATTCATGTTTGCTTTAATGGTCTCCTTTGCCACTAATAAATTCCGTAATGGGGTGCCTCTTACTTGAAACTCCAAGGCATGATACATGTGCCTTCTCAAGACATTAGTTAGTTAAGGAAATGAATGGCACTTAAAGGAATTTGGGTGAAGTTTTGGAAGTACACTATGCATCCTAGATATTGAATTCCTCATACAGCCAGGCTTCTCCACTCCTAAGAAACTTGAGGAAATAACCTATAACAAGGTATGACATGTTTAGACCCCTAAATGATCCCCCCCATAGAAGTCTGTTACACTTGCTTAGTCAGCATAAGGAAATTGTTTAAATTATCCAAGAAGGGAAATAACGATATAACCTCATGTCTCTTCCTCAATGATGTCATCACACTGAATCATCTGTTTCTGAGAAATGAATTGACCATAGGAGTCTAATGGTTGATGTCTGATCCAATTCCCCATAAATATGACATCATGTAAGGACACCTATTCTATAAGCTATGAACCTAGGTTTTTCCCTGAACTCTGACACAATTATACCACAAGTATTTGAGCCTGTCTAAATGTGATCCTAGTTGTGATGATTTTGTGTAGCTTAAGACCATAATTACACAGTGTACGTTGTCATCTCTTAAAAAGCTAATGATTCCATTTTTTCCATAGTGGTAAGATAAGAATATGTCATGGTCTAGAAAAATTCTGAGTTGTTACACTCAAATAGTCAAACAATAAGAAGATGCAACTGTGTTACTACAACATCTCTTGGAGGACAAATAACAAATTTATTGCTTCATTCCCTTCAAGAATTAAGATATCATGATTTCAACACATCCCTTGATAAAGTTACAAGAGACCATCAAGGTAACAGAGTCATGAGTTCTTTAATAAAGTAAAAGAACCATCAAGTGCAAATGATTTGAGTTTTCCCATGAAATTATTCATGTTCTATCAAAGGAATTTGGATGGAGGAATGAAATATGTTTTCAGAGGAATCTATTATGAGAATACAGTGCTACTTGGAGTTAGAGAACATGATTCAAAAGGAGAATGTGCTTAATGAACTTGTAAAAAAATAAGGCATCGGCATCATTTCATGCAGTACCCCCAGGTCTAATTTTATGCACTAGTTATAAAGGTCTAATTTCTGAGTGGTCAGATTTATTAGGTTTTTTCTATGCAACATGATAGAAGGTTGATGAGGATAAGTAGTTTTCATGTGCATACATGTAACAAGTAATGAAGTCATTCCAAGGTGGTCTGAATCCTTGTGAAGTCATGTTATTCACAGATTGTTTATGCCCTATCTGAACTGATTGAAATTCCAATCAATTTATATGTGGAAGATTTCTAGCTTGCGAAAATTCATCTCTACCTCAAGGCATCAATCTGATTGGGAGGGAGAAAAATGGGAACATATGTTCAAACAAATCTAATATAGGCCTCTTAATGAGGCATGATATTCCTAGCCCCATCCGGTTTTTCAATATATATCGGTATCAGGTATATTTCTTACAGTTGGTGGATCAGTACAGAGAAATTATGAGAACTCGTGTGAAGAATTTTAGGGAGAAAAAACTCCCAATGTTAAATGTTAATTTTCTTGCCTCTCAATTGAGGTACAAGTTGCTTGCCAAGAATTACAAGAAGGAGGAGGTAATTGCACCCACCTACCCTCTAATGGTCATTGAAAAGGGCCAAGGATATTTTTAAAATCATTCTATAAATTTAGGAGCAATGGATTTGAATGAGGTATAGGCCTCCATCAATCATTTCCCCAATACCTTGATGGAATTCCATAGCTAATCAGCTGAAGAACAATCATAACACTTGGAGGAATTCGTTCATTAAATTCTTTGGGTTTTGTAATATTGGATTGGCTGAGACTTGGAAAACCTTTGTCAATGGGTACAACTTTTCACAGAATAGTTGAATAATTGAATAGGTATCAGGAGGACCTGCTAGATCTTAAGTACAAGGGGGGGGGTGATGAACCCCCTTTTGACATGTTTTATCCCATGTAAAACCCTATTGCACTATGTATAATATTGACGTTTTATAATTAATACTTTACTATGTTTTGGAAGGAAATGTTGTGCATATTATTATTATTTTTAATCTTGTTATTACTTCTTCAAATATGGCATGAATGAACATTTATGAGTATTAATAGTTTATTTGGGAAAGCATACATTGATTCATCACAAGAGTTAACTGCAAACTAGCACACATGACTTATTTGTGCACTGGCACAGGAATAGCCTTATAGCATAGGAATCTCCTTTGCATTAGCGCAAGACACACCGTGAAGTTCAAGACTCATCCAAATCACTAATCTAGACTCACTTGAAATGAGGGACTTGTGCAAAAGAGATAAATGGCTCAGATGGATGAACTATAAGTGATATAGCTGACACATTAGTCAACACAATGACATGATCTATTAGAATTTAGAGGATTTTAATTATTATGAATTTAATCAACCAATGCATTTAAATATTAAAATCAACCATAAATCATTAAATGTTAAACATTATGCAATGTAATAAATAAAATCACATAATATATTAATTAAGTAATACATACCAAAAGTAAGAACACAGTGCCACAGTGTTTATAGTGGAAAACCCTAAATAGGGTACAAACCACTGTGAAATAACTTTTTAATTTCCAAGAACCAAACTTACATCCAGTAACTTTTCACCTCCTCCTTTCAACCCTAATCACAAGGGTAAAATAATATTCACCTTTGATATTTCATTTGAACATATCAAATGAGGACCTAAAGTCCTTTTTATATTAGGTGATTGGGTATGTGTCCCGACCTACCTTTTCAACCTTATCCGTTGACACATATACCTATGTTTATAATATTTAATATTAGAAATATAATCATTTCATGATATTAAATATTTAACTGAAAGTATATACCTATTTTAGCATATTTAATAATAGAAATATAAATATTTCATATTATTAGATATTAACCTATATATATTATTGATGGACCCATATACATTAAGGGTTGGCCATAGCACTTAATCATTATGTTCCAACATGATCAAGAAATGTGAACTACCACCTCAACCTTCATGCATATTATGAGGGCCATGCAATCCTAACTTAACTTTAGTTCCTTAAAGATGTTATGCAGACAAAAACTTATGGACTTATGATCATCATCATTATATGGAATCAATTTAGGATCTGCAATATCTTCTGGTGCCGATTGACTATCTCAAAGGATTTAATTAAGGTATGATCCATAAACTGCCTAAATTTTAAAAATAAATAGATCACTATGATCATGAAATATGAATGAAATATGTGATTTACTTTTAACCAATATAATGTGTATAAATAATCACAACTATACTACAAATTGAGGAAAATAATGCAAAAGAGACACAAGAATTTATCTTGGAGAAACCCAAGGTGGGAAAAACTCTAGTGGGTACAAAAATTGCTTCCCTTTCACTATGTAAATCTTCATAAATAAAAATTATTTCCAATAACTAGCTTCAAGAAGGATTTAAGACTCCTTCTAATTGCATTTTCCTACTCATAATCCTCAACAATGAAGAACTCATTATCAATGAACAAAATAAGTAAGAAATGCAACTCCTCCTCTTTTCTCACACTTGTTATCACTAAAAATCACTTGCTAGGATTATTATTTGCACTCATATTTACAGTTATTATGCCCCAAGGATGAATATAAGGTGAAATGAATCATTTGAGAAGACCAAACATTTGCAATTGTTTGAAATCTCCATTTTGGAATTAAAGGGACAAAACATTGTGACAATTACTACATCCAAACAACAACTGAACAACATATCAACCATAGTCAAACCACAACATATATGCCGTAGTTTACAACTAATACACAAAAATTAACCAAAAACGCTTTCTTTTGTCATTTGAAGGTGTCTAGATCAAATTTAACCCGACTTATCCATTTTTCTATAATAATGAACATATTGAGGGTATGTTTTACAAGTATAAAATATGGAGATTACATAGAATCAGGTATTTTGGATCCATTTTTGGATCATACCTCTCCAATTTGAGGATTTTAAGTCCTTAAAAGCTTCAAGGATAGATGAGGTGAGGAAACATATTCCCCACATCCTCTTTGGAATACCACCCTGCACATGGAGGTGTATCTGCTGGATTGTTTAAATGAACATATCATCTTTGTGGACTTCCAGTCCCACTTTTCCATTGTCTCTGCATGGTAATCTCAAAACAACATTAATTGAATTCCTAGGAAAATAACCAAAACATGTCTCAAAAATATTTTTACTAGTACTAGGAATAGCCCTGTCATAAGGCCGTGGGATATATGCAAAATCCTCATCCCAAATCCTAGGATCTCTCATAAACTAGACCAAGGTATGGCTTACCACCTTTATCTTCTCATCTGAATCTGGATGACATGTAGTAGACCTCATAGTATCCATATTCTCCCATAATATAGACCAAAAATCACCAATCAACCATGAGTCCATGTCTATCATAGGCAAACCAAAATGAACCCACATATCAACAAAAAACAACTTCGTTGTATCACTGGTCTTCTTGCAAGGAATGTGAATACCCACTTTAAAGAGTTGATCTCTTACCACAAAATATCATCATACCATTTTCTAGAAGTAGGTAAATTGTCCATAAAATCCAAGGAGAAACTTATCCATGCTGGAAAAAAATTGATAATTACATACATAACCCCAAATTTCCTTCACTACATGAAACAAAACTCATGACAAAGTTAACATCTGTTATCTGCATGTTTTGCCAAAAAACATACTTGTGTAAGTGCATAACAGTCTCTGTCACACCAGAGTGACCAACCACCCTTGAAGTGTTTTATTTTCAAACAAATACTATAATTGTTGTTTCTTTTTATAGGAATCTTACATGGACTACCTATGGAATCCCAAGTTTAGAAGTGGGCCATCGGGTAACAACTGCACCATATGCTTAATTGGCCTATCTAGGGGCAGCCCCATGGGCTCTTCCCTGAACTACAACATAAACTATCCCATCTGCTTCTACTCTTTTTTAGTACATATGTTATGAGTGGTCTCATATAAAACTTCCTCATCTTTTCTATCACTTAGAAGAAGTAAAGAAAATATCCCACTAGCATTAAGTTTTTGGGATTCAATGACACTTACCAAATAGATATTCGAATCTCATGAATATGATGAAATAACACAACTCTTACCATCCTTTACCAAGCAATATTGGTTGGCTCTCCTCACACAGATAACCTCCCTGATATACAATTATGGGCTACCAAATACTACACCACACACATCAAGGGGAACAAAATCCGCAATAACTTCATCAATAAATTTTTTGTCAATACCAAAAGTGATCTTATAGTACTTATTAACCTTGATGTCTACACCTTTCTTTACCGAACCCAAAGAATATAGACTTGGGTGATTGTAAGTTTCCAACATCAGCCTATTAATTAGCTCTTTAGTAACCAAATTAGCTTGCGAACAAGTATCAAAAAGAGTGTCCGGGTCTTCTTTAACTGAATTTTTATATGAAAGAGCTTAGTAAGTTCATTCTCTTGAGCATTACTACTATTACCCAAACATACCTCTCTACAGATAGAGGCACAACACATAGTCTCATCCACCTCTTTGCTGTAAAACACATCCTCTCCCTAGAGGGCAGCCATGGCCTTCTTATTTTTGACTTATTTTTGAAGGGATACAATTCCGGGTGGAGCTTCCAACATTTTCCCTTGGAATGAGTGTTAACATCACAACGACCACAATGAAATTTAGTATCCTTAATGGAAGTATCATTTTTCTTACCTTTCCCTTTTTCCTTTCCCCTTGGCTTAATGTCATCTTCTTTTTCCAAAGCATGATGAGAGGTAGATGAACTCTTCTTCTTGTCCATCTCTAAATAGTGGGATTTAGAAAATGCCTCTTCTACATCCATCGGCTTGGCCAAGATGACTAGTATCCTCAAGTAGCTATTAATTCCACCAATATACTTCATTAGAAGATCCCAGTCTGCTACATCTTTTCCCATCTATATAGATTTCTTCTGAAACTTACTAGTGTACTCCTGTACATTCTGGACTTGCTTTTTCCTGAGATACGGGAAATACATGGACCTCTCTTCCTCATAAAAAATAGGATAGAACTTTCTTATTGATTATTATTTTTAAATTCATCCCACTTAGTAATAGGGTGAAGCTTCTTAATAACCAAATAATGAACACAATGTTTAGACCAAGTTAAAGCATGATTGGTCAATTTTAACTGAGAAAAGGAAATATGTTGACTCTCATTAATTTGATACAAACTGAAATATACCCCTAGTTGAGATAGCCACTGGTCTAGCTTCTTAGCATTCATGTCTCCATCATAAGGCTGAATTTCTATCTTGGCCTCTACTTTGAAAGGGGGAGGTTTGGGAATGGCACGGGGCTGCTCTTCTTCATACTCATGAGAATATTCTTCATGAGATCTGGGTGTCTCATTTGTAACACCAAGTTTATCCATGAGTAATCCCATGATGGACTCCAATGTTCCTATGGACAAGGAAATAATACACACATCCTTGGATAAAATTTCCACATTTACCTCCAGCTTGTAGAAATGTTCTTCTCCACTATTTTTTACATCTTCTCTATGAGCCATCTCTTGAATTCCTTACTTACACTTCCTTGTAGAAATATTTGCTTCAAAATGAATAAGGCTACCTTCACCAATTTCTTTTACCTTTTGGGCAAGGGGCATCTAAGGGTAAGATCAACAAAAGTTTAACCACACAAAAATTGAAATCTTAACTACTTCGATACTAATCTGATCCGTAAACTTCCTAAATTTAACAATAAATAGATCACTATGCTCATGAAAAATGAATGAATTATGTGAGTTCCTTTTAACCAATATAATTTGCATAAAAAATCACAACTATACTGCAATTTGAGGAAAAGAATACAAAAGAGAAACAAGAATTTATCCTGGAGAAACCCAAGGTGGGAAAAACTCCAGTGGGTAAGAAAATTGCTTCCCTCTCACTATGTAAATATCTAGAAATACATTGCCAATAATTAGCCTTCAAGAAGGATTCAACACTTCTTCTAATTGTATTTTCCTCCTCACAAGCCTCAACAATGAAGAACTCACTATCAATAAACAAAATAAGAAAGAAATACAGCTCCTCCTCTTTTCTCACACTTGTTCTCACTCAAAATAACTTGCTAGAATTATTAACTAAACTCATATTTATAGTTATTATGCCCCAAGGATGAAAAGAAGGTGCAACAAATAATTTGAGAAGCCCAAACATTCATAAATGTTTGGATTCTCCATTTTGGCGTTAAAGGGACAAAAAAATCTTGACAGTTACCTCAGCTAGACAACAGTCAAATAAAAACTTGACCATAGCCAAACCACAATAGATTTATAGTAGTTCATAACTAATATCTAGAAATTAACTAGAAATGCTCTCTTTTTCATTCGAAGGTGTCTGAATCACCTTCAACACAAATTACTCATTTTTCTATAATAATGAACATGTTGAGGGTATGTTTTACAAGTATCAAATAAGGAGATTATATAGAATTGGGTATTTCATATCCATTTTTGGATCACGGGCTTATCTTTATTTAACAAGATTAGTTTAATCCAAACATGACATAGATCAATCCTTCAACGATTGTAATTCTTAGAATAACTAGTTATTATAAGCATCGTCCAATTAAGTAGTTGTTATTAATTTCTAATAACCAGTCCTCTCATTGAGAGACTAGGATTTATCTGAATATAAGAGGGTGAGTGTAATGGGAATAATATTTAGTTGACTTATCGTAAAAGAAATTATTCCAATTCAATAAATTACAGATTTAGGGAAAATATTACTAGTGTGATTTGCAACATTGAACCTAATTGAACGGAAGGAGAAAGGGCCACTCCTCCCCAATGAGAAGGGATGATTTAATGTTCATTTCCTTTCTGTATTTTGTATTGATTTGAATTATCAACATTACATTATTTCAAGTACCTTTAATTATGTATTCAATAGTATTTTTTGTCAATCCATTCCATTTCCTAATCACAGTTAGTATAGTATTCAGTTAATTTCATTATTAAGAAAGTATTGAGAATAATACCAAATGTTCCCTTTGTTGCAAATAACCATGGATATTGCCCTAGACTGACAAACATAATATAAATAAAGTGCGAGTATCAATGACACTTGTCAATAAAATAGTTCAAAACCAAGCCTCTGGATCGAAAAATCCTAGAGCCCATGTCATTAATGGCATCAACCATAAACTTCATGAAACTTCTACATCCACATCTACCTTTGACCCATCAATTGATCATGCAAACATCTCCAAAAAATTCATAGATGATACCCCTAAGATAAAAATACCAAGTGAGTCATCTACTGTAATAACTACACCCATAATAAACCCCTCTCCTAAAATCCTTGACCCTACTCGTTAGAATAAAAAAAAAAAGGATCCTCCCTTAGACATTATCATTATTCCTGCTAAGGGTAAATCCATTCAAAAACCAATTAAGTATGTTGGTAGCCCCATATAAAAATGATTGGTTCACCCACATAGAAAAATTGAGCTTTTTCTTACATAAACTTAACCACCTAAAATGCCTACCATTTCATCTTCTATTATAGGACATCACGCCTCATCTAAAAATTCCCCTATCATCATGAAATATAAGATTTATCCTAAAGTTGCATCTAAATCTATCAATCATGATACAAATTTCATACCTTCTCCTCTTAAAACAATCATGAGATTTCATCCACTTGTACCCTTACCCTTGCCATTTCTTGAAGGATCTTACATCGTAATTCTTCAAAAACTCACTAAATCTTCATCCATAATATTACACCCTATCAAACCCTTCAATCCTTACGGATGGAAGCCTTCCTAATACAATTATAATGTCATATCTCCTTATCAAAGAATTCTAAGACATGATATGGATAACTATAAATCTATTCAGGATGTACTTCAAAAGGGAATACAAACAGATGACCTTCTATATTATCCCACTCCTCTGTCCAATCATCTAAAAGTAAAAACAAAACATCAATTCAAAACTCCAATCCTAAAATATCCTAAATCCAACACATCTAAATCCCTTATAGGTTCTTCTTCCCAAAAATATCCTATCCCTTCTAGAAAACCACCCCTTCAAATTGATGTTGTTTTCCTCACCAGAAGAGCTCATGTGTATGACCCAAATCAAGAAAAACCCGAAGTCACTATCATTAGAGCTACATCCAATGACCCTCCACAAAACCCACCATAATATGAATCTTCTGAGTATTCTAATCCACCAAATCCTAAATACAAATTTTATATCCTTACATCCCCTCCTACTCAAATACTGGGTAACAGTACAAGACACTATCCTTAACCAATTACATCATGCACCTGTAAAGATGCCCCATTACGATCTTATCCAAAAATCTCCTCAAAATCTTCAAGATATGATTAACACTCTTAAAAATATTACAGTCCAAGCAGACAATCCCCTTCAATTAGCTCATTTCATTGGTGTATTGCAAGCCTCTACTTCCATCACCTTTGATAATTCAAAAATCCCTTCACTACAACCAGATAAACATGACCTTCCTCTCTTCATCACTAATCAAATTAATGAAACCCACGTGAAAAGAGATATGATTGAAAATGGTGCTAGTATCAGTATTATTTCATCTTATAAATTTAAATAAATTAAGATACCTAAACTTATGGTGGCCTAATCACCAGCCATCCTATGTGCCTTTAATGACATTATCACCCCTATAGTAGGCATTGTTATCTTACCTACCAATGTAGGTCATAAGATTCTCCATGAACTATTCTATATTGTAAAATCAGATTTCCAATAAAATATATTTCTTGGACATCCTTGGATCCACATAGTTTGCTCTATCCCTTATAACTTACATCGATGTCAAAAACATGAACATGAAGATAAAATTTTCACACTTCCTACCAATCCTCATCCATTAAAAACATGCCACATGACATATTAGCCAACCTATGTGTTCATCCCTTGTAAAGAGTCATCTCACTAGGCTTCTACTAGTTTTTATATTTCTACATCCAAGTTACAAGATGACACCTCCCTCAAAAATTTCATGTAATGTCTTTCACAAGGAAATATCACCTCTTACATCTTAATTCATTCCCTACACCAAAAATGTATGAGAGGCTTGATAAAAAACCAATATATGAACCCAACATTGAAGGTATTATCTCGTTAAATCCCCCTTATCTTAAAAATATTTTTTTCTATAGAGGGATTGATCGTTCTTCCCCACATTTTGACAATCAACATCATACTAAACCGCATGTATATAATTTATCATTTCTATAAAACCAATCCTTCACACAGATGTATCTTCATCACTATGCTTGGAAGGGTTTTGTCTTAATACATTTCAAACAAGGAATACATGTCCTGGTCTTTGATCAATCCCATAAACCTCATGAGAAGTATGGGCTTGGTTTTAATAAACCTTCTTCAGATACATCCACAAATACCACATGTGGACATGTAGCAAGTCTATACTTTCCTTCTTCACCTTAGTGCGATCAATATATGGACGTAGACGATGATGTCCCCATCCCCTCTAAATTGTTTTTATTCAATACCCTTTGTTATCCCGTAAAATTGACAAGGGCAATTTTACCGATAACCATACCGAAAATTTTGTTTCGATCCCTCGTTAGGGATCCTTCGTGTTCGAAACGTCGTAAAGTACCTTCCCGGGAAATCTAGTTTTTGAACTTAGTCTTTTTGAGCCTTGTTTGGCCGGGCGCATGGATTTTCCTTGTAACACCAAGTTTTGGTGCGCCCCCTTAAAAGCCTTTGGCGCATGGTTTTCCATGTTAACACGTCTTTCGGTGCGCCAAAGGATGTTGAATCACTTTTTGATGCGCCAAAGGGCGCACATAATCTCTCTGCAACACCAAGTTTTGGTGCACCAAAGGGCGCACATAACTTCGTGTCAACAATGCATATGGGTGCGCCAAAGGTGCACTCATTCTTTTCTTGTCAAATACTTCCGTGCGCCAAAGGGCGCACACTTTCCCCTATCGATAGCAGTTTTCATGCGCCATTTCAAAAGTAGTTGGCGCATCGATGACAAGTTTTTCTATAAATATCAGTGCGCGCCCAATGTCATTTTCATTCCTTTTTGTCAAAGCACGTGATCGCTCTGGACTTGTCAGCTCTGCTCTGTCGTTATCATTGCCATGTGGACCCACTCTCTAATTTTTTATATATATTCGAGGTAAGAGGTTCTCCCTTTTTTTCATTGTGTGCTTGGTCTGTGTTCTTGGTCGTGGTTTTGGTTTGCTGGCCAGTTTTAAATGGAATATGATTAAGCTAGTTTTTCCCCCCTGAGCTATTCCATCACGTTTTCTTCTTTTCCTCCTCCTCTCCCTCCCTCTTTCCAGCTCTGCTGGAAGGGGAGCTGTTTTGAAAAGGCTTGGTCTGTAAAACCTTTTTGTAAAAAACCTTATATGACCAAGTAACATTTGAAGTGGAAGAAAAGAATGAGAGATTTGAGCAGTTAGTGTAGTTCCATGGCGCACTGGCACGTCTTGTTGCACTTAAGACAATTGCGCCCCTCGGCGCATCTACCACCCCTGTTGCATAATCAATACCAGCGCCTATGACGCAACCCTTCCGTCCTGCTGCAGTTAGAATTCGTGCGCCCTCAAAGCGCGCCCTTTTTGGATGCTACAAGTATAAATCCTGTGCTTTCTTAGAAACCCTTTGGCGCACCTTCTTTCCATGTTACATCCCACTTTCATGCGCCAAAGGGCGCACCCAGCTTTCATGCAACACAAGCCTTATTCGTGCGAGTATAAAGTTAGAAAGGCGCGGGTGCACCCTCCATTGCAGTAACATGATGTTGTGTAAAACCTTCATGCGCCGCGCCAAAGCCTTTGGCGCACCATTTGTTAATGTTACACAATCTTCCCATGCGCCAAAAGGTGCACACTGAACCCCAATGTAACACGCATTTCCTGTGCGCCCTACTATAAAATGCAACCTGCTTCATCAATGTGCCATGCGCCTTTGGTGCCAGTATAACCTCTGCAACTTTCCTTTTCTGTGCGCCTTATCTATTTGGGCCTGCCAGTTGCATTTTTCCCACGCCTTGAGCCTTAAAATCTCTAACTCTTTCTTCTACTAGCTTTCCAGTGGAAGATCAAATGACTAATTCAACCTTTTTGGATTGGGGTCTCACTTCTTCTTCGTGCAGATCAGCAACTGAGTTCAAAAGAACACATGTCTATATCAAGCAAGAAGCCCACCAAACCAAGAGGAAAGGCTAAGCTGACAGAAGAAGAGATGAAATACAAATATCAGAGGGTCAGGATGCCTGAATCACAGGCTGAGTGCAGTATGGATGTCAGAGACTCTGAATTGGGTCACATTGACATGGATGAGTTCTAGGTTAGGACTCAAAAAGTTACAAGAAGTCCATGGATGGACAACATAATAGGCAGTGCCCTGCACTTCACCGGAGGAATCCCCGTCAGCGCTGTCAACAACGAATTCATGATGGTGATTGCGCAATGTTACAACAAAGACACAAGATGTGTCGAGAACAGTAAGGGCGAGGCAGTCATAAACCTCATTGTCCTGTCACTTTGAGTTAATACTTGGCATCCCTCACCACCGGAACTACGTGGCTGTTAGCCAACGAGAATACATCAAGGCCTGGGAAGACAACGAAGACCAGTGCATGCAGTTGATGAATGAGGTCTACCTAAAAAACAAGAAGGTGGTGACCCGGTGGCCTCAGACTATCCACCGAAGTGATTTCTCAGA
Organism: Taxus chinensis; assembly: GCA_019776745.2. Taxonomy (NCBI): domain Eukaryota; kingdom Viridiplantae; phylum Streptophyta; class Pinopsida; order Cupressales; family Taxaceae; genus Taxus; species Taxus chinensis. Next base: position 831,833,984 of record CM034149.1, on the reverse strand, counting down.
GGAGCTCAGCGATACTATCACCTTCCTGAGCAGAGTCTTCGGGCTTTCAGATGCCCACTATTTCCATAAGTGGATGCTGCAGTACTTGGAGACAATGAATAAAAATTTACCCGATCAGCGCTTTTGCTGGGGTGAAATAATAAGCAGCACAATCTCTGAGAAGCTAAAACAATTCGCCACAACAGGAGTGTTCCATATGAACTCCTATGTAGTCTACGCTGCAGCGTCGGCAAGGGATTATCCGAGGCTGAACCGAAGTGGAGTATGGCCTCAGGCCAAGATATTTGATTACTACCCAGAGATGAGGCTGGAGAATAGCATCCAACATTTTATCAAAAGTTAACGATGCATTATTCTATCATGTCATCTGCCTACTGAGGCCAAACATGACTCATAGCCGGACGACCAAGAACATAGTGGCAGTCACAGAGAAATGGGGGGCCCTGTTCACACCAATTTCCCACGTTCACCTATCTGAGGGCTGCCAACTTTTTTGGGAGAGCCAACCAGGCTACCAAGGCATGCTGGGCCTAAGCTGATTCTACTAGAACTGTCAAGACAGCTGGTCACATACCATGAGAAGTGCCTCAAAAGAAAGAAGGGTGGAACTCCTTTCCCCCCTCAAATTGGGCCGATACACATGCTCCACCCACCATAAGGCGAAGGAAATGTTCACAGAACTTGAGCTACTCAATTTGAAGCATGACTTCCCAGCCAGGCCTACCTTCGACCCAAGAAGCTGCCTGCCAAAAGCAAAGCTCGATCCGATCCATGTCCCTCAAATTGAGGATATTTACATTGACGTTCTCCATGAGGTGGAACTCAGAAGAAAGGATCACTCTCGCTTAGCTTTGGCGGAAATCATCTAATACGGAGTGGCCATTGTCCCCGAAGGCTTCCAGACTACGGAAGATGAAGTAGATAAGGTGTATAATGACACAGATGGGGACAATTGGCCCTTCCCCCGGCCATTGACAGGAACAAGGCTCCTCAAACAATTAAGGAGAGGGTCAAGGAGACTATGCGGAGAACAGAGCATTGGTGTCGCATGAACGGACTAATATACCTCGGGGTAGATTTCACAACTTCCCCTTTGGGCAATGCACCTCCAAGGTCAAAGAAGCAGCTGAAAGGCAAAGGTGCAGAAGGTGAACCTAGCACCATTCAAGAGGAAGCCCCTGAAAGTCCTCTTCCTTCAGAGCCTGAACAAGTCATAACTCTTGATGAGAAATTGACAGAGGATAGTCCTATACGCCCATCCACCTAGGATGTTGGCATCGCTACAACTTCAGAGGTCCCTTCTATCCCTTCTTCTTCTCTTCCTTCCCCTCCTTGAGTGACTCAAACGACCACCCCTTTGGTCGTGTCCTCTGCCCCTTCTTCTACCCTTTCCCCTGCCTCTTCATCTATCTTCTCCTCCCTCGCTAATTTGTCTTCCTCCATTTCTTCCCTCATCTCCGAGCTCCCTTCCCTTCCTATGTCTTCTGTAGTTGCGGTTTCCCTTCCTCCCATGGACATTTCTTCGGCTATTCTTTCAATGCCACCGCCGCGTGTCTCCACGTTTTTCCCCTCTTCTACCGTTGCTGCCTCCCCCCTCTGTCTCTGGTCCTTCTTCTATAGGACCAGCTTGGATCTCTCAGCAGCTGAGCCAAAAAAAGAGGAAAATCCCCATCGCTCTGATGGACTTTTTGGTCATTCCAGCTAAAGGAGCAAAGAAACAGAAGCCGGTTACACGCTTCTCAAAGAGCATTGTAGGTGAGAGAGTCATGGAAATAGTGTACCCCAACACCCTCAAAGAGAAAGAAGATCTGTCTCCGACAGATTTCACCGTGACCCAAGTCACAATGGGGACATCCTCTGAAAGTCTCCAGGGGGAAGCTCTTTCCGCAGTTGATGCACTCTGCAAAAAGCTTCAGGAAACGAAAGAGGAGAAAAGGCTACTGAAGGAGAAGAACAAATACCTACTTCAAGCCTTACAGAAGATGGGAAGTGCACCTCCCACAACTGCCGCCCGAGACTCCCGAGCTGCTCAGTCAGGAGAAGATCAATGAGTATTCAAAGATCGGCGAGCAGGGTATGGCTGTTTCTGCTTGGAGGAGCCAGATCCTCAAGGATAGTGAAAGAGTAATCGCCGAGTATATCAGTTTATACCTAAACATCAAGAAGGCGAATAAGGAACTCCAAGCATTAGTAGGTCCGATATCAAAAGAGTTAGAACATGCTAGACTCCAGCACGAGACCTTTCAACAAATGTTCGACTGTTCAGTCGAAGATCTGGTCAAGTTCGGAGTCTTCGATCATCCAAGGGCCCTCAACAAAACTATGTCCACTCTGGACTATCAGATAGATCAGCTGGAATTTGTTTTAGAAAAGATAGACAAGGTAAAGGAAGAGGCCCTGGATGCAATGCATCAAATGGAGAAAATTGTCCTCGCCATGACTCCAGGGTTGCTCACTCCTTCCCTTACCTTGAGATCAGCTGATGACACTATCCGAATCTTCAAGGAGATAGCTTCTCAAGGGATAGGGCCAGAGGTCACATTCGACACTGAATCTATCAACAACCTACTGGCCTGTAGGGACTTCATCGGGTTCCTTATCGAGGCAGAGAAAGATTATTCCAAACTCCCGGAAAAGCTCATAGACGAGCGGGAGACTTGCGAAACAATCAGTGAACGACACAAGGATCCATCACAGGATCAATTTGGGCCAATGATCAGCAAGTTTTTGGAGTACCGTGCTCAGTTCCACATATCATCACCTGAGAAACATCAGAAACAGGCAACCCCTTTCCGGCCGCAGGATGATGATGATGAGTAGCTTCTTCTTCTTCTTCTTCTTCTTCTTCTTCTTCTTCTCTCTATTCTCCGACTTTCTTTTTGAAATGTCTAAAATGTGTTGGCACAAATGATGACATCATCCATGTTACATCATGTGATGATGTCATCCATCAAAGTTGTCAAAGTCAACATGAATTTTAGATATTTTGTAAATATCTTTGTAAATAAGTGGTTGGCTCCATTTTGCCTTCTCTCTCCCTCATCTTCTATAAATATGAGAATACTTGTTGTATTATGGGTGAACATTTTTTTAGATAGAAATAGAAGTGAGGAGAGAAAGACTTTGAACTTTCTTGTAACAGAAAAGAATAGTAATACAATTATTCAGACTTTGTGCTCAATAGTTGTGTTATACATTAGATCTTTCTTACGTTAGATCTGTATGTGTTTAATCTGTTGGATTCATATCTACTTTTCCGTCATTTGTTTATCAGTATTGCTTTGTTTATTTATGCAAGTAGGTTTGGCTCTGTTTACTACCAAACTAAAAACATAAATCTTCTGACCTTTCTGCTTTGGAATTCATTTCTTTTCTCCCTTCGGATCTGTTCTTTCTCTTCTCCCTCTTTCATTCCTTTCTTTTCGCAGCCTGGAACACTCTACTGGGATGAGATCCCAACCCCCGAAGGCAGAATCTGTGAGACTTGCATAGGTTCCTGCTAGTAGAAATAGCAATAAACCAGTTTCGCTTTGATGTCTCAAAGAGGGGGCTAAGCCTTGCACACTGTTGGCTCGTCTGTCCATAGATCTGTCCACAGCGACAGATTTTCGGACCAACAGTTTTTGGCGACTCCGCTGGGGATCCAATAGATCTGTCAGATCTATGGTGGTGATATAATATAAAATCAAAAAAATATAAGAAAATCGCTGCTAGTTTGCAAATCTGAACTTTTGTTGAAAATCCAAAAAATTTGCAAAAGTGCTCGAAATTGAAAATTTTCTTCTGAAATCCATAGATCGGGCCTAGTTACAGATCTTTAGTTCGCTGATTTTTTATCAAAGTTAACATTTTTCCGTAGATCTGAGTTTTTGACTGTTTTCTAAAAAAGTTTGAAACCCTCTGAAAAGTTAAAGAATCAGATCTGAAAATCAGCCTACTATTCTTCCCTGCCATCTTATCCTCGCTGCTATTTTTCATTAACTGCAATCGGTTTTTCAAGGAGGATAGTATTTAAATATCTAGAAAAGTGCATGCTGCTGGTTGTTGACAGAAAAACTAGAAAATCAGCAAGTACACCCAAAAATAAAGTTTAAATCTGCGCCATAAATATCGCAGATCTGGAAGGTACGCTGGCAAGTGAACCTTTTACGTGTAGCAGGAGAGCCCGTGGAGAAGTTGATCCTACTTTCGATCTGCTTCAAAGGAACAATTTCAGTGTAACACTGGCACGTTTTTCAGCATTAAGCTCGGCTAGCCGGTCATCCAGGAGTGTCTCACCTCCATGAAGAAAAAGTCTTTTACAAGGAGCATCTACATCCCTTTGTAGTGCCTTGCTGCTCAGTGGAACCACCCTCCCAACTCGTGTGCTTTTTCTAGCCTTTCAAATGGCGGTACCATGGGGAAATGCTATGGGTCCTCTTGCACTGCCACATCCAGTTCACGCGCTCCCTCACGGAAACCGAAAGAATTTTCCTAAATTCGACGGGAGCAGAAATCAAAGCACGGATTCCCACATATCTGCTTTCATTATGTCATGCAGTATTTTGGACGTGACTCACAAAGATGTGTCGGTTCACCTTTTTCTGGAAACTCTACAAGGGCCCCGCAGCTGAAGGGTTTCAGCATTTGCCGGCCTCATCTATCACCAGTTGGTAAACCTTGCGGGAAGCTTTTGAAGACAGATACAAGCCTTCAGAAGATGCATTTGCATTGTTATCACGGATCACTCACCTGAAGAAAGAAGCCAATGAGACTATGCGCGATTTTGTCGCCCGGTTCAATGCATTAATCAATCGTGTCCCTACTGCCATGCTTCCAACACCAGAGAATCAGAAGTGTTTCTTCGTGAATGCCATGAGCTCAAAAGTCAGCTTCTTGCTCCTTCAAGAGTGAGTAGCTACCCTGACCTCTCGCTCAGGCTGCTGCCATTCGGATAGAAGACAATTTGATAATATCTGGCGAGTTGAGAAAGGAATCATCAAAGTCCAAATCTTTAGATCCCTTGCCTGCTACTTCGTCTGATCCGGCATTCCAAAAGATGGTGAATGATTTGCTCGCATTAAAAAAATAGTTGGCCCAGGCTCCTAGTTCTTCATACCGAGACGTTCCACGATGGAGTTTCGTTCCCAACAATGTTTCACAAAGACCGCGTCTACCTGCAACTGCTCCACGGTTGGCGCTTGAAGCTCCTCTGGTCAATGCTTTGGCTGAAATTGAAGAGGAAGAGCAGTACTATGAAGAATCTTTGCCTCAAGATGAAGATGATCAAGATGTCGGTGAGCCGACTGGCGACTCTACTATTGGATACATGGAATTTGATGAAGATGAATCTGATGAAGAAGAGAGTACTCAAGGCTATGCAAGCAGACAATCATATGCTGTTTTTACCTACTCGCGAGGAAAAGAAGCGGAAGTTGCTGCCCATGTGTAGAAGGAGAAGGTCGTGTCAAACACGCCTCCAACCATTGTTAAAAGAGGTAATCCCCTTCCTACTCAACTCCCTGCTAAGTCTTTTCCAAAGAAGTCCTTTCCACCCATCTCTCCTCCGAATCAGCCCCCTCATATTCCTATCAAGATCAGTAACCCTGTTCCACCATCGCGAAGTGAAGGACTCATTCCCTCACTAACGCAACCCTTGGCCGCATTTGATATAATAGATCATGTAAAAAATACCAAGATCCAAATGTCTGAAGCTGAGTACCTTCAGTCAAATCCCGAACAGCTTGTGAGATTAACTAAATATATTCAGAATCAAGTTGTTACGTCTAAACAGGTTTCCCCAAAAGGAATCCTTTCCACTCCCCCCGAATCCCGCATAAATGTTGCTTCAACATTTGCATCAGGTAAGATAGAACCTTTCTATCTCTCTCTCCTAATCAACGGCCATAAGTTGAGCAACTGTATAATTGATTCCGGAGCTTCTGATAATGTCATGCCGGTGAAAGTCGCCCATGCTTTGGGCCTCACTCTTACCAAACCTTTCGGAAAATGTTACTCCTTGGAGACCAAGCAAGTGCCATTGATTGGTCAAATCAAAGACGCGCAATTTGCGTTCGCAGCTTTCCCAGATAAAGAGAGTAAAAGATGACCGTTCTCGTTGCTAACATTCCAGCAGCCTATGGAATTCTGCTAGGAAGGAGTTTCTGCAGCGAAGTTGGTGGAGAAATTCACATGGACTCGTCTAAAGCTAGAATACCCGTCAAAGGTGTGATGCAGACTTTAGAACCAGAATCGCAAAAGAAGTACTTGGTTACTAGCTTTGAGGACCCCAAAGCCCAAATCCTTTTTGAATCATCAGGGATGGGGAACTACTTTTTATCTACCGAGACGGGTACAGAGGGCATTTTTGTTCAAGAAAAGGATCTTAATGAGATCTGGACCTTGCAATTTGATGGCAGTTGCGCGACTAGTGGGTGTGGCGCCGGAATCGTGCTGATATCTCCCGAAGAGGAGGTAATTCCTCTTTCTTTCAAGTTGCAGTTTTTCAATACTAAAAATACTGCTGAGTATGAATCTCTGTTGCTTGGTATGCAAGCTGCAAAGGAAAGGGGAATTAAAAATCTGAAAGTTCAAGGTGATGCTGAGCTAGTTGTAAATCAGGTCAAAAGGATTTACCAAGTGAAAAATGAGAGGCTCAGGCACTACCGTAACACAGTATGGGACAGCATTGAAGAATTTGATGCCTTTTCAATAGGAGCAATTCCAAGAGCTCAAAATGATATGGCCGATTCATTGGCCGTTTCGGCATCTCTCATGCTCCCACACCCGGGTTTGAAAACGAACAAATACACCATTGAAGTGGTTTTCCGCCCGAGCGTGCCAGACAACTCTCAGCATTGGCAGGTATTCAATGATGATAATCACCTCATTGCCTTTCTAGAAAAATCAGAACATTTTGATGAGTTGTATTTTGAAGGATCCACCTCTACATGCCGTGAATCAATCAACAGTCAAAACCATGAATCAGAGGAGCAGGACGGCATATTTCAGCTCAAAGGAAATAAAATTCCGAAGGGCCTGGTTTCTCTGGAGCGCTTGTTTGACAGGCACGACTGTTTTATGAAAAAGAAGAAGCAAGATGTTCCTGACTCATCCCCAGAAACAGAACCAGTCAATATAGGTTCTGAGGCACATCCGCAATTTGTAAACATTGGCAAATGTTGCACGCCTGAAGAGAAGCGGAAATTTGTCAAGTTGCTGAAGAAATATATAGATGTGTTGGCATGGTCCTATGCCGATCTAAAGTCCTTCAAGCCAAAGGACGTTCAACATGACATACCGCTGAAAGAAGATGTCAAAGCCTTTCGCCAGAAGCAAAGGCACTATAATCCGAAGATTTCCGGCACCATCCAGGCAGAAATTTAGAAGATGCTGGATGCAAGAATCATCTTCCCTATCCATCACAACACTTGGGTGGCGAATATTGTGCCAGTGCGCAAGAAAAACGGTGAGATACACATATGCGTAGACTTTCAAAATTTGAATCAAGCTTCACTGAAAGATAACTACCCTCTTCCGATAATAGATCAGGTTCTGTAAGCAGTAACTGGATCAGAAATGTTGTCTATGCTTGATGGTTTTTCAGGCTACAATCAGATTGAAGTCTCGCCTGAAGATCAATTCAAAACAGCATTCACTACTCCCTGGGGTACATTTGCCTACAACAGGATGCCTTTCGGCCTAACTAATGCTGGTGCTACTTTTCAACGGGCCATGGACTTCGCATTTAAAGGTATGATGGGAAAAGTCATTGTAGTTTATCTAGATGACTTAACCGTGTTCTCTAAACAACGAGGTGATCATTGTGATCACTTGGAGCAAGTATTGGCCAGGTGCCGAGAACATGGAATTTCCCTAAATCCCAAAAAGTCTGTTTTTGGAGTTACGGAAGGGAAGTTTCTAGGGCATGTGGTTAGAAAAGAAGGAACGAGGATAGATATTGAAAGGGTTAAGGCTATTCAGAGCCTTACTTTGCCTACAAGCAAGACTGGTGTTCATTCTTTCTTCGGAAAGGTGAACTTTCTTAGGCGTTTTGTTCCTGATTTTGCCGAAAAGACTCGCCACATATCAAACATGATGAAGGGGTCACCAACTTTCAGATGGAGTGAGGAAGGGAAAAAGTCATTTGAAGAAATAAAAACTTCTGTTGCCCATGGACCAGTCCTGGTATGTCCCGACTTCTCCAAGGACTTCATCATGTATAGCTACGCATCAGAACATACTGTGTCTACAATCTTAATGCAAAAGAATTCAGAAGACATTGAATCCCCGATTGTATTCATGAGTTCTCCCCTCAAGCCTCACGAGTTGAAGATGACTCAATTGGAAAAGCATGCCTTTGCCATTGTCAAAGCAGTGAAGAATTTTAGGTATTACATTCTAAACTCGCATACGGTGGTGCTGGTCCCTAACACGGCGGTAAAATCAATTCTAACTCAGCAGGAGTTAGGAAGCTTGAGAGGGAATTGGATCGTAAAGGTCCAGGAATATGACCTGGATATTAAACCTACCAAGCTGGTGAGGGGCAAAGGCCTGTGTCAGCTAATGGCTGAAAATGAAAATTTAGAAGACCCTAAAGGAAAAGAGGACTGTACCGACGAAGAGCAAAGCCCTCTAAAGGAGCCTGATTCTCTACCTCTGGTTCTATTTGTTGCAACTAGTGATGAGTGGTACTCCGACATCACTTTCTTCCTTACCTACGGCGAATGCCCAATGCACCTAATTGCGAGGGAGAAGCGCACTATAAAGCTCAGAGCAGCTAAATATGTCATCTGGGATGACGATTTATATAAGCGCGGGATAGACGGTGTCTTCCTGCGATGTGTTGACAAGCCCCAACAAGTAAAACTGCTGGAAAGTTTTCACAATTCAGCCTGTGGAGGCCATTTTTCTTCTTCCGTGACAGCACACAAGATCATTCGAGCTAGGTACTATTGGCCAACGCTCTTTCAAGATGCGGCTACCTGGGTGGCAAAGTGTGAACCCTGTCAGCAATTTTTCGGCAAGCCCAAGTTGGCTGCCCTTCCCCTAAGGCCGGTCATCATCAATGAACCATTCAGGAAATGGGGAATTGATTTTATTGGCGCACTCAATCCTCAATCGAGTGCTGGACATAGTTATGTCCTTACAGCAACGGATTACTTCACCAAGTGGGTGGAAGCCATACCTGTCAAGCACGCCACTTCTGAGGTGGTTTGCAGTTTTATCAAAGAAAATATCATTGTCAGGTTCGGCGTTCCAAACAAAATCATTGTTGATAATGCTTCTAACTTCTCCTCCCGAGAAGTTATTAGTTTTTGCTATGAATATGGAATAACTTTAGCACATGCCTCGGATTATTACCCTCAGGGAAATGGTCAGGCGGAATCCAGTAATAAGAACTTGGTGACCATCATACGGAAATTAGTAGATGAGAATCAGCGGATGTGGCACAAGTCTTTGTACGACGCTTTGTGGGCGGACCACATTACCCCCAAGAGATCTCTTGGCATGTCACCTTTTCAAGTGTTATATGGCACTGATGCCGAACTTCCCATTTCTGCTGAACTTCCTGCTCTACGCTTGGCACGAGTGATCGAAGATGAAACTTTTCAGAGTTCTTTAGAAAAGAGAATTATGTATCTGGCAGAACTTGAAGAAAAGAGAGTAAGAGTGGTCGACAGGATCACTGAACATCAGAATCAAGTAAAGAGGCTTTTTGACAAGAAGGCCAAGCAAAGAAATTTTCAAGTGGGAGATCTCGTCCTCTTATGGGACAAACGAAGAGAGCCAAAGGGCATGCACGGAAAGTTTGATTCCCTATGGAGAGGGCCCTTCAAAATCAAGCAACTCAATGGAGAGAATAGTTTCTATCTCTCATATCTGGATGGAGCTGAACTCCCGCTTCCCTATAGTGGGCAACATCTCAAGATCCTCAGGAAGTAGAGCTTGCTCTCTTCTTTGTACAGTTTGCTTCTTGTTGTGTGTTTGCTTTCGTCGTGTGTTTGCTTTCGGTTTGTTTTGTGTTTCCTTTGTTCTCCCTCCGGTCCCCCTTGTTTTTGACTCCGTACCCAATGGATAGGCACATGTGATCTGGGATTCTCTACCCCCGAGTTCGCTCAGGAGTAGTCCCCAGAAGGAGCCAGCTGTTATCCCATAAAATTGACAAGGGCAATTTTACCGATAACCATAACGAAAATTTTGTTTCGATCCCTCGTTAGGGATCCTTCGCGTTCGAAACGTTGTAAAATCCCTTCCCGGGAAATCTAGTTTTCGAACTTAGTCTTTTTGAGCCTTTTTTGGCTGGGAGCATGGATTTTCCTTGTACAACGAAGTTTTGGTGCGCCCCCTTAAAAGCCTTTGGCGCATGGTTTTCCATGTTAACACGTCTTTCGGTGTGCCAAAGGGCACACATAATCTCTCTGCAACACCAAGTTTTGGTGCGTCAAAGGGCGCACATAACTTCGTGTCGACAATACATATGGTGCGCCAAAGGCGCACTCAATCTTCTGTTGTCAAATACTTCCGTGCGCCATAGGGCGCACACTTTCCCTTGTCGACAGCAACTTTCATGCGCCATTTCAAAAGTGGTTGGCGCATTAATGACAAGTTTTTCTATATATATCAGTGCGTGCCCAATGTCATTTTCATTCTTTTTGTTGAACACGTGATCACTCTGGACTTGTCAGCTCTGCTCTGTCATTATCATCGCCCTGTGGACCCGCTCTCCAATTTTTGATATATATTTGAGGTAAGAGGTTCTCCCTCTTTTTCATTGTGTGCTTGGTCTGTGTTCTTGGTCGGGGTTTTGGTTTGCTGGCCAGTTTTAAATGGAATATGATTAAGCTAGTTTTTCCCCCCTGTGCTATTCCATCACGTTTTCTTCTTTTCCTCCTCCTCTCCCTCCCTCTTTCCAGATCTACTGGAAGGGGAGCTGTTTTGAAAGGGCTTGGTCTGTAAAACCTTTTTGTAAAAAACCTTATATGACCAAGTAACTTTTGAAGTGGAAGAAAAGAATGAGAGATTTGAGCAGTTAGTGTAGTTCCATGGCGCACTGGCACGTCTTGTTGCACTTAAGACAATTGCGCCCCTCGGCGCATCTACCACCCCTGTTGCATAATCAATACCCGCGCCTATGGCGCAACCCTTCCGTCCTGCTGCAGTTAGAATTCATGCGCCCTCAAAGTGCGCCCTTTTTGGATGCTACAAGTATAAATCCCGTGCTTTCTTAAAAACCCTTTGGCGCACCTTCTTTCCATGTTACATCCCGCTTTCATGCGCCAAAGGGCGCACCCAGCTTTCATGCAACACAAGCCTTATTCGTGCGAGTATAAATTTAGAAAGGCGCGGGTGCACCCTCCATTGCAGTAACATGATGTTGTGTAAAACCTTCATGTGCCGCGCCAAAGCCTTTGGCGCACCATTTGTTAATGTTACACAATCTTCCCATGTGCCAAAAGGTGCACCGAACCCCAATGTAACATGCATTTCCTGTGCGTCCTGCTATAAAATGCAACCTGCTTCATCCATGCGCCATGCGCCTTTGGCGCCAGTATAACCTCTGCAACATTCCTTTTCTGTGCGCCTTATCTATTTGGCCTGCCAGTTGCATTTTTCCCGTGCCCTGAGCCTTAAAATCTTTAACTCTTTCTTCTGCTAGCTTTCCAATGGAAGATCAAATGACTAATTCAACCTTTTTGGATTGGGTCTCACTTCTTCTTCGTGCAGATCAGCAACTGAGTTCAAAAGAACACATGTCTACGTCAAGCAAGAAGCCCACCAAACCAAGAGGAAAGGCTAAGCTGACAGAAGAAGAGATGAAATACAAATATCAGAGGGTCAGGATGCCCGAATCACAGGCTGAGTGCAGTATGGATGTCAGAGACTCTGAATTGGGTCACATTGACATGGATGAGTTCTGGGTTAGGACTCAAAAAGTTACAAGAAGTCCATGGATGGACAAGATAATAGGCAGTGCCCTGCACTTCGCCGGAGGAATCCCTGTCAGCGCTGTCAACAACGAATTCATGATGGTGATTGCGCAATGTTACAACAAAGACACAAGATGTGTCGAGAACAGTAAGGGTGAGGCAGTCATAAACCTCACTGCCCGTCACTTTGAGTTAATGCTTGGCATCCATCACCACCGGAACTACGTGGCTGTTAGCCAACGAGAATGCATCAAGGCCTGGGAAGACAACGAAGACCAGTGCATGCAATTGATGAATGAGGTCTACCTAAAGAATAAGAAGGTGGTGACCCGGTGGCCTTAGACTATCCACCGAAGTGATTTCTCAGAGGAACTCAGTGATACTATCACCTTCCTGAGCAGAGTCTTCGGGCTTTCAGATGCCCACTATTTCCATAAGTGGATGTTGCGGTACCTGGAGACAATGAATAAGAATTTGCCCGATCAGCGCTTTTACTGGGGGGAAATAATAAGCAGCACCATGTCTGAGCAGCTACAACAGTTCGCCACAACAGGAGTGTTCCATATGAACTCCTATGTAGTCTATGCTGCAGCGTCGGCAAGGGATTATCCGGGGCTGAACCGAAGTGGAGTATGGCCTCAGGCCAAGATATTTGATTACTACCCAGAGCTGAGGCTGGAGAATAGCATCCAACATTTCACAAAAGTTAACGATGCATTCTTCTATCATGTCATCTGCCTACTGAGGCCAAACATGACTCATAGCCAGACGACCAAGCACATAGTGGCAGTCACAGAGAAATGGGGGGCCCTGTTCACCCAATTTCCCATGTTCACCTATCTGAGGGCTGCCAACTTTTTGGGAGAGCCAACTAGGCTACCAAGGTATGCTGGGCCTAAGCTGATTCTACTAGAACTGTCAAGGCAGCTGGTCACATACCATGAGAAGTGCCTCAAAAGAAATAAGGGTGGAACTCCTTTCCCCCTCAAAGTGGGCCGATACACATGCTCCACCCACCATAAGGTGAAGGAAATGTTCGCAGAGCTGGAGCTACTCAACTTGAAGCATGACTTCCCAGCCAGGCCTACCTTCGACCCAAGAAGCTGCCTGCCAAAAGCGAAGCTCGATCCGATCCATGTCCCTCAAATTGAGGATATTTACATTGACATTCTCCATGAGGCGGAACTCAGAAGAAAGGATCACTCTCACTTAGCATTGGCGGAAATCATCCAATACGGAGTGGCCATTGTCCTCGAAGGCTTCCAGACTACGGAAGATGAAGTAGATAAGGTGTATAATGACACAGATGGGGACAATTCGCCCTTCCCGGCCATTGACAAGAATAAGTCTCCTCAAACAATTGAGGAGAGGGTCAAGGAGACTATGCGGAGAACAAAGCATTGGTGCCGCATGAATGGACTAATCTACCTCGGGGTAGATTTCACAACTTCCCCTTTGGGCAAGGCACCTTTAAGGTCAAAGAAGCAGCTGAAAGGCAAAGGTGCAGAAGGTGAACCTAGCGCCATTCAGGAGGAAGCCCCTGAAAGTCCTCTTCCCTTAGAGCCAGAACAAGTCATAACTCTTGATGAGGAATTGACAGAGGATAGTCCTATACGCCCATCCACCTAGGATGTTGGCGTCGCTACAACTTTAGAGGTCCATTCTATCCCTTCTTCTTCTCTTCCTTCCCCTCCTCGAGTGACTCAAACGACCACCCCTTTGGTCGTGCCCTCTGCCCCTTCTTCTACCCTTTCCCCTGCTTCTTCATCTATCTTCTCCTCCCTCGCTGATTTGTCTTCCTCTATTTCTTCCCTCATCTCCGAGCTCCCTTCCCTTCCTATGTCTTCTACAGTTGCGGTTCCCCTTCCTCCCGCGGACATTTCTTCGGCTATTCTTTCCATGCCGCCGCCGCGTGTCTCCACGTTTTTCCCCTCTTCTACCGTTGCTACCTCCCCCTCTGTCTCTGGTCCTTCTTCTATAGGACCAGCATGGATCTCTCAGCAGCTAAGCCAACAAAAGAGGAAAGTCCCCATCGCTCCGATGGACTTTTCAGTCATTCCGGCTAAAGGAGCAAAGAAGCACAAGCCGGTTACACGCTTCTCAAAGAGCGCTGCAGGTGAGAGAGTCATGGAAATAGCGTACCCCATCCCCCTCAAAGAGAAAGAAGATCTGTCTCCGACAGATTTCACCGTGACCCAAATCACAATGGGGACATCCTCTGAAAGTCTCCAGGGGGAAGCTCTTTCCGTAGTTGATGCACTCTGCAAAAAGCTTCAGGAAATGAAAGAGGAGAAAAGGCTACTGAAGGAGCAGAACAAGTACCTGCTTCAAGCCTTACAGAAGATGGGAAGTGCACCTCCCACAACTACCGCCGAGACTCCTGAGCTGCTCAGTCAGGAGAAGATCAATGAGTATTCAAAGATCGGCGAGCAGGGTATGGCTGTTTCTGCTTGGAGGTGCCAGATCCTCAAGGATAGTGAAAGAGTAATCGCCGAGTATATCAGTTTATACCTAAACATCGAGAAGGCGAATAAGGAACTCCAAACAGTAGCAGGTCCAATATCAGAAGAATTAGAACATGCTAGACTCCAACACGAGACCTTTCAACAAATGTTCGACTGTTCAGTCAAAGATCTGGTCAAGTTCGGAGTCTTCGGTCATCCAAGGGCCCTCAACAAAACTATGTCCACTCTGGACTATCAGATAGATCAGCTGGAATTTGTTTTAGAAAAGATAGACAAGGTAAAGGAAGAGGCCCTGGATGCAATGCATCAAATGGAGAAAATTGTCCTCGCCATGACTCCAGGGTTGCTCACTCCTTCCCTTACCTTGAGATCAGCTGATGACACTATCCGGATCTTCAAGGAGATAGCTTCTCAAGGGACAGGGCCAGAGGTCACATTCGACACTGAATCTATCAATAACCTACTGGCCTGTAGGGACTTCATCGGGTTCCTTATCGAGGCGGAGAAAGATTATTCCAAACTCCCGGAAAAGCTCATAGATGAGCGGGAGACTTGCGAAGCAATCAGTGAACGGCACAAGGATCCATCACAGGATCAATTTGGGCCAATGATCAGCAAGTTTTTGGAGTACCGCGCTCAATTCCACATATCATCACCTGAGTAGCATCAGAAATAGGCAACCCCTTTTCAGCCGCAGGATGATGATGATGAGTAGCTTCTTCTTCTTCTTCTTCTTCTCTCTATTCTCCGACTTTCTTTTCGAAATGTCTAAAATGTGTTGGCACAAATGATGACATCATCCATGTTGCATCATGGGATGATGTCATTCACCAAGCTGTCAAAATCAACATGACTTTTAGATATTTTGTAAATATCTTTGTAAATAAGTGGTTGGCTCCATTTTTCCTTCTCTCTCCCTCATCTTCTATAAATATGAGAATACTTGTTGTATTCTGGGTGAACATTTTTTAGATAGAAATAGAAGTGAGGAGAGAAAGACTTTGAGCTTTCTTGTAACAGAAGAGAACAGTAATACAATTATTCAGACTTTGTGCTCAATAGCTGTGTTATACATTAGATATTTCTTACGTTAGATCTGTATGTGTTTAATCTGTTGGATTCATATCTACTTTGCCGTCATTTGTTTATCAGTATTGCTTTGTTTATTTATGCAAGTAGGTTTGGCTCTGTTTACTACCAAACTAAAAACATAAATCTTCTGACCTTTCTGCTTTGGAATTCATTTCTTTTCTCCCTTCGGATCTGTTCTTTCTCTTCTCCCTCTTTCATTCCTTTCTTTTCGCAGCCTGGAACACTCTACTGGGATGAGATCCCAACCCCCAAAGGCAGAATCTGTGAGACTTGCATAGGTTCCTACTAGTAGAAATAGAAATAAACCAGTTTCGCTTTGCTGTCTCAAAGAGGGGCTAAGCCCTGCACACTGTTGGCTCGTCTATCCATAGATCTGTCCACGCGACAGATTTTCAGACCAACACCCTTATATTAGGACCACTAAACTATTAAACTAACACAATCACAACCCTTCGATTAGTAATCCTTGATATGATAGTGGATGACTCTCTTACTATTGGTGTATTTTAATGTCATGATGATCATTCCATCTCATCCTATATGGGGGTAAAGGATCATTACCTTACAAATACTCTACCACCAGATACATCTATTCTTCTTAATTAATCCACTATGAATATCAATATAGGGACCTCTCATGACCCGCACATACTCAAAATATTCCAATCCATTATTCCCCATGAATTAAAAGAAATTGCCAATTTCCTATCCAAACATAGTAATGATTTTGAATGGTATTATAGTGACATGCATGTCCTTGATCCTAATTTTATCATCCACAATATTGTCACCATCCCCAATGCTAAACTAGTAAAAAAAAATCTATGTAAGATGCATCCTCACATCGTTCTCCTAGTTAAAGAAGAATTGTAATGTTTTATTTCTACTAATTTTATTCTCCCAATTAACTATCCACAATGGGTTTCCAATATAATACCATGAATAAAGACACCAGAAAGTTGTGTATTTGCACCATTTTCTAATACCTTAATCTCGCATTTCCTAAAGATGACTTCCCACTACCTAACATTGATCAAATTGACGATCTCACAGTAGGCCATGAAATGTTATCCCTTATGGATGGATTATCTAGATATAATCAAATTCTTATTACACCTAATGATCAACATAAAACATCTTTCTTCACTCCTTAGGGAACCTTCTTCTATCTAGTAATGCCCTTTTGTTTAAATAATGCAGGGAACACTTATCAACGTGCGATGACTTACATTTTCCATGACCTTATCCATAAAATCATAGAAGACTACATAGATGACTTATCATGATATTCTAAATGTTGGAAGGATCATCATTTTTTCCTCAACGTCATCTTTCACCATCTCCTCTAATACTCCCTTCAGCTTAGCTTTGCTAAATGCATCTTTGGTGTTTTAGCTGGTAAAATTTTAGGGTTTATAGTATCCATCAGGGGAAATGGAGTAAACCCTTCCAAAATCAAATCCATTATCAAAATTCCACACCTATCTAATCTTGACTAACTACAAATCCTCTAAGGAAGAATCCAATTGGTCTTGTTAGCATGTGTGTCTAGCGCTCCCCATGATTTTTGTGACATGCACTAACTACCTCTCATGGATCCTAACTCTGTTGATTGTAGAGGAGATTAATGCATACAGGTTTTAGTATAATGGAAATTATGGTCCAAAAAATGGTATCAAATTGATAGGTCTTGAGTCATAAAGTCACCCAAGTAACACTGGGGGGATTGTTGGCATGTGCGTCCAACGCTCCCTATGAGTTTCAATACATGGAATAAATTCCTCTCGTCGATATTAACTCTAGCGATTTTAGAAAAGATTAGTTCTAGTAGGTTTTGGTCTAATGAAAATTATGGTCCAACAGGTATGTCACTTTATCTCACAATTAATTGATCAGTGTCAGCATTTTCATCATCTCCTTTATAAATATTTTCATTTTAATTTGGATGATGATTGTCAAAAATCCTTCTATCAGTTTAAGAAATATATTCTATCACCATCCATGCTCACACCTCCACGTGAAGGAGACCCTTTTTATTTATATATATCCACTACTAATCATGATTTTGGGGCCATGCTTACACATTGAGATTAGCATGGTAAAGAACATTTTTTTTATTATGTCATTCGAACGCTCTATGATTATGAAACCCATTACATTGACATCGAAAAGTTGTGTTGTGATTTATACTTCTCAACTTATAAGCTTTGTCATTATCTCCTCAACCATACAAATTTCATCATTACTAACATCAATCCTCTTAAAAATATGCATTCCTAACCTTATCATAATGATTGCATCCTTCGATGGCTCATGATCATGATATAGTTTGACTTAGAGTTCCTCCCATAAAAATATATCAAGGGATAGGATATTGCTAATTAGCTCACCGCAGTCCCTCTTTTTAGTAATCAACCCCCTAGTGAACATTTTCTTGACGAATCTATCAATACCCTTGATCAAGAAGATTATATTCCTTTTAAAATTACCCTCTTCTTTGATGACTCTAAATTTCAACAAGGGGGAGGGGTTGGTATCTTCATCAGACATCCTTGGGAAAATCCTACCCCCAGATCTTCATTTAGAGCACATATCCATCAAAAAGGGTGCATACCTACCATTCTAGGCACGCAGGTGTCACTGTTAAAAATACATTTTTTATTGTAGGTTGTAGAGTCAATTTTTTGAATATTTCTAACAATTTACAGGTTTTTAACGATGGTTTGAAAGTTCTTTTGATGATATTTTAATCCTAAGTTAAGTTTTTACATTTTTGCTTTATAGGGGTCATTTGAAACATGTATGCTCTTCCCTCACACCTTTTGGGTGATATTGGAAACCAAAAATGTTTCAAAAAAAAAATCTTTTCTTTCTAAATAATTCAATTTAATTTTATAAATAATTAACTTTCAAAAGTTGGCTAAAAAGAACTTGTTTTTCATAATTCCTTAAGTATTTTTCATGTTTGGGTGAGACAACCTGTTTTGTATGCTCTTTCCTTGCATCCTAGGATGATCTGGGAAATAAAAACAAAATCTTATCCTCTTTTTGAAATTACTAATATTAGTGTGCAGGATCAAAAATGTGTGTAAAAGAATCAGAGGCTAAGAAAAATACTAACGTGTTTAATAAAGGTTTCAAAAAGGTGTGCTATGCAAAACCACACTAAGTTAAAAAGATTCAAAACAAACCATATTCATCACATTGTATTTGCAGGTTTGGAAAAGGGTACGCCCATATCCGCTTAACTAGAACGTAACACTTTAGGCATAACGCCTTAAGCTACAAAAATGGGGGTGGTTCTAGGAACCCTAAATAAGTCCACTTCTGAGTAACCTCATGGATGAAATAGGAAGTGCTCCACATACCCACTTGACTAGTTTTACATTGTGAGTTAGTGTCAAATTTATACGTAGAGCAACTAGAGTGAGAAAATGCGTGAATGCGTTTGTTTCTCATCATGTTCAAAGGGGGTAAAGTAAAGACGAGATACTCCTTGGAAAACCTTGGAAAATCAAGCTCCTCATAGATAAAATTGTGACACCTAGTTGAGCGAACTACTTAGGAATGCCATATCTTCTTGGAGCCTACTTTGTTAGTCCATAGTGTCTTTTCCAAACTCTCATGAAGTGATGACTTACTTTGAGTCCAAACCTTATTTATTGAACAAGGAAAGGATTCCACTTAATTTTAAACTAAGTGACACTCATCACAAGATTTACGACGTATTACTTACCTTAGTTTCTTTCTCACCTTAGGACTAGGAGAAACTATTCCCAAGTGACACTTAGTTTATTTTCACCCCATTTGATCTATACCTTTGCATTATTGTTTCCCATTTTGGGGGAAAAAGAAGGAATCTTATGGGAGTGTTATCATAGATTGTGTTTGCCACTTTTGTGTCCATTTATGCTCATCCATCTTTACGGATGAGTTGTTAAATGTATAAAGTGTGTCGATGCGTTTTTACGTCTTGAAAACCATATGGTCTTGATTTCAAGATCATCTTCATAGATAGGTTTGGTTTCATCATTATTTCCCCTTTGAGTTGTTATTTTTCTCACATTCTATCCATACAATGATGAAACTTACATCTTGTTTTCATTTATGAGAACTTGGTATAATTTTCCATATTGTATCGTTATGTTACTTGCATGATTAATAACTTCTTGTTATACTTGTACTTAGTTTTGATCCCAACATTATCTTAATCTTTTGAGAGTGTTGATATTAAATTGTTTGTATCGTAATAGCATCATCTTGATACTAAGACCTCACTTTTTAAAAGATTTTTTAATGTGTCAAGGTAGTGTTGTTATGTTATTCACATTTGTAACTTCTACTATCAAAACATAGATTTTGTTTGCATCTGAATTAGTCATAGTATATCTTGTGGAGACATTGCATCAATAAAAATTTAGTTATTAGGTCTTGTTTATATTTAAACTTGACTTAGGTGGTGATATAATATTGTCAGTATCTGATTTACACCTATCATTAGAACTATAACTTAGGGTATAATGTTCTATCAAATGATTTGACTGATTTTCTAGTGGGTTTGTGTGATTGTTCCTAAGTTTAAAATTGCACATTATTATACTTAGGATACTTTGAGATAGTGAATATTTTAAAAAATTCATGCCACGTACAAATAGGTTTACTATAACTTGAATAAAAACTTAGACGAAAAATATTGTCACACAGATTAGGCAATGCCAAGAATCACGAAGATGGTGTCTAAACGAGATGAACTCAACTTAAAGGTAAATCCTTTTATTTTAACATACCCATTCAGTGGAAATAACTTAGCACCCCTCTTTTCATATGTTAAAGAAACTAAACCCTTGGTTAACCATAGTGGAGAGGATATTGATTCATCTAAAAAATAGCACAAACTAGATATAGTTCACTTTGATTAGCTCTTATATTATAATAAAGACCAAGTACTCACAAGATTCCTAAAAATAGGATCTAAACTACCACCATAGCATGAATTGGCAATTAAAAAAATCAACCAAAAAGAAAAAGATCCGTTACAATCAACCCTCATTGCTATCGATAATCCTTTTGACGAAGGGTATGCTTCACTTCGGGTGTGTGAAACAAAAATGTTGAAAGTGAACCACCAAATCCAAATGAATATTTGAGGAGACTTTACTTTAAGGATTCATGAAAAATCAAAATTAAACATGATAAAAAATACTCACCTCCTCCTCGATTTGATGACAAAGACAATCCCTTTATTGAAGAATAAATCATTCAACGACAAATATTAAAGCTTAGTAAAAAACTAGCAACCTTAGGTTTCTCAAATGGGACTACACACAAGTAGATACTAAAGACTAAATTAGGTGAATTTTACATTGACCCATATGATGACATGACATTCAAAGTTTTTAAAGTGAATAGACCACAATCCCCCACAAAAGATAAAATCATCCAACAAGAGTTATAATAAATGAAAAACACACTTGCCACTATACAAGAGAGTAATGTTGGACACATCAGAAAGTATCTATACGAAGTGCTATCTTCCTACACCTTTGATAAATACATGTTATAGAAACCATTCCCAAAATACTTTGATATCCCTTAATTAAACAAATATAAAAGCAAAGGTGATCCTCATGATCATGTCAAATAATTCTACATGGCTTGTTAAGAAGTTGCTTATAATGATAACTTTTTATACTTCTATTTCCTCGCAGTTTAGAAGCACAGTCATTGGAATGGTTTTTCAGTATACCTAAAGGATTAATTATGATGTGACCTGTACTAGCTGGAAAGTTTGTATAACATTTCTCTTTGAATATGGAGACTGAAATTTCCATGAATGACCTCTACAATGCTAAATAAAAACCCGACGAAACCTTTGCGAGCTTCTTGCAGCGATGGCACGGATTGGTGAGTCATTTATCTTGTGTCCTTCCAAAAAAAATTGTAAACATATTTGTCCCTAACTTGAACCTTGAAATAGCCTTCCACTTATAGATGCATTGCAGCACTAACTTTGAAGAAGTTATAGAGAAGGGAAGTCAGATTGAAAAGGCTCTCATTGGAAAGGGGACGCTCAAACCTATTACAAAGGACAAACATGAGTTGAAACCTGTAGAGAAACCAAATTTATCTAATAAGAACAAGTATTTCATTGGAGATGACATCATGGACTCCAAAAGATTCCAGGATGTATAGAGTGGATTGCTATTAAAGCTTTCATAAGGACCTCACCCAAAGGCACCTACAAAACGTACATTTACACCTTTAACCGAATCATTTTTTTCTATTCTTAAATAGTTAGATGTTGTAAATATGGTATAATATACAATTACAATGGTACCATACCTAGATGATGTGCCTAAGCTAGGTTGGTTTAAGGAGCATGAATACTGTGATTTTCATCATGTCAAAGGACAAAAGATTGATAAATGCCTACGATTGCAACATTTTATACAAGACCTCATTGAACAAGGTAAGATTACAGTAGATTCACAATCTGATTCAAGATAGGGTCCTAATGAGAAGATGGGTATATTCAAAGAACCCTTTCCCAATCATGAGGATAAAAAAGAATAGAAATCCAAATTGGGGGAAAACCTCTAATGACTATAAAATCACTTCCTACATCTATCCAATAAATTATAATCCATTTGACTCCCTCATAGGATGTATCCATTCATCTGATGAACATGTGAACACCATTAAGATATTAGGGAATAGATGTGTTATAGGCATACGGCGTGCTCGTTTGGTAATAATGGAATCCTTGCCTATTCCTCAAAAAGGCTAGTACAACTTGATAGAACAACTGGAGAAAATCCTAGATAGAATTTTAATCCTATATCTCCTTAAGATTTCCATGGATCATAAGAAAATACTATATAAAATGCTTCAGAGTTCAGGGGTCTCCAAATAAGTAGATCTCGCACACCTTCAAGCAATGGTTACAAAACATAATTCTAATGAGCATATCTCATTTAATAGAAATACAATCCCACTCGATAACCTTGAGAAAAAATTACCCTTATACATAGAAGTGGTCGTTACTTGTTGTAATATCAAAAGAGTGCTTCTAGACAATGGGTCTGGTCTAAATATTTTTACATTGAAGCTAGTTAAGCAGCTAGGCCATTCAAAAGCAGAACTGGATGCTAAAACTATCACCATCGTGACCTATGATAATGATGAATGAGAATAAACAAGAACCATAATGGTTCCCATGGAATTTGGGCTGACATATCATGATAGTACATTCCATGTCCTTGACTTGGATATTCCTTGCAACATATTCTTGGGATGTCCATGGATTCATGCCATGTAGGCCATTCCCTCTACCTTTCATTAGTGCATAAAATTGGCTCATGGGGGACAAATAGTCACCATTCCCAGTAACCCAAAACCATTCACACATTGTAGAGTGCTGCACAGTTTTTCTCATGCCGCATATGAACATCTTTCAGTGGATATTATTGCCTCATTACAAATAGAGGCTATGAGAGAATGTATAGACCCATATACACTTAGCCCTTGTAATTAGAACTTTCCAATGTTGGTAAATCCCTTTTCATCATGGGAGGTAACATCTGCAAAGTATGGCCTAGGTGAAAAATTCACTCATCAGTAGGCCTTGCTAATATCATATCTCCTAAGTGTCACCTAGGACACATGGTAAACTGTATTTCTAGTTCAAAAGAATTTGGAATAGATTCCCTGAATAATTCGAGAGGTTTATTCCTAGTGGTATCTTATCCTAGGAGAATATGTTAGAAACACCTACCAGATGGATACCTGAAGGCACTATGGCATCATTTCATCAAGATCTGTAGAATATCAAATGCCATTACATGATGTATGTCATGGGCTATAATGGATTTAGATGTGGCCTCAATGCACAAGGAAGGCTAGAACCAATCCTTATTCCTTGCTTCAAGTCAAAAAAAAATAGCCTTGGTATCAGGCATCATGACGATCCACCTTTCGAGATAGAGGCTACCTTTTCTGAACATGAGGATGGCTCATCTCATTTAAATAGTGATGCAGAATCCCAGTGTAGCCTATACGAGGATCTTTCCTCCACTAACCTATTTCCAAATTTAGTTGTCTTCACCTTATCCGTATTTGATTCCCAAACCAATTTTTAGGTTACCCTAGTATACCCCAAACTTATAGATTAGGATCAAAAAAATCATGTGTGAATCAACTTCTTTGATAACGATGAAGCATTAGCAGAATTCATGGGACTCAAGGATTTTATTATGAATAGAGATCACAATAAAGGTTTCTCTATCAAACTGGATACTTGCGCATACTTTGGAGAATAAGTAGAGATGTGAGGAAGATTGAATAAAAATATCATAAGCAAGCTAAAAATTACTTCTGAAAATCCTTTTGGGAAAAATAATCATAAGTCCCATAGTGAAAACCTCTTTGAGGTGCTAGTGGACAAAAAAAACAAAGAAAACATGGAAATAATAGTATACCCATTCAAAGATGAGCCACATGTAGAGGTTGATCTCATTCTTCTCCCTAATCCTACATGGATGGAAGATTCATCTAATATTCTCATGGAAGAAACAATTAGTGTTAATATTGGTTCAGAAGAAGAGCTTAAAATGATAAAGTTGGGAGCTTCATTCTCAGCACAGGTACATAGAGTTTTGGTGGAATTGTTGCGAGAATATGCAAACATATTTATGTGGTCATACACATATATGTATAGTTTGGACCTAGAATTAGTCCTACACAACATTTTTGTACACTTAGACACCAAGCTCATCAAGCAGAAGTTAAGAAATATGCATCCAAATATTGCATTGCTTGTTAAAGAAGAACTGGAAAAGCTATTAGCAAATTTTTTTATTAAACCCATCGACTATTCGGATTGGATATCCAATATAGTCCCAGTTCAAAAGAAGCCGGTAAGTATCAAAATCTGCAATGACTTTCATGACATTAATAAAGCATGTCCCAAGGATGACTTCCCTTTGCCAAACATCGACATGATTATAAACTCGATTGACGGTTATGTAATGTTATCCTTAATGGATATATTTTTAGGTTATAACCAAATCAGGATCCCAGAGGAAGATCAACAAAAGACTGCTTTCATCACCGTTCGGGGAAGATTTTTCTATAAGTTCATGCCTTTCAAACTCAAGAATTTCGAGGCTACATATTAGTGTGCAATGATGGTCATCTTCCATGACATAATGAATGAAATAATGGAGGATTACGTTGATGATATCTTAGAAAAATCTAAAACCAGAGGTGAACACCGTGAAGTACTGAGACAAATATTCAACTTCTCTGAGATTATAAGGTTCATTTGAACCCCAGAAAGTGCATCTTTGGTGTATTATCAGGAAATCTCTTGGGCTTCATTGTTTCATAGAGAGGGATAGAGGTAGACCCCGCTAAGGTTTCAGATATCACAAGGATTCCTCCACCAATGAACCTAAAACAACTAACTATAAGGAAAAATTCAGGTAATCCACTGATTTATTTCACAGCTTGCAGATAAGTGCCATCCTTTTACATATCTACTAAAAAAAGATGTTACCTTCAACTGGGGACCAAATTTTTAGAAGGAATTTGAATTACTCAAATAATATATAATCAACCCACCTATTCTCATGTCGTCTACCCTAGGAGAACCCCTCCTACTATATATTTTAGCAAATCATTTTTCTTTTGGTGCACTGCTTTCCCAATACAACCTTAGCCATAAAGAAAGGGCGATTTATTACCTCAACCACACCTTAATCACCTTTGAGTTGAACTATCCACATATTGAAAAATCCTACCTAGCAGTAGTCTTTACTTTCCAAATACTTTTCCATTACCTCCTTAACAATAAAACTAAGTTAATATCCAAATTTGACCCTCTCAAATACCTTTTATCCAAAACTTACCTTATAGGAAAAATGACTAATTGGATCATTCTCCTTAGTGAATTTGGCATTCAGTTTTTTAACCAGAAGTATCTGAAAGGACAAGTAATGACATATAAGTTAGCTAAAGCACCACCACCAGGAATGAAACCATTGTGTTTGGATTTTCCAGATGCATCTACGACTTATATCAAATATTTTTTCATGTGTTAAGTCCACTTTTACGGGTTATTCATGTTTCATGGATCAGTAACAAGAGTAGTACTCATCACTCCCATAGGAGAATTCATTCCATGAGAATTCCACTTGGGATTCCCTTACATAAATAACATTGTAGAGTATGAGGCACTCATTATTGGCCTTAAGTTAGGTATCACCTAAAATATCCAACAGCTACGAGTCATTGGTGACTCCCAACTAATCATTAAACAAGTTAATGATGAATAAAAGGTCAAATATTAAAAACTTGTTCCATACAAGAAACTAGTAAAGACCTTGAAAGAATACATTGTATAGATTGTCTTTGAGAAAAGGCCCAGATCACACAACAAATAAGAAGATGCAATGGCTACAATTGGGTATTTACAACACATTCCACCTCAAGTGAATAAAATGTCATTCTTTGTGGAACACTTACAAGTACCCACATATGATATGCCAAAATATTATTTGGCATGTGAAGTTGTTGGTCCACTATCACCTTGGTACAACTCCATATTTAATTATCTACAAGATGGCACATTTCCCCCAAACATTACCCATACCAAGAAAAAGACCCTTTATCATCGCATAGCCCATTATACCTTCCTAGTAGATACCCTCTATCGTCATGGTTATAATGGGAAATTTCTATGTTGTCTGGATGTTACTGAGTCAGTCCACGCTATTAAAAAAGTGCATGATGGTATTTGTGGAGCACATACTAGTGGCATGATCCTAGTTAAGAAACTCTTGAGAGTAGGCTATTATTGGCCTACCATAGAAGTAGATTGTTGCAAGTTCATCAAGAAGTGTGAAATATGTCAAAAATATGGTAACTCGATACATGCACTAGCATAGGCTTTGCATCCCACCATGACTCCGTGACATTTTCTAAATGGGGACTTGATCTCATAGGGAAGCTCACTCCTACTTCCTCGGATGTCCATACCCACATTATCACCGCTACTCAGTACTTCACTAAATGGGTATAGGTTGTGTCTCTCACTTACATAACCGGTACAAAAATATCTAAATTCATAATGAATCATCTCATCTATCATTACGATGTTCCCTCTGCCATTGTTGTAGATAATGGTAAATATTTCAAGAACAAGATGATTAACTGTAATTTAAGTTCTTCCAAATTCAACTGAAGTGGTCCACCCCATATTACCCTTAAGGGAATGGAGAAGCGGAGGCCACCAATAAAACCCTTGTTGGAATCAAGGAGAAAATGGTTAGTAAAACTTGTCATAATTGGAACTTACAAATCCACTCTGCTCTCTAGGATTATTAAACTTCCATCTGCACCCCTATGAATACTACTCCATATTCATTATTCTATGACACTGAAGCCATCATACCCTTGGAAATTGAGCTTTTCTCCCTGCTAATCTCTCTCTAGGACTATCTAGATAAAGACGAAGACTATAGGGTTGCTTAACTGACAGAGTTAGAGCTACTAGATGAAAAACATATGAGTGCACTCAACCTAGATTTTTATCAGAATCAGGTATCATGGGGATACAATAAATGGATCATACCTCATGAGTTTGACATAGGTGATCTTGTGCTGAAATAAAACTAGAAAAAAATATTAAGGACAGAGAAAAGAAAGGAAATTTTGAAGCCAATTGGTTAGGGCCATATGTTGTGGTTGCTAAGTATGGTTCAGGAGCATACAATTTCACTCAATCAGATGGCAAGGAATTAAAGGAATCAATGAATTCAATGCATCTCAAGTTCTTCTATGCTTAAATAAGAAGTTACTTAGAAATTAAGAAAAAACAAGAAAACAAATTAAAAAATAAAGAAAATAGTAAAAAGAAACAGTCGCCCAAGTGTGAAAACCACACAATTGTGGCACATTGGGCAAGTCCTTAAGTGAAAAATAGTTTCCAACATTTAGAGAAATACTTGTTCACAAAATAATCTCACATCTGGATGGGAAACCTTTTCTTCTATCTAGGATTAGTTCCCATATCAGATCTAGGAATCCAAGTATACCTATCTTGCTGGCATGTGATCTAGCTCATCTATTCTTGTATATACATGAGGGAATCACCTTTGTATATTACCATCTATGGCTGGGGGCACCTTCACATCTAGAACTTCTTACACATACACACATGTCATTTTTCCTTTGTACATTCCTATCACATGTTGGGGGCATTCACACTTTCTTTTTCACTATACATTTCTTTCAAAATAAACCTTAGAAAAACACAAAAAACATTCACAAAATTTTATAAAACCAAAACATTCTGAAAAAATACCTCCTAAGGACAATGCTACATAAACAAAAAATAAAATTGTCTTGAGGAAACCCAAAAAATAATGTGAATAGTATCCTTAAAAACTTATCTTTTGAGGATAACACCAAAAAACAATAGAAAATATATCAATGTTGTCCCATAAAAACAGAATAGTAGGTTGATTACTTTTAGCTGTCAGTTTGTATAGTGTTGGCTGCATTTTATTTCCATCTTGTATACGTTGAATTGAATTCATTTTATTAGGTTGAGTGTTCCTTAACTATGGAATTTACTTCATTTTATCTTGCATGCTTGTTCATAATTGTAGTGTGTTTATTAAATTTGTTTCCCTTGCATTTTGTTGTATGTTTCAATTGAGTTCAAATTTCTTACATTGAGTTTTACTTAGTTATTGCATTAAATTCATTTTACATACTTGTGAATATTTGTCTTGTGTTCATGTTCTGTTAGGTTGGGATTATAATTGATTTTACAAATTGTTTTCATCATAACATATTTCACATCTATCATCTATCATATCATCACATCTAACATCATCTATACATCATATATCAATAAAAATGCTAAGTTTTACATCACACATGTTATTGTAAGCTAATAATCATATACCATATCACCAATGGGGCAAGAGGGATTACACATGATCACAAATCTATCCCCCCCCACAACATTATCATAAGTATCATCTCGTATACTAATCTAGAAAAAATCTCATGTGCAAAACATATGATATTATCTAGAGAGATATCATAAAATCAAAAGCATATAGTACATCATCAACGTCCATCATGATACATACATAAAAAGTAAAAATCATACAAAATCATGATATAATAATCATCTATAAATCATCATCATAAGTCATATAAACACATGATAAAGTATAAACATCACATTTCCATATACATATATGAAATAACTAGCTTAAAAGGATATACATCATTGACACAAAATCTTCTATCAAGGCCATGAATCAAAATAATCCTTCATAAGAGGCATACATCAAGGGTATATACATCTCTTGGTATACAATAAATAGGGCTAGATTCATCCATGACTCTCGCCCTTTCCTAGACTGCCTGATATATGGCCCAGATGAAGATGCTACTGCTAAAGAGATGGCCCAGCTGATCCTATTGCACTCTATTATACTATGGGTTACTGGACTGATCTCGTTGATCAAGATGTCCTCCAAGACCTAGATCTAGATCTTCTCACATCTAGCTGATCAAATGGTATCACTTTGAGCTCCTTGGGAACTACCTCATATTATACATCCTTATAATAGGAGGCCTCACGACTAGCCCCTCATAACATCTAACAAAATTTGGGTTATCCCACTTACTGTAGAGGCCTACTGTATAACATCATGCTCTCTTGTAACCCATGCCACATCTATCCAATTTTGTATCACTAATGTAGATAACTGATCCCTAGATGCACTAATAACTTGCTCCTAGGAATGTGCCTAATCTCTCTCCACTGTAAGGGGCCTAGACATCATCTTAGGATTGATCCCTCTAAACTACTAACTAATGCACTTGTGCCTGAGACTATTGTAATAGACCCATAATCTGTGTACTCTGAAAGGATAGTTGAAGGATCTATTGAAACCATGTGGCTGCATCTCCACTACGTTCTTGACTAGCTTGGGCCCTAGCCTAATATCTCTCTGAGATTGCAACTTGTATCTATGCTCTTGCCTAGTCTCACTCTATGGTGGCCACCTGAAGCTGTGTCATGAGCTCATATCTCTCATCCATCATCTGAAATTATACAAGCTATAACCTGTTGTAGCTGCTACTGTAGCACAAATGTTTTTCCTCTTTCTCCTCCCAAATCATCTATTTCCTCCACCATGTGGTGCACTAGGAGGAGGACCCTATAGTGGAGCCTTCTGCCTAACCATATGCTACCCGAGGACATGAGGGGGAGGACCTTGATGAACCTGTGGGTGAACCTGCTGTAATAGAATATAAATCCTAACTGGAATACCAACAGGAGGTATCTGTATCTATGGATCTATTGGTACCTATATCTATCTCAACCTAGGCCCCTATCCACATGGTTGACGATGTGGAGGACCCTTTCCCCATCCCCATTGTGACGCTGAAAATCAAAGATATCATCGTTATCATCATCACTGCCCTCATCCTCATCCTTAACCTCCGGTGGACCCTCTGGAGGTAATGTAACCCCTGCATCCTAGGCTACCTATGGGATGGTCAAATGGTGAGCATCACTCTATGATAACCATGGATCATAATCTACTATCACCCTTAAATCCTTTACCTATCTCAATGGTACCCATGGTACTAGAAGCATCTACTCATAACTAGTTATAGCCATGTCCATATGAATCAAGGGACCCATCTAAGGAACATCTTAGGCTTTACGTGCATACCACATATCGTGTTGTGGAACATATTAAACGAGACCATAACTACCTCTAGCATCTATCCAATCTATAAAAATCTCTGATATAGCATCGGCTCCCAAACATAAAGTGAACTACCATGGCCACGCTGAGATCTAAACCATCCTCTAACCACTAAAAGTGTCTATAGGGCCTCTATACTATCTGCAACTGCTTGAATCTCATTGAACTCTTGATGATAGTGGAAGTTATCTCCCATATTAATTTTGATGAGAGTAGATATATAAAAAATAAAGGAAACATATTCTTCTCCAATAAAGTATATGCTCAGTCCCGTCAAATGATAGAAATGCCTGGTAGAACCAAAATAGCTTCCCGCACTCAAAAGACCATAACTTTGGAAATTCTCATCAAAAATGCACAAAATTGGTACCGTTGGAATCATGTTTCTGAGCTTGACACACAGTAAAGAAAGAAATCCATAGAATTTGGTGATGAATAGATTGTGATTCTATAGAAAACGTGCCCAGGTTCAAAACAATAATTTTTTTTGGTAGCTTGGGATGCATTCAATGAAGCATGGGCTGACATATTTCACTACTGAAAGTTATGGTATAGTATGGGGAGCATTTTTCAAGAAAAAAAAAACATCATTACACTCATTTATGACAACTTGCAAGTTGTTGAAAATAGACAAATCCGGGATTACACTTTTCCCCTCGCTTTCTCATTCCTATAAATTGTAATCTTGGGCTCATTGGTAAAGTGGTTGGTATTTTTCTCTCCTACCCCCCTCCTCTCTTTCTTCCCTAGGGTCAAATGTGGAGCTTAAGCCTCCTCTCTTTTCCTTTTTAATGGCATTTTCTTTCCCCTTTCTCACTAATGATGTATTGTGTGAACTCATGGAGCAATAAAATCTATTTTGTGATGCATTTTATCCATCCTGTTTCTTATTTTATTGTCTCTTCTTGCCTCTCACCATTGCAGGGTATACTGTGCATATCTCTAATTTCTATTACAGGTTTGGGATTTGTTTTTAATTGGTTTGAAGTGTTTTTCTATGTGAAATTGATCTTTGGTCTATGATGCATTTTTTCCATCCTCTCCATTGCTCACCCCTGTTTACTTCAGGAAGTTGAGATTGTGATCAACAAATATCATTTTCTGGTGTAATCACCACTTTAGTGTAGGATTTATTATCATGCAATCTCTCTCCTTGGTCCCTTGGAAAGTTAGATTAGGATAGATAGTTTTTCCTACATTAGAGTAGATTGTGGCAGGTAGTTTAGGATCAAGAACCAACTTTATCTGGAGGTCTATCTAAAGAAGCAAGTCCCACAACTTGGAGATAGTACCCATGTTATCCAATCACACTGTGAGCTCAAGCACACACACACTTGTGCAAACCATAGGGTGTTGTGATTTGATGATAACATTACCCTAGTGAGAATACGTGTGAATTCATTCATTTCTCACCATGTTCAAAAGGGGGTAATGTAAATCCAATATACTCCTATGGAAACCTTGGAAAATCGAGCTCGCAATAGATAAACTTGTGTAACCTAGTAGAGTGAGGTACCTAGGAAAGCCATATCTTCTTGGATCCCACTTTGCTAGTATGAACCATCATTTCTTGTCAAAAATCTCAAAAAGTGGTGATTTACTTAAACTCTAAACCTTATTTTTTAAACAAGAAAAGAGTCCACTTAAGTTGAAACTAATTGTCACTCATCACAAGATTTACGACGTATTACTTAGCTTAGTTTCTTTCTCACCTTAGGATGAGGGCAAAAATCTACCCAAGTAACTCTTAGTTCATTTCCACCCCATTTTATCTATACCCTTGCATTCTTGTTGCCCATTCAGGAAAGAAAAAGGCATCTGGCGGGAGTGTTATCATAGATTTTGTTTGCCACTTTTATGACCATTTACATTCATCTATGTTTACGGCTGAGTTGTTAAATGTATAAAGTGTGTGGTTACATTCTTATGTCTTCGATAGCCACTTGATCTTGACTTCAATATCATCTTCATAGCTTGGTTTGGTTTTAGCATTGTTTTCCCCTTTGAGTTTTTATTTTGCCTACCTTCTAGCTATATAATTATGACACTTACATCTGATTTTCAT
The DNA here is from genome assembly GCA_019776745.2 of Taxus chinensis. Lineage (NCBI taxonomy): Eukaryota > Viridiplantae > Streptophyta > Pinopsida > Cupressales > Taxaceae > Taxus > Taxus chinensis. Next base: position 831,801,649 of record CM034149.1, on the reverse strand, counting down.
TTACGAAAAACTTGGTATAATTTTCCATATTGTATCATTACGTTTCTCACATGATTAATAACTTCTTACTATACTTACACTCAATTTTGATTTCAACATCGTTTAAAGCTTTTGAGAGTGTTGATATTGCATTTTCTGTATCGCAATAACATCATCTTGATACTAATACCTTGCTTATTTGAAAGCTTGGTTAATGTGTCGAGGTAGTGTTGTTACACTATTTACATTTGTAACTTCCATTGTCAAAAAATTAGATTTTTTTTGCATCAAAAACTAGTCCATAGTATTCCTTGTGGAGAGATCGCATCAATACAAATTTAGTGCTTAGGTCTTGTTTATATTTGAAATTGACCCAGGTAGTGATAGGGTATCTGTCACTATCTATTTTATGCAAATCTTTGAAACATTAGCTTAAGGTGTAAACATTTGGATTGATTTATTGGTTTGATAGTGGACTTACATGATTGTCCCTTATGTGTTAGAAAAATCATAGAATTATTCTAGGACAATCTCGTTAGATTATTGAAATTGTGTCATTACGATTTATGTTTTCCTTACATATTATTTGGAGAAATAACATATCTACTTAGTGTCTATTTGGATGTCATTATGCTTCCCTAAATTGACATGTCACTTCCTTTCCTTTGAAGAAGTTCCATCATACTATATAGGTCTAGGCATTTGTACTTAAATGATGCCAAAAAATGACTTACTATCACATGGTTTCCTCACACTTACAACAATACAGACACCTAGGTTTAGGAACTTAACTCAAGATACACCCATCAAGACTAAAACATGGTTGATTCCTGACACTAGAAAAACCATGTCCCCCACCTTCATCTCATAGTCGATGGTATGGTTTGGATACTTTTGATCCAAATTATTATTTAGGTTCTCCCTACTCTTATTCTAATTTTGATTCTAATTATTCCTCTGATACCTCTCAGTATTCTAAGGATTTTGATCCGAACTATTATTCAGATGAGAATCCTATTTCATGGTCCTCCCTTTATTTATAGGACCCTCTTCATCAAATATCTAAAGTGAATCCTATGTAGTGGTTCTACCTTCCTTCACGAGGACCTCATTTATCTATCGCCTCAATGAAACCTTCATCTATCGAAGAGCTCTCTGACTAAAAGTTCCTCTAATAAATCATCTAATTCCACTCCCACATTGCATTAATCTAAAATGACACTTATGTCACAATATCCTTATTAGATGGGTGACTCTCTTTGTATACCCACAATAGGTCATCTTCTATGAAAACCTATTCCATCTCTTTCCACTCGCAAGATGTCTCGATTGAATCCTACTTCCTCTCTTCATTCATCTTCTATTATCAATCCAACTTCAATCCCTCTTTTTCCCTTGAGCCATTTCAACTATATCATACCATTTCCCCATCCATTTGCTAAAGATCAAAGTTTACGACAACTTAGAACCATTAAAAAGAAGCCATGTGCTACGATATATTTTTTAAGCACTATCAAAAATCTTCATGAGAGTGATAGGGTTAAACATTCCCCTCACTCACAATATCAAACATATTCATCTTCTTCTATCAATCAAACTTCCATGCTTTTTGGATCCATTTCTTTTAATCAACTACATATGGTCGAAGAACAACTTATATTGATTGATTTATCTCATAATGAAGGAACAATTAGACTACATGAATATATCCCTATAAAGGATTAAAAATAAGGATTATTTATAGAACTTGATATGGTTGCATATGGGTAGGAAAAAGTTGATTCCTTTTATCAGAACATAGAGGAAGAGCCTAAGGTCATGGAACTTGATTCTTCTTATATTATCCCATCTTCACCTTTTTTTGAGCATGATGAGATGTCAGGGGTCTAGCATTGATCCACTAACCTTCTTCTCATTACCCAATAATTATTTATCTATCATGATTCCTCAATCATAATCACATTGTGGGTCATTGTTTGGTATCCCTTTTCCATCTTCCGTGTGTGGGATGCATCCTAGTAGACCATCCTTATCCTTTCTTGGGCCACATCTTAGTAGCCCTTTGTTATCTATTAGTGGGTATGGTCCATATATCCCTTTATCCTCCATTCTTGGGCAACGTCCTAGTAACCCATAATATTTTTCTATCTCGGGGCCACCATCTAGTATCCCTCCATTTTTCTACTTATGGGTCACCCCCTAGTAGTCCTTCATTATTTTCTTCCATTTCTAGAGCCACGTCCAAGTAGCCCTTCATAATATTTCATTTATGAGTTAGACTGGGGGTAACACATTACCTTCTATTCTTAGGATCATGTCATAGTAGCCCTTCATCTTCTTTTATCTATGAGAAACCTATGAATAGACCTTTATCTTCCATCTTGGGTCCACATCCTAGTAGCCCTTCATCATTTTCTATCACTGGCTCACATACGGGTAGCCCATCCTCTTCAAATCTTGGATCATATCCTTTTCACCCATCATGTTCTTCTATTATTGAACGGGGTAAGTCCACCATCATTCGTCTCATTCCTCTCATCAATGAAACACATTCTCTTTCTTCTCCCACTTCTTAGGATCATAAAAATCATGCATTAGCTTATAAGAAGCCCAAATAGTTTCTTCATCAAGCTCAAATCAAAACTTCCAAAAGCTCCAAAGTTCCCAACAATTCCAAAAATGTTAAGGTTAAAAGTCAAATGTGATTCAAGAACACACATCAACGTAACCATCAAGTATGGCACAAAGTGCAAAAAACCTCTAGATAGGGAACTCAAGCTCCCACATATGAAATCCATGTTTCAAGATAAATCACAGTCATTTGTTGAGTACAAGCTCACCATGGTCATCGAGATTGGGGGATAATATGACTCTTGATAAGAAAACATGCCTAATATCCCTTGTTAAGGAAGTCACAAACATCGTTGTTAGGTCCTATCACATGGAGTGACTTTATTTGTCCCAATCTTCCAAAATTATCAAAAATCTAAAAATAAAAACAAATACAAAATGCAAAAAAATGAGAATTTTTTTAAACGAATCAAAGCAACAAATATAAAACATTGCAATCAAGTATTTCATACACATGGATGTTTCTTTCATCCCTTCTTTTTATTCCTCTTCAAGGAATCCACCATTTTCATCCCTTTGATGATATTTTGGTTAGCCTATTCACACACATTTTGTGACATTTATCTCTATGGTATCTGTTTGACCTTGGTCTTTCATCACCTTCGTAAAATTAAAGAAAGACTAACCTCTTAGAGATATTTTATCACTATCAACACCTAATAAAATTGTTACAAAGAAATTTTGGACATATTTGTTGACACTAGCCAATTTCATTCTCACAATCACTTCCACATCCTTCCATCAAGCCATTAGTGGTTCTTAATCCCTTGTCAAAAAAAAGAAATCAAAATCAATCAAAAATCAAAATCTAAAAGCTAAAGGCAAAGGAAAATTAATATATAACTCTCTCTAGGGGGTATTTCTAATAATCCCTATTGAGGTTATGGATGCCTTATTAGTAGTAGAGAAATGTTGGCATTAGAATCATACACATCTTTATCAGGAGCTATGGACGCCTGGCTGACAGTGAAGAAATGTAATGATCTCCTTCCATAATCCATTCATAAATCAAAATTCAAAATAAATCATTCCTACACATTGGCTAACGTGTTTTCACTTGTTGTTTATTAAATCTTCCCTTCAAGAGGTATTAAATTCAACATACACACATTGGATCTCTATGAGCAAACAAGATTAGTATGTTACTAAGTGTCTTTTTTTGGACCTTGTTCAAAATATTTCTTTAGTCCATATCTCATCTCACTATTTGTGCCTTAAGCTAATAAATTTTTCATCATGAGGATTATAAGCTACATTCATAACATTCATTGTTATTCTACTTCATTCATAACATTTCATGTGTATAAGATTTCCTTTTGACAATGTTTTATAAATTATACCTTCTTACAATAAACAATCTTCTACTTCTTTCTATCATATGTTTCTTGGACAACTTACGTTAGGGGAATCCTTGATCCTTCTCAGTACTTCATTGGTCTACATTCATCATCATGTTGAACCTATCCATATTGGCCTTAATACCCCTTCTATGTGTGAAGAGTTTTCCTTAGAATACTCTCAACCTAATGCTGGGGCATTTTTTGCATCTTCACTTTGTTGTGCATGTGAGTGGCATTCTTCCTTTGTACATCCCATCTAGTGCTGGGGAGGCATCCACATTTCTTTGTCTTCCTATACATAGCTTCAAAAAACTTTCCAAATCACAAAAAACATTCCAATATGTTAGAAAAATCAAAACATTCAAATATTTTTCAGAAAACTTCTAAAAATTGAAAATCATCCTACAAAAACGTAGCTCTTTGGTTCTCACCTGTTCATATGCGCGACTTGCGGATCATCTGGATCTACCTCAATTAACAAAGCTATTTTTCTTACTATGTCTATACTTTGGGGCATGAGTTTCTTAAAATTGTTTCATATTGCATGATTTCTTTTCATAGGACCCAAGTGTCCTCCATTATTATCCTTGCATGTATCCTTGTTTGGGACACCATTTTTAACCTTTGTCGTTAATTCACATAGGTCGGAACTAAAACTTGATAACAAAAACATTGCATTATGTTTCCCTTGTTAGATCAACTTGTTTGCTTCTCGTATTGCTTTAGATTTTGTATGTTGCATAGAGTTGGTAGTTTTTAGTAATGGACATTTGCTTTTATCTTGGATTTTGATGTCATTTTACACCTCTATTGTATGCTTATATTTTAATAAGGACTAAGGATGAAGATTCTCAGCAATATGATGTAATCAATATTATTTTATGTAATCTAACATTGTTGATAGCTCAATATATCTTTGTGGTTATTTTATTCTTTATTCTTTATTCTTCTATTTTCATGTTGACTCATCCTAACTCTTCCCATTCATCTATCTCTTCCATATCTTATTTTTTATTGTTGATCGACCTCTTTCATCACCCCATTGACACTCGAGGGGGCATCCTTCACTCTATTATTTTTTCCCACTCCTTCAAAAAACTTGTAGCCACTCGTGTTTTTCTACTTTCATTGAAGTGGGTGTAGATTATTCCACCCCAAAGAGGGGAAAATGTAGACATCTGTAGTTTGATCAAAGAACTATTATTATTAATATTGCACTAACTATTTTACTCCTCAAAAATTGACAACACCTCATTAATTAGGTCCTATCTAACTCTCCTTTTACGACATCCTTTTAGTCACATTCCCTCATATTAGCTGAATCCTATTATAATATCCTTCTAAACCACGTCTACTAACTTCATAAGTTATCAATCCATTTAATGGGATTGAGTATTCCTTCTCACAAATCTTTCAGACTCCTAATTCCTCACTAATTAGGATTAATTATCCTAAACCTAGATAAACTAGCCTAAGGTGCGTTTAACCTCTTCTAAGCCTAGAAAAATCTTACTTTGACTCACTAAAAGTGATTTTTGGATTATTCATTTGTCCCACATGCACCTAAATCATTTCATTTCTAAAATTATAAACCTATAAATACCCCACTACCCAAAGACAATTTCTAAGAACACTTCCTCATTTATATGACAACCTGTAGTATTTTGTTTAGGATTAAGAGCTTATTTTTCATTTATTTATTGAGATATTTTCTTTGCTATTGAACTACATAGTCAAGATTTGAGTAAATGGGAAGAACCATGTGGCTTTACAGCCATTAATGGTGAGCTCCCATTCTCATAATCATAAACTGATTGCTTAGAATCTTATTAGGTTCATTTACAAAGCTTTCAAGAACAGAGGATAAGTATACATGTTAGGTTTGTGTTATCTCTCGAATCACAACACCATATGGTTTGCATGAGTGTGTGTGCTTTAGCTCACTATGTGATTGGATAACATGGGTACTATCTCCAAGTTGTGGGACTTGTTACTTGAGATAGACCTCTCGAGAAAGTTAGTTCTTGTTCCTAAACTACCTGGCACAATCTAATATCATGTAGGATAAAATATCTAATCCTAATCTAACCTTTCCAAGGGACTAGGGAGAGAGAGTGCATGAAAAAAAATCCTACACTAAAGTGGTGATACACTAGAAGAGGAGGGTGTGAGAATAGTATCCAATGTGTGAAAAATAGAAGCAAAGTGCATACTAGAAGGGATGATAAAATGTTCTCCACAATCTAGCAACTACATTCACTATAATATTTCATGCACACACAATGATATTGAATCCCTACATCAACATAAAATAGACACAATATATTTTAAATTAGTTTTGAAAGGGAAAGAAGAATGCAAAAGAAGCATAGTAGGGGAAGATACATCCACAAAATTGCATCTATTGCTTCATAGATATGCATAACTCAATCTATTAAAAGATAAGGGTCTGGATCACCATGTAAGGAGTCCACTACAGGGGGCTTACATCACATTAGCATCAAAAAAATTTTTATAGATTTTTTTTTCAATCCCCCCTTTACAATAAGCCCAACACTCCAATTTATAGATTTTTGAGAGAGAGAGAAATGAAAATCCTAAAATTTGACTCTCAATTAGATGCAAGAGGTAGTAAATAAAGTGAAATGATATTATGTTGCTTACAAAAGGATCCCCGTACTGCTCCATAACTTGTCAGCAGTGAGAAATGTCTATCCGCATTTCATTAAATGCATTCTAACTACCAAATAAAACATTGTTATGATCTGGGCATGTTTTCTACAAAATCACCATCAATTCCTCATCAAATTTATAATTTATTGATTTCTTTGCGTCATGTTCAAAGATACAATTCCAATGGTACCAATTTTTGTGTGTTTTCATTGAGAAGTACAAGAGATATGGCATTATGAGTGTAGGCAGTTATTTTGGGTATGTCAAGCATTTCTGTCATTTAATGAGAATGAGCATTTGATTGACTAGAGTTGAATATTTTTCCTTTATTTTCATATATCTACCCTCATTAAAAGTTGTTTTTGGTTTTTCATGCATAGAGGATGTCATGCTCATTTAAGAAAGTCAAGTTTTTTTAAAAAACGGAGCTCTGGGTCAAAAGTTATGACCATTTGAAATTTTGAGGTTGGGCATAGGAAGAATTCATCTGAAGGATGGTGCATAGTGGAAAAAAATAAAATAAGGCACACGACGGGAAGGTTTTTTGCAAGTACGCAAGAGGAAGATCAGGGGACTTAGCCAATTTTGAAGGAAAGACTGCAAAGTGGCATGCAAGAAGGGCATGGTGGAATAGGAAACAAGTGGGCATGTAGGAGGAAGGCACGGAAGGGGAATTGGAAGGAGAAGAAAGCAAAGGGAGAAGAAATAAGGAATGTAAGGGTGCAAAGAATAATTGTATTAAGGAAACAAGGTGCACGAAGCAAGATGCAAGCATGAGAAAGGAAAGCAGAGGGAAACCATGCACGTAGGTGCGCAAGAAACAAGAAAGAAGGCACACTCATAGAGGATAGGTATGGAAGTAGGACATGAGCACCAAAATAAGGAATGATCATGCGATAGCGGATAGCAAAGAGGGTTCACGACAGGAAGAGTAGGGACTTAGCCAATTTCGAAGGCAATACTACAAATGGGCATGCAAGAAGGGTGCACAACCTCAAATGTGAAACATTAGAGCCAAAATAAAAGTAAAATTTATCCAAATAATTTTTTATACGTAATCACAGCACCCCTGAATGTCTACAACTCGATGGGTTGAAACTCTTAGTGTGATTACATAACATGGAGCTTTTCCCAAAGTGTGGGAATTTGTGATCGGGAAAGCTCTTCAGATGGACGGTTCCTATTCCTCTGTTCAAGTGCACACACACAATTTGCAGAGGATCTAATCTAAAATCTACTCTAATTTTCCAAGGAGATAGGGTTGAGAAGATGTAATAAAATAAACCTAAACTAACAAAGGTGATGCACCAAAGGAATGATGAACACATGCTTTGACATTAAACACAAACCATAGAAATGTAATATAATCACCATGTACAGCTAACCAAAACTTCAATGAGAGATCAAGAGGATGCAATGAACACAAGAGAGGGTTGAAATCATCCACAGACTTATCTTATTGCTCCAAAAAATTATACATTGCATTACAATAGCAAAGAGGCAGAAAATTACATTTACAATTTTAATGGGAGGTTTGAAACTCCACAAATTCACTTGCAGATAAGAGAAAAATGGAGGGTGCAAAGAAAAATTATCCAACCTTTTAAAAAATGCCCCTCCTTGCAATATATAGGAAGAAAATGAGAGAAGGAGATAGAAGAATTCCAAATCCTCCCTCAATAACCCCAAAAATGCATTCAATATGCCTGTAATAGTGATGGGTTCTAATGCAAAACCCATGCCTCCATGTATTGTTCCTTATTGGGAAAGAAAGGAAGCCCATACCTCATTATGGTGGTAGGTGAGAAATCTGGGATACCTCAAAAAATGGTGAACAGTATTTTTAATTTTTAAGATCTATGGTTGTTGTGTAGTGGATGTCGTGAGCTTTTCAAAAAGTCCTCTCTTGCTCAAATCCGAGTTCCAGTCAAAATTTATGGCTATCTGAAGGTCGGAGTGTCATTCTACAACTATTGATCTTCCTTCTTCAAAGTCTGAAAATCATGCAGCCTTTGAAATTCCAAAATTCAAACTTTCAGAAATTTTCATTTTGGAATTTGAAACACTCTTCATCTGCTAAATTACTTGAGAGTTCCGAAAGTCTAAATCCTGAAAGTTTGAAATTTCAGTCTTTCAAAATTTCAAAAATTTTCATGTGATTTTCATGTTTTGGGGCTCGAGACTTCTGAAACTCTAAAGTCCAAAACCCTGAAATTTTGAAAGTTCAAAATTTCAAATTTTCAGAATTCGGGATTTCGAACATTGAGGGCCAATTTTCCAACTTTGTACCTGAGAGTTCTGAAATCCTGAAAACCTGAAATTTTGAAATTTCAGACTTTCAGAATTTCGGATTTTGGACATTGAGGGATGATTTTCCAACTTTGTGCCCGAGAGTTTTGAAACCCTAAAATTTGAAAGTCTAAAATTTTAGACTTTTAGGATTTTGGGTTTCAGACATTGTCTTTCCATTTTTGCCTTTTTTTTTGAAGTGCCAAAAAATGCAAAAAACTTAAAATTTCAAACCTTTCTCCATTTTTCTTCCTATTGATCTCTGATCTCCTTCAACATTGTTTGGCCACTCATTTTACGACCTTGCTTCTCCATTGTTGAGCCCGCCTGTAACTTGATTTTTTGGGGTTGAATGTGAGCTTGCACCACTGAACCAACCTCTCCATTTCTCCTGTGCAAGGTTTTGTTCGACCAATTTTTCCCAAGGGGAAAAATTGGATAACAATAACTAGGAGATTTATTTGGATAATAATTTTCTTATTTACTTCAAGATTAATGCATGCAAAGTAATTAATCCTTTCTTATTTCTTATCATGATGGTATATTGATTTGTTTGTTTAAATCTTTGGGGTTTCTTAAGTGTTCTTACCCCATTTTCATTATTTTTTTAACTTTTCCTTGTTCATAGTATAGTCACACCTAATTACCAGTATATACGATCTTTCAATCATTTAGTAATCGTTCATGCGGGGAAAAATTGACATTCTCCATGAAATCATTTTATGCACCATCGCATTCACACAAAATATCAAAGATATATAATATCATATCAAATTCTTAGATGAAGATAAAAAATCTACTGAAGAATCCATGTATGATTACTTCAAGGATTTTGAGATTTCCACTTTCCTAACATGGGCAGCTTATGAAGCTAAACATGATCACACTATCTCTCTTGAATTTTAATTGATTTTAATTTATTTTATCATTATCAAACTTAATTGTATCAACATGAGTTGACACCCACACATGGAAGTCCATTTGATTCTTGGGACTGAAATTTGTTAGAAAAATTACCATATATCTATCTAATATCTTTTGGTTTAGTGTCTTTTGTTTATAGGATCCGGACCCCAGTTGGAGTTTAGAGTGTCGATATGTGGATCAAGATCAACATATAAAATACCATTTTGTAGGTTTCCTTAAACCCTACCATAAACGAGGTATAATGGTTAATTTTATATTAAGTTAATTTGAATCATGACTACATTATTACACTAGTGTTTGTCAAGAATTCCACTGACCATGAAAATGTTCAAGAGATGAACCCTCCTTCCCCACAAAAAATTCTTTAGGAGGATTTTGAGGTAGTTATGAATGATTTTATTTCAAAATTTAACTCTCATTTTTCTACACAAAGGACCAATGATGATGTGGAGAAAATTTAATAATCTAATTTTCTTCTTGAAACAATTGAGGATGAATAAATGTCACATGATCTCTCTAGTGAGTTGGTTTCCCTTGTCAAACCCTGGTCATTGGTGTTATCATTTATGTTAAGTGGCATTAATGGAAATGGTGTGAATGGTGAAGATGAGCTTATTAATAGGTATGGAGGTTGATTTGTAGTGCTTCTCAATTATAGTTGGATTTCACAAAGAGGTTTTAAGTTGATTCTAGGATGGTTTCAGGATGTTGCAAGATGGGTCAGTGAGGTAGGATACCTTTGGAGGTATGGAAATGGTTAGAAATATTGGCATATGTGTTCTACAGCTCATACATGATGATTCTATAATGTGAAATATTTTTTAGAATGAGAAACATGTCAAAAGTTTGGATTCACAGTTGTAATTTTCTCATTTAGGCCTAGTTCTAGTGCCTAATGAGCTGTAAGAGCTCAATGCAAGTAATGGAAAGACCAACTAAGAATGGGAGGAGCCTAGGAACAATTCCTAGGGCATGTATGAGCATCTAAAAAGTGTAATTTATCCTTTGGAGGAAAGATTCAGATGTTCACCAAAACTACCTTTGAGGATTGAAAATGAATGTTGTGGTAAATGATATTTGTATGAGCTATATAGAAACATTTATGAGAAAAAAAAACCTATGGATCATGTAGAGGGATGTGTTTTAGTTCTTCATGTCAAGTTTCATCAATTTGTGAAGAATATTGTGAAAGTTATGCAAGCTTTACTAAAAATTGTTTATTAAAGAATGTAATCCAATCAACCTGGCTTCTTAGCATCCCAAAAAAATTTTTGAGCCTTCTATAGATAAATAATAGAAGGAATTTTTGAAGAGGACTCCAAGCCTAAAATTTTTCAAAAATTTTAAGGGAAATTGGTTGAGAAACAAAGACGTTATGAGCATTTTTCTAACAATGTTTCTCTCTCCTCAATCCTTCTTCTTGAAGGAATAAGAAAAAAAAAGAATTTATTTGATTCTAAATCATGTATGCATGTTTTTACAACTCAAAAAAAGTGTAGAAGACCTTTCTAGCTATAGATGGTGACATATTTGACTTTCTAATGTGACTGTGATGTATGATATTTCCCTATTTTTACAAGTTGTTGTGGATTAATTCAAGGTTGAATATCTCCAAGGTGAAAAGTGTGACATGAAAAGAGACCTGACTGAGAATATCAATGTCCAAGAAGGTGAACAAGTGTGTTATGTGGAAAAAATAACAAAGACTAATAAATCTCAATCATCTCTAAAAATAACAAATCATTGAAAGTATGATCTCGTTGTTGTAGAAGCTCATGTCCAAGGACTTAGATGCCTATAAACATGGTATATATGTTCCATTCAAGGTATTTATGTTTTGGTAGTTCACATGTGTGAGGCCATGTTAATGAAACTATCCAAATCAAATCTACCTCTTGATGTTTTGAATTTCTAGTTTACATAATCCTACATGATGCTTACATTTGATGTTTAGGATCTATCGCATGGTGGTTGTCTAAAGCATGAAAAGTGGTATTAAAAATGTATCTCTCTTAGGATGTTACCTTAGAAGGATAAAATATAGTTTTCTTAAGAAAATCAACTCATATATAAAGTTTGTACTTGTTTGTGTGTAACAATTGTGAAGGATTGTAATATTGTCCCTAAACCATGAAGCTCCTTTAGTAGAAAATACAAAATGATGATTGGAGACTGTATCTATACCATTACATTAAATTAATCATGCAATTAAAGTGTAAAATATTGAAGGATAAGATGTTGATACCTATCATATGATGAGTTAGGGTTTGGTGGTTTAAAACCCTAACTGTGCAGAGTTAGAAAGATCAATCTATGTTGACATAGTAAGCATTTTTTTCAGTTAAAATATTCAGCTCAGAAGTTCAAATTCTTCCTCAACATGATTGAAATATGTTCTTGAGGATATGGTTTACCAAGGAGTTTTGTAGGTTAGTTGAAATCTTGAAGATGCATCCTAGTTTCAGCTAGATAAGGGCATACCCTATTTTAGTGCTTGATCCATGAGGAAGATGTGTAGTATCATGACTTGTTGGTTAGCTTAATGAATAAAAACCCTCAAACCTATCTACCCAAGAGTTTAATCTCCATGAAGAACTTCCTTCTCATCTTGTTAAGTTCATGAAGGCTATCAATTTCTCTGGGACTGTACAATGATAATAGTGATTAAGTGTGAGAAAAAGGCTACTCTCTTTGATCATGGAAGGTCTTTGAGTTGGGCTTGGTGATGTTGACAATTCAAAAACTTGAATTTATTATAAATACACTTCCTCCTCTTTCTTTAAAACTTTGATTACCAGTTGAAGCTTCAAATTCCTAATGCATGTCCCCTGTGACCATGAAGATGAAACATACGAAGAAAAATAAATCAAATCCTCCATGCTATGTTTGGGTAGCTTGAAAAATTCTTGAAACTAAATGAAAAAATAAAATATGTTATCAATTCATCATCTTTCTCATAATCAAACTATGATTACTAGCTCAAGCACCTTTGTATCTTCTAAATTCACAAATTCAGTGGATAATAAAATTGCTAAGTGTGATGATTGAAATGTGTTTCTAAAGGAATTTTGAAATATTTTAAAAAATACTCTTATGATGAGAACCCATGTAATGCCCATCAGTTAGTAACATAATTTTGTTTATGAGGTAGGGTATAAAAAAATATTTATGTATATGTTAACAAGACTGAGAAGAGAAATGAAATGGTAGGCTTAAAGTCATGTTAGAGATTGAAGAAGTCAAAAAGAACTCTTGTGAACCTTTGATGTAGAATTTCCAGAAAGTGGGAGTTTGAAAGAGTATTTCACACAATGAAGAATGGATAAATTAGTGTGAAAATGATGATGAATGAAAAAAAGAGTATCATCCTTTAAGTCCTACTAGGAGGGATAGATGTGATGATGTATATGAAGGATAAATAGAAATTTTTGCAGAGATGGTGTCCTGAAGATGGAGAAGGTGAGAAGTGAGGAAGAAGATGTAAGATATGTTGATGTGGTTGTAGAGTATGTGGTTGAATACATGGTGATATGTAAAGGTAAGGAAAACATAGAATCAGATGGGATTTTGAAAGAGTATTTCACACAATGAAGAATGGACAAGACTAGGATATTGAAGTTGTTTTACATATGAAAGGTAAGGAAAACAAAGATTTATTGCTGAGAATAAGTGAGAAATAGTAGAAGAGTGAGATAATTTAGGGGTCACCATCAGTTGTGTGAGACAACAAACTTAGAGTGATAAAATTAATTACCAATTCTAATTTATATCTTAGTAGGAGGGATTGGTAGCTTCATTGTGAGTTGTTTCTCACAAAATAAATAGGAAAAATCTTGATTGATACTTGAGAGTTAAAGCTTCCAAACAAGTTGAAGATTGTCAAAGACTGAGTAGCAATTTCCTCAAATTTTGGAGTTCCAACTCTAGGTTGAGTTGAAGCTCAACCATGAAATCAATGTAACATTTGTAGGACATTATTGTCCAATTCTAGTTCTTTGTTTCAGTGGGTTTTTCTCCTAGTTTTGGTTTCCCACATAAAAGTTTTTCTTTGAGTAATTTCTCGTATGTTATCCACTTATGTATGTTGATTTGGTTTTATTGTCACAATTTAAGTAGGATTGAATTGATTTTCAAAGTTTGAGAAGACACTTATTCACCCCTTTCTTAGTGTCCAAATTTCAAACATTCCTGTCATCACCAAAGGAGTGTGATGCTGATCACCATAGTAAGTATGGAGATTTCTCTTTTCCTTGTGAAGAATATGATTATATAGGAAGTGTGCATGATGGAATAAAGGATTATTTTCATAGCAAAACCTCTACATTGTGTCCTTTCTCTGATGAGGATGATCAGATGATTCTTGAATTGAAATATGTTCCCTACCCATTCAACATGGGTATTTCCTCTCTATTTGAAAAAAACGAAGATCATATTTCTAGTCATCTCTCTAAGACCCAATGTGAATATTCTTTAAATAAATGTGAAAGTGAGTATGTAGAAGCTTTGAAGAAGAAATCTGTGCAAGATGTTTTGAAGATTTTAGAAGCAATTGAATACCGTCAAATTATTCTTGAGATCCTACCATATGCTATGAAAATGAAAATTAAGTATGAGTCCATTTTTGATTCTCCTTTTGATGCATAAATTCCCATTAACGAGATAGAACAAACATATGAGATTTGCAGCCTTAGTGGATGAGTATGAATTTGACGACGAGTCTTTCCCATTCCCATTTTGTGGAGAAAATTGTATCCTTAATAAATGGAAAGGAAGAAAATTTCAAGAAATCTCGCATGGATGTTTCCATTCATGAGGATAGTACCTCCATCACAGAAATTGATATCGAGGTAAATGATAAATTGGTGTGTACATGAAACAATTTCCTAGAACATCAAGGTGTGAAACTAGAAGAATCTTGTGAATGGGGAGATAATCAACTTATTTTCATCACTTCTAGATTCCCAATGATTCTAGAAATGGTTATATGTTGCAACCTTTACTCAAGAATGATATTTTCCTTCATGTAAAAATTATAGATTCCATTTTTAAAACATTGAGGAATGGCTTCTTCTGGTCATAAGGCATCAATATGATATTACAGGAGGATACCACTAGAGGTATGGTGATGCTTGGTAAGAATGGAATAGGTGTTCTACAGGTCATACATGATGATTATAGCATGTGAAAGAGATTTTTGAATGAGAAACAGATCAAAAATTTTGGAGTCACAGTTGTAATTGGCTCATTTATTCTAGTTCTAGTGCTTAATGAGGTGTAAGAGCTAATTGTAGGTAGTGAAAAGACCATCTAAGCATGGGATGAGCCTAGGAACACTTCGTAGGGAGTGTATGAGCATATAAAAGGTTTAATGTAGCCTCTAGAGGCAAGATTAAAATGTTTGAGATTTGTTCTAAGTTATACGGGAAAATTTATTAGAAACCAACCAATGGAGCATGTAGAGGGATATGTTATAGTGCTTCATGTCAAGTTTCATCAAGTTTTGAAGAAGATTGTGGAAGTCATGCAAGTTTTACTAAAAATTGTCTATTAAAGAATGCAATATGAGCACCCTGGATTCTTAGCATCCAAAATAATATTTGATCCTTATTCAAATAAATTATAGAAAATTTTAAAGAGAACTCCAAGCCTGAACTCTTGCAAACATTTTGAGGGAAATTGGTTTAGAAACAAAGAAGTTATGAGCATTTTTCTAACAGGTGTTCTCTCTCCTCAAGCCTTCTTGAAGCAGTGAGCACCAAAATTTTTTTTTTTGATTCCAAATCATGTTTGAAAGTTGATACAACTACAAAAAAGTGTATAATACCTCTCTAGCTCAAGATGGTGGCATATTTGAATTTCTAATGTGACTATGTTGTATGGTATTTCCCTATTTTATAAGTTATTATCAATTAATTCAAGGTTTAATAGCTCCAAGTGTGAAAAGCTATGAGATGAGAGGACACCTTAGTCATAACATCAAATTATAGGAAGGTTCACAAGTGTGTCATGTGGAAAAATTGACAAAGACAAATAAATCTCAGTCATATCTAAAAATAAAAAATCAGGGAAAGTATGATCTCGTTGATAGGGAAGCTCATGTCCAAGGAGTTGGATGACTTTGAATAGGGTATAAAGGTTCCATTAAAGGTATTTATGTTATTTTTAGTTCACATGTGTGAGTCTATGTGAATGACAATCTCCAAATCAAGTCTTCCTCTTGATGTTTTGAAAACAAGTTTACACGGCCATACATGATGCTTATATTTCAGACTTAGGTTCCCTAACATGGTGGTTGTATCAATCATGAAAAGTGGTATTAAGAATGTATCTCTCTCACGATGTTACCTCAGAAGTATAAAATAAATTTTTTCTAAGAAAATCAAGTCATATATGAAGTATATTCTTGTTTGTGTGTAACAGTTGTGAAGGATTGTAATATTATCCCTAAACCATGGAGCTCCTTTAGTAGAAAATGCAAAATGATGACTAGAGACTATATATCTAAGCCATTCTATTGAAGTAATATTGCAAGAAAAGTTGAAAAATAGTGAAGGATAAGTTGTTGAGACCTGTCATATAACCAGCTAGGGTTTTGTGGTTTAAAACCCTAATTGTGTAGAGTTAGAAAGATCAAGCTATGTTGACCCAATAAGCATGTTTTTCAGTTAAAATATTGATTCGAGAAGTTGGAATTCATCCTCAACATGATTTAAATATGTTCTTGAGGTTGTCGTTGACCAATGACGTTAGTAGGTTAGTTGAAATCTTAAAGATGCATCTTGAGTTTTAGCTAGACAAGGGAATACCCTATTTCAGTGTTTTCTCCACAAGTAATATGTGTAGTTCCATGACCTTTTGGTTAGCTTAATGACTGAAAATTCTCAAACCTATCTCCCCCAGCTTTGAATCTCCTTGAATAAATTCCTTCTCATCTTGTTAAGTTTTGAAGGCTATGGTTCAACTTCTCTGGGACTATACACTGATAACATTGATGAAGTGTGAGAAAAAGGATTTTCTCTTTTATCATGTAAGGTCTTTAAGTTGTTCTTGGTGATGTTTAAAATTGTTAAACTTGAAGTTCTTATGTATTCACTTCCTTCTCTTATTGAAAAACTATGATTACTAGTTGAAGCTTCAAATTCCTAATGTGTGTCCCTATGATTTTGAAGATGAAACATATGAAGAAACAATAAATCAAATCCTCCATGCTATGTTTGGATAGCTTGAAAATTTTTTGAAACTGAATGAAAAACTCATGTATGTTATCAAGTCATCTGTCCTAATCATAATTACATTATGATTACTAGCTCAAACACCTTTGTCTCTTCTAAATGCACAACTATAGTGGACAAGAAAATTGATAAGTTTGATGACTGAAATTAGTTTCAAAAGGAGTTTTTAAATAAGTGTAACATAATCTTATGATGAGAACCCCTAGCATGCCCATAAATTAGCATAATAATCTATTTTATGTAGTAGGGTATAAAAAACAAGCTTGTGTATACATTACAAGACAGTGCAGAGAAAATAAATAGCAGGGTGATAGTTATGTCAGAGACTGAAGAAGCTATAAATGACTCTCCACAAATCATATTGTCATCAAGGATCTTACACGTACCTAAAAGATATTAAGATAAATTAAGATTCCCCTATCAAATGGAATCATAACCCTACAATAGTTCCCTTTGAAATTCTCTTCACTTCTTGTGCACGAGTTGAAAAGTGTGTAATGTGGAGATATCAAATAGATGAAGTTGAAAAGTCAAGAGATATGAAGGAGTGTGTAGTTATTTATGGGAAATAACTCGTTCTTTTTAAGTTGATGACATGGTTGGAGATGAATGAAAACATAATAAAATATGATTTAGGATGATGATGAATGACAAAAGGAGTATGAAAATATGGATTGCATGAAAATTTAAATGTGTTATAAAATGTGTGACAAAGTAGATACAGTCTAGGGAAACTGTTTAATGAAGATAGACCAAGAGGTATGACTTGAAATCTGTCAAGGCTTGATGATGTATATGAAGGATACATAGAATTTTTGTAGATATAGGTGTCTACAAGATGGAGAAGGTGAGAAGTGTGGAAGACCGAGGATGGATGCAATAGATGGGAAGATTGGTGATGCTGATGAAAAATATATGAATGTTGTTGAAGATTTGAAGTATATTGATGTGAGTTGAGTATGGAAAGGATGTTGAAGAGGTATTTATGTGATGGATGATGAAAATAGGTTTGTATTGATTATTCAATATTGAGAAAATTCTGTGAATATTTGATGTAGAATCAGATGGGAGTGTGAAAAAGTTTTTCACACAATGAAGAGTGGATAGTTCAGTGTGAAACTTCATCCTTTAATTTTTGCTTCCAGATGTGTATGAAGAGAAGATACATTATTGTAGATTTTGTCGGTTGAAGACATGGTGATATGAAAAGCCAAGGAAAACATATAAAATTGGACAAGACCGAGCTCTTGAAGTAGTTTTTTATGAAAAATATTTATTTTTGAGAATAAGTGAGAAAATAGTAGAAGAGTGAGCTGATTTAGGGTTCACCATCAGTTGTGTGAGACAAAAAACTTAGAGTGATCAAATTATTGACTAATTCTAAGGTGTATCTTAGTAGGAGGGAGTACTAGGTTGCTTATGAGTTGTTTCTCGTAGAAGAAATATGTAAAATCTTGATTGATACTTGTGAGTTGAAGCTTCCACAAAAGTTCAAGCTTGTCAAATAATGAGTAGCAGCTTGACCAAATTTTGGAGTTATAGCTCTAGGTTGAGTTGAATCACAATGATGAAATCAATGTAACATTTGTAGGACATTATTTTCCAAAGCTAGTTCTTGATTTCAGTGGGTTTTTCTTCCATTTTAGATTTCCCACATTAAATTTGTCTCTGAGTACTTTCTCCTATGTTGGATGCTTATGTATTTTGATTTGGTTTTATTTTCACAATTTAAGTAGGATTGAATTGATTGTCAAATTTTGGGAAAAAATGATTCACCCCCTCTCAGTGTCCAAATTTAAAATAATTGGGATTAGATCTTGGTGCTCTTGAATCAAGTATAACAGCTTGGATTAGATCCTTCCTAATACACAAGCATGATTATTGAGGTAATCCCTAGTAGTAGCTCAAGAGATAGGTATGACAATGAGGATGAAGTCTCAGATGAAGAGGAATCTTAGGTAAATCTTAAAGAATAACTGATAAGTGCCCTGTATGAATTGAAGCCTCAAAGGAAAAAGAACCAAAAATTGAAGATAAAAATGAATTATTATGAAGATCAGATCAAGATTTTTGAAGAGAGGAAAAATTAGAAAGATGAAGATGGAATCAAATAACTTGAGGCACAATTGGAGCTGATTACATAATCTCTCATAGAAAAATAGAAATAGCATCTTAAAATTAGTACAATGCTTAAATCCTAGGTTGAAACAATGTAAAAAGCACTACATGCCAAAGCAGACACATGCATGAGACATGAAGAAGAACGGGTATCCTTGAGATATGAATTAGAGGAAGAAAATGAGAGACTAAAGATGTATATAAAAATGGAAAATAACTCTGAAGCATTGAATGGAATACTAGATAGAAAAAAGACAACAAGTAAAAAAATAGGACTAGGCTTCAAAGAATAACCCATGAAGAAGTGTGAAGAGGAAAAATCTGGTTTAACTAGATAATCAAACATGAAGATGACCAAGGGGAAAAATTAAATAAGGCCTAAATCAGTTAGGTAACCAATTGCATTCAGGTATGAAAGAACATTTAATGGGTATTGCTTCTCTTTTCATAATTTTAGACACAGAGCTAAGGAGTGTAAAAATCATGTAATGAATGATCACCCATGGAGAGACAATAGATATGAGAGAACAAATATTAGAGTGTTCTTAAACTATAGAGAGAAAGGTCACACAAATTAATATTTCCTTGGAGAACCAAACAATCAATTTTGGAGAAAAAATAAATCAAGAGGTATGATAATTTTCTATAATTGTAACAAGATTGGACATGTTTATAGTAATTTTTATAGTCATATGAGTGCTAAGTATAGTTGGAATCTAAGCACATACTCATATAGAAGCAAGAATCAAGTTAGGTGTTTCATTTTTCATGAAATTAGACATTTTACAAGGCATTGCTGTCAAAATCTATTTCCAAGGCATAACAACAAAACTCAAATAGTTAAAAGGTAATTCAAGAAGGTTTACAGAGTGAAAGAAAATCCTAAGAGTGTATCAGATAAAGTCACGGGAGAGACCAGATCAAGCATGACATTAGAAAGTATGGATCACACTGAGAAATTTGAAAGCAAGCCAAGAAGAGAAACAAATAAAATCCATCATGCATGTTTGACTAATATGCAATCAGGTGATGAAGAATTAGGAGATGGAATCAGCACATGAAGCTCCTATAAGAAAATTGACAAGGCTTTAAGGGTAAGAAAAGAAATGATTAAGTCATCATGTTTCTTTGATGACTATCTCTTGTTTTTAAGTGATCCCACAAGGTGGTTTTCCTTCTCTAGGCTTTTAGAAGGCATGAATATTTTTAAGGAAGCATTGTGAGATTTGGAAGTACATTGCCATCTTGTAATTGTAAAATAGGTCAGCTCCATAATGATGTTGATTTGAGCAATCCATAATAGGACATTTCCATTAGTAGGTGATGATTGGTGTCTCCATTATGTTGTCAAGGTATGTAAGATTCAAGGAATGTGTGTTTTGTTCTATGTTTAAGTCCTAGTGCTCATTCAAGTTTTTGAGTGTTCTTCTTGAGTGTTCATGTCAAGAATGTGTACTCAAGAAGTCTCAAAATATGATTTGTTCCTTATCCATGTTGTCAAGATTGAATCATTATTGTGTCATACTTCTTATGCTTCATTCATGTAGATGAGGTCTTCAAGAGAATCTAAACTATTTGAAATATGTCTATTATCTTGGTCTACCATGCTTGTACAAGTTGATCTAACCCAGTCCTCAAATTGTGTCATCATGGTTGATAATAACCCTTAGTAGGTCTGATAATTCTTGATAAAATGTCTTTGGTTGAAAGAGAGTACAAGCATGAGTCATGTGTTTGTAAGGAAGCATAAGTGTGTGAGATCTTGTTACTCATGTTGTTAAGATTTTATTCTCATGCTTTGAGTCTTGAAATAATATCTTATTCTCTGTCAAATTCTAACAATCAATCAATAGAAAAATGAAGTTGAGTAAGATGTAGGTATTGGTCTTTGAAATGTTCAAAAACTATAGGTGTCTATGATTTATGCTAATGAAGTGAAAAATAAGGAGTTCAGAGGTCTATGAAGGCTACGATAATGAGTTAGTAACAAGTCAAAACCAAATATGATTAATAAATTACAAAATAAACTTTCTATAGTTTAAATCTCTTCAGAGTTTGGATGTTCTACTTCATTGAGGTTATTCTCATCAAATGTAAATTATGCAAACTTGAAGATCTATTCTGAGTTGTACACATTAGTAAAAAGTATATATTCTTAGGTACAAGGTTTCTTGATGAAAAAGGATAAGAAGTAACTTGTGAGAAAAGAAGCCAAGGATGGTCTGAAGTCTAACAATGACTATTTCATGCTTTATGATTTTTTTGTCAGATTATAAAGGGTCAAATTGACGACATACAATTCAGAAAGATGTATTTAGGACAAGAGAAGATGATTAAATTCTTCAAGCATATCTTCAAGGCATTGAGTAAGTCAACAAGACAAGTGAGGGACATGAATAGGGAGATAATGGACTCAGGGGGAGAATCGCATCTCATTGTTGAAGAAATTTATGTAGCTAATTATATTCTATCAGTTAAAAGAGCAACATCATCCAAGGAGGAGATTCCTGAGGTAAGTTTTTATTTTGTAAGTGATCATCCACATGTTTCTTACTCTGTTAAATGTGTGACCCTTTGTCATATATTTCAAAGGGGGAGAGAGTACTTTCAAAAACTAAGTAAGAAGGTGTGTTTCCATCAAAGTTTATGAGTATGTTTCCATAAATAACAAAGGGGGAGATTGTTGAATCCTGGTCATTGGTGTTATCTTTGATGTCAAGTATAATTGATGGAAATGGTGTGAATGGTGAAGTTAAGCTTAGTCAAAATTATGAAAGTTGATTTGTAGTTCCTTCTTAGTGATATTTTGGGCTCACAAATAGGTTTCAGGTTGATTCCAAGATAGTTTCAGGATGTTGCAAGTTGGGTCAATGAGATAGGAGACCAATGGAGGTATGAAGATGGTTAATAATATTGGAACATGTGTTCTACATATCACAAATGATGATTAGAGCATGTGAAAGAGATTTTGGAATGAGCAACAGGTCAAATGTTGGGAGTCACAATTGTAACTGGCTCATTTAGGCCTAGTTCTAGTGCCTAATGAGGTGTAAGAGCAAAATTCATGTCATAAAAAGACTAGGTAAGTATGGGAGGATCCTAGGAACACTTCCTACGGAATGTATGGGCATCTACAAGGTTTAATGTAGCCTCTAGAGGAAAGATTCAAAATTTCACCAAAACTACCTTTGAGGACTGCATTGAATGCTGAGGTAAATGAGATTGGTATGAGTTGTATGGGAAAATTTATGAAAAACAAAACAATGGAGCATGTAGAAGGATATGTTTTTTTCTTCATGTCAAGTTTCATCAAGTTTTGAAGAAGATTATAGAAGTAATGCAAGTTTTACTAAAAATAGTTTATTAAAGAATGCAATCTAAGCACCCATGATTCTTAGCATCCAAAAAAATTGTAAATCCTTCTTTGGATAAATCATAGGAATTTTTAAATAAAACTCCAAGCCTAAAATTTTGCAAATTTTTTGAGGGAAATTGGTTCAGAAGCACATAAGTTATGAGCATTTTTCTAACAGGGTTTCTCTCTCCTCAAGCCTTCTTCTTGAAGTGGTAAGCACAAAAAAAATTGTTTTATTTCAAAATCATGTGTGAAAGTTCGTAAAAATCGACAAAAGTATAGAAGGACTCTCTAGCTCAAGATGGTGGCATATTTGACTTTGCAATATGACTTTGTTATATGGTATTTCCCTATTTTTATAAGTTCTTGCGGATTAAGTCAAGGTTCTGTTGGTTAGAAAATCTGTCGGGTGGGCAGATCTATGGATAGACAGGCCAACAGTGTGCAAGGCATAGCCCCTTTTTTAGACAACAAAGTGAAACTGGTTTATTGCTATTCTACCAGTAGGAATCTATGCAAGTCTTACAGTATTCTACCTTCAAGGGGGGTTTGGGATCTCATCCCAGTAGAGTTAGTTCCGACGAAGAACAGAAAGGAATGAAGGAAGGAATCGAAGAAAGGTGGATCTGAAGGGAGAAAAGAAATGAATTCCAAAGTAGAAAGGTCAGAGGGTTTATGTTTTGGGCCGGTAGTAAACAGAGCCAAACTTACTCACATAAACAAACAAAGCAATACTGATAAACAAATGACAAAAGCATATGTTAATCCAATAGAATAAGTATGCAGATCTAACTTAAGAAAGATCTAACACATAACATAGAAATTCATGCACAAAGTCTCAATTTTTGTATTAATAATTGTTTTGTTACAAGAAAGCTCAAAGTCTTTCTCTCCTGACTCTATTTTTCATACAAATTTTCTCACCCTTGAATACTACAAGTATCCAAGTATTTATAGAAGGAGAAGGAGAAAGAAGACAAAAGGAGCCAACAACTATTTACAAAATATCTAAAAGTCAAAATGTTGACTTTGGGGCAATTTTGTGGATGACAACATCCCATGGTGCAACATGGATGATGTCATCATTTGTGCCAACATACTTTTAAATATTTTTACAAAAATGGGATAAATCCCAGGAGGAAGGAGCCTATTCATTCGTCGTCCCTTAGCTTGAAAGGAGTGTCTTGCTTCTTCTCAAGGGAGGTAATGTGAAATTGAGCTTGATACTCCATGAACTTGCTTACCATGGCTTGAAGTTGATCCTGAGTGGGACCCTTGGTGTGATCCTCGATGACTTCGCAAGTCTCCCATTCATCTCTGAGTCTTTCTAGGAGTTTGAAATATTCATTTCCTGTCTCCATCAGGTATCCAAAAAAGTCACGGTAGGCCATAAGGTTATTGATAGATTCTATATCAAAAGTGGCTTCTGATGCTAAACCCTGTGACGTGATTTCCTTGAAGAGCCAAATAGTATCATCTTCCTTCCTCAAGGTGTATGATGCACCGAGCAACCCTGGAGACATTCTTAAGATGATCTGCTCCATTTGATGCATTGCATCTAGGGCTTCCTCCTTGATTTTGTCTATCTTTTCCAAGACAAACTCCATTTGGTCAACCTGATAGTCTAAGGCAGCAAGGACTTTGTTGGGTGCACGTGGGTGATCAAAAACATTGAATTTCACCAAGTCATCAACTAGGCAGTCGAGCATCTTCTGGAATGTCTCGTGTTGTAACCTGGCATGGTCCAACTCTTCAGAGATAGGTCCTGCTATTTCCTGGAGTTCCTTGTTAGCTTGATCTATATTTTGATAAAGCTCTGTGAACTTTGTAATCACTTCCTCACTATCTTTGAGGATCTACTCTCTCCAAGTGGACACTACCATACCTTGCTCTCCAATCTTGGTGTACTCATTTATCTTCTCTTGACTAAGAACTTCAGGAGGGTCGGCGATAGTCATAGGAGGGGCATTTCCCATCTTTTACAGGGTTTGGAGAAGATGCTTGTTTTGCTCTTTCAATATTCTCTTCTCTTCCTTTGCTTCTTGAATATTTTTGCAAAGGGCATCCACTATAGATAAGGCCTCTCCTTGCAGGCTCTCTGATGATGTTCCCATTGTGACCTGAGTCACTGTAAAATCTGTAGGAGACAGATCTTCTTTCTTTTTTGTGAGATCAGGGTATGTGATCTCCATAACCCTTTCACCTGAAGCACTTTGAGAGAAGCGGGTTATGGATTTTTGCTTCTTAGGCCCTTTAGCTGGAATAATGGAGAAGTCCATAGGTGTAATAGGGACTTTCCTCTTATGCTGGCTCAGGTGTGTTGGAGATCCATTCTGGACTTAAGGGAGTGGGACCAGAGGAAGAGGAGGAAATGGGGGTGGAAGAAGAGCAACTACAGTGGACACGGGGAAATGTGTCGAGACACTTGGTGGTGGCATTGAGAAAGAATCCAACACTCCAATGCTCACGGGGTTAGGAGAGACTGCAGGAGAGGAAACCGTGGGGGTGGAAGGGATCTGTGAGATGAGGGAAGAAATGTTGGGGGATAGATCTACGTAAGGGAAGAGAAGATGGAGGAAGAGGGAGGGGGAAAGGTAGAAGATGGGGGAGAAGACACAACCAAAGGAGTGGTTGGTTGAGTGACATGAGGAGGGGAAGGAGGAGCAAGAGAAGGGATGGTTAGGACCTCACCAGTTGTAGTAGTGACAACATCCTGAGTGGATGTGTCCATTGGAGCACTGGCCGCTTCTTCTCTTCTTGGGGACACTAAGTCCACAACTTGTTCCTTGGTGGTGGAAGGAGGGATCTTAGGAACTTCTTTCTGAGTAGTGCTTGCCTCCCCTTATATATCCTTTCCTTTGCCTTTAGGCAAGTGTTTCAGCCTGGTGGGTGCATCGCCCAAGGGAGACGTGATAAATTCTAATGTAAGGTAGATGATACCATTTTTCCTACACCAATTCTTGGTGCATTGCAGAGTTCCTTTGACCCTTTCCTCAATAGTCTGAGGGGCCTTGTTTCTATCGATTTCAGTAAATGGCCAATTGTCCCCATCTGTGTCTAGATAAACCTGATCAACTTCTTGATCAGTTGCTTGGAAACCCTTTAGGACGATGGCCACACCATATTGAATGATATCTGTCTAGGTTTATAAGGTGCAAGAAAGGTGAATCCTTTTTCCTGCAAGGATAGTGCACTTCATTGTTACTACTGTGTTTGATGTAGATATAAATCTATCTAAGTGCCGACAGTGAAATAGTGGATCAATTTTTCCCCCTTGAAAGGTAATCATGAGGATCAAAGGTTTGGCCTCGCCGGGAAATTTTGATGCTTAGTTGAGAGAAAACCTAGCAAAGCAAGGTTCAAATGAGTTTGAGTGGTTTTGTGGCATAGGTGTACCAATTTTGCAGATCTGTGAAGGAAGAGAAGGGGTTTTGGAGTTGATTACTTGGGTTCCTTTGTTAAACACTTTTCAATGGTATGTGACCTAAGCCATGTCTAGACAGCTCCAATAGGATCCACAAGAAGGGCAAGGGCCACATACCTTGGAATTTGGTGGGCTGATCCCAAGAAGTTGATGTGGGGTCCAGAGATAGGTGACAATTGGGTAACAACATGAGGGGCTGATAGGAATGCTCCCCACTTCTTTGTGGTGGTGACCATGCTTTTCACATTCATCCAACCGTGAAGTCATGACAGGGCCTCAAGAGGTGCCGATGATGCCATAGCAAGAAAGTGTCATAAATGTGCCTTACTAAATTGGGCTATGTTGTTCTTAGGATAATTTTGACATTCAAAGAGATTTGTACCATCGTATAGCTTTGACTTGAGTGCCATACCCCATACATTTAAGTTTGGGCCATAGTCCACTCTCTAGAGGTAGCAGTATATACCACATAGGAATGTTCACTAGTAGAACGCATGCACCTTGTTGTAACATTGATAGGTGCAAGCATTAAGAGGCTGCAACATTTGGAGCTGTTGATAATCAATAGAATCCACCATTAAGGAAACGTTGATCAGTGAACATTTTGGTGGATTATTTCATAAATGAAAATTGCAGCCCAACCCAAAAAGGTTGAAAATGGGCATCAGGGAGCCCTAAAAACTACATTCTCAAGAAAGGTTATGGTGTGCCACTCAGAACCTCTAAAAGACCTCAACGGGGGACCAATGAATGGAAATTTTGGCCACCTGCTTGTTACCTTCTTGTTCTTCGAGGTACACCTCATTCAATTTTACTAGGATAACATTTGTCTTCATTTTCATTCCATGGACTAACTTCATGCAGTCCTCTTGGCTTACCAGGGTACAAAATGTCAGATGGTGAGGTGCCTACCCATTGGGCTGGATCTCAAAATGTTGGGCGACGTGAAAGAAAGATTATTAACACACGCTTCTCAAAAAACACACATCTTGTGCCCTTATTGTACATAGAAGAGCCCCAAGCTCAACATCATGAACTCATTGTTTAGATGTTGCCCACTATGGGGATCCCTACAGCAAAGTGTATACCACTGCTAACCAATTTATCCATCCATGGTCTTCCTATGACTCTCTATTGTGTTGCTTGATCTTGAGATGTCCTCTCTAAAGAGAGTCGAATTTTCCATGCATGCCCTTCTGAATCTCTTCGATTGTCCAGATCAGGACTCTGTACAGAGATCTCCCACCTAGAAATCCCTCTGCTTATCCTTTTTATTAAAAAATCTCTTGACTTGAATCTGATGCTCGGTGATCTTGTCTACCACTCTTACTCTCTTTTACTTCAAGTTCTGTTAGATACATGAAACTCTTTGTTAGAGAATTCTGGAAAGTTTCATCCTCGATTGCTCATGCCAAGTGTAGAGAAAGGAGTTCTACGGAAATGGGGAGTTCAGTGTTAATTCCATATAACACTTGAAAATGTGACATACTGAGAGACCTATTCGGAGTAATACGGTCTACCCACAAAGCATCATATACTAACTTGTGCCAGGACCGCTGATTCTCGTCGAACAGCTTCTGTATGATGGTTACTAGGTTCTTATTACTGGATTCTGCCTGACCATTTCCCTGGGGGTAATAATCTGAGGCATGGGCCAAGGTTATCCCATATTCATAGCAAAAACCAATAACATCCCATGAGGAGAAGTTGGAAACATTATCAACAATGATCTTGTGTGGGATGTCAAATCTCATGATGATATTTTCTTTGATGAAGTTGCAGATAACTTCAGAGGTGGCATTCTTGACAGGTATGGTCTCCACCCATTTGGTGAAGTAATTTGTTGTTGTTAGGACATAACTATGTCCGACACTTGATTGGGGATGTAGTGCTTCGATAAAGTCAATTCCCCATTTCTTGAATGGTTTGTCAATAATGATAGGTCTGAGGGGAAAAGTAGCCAATTTTGGTTTGCCAACAAACTATTGGCAGAGCTCACATTTTGCTACCCAGGTGGCTGTATCCTAAAATAGCGTTGGCTAGTAGTACCTGGCCTGAATGATCTTATGTGCTGTCATGGACGAGGAGAAGTTACCACCGTAGACCGAGTCATGAAAACTTTCAAGCAATTTAATCTATTAGGGTTTGTCAACGCATCACAAGAAGATCCCATCAATCCCGCACTTGTATAAACCGTCATCCCATATGACATATCTTGTTTCTCTGAGCTTTACAGTCTGCTTCTCCTTTGAATTTAGATGAGCTAGACACTCACCGTAAGTGAGAAAGAAAGTGATGTTTGAATAACATTTGTCGTTGGTCGCAACAAATAGAACCATAGGTAGAGAATCAACTTTCCTCAGATGACCTTATGCTCCATCGATGCAATCGTCTTTCTCTTTAGGGACCTCTGAATCTTTGTTTTCAGCCATAAGCTAACATAGGCCCTTGTCTCTTACTAGCTTGGTTGGTTTTATGTCTAGATCATACTCTTGGACCTTTGCGATCCAATTCCCTCATAAGCTTCCTAACTCCTGTTGAGTTAGGATAGAATTAACTGCCATGTCAGGAGCCGGCACTACCGTATGAGAGTTTAGGATGTAGTACCGGAAGTTCTTAACTACTTTGACAATAGCGAAGGCATGCTTCTCTAACTGGGACATCTTCAATTCATGAGGCTGTAGAGGGGAGCTCATGAAAGTGATTGGGGATTCAACATCCTTAGATTTCTTCTGCATTAAGATGGCTGATATAGTATACGTTAATGCATAACTGTACATGATAAAATATTTGGAGAAGTTCGGACATACCAGAACAAGTGCATGAACAACAGAGACTTTTATATCCTCAAATGACGCCTTTCCTTCTTTGCTCCACCAGAATTTTTGTGACCCTTTCATCATATTTGATATGTGACGAGTCTTTTTAGTAAAGTCAGGAACAAAGCATCTGAGAAAATTCACCTTTCTGAAGGAGTGAACACCGGTCTTGCTTATGGGTAAGGTAAGATTCTAAATAGCCTTAACCCTTTCGACATCTATCTTTGTTACTTCCTTGCTGACAATGTGTCCCAACAACTTTCCTTTAGTGACCCCTAAAATAGAATTTTTTGGATTTAGGGAGATCCCGTGTTCTTGGCATCTAATAAATACTTTCTCCAAATGATCACAATGATCACTTCACTTTATTGAGAACATAGTTAAGTCATCCAAATAGACTACAATGACCTTTCCCATCATACCTTTGAATGTGAAGTCCATTACTCGCTGAAAGGTAGCACCAGCATTGGTCAAGCCAAAAGGCATCATGTTGTAGGCGAATGTGCCCTAGGGAGTAGTGAATGATGTTTTGAATTGGTCTTTAGGTGATAATTCAATTTGATTATAGCCTAAAAAACCATCAAGCATGGACAACATCTCCAAACTAGTTCTACTTGCAGAACCTGATCCATTATGGGAAGCGTGTAATTGTGCTTCAAGGACGCCTGATTTAGATTGTGAAAATCTACACATATGCATATCTCGCCATTCTTCTTTCATATGGGCACGATGTTCATGACCCAGGTACTGTGATGGATAGGAAAGAGATTCTTACATCCAACATTTTTTATATTTCTGCTTGGATGGTACCCGAGATCTTGGGATTGTAATGCCTCTGTTTCTAGTGAAAGGGTTTGACATCGTCCATTAATGGAATGTCATGATGAAAATCCTTAGGATTGAAAGAATTTAGATCAGCATAATACCATGCCAATACGTCCATATATTTCTTCAGTAATTTGACAAACTTCCACTTTTCTTCGGGTGTACAACATTTCCCAATGTTCACAAACTGCAGATGTTCTACAATACCCAGGTTAACAGATTTGGTCTCTGGAGAGGAGTTAGGACCATATTGTCACTTCTTCTTGACAAAATGATCATGTTTGTCAAACAATCATTCTAGAGAGACCAAACCCTTTAGAATTTTATTTTCCTTGAGCTGACATATGCCATCACCTTCTTTTGATTCGTTTGCTTGACCAGTGACAAATTCACGACATGCAGAAGTAGATCCCTCAAAATGAAGCTCATTGAAATTATCAGCTTTTTCTAGAAAAGAAACAAGCTGATTGTCATCATTGAATACCTGCCAATGCTGAGAATTATCTGGCATGCTTGGGCAAAAGACTACCTCAATGGTATATGTGTCTGTTTTCAGCCCTGGGTGAATGAGACGCTGAGATGGCCAATGAATCGGCCATATCATTTTGAGCTCTTGGAACGAATTTTATTGAGAAGGCATAAAATTCCTCAATGATGTCCCATACTGCATTGCGGTAGTGCCTGAGTCT
This sequence comes from Taxus chinensis, assembly GCA_019776745.2. Classification (NCBI taxonomy): domain Eukaryota; kingdom Viridiplantae; phylum Streptophyta; class Pinopsida; order Cupressales; family Taxaceae; genus Taxus; species Taxus chinensis. The sequence continues at coordinate 831,771,348 of CM034149.1, read as the reverse complement.
GTAATTTTTCACCTGGTAGACCCCTTTTACCAGGTTGATGATCAATTCGGCGTCACCTTGTACTTTTAGGTTCTTGATTCCTCTTTCCTTTGCAGCTTGCATGCTGAGTAAAAAAGATTCATACTCAGTAGTATTGTTTGTATTAAAAAACTACAATTTGAAAGAAAGAGGGAAAATCTCTTCTTCAGGAGATATCAGGACTACTCCAGTGCCACATCCACTTGTTGCATAACCACCATCAAACTGTATTGTCCATATCTTGTTAAGGTCCTCCTCCTGGATGAGGACATCCATTCATCAGACTCAATGGATAAGAAGTAGTTCCCCATCCCTGATGATTTGAAGAGACTTTGGGCTTTGGGGTCGTCATAATTAGTGACTAGGTACCTCTTTTGTGATTCAGGCTCCAAATTCTACATTACACCCTTAACGAGGATTCTAGATTTGGACCAGTCCATGTGAATCTCTCCACCAACTTCTATACAAAAGCTTCTTCCTAGTAGAATTACATATGTTGTTGGGATATCAAAAATGAGGATGGTCATCTTTACCCTTTTCTCTGGGAATGCTGGAAATGCGTACTATGCATCTTTAATCTGACTGATTAATGGAACCTGTTTGGTCTCCATGGAGTAACATTTGCCGAAAGGCTTGGTAAGGGTGAGGCCTAAATCATCAGTGACCTTTTCCGATAGTACATTATCAGAAGCTCCAGAATTAATTATGCAGTTGCTTAGTTTGTGACCATTGATTAGGAGGAATAGATAAAAAGGTTCAATTTTTCTTGATGTGGAAGTCGAGGAAACATTTATGCGAGATGCAGGAGTGGAAAGGATTCCTTTCGGGGAGATAGGAGAGGGGATGAAAACTTGGCTTTGAATATATTCGTTCAATCTTACAAGTTGCTCAGGATTAGACTGAAGATACTCAACTTCAGACATTTGAATCTTAGTCTTTTTAATGTGATCGACTATGTCGAATGTGACCAAGGGTTGTGTTGATGAAGGAGTGATTCCCTCATTTTGTGATGGTAAGGTAGGGTTACTGGTCTTTATGGAAATAGAAGAGGGCTGATTTTGGGGAGAGATGGGAGGAAAAGACTTATTTGTAAAATTTTTAATAGGAGGGTGAGCAGGAGGAGGATTACCTCTTTTAGCAATGGTTGGAGACATGTTTGACACAACCTTCCCCTTTTGTATCTTGGCAACAACTTCCGCTTCTTTTCCTTATGAGCGGGTGAAAATAGCATATGACTATCTGCTTGTATAACCTTGAGTACATTCCTCCTCATCTTCAAATTCCATATACCCGATTGTAGAGTCATCAGTCGATTCACCGACATCTTGATCATCTTCACCTTGCGATGAAGGTTCTTGGTGAATTTGCTCCTCTTCTTCGATCTCAACTAGGGAATTAATCGAAGGGGCCTCAAGTGCTAACCTTAGAGCGACAACAGGTAAACACAACCTTTGTGGGGTATTTTTGGGGTTGAAGTTCCTCCGTGGGATATCCCGATACAGAGTGGTAGATGAAGTTTGCTCTAATTACTTCTTTAATGTGAGCAATTCATTCGCCATCTTCTGAAATGCCGGATCTGATGAAGTGGCTTGAGAAGGAGTTGAAAACTTTGGTTTGGATAGATTTTGTTTTAACTCACCAGATATAAGCAGGTTGTCTTCTATTTGAATGGTCGTAGCTTGAGTGAGGACCAAGGTGGTGATTTTTTCTTGTAAGAGTAAGAAACTCACTCTTGAGCTCATGGCATTCACAAAGAAACATTTTTTATTTTTTGGTGTTGGCAACATGGCAGGTGGCACATGGTTAATCAGTGAATTGAAATGGGTGATAAAATCATGCATGGTTTCATTAACTTCCTTCTTCAAGTGAGTAATCTTTGATAGTAACACAAATGCATCTTCTGAATGCTTATACCTATCTTCAAACGCAGTTCGTAATGTGGCCCAGCTAGTGATAGATCCGGCCGGTAAGTGTTGGAACCACTATGTTGCAGGTCCTTGCAAGGTTTCTAGAAAGATGTGTACCGACACATATTCATGGGTCACATCTAGGATGCTGCATGACATAATGAATGTAGATATATGTGAATCCATGCTTTGATTTCCAATCCCATCAAATCTTGAGAAATTCTTGTGATTTCAATAGGGGAGTGTGTGAACCAGATGTGGCAATGCAAGAGGGCCCATAATGTTTCCCCATGGTACTACCATTTGAAAAGTTGGAAAGAGGACGTGAGCCAGGAGGGTAGTTCCACTTAATAATAGGGCACTGCAAATTGATGTGGAGGTTCCTTGCAAAGATCAGTTCTTTCATGGAGGTGAGGCACTTCTGGCTGACCGATCAACTGAACTCAGCGATGAGAAGCATGCTGGTGTACTACTGAAGTTGTGCCTTTGAAGTAGATCAAAAATAGGAGCGACTTCTCCATGAAATCTCCTGTTATGGGTAAATGGCTCACCCACTAGTGTATCTGTTTAGATCTGCAGTGTTTTAGAGTAGATTTATAAAAATTCTTTTTTTGTTTGTACTTGCTGATTTTCTGATTTTTCTGACAAAAAACAGTAGCATGTACTTTTCTAAATATTTAAATTTATCCCTCTTTTGAAAACCGATTTCGATTTAATGACTAGGATTAATGGGGATAAAATGATGGTTAACTTAGTAAGCTGATTTTGAGATCTTAAATTTGACTTTTTTGCAAGGGTTTGAAAATATTTGTAAAACTATCAAAATCTTAGATAAATGAAAATACAGAGTTTTTTATAAAAATTTAGCGAACTAAAGGTTTCTAACTGGTTCAGATCTATGAATCCCTTAATAAAATTTTCAGTTTGGATCACTTTTGCAAAAAATTTGGATTTTAAACAAAATGTTAAGATTTGCAAAAAGGTAGTGATTTTTTACAGTTTTAGCTATTTTCTTAGTCTTCCCAGCAGCTTTTGAAAACTGTTAGTGTCTTTTAGCTGACATAATGCTCACATAGATCTGGTTCGATCCCCAACAGAGTCACCAAAAACTGTTGGTTTGTAAATCTGTCAGGTGGGAAAATTTATGGATAGACAAGCCAACAGTGTGCAGGGCATAGCCCCTTTTTGAGACAGTAAAGCAAAACTAGTTTATTGCTATTCTACCAGCATAGGAATCTATGCAAGTCTTATAGTATTCTGCCTTCAAGGGGGTTTCAGGATCTCATCCTAGTAGAGTTAGTTCCGACGAAGAATAGAAAGGAATGAAGGAAGGAATCAAAGAAAGGTGGATCTGAAGGGAGAAAAGAAATGAATTCCAAAGTAGAAAAGGTCAGAGGGTTTATGTTTTGGGCAGTAAGTAAACAGAGCCAAACTTACTCACATAAACAAACAAAGCAATACTGATAAACAAATGACAAAAGCATATGTGAATCCAATAGAATAAGTATGTAGATCTAACTTAAGAAAGATCTAACACATAACACAAGAATTCAGCACAAAGTCTCAATTTTTTGTATTAATAATTGTTCTGTTACAAGAAAGCTCAAAGTCTTTCTCTCCTCACTCTATTTTTCATACAAATTTGCTCACCCTTGAATACTACAAGTATCCAAGTATTTATAGAAGGAGAAGGAGAAAGAAGACAAAAAGGAGCCAACAACTATTTACAAAATATCTACAAAATATCTAAAATGTTGACTTTGGGGCAATTTTGTGGATGACAACATCCCATGGTGCAACATGGATGATGTCATCATTTGTGCCAACATACTTTTAAATATTTTTACAAAAATGGATAAATCCCAGGAGGAAGGAGCCTATTCGTCATCGTCCCTTGGCTTGAAAGGAGTGTCTTGCTTCTGCTCAAGGGAGGTAATGTGAAATTGAGCTCAATACTCCATGAACTTGCTTACCATGGCTTGAAGTTGATCCTGAGCAGGACCCTTGGTGTGATCCCTGATGACTTTGCAAGTCTCCCGTTCATCTCTGAGTCTTTCTAGGAGTTTGAAATATTCATTGCCTGTCTCCATCAGGTATCCAACAAAGTCACGGTAGGCCAGAAGGTTGTTGATAGATTCTATATCAAAAGTGGCTTCTGATGCTAAACCCTATGGTGTGATTTCCTTGAAGAGCCGAATAGTATCATCTGCCTTCCTCAAGGCGTACAATGCACCGAGCAACCCTGGAGACATTCTTAAGATGATCTGCTCCATTTGATGCATTGCATCTAGGGCTTCCTCCTTGATTTTGTCTATCTTTTCCAAGACAAACTCCATTTGGTCAACATGATAGTTTAAGGTAGCAAGGAATTTATTGGGTGCACACGGGTGATCAAAAATGCTGAATTTCACCAATTCATCAACTGGGCAGTCAAGCATCTTCTGGAATGTCTTTGTGTTGCAACCTGGCATGGTCCAACTCTTTGGAGATAGGTCCTGTTATTGCCTGGAGTTCCTTGTTAGCTTGATCTATATTTTGATAAAGCTCTGTGAACTTTGTAATCACTTCCTCACTATCTTTGAGGATCTGCTCTCTCCAGGTGGACACTACCATACCTTGCTCGCCGATCTTGGTGTACTCATTTATCTTCTCTTGACTAAGAACTTCAGGAGGGTCGACAACAGTCATAGGAGGGGCATTGCCCATCTTTTGTAGGGCTTGGAGAAAATGCTTGTTTTTCTCTTTTAATATTCTCTTCTCTTTCTTTGCTTCTTGAATATTTTTGGAAAGGGCATCCAATGCAGATAAGGCCTCTCCTTGCAGGATCTCTGATGATGTTCCCATTGTGACCTGAGTCACTGTAAAATTTGTAGGAGACAGATCTTCTTTCTTCTTTGTGAGATCAGGGTATGCGATCTCCATAACCCTTTCACCTGAAGCACTTTGAGAGAAGCAGGTTATGGCTTTTTTCTTCTTAGGCCCTTTAGCCAGAATAAAGGAGAATTCCATAGGTGTAATAGGGACTTTCCTCTTATGCTGGCTTAGGTGTTTGGAGATCCATTATGGACTTAAGGGAGTGGGACCAAAGGAAGAAGGAGGAAATGGGGTGGAAGAAGGAGCAACTACAGTGGACATGGGGAAATGTGTCGAGACACTTGGTGGTGGCATTGAGAAAGAAGCCAACACTCCAATGCTCATGGGGTTAGGAGAGACTACAGGAGAGGAAACTGTGGGGGAGGAAGGGATCTGTGAGATGAGGGAAGAAATGTTGGGGGACAGATCCGCAAGGGAAGAGAAGATGGAGGAAGAGGGAGGGGGAAAGGTAGAAGATGAGGGAGAAGACACAACCAAAGGAGCGGTTGGTTGAGCGACATGAGGAGGGGAAGGAGGAGTGAGAGAAGGGATGGTTGGGACCTCACCAGTTGTAGTAGTGATGACATCCTGAGTGGATGTGTCTGTTGGAGCACTGGCCGCTTCTTCTCTTCTTGGGGACACTAAGTCCACAACTTGTTCCTTGGCGGTGGAAGGAGGGCTCTCAGGAACTTCTTTCTGAGTAGTGCTTGCCTCCCCTTCTATATCCTTTCCTTTTCCTTTAGGCAAGTTTTTTGGCCTGGTGGGTGCATCGCCCAAGGGAGATGTGATAAAGTCTACCCCAAGGTAGATGATACCATTTTTATTTGCACCAATGCTCCATGCACTGCAGAGTGCCTTTGACCCTTTCCTCAATAGTCTGAGGGGCCTTATTTCTATCAATTTAAGCAAACGGCCAATTTTCCCCATCTGTGTCTAGATAAACCTGATCAACTTCTTGATCAGTTGCTTGGAAACCCTTTGGGATGATGGCCACACCATATTGAATGATCTCTGCCAGCACCAGGTGGGAGTGATCCTTTCATCTGAGCTCAACCTCATGATATAGATTGATGTAGATATCTTCGATCTGATGGATGTGAATTGGATCGATTTTTGCCCTTGGAAGGCAATCATGAGGATCAAAGGTTGGTCTCGCTAGGAAATTATGCTTTAGATTGAGCAATTCAAGCTCTGCAAACATCTCCCACACTTTTCCCTATGAAGTGCAGGTGCACCTACCCATTGTGAGGGGGAATGGAGTTCCACCCTTCTTCCTTTTTAAACACTTCTCATGGTATGTGATAAGCTGTCTAGACAGCTCTAATAGGATCAGCTTGGGTCCCGCATACCTCGGTAATTTGGTGGGCTCTTCTAAGAAGTTAGCGGCCCTTAGATATGTGAAAGTGGAGAATTGCATGAATAATGCTCCCCACTTTTCTATGGTGGTGACCATGCTTTTGGTCATCCAACCATAAGTCATGTTGGGCCTCAAGAGGCAGATGATGCCATAGAAGAAGACGTCGTTGACTTTACTGAATTGGGATATGTTGTTTTCCAGTTTTAATTTTAGATAGTACTTGTATATTTTTACCTGGGGTCATACCCCATACCGATTCAATGCTGGGTAGTCCCTCTTTGAGGTAGCAACATATACCACATAGGCAGTTCATATAGAACCTCCCAGTTGTTGAAAGTTGTTGAAGCTTCTCCAAGATCGTGCCGCTGATAATCTCTCCCCATTCAAAATGTTGATCAGGAACATTTTTTCTCATTGTTTCGAAATACCTGAGCATCCACTTGTGAAAGTAATGGGCATCGGGGAGCCCAAAAAAATCTACTCAGGAAGGTGATGGTGTCACTTAGTTCCTTTGAAAAGTCACTATGATGAATGACTTGTGGCCACCTGCTTACCACCTTCTTTTTCTTGAGGTACACCTCATTCATGAGCTGCATACACTTGTCTTCATTTTCATTCCATGTCTTTATGCATTCCTCTTGGCGTACTACTACAAAATTTTGGTGGTGAGGGATACCCAACATGATCTCAAAATGCCGGGCCGTGAGGTTGATTATTACCTTGCCCTTCTCATTTTCGACACATCTTGTGTCCTTATTGTCACAACGGCCTATCAACATCATGAATTCATTATTGATTGCACTCATGGGGATCCTTGCAGCAAAGTGTAGACCAATGTCAACCAATTTATCCACCCATGGACTGCCTGTGACCTTATTGGTTCTCGCCCAGGAGTCCTCCATGTTAATGTGCCTGAGTTCTGAATCTATGATATCTAGATCATACTCTGTGAGATAGATTCAGGCATCCTGACCCTTTGGTATTTATATTTCATTTCTTCTTTTGTTAGCCTGGCTTTACCCTTGGAATTAGTTGGCTTCTTACTCGATGAAGACATGTGTGAATCTGAGCTTAGCTGTTGATCTGCAAGAAGAATCAGGGAAGTCCATTGCTAAAGAGCCATGTTAGCTGATTAAGTCATCCATCAAAGCTTACATAATTAAAATTTAGCAATTTATGAGCCTCTGGGTACAGGGCGCAGCTCTACTGCAGGTTGTAAGGTCTTAGAAAAGCAAGGCACACTTTGGGAAAGTGTTGCATGGGAGAAAACAATGCCAAAAGGGGCATAGGGCATGGAAAGGCTAGACAAAACATTCAAATGTTGTTGTCGAGGGATGTGCGCTTACGCCATAAGAAGTCCATAAGTGGAGTGCATATATGGTTGGTGTTGCAAGGTCCTAGGATGCACCATTGGCATAGGTGTGGTAGATGCTGAATTAAGGTGAGGTGTGTGAAGGGGTTAAGATGTGTGGTGCAAGAAAGGTTTGCACAACATTCAAATGTTGTTGTAGTTACTATAGGTGCATCCAGTGCCTGCGCCTAGGATTTTTTGCAATGTTTATAAGGCACACGAGAAAGGCTAGTGCTGTGTGTAAGGAAAGTGCACCAATTGGCATGACTGTGTTTGATGTAACAAAAATGAAGCTTGCGCTGAAGGAAAAAAAGTGGTTTGTTTTGCAAAAATATATGATTTTCACTCTTTTGGCTCAGATTTTGATGCTTAGGAGAGAAAACCTAGCAAAGCAAGGGTCAAATGAGTTTAAGTGGTTTTGTGGCATAGTCTTCCAGTTTTGCAGATTTTGAAGGAGGAGAAGCGGGTTTAGGAGTTGAGTACTTGGGTTCATTTGTTTATTATCAATCCTAATCACCTAAACCATTATAAAAACCCACAACAAATCCATAAGAAGGGCAAGGGCCACTTACCAGGAATATATATAACGATAAAGGGGATGATGCGGGGTCCATGAACATGCAAAAAATAGCAATACACGGGGTTCACAGGAATGCTGACAAGTACAGAGGAATAACTTTTTCATGCTTTTATTTTGTGAAAATGACAGGTTGGACGCGCGTATATATAGCAAAAAGTGCAATAAATGCACCACCAGACTTTTTCTATGGTGCACTTAGGAGAATGTCGACATAAAGAGATTTGCGCCATGGCGTAGCTTTAGGAGTGTCGACATTATGCATTTTCAACACCATAACACACTTTAGAGAGGTGCAACATTTATAATGTTGACAAGTTGGTGCATGCACCTTGGCGCAACATTGATAGGCACAACATTGATAGGTGCAACATTTGGAGTGTTGACACTCAATAGAATGCACCAAAGGAAAGGAGGGGCACAATTTTGGTGGATGTTTAATAAATGAAAAGTGCACCCAACCTGAAAAGGTTGAAAATGACCAAGTTCTAAAAACTAGATTTTTCAAAAAGGGATGTTATGCCATTCCGAATGCTAAGAGACCTCAATGGGGGACCAAAATGGAAATTTTGGTATTGTTACCTACAAAATATCACTTGTCAATTTTACAGGATAACAGGTTCAATAGATCCAAGGTGAAACAGTGTGACATGAAAGGACACTTGAGTTCGATACTATCAATTTCCAAGAAGCTGCACAAGTGTGTCATGTGGAAAAACTTACAAATAGTAATAAATCTCAGTCACATCTCAAAACAAAAAATCATGGAAAGTATGATCTCGTTGTTATAAAAGCTCATTTATAAGGACTTGGATGCCTCTGAACATGGTATATAGGTTCCATTTAAGGTATTTATGTTTTTATAGTTTGCATGTGTGAGGCCATGTCAATGAAAATCTCCAAATCAACTCTTCCTCTTGATGTTTTAAAAACTAGTTTACATAGTCCTACATGATGCTTGTATTTCATTCTTAGGTTCCCTAACATAGTGGTTGTATCAAGCATGAAAAGTAGTATTAAGAATGTCTCTCTCTCAAGATGTTACCTTACGAGGCTAAAATATAGTTTTCCTAAGAAAATCAACTCATATATGAAGTCTGTACTTGTTTTTGTGTAACAATTGTGAGGGACTGTAATATTATCCCTAAACCATGAATCTTCTTTAGTAGCAAATGAAAAATGATGATTGGAGACTATATCTAGACAATTCCATTAAAGAAATAATATAAGTAAAGTTCCAAAATAGTGAAGGATAAGGTGTTGAGATCTATCATATGACGAGATAGGAATTGGTGGTTTAAAGCCCTAACTTTGTAGAGTTAGAAAGATCAAGCTATATTGACCCAGTAAGCATTTTTTTTTAGTTCAAATATTAATCCTAGAATTTGGAATTCATCCTCAACATTCTTAAAATATGTTCTTGAGGTTTTGGTTGACCAAGGAAGTTATTAGGTTATTTTCAATCTTGAAGATGCATCTTGGTTTCAGCTAGACAAGGGAATACCATGTTTTAGTGCTTGGTCCATAAGGAATATGTGTAGTGTCATGACCTGTCAGTTAGCTTAGTGACTGAAAACCATCAAACCTATCTCCCCAAGATTTTAATCTCCATGAAGAACTTCCTTCTTAGATTGTTAATTTCATGAAGGCTATGGTTCAACTTCTCTGGGAATGTACAGTGATAACACTGATGAAGTGTGAGAAAAAGGACTGCTCTCTTTGATCATGGAAGGTCTTTAAGTTGGGCTTGGTGATGTTGATAATTGGTAAACTTGAATTTCTTATGTATCCAATTCCTTCTCTTGGTTTAAAATTGTGATTACTCGTTGAAGCTTAAAATACCTAATTTTTGTCCCTATGACTATGAAGATGAAATATATGAAGTAACAATAAATAAAATCCTCCATGCTATGTTCAAGTAGCTTGAAAAAATCTTGAAATTGAATGCACATCTCAGTTATGTTATCAAGTCAACTTCTTTCTCAAAATCACACTATGTTTACTAGCTCAAGCACCTTTCTATATTCTAAATGCACAAATGCAACGATAAATTTTTTTTATAAGTGTGATGATTGAAATGAGTTTATAAAGGAGTTTTGAAATATTTGTAACTTACTCCTATGATGAGAACCCCTGGAATTCCCATCACTTAGTAAAATAATTTTTGTATGCAGTAGGATATACAAAACAATATTGTACATACATTACAAGATTGAGTAGAGAAATGAAATGGTAGGTTGATAGTCATGTCAGAGACTAAAGAAGTCAAAAATAATTTTTTATAAATCATATTGTCATCAAGGATCTTATAAGGACCTGAAAGAGGTTAAGAAAAATTAACAGTCCTCTACCAAATGAAATCATAACCCTATGACAATTCCCTTCTAAAGTATCTTCATTTCGTGTCCACAAGTTGAAAGGTGTGTAACATGAAGACATCAATTATATGAAGTTAAAAAGTCAAGAGATATGAAGGAGTGTTTAGTTATTTATGGGAAATAACTCATTCTTTTCGAGTTGGTGAAATAGGTAGAGATGAATGAAAACACATTAGATATAACTTATACTTTTTGAATGAAGAATGTGAGATAGGATAATGATGAATGAAAAAATGAGTATGAAAAAATGAATTCCATGAAAATGTAAATGTGTTATAAAGTGTGCAACAGAGAAGGTACCATCTAGGGGTAATTCTTTAATGAAGATACACAAGGTGGGATGACTTGAAATATTTTAAGGCTTGATGATGCATAGGAAGGATACATAGAAATTTTGCAGAGATAGGTGTCTTGAAGATGGAGAAGGTGAGAAGTGTGAAAGAGTAGGTTGGATGTAATAGATGGGAGAATTGGAGATGCTGACAAAAAATATATGACTGCGTATTTAAGATTTGAAGTATATTGTTATGAGTTGAGTATGGAAAGGATGTTAAAGAGGTAGTTATGTGATAGATGTTGAAAACAAGTCTATATTGAGTAGTCAAGCTTGAGAAAAGTCTATGAACCTTTGATGTAGAATTAGATGGTAGTGTGAAAGAGTATTTCACACAAGGAAGAGTGGATAGTTCAATGTGAAAGTTCATCATTGAATTCATACCACCAGATGTGTGTGAAGAGTAGATAGGTTGTTTTAGAGTATGTGGTTGAAGACATGGTGATATGCAAAGCCAAGGAAAACATATAAAAATTGAAAATACGTAACTCTTGAATTATTTTTTTATGAAAGAGATTTATTTTTGAGAATAAGTGAGAAAATAGTAGAAGAGTGAGTTGATTTAGGGGTCACCAATAGTTGTGTGAGACAAAAAAACTTAGAGTGATCAAATTATTGACTGAGTCTAAGTTGTAGCTTAGTAGGAGGGAGTAGTATCTTCTTTGTGAGTTGTTTCTCATAGAAGAAACAAGTAAAATCTTGATTGATACTTGAGAGTTGAAGTTTTCAGACAAGTTGAAGCTTGTAAAAGACTAAGTAACATCTTGGTCAAATTTTGGAGTTACAGCTCTAGGTTGAGTTGAACCTCAACCATAAAATCAATGTAAGATTTGCAAGAAATTCTTGTCCAAAGTTAATTCTTTGTTTCAGTGGATTTTTCTCCTAGTTTTGGTTTCCCACATTAATTTTTGTCTCTATGTAGTTTATCCTATGTAATCTACATATGTATGTTGATTTGGTTTTATTGTCACAATTTAAGTCAGATTGAATTGATTGTGAAAGTTTGAGAAGATGCTGATTCACCTCCCTCTCATTGTCCAAATTTCCAACATTCCTTTCATCACCAAAGGAGTTTGATACTGATCACCACAGTAAGTAGGGAGTCTTCTCTTTTCCTTGTGAAGAAGTTGATTCTCTTGGAAGTGTTTAGGATGGAGAAAAGGATTTATCTCATGTCACAAACTCTACATTGTGTCCTTTCTATTTTGATGAGGATGATTTGATGATTCTTGAATTGAAATATGTGCTCTATCTATTAAACATGGGTATTTACTCTCTATTTGAAAAAATGAAGATCATATTTCTAGTCATCTCCCTGAGACCCCAGGTGAAGATTCTTCAAATGAATGTGAAAGTGATTATGTGGAAGATTTGAAGAAGGAATCTGTGTAAGATATTTTGAAGATTTCATAAGCAATTGAATACCCTCAACTTAGTCTTGAGATCCTACCCTATGTTATGAAAATGAAATATAAGTATGAGTCCAGTTGTGATTCTCCTTTTGATGCACAAATTCCTATGAATGAGATAAAACAAACATATGAGATTTAAATCATTGGTGGATGAGTATGAATTTGAAGATGATGCTTCCCCTTTCCTTTTTTGTGAAGAAGATTATATCCATAATGAATGGAATGAAAAATGAAATTTAGAGAAATATCCCATGGATGTTTCCATTCATGAGGATCGTACATCCATCACATAAATTGATATAAAGGTCAATGATAAATTGATGTGTACATGAAACAATTTCCTTAACATCAAGGTGCAAAGCTAGAAGAATCTTGCGAATGGGGAGAGAATAAAATTATTCTTCTCACTTTAATATTCCCCAGTGATTATATAAATAGTTCTATGCATCAACCTTTACTCAAGGATGATAATTTCCTTCATGTGAAAATTATAGATTCCATTTTTAAAAATCCCGAGGAGTGGCTTCTTATGGTCATAAGGCATCAAGTTCATATTATAGGAGGAAAAAAATTCAAATTAATAACAAATTCATTAGATACAAAGGTGTTTTCTATGCAATATCCAATATGGAAATGGAAAATAGGTCTTTCTACTTCTTATCAAACCATGCAGAGCTATAATGAAATCATGGCATGACCATCTGATTATCTTCGATCTTCATAAGTGGTATGAATTTAGTCCATTGTTGCATGATGGTACCTAATTTTATCATCTCATTGTTTGGTGTGCAATATATTGTTCTCCCACCTCAATGAATTTTCCTCCCATGTACCATGTTTTTCCCTTTAATTTGTGTCTGTTTTCACTTCATATTTTAATGTGTTTCCTTTTGGTTGTTTATGTTCTTCCTTTTCCCTTTGTGTGTGTTCAGCACTTGTGTTAGTAGTGAAGAATTGACTCTATTTCCCAATTGAACAAGGCATTGATATTATTAAAAAGAGAGTTTTGAGGTTATTAATTTACCCTTAGGGTATGAGGTCCTTCAGATTGATCCATTTTTTATGCAAAATGTATATGGCATAAAAATTGAAGCTTTGAAGCATGAAAACTAAGCCCCTTAGTTGAACATTAGACTTCCTAGTCATTGTACATCCTTCATATAGCCATCCTACGTCTAGTTTAACCCTCATATAGTATTAGAGGAAAGTGTTAAAAATACCATTCATTGTGTTTTATTGTGTAAGGAAAGGGTTCTATGGTGATTTATTAACTCATTCAATTTTGATGAAAAACAACTTCCTCTGGAGGCCTAAAAAAGGCCATTTTTCTGGCCATTCTACAGCTAGTAAACATCCTCTGGGAATATTTAGGGAAATTATAGGGTATATGAGGGTGATTTTGGAGAGTATTTAATATTTCTAAGGAAATTTAGGAAATTTTAGTAAATAAAATCATATTCATGAGTTGTTTTGTTTAACATCAAGTATTCATGGTGTAGGGAATATGAGCTTCAACAGTGAATGTGGTCTTCTCTAGAGGATTATGAGAGTTTTTAAAGGAGTTAAGGACCAAAAAAAATATGCATAAAAAATATATTGGAATCCTATATAAGGTGTGAATATCAATTTTTCTCTAAGGATTAAGGGTTTCCTGAGATATTGTAAATTTTTGTCCCTGCTCCTTTTAGTTTCAGATGGGAAAAGGCCCAAAATTTTGAGTTTCCAGGATTATTAAAGTATATATAATGGTTCCATTTATCTTAAAATATGTTTTGGAGTAAATATAATATAATTTTTGACCCCAACACATAATTTTAAGCCTCTAAGGTGAAAAATGCATGTCTATTGCAAAATTTTGGACATCCGACAAAAAAATGAGTTTCCTAGAATGGTAAAGTCATGCGTTGGACACTCTTGTGTCCTCTATTTCCCCCAAAGGAAAAGGGGGGACATGAGAGAAACCAAATTTTTTACCTCATACTCCTCACAAGAGTAGCACTTTTTGACACCCAAGTGTCCCAATTGTCCCCTATGTCCCCCATGCAGCAAGGGTGATAATAGGTACACAAAATTGAGACCTCACTCCTTCACCTAGGTCATGCATTCGTTTCCCTGGTATCCCCTCTGTCCCTGTTGGGATGAGAAAATGACTAAGTATTATAACATAAAGGAACACACATGCAAGGAGGAGTTTGGATAGCACATAGGATGGTGCACACGTGAAAAGAAGAAAGATTGCTCGCAGGACTGTGAATACAGCTAGATTAAGGACTTAGCCATTTTTAGGGAACATGATAAATGTAGAGTTGGAGTGTACATACCATGCAAAATATAAAAGGAGCCTACCTTGATGAGGAATAAAAAGACTATTTTGGGAAAATCACACGTGTAAAGAAAATATTAAAGCACATGCATTGATTCACTTATTAAATTGGATTACAGCTAGGTTGAGTGAACCTCAACCATAAAATCAATGTAAGATTTGCAAGAAAATCTGTCCAAAGTTAATTCTTGTTTCAGTGGATTTTTTTCCTAGTTTGGTTCCCACATGAATTTTCGTCATTGTATGGAGTTTATCCTATGTAAATCTACATATGTATGTTGATTTGGTTGTTTGTCCCAATTTAAGTCAGATTGAATTGAGTTTTGAAACAGTTGAGAAGATACTGATTCAACCCCCTCTTCATTGTCTAAATTTCCACATTCCTTTCATCTCAAAGGAGTTGATATGATCACCACAATAAGTAGGGAGTGATTCTCTTTTCCTTGTGAAGAAGTTGATTCTATTAGAGTGTTCAGGAGTGGAGTGGTGTAACGGCTTTATCTCATTGTCGCAAAAAGAAACATTGGTCATTTCATTTTGTGAGGATTGATTTGATGATGTCTTGGAATTGAAATATGTGGTCTATCTATTAAACATGGGTATTACTCTCTGTTTGAAAAAATGAAAGATCATATTTCTAGTCATCTCCCTGAGACCCGCATGTGAAGATTCTTCAAATATGATTGTGAAAGGAGTATGGTGGAACGATTTGAAGAGTAGGAACTATGCAGAAGTTTGAAGATTCATAAGCAAGTGAATACCCTCACTTAGTCTTGCCGATCCCGACCTAGGTTATGAAAATAAATATAAGTTGAGTCAGTTGTGATTCTCCTTTTGATTCAAAAAAATTCCTATGAATGAGAGACAATAAAACTATGAGATTTAAATCCTTGGTGGATGAGTTGAATTGAGACGATGCTCCCCGTTCCTGTTGTGAGAAGATATATCCCTAATGGAATGCGAATTGAAAAGACAAATTAGAGGGGAAAAAAAAAAAAACAATATCCATGGATGTTTCCATTCAAAGGAGGATAGTACATCCATCACCATAAATTTATATATTAAAGGTCAATGATAAATTGATGGTACATGAAAACATTCCTGAACATCAAAGTACGAAGCTAGAAGAATATTGTGAATGGGAGCGAGAGAATAACCTTATTCTTGTCACTTTAATATCCCAGATGATATATAAATAGTTCTATGCATCACCGTTACTCAAGGATGATTAATTTTAATTCATGTGAAAATTATAGATTCCATTTTTAAAAAGCACCGAGTGGCCTTCGTATGTCATAAGGCCTCAAGTCATAATTATATTTAGGAGGAAAAAAACTTCAAATTAATAAACAAATTCATTGGATACAAAAGGTTTCTGTTTTCTATGAAATATCAATATGGAAATGTTTTTTTTTGTTTGGAAAATAGGTTTTTTTACTCTATCAAACCATGTAGAGGCTAATAATGAAATCATGCATTGACCATGCTTATCTCGATCTAATAGTGTAAATGAATTTGGTCCATTGTTGCATGATGGGTACCTAATTTATCAGCTGGTTGTTTGGTGTGCATATATTGTCCCCCCACCTCAATGATTTGACTCCCATGTACCATGTTTTCCATTTAATTGTGGTTGTTTTCACTTCATATTTAATGTGTCCTTTTGCTTTGTATGTTATCCTCTTTTCCCTTTGTGGGTGTTCATCAGTTGTGTTAGTAGATGAAGAAGCCTCTATTTCCCAATTGAACAAAGGCCTTGGTAGCTTACAAAAGAGAGTTATGAGGTTATTAATTACCTTAGGGTCTAAGGTCATTCGATAGATCCATTGTTATGGAAAAATGTATGGCATAAAAATTGAACACTTTGAAGCATTGGAAAATAAGACCCTAGTTGAAAATTAGACTTCCTAGTCATTGTGCATACTTCATTATAGCCATCCTACGTCTAGTTTAACCCTCATATTATAGTATCAGAGGAAGTGTTAAAAATATCATCAATGTGTTATTGTGTAAGGACAGGGTTATATGGTGATAATTACTCACTTTCAATTTTGATGAAAAACAACGTCCTCTAAGAGGCCTTAAAACAGGCCATTTTCTGTCCATTCACCGCTGGTGGGTACTACATCCTCTGGGAAAACATTTAGGGAAATTATAGGGTATATGAGGGTGATTTGGAGAGTATAGGTATGAATTTCTAAGGAAATTTGGAAATTTTAGGAAGAAAATAATTCATGAGTTGTTTGTTAAATAAGTATTCATGGTGTAGGAATATGAGCTTCACAGTGCAGTGTCTTCTCTTCTAGAGGATTATGAGGTTTGTCAAAGGAGTAAGGCAAAAAAAATATGCATCAAAAAATTATTGGCTCATATAGGGTAGGGGAGGGGAATATCAATTTTCTCTAAGATAAGGGTTTCCTGAGATATTGTAATTTTGTCCCTGCTCCTTTTTAGTTCAGAGGGAAAAGGCCAAACAATTTGAGTTTCAGGATTATTAAAGAATATATTATGGTTCCATTATCTTAAAATATTTTTTGGAGTAAAATAGAATATGCAGTTTTGACCCCAACACATAAATTTAGCCTGCTAAGGTGAAAAAAAATGAATGTCTATACAACATTTGGACATCGACAAAAAACTGACTTTCCTGAATGGTCAAGTCAGCGTGTTGGACACTTCGGTGTCCTCTATTCCCCATGAGGAAACAGGGGGGCATGAGACGAAACCAAATTTTACCACATAATCCTCCCAAAGTAGCACTTTGACACCCACGGTCCCAGTGTCCCCCTATGTCCCATGGAGCAAGGCGATAAGAGGTACACAAAATTGTGACCTACTCCTTCACCTAGGTCATGCATTCGTTTCCCTGTACCCCCTATCCCTATTGGATGAGAAAATGACTAAGTATAGAACATAAAGGATTGGAACACAGCATGCAGGAGAGTTTGGATATGGCACACAGGATGGTGCACATGGAAAGAAGAAAGCTTCCCGCGGGACTTTTTTTTTTTTGCGAAATGACAGCTAGATGAAGGACTTAGCAATTTTAGGGAATGATAAATATAGATTTGGAGTGGTGCCAGGAACAAAATAAAATGAGCCTACCTTGATGAGAAATAAAAGGATATTTGTGAAAATCACAGTAAAGAAAATATAAAGCAATGCATTGAGTCCAATTATTAATTGGATTAAAGAAGGTATTATTAGACAAATATATTATTAGAAAAAGGTGTTTTGTAAAGCATGCATTTAGTACGTTATCAAATTTTGAGCATGCATATTATAGGAGGTGAATGGGTGGTGAATGGAAAGTCCCCCCACCCTATAATACTTAACCCTAGGATTAGTTATGCTTCACGTTCTATGTGTGGTCTCTTACGTTGCCCACTAATCTTTGTGCTGGACTTTGGTACTAATATTATGTCACAGATCATGCTAGTAGTTAGTTCTATGATAAGGGACAACTAGGACGGATCTGATAAGTGATGTGAATGAATAGGAGAGTTTTTATGAAATGTCCTTGTATGGTTTAATGTATTTTTTATTCCCTTATGCATTGTGTTTTCGAGTGAATGTATGAAATGATTTAGTATGATTGAATGAGTACTTTGGTGTTATCATCATGAAAAGATACATCCTAACATCTTGAAAATAAAACATAAATGGGGGGGGAAGCAACCTGATAGATTAGGCATTGCTTTGGGTGAGTGCATTCATTCCCAACTTAATGAAAGTGCAACCTCACACAATGTTTAGGTGAAATAAAAGAATACCATTTTATTTCATTGCCGAGACCTCTTTTAAAGATGTTGCCAGGATGTTACACATAGATTGCATATCGATTAACATCTAGAGAGCATTGTGAAGAAAGTGGGTAGAGGATGGTCAAGATAAGTTTGCGCAAAGATATACACTAGAACTAATTTCAGCACGGAAAGGGGTGGAAGATAATATTTTACCATGAGCTCTATGAGAGTTCTTTAGCTTCTTCTAGTAGAATTATATGAATGGTTAGCAACATAAATTTAAATGCAAGCATTGGGGTCCTAGGCCAAATTTTGGATGACAAAGAGGATTACCATACTCTTTTGAGGAGATGTTGAGGGACTAGAGCTTAGATGTTGGTGGGCTGGAGGCTTCCACAATTATCCAGTGGAGTGGTATTTATATATATATGTCTTAAAGATGATTATTTAGAATATTGCGAAAGCATAAAGATCTTATTGTGCATTACGCTTTATTGACCAAGATTTGGATTGTCAAACTAGATTTAGAAAGCCGTATTTATGGCAAAAGCTGAAAACACCCCACCGTGCCAGGGGGAAAGGAAAAGTGTGGATCGATAAGGAGGCAGGACTTGACAAGAGGACAGAGAGAGGATTATACAAATCAAGTTTAATGATAGTCATGATGAGAGGAACGTGCCACATGTGTGGGAAATTGAGGAGTCACTTCATGTTGAGGGGAATGGATGGGCACAAAGGTTTTGAAAACTCATGGAAGACAAGGAGTTGTAGCATCAGGTAATCCTAATGTGGAAAAGCTAGTAGAGAATCCCCTTCATCTTTGGAGAGATCGAATTAGAGGAAATACTGAGGACTATGGCATGATTGATCCCAACATAGCCACCTCAAAACTTGACGATGGTGCTGTCCAAATCTCGAGGTATTTATGAGGAGAATATTAGTGCAAGTAAGAAAGTAGCGATGGTAGATATCATTTTTTTTTAATTCAGAAGGGCGTGAATAAAGTAGTAGCGCACCCATGGTTAACACTATAGGAAATCGATGTTGGGAGTTCTATGGTAGGTTGTTTCCAAGAGGGCATCATCACCGATAGGTTATTGGCATGTTAGAGCATTAATATCAATTTATGGGTACTAAAATACACAATATTGGGTTACGTTTCTATCATTAAAGTGGGACACAAGGAGAGTTCATAATAGACAACATAGTAAGGTTGGCAGGGAGGTTCAACGGCATGGATAGGTAAACCACCTCATGAAAGAGGAGGTTCTGGTTATGGATCTGGTGGAAAGGGTCACATCCACAATTACCCACCACACCAACCCAACAACCCATGAAATATGCGCCTGAACAAAACACTACATCAGGTGTATTATGATATGTCACCTGAACTTGTAGAGTTATAGAGGAATTGAAATATGTGGCATAACATGTGTTAAAAGTGGGGATTAAAGTATGGCATGCTAAGGGGATCACATCTTCAGATATGAAGTAAAGTCAATTGTACTCCGCTTCAAAGGGTGTTGCATGCTTGCTATAGTATAGGATTATGACCCACATCAGGATATGGTTGGACTATAAGCTTTTACACTACTGTTTTTGCTGAGTTTCACATTCCAAAGTTGAGCAGATAGCATCAACATGCTCACGGCTATCAAAGAAGGGTTTGTCTAAAAGGTAAGGGAGTATGTAGCATGTTTTACGACCTTTTTGTCATAAATTATCTTATGAAATTCATTTTAAGGCCGAATACATAGATTTCTTTAGTAGAACATTACTAAATCCGCTTCATAGATATTACTAAAAAACACTATACTAATCCATACGAGGCCTTGGAAAGCTTGGAAGTTACATTTTCATTGAGGCAATCGGTATTATAATACGGAGTGAGACTATATTAGAGGTGAAATGAAGCCATGCGAAAACAATTAGATTTCTCTACTATTCAGCACCAGATGCAATTGTAGTATAGGATTACTGATTATGGGTGAGGGACACACTAAGGAAAATTTCCCGCATAAGGTCATTTTTTTATGTGCATTGTGTAGTAGATTGGAAATTTTTCATAAGGACCATGATGTTCAAAAATTTTCTCTTGAACACATGATTAGAAGAATCTATCCAGTATTGACAATATTTTAATGCCCATATTCATGACAGGTGGTACAAACTAATGATCCTATACACAAACCCATGGAAAATGAGTGTCCAGGACTAGGTGGCAAGTGGACAAAAGGAGAAGGAAGAATAAATAATGAGGGTTGCAACAATAGAGATAAATGAAATGGAGGGATTCTGGGGAGGAGATTGTGTCTGGGCCATAGGTTCTATAGAGGAAGGTGTATCAAAAAAGTAGCACATTGAGATTGACACATGACAGAGCTCTACTTTTTTGCTTAAAACATGGACCGTCCTCAAGATGTGGGACTTGCTTAACTGAGAGGATCTAGAGACGGCCTGACCTTTATCCTTCTAATTTAATGCTAAACTATTTCCACACTAGAAAGGAACTGTAGCAAAGGGAACAGGATAGAGAGAGAGGGTTAGAAAGATGCATGAAAGGGAAAATCAGCTAAAAGGGGTGAAAACACTAAGAAAGGGGGGGGGAGGGTGGTGAGAGATTCTCTAGTGAGGGAGAAAGAGAAAGAACTGAAAAAGGGAAGAGGCCATACATAAGCTGAATAGACAAAGCTTCGTTTACCTATATATTATCACATGAAACACAACATTACAAAATTGTAAAGGAATAAAACATGCAAAACGCATGCAATAATATAAAGAGAGGAAGGGTTGCAGTTGTTTAAAAGAGCTAGGATAGAAAAATGTATCACAAAAACAAGCTTAGTGTAATTAAATTATGCACCAGACCATTAAGTTGCAGTGGAGGTGGAAGGCACAAGAACAAATTGCGAAGCCTAAAATGAAGGGTTGACAATCATCGCTCCTCTCCAAAATTTTATAGAGTTTCCATTATAGTGTTGAATGCGATCCTTTCAAAAACAATATTTTACAATATATAGATCGAGAAAGGAAGGAAGAAAGGAAGGGGCCACAAATTTTTAGACTTTAACAACTAATAGTCTACATTAAAAATCTTACAAAGCACAGGGCCCCTTAAGATCCATAAATTAGTCTATTGATCCCGCAAGAAGCAAATTAAGCCATGGCCTCATCATTGAGTGGTTAGCTACCTGATTTGATCATTATGTGCCTAACTCAAACACTTCTTCTTCTTCCTGTGAAATCCTATTTTCCATTTTGGACCCACTAAATGCCCCAGAAAATAGATTTGATGATGTCAAATTGAAGGGACGATGAGAGCTCCAACGTATAAGTTTTTTTCTAATTTGTGCAGGGGATCCACAAGATATGGCCATTTGAATATTTCCCTATAGGAGAAACAAAAAATTTGACAACAGGGGAGAAGTGAGGGGGATGGGGGATGCAACTGCTCCTTCTACCCTTCTTCCTTCCCCTTTACATTCTTTTCACTCCACTATTTTCTTTTCCTTCCCCCCTCTCTCATCCATCCCGCCTACCGCCTCGCCTTCCCTTTAAGGTAGTGTCTCTTTCTCTCTCCTTTGGCCTCTACCACCAGGTACGTGCTTCACCCTTTTCTAAGTGTTAGTCTCCCATTGGTTGAAATTATGGGGCTTTATTCCAACCACCATCTATCCTTTGTCTTTTTTTACTTTTGTGGGGATTTATCCTTATGAAAATACAAGCCAATAATAACTTTTGCGCAAAGTCTTCAGATGCCAGGTTGTCCTGAGACCTATGTTAGTCTTTGTGACACAGGGAGCAATAAAAATCTCCACGCCTTTCGCATTGCATACCTGCAGACCCCCTTATAAATGTGCGCATAAAGAAATGATTTACATTTCTTTACAATTTGCCCTTAACTGACCATTACAAAATTATGGCCAAGGGGAAGGTTGCATGTACTCACATGTTAGTCCCTGATTTGATATCCACCTCAACATCTATGAAATATGTTTATCCACTGAGGAATATCCATTGCTCCTTTATGCATTTTGTAAGAAATTTTGATAGAGTTTCTGAAAATGTGAAGTGACGGCCAATAAAAAGGCTCCAAGTACTTCACGTGGTTAGTATTTTATTTGATATCCACTAATACTGCAAAATGAGAAAATGAGAAAGCTCCAGGTTCAAAAGTGTGTCAGAACTATCAGCATGTTGTTCGTGGTTGGATCTGATATGACAGGGCCTTTTGTATTGCCTATTTTTGAAAGGTGAGTAAGGAATGGAACCAATTGAGCTCTTCACATCATAGTTTCGATAGTCGTAGGGGAATTAGAATTTGATGGGTTTTAAGTGGAAACCAACTGTCCTCTTTTTTTTTTTTTGTATCTTGAGATGCCAACACATTTTGGATAGGACTCCCCGTCAATCTCCATCATTATCTAGATTAGGGCTAATCATCCTCGTGAACTTTTGGTTTAATAGTTTTTGGAGACGGATGGTCAGGATCTTTTCAAAATAAAAAAAAGGAGTCAAAGAAGCATAAGGAATATATTTCCAAGACATGAACAATCCTATTGTAAAATACGTCATGATTTGAAAGGTCATAAATCTTAAACCTTGCTTGACAACCATTTAACCAATAGAAATGCATGCTATTACAAAATTTTGGACATCCGACAAAAAAATGACTTTCCTAGAATGGTAAAGTCATGCGTTGGACACTCTTGTGTCCTCTATTTCCCCCAGAGGAAAAGGGGGGCATGAGAGAAACCAAATTTTTACCTCATAATCCTCCCAAAGTAGCACTTTTGACACCCAAGTGTCCCAATTGTCCCCTATGTCCCCATGGAGCAAGGGCGATAAGAGGTACACAAAATTGTGACCTCACTCCTTCACCTAGGTCATGCATTCGTTTCCCTCGTACCCCCTCTATCCCTATTGGGATGAGAAAATGACTAAGTATTAGAACATAAAGGAACACACATGCAAGGAGGAGTTTGGATAGCACACAGGATGGTGCACACGGAAAGAAGAAAGATTCCTCGCGGGACTGCGAATACAGCTAGATTAAGGACTTAGCCATTTTTAGGGAACATGATAAATATAGATTTGGAGTGTGTGCCATGAAAAATATAAAAGGAGCCTACCTTGATGAGAAATAAAAGGATATTTTGTGAAAATCACATGTAAAGAAAATATTAAAGCACATGCATGGATTCAATTATTAATTGGATTAAAGAAGGGTATTATTAGACAATATATTATTAGAAAAGTGTTTTGTAAAGCATGCATGTTAGTACGTATCAATATTTTGAGCATGCATATTATTAGGAGGTGCATGGGTGGTGAATGGAAAGTCCCCACCCTTATAAATACTTAACCTAGGATTAGTTATGCTTCACGTTCTATGTGTTAGTCTTACGTTGCCCACTTATATCTTTGTGCATGACTTTGTACTGAATATTATGTCCCAGATTCATGCTATGTAGTTATTTCTATTGATTAATGGACAACTATGGATGGATTATGATAATTGATGTGAATGAATATGGAGAGTTTTTTATGAAATTGATCCTTGTTATGGTTTATATGTATTTGTTATTTCCTTATTGCATGTGTTTCCAGAGTGAATGTATGAAATGATTTAGTATGATTGAATGAGTACTTTGCGTGTTATCATCATGAATATACATCCTAACATCTTGAAAATAAAACATAAATGAGCAACCTGATAGCTAGGCATGCTTTGGGTGAGTATTCATTCCTACTTAATGAAGTGCCAACTCACACAATGTTTAGGTGAAATAAAAGAATACATTTTTATTTCATTGCCGAGACCTCTTTTAAAGATGTTTGCCAGGATGTTACACATAGATTGCATATCGATTAAATCTAGAGAGCATTGAAAGTTGGGTAGAGGATGGTCAAGATAAGTTTGCGCAAAGATATAACACTAGACCTAATTTCAATGCACGAAAGTGGGTGGAAGATAATATTTACCATGAGCTCTATGAGACGTTCTTTAGCTTCTTTCTAGTAGAATTATATGAATGGTTAGCAACATACATTTTAAAGAAGCATTGGGGTCCTAGGCCAAATTTTTGGATGCAAGAGGATTACCATACTCTTTTTGATGCAGATGTTGAGTGGACTAGAGCTTTAGATTGTTGGTGGGCTGGAGTGTTTCACAATTATCCATTGGAGTACGTTATTTATACATATTTATGTCTAAAAGATGATTATTTTAGAATATTGCGCAAGCCTAAAGGATCTTACTTGTGCATTATAGCTTTATTGACCAAGATTTTGATTGTCAAACTAGATTTAGAAAGCCTTCATATGGCAAGCTAAAACACCCACCGTGCGCAGGGGGAAGGAACAAGTGTGGATAAGGATGGCGGACTTGACAAAAGAAAGACAGAGAGAGGATATACAAATCAAGTTTAATGAATCATGAGAGAGGAACGTGCCACATGTGTGGAAAATTGAGGAGTCACTCATGTTGAGGGGAATGATGGGTCACAAAGGTTTTGAAACTCTCATGGAAGACAAGGAGTTGTAGCATCAGGTAATCCTAATGTTGGGAAAGCATAGTAGAGAATCCCCTTCATATTTGGATGAGATCGCATTAGAGGAAATACTGAGGACTATGGGCATGCATCTGATCCCACCTAGCCACCTCACCCTTGCGAATGGTGTTCCAAATCTAGAGGTATTTAATGAGGAGAATATTAGTGCAAGTAAGAAAGTAGAGATGGGTAGATATCATTTTTTTTAAATTCAGAAGGGAATCAAGTTAGTAGCGCACCCATGGTAACACTATAGGAATCGATGTTTGGGAGTTCTATTGTAGGATTGTTTCCAAGAGCATCATCAAGATAGGTTATTGGCATGTAGAGCATTATAATCACTTCTATGGGTACTAAAACTACACAATATTGGGTGTACGGTTTATCATTACAAGTGGGACACAAGGGAGTTCATCAACTAGACCTCAAACCATAGTAGGTGGCATGGGAGGTTCAAACGGATTAGGTCAACCACCTCATGAAAGAGGAGGTTCTGGTTATGGATCTGGTGGAAAGGGTCCACATCCACAATAACCACCACACCAACCTCAACAACCACCATGAAATATGCCCTGAAAAACACTACATCAGGTGTATTATGATATGTCACTTAACTTTGTAGAGTATAGAGGAATTGAATATGTGGCATAACATGTGTAAAAGTGTGGATTAATATGGCATGCTAAGGGGATCACATCCTCAGATATGAAGTAAAGTCAATTTGTTACTCCGCTTCAAGGGTGCATGCATTGCTAGTATAGGAATTATGACCCACATCAGGATATGGTGGACTATAATGCTTTTTACACTACTTTTTTTGCTGAGTTTCACATTCCAAAGTTTGAGCAGCATAGCATCAACATGCTCAAGGATATCAAGCAGGGTTTGTCTAAAAGCGTAAGGGAGTATGACGCATGTTTTAAGACCTTTTTGTCTAAATTATCTTATGAAATTCATTAATGTCAGAATACATAGTATTTCTTTAGAACATTACTAACTCCGCTTCATAGATATTTATCTAATAAAACATATACTAATCCATACGAGGCCTTGGAAGTTACATTTTTCATTGAGGCAATCGGTATTATTAATACTGGAGTGAGACTATTATTAGAGGTGCAAATTGAAGCCATGGCGAAACAATTAGATTTCTCTACTAATTCAGCACACAAGATGCATTGTAGTATATGGATTACTGATTATGAGGTTGAGGGACACACTAAGGAAAATTTCCCGCATAAGTCATTATGTGCATTGTTATTAGATTGTGAAATTTTTCATAAGGACCATGATGTTCAAAAATTTTCTCTCTTGCAACACATGATTTAGAAGAATCTATCCATGTATTGCAATATTTTTCATGCCCATATTCATGACATGTTGATTACAAACTAATTGATCATATCCACAAACCCATTGAAACATGAGTGTGCCAGACTAGTGTGGCAAGTGGATCAAAGGAGAAGGAAGAATAAAATAATGAAGGGTGCAACAATAGAGATAAATGAAATGGAGGATTATGGGGAGGATATTGTGTCTGAGGCCATAGTTTCTATAGAGGAAGGTGATATAAAAAAAGTAGCACCTTGAGATTTGACAATGCAGATCTCTACTTTTTGCTAACATGGGACCGTCCCTCAAGATGTGGGACTTGCTAACTTGAGATGGACCTCTAGAGAAGGCTGACTTTATCCTTCTAATTTAATGCTAAACTATTCCTACACCTAGAAAGGAAAATGTAGCTAAGGGACCAGGGATAGAGAGAGAGGGTTAGAAAGATGCATGAAAGGGAAATCCTAAGCTAAAAGGTGGTGATAACACTAGAAAGGGGGTGATAGATTCTCTAGTGAGGGAGAAAGAGAAAGAAATGAAAAAGGAAGAGGCCATACATAAGTGACATAGACCAAAGCTTCGTTTACTATCTATTATCACATGAAACACAACATTACAAAATTTTAAAGGAATAAAACATGCAAAACGCAATGCAATAAGTAAAAGAGAGGAAGGGTTGCAGTTAAAATGAGCTAGGATAGAAAAATGTATCACAAAACAAGCTTTATTGTAATTAAATTATGCACAGACCATTACAGTTGCAGTGGAAGGCACAAGAACACATTGCGAAGCCTAAAATGAAGGTTTGACAACTCATAGCTCCTCTCCAAAATTTTTTATAGAGTTCCATTATAGTTTTTGAATGTCGATCCTTTCAAAATGAAATATTTTACAATATATAGCTCGAATGAAAGAGAAGGAAGAAAGAGAAGGGGCACAAATTTTCTAGACTTTAACCACTAATAGTCTACATTAAAATCCTCTACAAAGCACATGGGCACCTTACAGATCCATAATTTAGTCTATTGCATCCCGCAGAAGCAAATTAAGCCATGGCTCATCAATTTGAGTGGTTGAGCTACCTGATTTGATCATTTATGTGCCTAAACACTCTTCTTCTTCCTGTGAAATCCCTATTTTCCATTTTGACCCACTAAATGCCCCCAAAATTAGATTATGATGATGTCAAATTGAAGGGATCGATGAGAGCTTTCCAACAGTATAAGTTTTTTCTAATTTGGTGCAGGGGATCAAAAGATATGGCCATTTGAATATTTCCCTATTAGGAGGAACAAAAATTTGACACATGGTAGCCTTTATTGGTTCGGGGATTGGCCTCTACCAACATGTACGTGCTTCACCCTTTTCTAAGTGTTAGTCTCCCATTGGTTTGCAATATTGGGCTTTACTTTCCCACTCACCATCTATCCTTGTCTTTTTTACCTTTTGTGGGATTTATCCTTTATGAAAATACAAGCCAATATAACTTTGGCACATTCCTTCAAGATGCCAGGTTGTCCTTAGACCTATGTTAGTCTTTGTGACACATGGAGCAATAAAAAATCTCCACGCTCTTTCGCATTGCATACCTTGTCAGACCCCCTATAAATGTGAGCCAATAAGAAATGATTACATTTCTTTACAATTTGCCCCTTAACTGACCATTACAAAATATGAGCCAATGGGAAGGTTGCATGTACTTCACATGTTAGTCCCTTATTTGATATCCATCCTCTAACATCTATGAAATATGTTATCCAATGAGGAATATCCATGCCTTTATGCATTGTAAGAAATTTTGATAGCGTTTCTGACAATTTACGAAGTGCGAGCCAATAAAAAGGCTCCACGTACTTCACGTTGTTAGTATTTTATTTGATATCCACTAATAACTGCAAAACATGAGAAAATGAGAAAGCTCCATGTTTCAAAAGTGTCAGAACCTATCAGCCTGTTGCTTCGTGGTTGGATCTGATATGACAGGCCTTTGTATTTGTCATATTTTTGAAAGGTGAGCTAATGAAATGGAACCACATAGCTCTTCACATCATAGTTTCTAAGTCTAGGGGAATTAGAATTTTATTGGTTTTTTAATGTGGCCACCAACTGTCCTCTTTTTTTTTCTTTGTATCTTGAGATGCAACACATTTTGATATGACTCCCCGTCAATCTCCATCATATCTAGATTAGGATAATCATCCTCTTGAACTTTTGGTTTCATATTTTTTGGAGAAGGATTGTCAGGATCTATTTCAAAATAAAAAAAGGAGTCAAAAGAAGCATCACAGAATATATTTTCCAAGACATGAACACTCCTATTTTAAAATACGTCATGATTGAAAGGGTCATAAAATCTTAAACCTTTTGTTTGACAACCATATAACCAATAGAAATACAGGAATAAAAGGTTAGATCAAGCTTCTTCCTTTTAAATTTTTGAATGAAGATTGAAGCAGGACTACCAAATATTCTTAAGTGAGAGATATTTTATTTTTTTTGTCCATACTTCATGAGGAGTAGCTTGATTAAGATATTTAAAAGGAACTCTATTTAGGATATAGACAACAATATTCATTGTTTCTTCCCATAAAAACTTAGGAATTTTTTTTGCATGAATCATAGTCCTATCCATTTCTAAAATAGTCATATTTTTCCTTTCTACAATGCCATTTTACTGTGGGGAATAGGGAGTTTTCAATTCTCTCTTAATCCCAGATGACACACATAACTCATCAAAAAATTTACTAGCATACTCACCTCCATTATCAGTTGTAATTATTTTTTTTAAGATTAAAATAATTCTCAACTAAAAATTTAAATTAATGAAACTTAGACAAGACATCATAATTTTTCTTTATGAAATAAGACCAGGTCATTCAAGAGAAATCATCAATAAAGAATAAAACATACAAAACACCATTAAGAGAAGGAACGTCAAGTGGACCTCTCACATCACTGTGAATCAACTCTAATAGATGAGAGGAATATCCATCACGATGTTTTTGAAATGGTACAACATGTTGTGTACAACACAAGAAACTTCCACATGTTTCATGATCAAATTTCATCTTAGGCAGACCAACTACAATATTTAGGCAAGACATTTCATACAAAATTCTAAAATTTACATGACCTAATCTTTCATACCAAAACTGAAGTTCATTCCTAAAAAAGTAATATTCAGACACAAAACCATGAAAAATATATATGCCATTTTTTTGAATACTAGAAAAAATAACATTATTGAGTTTATCTTTTACATACCAATTATCTTGTAGCAATGTTTGTTTACAGTTTTCTTTAGTTAGCTGACACCAATACAAAATATTCTTTTTCAACTAAGGAACATACAAGACATTCCTAATTATTCCATTTTTTAGTTAAACATTTCTACAACCTTCAAATATAATGATGGAATTATCTCCAAGATATATGCATTCATCACATTTTACAACATCTAAGAGGATATCCTGAATACATGTCATGTGCCTGGAGGCACCATTATCTAGAATCCATTCATTTTCATTTAAAGTTGAGAGAGTAGTATAAAGGGAAATAGATTTCTCAACACTATTTGCATGATTTTTATTCTTATTCTTATCTCTATTCTGATAGATAAATTTACCGCTTTTAGTGTTTTTAACAAATTTATTGGATTTCACCTACCAATCAGACTCTTTATGACCAAATTTTCCACATTTGTTACATGTTCCATTGAGTTTCAATTTGAAGTGTTGATTGTTTATGAAAGAGTTAGAGTTAGGAATAGATTTGAATTTTAGTATGATGTTATTTCTATGATTAGGTTTGATATTATTATTATTTTGAGAGGGTTTAATATCATCAAAGAACAATTCCTGAGTGGAATTTTATTTTGAATCAAAATTCTCCATTACTCATTCTTCTTGAATTAGTAGAGAAGATAGAGTATCCAAATCAGACAGATCATTCTCATTCTGTTATTTATAGTTAAGGACAAAAATATAATTCCTAAATTTTTCATGAATAATAAAATACAAAATATTATCTTGAAACAGTTCATAGTTACATCCATCCAACTGATCTTTAATATTCTTAATTTTAACTAGGTAATTAACTATTTTTTCATCCCACTTCATGGGAGTTGTAAACAGTTCTAAAATTAGCCTAATTATCATAGATAGACTATTACCTTCATGCATAGTTTCTAATTGTTTACATGCATCAGGAGGAGAATCCATATGACCTATATGCATTAAAAATTCATCTTTTATGCTTTACAATAGGATGGATAGAGATTCATGTGACCTTTTAGAGAAGAAGCTAAAAAATTTTAGTATTTTCAAGTCTTCTGGTAGGTCATTTCTCCACACCAGTTATAAGATCCCATAAATTTATTTCCATAACACAATATTTTAACCTAACACTCCAAATATTGTAATTTGTTCTATTTAATAATTGATATTTATCCATTGAAAAACAACAGAACTAGCCAATTTTTTTTTTGAAAAATAGAGAGTATAGCAGATTGAAATGTAACTTGATGAAAACGTCCAAAAAAAGTTCCAAAACCAAGAAGGAAGCCCGTAAAACACAAATAACAAGTTGCAAAAGGCTGCAAAGAAGAGAAAAAACAAGTTATAAAATTATCAAATTTTGAAATCTGTGAAACAAGGGATAAGTGTTCTGTGAATGCTTAAATTCTTAGTGATATGTGGAAAACTTAGCTCAACAGCCAAAGAACAATAGAGTCCACGCAATAAGGAAATAATAACACATAGAAGGTAAACACATGGTGGAGAATCAACACATGTAAACGAGGACACATGTCATGAATATGGAACTCTTCAAAGGAAAAACACTCTACGAAAATCAAAGCCAAAGAATGAGAAATAATTTAATACAACTCAAAGTATGGAAAAGGAAAGTCTACAGGTCAAAGACATCCATGCAAGTCTCAAAATAAATAGGAAAGCCATGAATAAATAAAATAACCGTGCAAGTCTAAGAAGCCATAGAATATTTGTAAAATATGTGGAAGAATAAATCTGCACAAGTCTAAAAAGAAAGAGTAAAGTGCTAAATAACTTAAAGAACCACCCAAGTCTAAAAATTCATAGAATATTTGTAAAATATGCTAAATAAGGAATCAAACTAATTGAATTATTAACACATATATAATGACTATAAAGAACATGAAAATAATTCAAATAAGCTATAGACAACTAAGAACACTACGAAGGACCGTGAAATTTTCTACGAAGGCATGATAAAATTAGAACATAAATATAGATGGAGAAGGTGTATATCTATGCAAAAAAATTATAATAGAGGCTATAAAACATATGCACAAGCAAGAGTTGACAAACTAATAAAACCGTATTCAATATTTTGGAGTGAAATGAAGTTTTTAACCAAATTAGTCTTAAAGTCAACTGTGGAATAGCTAGGATTTCATATATTAAAAAAATAAATTTTATTCACACTTTTGAATTAACAAAAACATCCAAATCTATCCTACACAAGCATAATCACAAGCTCTGATACCATGTTAGAACATTTACAGGAATGAATAATTAAATAATTCTTGATCCAAAATATAGATTTAACAAGATTATAGATAATGAAGTGTTGTAATCAAAACATATCTTGAGATTTTTATGTTCACATATTATAGAATGTAAATATCATGAATAGAAAGTAAATAACTCACTAACACAAGATATAAGTGGGAAAACCATGGAAGGTAAAAAACCCACCGAAAATCACTTATCTTTATTGAGTATATACTTTTACCTAGCACTCCCAATATTTCAAACAGAGTTCCACCTTAACTAAGAAATTATGAACTACCTCATACATCTTCTCACGATTCTTAAAAAATTTCTTGCACATATAGCCCACATACAATGTTACAACCATGTGTAACCAATCCCTAAAGGATCACCTTGTTATATACAAGGTTGGTGGTCATGATCCACTGTTTAAAGAAGAATTAGGTCATTTGGTGGGTTTTATAAATAAGTAATTTCCTACTTAATATTATAACCCCCAACACTATGAAGAGTTTCATGTGTGTTCTTTGCATAAAGTTTTTAAAACAGGTGAACCAAGGTGACCTACTGGTTAAGGGCTATAAAATCAAAACCTAGTCAAGTTAGTTTGAAGGGATGATGATGCAAATGCATTTTTTTGAAGTAATTTGTGAGCATGGATGTTTGATACAAGTCCAATACAACATTTCTTATCCCTTGAAATGATATGGTGAATTGATTTCATGTCGAAGTTATAATGGTGTAAATCTACCTTATTAGGATAGTCAAGAAGGTCTAAGAAAATAGGTTACAAATGTCAATTTATCCAAATGAGAAATAAAATCGAGTGCTTAAATTTGAGTTTTAGGACCACTATGATGTGATAAATGCTTTTATTTTTCATGAAAATGTGTTTTGCAGTGTTATAAGTCTTCTAAAGTAAGACTAGTTTTTAGGTCCTGAAAACCAGATTGAGAAGTCTCATAAATGCATTTATATTAAAATCTTAAACCTTGAAATGAAGCTTACTGGTAAGATGAAAAGATGAAAAAATTCAAGATATTTCTAGAAAGGTATGATATGAGACATAATTATATGATTTTATGGGTGAACTAACTCATTTTGTGAGGAATGATTTTCTGGGTTTACAACTCCATTAGGACCTTGTTGTAATCAGTGTGTCTTGGTGATAGTGAAGGTGTTTACGTTTATCTAAGTTATTGAATGTTATCTAGAAATAAAATAATAAATAATTCATGCATTAATAATCTTTTAAAATCCCTACCTCAGTGGTTATGAAGCAATCATGAGACTAGTTTTTGTTAGTGTGAGTTATCCTATGTGTCCTCCTCTCATATTAGAGGGTCATCTCACATGGGTTAGGTTTAGGATTTCATGTGTGTCATGCACTAGGGTTACTCACCATCCTATATGTACCCCTTTACTATTCATTTATGAGCATGCCAAGACACTCCGCTGTCTTTCCTCTATGTGCAAGCTTTATTTCTATTGAGCAAGTTCTTTCTTTATTGATCAATTCTTTCTTGCAATTGCTGGAGCTATCACGATTCCGTTAGAGTGCAACTACTTTGTGGTGCCTCATTTCTGATTTGATTCTCACAAACTCTTTTCATGGTATCAGAGCTGCATAACTTGCCATCACACCAAAAGCTCTCATCATATTAGGTTGAGGGATCTCATCATGTTAAACAACTGAGAGGGATCTCATCGAATGATGTTTGAATCAATGGTGAAGATGTTGGCTCTTAATGAGCCCACCAGGGTTCAATTATCACTGCAAGAAAATTTAGGAGATACTGTTAATAAGGGATGACATCGGGATTGTACCCCGAGTGAATTTGGTGAAATGGATACCCCTCAGTCCTTGGCAACTAAGCCTAAGAATTTGTGCACCTAACCTATGCAGTTATTTCATATTCAATAAAAAAAATGATTTTCCATCACACCAAAATCTCAAACTAATGGTGGAGATAGATCTCATCATGTTAAACAATTGCTACGCTAATACCCTCTCACACGATGGAGTCAGGTATACACCCAATCAGGCCCAACAACATTAGGAGGCAGTGACATTGGGATTTTCCGTGGAGGTCACCCATCCCAGCACTACTTTGGGGCTGGCGTGCTTAACTACCTGGTATTAGAGATGCACAACTTGCCGTCACACCAAAAGCTTGAACTGATGGTGGAGAGGGATCTCATCATGTTAATCAGTTGCTACGCCAATAGTTTTTGGAGCCACCATAACTATGGTCTTCAAGATGAGAAGAAGAGTGAAAATGAAAGCTTAAGCATTGAAGTAAAGCATACCAAAAATTTGATGATTTTTTGGAAATCCTAATTACCACTCCTACCTGTTTCCATTTCATTATTTGAAGGATAGATTGAATGTATGCATCCAAAAGAAGAACGGTTTTTGAAGACCATGCATCTAGTGAGAGCATATGAGCTCAAATGAAGACTTGGTGATAAAATGGAAAGTTGTGGATCTCATAAAGTATTTATTATACAAGTAGAAGTATCTTGTAACATGTACATACCTTGAGAAAACTTGGCACGTGTATGTAATATCTAGAAGACAAAGATTTTGATGTGAAGAAGAAGACAAAAACAAGATGACAGTTCCAATGTTAGTATGTCAGATCGAAAAAGAGTATTTTTGCAGTGGTTTTAGATGTACAAAAAGCTAAGTACAATTATATAATTCCTCTTATGTGTCAGAGGTGCCATGACATGCTCAAGAAAAGTTAGTTCTTGTAACTGACATACCTGTAAATGCAATTATGACAATAAGACAGTTCTAAGTGATGTCATCAAGCTCCTTGGAATGAGTAGAGGAAGTTAGAAGATTAGGGGGTTATAAAAATAAGTTAAATAGGTTCTAGAGCATGTAACCCTTTAGTATAAATATGTGTATGTGTGGAATAGAATTTTATCTTTTCTATGCATATATTGAGGGAACATGAGGTGATGAGAAAAAAGTTAGATTCATACTTGTGTATGACTAGAAAAATGTATGCCTTGTAGACATTATTAAGAACTTCTTAAGAAGATAAAAATGTTGAATTGAGAGAGAAGGAATATGAGTTCATCCTTGTGTGAAGAAAACATGTAGTGCATGTGTGGATGAATATTTTGAAGACTTTATTGCAGAAGTATGAACTGAAGAGGAAATATGAGAAAATAGGTGTGTGAATGAAGTGGATAGGATCTGAATAATAGGTCATAATATGTTGGTTCATAAAAAAGATGAAGATAATCAAAACATTGTAAAATTCTAAGTCAGAACTTATCAAAATAGATATTTGTATCTTCTTTACAAGTTAGAGCTTGTTAAATGTCAAGTAGGAGCTTGACTGATTTTTTTGGGAGTTGGAGCTTTCATGCAAGTAGGGGCTTGCTAAAGGTCAAGTAGAAACTTGGATAAATTTTGGAGTGGGTGATTTAATTTGAGTGGGTGTTCAAAAAACTAAAACCTCTGTAATTATTCATAGGACATTTTTCCAAGTAGTGCATTGATTTCAGTGGGTTTTCTCCCTTTAAGGGATTCCCACATTAAACAATGTGTTCATGTGTAGTTTTGTTTCATTTTATTGTGTTTGAATGTCATGGTATGATCATGGTAGATTATAAACAAGATTGAATGACTTTCTAAGTTATTGAAATGTTTTCAAAGTTTCAAGTAGCATTGATTCACCCTCCCCTCTCAATGCTTGTGTTTTCCAACAGGTGGTTCACTAAATTTATTTCCTTTGTCTAATATAAGCAAAGTTTCATTGGGTTATTTTCCCCTTGAGGTTTTCCCACTTACATATTGTGTTATTGTGTACTCTTTCATTATTTTTCTCTTGTGGATGGTTTTTTCATATTGTTAAGATCACATTTAATGCATGGTTGAATGTTAATGGTGTATGCAAGTTAAGTTGAATTGTTTTAAGGATTTTAAGGATTGATTAACCCTCCCCCCTCACTCCATTGTGCTTCCAATAATTGGTATCAAAGCATGTTATTTTGGATAAGTTTGATCACTTGAAAGGAGATCCTTTGAAGAAAAAAAATAGAAAGTCGGCAAAATGGATCTTCTTCCAACAAATCACCATTGTTTGACGGAGTGAACTATAATAATTTGAGTCTTAGGATGAGGAATCATATCATGTATCTAGGGTTTGATATTTTGTAATCAGTAGTTGATGGTTATAAAACTCCTGTAACTCCTACAACAATTATTGTAGACAATAATATTTGTAGTGAAAAAGGGCTATGAATGCAATCATGTGTGGACTACCTGAACCTGAAATTATAAAGGAAATGCATTGTAAATCAAAAAATGAAATGTGGGAGTAACTTCAGTTCCTTTATGAAGGAGATTCCAAGGTAATAATAGATAAGATTCAAACCTTCATAAATTAGTTTGAAGGGTTTAAAATGAGCGATGATGAGTCTATTGGTGCATAATTTCTTAGGGTTGACAAATATGTCAACACCAAAACAAGATCAGGTGAATAAGTGAAGGAAGAGGTTATGGTACAGAAGGTATTGAGGTCTCTTAATCCTAAATTTTATTCCAAAATGTATGAAAATTGAAGAATCCAAGGATTTTAATTTTTTGACAATGGATTAATTGCATAGAACTTTTACTTCTTATGAGATGATATTTACTGATTCGAAACCAAAAAAGAAAGAGATTTCCTTAAAATATGAGATGAAGAACAAAGCTAAGAAACTGAAGGATGATGATTATAATCTTGGGATTGATGATGAAGATGACTTTGCCATGGATCCTAGGATATTGAAGGTTAGCTTTGGAAAGTACAAAGGTAAGATTCCTTTTAAATGTTTTAATTGTGGTGAATTAGGTCATCTTTCTATGAAATGTCCTCATAGGCATGAAAAGGAAGGTGATTAAGACCATGAAGATGATCATGATAAGAAAAATAAAAACTATAGTAAAGGAAAGAAGAATTTCAAGAAGTTTAACTATAAGAAGAAGGGAAAGAAGATTTTATAGACTAAGGAAGAGGCTTGTTAATCTAAAGCAAGTAGTTGTGATAGTGGTGTTTCAAATTTTGAATCTCAATAAGATCTTAAAGATGTTGGTGATGAGGTGTTATTCATGACCAAGGATGCTAGATCTATGAGTGATGGTATTATAATTTTTGGTTACTCCATACAATCTGAAGATGAATAAGAAGGTGATGACTATGAGACTTAATTGATGTGTGCTCAGACTAAATTGAAGCATGATGAAAATAAAAATAAGAAGATGAAAGCATTATTCAAATAATATGAAGACAAGATAGTGAAGTTTCTATAATAAAAGGTAAAAGTTCTCGGTATAAATTCTATAAGAAAAAGAGATTGAATGTACCAAACATGGAGAAGATATGATGTTCTTAAGGGAAGATTCATCCGATGCACTTAGCAAGGCTAAATCATTCCAAATTTTTTAAAAGAGTACTAAAGATCTTGATGACATTCTATGCAGTCAGATATTTGCACGAGATAGAGAAGGTTTGGGATTTAAATATGAATTCAAAGGTAAATATATGATGCAAGAAGATAGATTTCCAAGAAAGGAAGATGAAGGACCATGAACTAAGGAAGGGAAGAAAGAAAAGTCCACCAAAGACAATGTGAAGATAAAGCCCATCAAATGCACCAAGGTATGAAAGTTATTTCAGTGGCTATTGTTATGCATGTAATGGCTTTGGTAACAAGTAAAAGGAGTGTATAAGGTCTATTAAGGATGAGAATCTATGGAGGGATAACAAAGATGAGAAAACAAGGAATGTGGTTTGTTATAATTGTCATGAGAGAGTACATATTACTAGGTACTATTTAGATGAACCTTCAAGTCAAAATTGGCATAATGTAGGCTTCGAAGGTAACAGATGTAGTGTGTGTTTCAATTGTAATAAATTTGGTCATGTTTTTATGGACTGTTATGGTCCTACAAGGAAAGAGAGGAGATTTCAAGGTCCTTATATGCATGATAGAAGGAAAATCAGGTCTTGGGAGCTAAGAGTGAACAACAATGTAACATCCTCATTTATGAATCAGAAAAATTGGGGAATATTTTTTGATACATTTAATGTTCTCTATTATGAATTTACATAACTTAGAACAGACACTCCTTTACTAATCCATCAAATAACAGAAAACCATATGTAGCTGTAATGATTTAGTTTTATACGGATCTCTCATTCCATGAATAATTAAAAACTGATCTCTCATGTTATTTGTTCTTGTTTATATGAAGTATATTTTGGTTTCCTTACCCTTTATGGGTCATCCAAGTGTTACCATCTAAGATGCCTATCTGAGTGTTTGTTACTGATACTCATCTGAAATCTTGCACAACCTTAGACTAGGTGACATAAGACAACATAACCATCACGTTGCGATACTTTGGCCAAAGTTTTAAACATGTTTACCATGCTTACATTCCTAGATGACATACTCATCGAAAGGAATATGTCTTTCACCCTAATTTATCTGTTATCTAGATTAGTTTTCCTTGAATTCCATCAACAGATTCCAAATCAAGGTTTTACTCTAAATAGGGACAGCTTATATACATTAGTGTTGCATTCTACTTGTGGTGACTAAGGGTAAGTAGACATACTCGAATCAACTTACATGTTGATTCGAGTGTGTTTATTCACCCTAGGTCAACATGAGTTGACTACTACACTTGACTTTATGCCTATCTCAGTTTAAAGTGTAATTATGAACTAGAATCCCACTTATGACAATCAAGTTAGAAGAGCTTGAGTAGGATAATGAGGCATAATGGTTGCTTCATTGTATCCACCTAATGAATTTCATCATTAAGTGGGTACAGCGTAATAGCACTTATACTGCAACATCCCACTAAGTAATTATAACACAAATTTCATACTTAAAGAGGCATTGTTTAATTAACTTTCACTTGTTAATTAATTTAATTTACATAATGCATGTACTTAAGGGATCAACTACATTTGAAAATATATTTCCTTTATTAAGGGTATCGTATTGTACCCTTTCAAAAATTGAGTGCATATAGATCAAATCTGCATTATGTTATGAATTCTTAATTAATTAACAATTCATTCATTTAATTCCCATAACTCAATCAGACTTAAGAAGAAGATCATCATCTAGTCTTCCTTTGAAAAATTGTCTAATAATACGCATATGTATAATCCAAGGATTGACTTAATGATTTCCTTTTCATTAATTTTCCATTCTTATCTTATTCCAAGTATCTTCTCTCATTCCATTTGTTGGTTCATGTATGAAATAAATCACTTTCTTTTTCAACATAAGAAATTCAACTTATCACTATAAATTATGATCATAATTGTATTCTAAATAATCTTTCACAATTTCAAATGTTGATTCACAAGTAAATAGATTTAATACCCAACAAGTGTTGATTTAATCATTCGTGTAGATAAGGGTCATATCCTTGTCCATTATAATTAAGATAAGTAAATTCTGTATTTTTAATTAGGATCCTATAGATTCATTCACAAGTTCCAAACACACTTATTTAGTTTAGTCCTGATAAGGAATACACTACTTACTGAATGCCTGAAAGCATATTATCCACTAGGTCTTAGTAAGTAACTACAACAAAAATTATAATTTAAGTAGTTTACAATGATAGTTTATAATAAGGACTTCGTTAGATAGTTCCCCATTTATTCCTTTCATAACCCAAAGTTATCTACTATGTCCTGTTTTCTTTTACATAGATTTATATATCAAACATCATAGAATTAAACTAATACATTTATCATACAACTCTTAACCAAACAACAAGTCAATTTGACAAGGAAAAATTCTATTACTCAAATAACTTTAAGTATTTCTTAAACATTTTAATAACAAACTAATAACATCTTCCAACCATTATAATTTACATTGGCACTAGGCCTTCATGACTCATAATAGAAATCCTTTTATAACTTTATCAATTTTGGATGAACATCATTAGTCAAATAAATGTAGATTCCTATAAGTATTTCTCCTTTCACTTTTCACAGAATCCATTTGCACATTGTTTGCATGTGTCAGTTCACAGGAACTGAGCATGATAAGATCTAACACATTAGAATATCATGCTACTATCTATCAATTTGATGAAAATAATCCTTCTATTTAATGAAATTGTTCTAAGTTCCCTATTTCTATTAAAATAAGGAAAGCATGCCAAAAATACCACAATGCCAATTTTAGGAAAAATAAGGCAATATACCTTTCTTATGAACCTTTATACCAAATATGCCAAAAGTTTAGATTTCATTCAAGTTTTAAACATTGGTTCCGTAGTCAACATAATGAATATTTGTTTTGGGATTTCAATCAGGTAATCATAAGGATTACGTGATTGAAATGCAAAACTTTATCTTCCCTACAATAATCAATTCTACCATCACTTAACTTCATACTTTTAGATAATACATTGAATACATTTCATGTATCAAACCAACCATTTTATAATGACCAAGTCAATTGTTATAACCATGAAACAATTCCATCTGAAACATGGACTAAAAAAACAACTGTAATTATCAAATCATTAACTATCATACAGTCAAAGGTTGGTTAACAGTTCCGAGTATTTTACAAAAAATAGTCAGGGTATTTGTTACATATCTATCAAATAGGAAAAATGGCTAATCAAACAACCCGAATACAATCCAATAATTGCCACAAGAAACCAAGCCACTATCAAGTGATTGTTCATCGACTAGACTTGAACTATGACCAAAACAACACTAGTATTCCACAGAAACAATTACCTTTCTAGGTTAAGATACAAAAACTCAGTCATTGAAATAATAATATTGAATCAGATGTGGAATAAACTCCAAGTGATTTAACAATTATTCAAATTAATGACTAACCGATCCTTTCTAGGTTAAGATACAAAAAATTAGTCACAGACATAATAATATCGACTCAGAAGTTGATAAAAATCAAACAAATTTCTAGAATATGGAGACTCATCTTAGTTTTCTGACTAGTGGCCACCCAAATAAACCAGGGTGATGAAGCTACATGTTCCAAAAAGGAAACCACCGAAATATACAAGGGTTTTAATTCCTATAACAACCTATATAAAAACCATTCCACAAGTAGAATTTCCCTAAGCAAGAAGCATGGTTCAACCTGGTATTCCCATGAAGTGTTTATACAAGATTGTTTTCTCAATAACTTTGAATCAAGACCTATAGGAATAAGGTTGAGAAGACCATGAACAAGAAACCTGCAATAAGAGAATGTCCGAGGAAGGATAACAAGTCACAATGTTTATTTCCTTTTATAACCCAAAAGGGTATAGACCTAGAATCGACTCCTTCCAAAATCCGAAGGGGGTTTCAACAAACCCAGATAAAACTAATTCCAACCACCATAAAATATTAATGCCACAGGGTCACTATAACAACCATAACCATTATGCTAAGGAAATGATAAAGACCTTTAAAAATACATGCATTCAGAAGCAAGGTAAAACTAATATCGTCTATCAAACATAATCACAAAACAACTAATACAAATAGGATACTCCACAATCATCTTCCATAAGATATCATAGTTACAATAAGAACAAAATAATTTCACACAACCAAACTTTTTTCCCCCATAAATTGTTTTAAAAGAAAAACATAGAGATACAAACAACCATATATTTTCCAATCACAAAAATTGACTCAGAAGCAATATCAAAAAAATGGAAGAGTTATTTTTATAAGATTGATAAACACAACAAGTATCATATTGGGTTAGAGCCTATCATGCCTAGTAGTGCTCCTGCAGTATTCTTCTTGTTTCCTTGGGTTTCCCTTCAGGAATTTGTAGTAAAATCCACAAGAACTCATGCAATTGAATCCACATAAACCCATCACTTCTTACGTCCATTTTATTTATAGAAACTATAATAAATTCCTTCCACTATCTCAACCATGCAATGGTGACATTAAGAATGCAACTGAATTGAACTTCCAGTTCGAAAAATGATAAAACGACATGCAGAGTGATTGAGCTCGAATAAGTAAAATGCAAAACAAAACCAACCTTCCCCTTTTTCCACCAAACCATCCTCCAATTTCCTAGGTGGTTTTCACTCAAGGTTCAATAACATTCAATGTGAGTCAAACTTCCAAAGGCTCAGCTTTTCCCGCCCACCGAAAACCAACTCTTAGTTACAACCATCTGTTATTTCCATGTTTTAACTATAGTTTTAGCAATGTCAATTTAGCATTATTCCCTCACAGACCAAGTCCTAGCTAGAATTGGTGGTTCATTAAATTAAATGCAAAATTTAAAATCGAGTACACATTTGGGATTGGTGCCACCGACCATCCAAACTCACTTGCCATCAAGCTAACCATAGTAACATTTAGGTTAGGTCGATTACAGATAGGTTAGTCATCCTTTGCCTAAGTTTTAATCCATAGCTTAGGACTTTTAGGAAATATTTTTTATTAGATTAGGGATTAAGTCCCTTTACATGCACTCCTCTTTATTTACTTAGGGTAGTGTAGTTTAATTAGGATCCAAAGAAAAATACCATAGATTAGGTTTAGGGATTTAAAATTCCTCTTAGCTTAGATTTAAGGAATGTAATTAAATCAAATGTGGTTAGATTAAATTAGGTTCCACACTAGATAATCAGGACATCACCTTAAGGTAATGTTTATCAGAATCAAAGAAATTGGATAAAAAAGAAGGGTACTACTAGATGCCCTAGTGGTCTTTCAATATTCAAGCTTGAGTATGAAACATATCAGAAACAAGAATGTGCTACCCTAATTTAGCAGCTAACATCAAAGCAACACATCGATAATAGACATGCCTTGGATCACTATAATTGATCTAAGGTATGTCTATTCCCTTATTGATGATGAAATAGACTATGGAATAAACTTAATGTTACAACATAGGCCATTTAATGGCATAGTCCCATAGACTAAATTCCCTTCCTTTCATCTGTACATACAGAATGTATTTCAAAGCTCAACATAAAGAGTACATGTAACTACTCAATATCAACTCAGCATTACCGATAATGACTAAATCCAATTTAGAAGATAAACATATCATCTACAATAACATGAGCAATAAGTTCTAAAGAGTACACCATCTAAAAAAATCATCTATCAATGTTTGTAGCTCTAGTTTATTAATTAAGAAAGAATGTCATTCATGATAGAGGTTGTTCCACCAATGGCTAGTATGAAGGCAAAATAAGGAAGATCTCAAATAATAGATAAAAAGAAAGAAGAAAGAGGTGATATTTAGGTGTCTAATAGGGCATGTGACCTCTTCAATTCACTATTCTAGATTCTTCATGAAGAGATATGTCTTTACTAGGCTTCTTAGGGCATAATTACCCATATGAAGAATTGAAAGAAGGAAGAGCATGCAAAACTTGAAGTATGTAGTTGTATAAGGGTCTTCATGGTAATAAGGCATGTTTCCTATGCTCATGAAGGATGTTAATGAGTTTTGAAGGAATTTGAGGCACTATCATGATGGAAGGATGTTAGATTCATGAAGTGCAAGTCAATCATCTATATGATGACTTGATCAGACATCAGAGACAATGAGATTTGATGCTTGTTAGGTATGTTCAGAATTTGATTAAGGATGTAGGTTTTTTCTTTGGCTCATGATTCATGATTGAGATTTCATTCATGATCATATTCCATAAGTGTTGTTTTAAGAATGTATAAGGAATGATAGGGTATCTGAAAGCCTATATGATATGTATTTCATTAGAAATGCATGACTTCAAATATGTATGTTGTTATCTAGGATTAAAATTATGTATTGGACAAGAATATGGAAGGATATCTTGAATATAAGGATGTTTTCCTCTCAACTTTTGTCCACAAAGATATGCAGATGAGATAGAAGATGACAGAGGGTAGGTATGATTGTTTATATCATCTTGACAGGGTATAATTATTCATAGAGGACTGCAATGGGTCACTACGTGTATGAACGGTAGTTTTCATAGTCTATGTTAGCTTGATTTGTTCTTGAGACATGATCATGATGTCTTTAGAGTGATCAAACTTTATGGGGATTGTATGGATAAGGTCATATTTTTATCAAGAATGTGAAGTGCAATAATTGAGTTGTTCAGTTGATAAGACTTGTTTTAAGACAACAGATGATTGCTTGAGGCCTATAATAGTGTCCAAAATAGGTGTTTTGGGTGATAAGTTGATTTGCAATCGAGAACTAAGGTGTATCCAGCTTGGCTATGCTTCATGGAGATAAATTGATGAAGTACAAAGACTATTAGGACTATCAGATGTAAAGAAAGATGGTGTCTCTTAGGTATGTTCTTATTTTAACAGTGCCTAGAAGGTGATCTTTTGAATTTTGGTTCAATATTGAAATGGTTTTAGCATGTACATTCATTAAAGAGATAGTTTAGGAGTGAAAAATGAATAAGGAGGTCATATTTATGCATCGTATGAAATAAGAAAAACTGTCCTCCCGGTATGTCATGATTTTAATGTTGTTAGGATTTGTATCACATTCCTTGATCCATATATGAAACTTTTCAAGAGGGTTGAAAATTCATAGAGTTAGCTTGAAGGAGTATTAAGAATTTTTAGGCCTATGTGGTTAAATGGATGA
Organism: Taxus chinensis; assembly: GCA_019776745.2. Lineage (NCBI taxonomy): Eukaryota > Viridiplantae > Streptophyta > Pinopsida > Cupressales > Taxaceae > Taxus > Taxus chinensis. The sequence goes on along the minus strand of CM034149.1, from coordinate 831,727,024 downwards.
ACTTCTCACATGATATACATGGTGTAAATCCTATGTATGGTTTCTTAAGGTCTATAATATATCTCAGACAAGGCTATAGAGAATCAATAAGGTTTGTAGGGTTACATCTTCCTAAAATGAATGTTGATATCTTGATGAAAGGGTCACAATGATACTGTAGATTAATCTCAATCTAAATATGTTTTTTGAGTTATTCATGAATTAGTTATAGTGTTGCATGATAAATGGGTAATGGAAGTATTTAGTTGTGTTTATGTAAACACCTAAATATGCTTACACTTAGCATTTTCATCCAATCCAGACAATTGATGACACTTCGTCAATTCCCTATTATTCGCTCCATTCTCAAATGCCCATTCACGGCCATCTTTCAGTCGTATTTCTCCTCTAATCAGCTTATTTGGCGAATATGTCTCTTATTAGCTAAACATTCATCCTTTTGACCATTCAAAACCTCCCTAGTTCTCTCTAGACCACTTCTATTGGCTTCGTAGGCTATCTATGAGTCAAAATTGGTTATCTAGACCCCTCCCAACTCTCAATGAGTCTCTAATCACTTGATAATAAAGTTTAACTAGCCTAAACCCTAGTTAACTAGCCTAAACCAAGCTTATCTAAGTCTAAAGCATGTTTATCCTAATCTAATCCTAAAGTTCTTTTTGAGATTTAGTCCCACATGCACCCAAATTCCAAACTCTTCCATTTGGAAAACTATAAATAAAAGGGTCACCCCTCCCTCTCAACCTTACACCTTGTTTTCATAACAAAATATCTCATATTTGGAGATCTTGGCATTAGAAATCATTTGTGATAGATTTAAGCTATAAAACATTTGGATCTTGGCCATAATCCATTGTTGAGAACTCCTCCATCTTTCATTCATCCATTCCAAATATAGTTAGTAGGGGAGTATCTAAAGTTTGGCCATGTAGACAACTTGGAGAGATCTCTTCAGTATTTTTGGGAGTAAACAACACACAATTTGATTTCTTAGAATCTAACTAGGTTCACTTTCATTAAGCATTCATGGAGTAGAGAGTAGTATATATGCTAGGGTTCGAATATTTGTTTCAAATTTATATATGCATAAATAGTTTCTTGTTTAGCTCTTATCTCATGGTGCATGGATGAGTAAAGAAAAGCTTTGAGGTTCTTTAGCTTCATTCCATAGATTTTGCAACTTTTCATTGCATACATTTGGCATGCCCGGTGGAATACTTATGTCCATCCTCCATTAATGGAGGTCTTTTAGGTATTTTAAAGTTCATTTTCAAGTTTTTGGGTCAAATCACTTGTTATTGCCTCATTTATATTTCTAACACTAGATAAATGACCTTCATTTGCATGTATTTTGTGGGTTTGATATAGAAATAAGACACTTTGACTAACAACTAATCTATCCACTCTTGAAAATTTGAAAATCCATGAGTTTTGCAGGTTTTTCAAAGGGTGCACATAGGTGTTTACAAGGGGTACATACACGTTGAAACCCTAGTGTCTCCGTCAGAACATGTGTGTACCTATCTGACAGTCATTATCCTTTACAAATTTCACCTCTATAAGGACGCACACGCGTCTCTGTCATCTGGGACACGTATCCACCTCTCTGGCTGCGTATGCGTCATGTGTTTGACTGTGTGAAAATCTGTAAATTTCATCTCTACAAGGATGTGCATGTATCTCCATCATCTAGGACACGTATCCACCTCTTTGGACACATATGCGTAAAAGTTTTGACTGTGTAAAAATTTGAAATTGTCTATTTTTTGCTTGGGCACGTATCCGTTGGGTGGGGCACGTATGCGTCATTCTAGGCATGCAGGTGTCTAGTTTCACTCTGTTGACTTTGAATTTTTACCTTCCCCACATACCTATCTACTTGGGTGCATATCCATTGGCTGGTCCACGTATGTGTCATTCTGGGCACGCAGGTGTCTTTGTGTACTTCGGATTCATACATTTTATTTTTAGTGTTACTTGTTTTGATCATATCTTTTGACTCGTTAACCCATTTTCAGAGTTTGAATAGGCATAAAAAAGATAATGAAGCATACTTTGTGAGGGAATTTATAAAATTTAGATATGTTTGGTATACCAAATTCTATCACAAAACTCCCAAAATGTCCCGGAGACCTCCAAAAATGCAAATTACTAAAAACTGTTAAAAAAGTGCAAAAATTGGATTTCTAGAATTTTTCAATTTTCTTGTTTTTCTAACTCTTGCAAGATTCTAAAATTGGTTTAGAGGTTTCCTTTGCATTAAGTTTTTCTATAATAACTTAATCAAAAACATTTTCATCTCTATTTGTGAAGGTTTGAAATGCGTATGCTCTTCCCTCGCGCCTTTCTAGGTGATCTTGGGAATCAAAAATGTTTCACCACTTTCTTCATACTTGCAAAATGGTTTAATTAGATTTGTAAGTTGGTTAAAAGGAACTCTTTTTTGCCTTGTACTTAGGAATTTTCCATTTATTGCAAATTTGAGTGAGATACCTTGTTGTGTATGCTCTTTCCTTGCATTTTAGGACGATCTGGGAAATCAAAAACAACATCTTATCTCCTTTATATGACATTTTGGAAAATTATTAACCTTGGTATGTAGGAGAAAAATAACTTGTCAAAGAAATAAGTCAACTAAAAACAAGACACAAACTCTATAATACACATGTTTCTTGTAGGTTTCCAAATGGTGTGCTACTTAAAACCACATTAAAGTTAAGTAAGATAAAAACACACCATATTCAAAACACTCTATTGAAGGTTTTGGAAAAGGGTATGTCCCTATCTGCTCAACTAGAATATAACCCCTTTGGCATAATGCCTTAAGCAAAAATAATGGGAATGGTACCAGGAACCCTAAAGTAGTCCACCGCTGTGTAACCTCGTGGATGAAACAAGAAGCTCCTCACTTACCCACTTGACTAGTTTTCCTTGTGAGTTAGTGTTACAAAGTTTTCTGTATCATGACCCTAGCAAGAGTAGATGATGGATGCATTTAGTGCCCAGTGTACTTGAAGGGGGAAAATCTGAGATACTCCCAAATTAGTCAGTGTGACTTTTTGGGTAAATCGTGCCCACTCTTAGACGACTTTGTAACACCTAGTTGAAAGAACTTATTAGGAAATTCATTTTGTGTTGAGGCCCACTTTACTAGTCCTTTGTCGCATCTTGGCCATCACAAAGTGATAACTTGTTTGGATTCAGAATCTTGGTTTTTGAACAAGGAAAAGAATCCACTTAAGTTGGATATAAGTTCCTTTCATCACAGAAATTGGACGATGTTTCACTTAGCTTAGCTTCTTTCTTGCCTTCGAACGAGGCAAAGCTCTACCTAAGTAACGCTTAGTTCATTTCCATCTTTTGATCTACACCTTTGCATTCCTGTTTCCCATTTGGGGAAACAAAAGGCATCTTTTGGGAGTGTTTTCATAGATAGTGTTCACCACTTTTATTTCCATTTATGCTCATCCATGTTTACGGTTGAGTTGTTAAACGTCTAAAGTGCGTGGATGCATCCTTATATCTTTGATGGCCACTTGATCTTGATTTCAAGATCATAATCATAGTTCAGATTGATTCATCATTTGATCTCCCTTTGTTAATATTTGTGCCTTGTTCATTTCGAGCTTGACATAAATATTGACATTGTGTTGATCGTCTTTTACATCAAACTATTACTTTGCACACGGATTTACATAGGGTGTATTTCCTTGTTGATTGGATTTTTGTTTCACACTTGCATGATTGTTCCTTGTGATTATTCATCTGGAAAAATTGTTTTCTAGGAAAATCATTTTTTATCTCATCAAGATTGCATCATCACAATGTCTATTTTCCTTAGACCTTCTTTGCAAAATCACGCATGCATCTCCATATTTACCAAATGTCTAGTTGGTTGCCCTTATGCTACCCAAATCGACATGTCACTTCCTTCCCTTTGAAGGAGTTCCATCACACTATCTAGGTCTAGGAATTCGCACCTAAATGACACCAACAATGACTAAATATCATGCATTTTCTCACATTTACAACAATATGAAACCTAGGTTTAGGTATTCAAATAAAAATATTCCCATTACAACTAAAACTCATTTGGTTCTTCATGTTAGAGGGCCCATTCAATTACCCTGTTCACCACCTTCAGCTCATAGTCGGTGGTATGGTTTTATGCTTCTGATCCAAATTATTATTCAGGTTCCCCCCACTCTTCTTCTAATTCAGATCCAAACTACCTGTAGACACTAAAATTAGGTCACACTCCCCTTTCCTCCCTCGACATATAAACACCCTTTCTTACATTTACCTAGCCATGACCCCCTTCACCCCACTAATATTAATTTAATTAAATTAATGCTTTATCCTCACTATATTTATTATTTAAATATATTATTTAAATAATATATACACATATAGTTCACTTAGACACCTCACCAAGCTAGCTCAACCTAAGACCTATTCTTAGCAAGTTACCATAACTAACTAAGACTTACCCAAACCCTAAAAATCAATGCCTACATTCCCTCTAACCACATTCCTACATGCTCACAAGAGGCTCCAAGTCTAATCCATGGGATAACGACACGAGATCCGAGGAAATTAGGAGGATCTCCCTAAGTTTATTAAATATAGGAAATCCCGCCTTGACCGACGTCAGTTACCTCTAACCGTCACCGGTTAAGCCAGACCGCCAACGGTTACCGCTTTTAACCCAAAACAACCTTATTCTCAAGCTTAAAGGAATTTGGAATTTGGAAGCAAGAAATTTGATGAACAAGAACAAGATCTCAAAGAGATAACGCATCTTCAGAGAGCCAATTCCAGCAAGAACTCACATCCAGGGAAGGAGATTGAGGATCTTCTCTTGCACAACCATCCTAGCCACGTTCTGATCTGTCTAAGAAAAGAGGAGTGTGCATGCATCCCATGCAGAAGCTTTTTTTCAGTTGGTGATCACTTGTAGCCTTCAAACCCATCATCATCACCTCCATCCTTCACACATAGACCTTTAGGAACAAAATTCAAGTAAGTACAACATCATACTTTCCTAGTTATTTCCTTTTCATCACTATTTCATCACAAATTGTTTATCTTGCTCCCTATTGATCTTCTCCAACATTTTCACCTCCATAGACTCATCAAAACCTAGCAAAAGCATACTCCAGTCACCCATTACCTCATCCCAACCAACCAAAATTCTTTGTGCAATCACAAAGGAGACCAAAACCCTATTCTGTGACATTTCCAGATCTCACAGTAACCGGTGCAGGTTATACCTAACTGTGGTCGGTCACCTCTGACTGACGTCGGTCTCTATGTTTTCCCATATATCCTTAAACAGAGACCTACCCACCTAATTTTACTTCACCCTCACTCACCTGTGACCTACCTGAGACCTTTATTAGACCTGCAAAGACCCAGAACCTATCACTTGACCTTGGATTCTATTCTAGCTTAGCATGTTAGATTAGATATACTTCTTATTGTGTTTTTTAAGTGAGATACCTAAATCATTTTAAAATAATGATAGGATTTACTTTGTTTACTACATTAATTTGTTGAAAATAGTGGACTGACAGCCATCTAGGAAGTGCCATGCTTCTTGGATCTAGCTCACACTAGGCAGTTCACTGCCCATATTGTTTAATTCCTTCTGGTGGTTTTGTTTTCATTACAGGTAGTTCCTCCTAGCCAAAAAGAAGCTCTCATGGTCAATTATGGATTCGGAAGTCATACGTGCACAACAACCCATCAACCCACATTTGAACAGGTATTCCTCCTACATCTGTTACCCTATCTATTTCATTAACAATTCAAAGAAACAATCTAAGAAAAAGGTGAAACATTTTGACACGCCCAGTGAGACCCATCCACGGTTCCTTGCATTTCATTCATTCCTAGGAAAAAATTGTGTGTTTGTTTCCTTTCTTAAAAAAAAATCATACACACTAATTTTACTTCCCTGGTAATCCACTTCTTCTTTCTATTTGCTCTAAAGGAAACTTTTCTTTTGGTGTATTTAAAAAGAATCATTTCTTCATGTTTTCTACATTATAGTGAAAGAGCATCCCTCTTCCTCTTCATCTTATTGTGTCATCCAATTTCACATTTTTAATTTGGGTTTAAAAACAATCACATTTCATTCTAATTTATTGCATTAGCTCACATTAATTGAGGGCAACCTATATGCTGGAGGTCATGACCAACTGATGGTTGAAAAATGAATCGTAGAAAGCACTTATATCCTTTTCTTTTTCTCTGAGTCTTACCAAACCACACAAAAATTCAAATACATACATTCTTAAACAACATCTTACCTGGAAGAAGCTGTAGGTGATCACACGATCAAGGCACAGTGGGCACCCAGCTCGCTGCTCTGTCAAGTCATACTTTAGAGTGAAGCCCGCCCCCACCATAACATACCTAAAACCTCACCCTTTAGATTTCCTTCTTTGTAGGAAAACATCCTCACCAACAACTCTATTTCACAATTCATGTGTCAGTCCTTAAATAGCATAAGCTAAACAAACATAATAGAAAAGGGCACTCTTAGGATCACATTTTCTTAGTGTTTCTACTTGGCTTACGTTTTGAGGTGAAAGATCACGTTCATCACTTTTTTGTTCATCCTTGTACGCTTCTCATCATAGATGGTGTATTCTAGCTTCACCTAAGTGTGCTTGGGCTATATCACCATTATTCCTAGAATTCTAGGTCTGATTCCACATCAAATTTTAAGTCACAACCACTTTTTCTCATCACTATTCCAATTTCACAGTAACCATCATCGGTTACCTCTAACCACCATCGGTTAAACCCAACCGACATTAGTTCTAGGTCCTTTTGCTAACCTACTCAAAAGGACAGTTTCACTTCACTTTCTTCCACTTTTCACAGTCTCTGTCACTGTCACTTTTTCCATTGACATTTTACACATCCCTAGATTTAGCATTCTTATCAGATCTTGCCTTCTACCTCGCTGTTTACTCACTGTCCATTTTCTACAGTGACTGGTAGTGATTACCCCTGATTGACATCAATTTTCCCTAACCGGCATTAGTTAGCCTTTTTTCACATTCCAGCCACCATTCATTACTTCATCCATTTTTTTATCACTAGACTCACATGTTCATGTTGTTCTCTATATAATTTACAGGGAAGAAACCCTACTTGATCAATACTGGTTCACATGGTATTGACTCGAAGACAAGCAAGCGCCCTCGTGTTCCATGCTAGTTGCCAACCGCTCCCACCTAGTCCTTCACCACCTTCTATTTTATCACCAGCCATGGATCGGATCCAGCCTACTAATATTGCTACTGGAGATGAGGAGTTCGCATGACTCCTTGACCAGAACCCTGCCGCCTTGCATTTTTACCTCTCACACTCATCTACTTGAGACGCCTCGGGTCAGTTGATATACGACATGCCCGTATCTATCCCCCCGACTCTCGCACCCACTTCCGGATCAGCCCCATCTGGCTCCATGCTTCCCACGTCCACCTTACCCCCAGTCATTTCGCAGTTAGGTTTTATACCTGTCATGACTACCGTGTCTTTTATCTCTGTGGCACCCATTACATCCACCATACCCTCGACGATTACCCCAAACACAACCTCATCCACCCCTCATGTCTCACACATACCTGTAGCTACATTCCACCTCCAGTGTCGGTGACCCCTACCCCATTTCAGAACGTGGTTCTTTCCATTCCACAATCATTAGCCCCTATTGCCACTAGGGTTACCATGACCCTTCCACCCCCATATACATACTACCAACAACCGCCTGTTTCATCTATTATTAATTTCAAGTATGTACCCCCTATTTCATTACCTTCTTCTCCACCACCTTACATGGCAGCCCCATACACTCCAATAATGCCACACCCATTATATGTCCAAAACCAACCTCCTCATGCTATAGGAGGCATCCAATCATCACAACCCACCAACACCAATGACCTAATTAAATTGATGATGGACAAGATGTAGACACTAGAGGCATCGATTTCTGGCTCCCGCAACACTCTCACTTATGATGAGATTTGCAACGAGCCTATTCACCCATCCATTCCCATTCTGTTCATACCCTGTGCATTGAGAAATGCCTAAATTCAACCGCTTCAATAGTAAGGAAGACCCACAACAACATTTTTGCTCGTTTAAACATAAGTGTTATCTGATTTCTCATGATGATGCCTTACTTTTGAGAAATTTTCCCATGTCCCTCACTGGACCTGCATTAGATTGGTATAGTGGGTTACCCAAGCACTCTATATTTTCATTCAATCAGGTAGCCCAAGCTTTCTTTGATTATTTCTCTATCAATATCGCCAAGAAGGTTACCATGACCGATCTATATTCCACACGTCAGTACGAGGATGAATTTATCACAGATTTTGTCACTCACTGGCACAACCTGATCAATCAACTTACCTTTCAACTACCACAAACTGAACTCATCAAGCTCTTCACTCAGAGCTTGCGCCATAGACATATCTCCCTGACCTTGCAAGGTCCAAACTTTTTGAACATTCGATGAGGCATTCACTATGGCACAAAAGTTAGAGATTCGGGCCATCAAAGAGAAGAAAATCCAATTACGAAATAATAATTCAGATATTCAAGTCAAATGAAACCTCTTCTTCTTCCAAACCACCAACCAATTATTCAAAGGCTAAAGGTACTACTAACGCAGTGGTACTCAAGGCCGGCCCAGCTCATCCGTCCAATCAGGCTACACCCTCATCTAATCTATCACCCGTCCAGGCTTTTCGATTCAGACAAGAGCAACGAAAACATACCCCAATTGGGGAACCTTACTCTTTTGTCTTAGAAAAGCTTATCAAAGCTGGTGCCATCACCCTTCCACCCATAAACCACACACTGGTTTTGACCCTCCTCGCCCCTTGCCCGTGTGGTATAAGGAACATGATTTCTATAACTATCACCGAGTGAAGGGCCATAGTGATGGCGAATGCATCAATTTTAAGAATATTTTCCAAGAAATGCTCGAGAAAGGTGAGTTGACTGTGGATAATCCCAATGCCACCCCTAACCAAAATCTACAAATCTTCAAAAAACCATTTCCCAATCATGCCCCTTCATCCAATCAAACCAGTGAGACATCCACTCACGATATCCATACCCGTGAGGTTCATGCAATATTTAACGAGGTATTTGTCACCTCTCAATTACCTCACATCCCTTCCATAGAGGAAATCCTAGCCTAAAATCCTCCTTCCACATTGGAACCAACAACCACTATTCCTTCACCAATAGAAGAACACCTTTCATCTCCTACATCACCTACGAAGGAGTCTTCTGCTAACATTGAGACCATCTCACCCCTAGCTTCTCCACTTAGAGAACCTTTACCTATCATACCTCCTCAACCCATAGAGGAGCTCCCATTACCTCCTCCACCCATAGAGGAGCACCCATTACCTCCTCCACCCACAAAGGAGCACTGATTATCTTCTCCCCCCATAGAGGAGCACCCATTACCTCCTCCACCCACAAAGGAGCACCTATCCATTCCTCCACTTATTGAGGAACTCCCATCATCTCTTCCACCCATCATAGACCCGGTGGAGATACCTTTTTCTCTTGGCGAGCATTCTCCATCAGCTACCCAACATCCAATAGACCTACTTTCAGCTCTCTTACCCACGAAAGCTAAAGCTAGATGATTTCCCATCTCTAAGATGCATTATACAGGAATTCCCACTTAGGTCCTCACCAACTCCACCCGCAAACATGCCATTCTCACATTTGGCCGATCACTGGGATTATGTGGATAGGGATTTATTATGGGGGCGCCTCTTACTCCTTATCTCAACACAGATGTAGAGATCCCTCAATGACACGTCCACTATCTACCCAAACACATTTCCACCCATCAAACCACATACAACCACTTCTGTCGCAACCCCTTCCACGATACCTGTTAGCACTCACACCACACCCTTACCCATAACTCTGACCTATATCTAAACCCAAACCCATACCCACAACATTTTCCTCCACCAAACCTATTACCACTTTAGGGGTCACCCCAATCACTAGCCTTACTCATCCACCTATTAAACTGGATTTAGCTACATCCTCCAACTTCAAAACCACACCTACTCTGACACCCAAACTAAATAAAAAAACTCATCAACCTCATACCCTGACTACACCAATCACACCCGCACTTGTCCCATCTATCTTAAGACCTCAGCTTCCCAACATGGTCAAGCAGCCTTCACCCATCCATAAACCAATAACATGACCACCAATTCCTTCCTCACAAACCTCTAACCTACCCAGGCACACAACACGACTCATACCCAAACCTATAGTCTCTTTACCACCAATACCTCCGATACCTTCAGCCATTGCTTCACTACCCACTACACTTCAGTCATTTTCCCTCACACCCCAAGCACGACCCATGTCATCTACCTTCATAGCACCCCCGTTATCCCCGTGGGTAACTCACCCTCTTCCTCCATCTAGCTTTTCCTTCTAGACCTCGTACACCCACATCACCTTTACCCAAGAAGGTGCAACCCAAAAATAAAACCCCACTACCCCACGACAAGGTAGTCAAAACAACCCCACACCCTCCTACCCATCCATCTATTTTACTCCTACCCAAATGAACCCGACCGATACCTCAAACCACACCGACACCTAAACCCATAGCTCAACCCTTTCCTACACTTCCAAAAACAATTCCATGACAACCAACCACACCTACACCCAAACCCACATTCACTTCCTACTTTGATCCACTAGCAGGGTCTTATGCCAAAATTTTAACAAACCTCCTCGAGACTTCTGTTATCAAATTACCACAATTCCAACTTTATGACCCCCTCAAACCCAAGCCAAAAGGGTTTGATGATACAAGTAAAGATTTGGCAGCTGACCCACCAACCAATCCTATACCCAATGTACCATCTAGGGCCATACCTAAAATAACTATCCGTGGCCCCACATGCCCCATTTCTAATGGCCTTGACACATCACACCATGTTCATTTAACTACACCAATGTCCACCTAGAAACTAACTTTATATGACCTGATCCAAACCTCAGAATCCTTCGTTGCCCTCATGGAGGATCTTTAATCTATCGAGGTTTTACAATGACCTACACCCATAGCCTCCATTATCACACTCATGTAGCTTCACTCACCACAACCACAACCTCCACCCTCACCCCACCTAGTTCACCAAGTGGCCTCCCTTAGATTCTCAGAGGAGGAGATCACACCACACTCAAAATGATGACCCAGACCTAGCCCTCTTCATCTCTGTCCACATTAATGACATACGGGTATGCCATGTGATTATTGATGGAGGCGCTAGCATTAACATCATTTCATCCCATGCATTTTCTCAAATGCGCATACCTAACAATTGCATGCATAAACATCTGAGTCATGTTGCGTTCATTCAATGACGCTATCACCTCCACACTAGGAACTATCATCCTTCATGTTCGTGTGGGCCCCCACATTGTTCTAGAATTGTTTTACATTTTGGAGGGGGAATTCCAATATAACTTGTTGCTTGGTAGACCCTAGATTCGTGTCATGGGTGGTGTTCCTTCCACTTTGCATCATTGTGTGAAGTTTGAACACAAAGGACAAATTTATACCATTCCAGCTGACCCATCACCTATCAAAACATGCAACATGCTTTACTGACCCAATGATGCACTCATACCTATCAAGCCATCTACCTCCACAACCACTACCGCTTCACCTACACCTCCACCTACTAGTACAACTGTTGTTTTCACCACACATACCTCCTCTATACCTACCAGCTGCTATGACCTCCACAGCTGACCCATTAGCTTCCCAATCCGTTAACCCCACCTCCACATTGGCCTTTGACACATCATCCATACCAACTACTCACATACCAACTACTGATCCCTTAGAAGGTGTTTTTTAATGCCTCACTCTGGGGGAGTACCACTTATATAGTGTCAACACATTCCTTACTCCACACGAGTATGGAAGCCTTCACCAACACCCTCGCTATGATCACTGTATAGGATAATTCCTCCTTTATGGTCCTCCTCATCTTCGTACTAGTATCACCTATGGGGGACTTGATACTACCACTTACACACCTGAACCACCATCACAACCCCTACCCATTTTCCGTTGACTTCCAATCACTTACCGAATCACCATTTTTCCCACACCTTCCTACACCGCTATGTGTGGAAGGGTTTTATTTTTGGATTTTACGAGCAAGGCTGCCATACTATTATTCCATGTAGCCACCCACAACATAATGATCTGTAGTGGTATCGGCTTCCCTGACCCTTCTACCAAACAGGCCTGCATTGAACTCATTGTAGGACCCTAGCCCTTCTCCACCTTCATCACCACCCTCACTGACGGAGTCGATGGATCCTGAATCTATCCTTCCTAAAAAAAAAATTTCATAAACACCATTTCCTTGGGGCCTTTGACTTATCAATGTGAAGGCAAGGCCCCTTCCACTCTCCCATTCTTGTATCTTGAGATGATCGATTATGAAGACACAGCTACAATTAACATCATTCAATTTCAAGATGATGAATCCATACTCACCTACCTTGGTTTAGAAGACTCATATATTCATCGATCATTACCCTTTGAGATGCACAAACCATGTTGAATGAATCAACTATTGAGATCAACATTCATAATCATGATGACCCGCACATCCTAAAGATCAGAAAATCTTTAGATGCTGCTGAATAGGAAGCAATCACTTCTTTTCTCTGAGATCATAACCATGATTTTCACTTGGTCTTACATAGACACGCCCAGTATTGACCCCACCATAGTGGTCCACAATATCGTAACCGTTCCTGATGCCAAACCTATCAAACAAAAGATGAGGAAAATGCACCCTTTCATTTCACTTCTCGTCAAACAAGAACTTCAGCACCTTCTTTTAGTTTCCTTCATCGTCCCCATTGATTATCCTCATTAGATTTCTAACATTGTCCCTGTTACCAAAGCGACAGGGGGACTCCTCATTTGCACGGACTTCCGTGACCTCAACCTCGCCTACCAAAAAGATGACTTTCCCTTGCTCGGTATTGATCAACTGGTTGACCTCACTGCTGGTCATGAGATGTTACTCACTCATGGATGGATTCTCAGGTTATAACAAAATTTTGTTTTCCCTAGAAGATTAACACAATACCACATTCATTACCCCTTAGGGAACCTTTTGCTATCGACTGATGCCTTTTGGCCTTAAAACTACTGGTGCTACATATCAGTGTGTTATGACTTACATCTTCCATGATATCATGCATCACATATTGGAAGATTACGTGGATGATCTCTTAGCCAAATCTAAACGTCACTCCAAGCACCTCGCCATCCTTACAACCATCTTTGACCGCCTCATTAAATATTACGTCCATACCTTCAACCTAAAAAGTGCATCTTCACGGTTCTCTTAGGTAAACTCCTGGGATTTATTGTTTCCCTCTGTGGTATAGAATTTGACCCTACTAAAGTCAAGGCCATTCTCGAAATGCCTCTACCCACTAACCTTAAACAACTCCATAGCCTGACAAGGTAAATTACATTCCATTCATCTGTTTCATTTTGTAACTATCTAATCGGTGTCAACCATTTCATCATCAGCTTAGGAAAGATGTCTCTTTTAAAATGGGATGATGACTATCACAAAGATTTTGAGGCCCTAAAACAATACCTTCTCCAACCACCCAGTACTCATTCCACTGAAAAATGATCAACCTTTTTACCTATACATATCAGCTACTGATCATTCCTTGGGAACCATGCTCACTCATCGTGATGAACAACATAGGGAGCAGGTAGGTTTATTACATAAGTCCATACTCTTTTAGACTATGAAACCTGATAAAACCATCCAAAAAATCTTTACTTAGCCTTAGTTTTCATCGCCACCAAACTCTGCCATTACCTACTCAACCACAAAACCTATGTTGTGATCAACACCGACCCTTTACACTTCATGTATGCCAAACCTTATTAAAATCAGTCATGTTGTGTGATGGCTTATGATTTTAGCTAATCTTGACCATCGAATTCATTCACCAAAATTCCATTAAGGACCAGGATATCACCGTCCAACTGGCTAATGCACCTATTGCTAGGGATCAACCCTCTAATTTTTACTTTTCTGATGAATCCATTGCTACCCTTTCCCTGGACGAACCCCCTTACCAATTGACATTGTTCTTTGACAGTTCCAAGTGTCAGTGTGGGGGTGGGGCTGGTGTTATCCTTGTTCCTTTGGATGGTGAACCCATGCCTTTGTCTTTCAAACTATACTTTGAATGCATTAACAAAATTGTTGAGTACGAAGCGCTCATACTAGGTCTCTAGACCACCTATGCCCTAGATGTCAAATCAATACACATCTTTGGTGATTCAAAATTGGTCATAAATAAAGTAAATGGTATGTACCAATTTTGTAACGAGATACATCAGAAGTATAAACATCATGTAGACATACTTTTGACCACCTTTAATCATTACACCCTTCAAACCACCCCACGATCAACCAATAAATTTTCAGATACCATGGCTTGCTTAACTTCCCAAATACCCGCTTCCCCTATCGATTCCAAACCAACACCCCTGAAATATTTGTCACTGTAAAATGCCTCCATTCACCTTCTTATTTACCTCATGATGTTTACTATCACATCATTTTTTGCTTTGGTGTCCCTTATTGCCTCATCACTGACAATGGAAAACAATTAAAAATAAAACACTGCAAAAACTTTATGATGCCTTAGGCATTTAGCTTAGTTTCTCCTCACCTTATTACCCACAAACCAACGGCCAAGCCAAATCCACTAACAAAACCCTCAATAAAATTCTCATGATAATGGTTGACGATACTAGGAAAGATTGGCATACACACATTCCTTTTGCTCTATGGGCATACTGAACTAGTATTCGCACTTCCACTATGGCTACACCCTTTTCACTGGTCTAAAGTACCAAGGTTGTTCTATCTCTTGAAGTCTAGATCCCCTCACTCCACATTTCTCTCCATGATATGCTTACTGATGATGAATTTCGTCAGGACTGCTTAGCACAAATAGAGTTATTAGATGAACATCGTCTTAACAATCTTGGATCACCTTCAAGTTTACCAACAACATATCAAACATGCTTATGAAAAAACGTGTTCATGAATGAACCTTCTCAAGTTGGTGACCTTGTTTTGAAATAAAATCAACACATAGCCAAAGCAATAAAAAAGTAAACATGGAAAATTCACTCCTAATTGGCTTGGACCATACATTGTAACTCATACCTATGGATCGGGTGCCTATCGTTTGTCCTCTGCTTGAGGGTAAACCCGAACATGAGCCCCTTAACGCATTACATCTTTGACCATTCTATTGTTGACTCGTTGTCCTACCTCACCCTTTGTCTCTTTACAAGCTCATCCCTTGAGTGTTATCCACTCCATACACCTCCCTAACGATTAAACAAAAATCATGTGAGTACCTGTCACTTGTTATCTTCTCTTGAATATGTGTACCACGGCACTGCACATAGCATGATTCTCATGGATACTTTTCATCTATCTTTAGATGAGATCACATGGTCGTTCCACCTTTCCTTTTGAACAAGAGTCCTATCCTTCACCTTGGTCTTGTCCATGATTTCAAAGACCTTCAATGGGACCAAACTCCTTGAGTCAAACTTCTAATAAAAAAGATGACTCCCTCAAAAGGACATCTTCCTCTCGACCAAATTTCTACTATAAATATACTACTCCCTCGAAGGACAGCTATGTGAAGCTTAAAAAAAAAACAAAAAAAAATGAGAGAAACTGAAGCTTCCCGCATCGATCAGCTTCACGAAGACCTCAAGGAGTACCATATTATTTATCCCATATAGAACTTCCCACATCGATCATTCTATCAAAAACAAAAAACCAAAAAACTTTTTAGTCATGGACTTTCCCATTGTGACCTCAGACCTCTTGCCCAAAAGACCTGTCACTCCAAACATATACAGTTAACTACCTTTCACCCACCTTACCATTTCCACTCTCATTTCCTAAATTTCCTTAAGGGACATCTTGGAATTTTGACATTTGGTGATCCTATGACTACTTTCACCATAGAACAATTAATCGTGCAATGCCTTTCTGGGTCTTGTATTCATCACCCCCTTTCAAGGTATGATCTACTCGGTATGATCTATACCCAATCAGGTGGCTTTATTGCCACCCTCTTATCTTTTAACCATCTTTGTTTACATTTTGATTACCTTATACAGGACTTGGTCCTCAACACTTACCTTTGGGGTCATCCTCCCCTTTCGCCATAATCACCCTCACCTGCAACATTTTAATTATCATCTACCCACACCTATTAAACCTAAACCCACTACATGCCCACAAACCTACCAACTCATTTTCATCTTCTTCCCTAGCTCATGGGAGAACTACATCGGTCTGAGGTCCCTTTTCACCGTAGGACTATGTAGGTAGCACTTCCAAGGCATGGGGCCCTGAGAAGGTTAGCTTGACCACTCTTTACCCTAACCATTTCCCCCACCTTTACTTGATTTCCTATTCATATTAAAAACCCAAAAATCTATCCCATATCCACATCATTCAACCTACATACACTCCTCATGTTTCACATACTCTTTTACCACTTTTATTATTTCCCATATTCATCTATAACCCATATTTAAACATTAAACACCATTACATTCATTTGCATTAACATGTATTACCAAAATACTGAAATACACATCCATGCCTAAACCAACCTGACTTCGATTCTTATAACATGCCTGCCTAACCAACCTAACTCGATCCATGCCTAAATAACCTAACTCGATCCATGCCTAAACCAACCTGACTTGATCCATGCCTAAACTGACCTGACTCGATCCATGCCTAAACCAACTTGACTTGATCCATTCCTAAAACTCTTGATCCATGCCTAAACCAACCTGACTCGATCCATGCCTGAACTGATTTGACTCGATCCATGCCTAAAACAACCTGACTCGATCCATGCCTAAAAAAACCTGACTCGATCCATGCCTAAAACTGACCTGACTCGATCCATGCCTAAACTGACCTGACTCCATCATACCTAACTCACCTAATCCATTCATATCATAACAAAAGTAAAATAAAATACACATCACAACACATAATCATCTGAACCTCATACATCTCATCATATAAATACCTGTGTATCACAATAATGTACACTCATCTCAAAAAAAAACATGTGTCTCTCATACATCACCGGCTCACAGGCCACTAATCCAATACAAAAATATCTTTGGCTCGCAGGCCGGTATCATGTACAAAAAATCATAATAAATACAACACCTCTTTGGCACGTAGGCTGGTCTCATATATAATCCATACAAAAATGACTCAGAACGCAAGCCGGTCCATAGAAAGTCAATCATCTCCCCATTCTGATGTCGGGGAATGCTCCCTATGACTATGTCTCTCCCAACCCCTCTACCACACCTGTCTAGTGCCAACCTGCCTCACCTCCTGCTGATGGCCCCTCACCTGGGGCTAGCCTCTGCACACTAGTGGCCTCACCATGACCCTATCCCTGGGCTTTCCGGACCCCTTGTACTCTCCACACTATGAGTGCGGGATCTAGTCCTCTCACTGGAGGCCTGTTGTGCTCTGTACTCAGCATAGGAGGGCACATCTAGCCTGGTAGCTAACAAATGATCCTGATAATATCATGCCTCTGCTAGGGCATCCCTGAATCTGACCATGGTCACTGTCTATGGAGGTGCCATGGGTCTCGCTACCTACGTGGGTACCTGTACAAGGGGACCTTGTCCCTGAACCTGCACTGAGCCCTGTGCTGGTACTAGAGCCTGAGTTGGCCCTAGAATTGTGCCTGTGCCTGTATCTTGGCCTGCAGGGTAGTAATTTGTGCCTGTGCTACTGTCAGCTGGCCCTGCAGACCCGTAACCTACCCCTGTGCTATGGCCAACTTGGCCCTGTAAATCTCAGTACCTATGCCTATAGGGTGGCTATCTGCTCTCCATCTCCTACCTACCTCCTCTCCATCTCCATCTTCCCCTACCTCTACCTATGTAGGTACCTTTCCCTAGCCCTACCTAAGCCTGCAACGTCACTATCTAGGCCTGTAATGTGGAAACCTATGCCTCTGAACCTATAAGCTGCCCCTGCATGATCCCAAGCTTGCATCACCAAAGTAGCCACCTACCCTTGTAGGGCGTCTCTCTAAACTATGATGGTGGCTAAGTCTGGCTGCCCTGGCCTGGGTGGTACTACTCATAACATGTGCTACCCACCACTGCTTGTACCCATATGTAACCCCAACATCATAAATCTGTGTATCTACTAGCTACTCCTCCTATCCAGTTAGCACTGTGGGTTGTGGTGGAGACATAGGTCTCTCCACATCATCTCTCTTGTACTGTGGGAAGGGTGGTGGTACATCCTGGACTAACCTGAACTGGCACCTAACCCTCTCTATGGGTATCTGTTCATGCTCTCCCACTCTCCTCCCCTCTATCCATAGATATAACTATAGCCCATCTAGCTCCATGGCCATCTGTCTATATGTAGGGAAGCCCACATACGGCCTCCAAATTATGTCCACCCCAAATAACCCCTCCAACGACCTCCTATAGTAAGCTACATCATGAGTAGCTCTAGCACCTTGGGCCTCTCCCATGGCCGGTACCCACCGCCTGTACCCAACTCTCAAAACTCTCCATGGGAATGCATCTTCCGGGGCATCCCCACTGGTCGAACACAAACAATGTGCTCATAAGCCCAGCAATGTAGTAGTACAACACAGCAGATGTTGAACCTCCAAAGTCACCCGTAGGCCCATAGCTCTCTATATACCTATGTCAGCAATGCAGGTGCCCATGCGAACCGTGTCCGTTGTATCACCATGTCATGAAGGACTCCCATCAGTGACCTCGGGAATCTCCCACCCTCTACATCTAGTAGTGCGAAGCAGCACACTACCTCCATCAATAGTACCACTAACCTCATCTCCTCTGGATGAGCTCTATGCACATCAATAGCTCCTAGCGCTAGCTCTGCTGCTATGCTAGCGCTATGGAAAGTCAGGTCTGCTACACCCTCACCAAAAATGGGTGATAGTAGCTCCTCAGACACCTTTGAGGAGATAGAATAAACCTGGGCCCCCAATATGGGAAGTTGCAGGATCCTGTAGATGTCCTCCAGGGTGATCATCATCTCACCCGTCGGCATATGGAAGGTGTTGGTCGCCGAGTCCCATCTATCAATGAGGGAAACCATCAGACTCACCTCCCAGGACTACATGCTGGTAACACCTCACCCCTATCAACCCCACCTCTGCAACATGCTGCCACTCCTCCTGCATCGTGCTCACCCGTACTGTCAATAATAAGGGTGGCACCTCAGGCCCTCATCCGCAACTCGTCTCGGGCCTGCATCCCACAAGAAGCAATGTATTAGTACACCTTCCCAACTTACCCTATTTCACCCCACATCTTGACCTAATCTCTTTCCCCACCCCCATCCCATTGGCCTTGTAACTAATCCAACCTACCCAAACCCATCCACCCTGAAACTATCCCAAACCCATCCACCCTACCCCTATCACCCAAGCCACCCTAAACCCTTCCTGTCTCCCTTAACCCTTTTCCCTCTCACCTAATTCTTTCCCACCCTTCCCTTACTCTATTCCCTTTTATGTCCCAACTTAACCTTAGGTCGATCGACCCCGGTTATCCCTTAACCGACCATTGTCTCCCCTTGATCAGCATTGGTCACTGTTCTTGTGACCGATACTGGTCACTACCCACCGACATCGGCCACAAGTCGACCGATGTCGGTTACTGTTGTGTCACCCACCACAACTTCCCAACCCTACTTTTTCCCTCCCTACTCATTCTACCCACCCAACTCACTCCTTACACCCCTAAATATCCCTCTATTACCCTCTTGCTCTACACCCTACCCTTCCCCATTCCCTTTTCCCTCTCTTTTTCTTGTTTTGAAATTCTTCCCCCCCAAACCCCCCATTTTTCATACTTTCTATATTTTACATCAAATTCACCAAACAATGAATCAAAAGGTTTAGAACCTACCACATCCCTTGCCGCCATCATGGTGGAACCTCCAGCCTCTGCGCCACTCCTCCCGATCCCTCTCCATGCTCCTCGAATGACCTCTCACTCTCCCAACCAATCACCTCGCTCAATCTAATCTCGCGGCCCCACCTCTCACCTGGATCAATCTCGCCAAACCAATCTCTCTACCGTACTCTTTTTTCCTCTTCCTCTTTTCTCTCTTCTTGTCCTTTTCTTCCTTTTAACAATGCACAAATGAATTTTAAAAACGTGGGGTTTTCCACTTTTTATACCCTACCCGACTTTGAACATCAATGTTTCCCCTTGACCAACATCGGTCGTATGCCCTGGTTCACTCGATGTCGGTTCCCATAGACTGTCATCAGTTCATCCAGACCACTGTTGTCAGTTACCCTGCATACTCAATGCCCTCACATTGACCTCATTTTCCTTACCTCCTCTTTCTTTTAGCCTCCCCTACACCTACCTGGACCACTTTACCTTCCCCTCTGGCCATCCACCTTCTTCAACCTCACTGTCATTAGCTGTTGAAGCCTCATTATTTTACCCCTACCTCAGCCTTACCCATGTTATGACTCGATATCTACTCTAGACCATGGAAAACTGCTTTGTGACCTTTGAACCAATGTGCTCGCTATACCTTGCGACACCGTTACCCGTGTTGTTTGACCTCGTGCCCTTACCTTGCCTATTTTCGTGTTGTCTATCCTGACCCTACCTTTGGTGTACCAAAACATACCTAAATTTTCCTGCACCTAACCTATGTTGTGTTTCCTGACCTTATCCTATACCTTGGATACTGGATTCACTTCACCCTTGCTTGGATGAACCTATCGACCTTAGACGATGTAGAGTTTTCCTACTCTTCAACCCGACAGTGTGCTACAGTTTCTACGTTGTGTGTGTGTTTGACTGTTGTTACCTTCGACCCTAACCCATTACCTAGATTTCCCAAGTAGAACTTTCACCCTTTTCCCCTGACACCCACTTGCCTTTTCCTCACATTTACCTTTTATCAAACCACTCACTGCTTCAACATGCTGCCTCGTCAGTTCCTAGATTGAGGGGGATCACCTTCACCCACACATGGGGCAACCACATCTTATTTTTGTTAGCATCGCTTACAAATACAAGCTACGCAACAAAAAGGGGTAAAATGTAGACACTAAAATTAGGTCACACTCCCCTTTCGTCCCTGGACATATAAACACCCTTTATTACATTTACCTAGCCATGACCCCCTTCACCCCACTAATATTAATTTAATTAAATTAATTCTTTATCCTCACTATATTTATTATTTAAATAACTTATTTAAATAATATCTACACATAGAGTTCACTTAGACACCTCACCAAACTAACTCAACCTAAGACCTATTCTTAGCAAGTTAACATAACTAACTAAGACTTACCCAAACCCTAAAAATCAATGCCTACATTCCCTCTAACAACATTCCCACATGCTCACAAGAGGCTCCGAGTCTAATCTGCAGGATAATGACATGAGATTTGAGGAAATCAGGAGGACCTCCCTAAGTTTAGTAAACCTAGGAAATCCCACCTTGACTGACATCGGTTACCCTTAACCATCACCGGTTAAGCTGGACTGTTGTTGGTTACCCCTTTTAACCCATAACAACCTTATTTTCCAGGTTGGTGTTTCAACTTGAATTTTGGAAGTTGGAAGCAAGAAATTTGGACAAACAAGAACAAAATCTTAGAGAGATAACACATCTTCAGAGAGCCAATTCCAGCAAGAACTCACATCCAAGGAAGGATTTGAGGATCTTCTCCTGCATAGCCATCCCAACCACGTTCTGATCTATCTAAGCAAAGAGGGGTGTGTATGCAGCCCATGTAGAAGATTTTCTTCAGTTGGTGATCACTTACAGCCTTCAAACCCATCATCAGCACCTCCATCCTTCACACACAGACCACCAAGAATGAAATCCAAGTAAGTATAACATCATACTTCGTTAGTTTATTTCATTTTCATCACTATTTCATCACCCATTGTTTATCTTGCTCCCTATTGATCTTCTCCAACATTTTCACCTCTGTAGACTCATCAAAACCTTGAAAAATCCTACTCCAGTCACCCATTACCTCATTCTCGACCAACCAAAATTCTTTGTGTAATCACAAAGGAGACCAAAACCCTATTCTATGACATTTCTAGATCTCACAGTAACCAGCGCCGGTTATACCTAACCACGGTCAGTCACCCCGTACTGATGCTGGTCTCTATGTTTGCCCACATAGCCTTAAACAAATACCTACCTTCCTAATTTTACCTCACCCTCACTCACCTGTGACCTACCCGAGACCTTTATCAGACCTGTAGAGACCCAGAACCTATCACTTGACCTTGGATTCTATTCTAGCTTAGCCTATTAGATTATATCTACTTTTTATTATGTTTTTAAGTGAGATACCTAAATCATTTTAAAATAACAATAGGATTTACTTTGTTTACTACATTAATTTGTTTAAAAATAGTGGATTGACAGCCATCTAGGAAGTGCCATGCTTCCCAGATCTAGCTCACGCTAGGCAGTTCAGTGCCCATATTGTTTAATTCCTTCTGGTGGTTTTGTTTTCATTACAGGTAGTTCCTCCTAGCCAAAAGGAAGCTCTCATGGTCAGCTGTGGATTCAGAAGTCATACACGTGCAACAACCCATCAACTGACATTTGAACAGGTATTCCTCCTACGACCATTTACCCTATCTATTTCTTCAACAATTCAAAGAAACAATGGACCATTATTCCAAATCACCTCAATGAAGTCTTCCTCCTTTGAAGACTCATGCGACTCCAAGTTCCATTAATCAAACATCTAATTTGGTTCTTGAGTCATGGTCCTCCCTTTCTTCGTAGGACCTCCTTCATCATTCATCTCAATGACCTCTTCCTCTGTCAAAGTGTTCCATGACTCATATTCCCTCTAGTCAATCATCTAACTCGACTCCTACGTCGCAACTTAACAGATGGCTATGTGATCCTATTTTATCTCCTACATTGTATTGTCTTCTAGAAAAGCAATCTGGGTCCATATCCAAATCATCCATTCAAGAGACGCCTACCACCAATCCTACTTCTTCTCTTGATTCATCTTCTTCTATCAATCAATCTTCCCCACTTATCAGACATGTTTCTTCTATTCAACCTTCTATGGCCAAAGAACAACACCCTACACTAATTGATTTCTCTCAGGATGAAGGAATAATTAGAGTACATGAAGATATCCCTTTAGAGGATTGGAAAAAAGGATTCTTTCTAGAACTCGATACACTTTCATATTGGGGAAAAGAAGTTGATTCCTTTTATTAGAATATAGAGGAAAATCCTAAAGTCATGGAACTTGATTCTTCTTCTTCTATTCCATCTTAACCTTCCTCTGAGCATGATGAGATGTCAGGGTCTAGCATTGATCTATGGCTTATCTTCTCATTTCCAAATCATTCCTTATCTATCATCATTCCTCAATCAAAATCTTGTCTCAGGTCACCATTGAGTAACCCATCATCTTCTTCTGTCTTAGAGCCACCCCTAGGTAGCCCTTCATTTTCTAATTATGGGTCACCACTGAGTATCCCATTGTCTTCTTCTATATTAGAACCACCCCCGGGTAGCCCTCCTTTCTCTACTTGTGGGTCACCTCCTGGTAGCCCATTGCCTTCTATCCTAGGGCCACATCCTAGTAGCCCTTCATCCTCTTCTATCTATGGGACCCCTTTGAGTATTCCCTCATCATCTTATTCTATTCTTGGGCCACCTCCTTGTAGCCCTCCATTATCTTTCATATATGGGTCAGCTTGTGGTAGCTTATCATCTTCTATTATTGGGCCATATCCTCGTAGCCTAATTTCTTCCATCTTAGGGCCATATTCTAGCAGCCCTTCATCATCTTCTATCAGTGGCTCACCTCTTGGTAGCCCATCCTCTTCAATTCTTGGACCGTATCCTTTTCACCCATCACATATTTATTCTATTAATGATTGTGGCAAGTGTGTAGTCATTTCTCACATCACTTCTAAATGTCCACATTCACTTTCTCCCACGTCTTAGGGCCAGAAAAGTCACACGTTAGCTTATAAGAAACCCAAACAAGTTCATTATCAAGCTCAGGTCAAAACTTCTAGGATCTCGAAAGCCCCCAACAACTCGAACAATATCAAAAATTTAAATCAAGCACGATTCAAAAATGCACATCAACGTAACCATCAAGTATGATGCAAAGTGCATAAACCTTTGGATGGGAAATTCAAGATCCCACATACGAAATCCATGTTTTAGGATAAATCGCAATCATTTGTTGAGTACAATCTCACCATGATCATCGAGATCGGGGATAACATAAATCTTGATAAACAAATGCACCTAGTATCCCTTATCAAGGAAATCACAAACATCATTGTTGGATCCTATCACATGGAGTGACATTTTTGGTCCCAACTTTCCAAAAACTATCAAAAATCTAAAAATAAAAAACAATTCAAAAATCTAAAAAACACTGAGAAAACACAAGAAAAATCAAAGGTACAAAGGTTAGGAATTGTAATCAGGTATTGCGTATAGATGGATGTTATTTATTCCCTTTCTTACTCTTAATTCTACAAGTATTCCTACCATTTTCATCCCTTCGGTGATATTTTGGTTATCCTATTCACACACATTTTATGACATTTATATCTATGGTATCTGTTTGACCCTAGTATTTCATCACCTTGGTAAATTAAAGAATGACTGGCCTTTTAGAGATCCTATCACATTCAACATCTAGTAAACTTTTTGCAAAGAACTTTTGGACATATTTGTTGACACTAGCCAATTTCATCATCACAATCACTTCCATCTGCTTCCATCAAGCCATTAGTGGTTCTTAACCCCTTGTCAAAAAAGAGATTTGAAATAAGTTTTCAGAAAGAAAAAGAATCAAAATCAATAAAAAATCAAAAGCTAAAAGCTAAAAGCAAAAGCAAATTGATATATTACTCTCTCTTGGGGTATTTCTAATAAAATCTATCGGGGCTATGGATGTCTGACTGACAGTAGAGAAATGTTAATATTAGAATCAAATACATCTCCATTGGGGCTATGGATGTCTGGCTAGCAACGGAGTAATGTAATGCTATCCTTCCACCCTTCATCCACAAATCACAAAATCACTTTTCATAATCAATCATTCCTACACATTGGCTAGCATGTCCTCACTTTCTTATCTATTAAATATTCCCTTTAGGAGGTAATTAAATTCCACATGCACACACTGGATCTCTATGAGTAGGCAGGATAAGTATGTTACCAAGTTTCTTTTTTGGACCTTGTTTAAACTCTTTCTTTAGTCCATATCTCATCTCATGATTTGTTCCTTTGGCCAATCACTTCTGCATTGCGAGGATTCTAAGCTACATTCATGTCATTCACATAATTATTCTACTTCGTTCAGAACATCCATGTGTACAAGATTATTTTTTTGCCATGTTTTCGGACACCTTTATCCCCTTTCACAAAAACAATCGTCCACTTCCTTTCTATCATGTGCTTTTAGGTGAACTTACGCTGGGGGCATCCTTTATTTTTCTTAGCACTTCATTGGTTTACATTCATCATCATGTTGAACCTATCCATAATCACCTTGGGTCCCACTTCTACCTGCGAAGAGTTTTCCTTTGAAGACTCCTACCTAATCGTTGGAGCATTTTTACGTCTTCACCTTTCTCGTACGTGTGTGGCCTTATGCCCTTGTACATCTCATCTATCTCTAGGGGCATCCACACTTCCTCGTGTTCATGTACATAGTTTTAGAAAACTTTCAAAAAATAAAAAAAATTCAAATATGTTTCAGAAACATCAAAAACAATATAAATCATCCTACAAAATGTCACTCTTTGGTTCTCATCTATTCATGTGCGTGACTTGCAGATCATCTTGATCTACCTCCATCAGCAAAATCTAGGCTGCTTACTTCATTTGTACTCTGGGGCATAATGAGTTTCCTGGTACTGTTTCATAGTGCACATTACTTTTTCATAGGACCCAAGTTTCCTCCGTTATTCCCCTTGCATGTATCATTATTTGGGGCGCCATCATCAACCCTTGTCATTAATTCACACAGGTCGCAACTGAAGTTTGATAACAAAAAACATTACATTATGTTTCTCTGTTAGGTTAGATTGTTTACTTTCTTATATTGCATTACATTTTGTATGTTGCACGGAGTTAGGCATCTTTTACTTCCTCATATTGCATTGTATTTTTTATGTTGCATGGAGTTGGTGTTTTTAGCAATGGACATTTGTTCGTATATGGATTTTCATGTCATACTACACTTTTGTTCATTATTTTTAATAAGAACCAATGATGAAGATCATTAGCAATATGATGAAAAATAAATTTGTTTAAAAGGCACTGGATGGATGTTGGCTCAATCCCCCTTCCTCATATTCCTTTTTTCTTCTATATCCCATTTCTTCTTCCCACTATTCTTTCTTCTGTTATCTTCTTGTCATATTTTTGATAGTCAATCGAGTTCTTCCATCACCCCATTGACAATCAAGGGGGAATCCTCCATTCTACAAAATTTTCTTCTATCCCTTCAAAAAATTCTACTTGTTTATGCTTGTCTACTTTCTTCGAAGTGACGTTGCTTATGCCACCTCGAAGAGGGGAAAATGTAGACACCTAAATATGCTTACACTTAGCATTTTCATCCAATCTAGATAATTGATGACACTTCTTCAATTCCCTATTATTCTCTCCATTCTCGGATGCCCATTCATAGCCCTCTTTCGGTCGTATTCCTCCTATAATCAGCTTATTTGGCTAATATGTCTCTTATTAGCTAAACATTCCTCCTTTTGACCATTCAAAACCTCCCTAGTTCTCTCTAGACCACTTCTATTGGCTTCGTAGGCTATCTATGAGTCATAATTGGTTATCCAGACCCCTCCCAACTCTCAATGAGTCTCTAATCACTTGATAATCAAGTTTAACTAGCCTAAACCCTAGTTAACTAGCCTAAACCAAGCTTATCTAAGCCTAAAGCATGTTTATCCTAATCTAATCCTAAAGTGATTTTTGAGATTTAGTCCCACATGCACCCAAATTCTAAACTCTTCCATTTGGAAAACTATAAATATAAGGGTCACCCCTCCCTCTCAACCTTACACCTTGTTTTCATAACAAAAATCTCTCATATTTGAAGATCTTGACATTAGAAATCATTTGTGATAGCTTTAAACTATAAAACATTTAGATCTTGGCCATACTCCATTGTTGAGAACTACTTCATCTTGCATTCATCTATTTCAAATATAGTTAGTATGGGAAGATCTAAAGTTTGGCCATGTAGCCAACTTGGAGAGATCTCTTCACTATTTTTGGGAGTAAACAACACACAATTTGATTGCTAGAATCTAACTAGGTTCACTTTCATTAAGCATTCATGGAGTAGAGAGTAGTATATATGCTAGGGTTTCAATATTTGTTTCAAATTTATATATGCATAGATATTTTCTTGTTTAGCTCTTATCTCATGGTGCATGGATGAGTAAAGCAAAGCTTTGAGGTTATTTAGCTTCATTCCATATCTTTTGTAACTTTCCATTGCATACAGTTTACACAAGAATGTGAAGTGATTAAAAAGTTTGAAAGGGCTCTCGGGACTAAAATGTAAATTTTAAACATGATGAATATCTATAGAGATCAAAATGAGTATTTTTATCTCTTGCATATCTGTGGATGGAAAATTAGATCCTGTATTATTGTCTTAGACAAGAAGAAGGCATGAAGATATCAATCACAGTAAGTACATGGAAGTTTTTTTATGCATAAAATTATAGCATAGGTTGAGGGGGAGCCTTTAAGCTTAATTATGCTTTAGAAAGTATAGCAAATTGTGATAATTTTTAATTCATGTTTAAAAAAGTCATCATGATAGGGTTTAGAGGTTGTGGAAGACCATAATGATGACATGTAGGTGTATGAGACCCCATGAAGGAAAAGTATGATTATTGACCCTCTAGAAAATGCCTAAAGTGTCTATCAAGACCTATGTGGTAGAGTTAATAATGTTGCAATACATATGTAGTTGATCTATTGCATTTTTAGTGATGTTTACATCTTGACAAGGATAAAGTATGATATGAATGACTGTAATAACATGTTACATGTGTGTGAAGTTTCCATGAGACATAACATGATGATGATTGGCCTTCATAAAAGTTTTTAATGTGTCTATCAAGGGTATTTGACGGTATTAGTGAGTATTTGATAGAATATTTACAGGGGAAGTCATATATTTGTCTCAACAAGGCACTGTATCACTGTGAAAGAGGAAAAATGGTGTGTTATAAGTTTGATACGAACTAATAAGTTAGGGGAGCTAGTTATGACCCTAAATATGGTACTCTAGATGGAAATAAGGTGTGATTAGGTGGAGTTTTTTATGGTTTATAGGCACACTTCAAATGTAAAAAAGTGGCAAGTATGATCTCATGTAAAGAAGGTTGAAAACACTAAAGAAGTGCTTCAAGGAAGTGATGTTATGTTTAATCCATTCTAATGGGTTGTATACAAGATAAGAGCTCATTTTTTTTGTTTTTAGTTAGAGAAGGATAATATGGTTCCATGGGGAGATATAAGGAGTTGAGTCATGATGTATATGTGCTTCTAGAGAAAAGAGAAGTTGGGAAAAAATGGTCTAAAATGTTGCTTCATGGCTATAAGTTTTAAAAATTGCTTACAATCTTCACATGCAAGAATCAAGTTAGTTTGTGGGTATTCTCAACTAGAAAAAAGTTTTTGAAGTTTCAAGAAATTATATCTCATGGTCAGTGCACTTATTGGCATGATTTATTTTTTTGTGTACATCTGTCCAAGGACCGCTAAAGTGGTTTCAAGTTATGATGAAGCCAAAAAATGAGTATGGGGAGGTAAGATAGATTTGTGTGCTAAGTTGATTGATTTGGATTATGTTTCTAAGCAAGAGGGAATCCAAAAGATTTTAAGTAATATGAATACCATGTGTTTTAGGTATGTACTTTTTCCTTCCTGTAAAAAGGTGGAGAAGAACTAGGAGGTTTTATATCAATGAAAAAGGGGGAGATTGTTGGCATGAGTGAGTTTAAAGTTTTAATTGATGTAAAATGTAATTAATGACAAAGAGTATGTTGGAGGATTTCTAGAATATACTTTACATGATGATTAGATGGATAATTAGGTTGACTCACAGATGTAAGAGAAGAATAAGTGAGAATGGCTTGGCCTAGTAGGCATAATCAGGTGATTTAGCTCACCTTGGTGATAGAGCTTTAAGGTTTGAGTTTCATGGTGACTTGAGGATCATGGTAGTGGCATGGTGAGAATTATAGGATAGATTTGAGACACTCACAAGAGTTTCAAATTGTAGGTGCAAGTTGAAGACTCAGTTAGATGTGTTCATATAGACCTATTCTATGTGCTTGGAGGCCAAATGGAGCATGAGAGTGAAGTTCAGAGCTATGTGATCTCATGGAAGCATGTAGGTGAGTAAGAAACAATTTCTCATGGTGATTATGGAATTTTAGAGAGGTATCATGCATGTTTTTAGTGTTGTTTTAGTTTAATATGGCCTAAACTATGTAAAAGCCTAAGGACTAGTCATGAAAGTCATGGTGGTTGAGAAGATGGTAGAGTTATTTGAGGAAATAAGATGATTGGAGATGATGAGCATGGTTTTATTAGAGGTGTGAGAAATATTTCAGGTCATTGTGAAGAGGAATTTTCAACTTACGAAGTTTTAGGTAAAAGAAGATCCAAGAAAGCATGATTTCTAGCTCTATAGCCAACTTCTGATGCTTACCTACTCTCACACATTTTTCATGGGACTTTGTGGCTTTTAAGGTTGTTTTTATATTTATCTAAGATAATTTTTCAAAAAAAAATGGAGTGGTTTCATCATCATACTTTTATGAACAAATGTTAAGAAGTGAAACAACGTTTTATGATTTTGAAATCCCAGGTTGAGAGTGATGGGAGAAATATTCTTGGTAGGTGTTTAGAACTGGATGATTTTGCAAAGATGATGATCAGAGGTTGTAGAGGACTCTGCCATATTTCTAGAAGGTATGATAGAGCTTGTGACACAAGTGGAACCCACTTAAAAAGGCAAGTTTATGAATATTTTCAATTTGTGGAAACATTTTCCATTGAACCTATGCACTAAATCACCATTTATGAAATTTTGGTAGTTGTAATATATTTCCATAATAGTTTCAGGTCATGATTTAATTCCTAGAGGGAAAAGTTTTCCATATCTTTGAAGACTAGTTTTTAGGCCTAAAAGGGAAGTTTAGTAGTGTTGGAAAATGGAAGTGCTTGAGATTTTGTGGAAGTGCTGAATGAGTCTAATGGAATTCAATGTGTTTTTGACACCCGATGTGAAATTTTTCATGTTTTGATGAAGTTATGAAAGTGCACTAAGGTGGCATGGTTGAGGTCAGAAGTTGACCTAGTTTGACTAGTTTAGGACATGAATGCTTTGGCTAGAAGATGAATGTATGATACTTATGATTTGGCTTATCTTATGTTTTCTATCCACTTTAGAGTGAATAGGAATGAATTTTAATCCTATCAAATGAATTTATAGGTATTAAATGGGTCAGAAAGGGTGTAAACTAGTTGAGTTTCCAAAACTGCTTTCTGGGTAGTTCAAATTTCTGAAGCAGAAAAAAGGTGTGATTTGTATTGATGGATGTTTCATTAGGTCGAGAAAGCATGGATTTTTTATACTAATAAATTTATTTAAAATTATTGGTCACATGACATGGTGTAGGTGTTTTTACGTGATCTTGAGCTTCATAGGTGAATACTTGTTCCTAGAAGCATCTATTTTGAGTAGGAAATAGTCCTACTAAGTGGTGTTATGAAGAAAATGAATGGTGAAAAGAATGATGCAAGCACGGATGATGTTTTTATGATGTGTTTGACATGTGTGATGCCTTTTTAGGCTTGATAAATGTGGATGAAGTTTTTGGAGGTATTTCATGAGCTTGTTGATGAGTTTTTAGCATTTTTGGGCTTGTTTTATGTCTTGGTGTTTGGACAACCTAAATAGGTCCATTTTATGAAATTTTATGAGTGTAATGTTATGTTTTTAAGTTTTTATGGTCATGATCTTGGGATATGAATGACATATGATATTTTTTTGAGTTGAGATACATATAAAGTGCATGTTTTGGTTCATTTTTGAACTAGTTGAAAACAAAGGGAAAAGTGTGAGCTAGGTGAGAGAGTGAAAGAGTGTTAAGCGAATCAAGATAGAGTTATTAGAGTGTGTAAAATTTTGAAGAATGTTTAAGATCTTGTTTCTAAAGGTTTGTGTGCAAAATTCATGAAATTCCAAGTTGTAACGAGTTAGAAGAAAGAGGGTTTGAAGAGACTTTGAAGGCATGTGAGCTGGATTAGTGATATCCATCAATTGTGCCAGTAAAAATACTTTATATATATTCATCTAAAGGTGGGTAAGTTTGTACTTGATCACCTTAGGGCGTTATACCCTCCTTGTGGAGTTGGTGCTTCACTAAAGTAGGGGTTGGTGCTCCTTCTAGGGTTCGTGCTCCTAGTGAATTTGGTGCTTCACTAAATTTATTTTCTTTGTGTAATATAAGCATATATTCAATGGGTTGTCTTCCCCTTGAGGTTTTCCCACTTATATATTTTTTATTGTGTACTTTTCATGGTTTTTCTCTTGTGGATGGTTGTTGCAAATTGTTATGATCACATTTAATGCATGGTTGAATGTTAATGGTGTATCCAAGTTAAGTTGAATTTTTATTAAGGATTTAAAGGACTAATTCACCCCCTATGTACATTGTGATTACAACACTTGTGAAACCTTACTAGATTTGGGGAAATACCCCATAATATTTCTGTATTGACTACTTTTTGGGAGAGATGGTCCGTGGATAATTTTACACTCTGGTTTTCGGCATGTGAGATGATGGTGACATTAGAGGATGTATATAGGATATTGTGGTTGCCTATTTTGGGAGAGACATTAGAGATCATGATTGTACTAAATTCCCGTAGTTATATGATGGATGTATGGTGGCATTTTACAGGGACTCGAGTACAGGTCAAGACTCATATTAGCTTGGATGTGATTGTGAGATCCGGTGTTCCACGATAGTGGAAATTTATTTCAATGGTTCTACCTTCGTAGGTGGAAGTGAAGGGTGGTGGAGTTGGGATTTTGTATAGGATGCATGATATATGTCGTAGTGTAGAGGATCATGGTATTAGATATATATGGGCATGATGTTTATTGGCCCATTTATACAAGGATTTGTATAGATTTACTCAGGAGGATCATGGATGTGGATTAAGAGCTACTACTTTGTTTCATATATGGTTGTATGAGTATACAACTATAT
This sequence comes from Taxus chinensis, assembly GCA_019776745.2. NCBI lineage: Eukaryota > Viridiplantae > Streptophyta > Pinopsida > Cupressales > Taxaceae > Taxus > Taxus chinensis. Next base: position 831,694,455 of record CM034149.1, on the reverse strand, counting down.
TGAGGACACTTAGTGGGCCATGGGCCAATTGGGCTTGACCATATATATTTTTAGTGAGGTGGGTGGGCAGCCATAGTAGGAGGATGGATACGACCACATAATCGATGATAGATCATATGGGCCATGGGGCCATTATATAAAGGCCATATAGAGACTATGGAAAATGGTTGGAGGATGGTGTGGAGTTACAATTACTTCCATGCACCATCTTGTTAGAAGACCAATTCCTAGGGGTATAAGAGTTATTCCATGGTGAGTAAGTTTCTAGGAAGTTTGGCATGTCCCAGGATGTGCCCCTGAAGACATATATATGGCATTGATTGACTAGGTCAGTGAGATGACCACGGTGGAGGCCATTCCCAACATAAGCATAACTAGTGCATTCAGGTCCAGATGAGGTGAATACGGCCATAGGTCCTACACAAATTGATGATGCAAAATGTACCCAAACCTATAGTTAGTGGTACACAATACACTGATGGTTATTGCTATTTCCAGTGGTAGTAGATGTGGCAAGTGAGCCGACAGTTGGAGGAGTTGAGGTCCAGACATCTATGCCTAAGGTAGATGATGTAGCGGTGGAAAAAGTGGAGTGTAAATATCATTCATTGTTATTTTTTAGTTATTTCTTGGTTGTTATAGTGGATGATTGCAAATATGTGTAATAAATAATGTTTATTCTATTATTGCAGGCGATGCCTATAAAAAAAATGATTTTAGATTCCTTTATACAAAAGTTGATGTGGAACTTTCTATCTGATGTGCTCATTGGAGGATGGATGCTAAATTTTGTAGATGTGATTACGGGTGAGCATGCTTATTTGTTTGAGCTGGTGGATATAATAGCAGCTATGTGTACTATTTTTTTGAGCAAGTGCGATGAGGCTCGTGTAGATACAGAGAAAAAGAGACTGAATGTAGGATGAGAAGGCCTAGTTCAACGTGTATTTTCATGCTATGTTGAGGCATATGACCAATATCTAGAGTAGATTGATGAGGTTATTGTATTATGAGTTTTCTTGAGAGGTATCAAGGACAAGATAAGAAGCGGAGAGTTAGTGGTGAATATTCTATTTTTAGAGCTCCCGCGATTATATGTAATGATAGCAATGATGATATATGATGTATGGATGCATGGGGGCTTACATCCCAATGATTCTATTTTGTAAATATGATTTTAATGAGATATATATCATTGTGTATTGATATCATATGTGTTATTGATGTGCATTGGTATACGATATGATGATTAGGATTTGCACTTTGGTTTGTTAGATTATATATGCATTGTTGAAATGTATTTTTTCATTATTGAATGTTGAAATGTATTATGATGTGGAAAGCATTGATAAGTAGTGAATCTAGTAGGATTTATATTTTAATGAGAGTGAAGAGTATAAGATATAATGAATAGAAATATAGGTATGTGATGTATTGTGGTAGGTAAGTAGAAGTGGAAAATGGGATTGAGATTATAACAGATAATAAAATAATGAAGGGGCAAGATTTGAGTGATGCCCCCCCAGTGTAAGAATTCCCTTAATCCTCATGTATGAACCTAAAGAACATGAGTGCATCATCGGGTAATGAGATGGAAAATGAATATCATCTACCAAAGATGAAGAGGATTGTGATGCATGGTAGGATCATGCGAAGTAGCAATAGTGTAAGGATAAGTATCAAATTTGATGTTATAGGAAATTCTACCAATAATGTTAGGTGTGGTGATAGGAATTGCAAAAACAGGCTTCTTAGGAAGCCAATGAGATGCAGTAGCAATGTGAGAAGGGTGGGATGATGTCATTGTAGGTGGGACAACTGGAGGACATGGATTCATGATGACCTTTGGAGGTGGGTGGATGATAACAAGAGGAGGAGGGGAAGGATAAAAGTTAAGTGTGGTAGAATCTCGCTTATGTAGAATAGGAGAGAGATAGTGTTCAAAAGAATGAGAACATAAGGAAATGACACCTTTATTCTCTAATTTTCTAGTTTATCACAGTGAGAACAATAATCCTTATCATAGTGGTCATTGATTCGTTGAAAATTGTAGAAATGGTGGCCATGCTTGTGGTACAAGTGGTGAGGAGGATGATGTTGGTTGGAAGGTAAATGGATTAAGTGCTTGTCAAGTAAGGAACATAAGAAATCATGAAGTTTAACATCATGTGAAAACTGTAATGGTTCAATGGTGGGATTTGGAGAAGACTTAGGTGTATGCCGACGCGATGGTGGGGAAGGAAGAAACTTACACATAGGACAAGATGGTAACTATAGAGAGGGGTCAATAGATGGGAGAGTGATTAGATAAAATAGAGATGTATTCTAAGTTAATATAATATTAAGAATAATACTAAACTAAAGATAAATTCATAAAGAAAATGACCCAAGTAACCAAGTAAGAAGAAATGTCAAACCCTAATGAGAAAAGAGGGTTAGAAAGATTTTAGCTGATTCAGTGAAGGTGTTGAATTGTGTTGCAGTGTGAACTAGGTAAATAAGATGAGGAAACAATCAAAAAGAATCTTGAGAAAGCACATATTTGAGTTCTCTGGCTAGAATGGGGTGCCTGGAGACGAACAAGGGTGTCTGTGGGTGCCCTAGTCTAAGATATGAGTTCCCTAGTGTACATAAATAGCATATAACCCTCCTCTAAAGTTTTGTTGGATGTTCTCATGTGCTCTCTTCTTTTTGTATGAAATTTGCTAGATGATGAGGCTAGAATATGTCCGATTAATGTATAATATATGATCTCATCTTAATCTCCTTTTTATTAAGTTTGATTGCATTGTGTGAATTTTAGTTGATCTGATATGAGTTAGGATGTAATTTTCTGTCTTTTGATTGATTGTGATTCTAATGTTAAAAGCTCTAGAATTCTTGACGAAGTGTGTGTTTGAAATTCAGTTTTGTAATAAAGCAATTCTAATCAATTGAGGAAATGAAGTAAGTAGTGTTCAATATGTTGTTGGTAGCATTTATTCCTACACAAGTTAGTTCTATAACTTCCAAGATAGTTCTAGAAATCCATCACACAGTCATCACCTAGTTTCGGAAATTTTAGAATTAGTTCCAAAACCCAGTATTTAGTTTCGAAATTTTTGGACTTAGCTCCAAAACTCATGGGGATAGCTCCAGAACTCTCACGGTGTTGAACATTAATGATTTCCTATGGTTCTGGAACTTCTCTGAAGTTCCAAAACTGATGGGAGTTATCTATTCTAACCAAATCCAAAGAATTTGCATCTACGACCCTTTCAATCAGGGAAGGATGAGAAGATTTCTGAACGTAGATCCAAGGAGATTTATCCTACAACTATCTAATCAACCAAAATTTGACTCAACATCTATTCTGGGCATGATTCGATTTCATCAGAATCATTGAGACAACTGTGATTATAATATGCATATAAAAGTAGACTTGCAGCAGATAGATAATACATAGAATATGATATGAGATAGAAATAAAAAAGAGAAGATAAATATAGACTAAGTACTTAGATCCAGTACATTTTTTAATACCAAATGCTTTATCAATAAAATAGTCATTCCTATTTGAGAGAATTCTGAGTTGTTAAATCCTGATTTGAGGAGAAAGGGCCCACTCCCCCAAGGACCAAGATATTCATTTATTTGGTATTTATATTTCTTTAGCAAATAGCTTAGATTTGTTGATTTTGTATTATTTTAATTCATTCAGTTAAACTCTGTTGTATACTTGTTTCTGCAGGTGTTTAGATAGATTCTTATATTTCTTGAAATTGTTTTCAAGCATTCTAAATTGAGTGTGTTTATTTCCAACAAGTGTGTTTACTTTCAGAAGATAGTGTGTTTCCATTTTACAAAGTGTTTTTCCTTTTGGCAAAGCTTTCAGTGTGTTTACTTTCAACAATTTTTCATAGTTTGATTTACATAAGGTTTTACCAAGAATTCCTTAAGACATTGAAGATATCCCCCAGAAAATACAAAATAACAATAGTCAACTACTAGATCAATAAAATTACTCTTGTTGCATATAGCTTTAGACACACCCTTGGTTTGATATGAAATCAACAAGAATTTGATTAAATGAATGGAATAATGACACCCATTATTTTTGGCGCCATTTTCGGGGACACTAGTTAGAACTTTCTAATTAAGTATTAGTAAGAGCAACAAATCATACATCTAATAGTTAAAGGATCTTCCCTGCTATATCACAAAATATATGAGTATACCAAGAGACTCATAGGGTAGATTCCTCCCAAAAACATCTTCACAAGAATTCATAACATCCTCTAGTGAAAGCAAGGAAATTGATCAAGAATTGGAAGCACCATCATCCCCTGTCAGAAAAGAAATAGAATTGACATTTTTGGAATTCTTAAATCAATCACTTGAAGGAATTGAAACTTTTAGGAGAAGGATTATTACTGAAGATCCATTTAGGGTGAGTTTCGATTCTCAATTAAGTATTTAACCTCCTACTCCTAATTTTTCACCTTCCCCAAGGCATACCACTTACCACATTGATTGGGAGGAAAATTTAGAAAATATTTTAAAAATGGAACTAGAAGTTGAAAGATCCCCTAATAGGACCTTTACTTATCCAATCCAATTGGGAGATGATGATACATCAATGAAAAATATCTCTCCTGCACATTTACCCACATTTAGAGGGATGTCATTTGAAGATCCTGACCAGTTTCTGTTTGAGTTCAAGGTACTATGTCAGACCTATGATTATAAGACAGATAATCAAAAACTCAAGTTGTTTCCATCCACTTTGAAGGATGTAACAATGAGGTGGTTCATGGGATTACCATCCAACTCTATTAGCACTTGGGTAAAAATGAACACTACCTTCCTAGATAAATACCAGGATTATTGTAGAGGGAGAAATGGGAAGGAAGAATTCTTCAAAATCAAGTAGGAGGAAGATGAAAACATAGAAGACTATTTAGATAGATTCCTCTTTGTTAGAAAAAGATGTGGATTTGTGCTTTTAGACGAGTTAAGTAAAACCATTTTTCTTAAAGGTTTGGATGATGTATCTAGGGAAGCCCTTAACTTGATAGGAGGTGGAGACATTGATAAGATAATAATGAATGGAATTAAGGAGATTTGTAGAAGCTATTCCAAAACAAGAGGTGGACCTAGGAAAGGAAAATTAGTGAAAAGTCTAAATCCACATATGAACAAACTAATGGATGAGTTAGCAAATTTTAAAACAGACATTTTAGTCTAATTAACCTCTACTATGGATGGATTAAAAGCTAAAGAAAATTCCAAAACTGAATCATTGGCTATGTATTGTCCTAGATGCAGGAAGAAGCATGCATTAAGAGACTATCCTTTGGATAAAAAAGAAATGTGTCTTATTTGTGAATCTAAAGAACATGATACTGATGTTTGTTCTTTAATTCATGTTATTAAGAATCATTTTAAACAAACCAGTGCCTCATCTACAACAGAAGAATTGAATTTTGTTCAGAGAAAACCTAACCAAGGGAAGTTTATGCCAAGATCAACTCCTAATCCTTGGAGGATGTCATGGGATACTCAGTCAGTACCAAAAAATTAGGGACAACCACCTTGGGTACCTCAACCAACTTGGAACCCTCAAGATTAGGCAAATAAATCTTGGTATGCTCAAGGGCATCAACAACCATGGGTTTGTCAAGGAAATCTTTATGCTTGGTCACAACCTAGATGGAACCCTAGTAATTATGCTCAAGGAAGAACATATCCAAATTAGAATCAAAAGGCCATCATGGGATCCCCTACACAAAATTCACAAACTGAGAATGTAGTCCAAACGAAAATGCCAACACAACTAGTAGAAAATCCAAGAAACAAACAAACAACTCCTGTTTATGGAACAAAACCAAGAAAAATCAATTGATTTACATGCTATGGATTGTAAGGATATTCAAACTAGATCTGGGAAAATCATTAACAGTCCACCCCTTAGAATCACTGTAATGATATAAGAAAATGAAATTCCTAATACCGTTGTTCCAAAATTGGATATAGAAAGAAAATAAAATGATCCAGATAGCAACACTACCAAGACTCCATTTCCAAAAAGATTTAAAGAAGCTATAGAAATCAAGGAGTTTGAATTGGTACATGAATTAAAGAAATTGAATATTAAAATACCACTGTTACAAAGCAATTAAAGACATTCCAGAATTGAACAAATTTATCAAAATATTATGTTTGAAAAAGCCGGGAAGGAAGAAATTAGTACCCCAAGACTATCAAAGTAGATGGGAAACTTGTTGATTTATTAGCAGGAAAACTTTTACTTCCCAAATATGGAGATCCTGGAAATCCTGTTATTTTTTTCTCTATAAGAAATAAGGATGTACATAATGTTTTGGTAGATTTGGGAGCGGCTATCAATGTAATGATAGTGGATACTCTTGAAACATTACCATTAACGGGTATAAAACCTACTAATACCATATTGTAGATGGAAAACCAGTCTGTAGCAAATCTAGAAGGAATTATTGAAGACGTGGCGGTTATGGTGGAGTCATGGGAATATCCAGTGGACTTCCTTCTACTACAACATAAAAGGTAAAACATTGGGCTATCCCATTATTTTGGGTAGACCATGGTTAGCTACAGTTGCTGCTTTAATTGATTGCAGGTTAGGTGATATGACAATCTTCAAATGGTAAGAAATCTAAACAAATTTCCTTATATCCTACTACATGACCTTTTATTGACAATCATGAAAAATTGTGGGTTGATTCTCCTGAAACTAATAAGCAAAATTTGTATTCTTTGGCTATCATCACATTGCAGGATCATGTAAGAGAAGTATAAGAGATGATTAATCCACCATTGGAGGAGAACCATCTGTCCTCAAAGAAATTAGAAATAGTTCTGGAACCCGTGAAATTAGTTCCAAAACCTGTGAACTTAGTTCGAGAACATGCAAACATAGTTCTGGAACCACCACATTTAGTTCTCGAAACCAAGACAACAGTAGTTCTCTTTGATTGAAAATAATTTCACTCTGGAGGAATGAGATTTATCATGGGGAGAGGATGAATTAGTATCTTCAGTTTCAAGTACATCAGGAAGTGGTGAAGAATTTATGGAAAGTAGCAATGACAAAGAATTAGGTCTGCAAAGAGATAAGTATCATAATTCTTATTAATTTCCTTTTTCCAGTATTCTGTCTCACAGAACTTTTGGAGATGTTGCTACATACCATATGTTGTTACCACATGCATGTCCATTAAATACTCTAATTAAACCCTTCCCACAAATCAGTTCATCACATATTGGAACCAAGCATGTTGAAATTCAACTGGGTAAAACTTTAAACGTTAACAATTGGTTGAAGGATGATGAAGAAACTAAATTGTTTGATGTTCTAAAAAATCATACTAAAGATTTTTCTTGGGATTACAAAGACATGAAGGGAATTCATCCAATTATCTATACTCATCACATCTATACTGAAAACATTAAACCAGTTAGGCAACCACAAAAAAGGATTAACCCAGCTTTAATGGATATAATCAAACAAGAAATTGAAAAACTATTACAAGTAGGTTTCATCTACCCTATCTCAGATAGCCAGTGGGTATCTCCTCTTGTAATTGTTCCCAAAAAAATTTTAAAATGGAGAATATGTGTTGACTATAGGGAACTAAACAAAGCTACAATGAGAGATTATTTTCCCTTACCATTCATAGATAAAGTCCTAGATAACCTTTCAGGTAAACAATAATTTTCTTTCTTGGATGGCTTTAGTGGGTACAATCAGATCAGAGTTACTGTTGAAGATCAGGACAATACTACATTTACATGTCCATGGGGAACTTTTTCCTATAGGGTGTTACCATTTTGTTTATGTAATGCTCCTGCAACTTTCTAGAGAGCTATACTTGCAATCTTTGTTGAGCTAACAAATGATTGTGTTGAGGTATATATGGATGACTTCACTGTACACATAGATAAATTTGAATATGTTCACGGGAAATGATGAGGCCAGAATATGTTCGATTAATGTATAATATATAATCTCATCTTACTCTCCTTTTTATTAATTTTGATTACATTGTGTGACTTTTAGTTGATTTGATATGAGTTAGGATGTAATTGTCTATCTTTTGATTGATTGTGGTTCTAATATTAAAAGTTCTAGAATTCTTGACGAAGTGTGTGTTTGAAATTCATTTTTGCAATCAAGAAGGTCTAATCAATCGAGGAAATGAAGAAGGTAGAATTCCAGTATGTTTTTGGTAGCATCTGTTCCTACACAGCTTAGTTCTAGAACTTCCAAGCTAGTTCTGGAACTCCATCACACAGTCATCATCTAGTTCCAGAACTTTCAGACTTAGTTCCGAAACTCCAGTATTTAGTTCTATAAATTTTGGACTTAGCTCTGGAACTCCTTGGGATAGCTCCGGAACTCTCACGGTGTTAATCCTTAATGATTTCCTATGGTTCTAGAACTTCTCTGAATTTCTAGAACCGATGGGAGCTATCTATTCTAACCACATTAAGGGAATTTTCATATACGACCCTTTCAATTAGGAAAGGATGATAATATTTCTAAACGTATATCTAGGGAGATTTATCCTACAACTATCTGATCAACCACAATCTAAATCAACATCTATTTTGGGCATGATTCAATTTCATTAGAATCGTTGGGACAACTATGATTGTAATATATATATAAAAGTAGACCTGCAGTAGATAGATAATATATAGAATATGATATGAGATAGAAATAGAACAGAGAAGAGAAATATAGACTAAGTACTCAAATCCAATATGTTTTGTAATACCAAATGTTTTATCAATAAAATAGCCATTCCTATTTGAGAGAATTCTAAGTTGTTAAATCCTAATTCAAGGAGGAGCAAGGGCCCACTCCCCCAAGGACCAAGATATTCATTTATTTAGTATTTATATTTCTTCAGCAAATAGCTTAGATCTGTTGATTTTGTATTGTTTTAATTCTTTTAGTTAAACTCTGTTGTATATTTGTTCCTGTAGGTGTTTAGATAGATTCTTATATTTCTCACAATTATTTTCAAACATTCTAAATTGAGTGTGTTTATTTCCAACACCAAGTGTGTTTACTTTCAGAAGAAAGTGTGTTTCCATTCTGCACAGTGTGTTTCCTTTCGGTAAAGACTTTCAATGTGTTTACTTGCAGCAAGTTTTCATAGTTTGATTTAAATAAGGTTTTACCAAGAAGTCCTTCAGACATTGAAGAGATTCCCTAGAAAATACAAAAATAAAAAGAGTCAACTACTAGATCGATAAAATTAATTTTGTTGCATATAGCTTTAGACACACCCTTGGTTTGATATGACATCAACAAGAAGTTGATTAAATGAAGGGAATAATGACACCCATCACTGGACTGCATCAAATGTTTTTTGCAATACCCGCAAAAAGGAATCACCTACAAAACCCCAAGACGAGCATCGAATCCCTTAAAAAATAAATATGCATATGAAGGAGTCAGATTGTCCTTAGTTTCCAAAATGGTGGACTTATTAACTGATCGCTGCACTACATCTAAGAACCAATGTAATTCTGTGTTGTGTGTGTGTGTGTGTGTGTGTGTGTGTGTGTGTGTGTGTGTGTGTGTGTGTGTGTGTGTGTGTGTGTGAAATCATGCCCTAGATGCTCTTATGCAAGTCACACTTCGTGAAAGTAACGAGCAAAAACTATGTATAGAAATATAATAAAATGGTGGATAGAGTAGAATAAAATTCCCTCTTATGTAGTGTGATGTAGATGAACTAGTTTTTTGCCTTGTGATGGAACTAGATAAATGTAAATGGATCCTTTGATGGATGCATCCTTAGGTGCTGATAGTAGTGCTTAGTGTTTGGTCCCTCATTATGGTCTCATAACTTTATCTTTATATGGTTCATCTTGTTCTAATTTTGTCATTAACCCTGAAAAGGCCAACCACTAAAAAGATATGAAGCTAAAATGACTAAAAAAGTTCCCAAAAAGTTATGGGAAAGCGTAAAAAGGCTAGGGATGCCACGAATGGGACCAGGGCTATTACGACACCCTAGTATGGGGATGGGTGCACTAGTACGATGCCAGACTCCCCAGTTAGAGATAGAATGATGTAAAATGAAAAAAATAGACTAGGAAAGTATGTGTTGAAGGTCAAAAATGATGATAGAAAGAACAATAAAATGGCCAAAAGACATGGGTTAATTAGTACTTTGTTCACTCAAAAACCATATGAATAGTAGTATGAGATCGGGACTAAATAATACCTAAAGTACATGATTTTATGTCTACATTTACCCCTAATTTATGTAGGTGAGTGGAACACTTGGTAACATATAGTAGATAGATATGCATACCTGATGTCCATGTAGAGTAATGTAGAAAGCATGCTAAAGGACTAGACAAAGCATGGAGTGAAAAAAAGATGGAGCATGGATGTTAAACATGTAAAATAGAAAAAAGTGATGAGAGTGAACCTAGGAAGAAAACATGTATGTAGTTTCTGATGTGTGTGATGTACCTGCATGTTAGTATGAGGTGTGTGCTTCCACAAAAAAAATTTGTTAGTATTATTTTTCGTTGACTGATTGCTTCTCATATGGTCATACCTACAAGGAGAAGATGATCAAGTAGTCAAATATGCATGTATATATGTAAAAAATGCATGTAAATATGCATGTATATAGTAAAAAGTATGAAAACAAAAATGAAAAATGTAAAAGGAACATGTGCACCTGATCTGTGATGAGAGAAAGGGGGTAGAAGGGTATCCTGTACTGCGAGTTATTTGGGTGATCTCATGCCACCCTAATCGAAGAAGTGTAGGGAGAAAGTTGTATGAAGAGATCTCTATACTTCCTGGTTTTTTGGGCGATATGATGCCATTGGTTTAAGTAGTGTACAGAGCAAGTCTATTATATTCTCTAACATGTAAGTACTCCCCAAAAGGCTAAGGAAAACCATGTCCTATAAAATCCTTTGTGTACAGGGTTTTTATACTAGTCAGAATCCACTCGCTATATAACCCACTATGTCAAGGGCGGAAACTGAACTGAACTAAATTAGTGTAGATTGTTATGTAGTATGTGTTAGCACCAAATCACCACATGTCCCGAATGGCCTGAGTGCATATGGGACATTCAGTGTGATTGGGTAACATGGGATCACCTCTTAAGTTGTGGGACTTGTGGGCTTAAGGTGAACCTCCAGAGAAGGCTGACTTCCTTTTCCTAAACTAAGCACTAAATTACTCTTAATACAATAAAAACAACTACCTAGACCTATACTAACATTTCAAGAGGATTAGGGAGAGATATTTGTAATAAATAAAACCTAAATTAGAAGTGGTGATGCACTAAAAAAGGGGTTTTGCTAGACAAAATCTCGGCTTTCCAATGAAGAAAGATTGAACATGGGAAGAATGAATGTGCATTACAAACCCAACCACATATAATACTTCACTCCCAAAATAAGCATAATAACTCCTGAAACTTGTAATGGAGACCAAGGTTGCACAGTGCACCTATAAACATGAGAAACGAAAAAGGAAACAAAAAAATTGATGCAAGGACAAATAATTAGTCACAAAACATAATTTCCTTATTCCAAGCACTTGCACATTGCATCATTAAAGAAGAGAAAGACATAGGCTGCCATTACAATTTTGAGAAGAAAGGCTTGAAAGCCTGCACATTCACAATAACTCAACTTTTGAAGAGAGGGGAAGCTTGGAAAATGTCTAATCTTCTTTGGAATAAGCACCCCTTTACGTTTATAGAAAATTTTGAGTTTTTGAGTGAGAAGGAAAAATCCCTAAAAACTAGGCAAGAATGTAGCAAATAATCAATCACTGTTGTTTGCGATGTTTGCCTCATTAATTTTAGCTCCACCTTTCGAGGAATAATTCACAGAATGAAGTAAACCTCCAATTTTAGAATGCAAAACTTCCAAAAATACATTTCTTGATGATTCCATTGCGTAGCTCTCATTTTCCGGATTCCAATGACTAAAATTTTGTGGAAAACTAACAATCGGGAAGGAATTTATGGTTTCTTGAGTAAACGTTACTTTTGGGGTCCCACGGGTAGTGTGCTCATCCAACTTACTGAGTCACAAAATGACTTGATGAGTTACTTTCTTACTCAACGAGTTCCATGTTTTATGTTTGCATCGTGGGCTCTAAAACGTTCTTAACCACTTTGAATGATGGGTTTCTTTATTATTTCTACCAAGTATTTTCCTTGCTTGGCTGAGCTAACATGGCTCGCTTTATCTTACCATATTCATTAACTACCTTGACTGTCCACATTGGATTTTATATTTTGGCAGGTTCCTTTGTTAACTTTTCCCTGATTTCAACTTATTCCCGCCAAGTTTTACAGTTGGTCGATCCCAACAATATAGCTCAAACAATCTCCTTTACATGTCCACATCCTGACTTACCCATTCCAATGGCCTCGGTGAATGGTTCCACCTTCCACCTAATTGATTCAGCTTGTAGTAACCATATTCCTCGGAAACCACCCCATCCAGCTATTGACCGAGCAACTTGGTCCCCAAGTTTTAAGCCTTTCCCAATCACCGCGTGCTTTGGATGGCTGAGCCTAAACATCATGCGCATTCACGTGGTTCCAGCCAAAATGGAACCCGTGACCTGCTGCCCCCAAATGTAGGCCCCCACCACTGCGCTACGGCACTTTTTAGTGATGTGAAGTCAGAAATTTAAATTTATCAAGGACTGCAAACGTGCATGATGTTTAGGCATACCGGCTTTGGACATCAAACCTTGAAATGGATCAACTCAGTTAATAAAAAATCTGATATGCCATGACGCCGAAATCCGAAGAGCCACAGTCCTGAACTCCAAAAATCCAAAACTCTAAAATTTCAGAGTTTTGGGATTTTTCTTCAAACTTTTTCTCACTCGCTCAGGATGTCTCCAAACTAACAATATCCAAAATCCCAAAATGGGCATCTCCAAAATATCTCGCCTCCATCCATTCTCTGAGCACCTGACCTACTCCTATCAGCTTGCATCTGAACCCACGAAGAGCATTCTCCAACTCAATTCGAGCTTGCATAGGCCCTTATTTTTACATCTTATATGGCAAGTCAATAACTGTTATCAGTGACACTACTTGATGTGAGTCCCAGCTATTCGCTTCACTTTAGGATTACAACTCGATCCCTATCATTGGAAAATGGTTCTCTTTCTGCGATGAGATTTAGTGCACATACTTTTTCCCTCCAAGCCACTTGACTCCAATGTCGGGCTATTTCCATTCTCTTATGCGATGACATTCCACAATAAGCCAACTAAGCTTTCTTTACCTGCATTTGATGATCCAAAAATCTGATTTATCATCTTGTATGCCTTTGCCCTAGACATGCACCTTCATGACACTTCAACGATCTCACTATGCTAAACTTCATCATGAGCCCTACTACGAGTTGCTACCATGCATCGAGCTTCTCTCACTGGTATGCCAAAATAACACGGTGCATTGGGCCTATGTCCTCACCACCTTGTGTTCTCCGAACATCTTACAGAACTCCTAATGCACCATGGACGAGTTACCCCAAAATGGCACTTTGCAATGACTAAGGCACTCACGCTGCTTCCTGGACAACCCGGCCTTGATCTTTATTGCATGAGAGGGGAGCTCTGAGTTTTCCATCTTGCCTCAAAATTGTGTTGGCTCAATGTACGTGTCACCTATGAGTCATTTACAATTACGAGCTCTTCAGAATATATATCCATTTTTCCTGATGTCAGGCCCAACCTTGTGAAAATGAATTCAAACCCGTCATCCATACATGCAAGGATGTTTGGCCAACTCACCTTCGTCTAGAACTTAGCTCAGCTGTCAATGAGCCACTCAACCCACTCATCTCCCGTTCTCTATGAGAAACTCAGCCAAGTATATGCCTTGGTCAATGTTCCGAGGTGACATTCCTTCCTTGCAATGCTAATACATCCACTAACTCACCAATGACGAGGGCCTCCACTAGCTCAATCCATCAAGCTATCTCTTAATTCGAGCTTTATGATTAGCATATTCAATGTTGTGAACTTTTCCATGAGCTAAGTTGTACACTTCGAGCTCAATGCCCACGTCATGCATTGTGAGTCTCTTACTGCCAAAAGCCAAAGCATAACTCAGCTTTCTAACATCCACACTTGCATATCATATTTAAGCTTGATGCATCGAGCCACTTATTGGATTGAAAATTCCACCTTCAAACTAGCTTTCCTGAGCTAATAATGCAATTAACTCCTATCATTCAAACTAGCTCACTGAGCTGATTTTTACCCTGGTTGTAATTATCTTGGACTTTCTCTCAAAACCAGGTGAGTGATGGAAACACAACAAGACTCTTTTAAATGTGATTAATAAATTTTGACCATTTTTGTCCTTGTTGAACAGATGTGGGCCCACTGGAGGTTGCGTTCGCACCCAGGAAATCCTCAACCATATAAAGCTGTGAATAAATACTCATTTTGTGAAATTGATTTCTTCAATAACTCATAGGTCAAGATGGATTCAAAACTTTCTACCTCATTCGATAAACCAACTTCATGAATTTCTCCATGAATAAATTTTCCGATGCCAAGGTGTAACTACCATCATTGTCCATTTTTATCCAATGGGTCATAAATTGACAAAAATTTTGGTAACCTCTCAGGGATGCTTACCTGCTAACCAAAATTCCACTAGCCTGTAACATCAATTGGGCATGGAGTCACTATTAGTATCCAAAACTGATCCCGAACTTGAAGTAAATCATTTGAGCTTGTATTGGAATATGATTTTGTAGAATATGCAGCATATTGGAACCCATGACTTCCTTAAATGCATGACACACTTCTGAAATTTAAGTAAACATTTTCCAAGATTGGGACATCACGGAACTCTATTAAAACCTAAATCTTTACTTTTTCTAAAAATTCCATTTCCGACACACTGTGTAAGAGCAACGAAAAAACAAAAAACACACAATAACTAAAAACCATACATGCTTTAAATGAAACACACAGAGTGTGCAATGCACTTATTCTACTGAAAGTAAATCTATCACTACCCTACACTAACCAGAATCACAGGTGAACTAAACAAACCTTGTAACTGGTTGTGCAAAATATCTTCTACTCCATACAATGAGAATCCATGTAGATGTTTTGACAATGGACATGACTAATACTGAGAGTGAAAAAATGCAACAAGCACAATTCTCCACTTGGTTTACCAAGAAATTGGCTGGAAGGAGAAACTATGCCTCTTTTAGTTTCTCTGTATTTGTTTTGTAATGGCATTACAACTTATCCTTGGGGATGTAAAAATTGTCCTCACATTCTGAAGTGGATGTGACTAGGCGTGACTTCTCCTTTGGATTTAATGAATCTAGATATCTGATGGGACATGATCTGACCCTTTGAATTTCCTTTCTACTCTAAGATTAAACTTTGAAAAGGAAATGTCCCTGAAGAAATCCCTGTATGGATGGTGTTGTAGTGGCATCCTTCATGTTTCCTTTTCCCTCTTTAAAAACAATAAGTTCCTCTACAAAATGCAACTATTTCTCATTGCAGATAGTTTCTAATGAAGTCACTTGAGAATCACTGCAAGTGTTTGAAGCATATTGCTCATATAGGAGTTCCACTTCCATTTGAAGACAAAGTTGTTCTATATTATTATCCTTATCATCCCACATGAAACATGTAGAGTCAAATTTATTCACCCATTTCTTTTGAGAATTATTAGAAGCAGCGAGATCTTCAAAAATAATTTCCTCCTTCACAAGCTCATTAACCAAATCAGGTTCTGTTATTGAAAGCAGGAAACTCTCAATAATATCATCTTCTGTTCAAGGATTCCTAATCTAAATCTAATTTTCCCTTGTGTTCCTCTTTTCCTTCATTCAACGAGGGACATGGAAGATTCAAATCCTCCAATACAGGTTCAAGAAGGTAGTTGTGATAAATAGGTTGCTCCTAAACATTACCCTCCATGGAGTGAGGTAGTTTGTATTGAAGGTTGGATGACGAAACAATACAGATGACCATCTCCATAAGCTTCTTTCCATCTGAATACTCCTCCAAATTTTGCAGGTAGCATGCCTCTTTATTCTTTGGTTGTGTCAAGGGTACTTCTTTAACCAAAGTATCCTTCAAACTAGAACATTCTTCACCTTGATATTCTTCATTCTCAAACATGAAATTAGAAAGATCAAATTTATGTAAAAAAACATATTTTTGTAAGAATGAAGGAGGGGAAGGATTTGAAACTTCCTGCATAGCCTTATTTTCATTTGATACCTCTAAAAATGCATGATCGTTTTGCACAACATGGAGCTTTTTGTGGCTGTTTGCAACATTTGATGATGACCTTGAAAATTTGTTACAACCTTCCAAAATAGCTGCAATTTCTTGACATGCATGGAAATATGGATCATTGCACTCATCGAAATCACCTTACATACCTGAGAAACTTTCATTTCTAGCTTACATATGCTCTCTTTCTAGTGAACTTGGAGCTATATCTTGCTATTTTGTAACTTTTGCAAAATCAACAGTTTCCATTAACATAGTGCCAATATGTACACTACATTCTGAACACATCTTGTACTTATTCTTGTGCAAATTCAATCTCCACTGTCTGCTCTTGAATCTCAACCTTGGATAGAGGATGAGTTAGGAGAGGAACTTTCTTGTCATTTAATCTTTCAACCCACTCCTTCAGATTCTTTGCAAGCTCATCCTTACCAAGTTCCATAACCTTCTCTTCATCTTCTTTTCTATAATCATATTTTTGGTCTTCCCAAAATGGATTAGGGAATGTAAGAGGAGAGGTGGGTTGGGGCTCAACCGCTTTCCTCATTGTTTAAGGTAGTGAAAGAGGTAAAACTTCTTGTCTTGGTGACCTTTGTAGAAAATAAGGAATTCTAGAAGAACGAGGAACAAATGATTCAAGGTTGGATGGTAAGATATGAGATGAATGAATGGAATTCTCAATGTGGGTAACTGATGATAATCTTAGAATTTGAGGTTTAGACTGAAATGACATTGGTTGGGAAATAAGAAGAGGACTTTGAGGTGGTGCTACAAAGCAAACCCATTGACAATATTACATTACATTAAACTCATAGGCCTTTATTTCTTCAATCCAACCTTCAAGCTAAGGCCACATTTAAGTCATAAAAACAATCTTTTCCTACAAGCTATAAAAACTTGGCATAGAACTAACCCATGGACAAGCTACCTTGAAGCCAATATTGAATGCCATTATTTGAGTCGTGGCTCTAGATTATACCATGCCTACCTCCAATTTCTACATCTTAAGTTGTAACTTTACATCTTCACCTGTAGGATAGCCTCCATCATTTACATGTTCATGCTCTTGAAAATCTACATAGTTAAGTGAATAATCAAATCGATCATGGCTTTGCTCATAAAGATATGCATGTTGTTGATTTTCAACATAAAATGGAGTTGGAGGTGAGTTAAAATAGCTTGAAGATGGAATGTACTACTGTTGTTGCAAGTGAGAGCTCAACTATAGAAATGAAACCATGATTACACAACTTCATGAATGAAAGAAAAATGGAAATATGTGGAAGAAAACTAGATGGAAATGGATAAAAGTAAAATTTTGTAACTCAGAGAGTGGGATACTTAGACCAATGGAGTCACCATTTATGATTGGGTATACCTCCTAAGTCTGAAGTTTCACTAAGAGCACAAAAAATTAATGAAATAAAGTGGACACAAATACACACATCTGTGAAAAATGTGAATTTTTCCCACTAGGCATGTCAAAAACTATTAGTGTTGGTAGCACGGTGGCTAAGATATTACAATGGGATACTCGTGAAATGTAGAAATATCACCTAAAATCCCACTAGGCATGCTAAAACTTGTTAGTGTTGGTAGCATGGTGGCTAAGATATTATAATGGGATACCTTTGAAATTTAGATCTTTCACCTACGGTCCCACTGAGCATGCCAAAAACTATTATCGCAAAATCACTGCACCCCTTGAATGGCTCGAGTGTATATGGGACATTCAGTATGATTGGGTAGCCTAGGATCACCTCTCAAGATGTGGGACTTGTAGGCTTGAGGTGAACCTATAGAGAAGGCCAACTTCCTCTTCCTAAAATAAGCACTATAGTACTCCTAATGCAATAAAAATAGCTACCTAGACCTATACTAACATTTCAAGAGGATTAGGGGAGAGATTTCCAAAAAATAAAACATAAATTAGAAGTGTTGATGCACCAAGAAATGGGTTTTCCTAGAAAAAATCCTATCTTGCCAATGAATAAAGATGAACATGGGAATAATGAACGTGCATTACAAACCCAACCGCATACAATACTTAACTCCCATAATAAGCACAATAACTCCTGAAACTTGTAATGGAGACCAAGGTTGTACAGTGCAGCTACAAACATGAAAAAGGTAAAAGGAAACAAAAAAAGTGATGCAAGGAAAAATAATTAGTCACAAAACATAATTTCCTTATTCTAAGCACTTGTATAGTGCATCATTATAGCAGATAAAGACATAGTCTATCATTAAAATTTTGAGAAGAAAGGCTTGAAAGCCTACAAATTCACAACAACTCAACTTGTGAAGAGAGGGAAAGATTGGAAAATGTCTAGCATTCTTTGGAATAAGAAACCCTTTAAATTTATAGAAAATTTTGAGTTGTTGAGAGAAATAAGGAAGAATCCCTAAAAACTAGGAAAGAATGTAGCAAATAATCAATCACTGTTTTTGGCCATGTTTTCCTCATTAATTTCAGCTCCACCTTTCGAAGCACAATTCACAAAATGAATAAAAATATAATTTTGGAATGGAAAACTTCCAAAAATATATTTCTTGATGATTCCATTGTGTAGCTCTCATTTTCCCAATTCCAACGACTACAATTTTGTGGAAAACAGACAATCGGGGAGGAAGTTATGGTTTCTTGAGTAAAGGTTAATTTTTGGGCATCCTGGGGAGTGTGCTCAACCAATTCGCTGAGTCACAAAATGGCTCAGTGAGTTAATTTATTAATCAGAAAGTTCCATGTTTTATGTTTGCATCATGGGCTTTGAAAGATTCTTAGCCACTTCGAATGATGGGTTTATTTATTATTTCTACCACGTATCTACCTTGGTTGACTGAGCTAACATGATTCACTTTATCTTACCATATTCATTAACTAACTCGAATTTCCACATTGGATTTTATATTTTGGCAGGTTCCTTTTTTAATTTTTCTTGGGTTTCAACTTATTCCCACCACATTTTACATTTGGTTGATACCAACAATATAGTTCAAACAAGCTCCTATGTGTGTCCACATCTAGACTTACCCATTCCAATGGCCTCGACGAATGGTTCCACCTTCCACCTGATTGATTCGGCTTGTACTAACCAAATTCCTCAAAAACCACCCCATCCAACTATTGACCGAGAAACTCGGTCCCCAAGTTTTAAGCCTTTCCCAATCACCATGTGCTTTGGACATTGGACCCTGAAACAACTCATCTCATAGAATAAAAACTCGGATATGCCAAAATGCCAAAATCCTAAGATCTATAGTCTCGAAATCCAAAGAACCATAGTCCTGAACTCTGAAAAATACAAAAATAGCAAATTTCAGAGTTTCGGGCTTCATGATTTTATTCAAACTTTTTCCCACTCACTTGGGAGGTCTCCGACCCAACAATATTTGAAATCCCAAAATGGGCATCTCCAAAATATCTTGCTTCTATCCATTCTCTAAGCACATGACTTACTCCTATTAGCTTGCATCTGAACCCACAAAGAGCATCCTCCAAGTCGATTCGGGCTTGCATATGGCCTAATATTTGCATCTTATATAGTTAGCCAATAGTTGTTATCAATGACGCTAATGACGCTAGGTGAGTATGAGATATTCACTTCACCTTAGGATCACAACTCAGCCCTCATCATTCACAAATGGATCTCTTTCTATGATGAGCCTTAGTGCCTATACTTTCTCCCTCCGAGCCACTCGATTCAAATGTTGGGATATTTCCTTTCTCTTATCCGATGACATTCCACAATAAGTTGACTGAGATCACTTTTCCTACATTCAATGATACATAACTTTTATTTATCACCTTGTACACCTCGGCCCTAGACGTATGCCTGCATCACACTTCAACAAGCTCACTATGCTAAACTCCATCATGATCCCTACCGTGACTTGCTACCATGCATCGAGCTTCTCTCACTGGTATTCCAAAATACCATGGTGTATAGGGCCTCTGTCCTCACCACCTTGTGTTCTTCGAACATCTTTCCAAACTCCCACTTCACTATGGACGAGTTACCTCCAAATGGAACTTTGGAATTCAGTGAACCACTCACGCTGCTTTGTGGCAAACTTGGCCTTGATCTTTAGTGCATGAGAGGGGATCTCTGAGTTTTCCATCTTTCCTCAAACTTGTGTTGGCTCGCTATACGTGTAACCTATGAGTCATTTAAAATTCTGAGCTCTTCAGAATAGATCTCAATTTTTCTCGATGTTAGGGCCAACCTTGTGACAATGAATTGAGACCGTCATCCATACCTATAAGCATGTTTGGATAAATCTCCTTGGATGGAACTTATATTGGTTGTCATTGAGCCACTTGACCCACTCATCTCCCATTCTCTATGACCAACTAAGCCAAGTATATGCCTAAATCAATTTCCTGAGGCATGATTCCTTCCTTGTAATACATCCACCAACTCACCAATGATGAGTTCCTCCACTAGCTTGATCCACCGAGCTGTCTCTTAAATCAAGCTTTGTGATCAACCCATTCAATTTTGTAAACGTTTCCATGATCCGAGTTGTACACTTCGAGCTCAATGCCCATGTCCTGTAATTTGAGTCCCTTGCTGCCAAGACCCAATGCATAACCTGCCTTTGGGACATCTACACTCACATATCATAGTTAATCTCGATGCATTGAGCTGCTTAATTACTCAAAACCTCCACCTTCAAACTAGCTCTCCTGAGCCAATAACGCAATTAACTCTTATCATTCAAACTAGCTTGCAGAGTTACTTTTTACCCTAGTTGTAATTGTCTTGGAATTTATCTCGAAAGTAGGTGAGTGATAGAAATACAAGAGAACTCATTGAAATGTGATTAATCAATTTTGACAATTTTTGTCCTTGTTGAATAGATGTGGGCCCGCTAGAGGGCTGCGTTCTCACCCGAGAAACCCTGAACCATATGAAGCTATGAATAAATACTCATTGTGTGAACTCTATTTCTTCAATAACTCATAGGTCAAGATGGATTCAAAAATTTGCTTCCTCATTCAATAAACCAACTTGACGAATTTATCCATGAAGAAAATTTTACGATGCCAAGGCGTAATTACCACCATTATCTATTTTTATCCAAGGGGTCAGAAATTGACAACATTGTGTGAAACCCAAATGATGCCCCCCTCTCTGGGGGTATATGCAACGTCACAAATAGGAGTATGTGGACCCAAAAGAGAATTAACCTCGTACACTGTGCCCTATAGGGGGAAGGGAATGCACTCGGTAGAAACTAAGGCACATGTAAATAAGTGGCTAGAAATAAGTGTTAGTAAGAACAAACATACATGTAGAAAACAAGTTTAAGCTATGTAGAGAATGTAGAAACAAGTAAGAAAAATAATAATGTAAACACCTAAGAAGACAATCAAGAAATGAAAAAATAAGATTGCAAACATGGGACATCACTCATGATGTCACAAGACACTGAAGGCCATAATGGCCACATACAAACAAACAAGTGTGCACACCAAAGAAAGGGAAAGGCTTACATACAATAGAAAAAAGAGAAAAAAATAGTAGGAAAACAAAAAGACATCCATGGTAACAAGTAATCCTACAAAAAAAATACTTCACATGAAGCACCCATTAACATGTTAGAAGGATAACCCGTATATAAAAAGCATGTATAATAAAGTAATGAAAAGTGCTAAGTACAAAATGAAAAAATAACACCTGTAAAAGATGAATGTGGATGCCACCAGCAACCATTGTAGGACTAGTAGGAGGTGAGCATCCATGCTGCATGTAAGATGCATGTATCTGTAATCAAAACTAGAGAAAGATGTGAATGCACATGTTTTTATGGTAGAGATACTGACATATAAGAGATCTATCTAGCATGTGTAGTGAATCGAACATGTATAAGCAAATGCAAGCAAAAATAAATTCTACTAAGATATGCAACATGTTGTGTATGGATGGTGTGGAATGCAAGATGGATGATAAGAGCCACATGCCCTCTGAGTGAATGGAGTTGTATGTAGTGAGGTTCATTTGGTTTTCCCCCTCAAAAATCAAGAGTGAACCATAAACGAGATTGCATCATCTTGAAATGGTCAAATCATGTGTTGTGTATAGCACGTTGTGGTGAGTTTTTATGTGTAGTGGTGATGATATGCGACCTAAAGATGATGTGTGTGTGTGTGTGACCCTATAGTCAAAGCGTATATCATGACTAGATGATGGAAGGAGTGATGATTTAGCCTAATGTGTATACCACTACAAGATGAAGGGATAGGTGACCATTCAACCTATATCATATGTCACTAACCTAGGAATGTTACATGATATAAGGATGAATGATGATTGTGTGTGTATGATAAGGTCCATTTTTTTTGTAAACCCTCAGTAGTCGAGTATGGACCAAGGAACTAAAGTGCTTCATCAGGTAGTGAGTCTAGTGCGTAGAATAAGATGAAGGATATGTGATGATTGAACATTTATGTGATGAGTAAAATGTGTAAATATGAAATGTGTAGAAAGTAATGCTAGATGTGTAGATAGCCTAGTAGTGTAAGATGCATGGTCTGCAATATATAGAATGAGTAGGATGCAATGCTAGACTCATAGGCGATAGGGGTGTGACATATGTATGATGACGACTAATATGATATATGATGTATAGATGCATAAATGTTGAAATGATGTAAAATAAATGTAGAGTGTATGTTGTAATATGTAAGAAATTTGATGTGAGATGTATGAAGAGTCGCAATATGTAGTATCTATTGTGTAGTGTGTGGGGTTCACATGTAGTATGCCCTTAATATTCAAGTGTGAACCGAAGCACAAGATTTTGTCATTGGGTAGTGAAGATATAATAATGTATCAAGGTGTGTAATATCACTCAAAGATATGAAATATGAAGCAAAAAGTGTAATAGTATGAAATGATAGCCAATTTCTGATACTATACGGGGGAGAAGAACAAGCATGATGCCCCTCGAATGTGTAAGAGATGGAGATCTATCCAGGTATAGAAGAAAAATCATGCCATAGTCGTGGATGTGGTAAAGTGTTAGGAGTATTTGGAGTATAAAATAAAGTTGTGGTAGTAAGACCAAAGGGATATTACTTGTTGTGATTATGGGTATGTGAGATGGTGTAAATTTCGTGATGAGGTGTGCAAGGAACAAAAGAAACGAGATGAGAGTGATATCTGAGGATGGTTCTGGTGGATTGTGTTGGAATGGAAATAGGTTCTTTGACTACTTTTGCATGTTTTCCTAACCCATTTCCAATTAAACCTTATCAGCATAGGTACCTATATCCAAGGCCATGTTGTTTGAAGTTAGGAAAGGTGTCCAAAGTATGGAGTTTAGGTGAATGATCAATAGCATTGCAATAAAAAAATGGAGAAGGATCTGCTTATCCTTCATAAACCACACCTTGATATAAAAACTTAATACACACATTAAGGGTTGAAGGGACTGCATTCTTAGCATGTATCCAAGGTCGTTCAAGGATAATATTATAGTTAATATTGTTAGGCATGACATGTAATGTGATGGAAAAAGTGCATGAATCGAGAGTAATGGGAAGCATGAATATACCTAAGAATCGCTTAGGCATATTATCAAAGCCATGAGTGCAAATGGATGATGGAGTTAAGGAGGCTTCAGATAGGCCAAGTTGCCCAAGGAACTTGAGATTACAGACGTTAAGCCCAGATCCATTGTCGACTAAATCTCGCTTAACCCCTATGTTATTGATATAGACTTGAATATAAAGCGGGGAGCCATTAATTAAGATAGACTGAGAAGTGATTTAGTCAGATGTAAACGTGATATGATCTTCATTGATAGATAAATTAGTAGTGAACCTATGGTATAGATATTCAGGAAAGGTGCGAGGATGAATATAAGTGTTAGCCAAAAAATATCTCAGTTTATCTTGGAAATTAGGATTATCATGCAAAAAGGCATGGAGAGAGACCTCCATGGTGAAAGGAACCTAAGATAATGAGTTGGAGAAGAAGAGAGGATCCAAGAGTTCTCAAATGTTGGGTTCAACAAAATGATTACTATAATGGGGAATTATTCTAAGTTTATCTAATATTAAGAATAACAGTAAATAACGGATATATGCATAAAGAAAATGAACCAACCAAGTAAGTAAGTAGAAATGTGAAACCTTAATGATCAAAGAGGGTTAAGAAGAGCTTAGCTAATTTGATGAAGGTGATGAAATGTGTCACAACATCAACTAGGAAAACAACATGAGGAAATGATCACATAGAAGCCCAAATAAGCACATATCTGAGCTCTCTAGCTAGACTGGGGCATCTAGAGAGGAACGAGGATTCCCATGGGCACCTTGGTCTGCAGAAATAGCCTAAAACCCTCCTCTGAGGTGTCACTAGATGTTCTTATGTGTTCTCTTCTTATCGCACTAACTTTTCTTGACTGCGTGAGATGTCGTTATAATACCTACAGTAAGAAATTACTTGCAGAATCCCAAGACGAGCATCAAATCCCTAAAATAAGAAAGATGTATGTGAAGGGTTTAAACTATCTTTAATGGCCAAAATGGTGGACTTACTAACTAAGCGCTACACTACATCTCAAGCCCAATGTATTTTTATGTGTGTGTGTGTGTAATTATGCCCTAGGTGCTCTTGTGCCAATCACACTTTGTGAAAGTAGTAAGCAATAACTATGTGTAGAAATGTAATCAAATGGTGGATGGAATAGAATAAAATTCTCTCCTATGCAGTGTGATGCATATGAACCAACCTTGTGCCTTGTGATGGAGCTATATATATGCATATGGAGCCTTTGATGGATGCAACCTTAGGTGATGATAGAAGTGCTTAGTGCTTGGTCCCTTGTTATTATCTCATAACTTTAAATTTATATAGTTCTCTTGTTCTAATTTTGTAATTAACCCTGGAAAGGATGACCACTAAAAAGAAAGGAAGAAATGACTAGAAAGTGCTTAAAAAGTGGTGGGAAAGTGTAAAAAGGTTGAGGATTCCCCGAATGGGACCAGGGAACCTGAGGTGCCCCAGTATGGGGTCGGGTGCCCCAGTCAGAGGTAGAATGATGCAAAATGATAAAAAATACTGGGAAAGTATGTGATGAAGGTCGACAATGACAATAGAAATCAAAGTAAAATGGGAAAAGGACATGGTTTAGTTATTAATTTCTTCACTTAAAACACATGAATAATAGTATGAGAATGATACTAAATAGTGCCTAAAGTGCGTGATTTTGTGTCTACAAAGAGGGGAAGACTTATTAAGGAAATGAAGAGTAGAATAAGTAGAGGGAGGTGTTATAAAATATTCCATAGCTAAGTCTTATTCTAAATCAATAAATTTATATCCCAAAAGAGTAAATGAATCACATGTATCGTGTAACAATTTTTCTTTCAATGAGGGAATTAAGCCATGAAAAAAGATAAATTTCATTTCTAAATCAATAGGCTGAAATAGTAGTTGATGCATGAAATAATTAAATTGTAAAATGGAATCTAAAGTTGGTTATTTCTTTCCTTGATGTAAAGAACGAAAGTGCTCATATGTAACTTTAGGACCATTATTAGAAATAAAGCGTCTAAGAAAAACATCCTCCATACCATAGTAAGTACAAATAGATCAATTAGGAAAATGAGTATACCATTGGAAAACGTGATCAACAAGGCTATGAAAAAATCCTTTGAGTAACAATCGATCATTATAATAGAAATCCATGGCTAATCGTTAATATTTTAAATGAAAATAAGGATTTTTTGTACCATTGAAACATGAGATTGTAGGCATGATGAAACCCTTGTGGAAAGAAGAAATGTGAATCTTCTTGGGAATGGGATTTCCGGGAAGGGAATTATTGTCAATGGAGGCATAATAGGATTTTCTTTCAAGGGTAAAGAAATGAAATTGAGATTGCAAATTACCAACAACATGCATGAGGGATAAGATATCATGTGAAGGCGTGATCAGATAAGTGAGAGGCACATTTAGAGGTTGAATCTTGCAATTGTGAGTGATTATGGGAACCTAATAATGAGGAGTGGATGTGGAAGCATGGAATGGAGGTGTGAGAGAAGGATAGGAATGTGGAGGCTTTATTGAGATACTAGGTGTAGGCTCATGAGACATAGAAAGAGGTGCACTAAAGGTAGGACTGGAGTCATCGTAAGCAATATTGGAAATATTTTCAGCAATATAAGAAAGGTGAGTGGTAGATTCACATTCAATAGTATTATGGGAATTAATATCATCATCAATATGTACATTATTAGAAGCATAATCATAATAACTATCATTCATATTTTCACAAGAAAGGATTTTGTCAAGATTATCATTAACATACAGGGAGGTTGTAGGAGTACTGATATTGGATTTGTGAACATCTATAAATTATAAAAGCTATAGAAATGAGGTTAGAACACTAAAAAAATCTCAAATATTTACCATCTTAACTATGAACCATCAAGATAAGATATAAACAAGAGCTACTCCTATACATGTATTATAACTTTGAAATAACATCAAACTAACATGTATATACTACTCTCTACTATTTGAATGCTACTAAAACATGAACCTATGAAGATCCTAACAATCAAATATGATTGTTTGATATGGTTCTTAAGCTTTCAAGAATGGAGTTTCACCATTAATGGTGGAAGAAATAGTTGGGGATGTAATGGTAAAGATGATAGCTCAATACAAATGAAGAAATTCTCAAATCCTAATTGTTTATAGTTTATGCTAGAGGAGGGAAAGTGTTCTTAGAAAAGTGAGGGGGGTAGAGGTCTATTTAGAGTTTTTTGATTTCAAGAAAGGGATGTTTTGGATGCATGTTGGAAAAAAAGGCTCAAAAGGTTAAATCCAAATGAAATGGAATTTGGAAAGTGAAATGCACTTTTATAAAGGTGAGTGCCTTTTAGAATGTGAAAGGGGATTAATTAACCCTAAGCAACTTAATTAATAGGGATAGGTTGTGGAAGCCATTTAGAGGGGTATTAGTATGATTTAGGGGATTAGAGAGAGTTAGGTGGGTTATTTAACTAGCATAGTGTAGTTAATCAACGAGGGTTAGAATAGTTAGTGCAAGTTTAGTAATAGAGTTGCTTTGATCAAACTATAGGTGTCTACATTTTCCCCTCTTTGGGGTGGCATAAGATATGCCACTTCAAATAAATTACACAAACACAAATAGCTACAATGTTTTAAGGAGTGGAAGAAAAATTACTAAAGTGATGAATGCCCCCTCGAGTGTTGATGGGGTGATGGAAGAGGTCGATCAATGATCCAAAAGAAGAAGGAAATAGATAGAAGAATGAGGAGGGACATGATGCCCCAAGTGAAATAGTGGAATAGGGAAGAAAGAAGAAAGGGGATATATAAGAAAAATAGTGAGGAAGGGATATTGAGCTATCAACAATCTAGTACTGTGTAAAATAATATTTATTTCATCACATTTCTAGAAATCATCATCATCGGTTCTTATTATAAATATAAACATACGATAGAAGTGTAAAATGACATGAAAAGATATAATACAAAAAATTATCCATTGCTAAAATGCTAACTCCATGCAACACACATAATGCAATGTAATACAAGAAGTAAACAAGTTGATCCAATAACGAAACAAGTACACACACACACATACTCAAACCAACAACGTTTAAGATAATTAGACAAATGTTTTGTTATCAAGCTTCAGTTCCCATATGTTTGTGATAAAAGAAAAGGGTTAAAAGTGGTGCCCCAAGAAAGGATACATGCAAGGGAAATTGATGAAGGACACATGGTCCGATGAGAAAGCATTGTGCACTACGAAATAGTACTAGGCAACGCATTGTACCCATACAGATGAAGCAAGTAGTCTATCTTTGTAAATGGTTATAGATCCAAATGATCCACAAATCATTTTTTTTTTCAAAAACACATGAAAATGAAAGTAAGATATGAGATGAATACCATGCGTGTGACACAGATTTTAGCTGCACATGAGCTTTTTACCAATTTTTGCAATTTTTTTTAAAAATATAAGATTTTTTTGGATTTTGAATGATTTTATAATTTTTAGAGTTTTTGACTTGTCAAAATAATTTAGAGATTGAAA
Source organism: Taxus chinensis (assembly GCA_019776745.2). NCBI lineage: Eukaryota > Viridiplantae > Streptophyta > Pinopsida > Cupressales > Taxaceae > Taxus > Taxus chinensis. The sequence goes on along the minus strand of CM034149.1, from coordinate 831,666,038 downwards.
TATCACCTAAAAATAGGAAAAATTCCCCAGGGAGAAGACACAGGTGTTGAGTAGTAAAAATATACCCTAGTAAGAAGAAAATGAGTAAAAATAATAATTATTTAATAAAAATAATCATCACGACGAGCAATAGAGGAAGTTAGAATGATCATGGTGGGAAAAGACACAAAATAATGTGGTAAAAATGAACTCATATACCCTTCGTGGGAGGGGGGTTGGGTAAATCATTCTGAATAGTTCATTTGTTACCAAACTTTTGCTGATTTTTACTATGAGGTGTTTTAAGTTGTGAGAGTTTAGAACCATAGGAGGCACATAGAGGTGGCCCGAGAGTATGCATGGGAGGAGAATGATGGACCCTTCATGAGTGCCTTATCCTTATCTATTATTTTTTTAGTTAGTAGTATTTATTATAATAATTAGGGTTAGGAAAAATGTGTGTGCGTGCTTTAGGGGCACACAGGTGTCATCTGGGACACACATGTGTTGAAAAATAATGTGCATGTATGTGCATACATTAAAAAATGTGTGCAAGTAGGATAAGGTGCCAAAAGAAGCATGTAAGATCTGGGGGAAGAAAAACATGTGTGCATAGGCACATGTGTCAATAAGTGTGCGCATGCATTCTGAAGGGCGTACATACGCATGTCGGGAGGGGTGGAAATTTTACGAGGGCACACATCATGAAGGGCACACATACACTGAGAAGAAGGAAAACATGTTCTGGGCATGCATATGATAAAAGGTAGCACATGCGTCCAAAAGGAGGCGCATGTGTCTAAAGATGTGTTTTAGCCAACACTTAGAAGAAAATAGGAAAAAGGTAGAAGGAAATATGAGTTAGTACTTAGAATAATGTTAGGGAATAAATAGAAGAATCACAGGTAAAATAAAAGAAATTTTTAAACAAGTGTTGTGTTATCTTGTAGAGATGATGATCAACCTTACAGATGAGAGAGTGACATGTCCATCTAGCCACCCTAGAGGTGAGCTTCTCCCAACAAGAAAGGTAGGTTATGGACATTTTGTTAGAGCTCACAGGACTAGCCTAGGTGGCGAGGATACCACATATGACTCTAGACCATGACCTACTCACAACCTTAGCTGAGAGATGGCACAATTAGAGCTAGTGCTTCTGGAACCTGACTAGGGCGATGACCATTACTTTGGAGGATGTTTGGCTCATACTGAGTGTGCCTATCCAGGGGAAGTTGATAGAGTATATTAGTAACAGAGATCAGATTAGTGACTTCCTGAATGAGTTTTTTTTTCGTAATGAGATACCTTGCTGAGATATGTCGATGTTGATGCACCATTTTATTATAGATATGAGACTATCCTGAGTGGAAGTCTACCTTACGGAATTTGTCAGTGGCATCTTACTCACTGACGACACATGGACATCATTTTTGATTAGCCTCATTGGTGTGGTACAAGTATTGATATGAGGAGAGATATATTGCTAGGGTCATTGTATACTAGCACACTTGTATTGGGATTTGCATGTGATCACATACTATGGTCAGAAGCATGTAGGTCCAACTACTTTGTTATAGATATGGGCATGGGACCATATAGTTGTTTGTTTCCCTATATGTGCATTATGAGTTTGGGCTACTAATGAGCCATCATTGATGGGATGGGTCCTAGTCATTGATGATATTTGAGGACATATGGGGTAAAAAGACCACCATCACCTAGTTTTTGATGATATCCATTAACATATGATAGTATGGAGGCCATATCGACAATATCTCTAGGAAAATGATGAACATGAGCTGAGCATATGTATGGTTTAACACTTTTTGATTAGTAACCAAGGATATATTATAGAGTTTTATAGAGTAGACCGATGCCAACAGAAGTTTAGTGTCGTACAGGATGTCTCAGGGCCAGAGATGTGGTATGCACACTACGCTCAAGAAATATTTGATATGGGGCCACACATCAAGGTAGTCAGGGCCTGATCTAGTTTTGATCAGATGGTACCACATGTATGGGCTCCGTTGAGAGAGATTAGGGATCCTAGAGTGATAGCGGCATATGAACCATGATATTTTACAATTTTTCCTCATCATCTCACTATTCCGCATACCACATGAGATACGAGGGTCAGGCCACCAGTAGAGCAGTTGGGTGGCAGTGATGATGATGATTGGGGTTATGATGGATCTGATGGATAGAGCCATGATGGTAGTGGTGGAAAAGGTCCTCCACCAGGGCATGGGAAGAGACCAAGACAAAGATATATCCTCATAGCTCCATAGATATGGATGCCCCCATTGGGCATACTATTATCCAAAATTCACCCTCAAGTTAATTTTGATAACTTGCACAGTATCTTCAGGATTTAGCAAGAAAAAATGGTTTGAGGCCCAAAATTAGGTTTTGAAGGATCCTTTGGCTTTTCTCTAAGCTCCCTATCCAAAGAAAAATACAAGGAGTTAGTGAAAATTCATAAAAATTTGAAAAAATGAAGTCAAGGGCTTGTTTTAGCGTATTTCCAGTCTGGGGGCCACGGATGGAACCAATGCACATCGTACCAGGGTTCGGGGTACCAAGTTCAGGGCCAAAACGCTAAGGTAATAATATTTTGTGGTAAAATCAGATCGGCGCATCCCAGTCCGCACAAGAACACACAAGATAGTCAAGCCCGAAATTGTTGATTTCGCTGCATGAGAAAGAAACTTAGCGTATTGTGGAGATGGCCAAAAAATGTGTTCGGGACAATTAGGCCTAAAAAAGCCGAAATAGCCGCAAGCAAGGGAAATGCGGAAAAGCAAAATTTTTTATCCCGTGCATTCCGTGGGACCCAAAAAGCCAAAATGGCTACAGGAAAGTGGAATATGGAAAAATCAGAGGATAACAGCCCCAATGACCCAGTCAATGGTAGACACACAGGACAAAAGAGCCCGAGTTAGGTGACGCAAAGAAAATTTGCCCAAGCTGCACAGGGACACATGGGACATCCAAACCCAAAATTTCCACATGTCAAAGGAATTAGAAATGATGGAGAAAAGAGGCCTGAACGACCTGACTGCCACAGGGATATGAGTTTCCCAAAAACCCCCATACCCACAATAAAAAGAAAAATTCAATTCCTGACCCTTGAACTTCAAACGGTCCTAACTTTTGACATAGAGCTCCATTTTTCACAAAATTTGACTTTTCAAAAAGGGAACGACATCCTCTATGCCATTAATGTTAATGAGGGTAAGTTAGTGAAAATTAAAGAAACATATTCATCTTCAAGAAATTAAATTTCCAGTCCCGTAAAAGGCAAGAAATCCTTGGTAAACTCAAAATAGTTGCTCACACTCAGGATGCCATATATTTTGCATTTCTCAACTAAATTATGCAAAATTGGTACCATTGGAATCATGAATCCAAGAACAATGCAAAGAAATCAAGAAATGAAAATATTGATAAATGTTTTATGGTGATTTTAAGGAAAACGTGCCAGTTTTTAGAACAATGTTTCATTAGTGGTTGGATATGCATTTAATGAAGCATGGGTAGACATTTTTTACCACCGCAAGTTATGGGACAACATGGGGAGAATTTTTCAAAAAACATACCATCATTTATTCTCATTTATGACATCTTCCAAGTGGTGGGAAGTCAGATTTTGAGATTTTCATTTCTCCCTCTCTCTCCTCTCAAGACTATATAAATTGGAGTGTTGGGCTCATTGTAAAGGGCATAGTTTTGAGTAGCAAAACTCTTTCAAAATTTATTTTGTGAAGCCAATGTGTTGTAAGACCTTGTAGTGGACTCCTTGCATGGTGATATAGGCCCTTATTTTGTAATAGATTGAACTGTGCATATCAATGAAGTAATAGATGTAAATTTGTGGATGTATCTTCCCCTGCTGTGTTTGTTTGCATTCTTCTTGCCTCTCCAACCTTGTTGCAAATATATTGTATCTATTCTTGTTGTTACAGTGATTCATTATCATTTTGTGTGAATGAAATATTGTTGTGAATGTTGTTGTTAGATTGTGGATAATTTTTATCACCCTCTTTAGTATGTGATTTGCTTCCATTTTGACACATTGAAAAGCTTTTCTCACACCCTCTTTTTCTGGTGTATCACCACTTCAGTGTAAGATTTTTTTTCATGCACTCTCTCTCCTTAGTTCCTTGAAAAATTAGAATAGGATGAGATAGTTTCTCTTGCATTAGAGTATATTATGGTAGGTAGTTTAGGAGTAAGAACTAACTTTCTCTTGAGGACTATCTCAAGTAGCAAGTCCCACAACTTGGAGATAGGACCCATCTTATCCACTCACACCATGAGGTCAAATAAACACACTTTTGAAAATCGAAGGGTGATGTGATTCATTGATAACATAGACCAGTTGGGATTGAGATACCATTACAACAGGTGTCTCCTTAGAGATCAGCGCCACAGGATCCTCCACAGTGAAGTGGACATAAAGGGCCGATAATTAGCCCACCATATAGTCTAGGCAATGGTAGAGTAGATTGAGGAACACACAAAGTGAAGATATAGTAGATGGAAGCTCAGATGCTACACGTTATAGGATTACTACAGTAATTGTTGGCCCAGGTACAATAGTTAATTGAAGATAGAGACCACGCTAGGGTGTAGGTCTAAACTATTACTGCGGAAAGGGATTAACTTACGACTGAGTGAATAGTGGGACAAGAAAATATTACCAGAATTTCCACAAAAGTGGCTTCATTTCGGCAGACTAATGGAGTCATGGTGACACTGCATATGCACATCGATTTGGAGATAGCCAATGGAAGGGTTTGTTATTATAGATATTTTTACTATGAGGTTGTCCTAGAGGGATAGAGAGAACCTAGTTTCAATCAGCTGTCGATGTCTATGAGATCATAAAGACCATCAACATTAGCTAGATCAGTTGAGCAGCCATTACCATAGCAGTCAAGCTAGTAGGGTCCATGAGTGATGGGTCGTCCCCTAGATCATAATCCACCTAGTCCCCATGAGGGCTCGAGTTAGACATGAATCATTTTTTATGCATACACAGATATATGTATGTACTTTGGATAAATGCCTCGATATTAAGGGTCACTTTTCACTCATGCCCATGATGGCATATTTTTGTATCCAGATGTATGTATCGAGACACATTGTATATGGACATTCGATTTTGAAATGTTATATGAAGATAATGATTATGTACCTATTCATGATGTGTTTATGATAATATCACATGTTTCTTGAATTATGAGATAACATATAGATGATATCACATGTTTTGATGATATGGTCAATGTTCTACTTATCATATTTTGTGTATGAGATAGCGGTAGATTATATTATTTGTTTTTCATATGATACTTATGATGATCCACACTTTTACTATGGTATATGCTTGAGAGGGGACAAAAGGTGGTCCCTCTTGCCCCTCCTGGTGATATTATATGATGACATCTTAGCGTGCATGTTTATTTTTCATGTTCATGATGATGTAGCTGAGATTTTTATTGATATATGATCTATAGATGTGATGATAGATGATAGATGGTAGATGATAGATGATAGACAATAGATGATAGATGATAGATGATAGAGGATAGATGATAGATGATAGATGATAGATGATATGATGTTACGATGACAAAAAACTATACAAAATAAATAACAATTACAACTTAATCAAATCTAACTAAAAACAACATAATTACATATAAGTATGCGAGATAAAATGAACTCAATGCCTATGTACAATAGATTAAAGTAACACTTTAAACTAAGAAAATGAACTCCATTTAAAGCATATAACATGAAAATATAATACAATCAAATCTCTACAAGCTGACAACTACAAGTAAGCAAACCACTACTTTGTTTTTGTGAGACAATTTTGAATCATTTTCTATTGTTTTTGGTGTTATCTCAAACATAATTTTAAAGGCTATTGTTCACATTGTTTTTGTAGTTTTGTCCCTAAAAGGGTTTTTTAAATGTTTAGGGTTTTTATAATATATTTGAATGTTTTTGTCTTTTTTGAAAGGTTTTCTGCAGCTATGTACAACAAACGAAGAAGCGTGGATGCCCCCAATGATAGAGGGGATGTACAAGGGAAAAATGCCATGCATATGTCCAAGATGATGAAAATGTGAAAGTTCCCCAGTGTTAGATGGGAATATTAAAGGTGATTCCTTCACATATATACAAGAATAGATTAGCCAAATCAAGGCCCTGAGAGATAGGTTTAAAAGGACCCCTAGACCTTAAGAAAACTAGCACTAGATAGAAGTGATTGTTACCTGTCTAGATGTGAGAGTTGCTTGTGAACAATGAATCCTCCTAAAGCGCTAGAAGCTAGTCCAGATGTGGCACATGTGGCACATGTGCCACTAGAGAGAAGTGATTGTTACCTGTCCATATGTGCCAAAATTGAGTGGTTTTCACAATTGGACGACTTATTTTCTTTTTACATTTTCTTGATTTTTCTACTTGTTTTTTCTTTCTTTTCTAAGGAACCTCATACTCAAGCATAAAACCACTTGAGATGCATTGCGTTCATTAGTTCCTTTAATTCCTAACCTTCATAGTGAGCTAGTTTATATACCTCTTAACCGTACTTAGTGACCACAACATATGGTCCTAACCAGTTTCAATCAAACTTTCCTTTCTTTTCCCAATCCTTGACTTTGTTAAACTGGTTCTCTTTTAAAACAAAATTTCCTACCTCAAATTACCAAGGTATGATCCATTTGTTGTATCCTTGTGACACTTGGTTCTGATAAAACTTCAAATGATTAATTTATCTCATATGATTCTCATCCAGTAGCTCTAACTCTACTAGCCGAGCTACCCTGTAGTCTTCGTCTTTGTCCAAATAGTCCTAGAGAGATATTCTCAGGGAGGGAATCTCAATTTCGAAGGATATAATGGCCTCAATTCCAAAGACTAATGAATAAGGAGTAGCACCAGTAGGGGTGTGGATGGAGGTATGATAATCCCAGAGGGAAAGATGGATCTTTAGGTGCCAATTACGACCATTTTTGCTAACCATCTTCTCCATCATATGAAAAAGGGTTTTATTAGTGGCTTCATCCTATCCATTACCTCGAGGGTAATAGGGAATTGATCACTTGATTCAGATTTAGAAGCATTGGCATAACACTATGACTATTTTGTTCTTAAAGGATTTACCATTGTCTTCTACAATAGTGGAGGAGATTTTGTAACAGTAAATGAGATGGTTCATTATGAACCTAGAGATATGTGCACTGTTTATGTATGTGAGAGGTACAACCTCTACCCATTTTGTGAAGTACTCAGTGGCATTAGTAATATGAGTGTGGCCATCTGACGAAGTTGGAGTGAGCTTCTCTAGATGAGATCAAGTACCCATTTTGAAAATGGCCAGGGTGCTTTGATGGGCTGCAAATCCTGTGTTGGTGCATGTATGAAGTTTCCAAAATTTTGAAAAGGTTCACATTTCTTGAACAATGTGTAATGGTATGCTTCCATGGTAGGACAATAGTAACCTACTCTCAATAGTTTCTTAAAAATAACCATCCCTCTTCTATGTGCTCCACAAACACCTCCATATAATTCTTTAATTACTTGGATTGAGTCAGCCACATCAAGACAACACAACAGATTCCCTTCATAGCCATGATAATAGAGGGTGCCTCCTAGGAGGATATAACGGGATATATAGAGGCCAAGGACTCTTTTCTCAGTATGGGAGATATTTGGGGGAAAGTTGGCATCCTGTAAGTAGTTAAAATGGAATGGTACCAAGGGGATAGAGGACCAATAACTTCACATGCTAGATAAGATTCTTACATGTGATATGCAGGAAAGCGAAAGTGTTCAACAAAGAAAGGCATATTGTTTGCTTGAGGTATAATGCATAGTAAAGAAAAAATTGTAGCCATAGTGTCTATTGATTGATTTTGTGATCTTGGCCTCTATTCAAAGATAATTTGTAAAATGTAATCCTTCAGAGTTTCAACCAATTTATTGTACAAAACAAGCTTCTCATATTTAACTCGGTCTTCATCATTAACTTGTTTGATGATCAATTGGGAGTCACTAATGACTCGTAGTTGTCTGATGTTCTATGTGATGGCTAATTTCATGTTGACAATGAACATCTCATATTATGCAATATTATTCGTACAAGGAAATCCCAAACAAAATGATCATGGAATTAATTCTCTAGTGGGAGTGATAAGTACCACTCTTGCTCCTAAACCATGAAATATGAATGAACCATCAAAGTGGAATTTCCATATGACAAATTCCTCGATGTACATCGTAAACGTATTCAGTAGATCTAGACACAATGGTTCGATTCCTGGTAGGGGATCTTCAACCAGCTGATCTACAAGTACCTATCCTTTTACAGATTTATGATTAAAAAATATCAATGTCAAATTCACCCAGGAGGATGATCCAATCAGCCATCCGTCCTATAAGGGCGGGTTTAGATAGGAGGTATTTGAGAGGGTTAACTTTGGGTATTAGCTTGGTCTTGTTATTAAGGAGATAGTGGCGAAGCTTATAAAATATAAAGACCAGAGCTAGGGAAGCATTTTTAATCTGAGGATAGTTCATCTCATAGGCAATTAAGGTGTGGATGGGGTAATAAATTGCCCTTTCTTTGTGGTCAAGATCATATTGGGAAAGCAATGCATCAATAGCAAATTATGTAGCTGAAATATACAACAGTAGGGGTTTTCCTGGGGTAGGTGGCATGAGAACAGGTGGACTTGTCAAATATTTCTTAAGAAATTCAAATTCCTTTTGACAGTCATTTCCCTAGTTAAATGTAACATCTTTCTTCAACAGATGCGTGAAAGGATGACACTTATCCATAAGGTGTAATATGAATTAGCAGATTGCGTGAATCTTTCCTTGTAGACTTCGTAGTTGTTTAAGGTTTTTTAGTGGAGGCATCTCTATAATAGATGTAACCTTGGTGGGATCTACGTCTATCCCTCTTTATGAAATAATGAAACCCAATAACTTTCCTGATTGTACGCTAAAGACGCATTTCTTGGGATTCAAGTGAACCTTGTAATCTCAGAGGCGTTGAAAGATATGCCTTATCACTTCTAGGTGCTCTTCTCTAGTCTTATATTTTTCTAGGATATCATCCACATAATCCTCCATAATGTCATTCATCATGTCATGGAAGATGACGGTCATTTCTCGTTAATATGTAGCCCAAAATTCTTGTGTCCGATAGGAATTACCTGATAGAAAAATTTCCCCCAAGGGGTGATGAAACTAGTCTCATGTTGGTCTTCTTCTCTGATCTCAATCTGGTTATAGCCTGAAAATCCATCCATTAAGGACAACAGCTCATAACCAACAGTTAAATTGAGAATTGTGTCATTGTTAGGTAAGGGGAAGTCATCTTTGAGACATGCTTTGTTTATGTCTCTAAATTCGGTGTGTATTCTGATTCTGAATGGATCCTAGATATGTAATTTGAATAGTTAATAGGTTTGATGAAACCTATTTCTAATAGTTTCTCCAGCTCTTCTTTGACAACAAGTGAAATTTTTGGGTGCATATTCCTTAGTTTATGCTTGATAGGTTTGTCATCTGGGTATACAACAAGGTTGTGCATGACCAACATTGGGTCCAAACGTGGCATATCTGTATATGACCATGCAAATATGTATGCAAACTCTCCTAATAGTGCTACAAAGGTTTTTTGTTCTTGTGCTAAGAGTGAAGCTCCCAAATTTATCATTCTAGAATCCTATTTTATCCTAATGTTGACATTGATTGTCTCCTCAACTAACATCTTTGATGCATCCTCCATCCATGTCAGATCATGGGGGAGAGTAAGATCTACTTCTACAGGTGGCTCCAAGAGAGTCTTATCTTCACATGGTGGAACTTTGTTTTATGTTCATTTTTCTATTTTTTCATCCACAAGCGCCTCAACGAGGTTTTCACTATGGGAATTATTCTTATTCTTAATGCAAGGATTTTTTGTAGTACCTTTTCCCTTTCTTACTATTTTTTTGTTTAAGTTACCACACAATTATGCCTCTTCCCCAAAGTACGCGCATGCATCTAATTTAATGGAGAAAACCTTCTTATGGTCACTGCTTAGAATGGTATATATAAGTCCCATGAAATCCATGATTGCCTCATAATTTTAAAATAAATCGACTAGCATGTGAATTTTTCGATCCCAATCAATGAGTTCAGGATATTCAAGGGTGACTTGAAAATTGGATTGGGATTTAGATCTGGGAAGGGTGAAGATAGTTGAATCTAGAAACAGAATGGTAGATGTAAGGTCCTTGGATAGGATACATTAGGAATCTACGTCATTATCTAAATGAGACGAGTTATCCTCATGTTTAGAAGAGGTAACATTTGTCTCTAATGGTGGATTGTTGCAAGTTCTAATACCAAGACCATGTTTTTTTACTTATAATGGGGAATAGGAACGAGATCTAATCTACCTTGTGCATTTGTGCCGCATCTAATTCCCTTATAACCCATGGTTTGCATCACTTGGTGACCCTTAATATATTGTGGATCATAGTGACATGAAGCCATCATTCCTTCAGGTACCCATCTGGTAGGTATATCTAGCATGTTCTTGTTTAACAAGAGACCGCTAGGAAAAAACCTCTCAAATAGTTCATGGCAACCAACCCAAGTTCTTTTAAACTTGAAGTATGGTCTGCCACATGTCTTAGGTAACACTAAAAGATCACATATTAAAATGGCTTGTTGAAGATTGAATTATCATTTGGGCTATATTTTCCAAACGTTGCCTCCCATGAGGTAAAGGGATTAAATAATGAGGGAAAATTCTAATTACAAGGAGTTAATATATCTTGATCTATACACTCCTTCATAGCCTTAGTTCATAATGGGACAATAATACTAGTAGAAGGACACTCATATGTCGAATGAGAAAAACTATGTAGTGCTCTACAATGTGTAAATTGTTATTGATCACTGAGGATGGTGATCATCTGTCCCCTGTAACATAGCTTGATACATTGATGGAAGGTCAAAGGAATGGCCTGCATGGCATGAATCCATAGGTGAAATAGGATCATGGTATACAGAAGGTTGAATTCAAAGACATAAAAACTTTGTTTCATGATATGTGGGCCCCACTTCCATTGGGATCACTATGGTACCCACTGAATCATGCTCTTCACTATCACAAATTGTGATTGTAATGGTATTAACATCCAAATATGCTTCTATATGTCTTAGCTTCTTGTCAAGCTTCAATGTACAAATATTCACACCGGATCCACCATCCACAAGCACTCTCTTTATCTTACAATGAGTAATGAATACCTCTATGTATAAAGGTAAGTTCTGTATAGGATTTTTTACGTGATATTTCATTCCGATCGAAGGAGATATAGTCATTGGGATTAAGATTTGTAACCATTTCTTGGAGGTTTGCATGATCTATATCTATGGATACTCTTGATCCTTAAAGCATTTTTATATAGTATGTTCTTATGAGAATTTGAGATTTTGAGAAGGTCTAAAATCAAGATATTATCTGTGGTTTTCTCTAATTGTTCTAATAAGGCATACAAACCTTCCTGAGGAATAATTAGTGGAGGTTCTAGGATCACTAAGTGAGCACATCGCGTTCCCACAACGTAACTGTTACTTAAGATCCTAATAGTGTTTACTATTATCATGAAATTAAAACACCCCCGAATGGTTTGATAGTAGTGGATGGGGGAATTCAGTGTAACTTGTGTAGCATTGGGTCATCTCTCAAGATGTGGGACTTGCGGGCTTAAGATAACCCTCCAGAGAAAGTTGGTTCTTGCTCCTAAACTAACTGCCACAAGCTACTCTTAGTGTAGGAAAAAACTATGTAATCCTAATCTAACCTTCCAAGGGACGAGGGAGAGAGGAGTACATGAAAATAAATCTTACACTAACAACGGTGATACACCAGAAAAGGAGGGTATGAGAATAGTCCCCAATGTGTGAAAATGCAAGAAAAAATATAGATTAGAGAGAGTGATAAAAGTTATCCAGTTTAATAACAACACTCACAACACCTTTCCATGCAAACACAATAACAATGAATCCTTGGAATAGCACAGAGTAGACACAAACTTCTGGAATAAAATTAGAGAGGCAAGGAGAATGCAAATAAAAACACCAAGGGAAAATACATCCAAAAACTTGCATCTATTACTTCATTAATATGCATAGTCAAAACTATTACAAAGGGAAGGCTTGGATTTCCATGAAAGGTGTCCACTATAAAGGCCTACAGCACATTGGCTTCATAAAACCAAAATGAAAGAGTTTTAATATTTAAATTATCCTCCCTATTCAATGAGCCCAACACTTCAATTCATAGGATTTTAAGAGAAGAGAGAGAGACGATGTAATTCCTGAAATTCCTTTTCTCATAAATTGCAAGTCATGATAAATGAGTGTGGTTGGTGGTTTTGGACCTATAAAAGCAATCTCAAGGTTCCCCCATAACTTGCAACAGTGAATAATGATTGCCCATGCTCATTAAATACTTCTCCAACTACTTTTCAACAACTGAATAGAAATTGGATCTTTTTCCTTAAATATATCCATCAAAACTTTATCAATTTCTACATTTCTTTATTTTTGTGCATCATTCTCAGAACCACGATTCCAACTAGACCAATTTTGTGAAAATTTGTTGAAAATTTCTCAAGTTATGACCCTCTGAGTTTGAGAAGCTATTTTGAATTTGCCAAGGATTTTTTTACATTTTACGGGACTGAACATTTAATATTTTGGAGATGGAGATGTTTATTTTATTTTTTATCCACATATTCTCATTAAACTTAAGAAATCCTATTTTTGTGGTGTAAAGGATGTCAAGCCCTTTCTGAAAAGTTTAATTTTGTCAAAATCAGAGCTTCAAATCAAAATTTATGCCCATTTGAAGGTTTGGGGGGTGGGTGTCCCACGCGGGCTCTCATAATCTACACTAAACCACTTTCCCTTTGCATTGTGGGTATCATGGCATTTTTAGTGAATTCATGACACTAAGGTACAAGCACCGCTTGTGCAAACGGGACCCAATTTTCCTACAATGCACTCTGTCTCCATGATGTGTGGCAAGGTCCCCGTAGTACTTGAACCGCCCGGGCCCCCAAACTTCTTCCTTTTCCACAATAAATTGAATCTGCTTCAATTCCTTTATGAATCTGGGAAATTAGGATTTCGGGGAATTAATGGCCTGATTGAACTTGTGCTGCCTGATCTGTGAACTTCCACCTTTTCCACAATACATTGAATCCACTTCAATTCCTTTGTGAATCGGGTAAATTAGGTTTTCAAGGAACTCATGGCCCGATGGAACTTGTGATGCCTGGGCCGTCGGGACCCAATTTATCTGTGAATCATTGTTTCCTTATCATTTTTAAACCCAATTCGAGGATGAGGAACCCTAATTCCATTCAAAGTTGCTCCACCTGAAGGCCCCAGAACCATAATACAATAAAATAGGGCCTTTTCCCCATTTATGTAAAGCTCTCATAATCTGCATTAAACCACTTTCCCTTTGCATTGTGGGGGTTTTTCAGTGAATTCATGGCACTAAGGTATAAGCGTCGCTTGCGCCGACGGGACCCCAATTTTCCTACAATGTACTTTGTCTCCTTTATGTGTGGTAATTTCACCTCCATCAGGACCTTGTCCTGATTCAGGTGAATCCAACTCAATCTTTCCTTCTTTAATAAGGTCTTGAATGAAATGTCATAATTTCAAACATCTATCATTCTTGTGTCCTTTAACACGGTGAAAGTCACAGTATTTGTTTTCTTTTAACAATATTGGTTTTTGGTGCATTATCTGGATAAGGAAATTTTACGGATGGATATTGTACCATGTTTAGAGCATCTAAATGTTTAAGGGTAATAGATAATGATTATGTTAAAGGTGTAAATGTTCATTTCAGGGCCACTTTTGGGTGAGGTTGTTTTGTAAGATTCAAGAGCGTACTATTTTATACAGCTTGGAATCTTTTGGAGTCTGTGATGCCATCTCCAATGAAATTATTTTTCTTATTGCATAACTTGAGTTTCTCTATGGTTTTTTGACTCATGTTTATCTTTTGAAAAGGGTTTGATCGTTCCCTTTTCTATGAGAGAGCCTTCTCAATTTGGTTTCCCTTCTTAATAAATTCTTCAAAGTTAGTGACACAATGCATTTTTAGATGAATTGATTCAAATTTGGAACAAATATGCTAACCATTTGCTTTTTTGGAATGGGACAAGGGAAACGACTTGCTAACCCCCGCCATCACTACAAGAAACTAGTCAAGGTCTCATTCGGTTTTTGTTTTTGCTTTACAAAGAGATACCATGGAAATTTGACTCTCCATGTTAAAGGAGAAATGGCGCACAAAATTTTCAGCTAGCACATGCCATGTTGTGATCATTCCTTTAGGTATGTGGAGGAAGCATTCTAGCGTTTTTCTTCCTAAGCTACGAGGGAAAAAACGTATGAGATAGTTGTTGCTAAAATCTACCTCCTAGAAAGCCATGTAGAAGTATTTAATATGATCATAAGGATCACCTTTACCTTTATAGTTATCAAATTTAGGACAATCAAAGTTTTTTAGGGAATGACACTCGTAACATGTCTATGTCGAAGGGATAAGGGCATAGTTCTTCATATTGGTACTTTTTACTATGATCTACATTAATTTATGGGAGAGTTGTGAGCATGTTATTCATAGATTGCAAATATTTTGTAATGAGTTTATATTTCATAGGGGTTGATAGTCTATTCAGTCGAGTAACCTTTAATATTTCATCGTCGTAAGGTTCGGTGTAAAATTCACGAGATTTGGATTTAATTTTTTCCTTAAGTGTACTATTGCTCGAGGAATCTAAGTTTGATAACTTTTGACTAATCTTCAATATCTATCTTTGTATAACCTCTTCTTTGATTTAAGGGCCATCGTATTTGTCATATTGAGGAGGATGTAACTCCTTGTTTTCACGTTTAATCCTAACTTTGTGTGAGGATTTAAATTATGGTCTGTGCGAACAATCTATTTGTTTTTTTCCCTTCACTCTCAATGTTATTATTGTGAGCACTAGAAGTGGAATTTTATCCTTTGTCAAAAAGGATTATCCATGTTGATAAGGGAAGGTTGTTGTGGCTCTTCTGCTTCTAATTTAATGGTTTTGATAGCCACTTCACGTTCTTTTGGTAATTTGGCTCCTAGTTTAAGGACTCATGCGATTACTTGATCTCTATTATAGTATAGGAGTTCATAGAAGTGAGTGATATCAAGGGTGTTTTTCTCTTCAAATATAATTAGTATCGTACCCACTATGGTCAATTACTACTTCTGTGTCTTTAACCTCTAAAAAGAGGGGACCCATGTTGTGACCACTAAAGGGATAGGTCGAACTAAAAGGATTTAACTATAATTCGCATTCAACTCTTTTATATGCCATTTTTGTAATAGGTGGCATCATTAGTCTCTTCTATACTAGGTTTTTTCAAAGTGTAACGAAGGCATAAAAAACCTAGCTATAACATGGTATAAGTTTCCTAAAATCTCAATGTTTCACCAAACAATGTTTTAACGAATAATGGGTTAAAGAATAAAAGAATATAATGTTTTTTCCTAGATATAAGTCTATGCAACTATTATCACACAAGGAAGAATCATGCAAGTCTACTAGTAAAACTAGTCAATCAAACAATAGTTTACACCTTATGTTTCTAAACATGTAGTCCAACTTATAAGTGATCAACTCAGTGTCAATGTTTATATTGAGTTCAAAATAAATAAGGCATAAGCACTAGCAAGGGGTTGATGTGACTCCCAATCAAAGGATACTATGATAATTTTAGAAACAAGCAAGACCTAAGTCCTAAAAGGTAGAAATTATGCATGTAACGAACATAACAATACTACTAAGGTACATTAACCAAGTTTCTTGTGAAAGCAAGGTTTTAACACCGAAATAGTATAGATACGATACACAAAAAATGTAACGGCCACCACTCTTCAAGATTTGAGGTAATATTGGAAACAGAACTAAGCGTAAGTATACTAAGGATTTTCTAAGATGTGGGCATCTTAATGCCATAACACAGACACTTAGATCACATTCATGAGGAATGAGGCGTAAGTATCATCATTGTTTTGATGTAATGCGAACAAAGTAAGCACGTCTAAGGGAGATAAAAAGGTGAATCAAGCCTAACTACATCGATAATGTGTCTCAATATGGGTTTGAGACATAAGGCCTACTCGAACATGATGACATACCATTCACACTTTCAACACTTGCATTCTGACATTGCATCCAGGTCATGCAAGTAGACTAGAAAATTCGTGGACAAGATTATTTCTAGCTGGTATTTGCACATGTTGTTTCTCTTTTGTACCAAATGGGCAAACAAAACAACAAAGGTGTAAACCAAATGGTGATAAAACAAACTAAGTCTAACTTTGACATATTTTCACCTTACCTTAAGGTAAGTGATGAACATAGACAGAGTAACACATCATAAGTCTGTGATGAATAACACTTAGCTTCAACTTAAGTGGACTCTTGCCTTGTTTGAATAATAAGGTTTTGACTCTAATTTTTTTTTCACTTTGTTGGAGCTCTATAAAATATGATGGCTTGATACGACAAAGTGGGCTCCAAGAAGAAATGGCTTTCTTATGTGGCTCTCTCAACTAGGCACCACAAACATCCTCTGTGAGCTTGATTTACCAAGAAATTCACCTCGACTAATCTTGGAGTATCTCATATTTACTTTACCACTTTCAAATACTATGAGTAATGAATGCGTTCATGCATATATTTCATTGGGGTCACAATGGAGAATGTTTTGGTGCTAAAATCATAAGTAAAGTCTAGTCAAGTGGGTAAGGGGAGCACTTTCTAGTTCATCTACAAGGTTCCCTCTTGCATGGACTACTTTGGGGTTCTTAGCACCACCCCCTTAGTTGTAGCTTAAGGCTTATGCAAAGGGCATTATGTCCTAGTATAAAGTGAATAGGGCATACCCTTATGCGAACCTACAAATCAAGTGTGTTGAATATGGTGTGTTTTTTTTATCTTTTAGACTTAATGTTGTTTTAGTCACACACTGTTTAACAACGTATAAGAAAAGAGTTAGCCTTCATTTAGAATTTGATTCTCTCGCAAGCGATATTTGGTCTTTCAAACAAATATTATAATTTTTTCTTCCATTCCATTCAAAATTTAGTTGTTTATAATTGTATACTATCTTTGAAGTGGCGTTGCTTATGCCACCCCAAAGAGAAGAAAATGTAGACACCTAAAATTTGCCTATGCAGTTTTATTACTAAAATGATACTAATTGTCCTTTTCCCCATCATTTCAGTTATAATTAGTGATTTCCTACTAATCAACTAATGTTCCCCTCCATTTCGGTCAATTAATGACACTTTGTTAATTAACTAGCCTTTCCCTCATTTCATATACCAATTAACGACATGTCGTTAGTTATAATCCTCCTCCATTCAATTAATTAACTATTATTAGTGAATTAATTCTTTTTAACCTTGTATTTAATTAATAAAACTTCTTATTAATTAAATCCCTCTTGCATATCCTCCAAATTCCACCAAATTCCTCTTAAATTACCTTCAAATAGCTTTTATAAGCTTAATCTAGCCTATTAATTAATCCTATTTGATTAATTAAATCACCTCCAACTCCCATGAGTTGTTAATCACTTGTTAATTCCTCTAATAAAGCTTATTTCTTCTAAATCTACTTTATCCTTTATCCCACATGTAGTAGTTTGCAAGCTTCTCCCAAAATGAAAAGCTATATAAAGGAGTCTCCTACCTTATTTCACACCTATACCACACTTTTTCTAGTGATTACTATAGGCATATGATAAGAGCCTTCTCCATTGTTGGAATAGTTACTTCATCTTTGCATTCATTCTCTCATATTTGATTAGTAAAGGAAGATATAAACATGACTTTGTAGCCATTTTAATGAGATCCTTTCCTTATCTAGAGACAACACACAAATTGATTTCTTATGATCTAAATAGGTTCATAATTTGATAGCAATCATACATTTACAAGAGTAGGAATGGTTTAGCATTAGATGTTCATTCATGTTTATGCATTAGAATAGCTATTTCCTTTAAGCTATTATCATGATGTTCATATTATATGAGATTTTTTATTGGAACTACGAGGTGTTAGTTTCATTTAATTAGCTTAGCTAGTTTAGTATGCTCAATATATATATTTATATAGGTGAATATTGCAAATTATCTTTTGCGATAAAGGTTATTTGAATTCAAAAATTTATCTATTAGTTTAAACTCTAGTCAAATAGAACCAATAAAGTAACTTGCAACCAAGAAAATTATGCAACGTGGTCCTAATTCCTAAGCATAAAATTTTCCAACAACAATTTTGAGAAACCCAAATATTCATGAATTAATGAAGATTCACTACTAAAATTTTCTTAATTACTAAAGAGTGTGCAGTCGTAATGTAGATGAAAATAAGTGTCTTAATTTTAATTCAATTGTTTATAAATACACAAGCATGCTGTAGTTTATTTTTTTTATGTTTGAGTTTTTGTTTTACTAAAATCAACACCTAATTATGTATATAAATGGTTTTTAAGCCTCGTTATTTATTAGCTAAAATTAATGTAGTCTTAAAGGAAATGGTTTGAAAAAAAAACGCAAATCCAAGCTAACAAGCCAATAAATGTTGAGGCCTATGAATAATTCACAAGTATCTTTAGGTAATGATTGTACGAATATAAAGGTAGACAATACTTTTATGTTAACGAATGTAGTTAATTAACTACAACATATTGCAATCAAAACTAATTCAAATTTAATTAATAAATACAAATGTAATTGTATATAAGAAGCTATCTAAACCATAGAAAAGATCAATAATAATGAAAACATATTGACAAGAATTAGAATTGGTAAATTAATTGAGCCAAATCTAAATTGAAATAACTGGTGAAGAATAGGGCCATGTAGAAAATAATGAAAAGTTGATTTAATTAGTTTTAATTTGAATCAATCATTATAATGATAAGCATTTTATAATGGTCAAAATGTGTGGGATATGATAATGTGACTTGTAATAGGTTTTGTTTTTTATATGAAATTTAATATCATTTGATCGTCACAAGGTAAGTTTGACCATAAATTTTACATGTACTCCACTATCATTTGGGGAAATAATTACTGTTTTAACTATGAATAAATCTATCAAAAAATAATAATAAATTCAATTATACTATAGGGTATAGGGTTTGAGGCCCTCTTCCTTTGCAAGGAATTTTATTCCTTATTTTATAAGAAATATGAAAATGTAATTTTTTAAATCTAATATCCATATTAAAAACCTTAAAATTAATACCTGTCATCAATTTTCACATATTTATGTATTTAAGAAATCTGTAGTTCTATAAAATACTTGCTCCAGAATTGCGCTTATACATCCTACTTGAAAATTAACTGGCTTTCACAAAGATTCATGAGGCAGACGATTAAGAAAAAGTGGACGGTTTCTAATGTCTATAGTCAAATGGCGGTGAAGCACAGAAAATCAAAGCTAAAACCTTCATGGCGCCCAACCAGATCGAAACTTTTCCGCTTTTTTAAGTTCATCATCCATGCCAGTTGCCACCACACAAATATGCCCGATTAAAAAGAAATACATAAGCACAATCGCTTAAATGAGCTATATTTGAAAAACAACAATGTTCTCATCGCAGAAATCGTAAAAATTTAAGCAAGAAACATAGAATGGAGATAATTGGAGTAAACGAGGCGAATTTGTCGTCATTAGAGAATAGTTTCCAAGCTTTATTACCCCTGAAAAAGTACATAACAGGAGTCTCCTTCGCCGTGTCCAACACACGCTTTGCTTTTTAGTATTACTTTGCTTACACACAATCTCCAGCGCCTTAGAATCTCAATTTCTGGTATTTTTCAAATTTCTATGCCGGTTTTTTTTTTTAATCTTTAAAAGTTCTGGAACTCCGTAAAACTTCATATCTGTAAATAGCGTTGTTCATTAACATACAGAGTGGAAAGTCCGTCAATGGAGTCGAACACAAGTGTAAAAGACGCCATGGAATTTAACCAGACAGGGTCGGAGAAATCTCCATCTTCGGAAAAAGTGAGTGTAACCATTTCAGTGAGGGCTGAGAAGGAAATCAATGAAGGAAAGAAATATGTGGATCATCCCCAATTAGGGCAGTGGCTCCGTGCCGCCGTGCTGGGAGCAAACGATGGCTTGGTGACCACCTCGTCGCTTATGATGGGTGTCGGCGCCGTGAAAACCGACGAAAAAATAATGATAATGTCTGGCCTCGCGGCACTCATTGCAGGGGCCTGCAGCATGGCCATCGGAGAATTTATTTCCGTGCAAACACAGCGCGATTTAGAAATCTCCAGGCTGAAAAGAAACAAGGCCAATATTAAAGCCGGAACACCAGCACGGTGTGTCGAACCTTCGACCTGCGGCGATTCAGCACAAGCCTGGAAGAAAACTGGTTCGACGACTCCGCAATCTATTTCCAATGAAGAAAGCGAGGCCCTCCCGAATCCTCTTCAGGCAGCTGGCGCATCGGCCTGTGCATTTTCTCTGGGAGCGCTTGTGCCCTTAGTCTCTGCAGCATTTATTGAGAATTTTGCTGTAAGAATTGGGGTTATTGCAGGCGTTTCGAGCTTGGCACTTGTAATATTTGGGGTAGCTGGAGCTTATTTCGGCCGAGCTTCTCTGGTGAAAGGGGGTTTAAGGGTGCTCCTAGGCGGATGGATTGCCATGTCAATAACTTATGGTTTGCTAAAGCTCTTTCACCATACTGGAGTAGGAGACGATGTGTAACTGCGCCGCCATTTTTCTTTTATTTATTAGTTCTTGTAACATGTGTGTATGTATTTTTTTTCCAAGAAATCTGAGTGTTTGTTTGTGTTCCCCGGAATATAAGCTTTGTTTAGGCTGGCAATGGCGTGCTCCAGAAGTGTGCAAACCCTGTGTGCCACACATGACTGTTGTACTTTTTACCTTGTGGAAGAAACCAAGACGTCTTATTATTTTGTCTTTTTTTCAAATAAAACGGTTGTGCAGTTACGGCGTTTACAAGAATTGGACAAATAATTTATATTAACTTGAATAGTTTAGGTGTCAAATTGATTGGGATTTTATTATTATTTTGAGATTCCTGGAATACATAATTGGATTCTATTTATCCACATCAATATTATAATATTTTCTTTAAATTTAAAAACTAGCAATCGCATGTGTACAATGCAATGTGAACGCAGTATATGTTATTTGTTTTAAAGGGATAGTTCGTACTTTTGTAGTTGATGTTGATAATGGTTGTGATTGATTTTGTAAGTGTAGATATATAAATGAAGCATTACATTTAAAAGTTCTATTTCTACATTTCAGATTTGTTACTAATTCGTACATATACATTTGCATATATTATATCACGAGTGGTTGCGTTTTGCGAAGTAGGTTGTTTGAACTTAACATGAATACATTAAGACTTTCGTACACGTGTAGATTTTATATCATGAGTGGTAGGGTTTTGTGGGCAATTTTTTTGCAAATCTTATATCATGAGTGGTAGGAGTAGTTTATTTGAACTAAACATGAATACATGAAGACTTTCGTACATGTGCAGATTTTATATCATGAGTGGTCAATTTACACTAAACATGAATACATTTGATACCATTTTTTATAGTAAAATTGGTTCAGCCATATGGAAGAGTATTAGACTCTATCCCAATTAGAAAAAGTCAAGTTGGCAAAAGAAATTTGAGTCATAAAATACTGAATTTATTTCACTTGGCTCCCTTTTTTCTTTTCAAGAAGCTTAGACTATTTTAGATGTCATTTTCCTTCCGTATAAATTAATATTTTGTTAGTTGAACTTAAATTGATAATCCTCTACTTTTGGCTTGATAGATTGATTCATCCTTTTATTGGCAGAATCATCCCTATGCAATTTATACCCAGAGAGGTGAATAATTATTTTGTTCAAACTCTTGCATTTTCCTCGGAGGATACCTACTAACCACAAGGGATTTTCTCTTCTTTTCCCGACATCCTTTTCAAAAATTATGAAAAAGGAAAGTGTGTAAAGAAGTAAAGCTTTTGTAATGGTAAGTTCAAAGGGAATCCATGTTTGGCATTGGTTAGAATCCTTTAATTTAGATGTTTTTATGTATTAAAAAAAAAATACTCATCAACTGGACAATCACATATTAACAGACAATGAGCACAATTACCACCAAGTATACACTTCTTAAAATATAAAATAGTTTTAAACATCAACTTACAATAACACCATGGAACTTAAACAAAATTTCATTTCTAGGATTAGAAGTCCCTTAGTAGGAATCATCAATACCAACACTATCAGTCCAATAGATCACAGAGTGTGATAAAAAACATTGATCAAAAAATTATGTTGGAAATCCATAGAATTGTCAATGGTTATACAAGGTTATGGAACTACATACAAGACATCATAAGTCCTCAAAATACTGCAACATCTATAACTTTAAATGGAAATTTTCCAACAAATTAATTTAGATGGACTTCAGTTTGATACACAATGGTTGGACATAAATTTTTCATGACATTTTTATGGTATATATAGTAACTAAGATGGACTCATGAAAAACTTGTTATGATTGATATATTCTTCATCATCTAAATCTAAATGCAATGGTTGGGCATAATTTTTTCATGACATCTTTATGGTATAGTAACTAAGATGGACTCATGAAATTTTTTTTATGATTGACATTTATTTGTTGGTCTGGGATGATATAAAGGACATATATTAATCATGAACAAGGTTTCCAACATGAAAAAATATGTCCCAGCATAAAATCTTTACATTAAGATAAAACTACATAAAACTATAAAAACATGTTATGATACAGTTTGACATGTTATGTTATGATATTGTTATGAAATTTTATTAACAATATTTGAACTCAAAAATAAGTTACCAAGAAAGAAGGGATGAGATTAAGATTGTGTCATAGGTGAATTTGGTAGAAGATATCTCCTCAATCTGTAATAGTTAACCCTAAAATTTTTGTGCACCTAATTGATACAAGCTTCTAGTTCAATTAAAAAAATATGACAAAGCTACAACTTAACACCCACTTTTCCCGGCTCAGACTATGTCCTTAAGGCCAGGCTTCAGATCTTGTTAATTTTTTTTTTGATATGCTGGAGAGGCACCACCTGGTTTCTTCATCTCCACAACAAATAGAGAATTTTTCACTTCGAGAATCTTTGCAACAATATATAAATGTCCCTTTCTCCAATTTGGTCCTTGCATCTTCACTTTATAATCCATCTTTTGAGATCGAATCTTGAATTTTTTGCTCTCTCTTCAAGCTTTGATATTATCACTATAGTTGGTTGCATGGATGTGAAGCGTATCTCATCTTTGAATTTTTCCTTCTCTTCAAACAAACCAGTTAAATCGAAACCCTGTAAAAGAGAAATGATATCAAATGCATTGAGCATTGCTTTTTTTTTGGTGAGATTTTCCAATTCCTTTTCAGTGCTACCATTGTTGTTAAATACTAAATTCACATCAGTAAGGTTGCAAAAATCATCATCTTATGAATTTAATTTAGCATTTCTCAAACCCCTTTTGTATAATGAAACTTCCACAAGATTAGGAATAGTAATTCGTGTTATGGGATTGGGATCCAAAATTTAAGATTCTTTGATAGAAAAGTTTAAATCTCATTGAAATTCCTAAACATTATGTGAACTTTCGATACAAATCAGCCCACATTTACTTTTATTATTCTTTTATATTTGAAACATGTATATATAATGAAACTTTTGAACAACACAAGTTATGAGCTGACCTCAAATACATTCAAACAACATACATATGGAAACAAAAATACCCTTGCCTTTCAAAAAGAGCTCCATAATATGCAGATTGTGTTATCAAGTTATCAATTAGGGATCAACAATACAAAATAACAAATTCTATACAGATCATAGCCACCTCAATTCCAAGAAGCTGAAGGGTACAAAATCACAGAAATATAAGGCACTTTTGGTAATTCCCTTAGAATCTCGGGTCTGTTTTCTCAAAGTTGTTTTCCTCTCCTCTCTTCCTTAAGAAAAACTACTATCCTCTGGTCAAAATTTTTAGAGAAAAAATATCCTCAACTTCTTTTGAAAAAACTCCCATCATTCTCATAGTTCGACCCTGTAGTTATGTAAGAGGTCCAGGATCGAGCCACCGTAGGTCCATGATTATGATTCATGCCGCTATAAATCTGACCAATTCTCCTAGCTCGACCCTCACAAAAACTCACAGAAAATATAAGGCCCTTTTGGTAATTCCCTTAGAATCTCGTATTTGTTTTCTTGAATTTGTTTTCCTCTCCTCTCTTCCTTAAGAAAACCTACTATCCTCTGGTCAGACTTTTTAGAGAAAAAATATCCTCAACTTCTTTTGAAAAAACTCCCATCATTCTCATAGTTCGACCCTGAAGTTATGTAAGAGGTCTAGGATCGAGCCACCGCAAGTCCATGATTATGATTCATGCTACTATAAATCTGACCAATTCTCCCAGCTCGACCCTCACAGAAAATCACAAAAATTATAAGGCCCTTTTGGTAATTCCCTCAGAATCTCGGGTTTATTTTCTCGAAGTTTTTTTCCTCTCCTGTCTTCCTTAAGAAAACCTACTATCCTCTGGTCAGAATTTTTAGAGAAAAAATATCCTCAACTTCTTTTGAAAAAACTCCCATCATTCTCATAGTTTGACCCTGCAGTTATGTAAGAGGTCCAGGATTGAGCCACCACAGGTCCATGATTATGATTCATGCCACTATAAATCTAGACAATTCTCCCAGCTTGACCCTCAAGTATGCAAATGAACCTCCTACAAAATGGATCAGAGTTGTTACCGTCAACATTATTGAAAAGATGATTTTTTTCCCAACAAGCCATTAAAAAAGCTCAAATGAAATTTCCCCTACTCAATTGAATTATAGAATAAATTAAACATTCAGTAAATCAAATCTAATAATTAGGTTAATTACGCAGCTACTCTAGAAGTTAAGTGTATATTTCTGTAAAATAAATTACCTGCAATAGGAATCTCAACTATAAATTCCGTATAGTAGAAGACAACAAGCATGACAGATCACCCAAAAAATACATCGTGTGCAACCATTCCTGCATCCCTATCGTTATGTAAATAGAGAAACAAGATCCTAAGGTTTGAGCTGGTGGATATTCACCTCCACATATTAAAACAATTATATATATATGCATGCACTGTTGCGAGCAGCTAAGAGATTTAGGGCATGAATATCAAAATGTCAAAATGGAAGTCAAATTTAACACAGTCGCAGCAACTCCAGAAGTTGAGTGTATATTTCTGTAAATTAAATTACCTACAATAGGAATCTCGACTGCAAATTCCGTATAACAGAAGACATAAAGCATGATAGATCGCCCAAAAAATACATTGTGGGTAGCCATTCTTGCATCCCTTTCGTTCTGTAAATAGAGAAACAAGCTCCTAAGGTTCGAGCCGGTGGACATTCACCTCAGCATATTAAAACAATTATATATTTATGCATCCACCATCGCGAGCAAATGAGAGATTTAAGGCATGAATATAAAAACGTCAAAACGACTGTCAAATTTAACACAGTCGCAGAAACGTCTGCAAGGGCTTTTCCCATAGGGGGAACCCCTTTGGCGTAATAAATACAATTAAAATTAAGAAAAATTATGGAAAGGAAACGTAATCAAGAATAAAAAGGGGTGCATTGCAACAATAGTACCTGTCATGAATGCCTTAGCAAATGCTGAATTGCTATTCACGAAATAAAAAATATATATATTTTTCTTTCCAGAGGTTAAACAAATGTTTTTCATCCAAAAAGCAGGAGATATATTCCATTAACAAATCAGTATATAACAAGACATGGGAGTAGAGGTATCATAGACAACAGTCTTAGTAAAAGCCAGGATGTTTGAGGTGAACATATCATTTTTTAGAATACCAATTATAGGTCTGCAAAATCAATATGTATTAGTATTAGAGGAAATTTGGTAGAGGAAAGTTTGTGTTTGATTTATCGTTGTTGTGGTGACTGTTGTTGTGATATGAAGGAATTATCTGCTTTTACATGAATGTGATGGCTCAATTTTGTTAGATGACATAAACATAATAGTGGAACATTCATGTAATATATTTGTTTCATGTACAGACATTCTTAGTCTTACTCATTCAATTGAGCATCAATTGATATATAACATCCAGTTTATAGAAGATAATTCTATATCAATACAAAATCCAATATTGCCATCCCTAACATTTTTTGGGCTCAACCATGTACAGATTTCTTTTTATTGACACATTTATAATGAGTATGTGATTTAACATCAAGAAAAGCTCATGTTCTTGATGACGAGTCATGAACAGTGATCCGAAGAGCGTCGAGCAAATAAATATGTACACAATTGAACCCCGAAAAATATGTACAAGTTGAACCAAAATGCCCTTTAAAAAACAAGGCTTAAACACCATATAGGCATAAGTCTACACATAAAATGGTGCCCTTCAAGGCTAGGCAAATAAAAAATAAGAGGCTTGGGTTCGAGTTGTATTAGTATATATCACTTTTGGCCTCAATCTTGTTTTTTTATGACATTGAGGAAACTTGAGTTTCTGTTTACAACATTTTATGGGATCACCTGATTTTCTCTCTCTGTTGTGTGACAAATGAGATTCCATAAGCCTATCCGATTTGTGGATTGTATGATGAGGCTTACTCAAGATTTCAACGTTGTATTCTAATGACAAGAAAGAGGCAGAATCATCCAGAGGGTATTGCAAACAATGGGTAGTAGTTAAAAGCGGTGAATTCCCCGTCTGCCACTTTCTAGGCTTTCAACGCTATTGTCCAATTTTGATAAATGTGTTGACCCAGGTGTGGATGATCCTCTGGGATCATATAGCTGTCAAAAGTTATATACAGTCCAAAAAATTGGGCATCTTAATTTTGCTAGATGACACGGATAGCATTATTGGAGAGAAAATTGTTTCTCCTAAGCTTAAATCAGCTAGAGGGTTTGAAGTAATAGATGACATAAACACAATAGTGGAAAACTCATGCAATATCTCTATTTCATGTAGATACATTCTCAATCATACTCATTCAATTGAGCATTAATTGACATGTAACAACCAGTTTATGGAAGAATATTCTAGATCAATTCAAAATCTAATATTGTCATTCCTAGCATTCAGAGGATTATTTTTCTGGGCTCAACCATGTACAAATTTCTTTATTCAAATACAATACAGTTTTAAAAAGTAGGCATCTAAATGCCTAGGTCCTCAACAACCAGTGCGGCCCCCTTTCCACGAATGCGCTTGCAGAGTTAGAATCTCCAAGTATAATGGCCTCTCTGCTGGGTTATATAAAACTTTTCATTACATTCTCACTATAGTGGTGCGCCTCTTTCACTCTAATCTTATTTCCGATTTTCTCTGGATAATTGTTGAACGCATCGTCCCCACTCACTACGACATCCAGGTGAACAATTTCTCACTGAAATTCTCTTAGCTCCACTTCTTCATCATCTTCCCTTCTCCTACTTGCTTTCGTCACATTGGGAAAAATATCTACCACAAATTACACATTACTTATTTACAACAGTGTGTTGCAGACATACTCAATACATGCATGAATAGATTAGTACAGTAAATGAAGAATACAGTGGGGAAAATAAGCACACAAAATATTATATGTAATACATTTATATGAAAAGTCTTTGTTGCTGTTACTCAGCTCCTGCAAATAAATCCTCCATTTCCCTTGAGGTTGGAGCATCTCTCCTACTTTCACCTTGCAATCTTCTTCTACTCGAGCTGTGACAAGAAGCTCTTATTGTAGAACCAGGAGCTTCCAAGGTCTCTCCATCTCCAATAAGACTACATGGGGTACTTTCTCTGATAAGCCAGGAAACACACATAGACTCTCACAAAATCCATATAAAAATTCAAGAGGAAGCCCTAGAGAATACCAATAGACAAAAATGACACAAATTGAGTTTGACAGTGGAAAACATTAAGTAAACCCATAAGGCAAAAACATACCTGTCCCTGCCCTCCTGATCAATGGCGTTCTCCCCAAATGACCCCTCTATTGGAGTGGGGGTATCATCCTCAAAAAATTGTAGTTTTCCTGCATGTGCTCTTGTGTTATTCCGAGGCACAATATCTTCTTCATCATTGGATTTCTTTATTTGCTATTTTCTTTGAGCCCTACCAGACTTCACCTTCGAACATACCTGAGAAAAAGATGAAGAGTAAGTCATTGTAGATGGATCTCCTATGTTACCGCTATGAATGCTCCTATGTTTAGATATATTACTCAACTTAGTAGATTTGCTTTTGGTTTGTTGCTCTTCTGACACCGGGAATGCTGAATGTGAATGTGAATGTTTTTTCCTTATCTTTCCACTCCTTTCTGAATCACTACAATACAGTCCATCCCCCATATTTTTCAAGTGGGTTTCCTGTGGTGCCACCGTAGAAAATGGAGTAGTTGCTTTCTCAAGCTTTCTACTACGGAGCTCCAGATATGATGGTGGTGTATTAGTAGTAGGAGGGTCAACCCAGATCTTAGGAGGCTTGTTGGAAGTTGTTGAAGCTTTCTTATTTTGGTTCTGCAGGGCAAGAAGAGTCCTGGTTCTAGCTCTAGTTCTAACTCCAAAAGGGCTCTGCGAGGATACCTCCATGACTGAAACCTCTCCCGCTCCTTTGGCCTTTCTCATGTACTTTCCCATTCTTGAATCCCGTGGGGTAGCCACGGTTAGACCCAAAACTACTGTCAAACCCAATGCTGCAATCATACACAACTCTAAAAAAAGTTACACATATAAATCATCTTAGCACACCATACCTAGCAACAGCCAAATTTATTTCTCCTACTACAGTCCAAAGGAAAAACACAAAAGCCAGAGTTTTCAGTGATTTGGGTATCTCTTCTGCAACTCACAGTCTGCCCAAAAAAAAGTAGTTCAACAAAGTATGTGTCTCTTTAGTAGCAACAAGATGTCAAAAACATCAGCTCGGGAAAGTGGTTTCCTCCAACACAAAAACAAAAAAATTCGCTTCACCAAAGTGGGTACCTCCCCCCAAGAGAAAAAAAAATCAGTTGAGCATACTAGTAGCTAAGGAGGCCATTAATAAACATAAACTCAGCAGAATATTGTGAGGATGGAAGCAGCTATTTGTATTTTGAAGAGCTAAACGAGGAAATATGGAGGGGTTGGTGTGCTATATTAAGGGAAAGGCCGTTATGAATGATGATGTGGGGAAAAGCGGGAGAAAAATAGACAAGGGGACGAGAATGAAGCTAAAAAAAGAGACAGCAGAGAGTGTACGACTGCCATAGAGAGGGGGAAGTTTGAATATGTAACAGGAGGCACGAGTGTACTGATGAATCCCCTGACACACTACAAAAATATTTGTAAGAGAAAAGAGCAGATTCAGTTTGTGGAGTGTCCCTGTGGTTGACACCGCTTTCAAAAGTAGCAGCCCAGGAATCTCTATGAGTGGGGAAATTGGCCTGGAGATCGAACATCTTATTGATGATTGCTCGGATGGAGGAATGCTCATACTCATCTCTGGTATGGAATAATAGAACAGGTCTGAAACCCCTGCAACAATGCAAGAGGAAAAGCCTAAGTGCAGCCAAATAAAGGTCATGCATACAGCCAAATGTCGATAGTATAGATGAACAAGAGTTAGTCAAAACAAATAAACTGGTAATAAAATATGCGGCTCACAATGAAGGGAAAAACAACACTCATCAAAAGCAAAGGAAATAAATTTTTGGGCAACGTATACTATAGTCCCAGAGCATGCAATTTAACCTTAGAGAAATAATGGTATGCGAGATAAATCTGCCAATCAGAATGCACCGCTCCACCGCTTTCCAACTAATCAACCCAAGCGAAAACAATAGTATCCTGCCTTCAGCAGGTACTAAAAAGATAAATTGTCTAATTGCTTTTATAAAAAAGATAAATTCAACATGTGTTATAGTTGAAGTAGGAATTTTGGTAAAAAGTATTTCTTTCTCTACTTAACTAATGTTCTCAATTATGACAATGAATAAAATAGTTAATAATTTTTAGTTTTTATCTTGCGGAAAGTATACGTATATTGCCTTCAATTTTTAATAAATTTTTATTTTTGCTTAAAATTTTGCCTATAGTTTCAAAACAAATTATATGCAATTTTAATAGACATTTATATGATTGGAACATGAACTCCCTCCTTTTAGTATTCATTAAAATTGAGGCAAAACAATTATGACAGAATTTGATTGATGGGCAACTAGAATGTAGAGTTTAGACAAAAATCTAATCTTCATTTATTATTGTCATTTCATTCATGGTCAAACATTTCTAGAGCTTTCTTCATTGAAAATTCGATGTTCACAAATAATATGTGTTTTGCCTTCTTTTCTTTGCATCTCTAATATTTGGTACAACATTGTTTCCATGTGATCCACATAATTGGTATGTTTATTTACCGAGTGGTAATTTTCCCCATTTCAAGCCTATAAAGAGTTTTTTGTTAATTAATGACAATAGACAGACTTGTAAGATTGAAATATGCTAGATATGTACCAACAAAGTTAAATTCTGGATCACTTTTGTGGCGTGGTTTGTAGCTCACATCCTAAAGGGGAGGTGTGGGGGGGTTTAATTGTGACTCTTGGATGCTTTCAGCATCCTTGAAGCACATGTCAAAGTTCCTACGGGATGGAGATGATGGGGTTGGCCCATGGCATGGCTCAAAATAGTTGAAGGGAGATAGTACATCAAGTTGTTTGCAAGGGCCAACTTGATCCTCTTCCTCGAAGATCTTAGATGAAGGATCCTCTAGGATTCGCCGACTTCCCCATAGTTTAGATAGGAGCCATATCGAGGATGCCTTCCAGTCCATAGTCGAGCATTCTTTCGTCTAGCCGGCTGGTTCCCCTAATATCTACCATTCAGATCAAGTTAGATTTCTATATAGGGGTGGTCAAATGTCTATATAGGGGCAGTCAGATCTCTTTATAGGGTTGGGTAGCCCATAACCACAATCAAAGGTAAGGTCCCCAGATAGAGAATATATAGGGTAGGGCTTGTTCCCTGTCTATGGGGGTGGTGACATTTTATGGAGTCCCTCTTGGGGGTTTGGGGGCGGAGCCCTTAAAGAAAAAATTGAGTTAGTCCATTATTTCTAGAAAGACAAATACGACCAAATTCTAATATTAAGAAATAAAATCCTATTGGCGTATTTCCACTCTATTTTTTAGGAGGAATCCGAACTATACTTTGTCAATTAGGTTTATTTATTTTTGTGGAGATACAAAGTAGCTCATAACGAGTTTGCATGTAATTTGTTCATCTTGAGTTAATAAAAAATTGATATCTTGCACCATGGATGTTTCTCTACGCACTAAGTTGGGGTTTTACCATGTAAATTTGGTGTTCGTCTCTTGCATGTTTGATATTTTGTATATTTATTTTATCTCTATCTTTGTGACCTGTTGTTTTGTAATTCAACTTTCTGTTACTCATTGCTACAAAGACTATAGTTTCTTAAAGAATTAGTGATAAGAAATGCATCCTCAATTGAACATGCTACTAGGAGTTTCCAAAAAAATGGAGAAGCATTTTAACACCCCCACCCACACTTACATTCTTGACATCAAGGCCATGGCTTCTACCTTGCCGACATCAAAGAATACCCCAATTCTTATGTCTTTGTCATTGACATGCCTAACCTTAAATATGAAGATATCAAGCTATTTCCAATTCACTTTTCTGCTATGAAACCCTTTCTACTGCATAATAATTTCTCTACATTGGGGATTAGATATTCAAAACCCTAACTCCCAATTTTTGTGTATGGCTAACCATTAAGCCTAGGTAATAAATAAAACATTTCTTAGAAGATCTCTAGAAATTTAACATCAGCTTTGTAACCTTTTTCCCTTTGCATTTTCTCATTAAATTTTACTTTTCCATGTTGCAACAAAATAGGAAATGAATTAAGGCATTGAAGATAGTGAACCACCAGTCTCTTAAATATGACCTTGTATACTACAAAACAATTCACACATTTCATGAAAATATATAATATGTATAAGATATTGTTAGTTTATCCTGAAAATTCTCATAGGATCCCAACCTGGAGTAAATAATGATGATTCTTGCATAGACAATGTGGCCTCAAATAAGGGCATATTCATTTCATGAAAATATTTCTTTGATCAATCGACTATCCTCTTAAATAAACCACCACACATATATATATATATATAATGGATATGATGTGTCTATACATCTTTTGATTAAACTACCCCATTTTTTCTACAAATTTTGTTGTTTAACTATATGCATTCATTGACTTTTAATATAATCCCTTACTGTTTCATAAATTACCACTCAAAATTATTGTTAGTGCGAAATCACAGCATCCCCAAATGTGTTCTAAAAATATGGTTTTCTAAGGCAGAATCATCTAGTGTGATTGCATAACATTGAACTTTCTCCAAGGTGTAGGACCTTGCAAAAATGGGAAGTCTCTCCAGATTAAAGGCCAGTTCCTATTCCTAAATTACCTGCCATGAGCTACTCCAGTGCAGGAAAACTAAACCTAACCTAATCTAACCATTCCAAGGAACCAAGGAGAGAGAAAGAGGGAAAAAATAGAGCGTACACTAAAGCGGTGATACACCAACAAAGTAAGTGAGATATTTTGTTGAGGGAGAAAGAAACAAAACAAATGGAGATGAGGGAGGTCAGACAAAGTAACACGGCCCAGATCTTCAAATTCACTATTAAACTCCATGAAACACAACATCTTGCACCTGCAAATGTGAAATACATGCACAGAAAAACAAATATGGAAGGGAGAGGCATGGAGAAACAACAAAACGATGCAAAGGGTTAAAGAACACCACAAAAGCACGTTTTTATTTCTCTAGAAGGTGCATAGACCATTACATTTATGGAATAGAGGCACAAATACATTTTTTAGGCGTAGGAGAATTCCCGCTCCTAAAAAATGGCATCGATAAACAAATTTTACAGATTTTCTCTATGCCCAGAATGTCTCTCTTAACTTTTGAGAAGTGCCGTGTTGACACGTGGCTCTCTTCGTTGTCTCCTCCATACTTAGTCAATTTTTGGACTCTTTCTGAAATTTTTCGAGCCCGAAGACTTTGAATCTTTGTCATTTATTCTTCTCGAGCCTCTGGTTCTTCTGACTCTGCTTGGCCTCCTTTCCCGACCCTTCCTTTTTTTAGAGATTTCCCGAGTCTGTCAAATAGGTTTAAGACACGGATTTGTGTGACTGAGTAGTTTCTTCTCTTTCTTCTCACACAGGGTAGTTTAAACTTTCGTAGGCCCCACCATTCCATTATAGAGTCACTCTGCAACCAATTTTCAATATTTAAACGTGTTTTCTCTGATTCTTTCTGTGTGGGGTCGTGGCTAAACTAATATTTTACCTGGGGGTGAAATATGGATAACAATTTGGTGACTCACGGGGACATCTTCCTGCTAGATGAAAAGACCAGTGCCTTGAAGCATCCATTGGGCATGGAGTCTGCCTGATAAACACGAAACTAATCTAAAATTTTGAAGATCTGATCCCTGAGCCACTGCAAGCCTAAGTGTATGCCTTTTCTATGTTTTGTCTGACCCTGAGTCTGCACTCTCAATTTTCATAAGGAAATCTTGGAAATGGAATTTATGAGAGTAAAAAATTGTTTTAACTTTGGGGCTTTCATCTATCCCTAAAATGGATTGTTTTGAAACAACTTTAGTTTCTCTGCATTTGTTTTCTTTGAAGATGACAACTATTATAGGTAACTATAAGTTTCCCTCCTATGAATACTAAAGATCCTGGCTTTATGCACCTTTTTAGCAATGCGAACAAAACTTATATACAGAGACCAAATCATACATGCCTCAAATCAGACATGCAGAGTGTGCATAAACACTTCTTCTCCTAAAAGTAAAATCTACTCCTACTCCTAAACTAACTAGATGGAAAGAATGCTAAACAAAGCTTGTAACTGGCAGAGAGAAGTAGCTTCCTTTTCTTGAGAGAGACAACCATGCAAATGGTTTGACACTAAATATAGCTACTTGTATGAGTGAAAAAATGGCTATAAGCATGTCCTCCACCCAATTCATCAAGGTATCAACATTACTGGAAAATACCTCCTCAAGATGACCTGTATTGGACTCCTAAAGGTATTGATGGTGACCCTTAGTACTTTGGTACTCATGCCCTGAAGTAGACATGACCGGTTTTGGCTTCTCCCTTGGCTCTAATGAAGCCAAGTACCTGATTGGGCATGGTATGATGCTTTGAATGCGCCCCTTGTTCTAAGTTTCAAATTCAAGAATGGATTTTTATTGTTGACCTTCTTGGATGAATGACATGATAAATATGATGACATCTTCATGTCTTTTTCCTTCCTCCTCTTTTGAAGAACATGGAAGATCAAGATCTTCCAACCTTGGTTCTAGAGGGCCATTATAGAGTGCATGATTTTTCACTTGAATATTCTCCTTCATGACAACAAGTTCATGTGCGTGGAAGATGGATGGAGGAGTAAATGATGTAATCTCCATTAGATCCTCTTCATTAAAGAAATCTCTCAAGTCTAACAAAAATTCTACCTCCTTGTTGTCTTACTGCAAGTGCTCTACCTCCTTCATGGTGTCCTCTTGATCTCCAACTTTCTCACCATGGTTTCTCTCTTCCTCAAACATGAAGTTTTAGAGATCAAACTATTCTTCAACATCAGATCTTGAAGGGGATGAAGTGGGAGGAAGAACTAAAGGTTCCCATGTAGCCTGCTGCACACTTATAGCTTCTGAAACTATATGGTCCTCCTCCATCATGGGTTCATCAATCAAATCAGGACCTTGAAATGAAAGAAAAAAATATTCAATGATGTCTTCTTCATTGAGTGGCCTCAACATTGATTTAATCTCTCCCAGCTGCTCCTCTTCAATGGGGCTTGGGACTGATTTTTCCTCCTCTTGTTCTTGCTCTTCTACTGCTTGCAAATTCATCCTCAGCCACCGCCGGTTATTTAATCTTGACCTCCTCTATTGGCTTTACCATCAAGGGGATATTTGTAAACCCAAATTTGGTAGCCTAAATCTTCATATTGTCTGTCATTTCTTTTCTATTGGGATCCTCTTCTTGTTCTCTCTCTTGACTAGATTCTTGAGTCTCTTCCCAACATGGGCCTTGGGAAAGCAAGAGGAGTGGCAAGTTGGGGTTCAACCATCTTTACAATTGTTTTTGGTGGGAAGGGAGGTGAAACTTCTTGTTTGTTTGGAGGGGATGAATATTTGGAAGGGAAAAGGATAGAAGAACTGAGATGAGGTGGAAGACTAGGAGATGGAGAAATGAAATCAACACTTGGGGTAGCAAGTAAGGGGCTTGACTCTTGCCTCTCCTGAAATGATAAAGATTGAGGAAGAGACAATGAAAGACAGGGAGTTGGTGATTGAATTACCCATTGACAAGGTTGTCTCGCACTTTTCTCATAAGCTTTAATGTCATCAATCCACTGTGTAAGCTGAGGTAATACTTAAACCATGAAGTCAAGCTTCTCTTGAGCGCTGTAATGTCTTGGAAAAGGGCCTTCCCATGGACAAGGTTCCTTGCAACCAATCTTGAATGCCTTCATTTGTGCTATGCCCCTTGACTAAACCATGTCAGCCTCCATTTTTTGGATCTTCTCTAGTAGACCAACATCTTCCATTTGGTTATTGTCATTAAATACATATCCCTGTCCCTGATAATCTTCATGGCCAAAATAGTTTTGGCATTGCTGCTGTGGATAGGTTTAGTGATTTTGAATCTGCTCTTAATGCTGATTTGGAGGAGTTGTGAAAAGCATTGGAGGTGGAATGTACTAATTTTGTTGCAAGTGTGAGTTCCATGAAGGGAATGAAGTCATGATTGCACAACCTTATGAAATGGGAGAAAATGAAAGAGATGGAAGAAGAAAATGGATTAAAATGAGTGGAAATGGATGGAAAAGGTCTGCAACTCAGAGAATGCATTTTTGACTAGATGGAGTCGCCAAATGTGCTTGCATCTACCTCAAGAGGCTGAATCTAACCAGGAACACATCAACTTCATGAAATAAAGTGAATACCTCTAGCCCACCAGGTGTTCCAAAACTATTAGTGGTACATGGTGGTCTGAGATTAGTTATTTTTGCCGAGATACTAAGAGAAGATGAAATATCTAACCCTAGTGTCCCTATCGAGCGTGCCAAAAATGTTAGTTCAAAATCACAACACCCCCAAATGAGTCATGGATCTACTTTTCTAAGGTAGGGTCATTTGGTGTGATTTGCATAACATTTGATCATTCCCTAAGCTGTGGGACTTGCGAATGGGAATGATCCTCCAAAGAAGGTTGGTTCCTCTTTCCTAATTTACCTGCCATAAGCTATTCTAGTGTGGGCAAGATAATCTAATCCTAATATAACCATTCCAAGGAACCAAGGAGAGAGAAAGAGGGAAAAAATAGAGCCTACACTAAAGTGGTGATACACCAGCAAAGGAAGTGAGATATTCTGTTGAGGGAGAAAGAAACAAAAAAAATAGAGATGAGGGAGGTCAGACAGAAGTAACATAGACTAGATCTTTAAATTCGCCATTAGACTCCATGAAACACAACATCCTGCGCCTATAAATGTGAAATACATGCACAGAAAAACAAATATGGAAGGGACAGGCATGGAGAAACAACAAAATGATGAAAAGGGTTGAAAAACACATCAAAAACATGTTTTTTAATTACTCTAAAAGGTGCATAAACCATTACTTTTCTTGAATAGAGGAAAAAATACTTTTTACAGGCATAGGAGAAGGTTTGACTACTCAAAAATGGCGTTGAGAAAAAAAATTGACAGAGTTTCTGTATGCCCCAAAAATGTCTCTCTCTTCTCAAATGAGAAATGTTACTATATTTATACTATATTTAGAAAGAAAGAGAGAGAGAAGAGGGAAAAATCGAATCATGTTTCAACCATCCCGGCCTATGCATTGAGTCCTGCCTTGAAGATTTTAATGCCATCAATCAATTCCCCCTTCAAATCTACCCCAAATATGTCGATTCTGGCTCCCTCTATCTGTTTGGCATGTTGAAGAATGGAAGATCAAATTGAATTAGATATGGTAGTTGAGAAAATTGGATTCTGTATTAAAGTATTGAAGATGTTTCTCTATTTTTCACCTACCAGGGCCTATAAAAAAACATTTTTATCTTTCCATGGCATAGAAGATGTCAAGATGCTTCCAACGGTGTTAGATTTGCAATATTTTGAGCCCTGAGTCAAAAGATATGCCCCTTCAAAGTTTGCATTGGGTCTGTACAAATGGGTGGGAAAAACAATTTGAAAAATGGGTCCCCCTTTTGAGATGGGACATATGACACCCATTTTAGAGAAAAAATTAGATTCGTGGGTCTACAATTTATCTTTTTCCCTTTTGAACAAAAAATGCAAAACTCAAAACACTCCTGCAGCCCTGAAGCTCCTCTTGGATACGTGGCACCCTTTGGTTGGTCAAGGTATATGCTTCACCTTTTATCTCTGTGCCTTTTGAGAAAAGTAAAATTTCACCATTTCCTCCACCTCCCCACTTTAGTTTTGAATCAAGTTCAAATGCTGACTTTTTCCCTTTGGTGGAGTTGTGGCCCATTTTGAAACTTTTACACCTTTTTGGGGTAAGGGGAAAAAAACCATTTTTTCCCCCGACGGCCCGCTTTGACCCGAGACATGTGGCAGCACCACGCTTGTTTGGAAACCCTATTCAAAATTTTCCTTTGGAGGAGCATCAATTTGACACTTGGTAGCATCCGTAGGTCTATGGAATTTTCAACGACCCTTCTTATCTTTTGGACTCTAGGCTTTATGGCGAGCTCGTGCATCCTTTGGGTATCCACTTTTGGACCAACTCTTGGAGATATGTCAAGCTAACACTTGGCATAGTCCGCTTGCACTTTTATACTTAGCCACTTTTGAGGCTTGCCTTGTCCACCTTTTACTCTGTTCGACCATTTGACCCTGCCTCCGTTCCGGCCTGGGACACGTGGAGATGTGGCACTTGTTTTGGGCTCTCTCTTTGGATTCATCTTTGGAGGAGCGCCGTTAGGACACATGGCTCTTTCCGCTGGATTCTCCATACTTAGTCAATTTAAGACCTTTTGTTGAATTGTTTTGAGCCCAAAAACATTGAATCCTCGTCATTTTCCCCCTTCTTTCTCCTGGCCTCTCTACGGCATTGCCCCTTCTTCTCTAACCCTGTAATTCCATTGGTGAATCTACCTGAAGCATGTAAAATAGATTTAAGACATGAAACCTTGACAGAGTCATTTTTCTTTGCATAGGGTCGTTTAATCGTTCTCTGCCCTCGCCACTCCAATCTTGAGTCCTCCCTCGACCCTTTAAATAGATTTAAGATATGGAAACACTCTACAGAACCATTTCTTCTATTTCTTCTTGTGTAGGGTCAAATTTGACTTTCTCAGGCCTCTATTTTTACTTTTCCTGGTTCTGGAACACGAACTCATGGGTCTGAATCATTTTCCTTCATTTTTTCTTTATGTGTAGGGCTTGTTTTGAAAAAAAAAAATGGGGGGGAAATTTGGGATAACAATTCGGTGACTCACGGGGACATTTTCTTTCTAGATGAAGAGACTAGTGGCCTTGAAGCATCCATTGGGCATGGAGTTTTCTTGATAAACATGAAACTAATCTTAACTTAGAAGTCTTGATCCTTGAGCCACTGCGAGCCTGACTACATACTTTTTCTATGTTTGTCTAACCCTGAGCCTACCCACATGTCTGCACTCTCAATTTTCATAAGAAAATCTTGGGAATGGAGTTTCTGAGAGTAAAAATTATTTTGACCTGGGGCTTCAATCTGTCCCTCAAATGGTCTGTCTTGAAATGACTTTAGTTACTCTACGTTTGTTTCGTTTGGAATTTGCAACTGTTATAGGAAAACATGAGCCTTCTTACCTTTAATAGTTTAAGATCCTAGCCTCATGCCCCTCTTAATCAATACAAACAAAACTTATATACAAAGACCAAATCATACATGCCTCAATCGATACATGCAGAGTGTGCATAAGCACTTCTTCTACTGAAAAAAAACCTACCTACACTCCTCTAACCAAAACCAAAGGGAGCTTAAACAAAGCCTGCAACTGGAAAGGAGAAATAGCTTCCCTTCCTCAAAAAATGGCAGCCATGAAAATGATTTAGGATTGAACATGGCTAGTTGGATAAGTGAAAAACTAATTACAAGTTGATCTTCCACCCAAATTACCAAAGTATCAACTGAAGACAAAACCAATACCTCTTTTAGTTGCTCTTGCATTTGGATTGAAGAGATATGGCAAATTATCCTTGGTGCTTTGTAGTTCATCCTCGTGCCCTGAAATGGGCATGACCAGATTTGGCTTCTCCTTTGGCTCTAATGAAGCCAAATACCTGATTCAACAAGGTCCGATCCTTTGAATTCACCCCTTGT
This sequence comes from Taxus chinensis, assembly GCA_019776745.2. Taxonomy (NCBI): domain Eukaryota; kingdom Viridiplantae; phylum Streptophyta; class Pinopsida; order Cupressales; family Taxaceae; genus Taxus; species Taxus chinensis. The sequence goes on along the minus strand of CM034149.1, from coordinate 831,626,367 downwards.
TATGAGTTCCAAATTCAAGAATGGAGTTTTCTTGTGCACCTTATTGGATGAATGGCGTGAGAGAGATGATGAAATCCTCTTACCTTTTTCCTTCCTCCTCTTTTGAAGAACATGGAAGATCAAGATCTTCTAACCTTTGTTCCAAAGGGCCATTATGGAGTGCAGGCTTTTGCACTTGAATATTCTCCTTCATGGCAGAAAGTTCATGTGCGTGAAATATGGATGGAGGAGAAAATGACATAATCTCTATGGGCTCATCTTCATTAGAGAAATCTCTCAAGTCTAACAAAAATTATGCCTCGTTGTTGTCTTACTGCAAGTGCTCATACCTCCTTCATGGTGTCCTCTTGATCTGCAACTTGCTCACCATGGTTTCTCTCTTCCTCAAACATGAAGTTTGATGGATCAAACTATTCTTCAACATCAGAGCTTGAAGGGGATGAAAAGGGAGGAAGAACTGAAGGTTCCCTAATATCTTGATCCACACTTTGAGCCTCCGAAAGTGTATGGTCCTCCTCCATCATGGGTTCATCAATCAAATCATGCCCTTAAAATGAAAGAAAAAAATCTTCAAAGATGCCTTCTTCATTGAGTGGCCTCAACATTGATTTGATCTCTCCCAGGTGATCCTCTTCAATGGGGCTTGGGACTGATTGTTCCTCCTCTTGTTCTTTATCTTCTTCTACTGCAAACTTAGCCTCAACCACCACTCTTCATATTGGATCTTTGTAAACCCAAATTTCCCTTCTTCATTTAGTGAGAAATCACAACACCCCCAAATGAGTTCTAAAAATCTATTTTTCTAAGGCATAATCATCTGGTGTGATTGCATAACATTGAACTTTTCCCAAGGTGTGGGACCTTGCAAAAGTGGGAAAGCTCTCCAAATTAAAGGCTGGTTCCTATTCCTAAACTACCTTCCATGAGCTACTCCAGTGTAGGCAAACTAAATCTAACCTAATCTAAGCATTCCAAGGAACCAAGGAGAGATAAAGAGGGAAAAAACAGAGCCTACACTAAAGCAGTGATACACCAGCAAAGGAAGCGAGATATTCTGTTAAGGGAGAAAGAAATAGTAAAAATGGAGATGAGGGAGGTCAGACAGAAGTAACACGGCCCAAATCTTCAAATTCACTATTAAACTCCATGAAACACACCATCCTGCACCTACAAATGTGAAATACATGCACAAAAAAACAAATATGGAAGGAAGAGGCATGGAGAAACAACAAAACGATGCAAACGGTTGAAGAACACCACAAAAACATGTTTTTATTGTTGTAGAAGGTGCACAGACCATTACATTTCTGGAATAGAGGTACAAATACATTTTCCAGGTGTAGGAGAAGGTCTGCTGCTCAAAAATGGCGTCGAGAAACAAATTTGACAGAGTTTCTCTATGTCCAGAATGTCTCTCCTTTTGGATTTCAAATTTGGAGAAGCGTCGCGCTGACACGTGGCTCTCTCCATTGTCTCCTCCATACTTAGTCGATTTTTGGACTCTCTCTGAGTTTTTTTTAGACTGAAGACTTCAAATCTTTGTCGTTTCTTCTTCTCGAGCCTCTGGTTCTTCTGACACTGCTCAGTGTCCTTCCCCGACCCTTCCTTTTTTTATTTTATAGCCTGCCTGAGTCTGTCAAATAGATTTAAGAAACGGATTCACATGACAGAGTTGTTACTTCTCTTTCTTCTCACATAGGGCCGTTTAAACTTTCGCAGGCCCCACCATTCCATTGTAGAGTCCCTCTACAACTAGTTTGCAAGATTTAAACGTATTTTCTCTGATTCTTTTTGTGCGGGGTCATGGCTGACCCGATATTTTTCCTAGGGGGTGAAACATGGATAACAATTACCCATCCATACACTCACATGCCATTTTCCATATCCTTAGTTTGACCTCCCTAAGATGTGCATGTTCATTTATACTAGTAATTCATGAGGTCATATGTAATTACTAGGATGGCGTATTTCTATCCGAATGTTTACTCTGTTTTAGAAAATCTGTATCAATTTAAGATATTACAGTAATGCTGAATTTTTACAAAGCATCGGCATATTGCATTCTCTTCAGTTACTTTTCAGAGTAATATTGATTTTTTACAAAGTAGCTTATATTGTCTTCAATTACTTTTCTTGATTTCGAGAAAAGTGTTTCCATATACAATTTCTTCGTGCATTTCTTCATACTATGATTTTAAGGATGTTTTCTCTCTCTTTTTGGAAACAACGATATTAAATTCGTTACCGGAATGCTTATTTTGTCTTCATTTTACTTGAATTTGAATATTGAATAAAAAACTGCAATGGGTATTTATAAGTATTGTCGAAGTAACTAATGTCTACGGTATTTAAAGTAAGCAAGCCTATACAACCAAAAAATTTAGACATAAAACTATTAAACTTAGACAATAATATTATACAATTCTTTCGGCAGGATTAGCCATTATATGTTGTTTTTAAAATAACTAATGATTGATGCCAACTAAAATACGAAGTATAATATCAAATAAATTCTAAAATTTGTGTCAATCAAAACAAGTCTGCTGATTAAATCAATAGCTGAATGTTTTTTTATTAAAAAATGTATATCATGCACTTACCTTTGGGATTAAATGAAATTTAGTTTGAAATATATTTAATCATTATGAATATAAATAACCAGAAAATAATAATAATTAGATGTATTTAACCCAATTTTTAAATTATTATTATATGTATTTAAATAAATAAAAATTTAATGTTGAATATTTTATTTTAACAATGCATATTTCTATTAAAGTACATATTTTTCTAGAAAAAATTCTTATTTTTTAATATTACATTATGAAATGTTATTAATTGAAATTTTTGTTAAGTGAAATGAATATGATGATAAATCTATTTAATGTTTTGGGAATTTTAAAATCATTATGAAATTTGTGTTTGTGAATTCACATAAAATCAATGTTTGATTATGTTGTGTCTAATTAGATTTTAAGTTATATATTGTTTCGAGTGGGTATGATGTATGTGTTTCGAACAGGTTCCCATGAGCCATACACGGGGGAAAAAATATAAAACATACTAAGGATAATGAAGGGGGACTAAATCCAATGAAGCTCCCTGACCAACATAGGTCACAGGGGCTTAAAAATAGTTGGGTGCTCCCAACATGTAAAGTGACTAGTAAAAAATTGAATGCTGCATTATTGCTTTGTTTGTAATTATTTCCCTTCACTGTTAACCTTTAATTTGGTTAAATTGATTAATTTGATAAATTTATTTAGTTAAATTTGAGTTGGACTAAGTTTTAATCAATTTTACTATTTTAAAGTTGGTTTTGATTTTTTTATTGTCAGGAAATATTCTTTTTTGGAAATATCAAATTAATGATTTAAACGCACTTTTTGGAAGTGTGAGTAGGACAAGTAAACCTTGTCCTATACTCCAAAAACTCCCGTTACACCTACTCGTATGGTAGGTGTACCTTTTTAGGCCACTTTGGCCACTTGGGGACTCCAAAAGAGGACCCACTTATTTCCTTGAGATTCTCCCTTTTCCTTTTTGTGCTTTGATTGTGGTACTTTGTTGCATGTTGAGTTGATGGACATTTTGGGATGAGTTATTTATTTAATTTGGGGTGGAATTTAACTCCTTTTTATTACTTATAAGCATTGTATTCTTGATGTGAACTCTTTTGTTTTAATTTAATTGTTTATTAGTTTCATATTTTTTATCTCTTAGATTTTTCTATGTCAAATCTATGTAAGTGAAGTGTTGTGTGATGGTTAGTTTTGTGGGGATTTGATATTTCGCTCAGGTGGGCATGTAAGGGAATTTATTGTGCATGTTGGGAGTTGAATTGTATTGGGATTTTAGAATGTTTCCACTTGGCACAATCTTGAGGGATGATCCTTTTGCCTACTTCCTATTTTTTAAAAATTGGGTTCTTGTTTTGGGTGAGACATGTTGTCCTAAGTAAGTTATGATAGTTTTTTGAATGATTGGAACACACTGAAATTTGACACACAAATAAAACAATAGAAATTATTCAACAGAATTTTTTTTTATTGACTTTAAATTCTCAATACACAACACCACATGGGCTTCTACATAGATAAAATTAATATCAGATAATACACTTACACAAAAAATTGACCCACATAGACAACATGATAACACCATAAACATGTTGATGCCACACTTTCCCTAATGAACAGATACTAGCAATGACCCAACCACAATTAGGGTCCCAAGGATTGGTAAATGCACAAAACAACATTCCCATGGTTACATCTTAGTTATGATTACAATTCCAAGAGCATTTTTCATGCAAGGATAAATTCTCCTTTTTCCACCTACATATTCTTAAATTCATTTAACATTCAACTTACAATATGAAAACTAAACTTGGATCTATTTATCCCTTATGATAATCTCCATAACTTAAATAATTATTTTCCATATTTCAAAATGCATACTGAAATTCCTGATTCTCTCATTCTTATTTTAAGGTTCTACTTCTCAAACATTTATTTGATGTTTTAATTTTACCCTGTGTTACATAAGGGAAACGAATGTGAAATCAAGAAAGAGATCTTAGGATTTAAGGGATATTTACATTCAAGATACCTCTTCCCATAAACATTCTTCTATCATGGTATCTTTATTTTCCTATTATAGTTTCTATAGCTTCAATAACTTTCCTTACGGTCCATTCAACATTTTCACATCATAGATAATATATATATATGATATTTTCTGCTTGACAGTTTGAACTCACTCAAGAGAAATTCATATTATTCTTTTTTTACAACATGAACAATGCCACATTTGAAGTTAAATAAGAACTTAAAGTATTACATTATTCCTAACCCAAAATTTTGTTGACTCTTATACTCTTTACACTTATATCGCCGTAATTTAGTCTCACTATTTGCATTGTTTTACAGAACACTTATAATTCAAATGATACATAATTTACACTTAAGTATTCATGACTACAAGGAGTGATGACCTTGCAAAAAATAGCTCATTTCATCATCTCTTAGACACTCAATTATTAAATGCATGATTACAAACAAGACAACCCAAAAACTCTATGCTTCTTCAAATTCCTTGCAAGGGACATATTTAAATCATTGGGTGAGTAAATATGCATCGGTGTTTCTTTCACCAATAACCGTTAAGAGAGGACTCCATGAACTAATAACTTACAAAAGTCATTGATGGACAGTGGGAAAAATTATGCCATATGAGAAGTCACATGGTAACCCATTACTACATGCTAACAGGACACATTTATCGAAGATTGGGGGAAAGGGGTTCAAATGTAAAATCTATAAAATTTTATGTGTTCAAAATCCTTTTAAAGTAATATTTACAATCTTTGATAATCATACATCATATGTCCTTTACTAAATCACTAAGATACTAAGGAGAACGATTTCACACTCAACCAATTTTAGTATTCTTGGGTAATTAAGTAGTAGATGCATGTTACAAGGAGACATTCAATAATTAAATTTTACACACCTTAATAATGTCACAACTAGAGTGATTCAACACCCATATCTCATAACAATCATCATATAACTCTAAGTTAAATTTGATGCTTCTTGTCAAGTTGACACTCTTGATTGAGAGGAGTTAAAGGGGATTTACACTCATATCTACTCATGTGTAGGTAACTAAAATGTAGGATCCACTCAAATAATTTACATTAATCTTAAAATAATTTAACTTCACTTGATTTAAATAGCAGTTTTGAAATTAGTTGTGTAACCCATTTGTTATTAAGGAACATTTACATGATCATGAGACTATTGGTCTCTCATCCTAGGGAATCACCTCAAGAAAATTATTACCTAGTTTCACATCATATATTCATTTCACAATGGGGACAAGTGGGAGAACAAGAGGGAGTAACTCTTCGTTTAAAGAATCAAGGTTCACATTAAAGTTCATGCATCATGGATTCTGTTTCTCTCAACATGATGATTTAAACATGTTACAAGAAAGATATAAATTTTACTTTTCACCTAGGATCCCATCTCATGGTTACCCTTTTAAAAAGTAATCATAAATTAAAATGTTTTTAAGTTCAAAAATTAACTCTTAACATTGTACCATATAATCCCAAACGATAATCTAAAATGGGTGTTGAGTTCATTTATAATCTAAAGGTGACTTTTAAGAGTAATTGGTGATATTTTCTACCTAACCACCATCACTCTACACGTGTGTTAGGCCAAGATGGATTTTACATTATGTTAAAGGTTGGTATTCCACTAGAGCACTACCTTAAGTGAACACATCCTCCTTACTACACACATGACAACCAATCCTAAGAGGGAACCCCATACCCATGACAAATATTTAACCATGTCATTCCTAACTTGTTAGGTTCATGACAATGCCACTATGCAGTACAGGATAAGATGATAACCTCAAACTTTGGATTTTATTTCCTTAAGCTAGAATTTTCAATTGAGTTTAATGATTTAGGTTCACCCTGTGGTTTTATTTTTCCATGTTAAGAAGAATCACACAAGAAGGTAGTTATATGAGATTTTAATGCTAGGGGTGGACTGTTTTATTTATATTTTCTTTCTACGTTATCAAGGACAAATAACACAACACACCAGATATTTAGTAATCAATTTCACATTGAAAAGGACACTATAAGATGTCAAACTCAAATACATTTAACATTTACATCCAAACTTTTACAATACATAATTTTGAATCAAAATGAAATTCATGGTTAGATACACATTTCCCAAACAATCCTAAAAATTTGTGACTCATACATATTACAATATTTTAATAATAATCCTTTCGATATATTTAACCTCATCGTTTCTGCTACAACTTCATACAATTACATTTTTCTAAATAACAAGTTATGAATTCACTAGTAAAATCTTCACTTTCTCTCATGTCTTAGTTCTTACAACCACTGTATTGATCAACACAAGTGTTGACAGATCAACACAAGTGTTGGCATGACATTCACATAAATCTAACATAGTTAACATTTATTAGTTTTCCATTTACATAATTATAATAATTCACATGTAATAGAAGATGGTTAGAGACATATATTCATTTTATTTCATTTAATTATCTTATAGAAGTGAGGAGATATAAAGAGTCAGCAAAGAGAGAGAATAGAGAGAAACACTATTTTTCCAAAAGTCACATTTCACACAAAAAGCCACAAAACTAGAGTTTCTTATAGTTACTTATACGTTTCAAAAGTTTTCATGATGGTTTAATTGTCTTGACTAGGGTCCTATGACCTTATTTTTACATTTTTCTAATAGATGTGAAAATGTCTATATTTGGCTTACAGGCTAAGGAACCACATTCGAAAAATATCTTCCAATGGGATCAAATGTATAATGGTTAAGTTCCTTTATATAATCCTATATACAAATAATTGACAGGAACGTATGAGAATTCAGAACTGAGCTAACAGTTTACAATTTGCGGCTACTTTTCCGGTGACCATCGGTTGTAATTAGTCCCAGTTGCAAAAACAGTGAATTTTAGCTCGAGGGCTAAGAAAACTCGTCCAAAAATTGATTTTCGATGGATTAACTCTCCATGCAAAAATATTCCTACATGCACTTCTACATATGGAGAATTCATCGGGGTTAACAGAATTGAGAACTAAAAAATGGGTTACAAATGGCAACGATGAGTTTTTTGGAGCCACCAGTAATAGGTTTGGTCCTAGTTTGACCTAGTCGAATATGTGGCCAGAGGCCTACAAAACCCATTTTCCAAACTTTATAGAAAAATGTTTTTTTTTCCAAAACTAAAGTTTATAAGAAATTGTCTAGTAGAAATACTGGAGGTTTATGAAAGTAGAAAAACGTTCCTTTGCTTAGGGTCTAAACGATGAGCTGACAACAAAAACCAACCTTTCCACTTTTAACAACTCCCTAAACTGTAAAATGGGATAACATGGCTCTTAGAGGGGCGGAGAACAGAGGAAAAACATGATGAATCAGGGGTTAATCTAAAGCTTGATTGCGACTCCCCGCATAGTGAGGGACACAAAAGAAACGTTTCCATCCCTTTTCTGGAGGTCTAGAAGGTTGGTTCTGCAAGTCTTCGAAAATCAAAATTTACCTACTTTCACCAAATGGACGTTAGCTAGGTTTAATGGAGAACTCAAACTCAACTAGCCCACTCAAGGGGTCTGTAACTATCTAGTTTGATTACAAAGTTTCGAAAATATATGAGAAAGTGGGTTTAAGTCTAAGGTTTACACCTAAGGTTTATTTACAACGCGAAAGCTATACAGGGTGAAATGTTTTATTGTTTTGCGATACAAGTCTATTTAAAATAACTAATTGTTTAAGTATCTAATGGTTCGAAATTTTATATTATATTGTAAATGAAGAATCAAATTATACGAAAATTATAAAATATGAAGGTAAGTAGACCACGCCTGGAAAATATTAGTGTCCATAGTGCATGAGGTTCTCCAGGAGGGTTCACTCGCATTCTTCTAGACTCTAACTCTCTTTTAGCATTTCATCGAATAGTTTGCTTGCAATCAAAAAAATCCCACAACATATATCTTACCACATTCAAATCTAATTCACCTTTCAAACAAAACATTTCCAACGTGGCCACAACCACATAACAAGCTATTATCCTTGCCTACAACTGATGCACCATGTTTAAACTTGTCATAAAAACCAACCTCTCGCAAAAATACCATTTGCTATTGATCAGACCCTGCCAAAATTGCTATTTCCCTAGTAATGCAATAATTCTAAAGTCGTTTCACAAAACCCATTTTGTATATATTTTACAACCCTGACATTCCATGAAATATATTTATTTGGGGAATCCTGTCAAATAAATTCACATGTACCATGTGTATGTTCCCACATTTTTCATATATGCCAATCAAGGTACTTGCAATTTTCCTGATTCAAATCCCCCTTGTTTTAATAAGATCTGAGAATATGATAGAAAAGGTGAAACAGTTCTATGACACCTGTTGGTTGCATTTGGTGAAGTGACGAATGAGAAAACAAGGTAGAGGGTTTCACATAGAGGAAGATTGGAAGAGAAAAATGTAGCAGAGACATAATGTGGAATAAAAAGAAGGCACTTTCAATGTCTTAAACAATGCCATAGAAACTTGAAGTAAGATGTAAAATAACAGGGATAACAAAGTAAGTAGCCATTTCCTATCTTAAGAACAGTTGTTTCCCAAGTTACAGATCCTAAGTAGCAACAAATCAGAAGCAAAAAATTCAATAACAATACAACTAGGTATTACCACTGAATGCAGCGCATCTCCTTATCATCAATCTCTATCTTCTTTTGCATACAACATCAAACCATAGCGACATGAAGTAGTTATTATCTCAGAAAAAATTAATCATGTTGTAATACAGATACATATCCAAAACAATGATTTCGTATAAGGTTAAATGAGGAGATATTAGGATAGACTATTGGCATAGAGATCTATTTAGTAGGGTTCCCTATAACATTATGTTTGTTAATTATGACAGTGTAAAACCCTACCTCGCGCAGAGCTCTAACTTATGCACCCGCTGCCATAATTCAATGAATGTTACATTTACAACAGTTAACTTGGGTTCCATCGTTGTTGATTCCTTAGGATCTCAATTAAACTTATTGTATTATTTTGTAAGGAAAATGACAGGTATAAAAGCCACTTAGGATGGCCATCAGTCACTCACATATTTCCAGACAGGTCAATGGTACGTGGCCAGAGGATAAGATATAGCATGTGAAGTTGTGCTGTAAGATACAACACTACAGTTGGGAACTACATTTCCCTCCCCTTCTAATAGCATCGTCCTCGATGTGACCCAACACCAAAGCTAGAAGGACATGTAAGCAAGAAAGTCAATAATGACACATGTCATTTAAAAAAACAACTTGTCGGTACAACGTGACCACAAGGAAGAAAACTAATTTTCTCAATATATTCAATTTTATTGTTCTATGAAGATTGGTAGTTAGTTATATTTTACTTTACTACTCAATTAGTATTTTCTTTTACATTATTTCTTAATCTCAAACGCATTAGTATTCATTGTTTAGAATTTCAATTGTCCTATGTTCATGGGTACCCAACAGTAATTGGCCTCAAGATGTCAAAAAAACTCAACACAACACAAATGACCCACAAGACATCTTACTACATACTTTCATGATTTTATCACATCACAAGATCTCTAATTCCATCATGGAAAGACAACAAGTTAGTCCACATAATGAATAATTTCAAAAAGTTATGTCATAGGCATAAATCCACCACACACATGTGACTGACAACCAAAATCATCATGCTGACACATAAACAACTTGTTTCACATGACCCAAAAACCATGACTATACCCTCACAGTGCCAAGACAAGATCCAATGGTACATACTAGCCAAGAGGAGCATGAAACCTCAATCGTAACAATGCCTAACAAGACTCACAAGAATAACTCATCGACCAACATAAGAACCAAAAAATAACTCCATATACCTCCCAAACATCACAAAAAAACTCCATATATCTCCCAAAGCATCAGAAAACAACTCCATATACCTCCCAAAGAGAAAGAATCATAGTGCTAAAAACCAAGTTGGAGTTACTCAACAATAGAGCCCTGTCACCTTATTTCTCCATATCGGGTCACTCAACCATACAACCCCATCTCCTTTTTTCTCCATATCGAGTCACTCAACCATAGAGCCTCATCTCCTTATTTCTCCATATTGGTTCACTCAATGATAGATCCCCATCTCCTTATTTCTCCATTTAATGAGGCCGGGTCACCCTATAACCCTCGGCACATAGAGCCCTGTCACCCCCAACCCAAGTGGCATACTAACCTGTAGTTCAAAAAAATACAAAACCCTATGACCCCATTGGGGCATACCCCTATACAATGAAGCAGGTTCATAAGTCCAACCACTCCATGGTCAATCCCATGACCCTATTCCAACACATAATGACATTCAAACGAGCATAAAAATCTGTTTCAAATGCCAAGTGGAAAAGTTTGCAAGCCTTGGGCTAGGCTATAAAACATTTAAACTTAAAAAATAAATTCTCAAACTAAGCAAAGCAAATGGCTAAATAGCTGCAATAATGCAAAGGATTTTGGTAAATACAAATAAATTTATATGCCCAAAATTTAATAATACCTCACTCAAGGAAAACTACCGGTTATTTCAAGAAAAGAGAAGAATGTCAATTACAAATAAAATATGACTGTAGAAAATATCACATTACGATCACTACATGGACCTTCGGTGGCCAACAAAGGGGTACTCATCGAGTATCTGGCACTTGGATATCAATCCTTAGCTCACAAAAAATACATATAACTAGAAATGAGCATATCTCCATATATCTCCCAGCCACATATACGATGATCCATGTAGTCAAAATCACATAGGATTGTTTGATAGAAAACCCACATATGAAAGAGTGGGAGACACTAGTTTTCATAAGTTGAGCCTAAGGTGGTGCACATCCACAATATAATGAACAAGATCTAAGTATGATAAACATATGGAAGTGGGTTTTTCAGTCTACTTAAGACTCCACTTCCTAACTCGTACTAAGTTCAAGGTTATGAAAACATGGTCCATGCCTCCTCTCTCCACATATACACTCTTAATGATTTCTTCCCTTAGGGTCGTCTAGTGTAAGGTACAAAACACAACACACAACTACATTAGTAACACAATTTTGTTTAGAAACAATAACCCTAACATCTTAAGCATGGTATATATACAGGGTATAGCATAATCATTACTTTCACGGATTACAATACATCACGTTTCCACATAATGCACCCAATGTGCAAGTACTATACAATAGGGATCATATAATCACCATATGCCCCTAATTCACGACATGAACTATCACATATTACATAAATTATATGTATGATGAACACAATGAATAACATTATAACATATAATCAATTCCAATACAACATGGTGACACACAAAATTCATCACAACACGATGACGAAATCATGATACAATTCAATTCAATATACACCAATTTTGTATCATGCAACACATCAACAAACCTATATTTCATAGAATAACCAAGACACTCCCACACTCCATAATCCACAATAACATTATTTTAACACACACCAATGCAACACATCACACGTGAACTAGTGATTGAATCCACAAAAAAGGAGATTGAATACTCTCATCACAAGCATATCAACATGATAACAAATACACACTAGGTGACACGCACAAGATGTGCATTCATAATATCATAATTACAATGTAGGTCACATAACAACATGTATCAAATTACTCTTCACATCTCCACCACCACCATGCAAAATCATCACAACTAAAATCCCTCCCAAAGGTTTTTAGAGCATGAACCTTACTCTAATACCATATATAATGCCCTAAAATTTGACACACAAATACAATAGTACAAATACCAGAATATTTTTTCTACTTTAAATGCTCACTACACAACACCACATGGTCTCCAACAGATAAAATTAACATCACATAAGACACTTATGCAAAACATTGGCCCACATAGAGAGCATGATAACATCTATATACATTTCAATTCCACACTTTCCCTAATGAACGAATACAAGCAAATGACCCAACCAAAAAAGTGACCCAAGGATTGAAAAATCCACAACACATCATTACCACAATTACATCTTAGTTACGATTAAAACTCCAAGAGCATTTTTCATGCAAGGATAAATTCTCCTTTTCCACCTACATATTCTTGAATTCATTTAGCATTCAACTTACAATACAAAAACTTAATTTGGATCTTTATCGCTTACGATAATTTCCATAGCTTATAATAATTATTTTCCATATTACAAAATGCATACAAAATTCCTAATTCTCTCGTTCTTATGTTAAGGTTCTGCTTCTCAAATGTTTATTAGATGTTTAAATTTTACCCTTGTTACACAAGGGAAACTAATGTGAAGTCAAGGAATAATTCTTAGGATTTAGGGGTGGTTTAGATTCAAGATACCTCTTCCCATAAACATCGTTCCATCATGATATCTTTATGTATACTATTATAGTTAATGTGAAATAAATAACTTGTTAGAGTTCAATTCAAATTTTCACATCATAAATTTTTATTTTGATATAGTTCCATTTAAGAACTTATGTTTGCTTGAAAGTTTGACCTCACTAAGAGGAAATTCATATTCTTCTTCTTTTTTACAACATAATAATGCCTAATTAAGTTTATAAGGACTTCAAGTATGACATTATTCCTAACCAAAATCTCATTAACTCTTTATATTGTTTACACTTATGGCGTACTTTGGTCTCACTATTGGAATTGTTTTTAGAACATTTGTAATTCAAAGGACAGCAGTAGATTTACACTTAAGGATTCATGACTACATGGAGTGGTGACCTCTTGCACAAAACAACTCATTTTATCGCTCTTAAACACTCAAGTATTAAATACATATTACAAATGAGATAACCCAACCAAACTATATGCTTTTTTCAAATGCCTTCCAAGGAACAATTTAACTCATTGGGTGAATAAAACATTGGTGTTTCTTTCCCCAATAACTTTAAGAGAGGCTCCATGATATATTAACTTCAAAATCATTCATAGATGTGGGAAAATTTCACCTTGTAATGCCCGCAAAAATGCGACGTTCTAGGAAACACGTTAAAACCTAACACCTATACGAAAAAAATTGCAACTATTTTTTTTTGTTACAAGATAAAAGGTTACAAGGGTATTGAACCCTAGGGTACATTAATTTAATTTACACCAAAAATCTCAACTTTGCAAAATGATGGATTAGGTCTAGTTTAAAAAATTAAATATTTTTATTTACTTATATCTTTAAGGTCAATTATTTAAAATTCCTTTAGTAAGGTGCCCTAATTTAATTTATTTGGTTAAGTGTTTTTCTCCTCTTTAGTTAAATTTCAACCCTAAATATGATTAACCTCATGCTTAATTAATTTAAATTAATTATCCTATTAACTTAGAGTCCTTTTTATTAACTTCCTAAATCATGCTAAGAACTAAAAATGACCTTACACCCTAAGGCAATTAAATGGCCCCAATCACCCACCCACACATACTATAAAAGTTCATTTACAACATTATAAAAATCATTCCTACCAAACAAAAGTAGGGTTGATCTTCCACCCTTAGATCAAATCAATTATGACCACTAGATCCTAGTGTTCCCAACTAACCCTAGAAATCCTTAAACATTCTTATTAAAACCTTTCCTTTATTCTATTCCCCTCATTTGCTCTATTTTATTTTGTTAAAATTGCAGGTTGGAGCAAGGAAGCCATGGGAATAAGGGAGGAAGAACAACGGAGGATTCTACAAGGAAATCAATCTTAGATTAGTTTAGATGTATTTTCATCATTGTGAATTATTTAATCCAAGGATTGAAGGGAGTTTTCCTTTCCAAACTAGTTTTATTTCAAGCCGTTTGTATTTGGGGTTTTCTATTTGAGGCAAACCCTACCCCCATTAATATAAATGAGAAAGAATGTTTTTAATCTACCTTTTGTAGGTTTAATTACTTATACAACAAGATTTTAGCATTATTTGATTGCTGGTAGTTTCTTAGGTAAATTTGCAAACTTAAAATTTAGTATATGCAAATTAAAAGTTGCACATGCGCGGATCCAAGAAGTTATACCGTAAGTGACAGAACCACTGCCCAGAGTAGGTCGATGGTCTTGGGACCGCCACCCTACCTAGGTGGCAAATCATGAACCACTACCATACTGAGGATGGTTCTGAGACCGCCACTTTGCCTTCGCGATGGTTACGAGACTGCCGCTCTGCACAGGGTGGCAGTCTTGTTTCTTAAAACCAGAACCTATAATCCAATATTTTCAAATAAACAAAAGTTATTACAATTCTCTATAATACATTATGAACTTGATTTTTATGCACCTAAGGTTTGCAGTTTTGGGATTTCATTCCATTTGTTCATTTCTTAGTTAAAAATACTCATTCTAAATCATTATGTATTCCAATAAAAGAAAAACTACTTACAAGATCATTTTCATTTTTATTACTACAAAATGCAACATTCCCTATCTCAAATTTGTTGTCCCTTTAATTTTCACTAAAACTCATAAATTCAAAATAACTACACCCACTTTGTTACACTTTAAAGTTTACTATGCATACATTTTTAACATCTTACAACTTCTATATTTATTCTTTCTCTTTTACCATAATGTAATTTCACAATTAAATTAAAGTTTATTTTCCCATTGAGTATAGCTCATTTATTTTTATAACCAAGGACTTCTTTTCTCACAAACAAACTAAAACTTCAAATAAAGACAATAGCTGTATTTTCTATTTCACAAGACTAACTTTACAACACAAATCTTTCTGTATCTTTTTTTGTTTCTTTCAACATACATATAACTTTAATAAAAAACATTTGAATGCAACTTTCCTTCACAAGATCAATACAATGTCCTCCACTTGAAGTGGGAAATCATACAAGAATGTAAGCTAAAAATGGAACACAATATTATAAGTTCCTCCACTCTAAGTGGGAATAACACTGAGAAAATTTTATCAAAAGAAGGATTTTCTTAGGGACTCTAACAAAAGCTCCAAGCTTCACAAAACCAACAAGAGAGATCTCTTTCATGACTTTGATAGAACCACCAAAAAAAATATGGGGAGAGGCAACACTCTCCACCCAACCAAGATATCCAATGAGGAAGAATAAGCCATCCTCCTCATTTCGCCCCCCAAGCCCCAACAAAATTACAATAAGAGGTTATTACAACACATGGAAACAAAAATCTTCCACAAAATAAAAACAAATATTTCACAACCATTCCAAGTACATTCAAATAAAACTACAAACATAAGAATGAAGAACAACAAAACAACAAAATAAACAAGGCTTAAAATGAAAGCCAAAGGAGAAAGAACCTATAGGAGAGTCCAATTAAGCCTCCCAATTGGAAATGGGTGCCCACCTTAAAAACCTCCAATGCATATCTCAAATCCCCTACACACTTAATATGCGTCCCTTAAGTACCCCTTATGTCTTCCCACATACTTTTATGCCTCCCTAATAAAAGAAACAACTAATAAATGCAATCATTCCCTTGTCCAAGGTGGGGCACCAAACCCAAACTCCCTCCAAAACATGAAATAACTCTTATGCCTCCCTACATGAATTCTCCCTATACTCCCATCCTTCTCCACACTTAGGAAATATAACCCAACACCCAACAAGAATTTCAAAGAAAACAAACACTCAAAACAAGCATCATAAACACAAAATAAAAGCATAACATTAAGCAAGAGGTAAAGCTCCTACCTTTCCATGGTAGAGCTTATCCCAAGATTTAATCTCCAAGGTCTCTTCAAAACCCAAGAAATCACCAAAAAGCTCCAACAATCCACAAGAACTCCCAAAAATCCTCTTACTCCCTAAATTGCAACAGCACAAGATAATGAAGTAACCCCCGAAACAAGCAAAAGAACTTCAATAAATAGAAAAGGGAGTAGAGGGAGAGGTCAGGTGGCTCCATGTAGGATGCCTACATCACTCATCCTCAAATATACTTCACAAGTCAAACATTCAACCCCAATGTACCATAAATTGGTGGGTGAGAGGAACGACAAGTTACTTATACACAAAAATCCAAGCCCACACCCCACTAAGGATAAAATTAAATATTTATGTAAGATAAAGTGCAATAAACGTTTCAGCTTATTGATCTTTCCAAAACACTCTAATGGGGTATATTTTAGATCCCCACAACCCATAGGTAGGGTTTTTATAGCAATTTAAGAGGTGTGGGACAAGTTTTACTTGTCCCACAAGCCTTCTAAAATTATCCCTTAAGGCAAAATTCGAATTTCACATGAAAGGGGTAGAGTGTAAAACACTCAAGATCCCAAGCACTCAACACACAACACAAAATCCAAGAGCAATCTAGTCTAATAAAAGATCTTCTTTTGGTCACATATATAATTAGCTTAGGACTTAATTAGTTAACTTTAAAAGGACACTTAAATCCCACTAAGGCAAAGGGGAAAGAGTACACCATTTTACCAAAAATTAAAGAGAATACTTTACGATCACCAATAATCACAGTACTCAACATAAAATAAGAGTAAACTAAATAAAAGACAACGACATGAGCCCCTTGGTTACAAATTTCCCCTAACAATAATTCAAACATACACACAATAATTACACGTTTTCATGGTGATCTCTTGTTGTAATTCACTTAACATTCTAATGGGGTTGGTCTCTGAGTCCTACCAGATGTTTGTTGTGAATATATTTACCTGGTAAAACACAAAACTACCTCAGTCAGCCTCACGGCTGCATATAAAACATGTCTAAAATAAAATATTGAAATTTAAATCCAACAATCATCTACATATGAAACAAGTCATCATCTAGGGAAATTATGATATGCATTTACAATTTCTAATAATCATTTCTATTCTAAATTTCATCCACTGTCAAAAAAGATCACAAAATTAGTTCAATTATCAAGGCCTACGTAGTGTGGCGAAAGATATCGCATGTCACTAATATATATATATATATATATATATATATATATATATATATATATATATATATATATATATATATATCCATTTCAAAAACATATCAACATCAATGTAAAAATGTCTCTAATGATCTGAACATTCTTTATATATTAATCTGAAATCAACAACCCTTAAGTATCTCTAACATCTAATATAGATGTTAAATCAAAAAGCTACATATAATATTCATAAGTGTAGTCGACAGTATCAAAATCAATAACAAAAAGGTGTCGAAGGGAAGGTGGGAACTACATCCCCCTCCCCTTAGAATCGAATTCCTCTTGGAAGGTCACTGGAACAAGTGTGGAAAACTGAACTCATAGAAAAGTAGCATCCTCCCATGTAGCAGCAGTCTCGTCATACTTGTCCCACTGGACCCGAACCTGGGTCAATCTCTCTACCTCGAAGGCCCTAGGATCTTGCACTCTATAATATAGATGGGCTCCACCATCACATGCCCCTGATCTTGTACCTACAATGTGTTCCAATCTAATACATGAGAAGGATCATACATATATCTCCTAAGCACAAAAACATAAAACACATCATGGATGCGAGATAAGATAGGTGGCAATGCTAAACAATAGGCCAAGGGACCGATGCACTCTAAGATCTCAAAGGGGCCCACAAACCTAGGAGTAAGATTAGAACTTTTTTCATAATAGATAGGGATCTTATGTGGTCTGATACGAAGAAACACCTTCGTGCCCACCTCATAACTACGATTTTTCCTATACTAGTCTACATACTTCTTCTAAACGTCCTACACCTCCTATAATCTCTTCTTGATCAAAACAGCCTGTTGCTCCATATCCTGCAATAAGGTTGGTTCAAGAGAAACCCTATCCTCTAACTTGTCCCAACTCAGAGGTGTCTTGTACTCTCTATCATATAGTGCCCGAAAATGATCCTTACCTATCGAACTCTGGAAACCATTATTATAGGAAAAATCCACCAAGTATAAATACTCCTTCCACCTTGACTGATGATCCATAACATAAATCCTCAGCATGTCCTCTAGGATCTGATTTTCCTACTCAGTCTATCCATCTGTCTCAGGGTGATATGCTGTGCTGAAATTGACGCTCGTCCTGAGAGCATGCTGCAACTCCGGTGTTGTGATTCGGTGATAACAAGTTGATTTAAAGAAATATTGAAATAGATGGGTGAGTGTGATCTAGAGGATCCTCGCTAATAAACATCGATCTAAAATATTCTTAGAATTAGTTATTGGCAGTTTCATTGCGTGGAGAAAATCTTAAGATTTCCAACGATATCTTGTTTGCAGAAATCAGAGAACATATGCAAAATTTATGGCTCACTAAATTTTTTGGGCAACTCAGGAATTTAGGATTGTGTGCAGATTGAATGCATGCACACTCACCAAGTGGACCAATGAAAATGTGACACATTAACAATTTGAACGAAGGGTAAAATTTTTGTTTTAAACTATAGTCTTGGACACTTAGTGACAGACAGGTCTGCCCCACTATTTGTTGGCTGGGGGCTCTTAGTTAGATTCAACACACCCAATTATGGAGAGGTGTCTTGGCCTCCTTTACTTCACATTCATATTGCATTTCCTTTATATATATATGTACCACATTACAACTATTTGATACATGTGGGATATTTTTAACATTGCAATTGTAAAGGGCTTGGTGGATAGCCCGACTCGGTCGACCAAGTTGACCTATCCACCGATCCACCCCCTTATTTCTCCACATTGGCTGGATATACTCCTATCTCCTACGCATTACATTTAATCCTATCATGCATATTATTTAAACCTACCGCATATTATATTCCTTACCACTTTTTTTAACCCTTATATCTCCAAACATTGCACTAACTACTCCACACAACCTCATATATGCAAAGCGCCAAACTTAGTGAAATTTCAATATAGCGCCCACAATGAATGGTGGTAAAAATGGCTCTAAATCCAATTACAAATAAACATCTCCCATAATAGAACCCATCTCCTCACCTAATGTGCTCCAAATGTGGGATAAACATCCCAATATAGCAAAGCAACAACAATGGGAGGATTCAAACTCAAGTTGGGTTGGTAAAAAGATAAGTGCCCAACCAAGCTGACCACGAAGCTCAAAACATTAAAATAGGAGCTCGATTTTATTTGTAGAAGGGGCAAACAAATACTATGTGTAAATTTTGAAAAGCTTATATCTTGAGTTGGGGAGATAATTTTGAGAAAGTGTAAAAGGAGACTAGTATTATTTTTGGTAGGAGATCACTATGAGATATTAATATTCTTGTAGAAAGTTTTGTAAAGCAATATTTTCAATATTTTAAAATTTCAATTCAATTCAAGTGGACCTGAAGACGTAGGCCTCCAGCGCCAAACTCCGTTATCATGTCTTGTGTCGAATTGCTGGTGAATTTTTGGTGAATTTATTTGTTATTTCTCCATATTTTACAAATTACTTACATATTTTATTTATTTATTAAAAATACAAAAAATATCGTAATGTCTAATTTTCATCAAACATTGGTAAAATCAAAATATTGAGTGAGTGTGTGTGCAAGTTTGCTTTGGATTTTCAGATCATGGGTAGCAAAGCTAGTTTTGGTTCATATGAATAGTATTTGGATTGCAATTTTTTGTTTTGGATATTAATAAGGTCTCATTCTAATAAGGTTGAAGGAGATCTATAAGAATAGGATCCCAAAATTGGTATAATATGATTTTGAATTCCTATAATAGCAAATCGAGAGGAAGAATAATTTTTTCAATCATTCTTAGAGATGAAGGAAATGGTAGAAGAATTTTACCAAGATAGACAAAGAGAGAAATAAACTAGAGAAGGTAGAAAATAAGAGAGCTCTATTTATGATATTCTTAAAGAAGAAACTCAAAAGTCTGATTTTCCTTCACTAAAATTAGATATTAAGTTTAAATTTCTAATGTATATTAGAGAGCTTAATGAAGAGAAATTGGATAACTGGATTAAGTAGATAGAGGTATATTTCAAGGTTCACAGAATTGTGAATGATGAAGAAAATATTCATTTGGAAACTCTTTGGATGGGTGGCACAACACTCATATGGAGGGAGAGTAAGCTTCAGGAAGTAGATGAAACCAAAGGTAAAGAAATCACTTCTTGGTTTGATTTTATTTCAAATCTTAGACAATAATTTAATCCTCTTGGGTACAAGCAACAAGCTATGATGGATTGGAAAACATTAAGACAAAATAAGGGACAAAGTGTTCAAAATTACACACAAGAATGTAGGAAAAGGGCTCTAGTTCTTGGAATTTCACTAAAAAAACAAGAAACACTGCTTAAATAAATTGGGAGATTGCATAGTTACCTAAGGCATATGATTCTTGTTTTAGGTGCTACTAATATTGACACAGTGTGTGTTCAAACAACCCATTTAGAAGCACAAGGGAAAATGACTAAGGAGTCATCCTCTTCTTTTAAACAAAAGAAAAAAAATCTGAAGGACAAGGAAAAGGTTTGAAAGATCAAGGAAAATAAAATGGTAACAAAAATAAATCTCTATTGTTAAGAAGGAAGATGAAAAATAATTTTTTAATCATTGTAAAAAGAACCATGATGAGTCTAGGTGTTGGAAATTACATCCGAAAACTAAGCCTAAATGGATGGTTAAGAAAGGAAAAGAGAAGAAAATTAATATTTTGGTTCATGATCTTGGGTCTAATTCAGGGGATGAAACCAAGATCACGACCATGAGTTTTCAAGATAATCATTCTTTCTCTTCTTCCAACACTAGTATGTCAAATGTTGCATCTTCCTCTAACCAACAATCTATGCATGATGAAAAGAAATTGAATGAGATTTTCCACCTTATATTTATTTCAAAACATAAAAAAACTGATACTCTTTTTTATAGTAATCTCAAGCTAATTTGATTTTAGAGGAGGTTGTTAAGAAATTGGGACTCAAAACTAATACACACCCTAAGCCTTATCCTTTGGGCTGGGTTTGTGATAATGCAAAGCTAAAAGTACCTAAAACTTTTATATTTAGGTTTTCCATTACAAACAAGTTTATTGATGAGGTTGAATTGGATGTTGTTCCTATGGATATTTTTGGTGTAGTTTTGGGGAGTCCTTATTTCTATGATTGTAAATCAATCTTCTATATAGGGAAGAAAATAAATAATTGCTTGTGAAGGATGGAATTGAGTATATTGTTAGAGCTCACCATATAAAAATAATTCTATCTTTGGTTATTGCATGATAGATGAAAAGGCTTGTTAAATCAAACAAGATTTTTGTACTCATGGTGATCGAAGCCAAAGATAAAGATCATGAAAAGGGTTTTGAATATTGTGATCCTAAACATCGTAATGAATTGGTAAAAATATTTTGTAACTATAATGATGTTTTTCAGGATCCACAGGGTCTACCTCCCAATAGAGGGGTTAAACATGAGATAAAATTGCTACAAGATGCACCTCTTCCCATTATTGGAACGTATAGATTGTTCATGGTTGAAAATGAGGAAATCAATAAATAAGTGATGGAAATTTTAGCCAAAGGTATTATTCGACAAAATACATCTCCTTGTGGTTCACCAATTATTTTGGTGCCAAAGAAAGATGGTACATGGTGGATACATGTGTATTTTTTTGCTTTAAAAAAATCACGATGAAAAATTGTTACCCTCTTCCTAGAATAGATGATTTACTGGATCAATTAAAGAATGTAATTTATTTCATTAAGTTAGATTTAAGAAGTGGTTATCACCAAGTAATACTTGATAAAGGTGATGTGTTGAAAACTGTTTTAAAAACAAAACATGGATTATTTGAATGGTTAGAGATGCCTTTTGGATTATGCAATTCATCGGAAACATTCATGAGAGTTATGAATGATGTTTTTATACCATTCATTGATGATTTCATTACTATATACTAAGAGGATATTCTGATTTTCAGTAAGTATTGGGATGATCATGTTGTTCACATCTTGAAAGTATCAGATGCATTAAGGGGAGAAAACATATTTTTGAAGATGTAAAATAGTTATTTTGGAAAAAACATCTTTAATCTATTTAGGTTATGTTGTGGGAAATGGTTAATTGAAAATAGATCCTACAAAAGTAGAGGTTATTGTAAAATGGTCTAGACCTAATAATGTGACATAAGTTAGGATTTTTCTTGGTGCAATAGAATACTTGAGAAAATTTATTGCTAACTTCTTGTTTATTGCATCTTCTTTGCATGATTTGTCAAGTATTAGACAAGTTTTTTAGTGGGGAGGAAAACCACATAAATATTTTGATGCAATGAAAGAGAAAATCAGTACCACTCTGGTCTTGGCACTTCCATATTTATAGTATTCATTTGAGTTTGAGTTAGATCCTAGTGACTATGCAATGGGTGCAATTTTGATTCATAACAAACCACCTGTGTGTTACAATTCTGAAACCTTCACGAGCGTTGTAAGAAATTATCCAACTTATAATAAATAGTTGTATACTTTTTTGTAGAGAGTAAAAAAATTGAAGCATTACTTAATGGGAAAGGAAATATTTATACATACCAATCATCCGCCCCTTTAGTATTTCAAACAAAAAAAAATCTACAAAAGTTTAGACATTTCCGTTGGATAGAAATTTTGAAGCAGTTTCATCTCGTGATCAGGTATAAAAAACAATGTTGCTGACATGTTATCTAGAACTCTAATTGTTATTGCATTTATTCTTTTACAACGTAGTTCTTTAGCTCATGATAGTTATAAGGAATAGTATGTGTATGATTCAGATTTTAAAGAAGTGTATAAGGATTTAATGAGTGGGAAACAAGTAGGAGAAATGGATTATCATGTACATGATGGACTTTTATATCATTTTGGTAAACTTTGTATTCCATAAAATGAGCATGTACATACGATTAGGGAAGCTCATTCTTATCTTATTTATAGTTGTTCACCACTCAAAATTCCCCTGCTCTTAAGAAAGTGAAAAATTTAAAATTTTGAGTTTAAGTATCTTCTCTATTGTATTCCATGTTAAAAGTTAGAGAAATTGAGAAAAATTGCGTTTTTGGGTCATTTTGTGTGTTTTTCGGGCCTGTCAGACATTTTTGTCCCGCGTGTCCCAAGTTCAAACGAGCGCTCTGTTCCCCGATCGGCCGGTTTCCCTGAAGTTGTTCCATTTTCTGACCCGTCGAAATTTCTCGTCCCAAATGTCCCAAGTCCAATCGGGCAAGTTGTTCCATTTTCGGCCAAATCACCCAAACCGCGTACTTTGCGCTTTCACGTCCCAAATGTCCCAAGTTCAATTTGACAAGTTGTTCCATTTTCACCTGATCCGGCTGAGTCACGTGTTTCGCACACTTTCATTCCGCATGTCCCAAAAGACATTTGTGCGTCTTTTCCCCGCTTCGCCCGAATTGCCCGAGCCGCGTGTTTCACGCATTCGCATCTCACTTGTCCCACATGTTCCAATTTCAAATGGGCAAGTTGTTCCATTTTCAGCCGAATCGCCCAAGTCACGTACTTCGCGCACTGTCATTCCGCATGTCCCAAAAGGCATTTGTGCATCTCTTCCCCGCTTCACCCGAATCAGCCGAGCCGCGTGTTTCGTGCATTCGTGTCTCACATGTCCCAAATGAACCAAGTGCCATTCGTGCTTATTTTTCCCGCTCTACTAGAATATCTTGCTTATTCAAATTGATAAATGCACATTCATTATCTTTCTCTCTCCTAAACGGCTATATTACGAGCATACCCCTATGCATTTTTCACACTGCTTTCATGCTATTCTTTGCTCGAGCCCTTGCAATCTGAATTCCTACGTGTGTATTCCTTCCCTCTGTAATTCCTCCCCGAGTCCAGTTTGTGGCTCTGCCCTCCGGATTACTATCAATATGAAGATCAAATGTCAGGGACAATGAAGCTCATCATCTTGACTTTGGTGAGTTTTTGGTCGAGGATGGCTGATGCAGACCCTACACTAATGGCACAGATGATTCTATCATACTCATGTCGAGTTTGATAAAGAAAGAGAGAATTGCCCAGGATTTTGGGCTCAGTCTACAGCCAGCACGTCAATCCCTCATGGCAGAGACATAGTCGAGGCATTGAAGAGATTCAGGCAGCAAATTTTGAAGTTAGTGGGTCCCTCCCATTCATAACCACCTATCTTCTTCTCCTTATTCTTCTCTTCTTTTCTAATTCTTTTTCTCGGATTCATTGTAATTAGTTGAGGTATTGCGATTGGCAATCCTTAACTAATCTTTAGTTAAAAGAAGTAGTTACAAAGAGTAACCGATTTGTAAGCTATATAATGGCATCTTCACGCCATTTTTAAAGGGGGAAGAACTTGGCTTATTTTCTGAAAGTGTAAATAGATTATAAAGAAATCAATACAAAAGGGCTTTCCATTCTTTGTCTATCCGATCTCGTTTATTCCCAAGCTTTCATTTAACTTTGTGAAGATCATTTGTCTGTGTTATGTCAAGAAACTTTGTGTTCTGGTAGATGTTATTTACAGAACTTTGTGTCTTTAAATTCCATCTTATTTATATGATACAAATGATCTTGTTTCAATTCACTGTAACCTCGCATACATAAAGAATTACTCTGTTATCTATAATTCTAAGTGTTGCCTTTCTTCTCATTCTCCTACTCTCATTCCTCAATCCTTTTGTAATTGATGATCTTTATAGAAAACACTTTCGTAATATCCAAGTTCAACCAGAAAATCATGTTTTGTATATTTGTAAATAGGTTCATTTTTGAATAAGGGAACCTCTCCCATTAAAGATGACCTGTACTTCTTGTCCCCTGACTGTTGCTCTTCGTAAAGTCCTATTTGACGACTAATAGTTTTTGGAGACTCTGCTAGGGAAATCATATTCCAGTTCTATAATTTTGGATCATCCTTTGATCTGGTGACTCCATGTTTTACTTGAGGGAGAAGGGCCCTTGGTATTGAAGATTCTCAGTTTCAGCTTTTAGAGCAGCAGGGTTTTCCTTTCCCTTCAACGAGAAATAGAAAGACTCGTTCGACAAGCACTCCACCTGTTCAAGATAGAATTCCTACGGGTGGTATTCCTTCAGAGCCAGCTAGTCCAAATCTTTGAGCTTTGATTCTTGCTGGTGTTACAGTTCCTTTCCAAGCCATTTTTCCAAGAATGGCGATACCATTTCCCTGGGGTCATCGTGTCGGGCCCCTTGCTCTTCCTTAGCCTTTGCATGAGTTACCCAGAGGTAACCGGAAGAACTTTCCTAAATTCAAAGGTGATGGAAAAGTGCATCCTGATGACCACATCGCAGCCTTCATAGTTGCATGTGGAGTTCTGGGAGTTGAACATGAAGACGTCTCCGTGAGACTGTTCGTTGAGACTCTACAAGATAATGATGTTGATTAGATCTATCACCTTCCAGCTGGTGCTATCACTAGCTGGGACACCATGAGAGCTAGGTTTGAAAACCTTTTCAAACCAGAAGAAGATGTGCATGCCTTGCTAGCCCAAATCTCTCAGATAAAGAAAGATTCACCAGAGCCCATGAGAGAATTTGTGGCCCGATTCAACAGGTTAATTAATAAAATTCTAGAAAATACTCGACCTGTTGATCAAATTCAAAAATGATTCTTCCTAAATGCCCAATCGCCTGAAGTTAGTTATTCACTAAGAAGGGCTAATCTCACAACATTGGCTGAAGATCAAACTCTTGCTGTTAGTGTCGAGAATGATTTAATCATGTCAGGGAAGTTGAGGAGAGACCCTTCCAAATCTAAGTCTTCTGCTTCCTCCTCATCCACCCCTGGACCTAATACTGATCCATTAGTTCAAAAACTTGCGAATGATCTCATTGCCATAAAGAAACAATTGGCTCAGCATGCTCCCTATGCAGATGTTCCAAGGAGGAATTTTCAGCCCAGAAATCATTTTCCTGCTTCTCAAACAAGATTAGCGCTTGAAGGACCTCCTGTTAAAGTTCCTGTCAATGCAACCTGTGAAGTTGAGGAACCAGAGGATGATGAGGATAATGAAGCTTGCAAGGAATTTGTGGAAGAAGTTGATGATGAAGCAGATGAACTTGAGGGATCTCGATTCAATTTCTTCACCACTAAGGGCATTGATGATGGAGATGATTATGATGAAGTAGTAGCGGACATGAATAGCGAATCATTCGCTGTCATGACTCGAGAGTAGACAAATCAGAGGGAGAAAGTGATGCAGCCCCCCAAGAAATCTAAGGAGCAGCCGGCAACTATCCCTGTAATTGCAAAAAGAGGATCTCCTATCCCCATTTCATCTACACCAAAGGTGATTCCTGTCAATCCTACTATTAAAGTTACTTCTTTTTCCCCTAAAGTTGATAAACCTAGGATCTCAAGTGATGATGGCCTGTCTACTTCTGGGTCTTTTGATATTATTGATCACTTGAAAAAGACTAAGGTTCAAATCTCAGAGGCTGAGTATTATCAAACCCATCCCAAAGCTTTTGCCAAAATGATTCACTTTGTCAATTCCCATTCTAAAACCACCTCTAAAGGACTTTTACCCACTCCTTCTACACCACAACCTAGTCTGGTAGCCGCTGTCACCTCACCTAATGAAAAAATTAAACCATTTTATGTAACACTTCTCATAGCTGGCCATAGGCTCAGTAATTGTGTCATAGACTCAGGGGCCTTAGAAAATGTGATGCCTGCTAAAGTAGCTCATGCCTTAGGCTTGACCCTCACACGCACTTATGGATCTTGTTACTCTATGGAGAGTAAGGAAGTGCCCCTGGTTGGAAGAATTAAAGATGCACAAGTGGCTTTTGCTGCTTTGCCTGAGAAGAGAGTTTTGGCTACCATCTTAGTAGCAGATATTCCTCCTTCATACGGGATGTTGCTAAGTAGGAACTTTTGTAAGGATGTGGGTGGAGAAATTCAAATGGATTGGTCACATGCACTTGTACCTGTTAATGGGCAAATGAAGAAGTTGCTGCCTGAGAAGCAGTTTGAGTATATTGTACAAAAAATGGATGATCCTAAAGCACAAATACTCTATGAGGATATGGGTCATGGTAACTACATGATTATATCCCCTGATGAAATTCAACTCCCCAAAGTGTCACCTAAAGATTCTAATGGTGTTTGGATTTTAGAGTTTGATGGAAGTTGTTCCTCAGCTGGTTCTGGAGCTGGTGTCCTATTGGTGTCACATGAAGGAAGCCTACATCCTTTTTCATTCAAGTTGTAGTTCGAAAATACTAATAATACAACAGATTATGAGGCTCTCATTCTTGGACTGCAAGTGGCCAAAGAACAAGGTGTAAAGAATCTTCTGGCTCGTGGTGATGCAGAATTAATTGTAAAGCAAGTGAGAAGCCTTTTCTAGGTAAAAAATGGAAGGTTGAAACATTACCGGAATCAGGTTTGGGATTCCATTGAATTTCATGATGCTTTCTCCATTGAAGCAATACCTAGGGAGAAGAATAGCAGGGCTGATTCATTAGCAGTCTCAGGGTCACTACTGATTCCTCATCCTGACTTCTCTCAAGATAAGTTCACAGTTGAGATGGTTCATCGACCTAGTGTACCTGATAATACCAATAACTGGCAAGTTTTCAATGATGATCAACACTTGCTTTATTTCTTAGAACTCAAGGGTAATTTTGAACAGCTTTATTTTGAAGGAAGCGACAACCTGCCTCGTGAAAGTGTGCCCTTTGACAAAGCAGTCACCCAAGGAGAAGAAACGGATCAGGATGGATGCATCGATCTCAAAGGAAACAAGATTCCTAAAGGATTGGTGAGTTTGGAGGAACTATTTGATAAACATGATAGGTATGTAAAGTCTAGAGCTTCTACTAGACCTCAACAATCAGCTGAGTATGATAAAATTAATATTGGGAGTTCTACTGATCCTAAGCTCGTGAACATTGGAAAATGTTGCACAGCCGATGAGAGGAAGAAAGAAATTGATCTTTTAAAGAGGTATAAGGATGTTCTTGCTTACTCTTATGAAGATTTAAAAGCTTTCAAACCAAAAGATATGCAGTATTTTATTCCTCTCAAACCTGGAATTAAGCCTTTTAAGTAGAAACAGAGGCAATACAACCCCAAAATAGCTGACACCATCTTTCAAGAAATACAAAAGTTGTTGAAGGACAAAATAATTTTTCCCATTCACCATTCAACATGGATTGCCAATATTGTGCCTGTTAGGAAGAAGAATGGTGAGATCTGCATCTGTGTTGATTTCAGGAATCTGAATCAGGCTTCTTTGAAAGATAATTATCCTTTTCCTATGATGGATCAGGTATTGCAAGCAGTAACAGGATCTAAAATTTTATCTATGCTTGATGGATTCTCGGGATATAATCAGGTAGAGGTTGATACTGCAGATCAACACAAAACAACTTTCACTACTCCTTAGGGTACCTTTGTTTATAAGAGAATGCCTTTTGGGCTCATTAATGTTGGTGCCACTTTTCATAGAGCTATGGATCTGGCTTTTGGAAGTTTCAAAGGGAAATGTATTGTCATATACCTTGACGAATTGATAGTGTTTTCTAAAACAAGGGCAGATCATTTTGACCACCTGGAGACAGTTCTGCTAAGATGCAGAGAGCATGGGATTTCTTTGAATCCTAAAAAATCTATCTTTTGTGTCACAGAGGGAAAATTATTAGGGCACATCGTCTCCAAATATGGTATTAAGATTGATCCTGAGCGAGTTCAAGCTATCCAGCAAATTCCTCTCCCAACCAGCAAAAAGGGTGTGCACTCTTTCTTTGGTAAGATCAATTTTTTAAGAAGGTTCATCCCTAATTTTGCAGAGTTAACTTTGAATATTTCTCAAATGATGAAAGGGAAACAAACGTTTGGTTGGTCTTCTGAAGGAAAGGAATCTTTTGAAGGTATTAAAAGAGCTATTGCTAAAACTCCTGTTTTAGCCTGTGTTGATTTCAGCAAAGATTTTATTATCTATTGCTATGCCACAGATAATACTTTGGCTGTTGTTTTGACTCAAGAAGACTCTAATGAGCATGAACTCCCAATTGCGTTCATGAGCTATATTCTGAAAGATCATGAGTTAAAATACACCATGATGGAAAAACATGCTTTTGCAGTGGTCAAAGTTGTTAAGCAGTTTCGTTTTTACATCCTCAACTCTCATTCCATGGTGTTGGTTCCAGATACAACTGTTAAGTCAATTCTCACACAATAGGAATTTGGATCCAAGAGAGGAAACTGGGTTGCTAAGGTCCAAGAATATGATATTGACATCAAACCAACCAAGCTTGTTCGTGGAAAAGGTCTTTGTGAGCTCATTGCTGAAGGAGCTAAGCATGAATTACTGGAGAACAAAGTTGGCCTTCCTACCATTCTGTTTCTTAGCTCAGTTGATGAATGGTATGCTGACATTGCTCATTTTCTCACCTATGGAGAATGCCCCTCTCATTTAACTGCCAAAGAAAAGAGGACTGTTAAACTTAGGTCAATGCAGTATGTGTTGTGGGAAAACGCCTTGTTCAAACGTGGGTTAGATGGAAGATTTTTTAAATGTGTGGACAAGGAACAACAGAGAAAGTTGCTATCAGCTTTTCATGATCAGGCATGTGGAGGGCACTATTCATCAATGGTCACTGCTCATAAGATACTTCGTGGAGGATATTACTAGCCTTCCTTGTTCAGAGATGCATCCAAGTGGGTTGATAAATGTGAGGCTTGTCAGACCTTCGTGGGAAGACCCAAATTGGCCTCTTTGCCTCTTAAGCCATTTGTAATTGAAGAACCTTTTCAACAGTGGGGTTTGGACTTCATTGGAACACTTAATCCTACTTCTAGTATTGGTCATACTCATGTATTAACTGCCATGGACTATTTCACCAAATGGGTAGAAGCTATTCTAGTTAAGAGTATTACTTCTAAAGTGGTGTGCAACTTCATCAAAGAGAACATCTTAGTAAGGTATGGTGTACCTAACAAGATTGTAACAGATAATGCTTCGAATTTCTCTTCAACTGAGATAATGGATTTTTGCTATGGGTATGGCATCTCTTTGGCTCACTCCTCAGATTACTATCCTCAGGGAAATGGGCAAGAAGAATCCACTAATAAAAATTTGGTGACTATTATAAGGATATTAGTCAATGAGTCTCAACGAAACTGACACAAGAAGCTTTATGATGCTCTTTGGGCAGACATGATTACACTAAAGAGGGCTATTGGAATGTCTCCTTTTCAAGTGGTATATGGAGTAGAAGCTCAATTGCCAGTAATAGTGGAGCTGCCAGCCTTGCATCTAATGAAGGCTATTGAAGATACTAGTTTCAGTGATGCTTTGGATAAGAGAATTATGTACCTTCACAAACTGAATGAAGAAAGATTGGTGGTTGCTGATAGGATATCTGTTCACCAGTAGAAGGTAAAGGTCCTGTTTGATAAGAAAGCCAGGTTCAGAGATTTCCAAGTTGGAGACACTGTGTTGTTATGGGATAAAAGGCATGAACCTCGTGGTAGCCATGGCAAGTTTGATTCCCTTTGGCTCGGACCTTTCAAGATCAGACACTTTGCTGGTAAGAATTCCTTTTATCTTGATTACATGGATGGTTCTCCTCTCCCACTTCTGTATAGTGGGCAGTACCTTAAGTTGTTCAAGTCATAGGTGATTAGGGAGTCCTTTGTATATTCTGTACAACGTTTTGTTTTTCTTTCCTTTTTGTTTTGGTGTGTTTTCCTCTATATTGGTTTACTTTTTGACTCCGTGGCCCAATGGATAAGGTACTGGTCTGCTTCCCCGAGTTTGTCTAAGTTCTTACCTTGTCCCATTCCTTGAATTTATGCCAAGTCATCCCCAGAAGGAGCCAGCTGTTGACAACTCAAAATTCCCCTACTCTTAAGAAAGTGAAAATTTTAAAATTTTGAGTTTAAGTGTCTTCTCTGTTGTATTCCATGTTAAAAGTTAGAGAAATTGAGAAAATCTACGTTTTTGGGTCATTTTGTGTGTTTTTCGGGCCTGTCGAACATTTTTGTCCCGCGTGTCCCAAGTTCAAATGGGTGCTATGTTCCCCGATCGGCCGGTTTCCCCGAAGTTGTTCCATTTTCAGACCCGTCGGAATTTCTCGTCCCAAATGTCCTAAGTCCAATCAGACAAGTTATTCCATTTTCAGCCGAATCGCCCGAACCGCGTACTTCGTGCTTTCACGTCCCAAATGTCCCAAGTTCAATTTGACAAGTTGTTCCATTTTCGCCCGATTCGGCCAAGTCACGTGTTTCGCGCACTTTCGTTCCGCATGTCCCAAAAGATATTTGTGCATCTTTTCCCTGCTTCGCCCGAATCGCTCGAGCCGCATGTTTTGCGCATTCGCGTCTCACTTGTCCCGCATGTTCCAATTTCAAATGGGCAAGTTGTTCGATTTTTGGCCGAATATCCCAAGTCACGTACTTCGTGCACTTTCGTTCCGCATGTCCCAAAAGGCATTTGTGCATCTTTTCCCCGCTTCGCCCGAATCGGCTGAGCCACGTGTTTCGCACATTCGTGTCTCACATGTCCCAAATGAACCAAGTGCCATTCGTGCTTATTTTTCCCGCTCTACCCGAATATCTTGCTTATTCAAATTGATAAATGCGCATTCATTATCTTTCTCTCTCCTAAACGGCTATATTACGAGCATACCCCTATGCATTTTTCACACTGCTTTCATGCTATTCTTTTCTCGAGCCCTTGCAATCTGAATTCCCGTGCGTGTATTCCTTCCCTCTGTAATTCCTTCCCGAGTCCAGTTTGTGGCTCTACCCTCCGGATTACTATCAATATGAAGATCAAATGTCAGGGACAGTGAAGCTCATCATCTTGACTTTGGCAAATTTTTGGTCGAGGATGGCTGATGCAGACCCTACACTAACGGCGCAGATGATTCTATCATACTCATATCGAGTTTGATAAAGAAATGGAGAAGTGCCCCGGATTTTGGGCTCAGTCTACAGCCAGCACGTCAATCCATCGTGGCAAGACATAGCCAAGGCATTGAAGAGATTCAGGCAGCAAATTTTGAAGTCAGTGGATCCCTCCCATTCATAACCACCTATCTTCTTCTCCTTATTCTTCTCTTCTTTTCTAATTCTTTTTCTCGGATTCATTGTAATTAGTTGAGGTATTGCGATTGGCAATCCTTAACTAATCTTTAGTTAAAAGAAGTAGTTACAAAGAGTAACCGATTTGTAAGCTTTATAATGGCGTCTTCACGCCATTTTTAAAGGGGGAAGAACTTGGCTTATTTTCTGAAAGTGTAAATAGATCATAAAGAAATCAATACATAAGGGCTTTCCATTCTTTGTCTATCCGATCTCGTTTATTCCCAAGCTTTCATTTAACTTTGTGAAGATCATTTGTCTATGTTATGTCAAGAAACTTTGTCTTCTGGCAGATGTTATTTACAGAACTTTGTGTCTTTAAATTCCATCTTATTTATATGATACAAATGATCTTGTTTCAATTCACTGTAACTTCTCATACATAAAGAATTACTCTATTATCTATAATTCTGAGTGTTTCCTTTCTGCTCATTCTCCTACTCTCATTCCTCAGTCCTTTTGTAATTGATGATCTTTATAGAAAACACTTTTGTAATATCCAAGTTCAACCAGAAAATCATGTTTTGTATATTTGTAAATAGGTTCGTTTCTGAATAAGGGAACCTCTCCCATTAAAGAGGAGGGACTTCTTGTCCCCTGATTGTTGCTCTTCATAAATTCCTATTTGACGACCAACAATAGTCATTTTGGTATTGGTAAAAAATTTGCACATGTATGAATGTATTTTTATTGTCCTAGAATGCATGAACATGTAACCAAGTATATAAAAGTATGTTTTCTTCGTGCTACGAGGAATCCAAGTAACAGGAGATTAGGACTTTACACTCCTTTTCATGTCCCTATATGGCCATGGGAATGTATTTCCATGTATTTTGTAGGAGGCTTGCCCATATCATGAAGGAAACACAACTATTTATATGTGGTTCTAGACAGACTTACCAAGATGCATTTGTTGATTCCATGTACTAAACAAATATTTGGTGAAGGAACTGCACATTTATTCCTTAAGTTTTAATGGGTTCATTTTGGGTTTCCCACTTCAATTATTTCAAATAAGGATTCTACATTTCTTTGGGAATTTTGGTCAACTTTGTGGGGTTTAATGGACACTAAACTGAAGAAAAGCACTTCTTTCCATCCACAGATTGATGGTCAACCAAAGGTTGTGAACCACACAGTGGTACATTTTCCTAGGGGATATTGTGGTAAACATCCTGAATTCTGGGATGAACATTTATATTATGTAAAACATGATTATAACTGTGCCTGACATTCTTCTACTTTGAAGTCTTCATTTGAGACTTGTTATGGTTATCTTCCTAAATCTCTATTAGAATTATCTTTTAGAGAGGAAACTGTTGTTAATAGTTTAAGTGATTCTAACAAAGCTAAAATATTTTTGCAGCGAATACAATAGGCCCATCAATATGTCTAATAACAGTTGGAGAAAATTCAAGCTAAGTACAAACCAAGGCATGACAAACACAAAAGTGATCATAAGTTTCAATTTGGTCATTTAGTTTGGCTTCACATCAGCAAGGAAAGGTTGATAGGTGAAGGTAAAAATTTGAAACTAATTCGGTATAGTTCATTCCGAATATTGTAGAAAATTGGTAATAATACTTTCCGGTCGGATTTACCTCCATTTATGGAAATTTATTCAGTTGTAAATGTTGAAAACATGAAATTGTATGAACCACCTATGATTATTGATCATGATGATGCTAACATTATACCTTTCATTGATGATTTTTCACCTGAGTATCTCAATGACTTGTAGGATGATATCATTTTGGACAGGGAGGTCAGAAATTCATGAAGGGGTGATATTGAATATCTTCATGTTGGGTTCAAAGGCATGCATTGGAAAAAGGAGAAATGGGTGGAAACTAGAAAGGTGAGGGAGAAATACCCTCACCTATTCACCAATTAACTTGACTTTTGGAGGTCCAAAACTTTTTTCAGTGGGGAGGAGTTATCCATAGGATCCTCTTTGAGAAATGCCAATCTAAAATCTTCTCAAAATCAGTTACGAGAAGATTCATTACATGTAGAAAAATTAGAGCATTTCGGTGATATCTTGTTTGTAGAAATTAGAGCACATATGCAAAATTTATAGCTCGCTAACATATTCAGGAAACTAGTGAATTCGAGACTGCATGCAGGTTGAACACATGCACACTCACCAAGTGGACCAACTAAAATGTGACACATGGAAAATATGACTGAAGAGTAAAATTTATGTTTTAAACTCTAGTCTTGGACACTTTGTGATGGACAGGTGGGCCCCGGTATTTGCTGGCTTAAGGCTCTTAGCCAAGCTCGACATGATAAATTATGGAGGGGTGTCTTAGCCTCCTTTACTTCACATTCATATTGTAGTTCCTTTGTAAATATATACACCACATTGCAACTATTTGATACATGTGGGATATTGTTAACATTGGAATTGTAAAGGGCTCAGCGGATAGCCCGACTCAGCTGACCGAGTCGACCTATCCACTGAGCCACCCCCTTATTTCTCCACATTAGATGCATATACTCCTATCACGTATGCATTAAATTTAAACCTGTCACACATATTATTTAAAACCTGCCACACATTATATTCCATACCACCACTTTTAACCCTTATCTCTCCAAAAATTGCGCTAAATACTCCATGCAGCCTCATATATGCAAAAACGCCAAACTTAGCGCTTTCTCAACATAGAACTCACAATGAATGGTGGTAAAAATGGATCTAAATCCAATTACAAATTAAAAAATGACCGCAGTAGTAACTCATCTCCTCACCCACTGCGCTCCAAATGTGGGATAAACCTCCCAATATAGCAAAACGACAACAATGGAAGGCTTTGAACTCAGGTTGAGCTGGTAAAAAGATAAGCGCCAAATCGAGCTGACCACGGACCTCAAAACATTATAAAAGGAGCTCGGTTTTATTTGTAGAAGGGACAGACAAAGACTGTATGTAAATTTTGAAAAGATTATATCTTGAGCTAGGGAGAGAATTTTGAGAAAGTGTAAGAGGAGACTAGTATTATTTTTGGCAGAAGATTATTGTGAGAAGGTAAAATTCTTATAGAAACTATTGTAAAGGAATATTTGTAAGATTTTAATATATTGGTCCCATTCAATTGGACCTGGGGAAGTAGGCATCAAGTGACGAACTTATTTATCACATCTTACGTCTAATTGCTGGTGAATTTCTCTGTTATTTCTCTGTATTTTACACAGTACTTCTAAATTTTATTTATTTATTAAAAATAAAAAAATATCGTAATGTTGATTTTTCATCAAAAATCGTTAAAAGAAAAATATTAAGTTTGTGTGTGTGTGTGTAAGTTTTCTTTGGATTTTTAGATCTGAGTGATTTGAGAGTAGAGAAATGTGTGGCCACATCCACAGGTTGGCCTGAGACAAGAACAAAGAAGAAAAATTATTAAGAGGGCATAAGAGCATGGTCAATCCTTTTAACCACATGATCCTGCCCGTCCTAGAAATCAAACCAAGTAAACCAAGGAACTTAAGAAGGATGACTAAGGGGTAGATTAGCATCCATAATTCCCACCTTATGCTTGAAGTAAAAACTAGGATTCCCTCTCTCCCGCACACCACCACATTGGCAGACTACCCCAACTTATCTTGTGGGTTCTCTAGCATGTTAAAGTCTCCACCACACCACCCATAAAGAATCATGTAGAGAATATGCAAGAAACTACCAAAAAAGAGCCCTTCTCCCACATCGTTAGAGGCATATATGTTAGCAAGACAAAAACAATGACCGTCAAAAAAATAAAATATTCCACACCACACGATGTGTTGCATCTGAACTCCACGAGATCACATGTTGGTAAATGTAAGGAGCAATAAAATTCATAACCCCACTATGACCCTGATCATGACTGGAGGTGTCAAAAATGGCCTACGGCCAAATAGTATGAGCTGCAAAATGTAATAAGAAGCCGGAAAGCTTAACTTCTTGTAGACAAAAATATTTTCATATGACTATAGTGTTGACAATCATCCTTGACAAGATAACGTCAGGTCAGTTCATTAATTCCTTGTTTATTCCAAAAGTACACAATCATTGAGAAAGATCTAAATTCATATTTCCTTTTTTCTCCAACACAGAGAGTTCTTCATAACTTAATTTGGCGAAAAATAGGTTTGGTTGATAACCAGACTCAAATTCTCTCCAAAGGTCCAATGTCTACATTTGTGTTGCACATATTCACCATCCTCCATGATGTAAGGGCTACAAGAACGTGTTTTTCTATCTTTACGAAGCTGTATAGAAACCCTAACAATGGGGCTATCCTAAAGAGCAACCGGGGCAATAACAATTGTGGCCACATGTGAGTGGGAGATAGGCGGGTATGGCTTTAGCAGGTTCGGGCTATTTGGATAGAGGAGTTGTGGAGGCACTAGCACCATTTTTGACTATAGGATAAGAAATATAAGTTTATGGTTTTGCAAGGTCATTTGAAACACCCCTTTTTGTTAGTCACAGTTGTCCATCTGTCGGATGAAATTTTAGGGTTTGAATGTGTTTTTTCCTGTAGGAGCAGGATGCGATTCAGCCATGAGATGACATTCACAAATCATGTGCTCAAATGACTGACAACAAAAGAAAGAGTTTGAAATATTGATATAAAGAACCCTTTGAGAGAATCGGGTGTCCGTCAACCTAGATATCGATCGATTCCTTAAGATATTTTGTGAGGTCCACTTCAACGCACACACAGAGTTAAGGGTGAGCATTAGTAAAATTTGGGTTGCTCATTGCAAGTTAGCCATCCTAAGGGTTTGACAAGATACCCTATAAAAGATGACAAAGGAAAAGGTATTCCTGGAAACTCAATCCAGATAGGGACCCTTGAGTTTCACTTATTCAGAGACTTGAAAAGTTTCGATTCCAGTGAGAAAAAAAATGAATGCGTTACAGATAAACCAAATACCATGGTTAACAATGTCTTTGCAATGTTCAATATTTGAAAAAAGAAACAAAAAAATCTCTTTCGAAGGTTTTTGGATGCCTTCGAGCTTCACACCATGGCTCTGCCACTTATTGTGAACCCATTTCTTCAAAAGGCTCTCATGGGGCACTGAACCAACAAAATATGCCACCAATGTTTAATTTTCAAACCATTTACAGGCATTATCAAAATCAGCTAAATAAAAAACAACGTGATTAACAAGAGTTACATAATCATTTCCTTGTCGAATACCTTCGGGATAAAATCTCCAAGATTTCTTAGGATCCATGGTTGGTAGGCACACTGTTAACAAGCCCAACATAAATAGATGAGGGTGTCGAAAAGCAGGGCCATCAAAAAGGGTAGACACCACCCTAAGGGTAGAGTAAAGTCCCACGCAAAAAAATTAACGAGAGAAAACACCAAAAATTATGTAGATTTCCCTAAGGGACTATGGTTTGATGGATGTACAGATGGTGGCAGGACATGAATAGACAACTAGAACCTAAAACCTAATAGAGCCCATTCTCTCTCACTTCCTCAATTAATTTATTGGATGGTTTATTGTTGAATTTTTTTTGCTATCGTGATATTTTTCACAACGATACATGTATATTTTATAGTATACACATTATCTTAATGATTCTCATTGATATTTTTATATGATGGGTTAGTTCTTGAACTAGCCGCTGACATGTGACACTAAACATGCTCTACCAATTGTAAATAGTTATTATTTCATTCTTATTGTACATAGCTTCCTTAATGTATTTTTGTATACAGATTCTAATAGGTGTCTCCTTTTTCTAGACTTATATATGTGTTTTCTTCCCATTATTATGTTTCCTCTAATATATGTTTTATAATCTATGTAGATTTAATTTTTATAATTTTTATTATTGATGCCTCTTATATGTTTCCTCTAGATTTAATTTCTTCATATTTTTTCTTTAAATTATTTTTTGATTGTTTCATCTTCAATCAATGTGTCCTAGCCACATATATTTCTATTTTATTTTATGACTTATTTAAGCTTTTGATGTTTATATCCTATAATTTTTATTTTTTCTCAAGCTATTTTTCCTTTGTTTTCATAGTTATTCCAATCCTTTCCCTTGATTTATATTTCGTTATATCAACCTTGATTCCTACTCTACATTCTAAGAGCTGAAAAACAAACTACTAATTGCAACATGTCCCCTTAACATGTATAGATTTTATGCAAGTACTAGAAATGTAGAGATTCCTCTATGTTATATTCTATTTTACCCTTGCATGTATTTATATATTCATTTCTTCTTCTCATTATGATCAATTTCACTCATCAATCTTATATATTGATAAAAAATCCCTTTTTATGTACGCAAAGATTATTTTCAATATACTTAGTGTTTTTAATATATCTATTTTATCTCATAGTGAAATCTTAATACATACCAATTACCATTTTGCATTATTTCCTCACTCATAATTTCCATGATCCTATATCATGCATACATTACAGGAAATGACACTTCATTAACCATTCCTTAATTTTGTCTTACCTACCCTAGGCACATTACATTTTTCAAGTTTACATTCTTTTATCATGCACTTCCTTGGTGGTATAGTCCTATTTTTAGGTTTAAATTGTGATATACTTCTCATATTGGGGAAATATCCTTTTTTTTAACCTATACCAATTATATGTTTCCCACTTTGTGGAACTATTCTATTGTCAAGATTACACAAAACTATATATTTTCTACAATGGGAGTGTTAGTCTTTTTAGTTATTATAACTTATGTATCTTGATAAACATTGGACATTAAACAATTTCTCTTAAATGATTTATACCTTAATATTTTAGGCATAACACAATTTTTTTTCTTAAATTATTTATGTTCCAACCCATATACGGGAAATTTACCTATAACATACATGATATCATGATGCTACGTTAATGTTTTCACATCAAATACTTATTTTTCATATCATACACATGGTGCACATAATCCCTTTCCTTTTAGATATATGTGGTTCACAAGTTAATCCAACATCTCAAAGGGTGCTATATATGTAGATTAAATTATCGCTAGATCCCTCACAACACTTCATCACTTCATCATATAGAAGTAGAAGAAATATGTTACATAAAACATCTCTTATTTCCTTATGTATAATCCATCATAGGATATTACTTTGCACTTTCTATTTTTTTTTGTCACTATGAGGTGCACTCTTATCAGAAATAGATTAATTGTAAGTGTAAGAGAATGTTTACCAACTTCAACACAACAAGGTGCATTGATTATTATTATTTATTTTCACGATTTCAACATTTTCTTCACTTGAATATGTTTTTATATGTTTTCAAGATAACAATTTTCGAAATAAAATACTATGAAATATAACCCTGTGATCATCAAAACCTTCACTTGGATATCATTTGTCTCTTATTCCTTCTGAATTTTGTAAATTTGATCTTTCTCCTTTACCAACTTTAAGAACTCTCGATAGATGGAGAAGTGACCACGATGAAAAAAATAAATATTAAGTTCGTTATTTTTTGTTTTACTATAATAAATGTATATATGCATTCATTAAAGTTGGGAATTAGATAGAAACTTAATTTTTGTTTAGGACTAGCTAATTTATTTTGGTGCTTAGTGTATCTATATTTGAAGTTATTATTAGTCCAAGTTAGAATCTTTTCGGGTCGTTCCCTTGTGTTGTTTTTAAATTTGAATTGTTCTCTTTATCTATCATGTGACTTTCAATGCATTTGAATTTTTCTTGACCCTTTAAACCATGTTTTTTTCTTAATTTTTCTCCATTTTTCCATATTTGTCTATTATCTAGTTTTCTCTCCCTGCTAATTCTCTTGTTGTCATAGGTCATTTCAACATTTTTACTCTGTGAATTGTTCATGTTAGTGTACCATAATAAATATTGAATTATGTTTATAACTTTATTGTACATTCTAATCCATGTATTTGAATTCTCTAGTAGCTTCTAGACAAATATGGTCCTATTTTTAATTTGTCAAGTCTATAACTATATAATTGCATTAGTGTATTTGTAAAAAAGAGATAAAGACATAGAAACTGAATGCACAAGTGACATTGAATTTGTATAAGTGTGATTTATTATTTCAAAGAGTGTCGCAATGCCAAGTTTAGAATTAAATCATTTATATAGAGTTCTAGAAAAAATATTTTTTGGTTTGCACTTGTTAACAATAAGGGGTAGGACACTTGAATACACTTGATTAGTATTGCAATGCATTAAGTTTTGATTAGAAACTTGTTCAAGATATGAAGGTATGAATATAAATGGAGGGATGACATATGGCCCTAGTAATACCACACACACACACACACACACACAAAGAGAGAGAGAGAGAGAGAGAGAGAGAGAGAGAGAGAGAGAGAGAGAGAGAGAGAGAGATCGAAATAGATACATACATACATACCTTACATACATAATACATACATATATGGTCTTTCATTGTTGTTAGGTTAGATTACGGTTTGGAGAGAGGGAGAATAATCATGGGGAATCAAGGAAAAGTGAGTGTTTTTAAAGGGACACAACCAATTTATCAAATTAATTTTCATTCTATAAAAAGTTCCATTTCTGTATTGTATAAAATTGGTTGTGTTGTTTCTATTTTAAATTTAAGTTGGTCAATATGGCTGTGCAACTACTATTTTCTAGGATTGATTCATATATATGTATAAATTTGTTTACACCACCGATAATTGTCCCTTGATTCATTAAAACATCACTAATATCTTATGAAACCCTAATAATCTTGTTCTTTCAAACATTTGTTACTATTTATTATTTACCTATGTTTTTATACTTTGCAATATTTCGCAATCATGTTTGATTAATCTTCTTATATCTAAAAACATAGCTCATTGTTTTGTGCTTTATACTTGTTGGCGAGTAATTTTTTCAGGTGGACAAACTTGTGGATTCCTTTCCAATGCTCTGGGAATCTAAGTCCCTCTACTTAACCGGTGCAACTGCCATGTATACATGCATGAGAAAGCGTGGATTTATTTGGTGGCCTTTCGATCGAGGATCCAACATGGGCACTTCCACTGACTTTGCGGAAAATGCTTGCAGTTATCTACAAGGGAGGGAATTTTCTGTGAAGGTGGGAAAGGGAGTGAGAAAATAGGTAGGAGAACTAATGTTGTAGGTAGAAAATTAGATTCCTATATGCACTAGTTATAAATTTCAACACATGCATTCATGAGAAGAAACAACTCTGCAAATGGAAACAACATGAGATAAGATTGCGAACTCAAAGTTTCTTAAATTTCCTCATCGAAAAGGCTATAAAATCCTTCTTCTTGTATTGATGCTTAAACAGAAGTTGTACATAATGAGGTAATGGAAGAATTTGAGAATGGAGGAAAATAGAAGAAAAATGGCTATCTCCTTTGCTTATTCTCAGTACAATGCATTTGTGAGTTTTACAAAATCAATTGCCAACCCTGTATAATGGCGTGAAGAAGCCATTAAAAATATTGCAAGAAACGTTTACAACTTCTTCTTTCTTAGCAAGAAATGGTTACAATCCTTTTAGTCATTCATGTCTATTCAGATTCTTGATTCACAAAGAAACATCAATGGAGGAAAAACCAGACTTTTCATGATGCATCCATTACACTCGTTTTTGTAACTTTGAATTTGAACCGTTCATCTTTCCTTTGAAACTTTAAACCAGAGCCATCTACGTGGGAGAAAATTTACTGGAGCTGGCATGCGGGATGACTTTTGCATTTTGTGACTTTATAGAGATTTGGCATTTTTTACATTTTTGGTCCACCCTTTCACTTTTGATATAAAGCCTGATATGTGGTTAGACTTGAGTGGAGATAGATTCGTGGGTCATGTTTATACTTTTACTTATTTTTTTATGCGGGATCAAAAACACAAATTGCCCCGACGATCTGCCTCCCTGCCTTTAACTCTTTTGATGAGGGCTCAAGAGTTGAGTTTTCCCTCTTGGCAATGATTGGGGCTGCGGGTCACTTTTTAACTTTTCACCTTTTTACAAAAAGGCTCAAAAACACAAATTGCTCTGTCGACCCCACTTTGGACTTTCTAACGGTGGGCTCAGGATTTGAATTTTTCCTTTGTGTTTGGCGGGGCTGCGGGTAGCTTTTTTAATTTTAATCCTTTTTTCATTAAGGCTCAAAAACACAATTTCCTCCACTGACCCACTTTGACTCTTTTGAAGGCGGGCTCAAAATTTGAATTTTTCCTTTGTGTTTGGCGGGGTTACGGGTAACTTTTTAACTTTAAGCCTTTTTTGCAAAAAGGCTCAAAAACACAATTTTCTTCTCCATCCCACTTCCAATTAGATATTTCCACATACCCGTAGATAATGGAGCCAAAATTTGATGGGGAAGAAAATTCCCATCATTCACAACTATGGAAAACATGCAGAGAAGAAGAAAACTCCACCATTTTGTGCCTGATTTTCAGATTTCTTTCGCAAACCAAGGAATTGAAAACAATACAAGGTTCGACGATCCATGGCCATAGAAAGATTGAAAAATTAATTTGAATGGAGACAACAATTAAATTTTCACGGGTCCAGACAGGAAAATAGAAAATTTATCAAACCACACAGACTGGAGAGTTTAAGCAACTTCAAAGCATGAAATTCTCTATCTTTTTAGACTTCCATCTTTGTTTGGACACTTCTAGAGGGTGTGAGCTCAAAATATTTGAATTTTACTTAGAAAATGATGGGGGGTTTTTGAGGGTGAAAAAAACTGGCTCTAGCTTGGGGACATGACATGGGAATCCAGAATCTCAATTTCTAGACCCTGTAATTCGTTGACTAGTGCCTTATCCATTGGTCCTTACAAAGTCATGTATAACTTCAAGAAAGAAATATCAAAAGAAGGAAACACACAAACACATAATGGGAAGGAAACAAATGACACACAACAAAATAAGGAAACAAACGACACACAACAAAATAAGGAAACAAAACCACACAACGGAAAGGGAAAAAAACACACCTATCAATCACCTATGGTACAAGGTGGGGGACCACCCTCTTTCACTAATGATACAATTTAAAGTATTGCCCACTCTAACGCAATTCCAGTGGCATTCCATCCAAATATGAGAGAATTAAAGTGTTCTCACCGCAAGCTTCTAGAATCTGGA
The DNA here is from genome assembly GCA_019776745.2 of Taxus chinensis. Classification (NCBI taxonomy): domain Eukaryota; kingdom Viridiplantae; phylum Streptophyta; class Pinopsida; order Cupressales; family Taxaceae; genus Taxus; species Taxus chinensis. The sequence continues at coordinate 831,582,540 of CM034149.1, read as the reverse complement.
ATGGGTCAAGCAATAATGAACAAACTTTCCATGACTTCCTGTTGGTTCTCTTCTCTTATCCCATAGCAAGATGAAGTCTACAACTTTGAATTCTCTCACCTTGGCCTTCTTATCAAAAAACTTATTTACTTTCAATTGGTGCTCCTTAATGCGATCCACTAATTAGAGTCTATTTTCTTCCAACTTCTCAAGAAAGAGGATCCTCTTATCAATGGAATCCTTGTACTGCCCATCTTCTATTCCCTATAGTAACTTGAGAGCTGAAATCTCGATTGTGAGGGGAATTTATGCTTCGAATCCATACAACAGTTGGAATGGAGACATACCTATTGCCTTCCTGGGAGTGATCATGTCTACCCATAATGCATCATACAAATTTTTTTTTCCAATTCCTTTGTTTCTCATCTACAATCTTGCGGATGATGGTCATGATGTTCTTGTTGCTTGATTTGGCCTTTTCATTTCCTTGTGGATAGTATTCAGAAGAATGGGATAGAGAGATCCCATAGCCATAACAAAATTCATTTAACTCCCTTGAAGAGAAATAGGTAGCATTATCTACTACAATCTTATGTGGCACTCCGAAACAGACTATGATATTCTCCTTGATAAAGTTGCATACTATTTCAGTGTTGACTTGTTTGGCCAGAATGGCTTCCACCTAGTTGGTGAAGTATTCTATTGCTATGAGTAAATAGGTGTGCCTTGAACTTGAGTGAGGGTTCAGAACAAAAATGAAGTCCATCCCCCACTATTGAAATGGTTTTTCGATAACCACAGGCTTGAGTGGTAATGCACCGAGTTGTGGTCTTCCAATGAACTTTCGGCATGCTTTGCATTTAGAAATCTAATCTTGAGTATCTGTAAAGATGGTGTACCAATAATACCTTCCATGAAGGATCTTGTGTGCAGTGACCATTGCTGAAAAATGTCCACCACATGCTTGGTCATGGTATGCTTTAAGAAAATTTTCTTATTGCTCTTTATCTACACACATGAGGAAACAACCATCCAGGATTCTTTTGTAAAGTGCATGTTTCCAGATTACAAATTTAGCTACCTTCAACTTAAGTGTTTTCCTTTACTTGTAATCAAGATGGGGAGGGAATTCTCCATAAGTTAAGTAATAAGCAATATCAACATACCAATCATCAGTAGTAGTGACAAAGAGAACCTGTGGGTTGTCTTCTGAATAAGTTGAGTATGCATAATTTTCTTCTCCATGTTGAACTTTGAGTGTTTCATCTTCAACAATCAACTTGCACAAGCCATTTTCCCTTACCAGATTGGAGGGTCAAATCTCCAAGTCATATTCTACAGTATTTTCAATCCAATTTCCTCTTTTAGCTCTAGGATCCTGTTGTGTCAAGATGGACTTGATTTCACTGTCAGGTACCATCACCACCGTATGGGAATTGAGGATGTAAAACCTAAATTTTTTTATAGCCTTGACCACTACATAGGAATGATTCTCTAATTGGTTGTATCTTAGCTCATGATTTTTTAAAGGACAACTCATAAAAGCAATAGGTGCTTCCATGCCTTCATCATTTTTTTGAATGAGAATGGAAGAGAGTGTATATTCTGATGCATAACAATACATGATGAGTTCTTTGTTAAAATCTAGAGATATAAGAGTCAGAGCCCTGACAACGGATTTCTTGATCTCTTCAAATGTTTCCTTCCAGGCTGTATTGTTCCATTTGAAGTTTGCTTGTGGTTTCATCATGGAAGTGATGTGTTTCATAAATTCATCAAACTCTAGCACAAAACGACGAAGAAATTTCACCTTTTCGAAGAATGAATGAACTCCTTTCTTGATTGTGGGTAGGGATAATTCTTGAATGGATCTAACCCTCTCAGGATCAATGTGTGCTCCATGTTTTTTCACAATGTGCCCCAATAATTTGCCTTCTATGACTCAAAAAATGGACCTTTTAGATTTGGTGATAAGCCATGTTTTCTACACCTTGCAAGTACCTATTCTAAGTGATAGATATGATCTCCCCTCTTCTTTGAAAATAATATGAGATGATCAAGATATATAACAATTCAATGCTTCAGATCTTTGAAGGCAAAATCCATTGCCCTTAAGAATGTAGCCCCTGCATTAATTAGGTCAAAAGGAATTCTATTGTAGGTAAAAGTGCCCTAAGGTGTTGTAAAGGTTGTCTTGGTGTGGTCCTCCTCTGCCACTTTGATTTGATTATATCCTGAGAATCCATCGAGCAATGAAAGAATTTCAGATCCAGTGACTGTTTGTAGGATATGGTCCATGATAGGAAGAGGATAATTATCCTTTAGCGATGCTTGGTTCAGGTTGTGAAAATCTACACATATCCTTATTTCACCATTATTCTTCCGCACTGGCACAATGTTAGCCACCCACGTTGAATGGTGGATGGCAAATATGATCCTTGCATTAAGCATCTTCATTACCTCCTCCTTGATGGTATTGGCAATCTTTGGGTTGTACGGCCTTTGTTTCTTCCTGAAGGGCTTAACACCCTATTTTAAAGGAATTGAGTGATGCATTTCCTTTAGCTGGAAGGATTTGAGTTCATTATAAGAGTAGGCCAAGACATATGAGTATTTCTTGAGTGATGCACCAAACCTTTTTTTTTTCTTCAGGAGAGCAAACATTTTCCAATATTGACCACCCTTGGCACCTCCAGGGTACCAATGTTTTCTTTATCAAAATTAGCTGGGCACACAGGAGATTCATTTTATTTCTCTTGAATGAATCTATCATTTTTATCAAAGAGGTCTTCTAAAGAGCCTAGGCCTTTGGGAATTTTGTTCCCTTTCCATTTGATTACTCCCTCATCATCGATCCCTTCAATTCCTTCTTTCTCTTCTTTGGGGATTACTTCTCGGTGTGGATTTTCACCTCCTTTGAAGAAGACATCATTGAAATTATCAATTTTTCTCTAAAAAGGCTAGAATTTGGTTATCATCATTAAAGATTTTCCAATGATTTGCACTGTCTGGTACACTAGGCATGAATTCCATTTCAATGATCACTTTGTCTTTACCAAAAGAAGGATGAGGTTTCACTAGGGAAGCTGACACTTCGAGAGAATCAGAATTTTCATTATGTTCCCTTAGGATAGCTTCAATGGAAAATGCATCAAAAGATTCAATGCAGTCCCACACTCTGTTTCTGTAATGCCAGAGTCTTATATTCATCACCTGATATTGTTGGATGACTTGCTTTACTACAACCTCTGCATCACATCATAATTTCAGTTTCTTGATTCCCATGTCCTCTATTGCACTCATGCCTAAGATTAGTGCTTCATACTCTGCATTTTTATTTGTATTATAAAATTGCTACTTGTAGGAAAATGGGTACAACTCATTAGAAGGAGAGTACAATACTACACTAGCTCTTGAGCCCGCTCTGGAATGACTACCATCAAATTCCATTTTCCAAATTTGATCTTCCTCTTCCTCCATGAGAAGTGGCAAGTTATACTCTTTTCTTGATGTGAGGAAGTAGTTTCCTAGCCCACAATCTTGAAAGAGAATGTTTGCTTTCGGATCATCATAATTTCGTACTGATGAACTTCATCTTTCTTACTAGTAGCAACTTCTTCATCTCACCTTTTACTAGGATAGTTGTAGATGACCAGTCCATTTTTTATCTCTCCACCTAGGTCTCTGCAGAAACTCCTACTCAATAGCATACCAAAGGATGCTGGTATTTCTGCTACTAGTATGGTTAGGAGCACCTTCTTGTCCAGAAAATCAGCTAGTGCTACTTGTGCATCTTCGATTCTTCCTACCAATGGAACTTGTTTGGATTTCATTGAGTACTAGGTGCCATTTACCCAAGTCAAGGTGAGGCCTAGAGCATTTGTAACTTTGGCTAACATCACATTATCTGAGGCTCCAGAATCTATGATACAATTATTTAGCTGGAAGCCTTTAATGAGGAGTGACATGTAGAAAGGTTCAACCCCTGTTGGTTTTGGAGGCACTAAGGGCTAGCAATTTTTTGGGAAGGTGGTGTGGATGGTGTGAGAAGTAATCCTTTAGAATTAGGACTCGAGGGTACAGGGTTACCCACCATGAACTGCATTAATGAACCTATTAAACTGGGTAGGGTGTGTTTATATGTATTTTATTTTTGAGAGCTAGACTTTGGTTTTACTTGCATGTTCCACAAAGTCGAATGGGGCTATGGTGAGAAAGGAAGAGGTCCCAGAAATGGAGGAATATTTACATGGTAGAGGATTTTGCTACTTTGGGTGTTGAATCTCCTTTTTGGGTGTCGCAATTGGCTTGGAAGGGGGTGAGGGTGTAGCTTTTTATTGATCCTTAGATGTTTTTATAGGGACAATATTTAAAGGAGAATTGTTCTTAACAACTTTTGAGCTAGGAGAAGAATTAGATAACTTGTTTGGCATAGTAGCATGATCCCTGAAAATCAGTGAATCTAGTTTTTCTCTGGCCGAATCCATAGAAGGTGGAAAAGGTGATCCTCTTTTGATGATTTAATTATGAGTGACCCATGGAGGAGAATCTTCTTTATTATTCTTATCCTTTACCACCACTATTGAGGATGAAGCACCTTTCCTAGATTGTGCATGAGTGAAAACAACACATGAGAAAATTGGAGCTTCTTCATCATCCTCATCTTCATCATAAATGTACTCAATTAGGCCATTGTGCATATCAAATTCCTCGACCTCAAAATAGTTTTCATAGTCTTCCATATTTTCTTCTTCCTTGTCATCAATTTCTTCTTCCTCCTCCAGTTCATTAGTGTCACAGATGGCATTTACTGGTGGTGCTTCAAGAGCAAGCCGACGAGGAGGTGGAGCAATCCTTGGCCTATCTAGAGGGTTTGGTTTCCTTAAAACATTCCACATTGTTATCTGAGATAGTTGCTTCTTCAAGGAAACCAAGTCATTTGCCATATTTTGGAACATTGGATATGTGGTGACAAAGTTTGAATTCTAACTCTTTTGCTTTCCATTGGAGCCTTTCACTTTACCAAAAAATATTAGATCATCATCGGTTTCTATTGCATAGTATTTGGCTTCCCTCAATGTTCTTGGTTGGGATCTTTTGAGGAAGAAACCTACTTCTGATGGAAAGGCACTGATGAAAAAGCTCTTCAAATTATTTTCAGAAGGCACCACATCTTCAGGGATCCTTCTTATCACTCTATCATATCTTGCTACGAAGTCCCTCATTGACTCAGAGGTTTATTTATTTATTTGTAACAACTAGACCGAAAAACCCTGACAATATTCTGTGCTCTTGAACCTATGTTCAAATGCATTTCTTATATCTTCCCAATAGGTGACAGACCTCAGGGGTAACATATAGAACCATTCGACAACTTTCTCTCGAAGTGATTCCATAAAGAGTCAGACTGACACATCTTCATCCTCAACACCCAACACACCACAAGCAGTGAGATAAATGCTGCTACATGCTCTTCAAGGAGTTGAGAACCATCCCCTCTAAATTTTGGGAAGTTTTTTCTCAAGCCTCTTGGTAGCTCATGGAGTGGTTGAGCAAGAGCCAGTGGACTAGTGTTTCCTTCCCATGGTACATTAGGCCTACGAGCCTCACGATCACGTTCATGCTCACGATCCCCCATTCTATTTCTATTTCTAGCTTCTAACCTTGCTAAGGTTGTGGCTTCTGCTACTACTATTTCGTCTGCCTTGACTTGAATTCTCTTGATTTCTTCGAGTTGAGATCTTATTTCATCTTTCGCTCTTACTTCTCTTTCTCTAGATTCTTCTTCGATCTCTATGTCAGTGAAATCTTCAAGGTTCTTGTTGATGTATGGGAATTCACCATCCAAAGGATTAGAAATGCTCAGGTTCTCGACATGACCAGTTGCTTGAGAAGGAAGCCTCTAGATTCTGAGTAGCTCTTTTCTCCTTTGAAGTTCCTCAAAAATAGGATCAGTTTTTCCTCTTTGTCTCTGTTGTCAGGTGTATCTTCTATCTATCAAATTGAAAATCTATGCTCTTCTTTGCGGTGCTAGAATTTATCTTTGCGTCTCCAATTCAGCAACGCGTTCCTCTTCAAGGTCCATAATTATCGTGGCAATGAACTAGTGATTGGTACTTTGTCTATTATGCCAGATAACTTCCCTCAAATATGAAGCAATGTCTACTTGGATGTGGAAGAGCAATTCGGGTCTTTCAATAGGAGGGTTTCCTAGAATAGCCAAGATTTGAATCCATGTGGCTCATATAGCCATTCCGATTCTAGAAGTTTTTCTCTTTTCTGAATTTTGAATTTTCTGACCTTGCGGTCACATTCAGGTGCAGATTCTACTAAAATTTACCCACGGTGGGCGCTAAAAACTGTTGGTGAGGAAATTTTTCAGGTGGAAAAACTTGTGGATTCCTTGCCAATGTTCTGGGAATCTAAGTCACTCTACTTAAACCGGTGTAGCTTGTCGTGTATGTATGTGTGAGAAAGCATGGATTTATTTGGTGGCCTTTCGATCGGGAATCTAACAAGGGCACTCCATTGACCCCTGCGATAAATGCTTGCAAATATCTGCAAGGGAGGAATTCGCTATGAAGGTGGGGAAGGGAGTGAGAAAAGAGGTAGGAGAACTAATGTTTCAGGCAAAAAATTAGATTCCTACATGCACTAGTTAGAAATTTCAACACATGCATTCATGAGAAGAAACAACTCTGCAAATGGAAATAACACGAGAGAAGATTGCAAACTCAAAGTTTCTTAAATCTCCTCATCGAAGAGGCTACAAAATCCTTCTTCTTGTATTGATGCTTAAAAAAAAGTTGTACATAATGAGGGAATGGACGAAATTTTAGAATGGAGGAAAATAGAAGAAAAAAGGCTATCTCCTTTGCTTTCTCTTAGTACAATGCACTTGTGAGTTTTACAAGATCAATTTCCAACCTTGTACAATGGCACGAAGAAGCCATTAAAAATATTGCAAGAAACAGTTACAACTTCTTCTTAGTTAGCAAGAAATGGTTACAATCTTTTTATTCATTCACGTCCGTTCAAATTCTTGATTAGCGAAGAAACACCAATGGTGGAAAAACTAGACTTTTCATAATGCAGTCGTTACACTCATTTTGTAACTTTGAATTTGAACCGTTCATCTTGGCTTTGAAACTTTAAACCAAAGCCGTCCACTTGGGATAGATTTCCTAGAGCGGGCATGAGGGATGCCTTTTGCATTTTGTGACTTTATAGAAATTTGACATTTTTTACATTTTTGGTCTGCCCTTCCACTTTTGATATAAACCTGATACATGGCTTCACTTGAGTGGAGACAGAGTCGCGGGTCACTTTTATAATTTTTTCTTTTTTTTTAATGCGGGCTCAAAAACACAAATTTCCCTGACGATCCACCTCCCTCCTTTGACTCTTTTGATGCGAGCTCAAGATTTGAATTTTCCCTCTTGGCATGATCAGGGCTGCGGGTCACTTTTTAACTTTTCATTTTTTTTACAAAATGGCTCAAAAACACAAATTACCCCGCCGACCCACTTTGACTTTCTAACAGCGGGCTCAAGATTTGACTTTTTCCTTTGTGTTTGGCGGGGCTACGGTTCACTTTTTAACTTTAAGCCTTTTTGTATAAAGGCTCAAAAACAAAATTTTCTTTGAATCTTTTGATGCGAGCTCAACATTTGACTTTTTCCTTTGTGTTTGGTGGGGCTGCAGGTAACTTTTTAACTTTAATCCTTTTTTGTAAAAAGGCTCAAAAACATAATTTTCTTCACCGACCCACTTCCAATTAAATATGTCCACATAGCCGTGGATAATGGATCCAAATTTGATGGGGAATAAAATGCTCATCATTCACGACTGTGGAAAAAATGCAGAGAAGAAGAAAACTCCACCATTTTGTGCCCAATTTTCAGATTTCTTTAGCGAACCAAGGAATTAAAAACAATACAAGGTTTGACAATCCATGGCCATAGAAAGATTGACAATTTCATTTAAATGGGGACAACAATTAAATTTTCACTGGTCCAGACAAGAAAATGGAAAATTGATCAAACCACACAAACTGGAGAATTTAAGCAACTTCAAAGCATGAACTTCTTTATCTTTTTGGACTTCCATCTTTACTTGGACACTTCTGGAGGGCCTGAGCTCTAAATATTTGAATTTGAATTAGAAAATGAGGGGGGGGGGATTTTGAGGGTGACAAAAAATACTGTCTATAGGAATTCTACACTGGTAATGGAGGGTGAGATGTTATATATTGAGTTGTTCACTTTTTACATTTGACTTTAAATCTGGCATGCATTTTGTTGTCAAAGTGTAATTTTAATCATAAGCTTCGGTGGCGTGAATTTGACTATCACTTATATTTACTTTCTTTTTGCTTGGAATTTCAATCATAACATTATAATATCTTATCCACATGTAGAGTTGGGAGCCCATTATTCCCCCAATTTATTTTTTCAAGCCAAAAAAGTGGCAATGTAGCTAGATAGATGTCATTTGTGGAATATGTAATGGAGTTATTAATTGATCTAGTGTATAAGAATCTTTTAAAAAAATTGATATTGATATCTCTTAACATATTTCAAATAAGTGTGTGTACCAGTTTAAAACATTATTAAATGTAACTCTACTTTCTACATATATACTTAGAAACAAAAATAACTTTTGATAAATTAGCTTGTAACTTCATGTTTTAATTTATTCCCTTTTTATTTCTATTTAATTTTTTCATATACATTTTGAAGAATCTAAATTTTGTTGGGAAGATAACTTTACATTAAATATTTTGTGAAATTTATAATGAGATATTATTAAAGTGAAATGACAACACTTAAAATAAAAAGGCACTAATTTCCTTTTTTGAGTGCCACAAGACAAAATTATAAGGTTACCCTGATGTTCTCTGTCATTATCCTACATAATATTAAATGAATGAAATATTTTAATTTAACATCTATGTGACCAAATAGGTTATGGGACTAGGAGTTGCAATAAGAGTGTTTCAAACCAATAAAATTGTTTAACCATTTTGTCCCATGTTCAGTCAATCTTACAAGAAGTTCATTCTGTTTTTATGGTAAATCTTCTCCTATAAATTTTGATTGAGAAATTTAATTTAATTTTACCTTGCTAACGTGGTGGTCTTTTCCCACAAAGCTACAAAAAAATGCAAGTGCAAGTGTGTCCTCCTTTAACTCAGCTAAAACAAAGAGAATATTCATTTATTCGTTACATTTTGGACAAACAACAAGAAAATAGAGGTGCATCGCAGAACACGTGTCCAGTTTTCCTGCCGATCAAAAGTTATTTACAAAACAATAACACAAAATTGTAGTTTCATAGTTTGAGAGCGTAATGGAAGGGAATTGTCTACCCTCCACTCAATATGCACCACTAGGGAGGGTAGGAATTAGGGTAGACAATTCCTAATGGAAGTGGTTATTTTTCATACAAATCCTATGTATCTTTATTTATATAAATGTTTATTTGACGTGTTTAAATTATTTTTGAAAAATATAGTATTTTTTCAATAAGCTATTTTGAAATTTAGGCATGTGAATTTAGTTGTATTAACCAATTCTATTGTATGGGTAGAGATATAACTCATTAATTCTATTGTATGGGCAGAGATATAACTCATTAATTTTAATAGTGTAATTATTTGAAAGTAATCAACAATTTTGATTTTTTTGAGTGTTGTGTATGGGCATGCATGTATGTTCTTTGGTGTGTTTTGCATAGAAAATAATCACTCCCACAAACAATACTTCATTGTTTGCTAAATTTTGTTTCAACGTTAAAATTTTTAAAATTATTGTAACACATTTGATCCATACTACTATGTGTAGAAACCTAAGTTTGATACAAGATTAATTAATTGCTTTGGTGCCATTAAATTTATGTCTTAAGCTTTAATTAGTGCAATTTTTTGTGACCTATTTGGTTTTTGTATCTATTAAAACTTCTCATATCTTTAACCTTTCTTTTCCCTTTTTGATCTTGAACACTCTTTTTGTTCATCTTTGTCAGTTTCTTTGTCTCTTTTTTTCCCAGTCTTCTCTCTAATCCCCTATTTTCCCCAGCGGTCCTAGATATTGACCATTTTAATATTGTATGCAATTGATCACCACTTTAATGCGTCCTTATGCCCCTGATTTTGAATTCCTTAAGACTTGTGTGTTTTCTTGTAGACTTTCTTGCTCATTGGGTCATGTCAATAAGATCTTAACTTGAATTAAAAAGTTCATAAAAAATTTGAATACATTAGTGTATTTAAAATAGAAAATAAAAAAATGCACAAGACATTGAATATAACATTGATATTGATATTGTTAAAATATAACTTATTGTTTAGAAGAGCATCCCTCTATAAAAATAAGATTTCAAACATCAACTTTATCACATTAATTAATTATTTTTTATTTATTGAGAAAATAAGCACATCAAATCGTAACTACAAATTTATTCAAGGCATGAATAACCTCATATTAAGAGAGGGAGGAAACCTTATATTTTTAAACATATTCAAAATATTGGAGACGAATTTAAAATTTTGAGTAAGAATAACAATTTTAGACAAAATCTATAACAAAACCATGAAAAATAAATGTGTGTTTTGAAAACTAAATCCAAGAAATCATACTCTTAAACAACATTTACATTAATTGAAGACAATCATTTACTCCATAAAACCAGTATACCGTTTTTATATTTTTGTAGAAAACTAGTCAGATTAACCAAATAATTAATGTTTTATGATTCAATTCACCTATTTTATGAGTCAATTTAAATTTAAGCATATAAATATCTACTAATTAATACAAACTTATCCTAAAAAAATATACAATACTAAATGTGCATTAAATCTATTCTTTGGAGTGGGCATATATGAGCAGCTTTTAGATTTTACGGCCTTTTCCCATTTCACACCTATATCATTAATGAGTGATATAGGTGTGAAATGTATATATCCTTTCACATAGTCCCAATGTATCTATCCTTTCACGTCGTCCCAATGTATCTATCCTTTCAGTTGGTCCCTTCTCTTTCAACCGTAATCGTTATTGCTTATTCATCGCTTAGTCTACTTAATGCACAACCTCATTCAAGAAATTAGAGAGTTGTGTAGAAATGATGGAAACCATGCCTGTCCAAAAGATTATACATAAGCATTATAGTATGATCAAGACCTTTTCCATTTGCACGTTGGGTGATCAAAATGTGGGGGAAACATCTTCGCCTGCAAAATGCATTTGTAACGAGCATTCCTTCTTACGTCGGAGGCGTTTTCTTAGTGAATTGAAACCCCCTGAGTCTGACACAGTCGGAATGCAGACGGTTAGGATTGAAAGTGTCGTTGAAGTATGGTTACATGCGTGAGGAGGAGAGAGTCCACGTGGAGTCCCCATTCATGCTGCTATACCGACTGCATCTGCCTTCCTTCTCTACGGCAGATCTATCCGACCCATTGGATTGGATGGAAATGAGCCTGCAATAAACGAACAACTCAATAGAATATATATGTATTTATTTCTGAACTTAAGTTGTAAGTGGGAGCTTTGATCTTGGGTTACAGGGTATACATAAGTTAAAAATATTCACTTGTTATTGCAGGAGGTGTCTATTACAAGGAAGCCCCACCTCTTGAACGTCTGTTTCCCATTAGGAAACACGATGCGTGGGTAATTGGATTTTTTTGGACAGTTTAATGTTTGACGTGTGCCTAACAGTTGCAGGTGTTATTTGTTTCTGCAGAATTCACTAAGGACAGACAACGGAACTGAAAATTTGTTGATGAAGAAAAACTTATAAGTTCTATGGCAGCGAAGCTAAATACTTGTAAGTTCTTTCCTACTCCCAGAATTTTTTAATCTTTTGTATAAAATGGTGTTAAACCCGTGTTGGTTGGGAGTAATTAAAAGCAGTTATTGTAACTTTTACGAGGAAGGTGTTTTCCAAACTAAAGGGGAACCTCATCTGGCTGACATACGACATGGAACGGGTGGTGTAGATTTATTTGAATGATGATGTACATAACAATCTTATTCGTCCATGTGGCAAAAGAGGCTAAGTCGGGATCATAATTAATTGCCTGCAATACAGGTGATTCTGGGTAGTCAATGGTAACAAAAACTCTGCAAAGGCTGCCCACATTCGTCAGGGAATGTAAAAACACAAAACCTTGAATGTCATGAAACAACCATTATGTCAAAACAATTTGCGACATAATTTCCAAGCAACCCTTTGACGCATTCCTCCTATACTTCTCTATTTTTTCGTGATTGTTGGCTCACGTAAGTTTACCTCAGTTTGCCTTCACTGCAGCGCTTCTTCCGGCTGCAGATTTTTTAGTCTTAATGAATATGGCGCGAGCTTAGATCTCTGTTGACTACTTCAACATTCAAGATTATAGATCTAGGCCCTACCTTGGGCTTTCCACACTCTCCAATTATACCCTAAGTCGATGGCATTCCAACAGCAACTCTCCTTACAGCTCAAGTGACCTGACTTGGTGTTTAACTCGATGTAGGGCAATCAATCCTTTCGCTAAAAATCCATACTCGTCCTCAGCACGCCAATCACAACAGTCAGCGGTCAAATACATAAAAATATTGAAAGCTCCTTCAAAGAGGAAATAGGTATCAAAAGTGTTCTTTTAATTTTATTGAAAACAAACCAAAGGATTTTAACTTTAAATACAACTTCCACCTCCATTAACAACGATCTGTATGGTTCACTTGGTTAGTGAAGCATTGTGCTGGAAGATTGCATATCGATCCCCTCCCACAAAAAAAAGTTAGAATTATTAAGTACGAAATTCTTCTTTGCAAATCGAGCAACCATTTGTTATTCGGATAGAAATGCATTTGGTTTTCGTGACAATTTATGGCTCTGTCTGTGTGCCCAAACATTCTTGTGCATTGAAGTCAAATATAACAAAGTGGTAATTTAAAAACAACCCTCCATATAAACCAAAGAAGAGATTGTATTCAACAATGTATGAAAGTGTTATATGGATTCTCACTATTAAACTTTCGCTTTAGCATGTTCGATAGAAAAAAATTTCGTTATCCTTTCTTGTTGTCCAGTTATTTAGTTGGCGAATGTAGAGCTCACGCGATCGAGTCACATGGATGACAAAGGTCGTTAAAAAAATGGCGGGATCTCGACTATTTTAAAAATTATTTTTATGTAGAAGGCATTTTACAAACTAGAGTAGAACCTATGTCTAACATATAACATGAAATAAATGATGGAGAAAAATAGTAGAATTGTTTTTCATTAATGATTTATAATAGAAAACCCCATAATAAATGTAGCCAATAGTAGTGTCTCTCTAAGTTTGCCATGAGTCTTGAAGGATCAAATCAAGAAATGAGCATTTCAATTGGGTTTCGAACATGGAATGTATTATAGTTTCCATTTTTTATTTTGGAACCTTTAAGTGTAAAGTACACTTACATGAATAATGTGAACTCGATTATCAATTATTCTTCACATGTCGTCTATTTCCCTGCATTTATTCGAGCTTACAATTATAGAAGGGGACTATAACGTGCTCATAGAATACATGCATGAATATAATTTCCACCATTTCATTTCGATCTTTCCATCAATGTATTCATGTTTTCTAACAATTCAAACATCATCCATTCAAAAAGCTTAATTGTGTAAAAAAATGAAATAAAATAAAAATGATCTCAGCTAGGAGATAAAATATATGTGTCGCTTGTATGACTAATCAAAGATAACTGATATTACTAGGGTCTTACAATTTAAAACGTGGAAAATGTGTGATTCATACATGTAGTTAATTTTTGCTATTTCATTTGCATCTTTCCATTTATGTCTTGGTGTTTTCTAAAAATTGAAACACCATCCATTCTAAAACATTAATGTTGTACAAAAATAAAATCAGAAATTAGCCAAGCTCGACTAGGAGAAATAATATGCCTTGCGCTCGAGTGACTATTCACTAGAGGTACTCAACTGTTAATGTTTCTTCATACATTAACGATTTATAATAGAATACCCGGTGATAAATGTAATTGGAGGTGGTCTCTCTTAGAGCTTGCCATGGATCTAAAAGGATCGGCTCATGTGGTGCATATTAAGGCTAAGAAATAAGCATTTGGATTAGGTTTCAAATAGCCGAGCTCAACAAGGAGATAACATATACCTGCCATTCATATGACTAATCACCGGAGGGGTTCAATTATTAATTCTTCTTCTTGCATTGCCTATTTTCATACAATTACATTTGTATTTACTTAGGATTAGTACTAAATAAGCTTGACTACAATATTTTAATAAAAAGAACAATGTGGTTGGGTTTTGACCTTCTGACATATTAAATTTAGGTCATTTTTTTATTTTAATCACTTTACTCTCAAATTACATTCACGTGATTAATGGAGTCTCAATATATGACAATCACACACCATACATGTTTGGGTAACTAGCATCAAAAGTGTTTTTTTAATTTTATTGAAAACAAACCTGTGGATTTTAACTTTAAATTCAACTTCCACCCCCATTAAGAAGGATATGTATGGTTCACTTTTTTAGTGAAGCATTGTGTTGGAGGATTGCATATCATTCCCCTCCCACGACAAATTAGTTATAATTATTAATTATGCAATCCTTCTCTGTAAATCGAACATCCGTTTGTTATGTAGACGCAAATGTATTTGATTTGGTTGACCAGTGATGGCTGTGTTTGTGTGCCCAAACATCCTTTTGTATTGCAGTTAGATATAACAAAGTGGTAATTTAAAAAAATCACTCCAGGTGAATCAAAAAAGAGTTTGTATTCAAAAATGTATTAATCTTTATGAAGTCTCAGTTTTAAACTTGTGCTTCAGCATGTTCGATAGAAAATAAATTCATTATCCTTTCATGTTGTCTAGTTGTTCAGTTGGGGAAGCTAAAGGTCATGCGGACAAGTCGCATGGATCAAGAACTACGTTAAAACATTCCATTCCAAAACCTTATTGGTGTACAAAAATAAAATTAGAAAATAGTCGATCTTGACTAGGAGATAAAATATACCTTGCACATGTGTGACTATTGACTGCAGGGGCTCAATTATTAACTCTTCTTCATGCATTAACAATTTAAAATAAAAAACCCAGTAATAATTGTAATTGGCGGTGGTCTCTCTTAGAGATTGCATTGGATCTAAAAGGATTTGTTCATGTGGCGTGTATTGAGGCTAATAAATAAGCATTCTGATTAGGTTTCAAATACCCGAGCTCAACCCGGAAATAACATATATCTGTTGTTCATATGACTAATCATTAGAGGGGTTCAATTATTAATGTTTCTTGATGCATTGCCTATTTTCCTACAATTACACTTGTATTTACTCAAGATTAGAACTAAAAAAACTTGACTACAATGTTTTAATGAAAATAGGAATGTGGTTGGGTTTTGACCTTCTGACATATTGAATTTTCGTCATTTTTTATTTTATTTTAAGCACTTTACTCTAAAAATAAAACTCACGTGATTAATGGAGTCTCATATACAAAAATCACACACCATACATGTTTGGCTAATGGGTATGAAAAGTGTTCTTTTAATTTTACTAAAAACAAACCAGCATATTTAAACTTTAAATGCAAATTCCACCTCCATTAAGAACAATCTGAATGGTTTGCTTTGTTAATGAAATAGTTTTCTAGAGGATTGCATATCGATCCCCTCCTACTAAAAACTAGTTAGAATGATTAATTACTCAATCCTTCTTTGTAAATTGAACAACCATTTTTTATTTGGATGCAAATGCATTTGATTCGGGTTACCGTTGATGGCTCCATTTGTGTTCCCAAACATCCTTTTGTATTTCAGTCAAATATAAAAAAGTGGTATTTTAAAAAAAACCTTCAAGTAAATCAAATTAGAGTTTGTATTCAACAATGTATGAAACTGTATGGAGTCTCAGTATTAAACTTTTGCTCTAGCATGTTCGATAGAAAAAAATTTCGTTATTCTTTCATGTTTTCCAGTTATTCAATCAGGGTAGCTAAAGGTCACGTGATTGAGTCACATTGATGAAAAAGGTTGTTAAAATAGTGGCGGGAGTTCAACTATTTTTAAATTTTAGTTTTTTACATAGAAGGCGTTTTCCAACCTATAGTAGAAACTATGTCTAACATACAACATGAAATAGATGGTGCAGAAAAATAGTAGACTTGTTTTTCATTAATTATTTATAATAGAAAACCCCATAATAAATGTAGTCATTAGAGTTGTCTCTTTAAGCTTTCCATGAGTCTTGAAGGATCAGATCAAGAAATGAGAATTTCAATAGGGTTTCAAGCATGGAATGTTTTTATAGTTTCCATTTTTTATTTTGGCACCTTTAAGTGTAAAGTACACTTACATGAAAAATGTGAACTCGATTATCATTTTGTTTTTCATAAATTGTCTATTTCCCCGCATTTATTCGAGATTACAATTTTAATGGGGGGCTATAGCGTGCTCATAGAATACATGCATGATTAGAATTTTCACTATTTCATTTCCAACTTTCCATTGATGTCTTCATATTTTCTAAAAAATCAAACATCCTCCATTCAAAAAATTTAATGGTGTAAAAAAATAAAATTAAAAAAATAAGCTCGGATAAGAGATAAAATATATGTGCCGCTAGTATAACTAATCAAAGATAACTGACATTATTAAGATCTTACAATTTGACACCCAAAAAATGTGTGATTCATGTATGTTGTTATTTTTCACTATTTATTTCCATATTTCCATTTATGTCTAGGTGTTTTCTAGAAATTCAAATGTCGTCAATTCCAAAACCTTAATGGTGTAAAAAAATAAAATTAGAAAATATTCGAGCTCGACTAGGAGATAAAATATACCATGTGCTTTTGTGATTATTCATTAGAGGGGCTAAATTATTAATGATTCTTCATGAATTAACGATTTATAATAGAAAACCCCATAATAAATGTAATTGTTGGTGGTCTCTCTTAGAGCTTTGCATGGATCTAAAAGGATCATATCATGTGGCACATATTGAGGCTAAGAAACAAACATTTTGATTAGGTTTCAAATACCCGAGAAAAACCCAGAGATAACACATACCTGTTGTTCATACCACTAATTGCTAGAGGGGTTCAATTATTAATGCTTTTTCATCCATTACAAATTTTCCTGCAATTACACTTGTATTTAATCAGGAATAGAACTTAAAAAACTTAACTACAACATTTTAATGAAAAAGACAAATGTCATTGGGTTTTGACCTTCTGGCATATTGAATTTTTGTCATTTTTTTTTCAGCACTCTACATTCGAATTGCATTCATGTGATTAATGGAGTCTCAATATACAACATTCCCACACCATATATGTTTGGCTAACGGGTATGAAAAGTGTTATTTTAATTTTACTAAAAAAGAACCAACAGATTTTAACTTTAAATGCAACTTCCACCTCCATTAACAATGATCTGTATGGTTCACTTGGTTAATGAAGAATTATGCTACAGGATTTCATATCGATCCCCTCCCACTACAAATTAGGTAGAATTATTAATTACACAATCCTTCTTTGTAAATCAAACCACCATTTCTTATTTGGATGCAAATGCATTTGATTTGGGGGACCATTGATGGCTCTGTCTGTGTGCCCAAAAATTCTTGTGCATTGCAGTCGGATATAAAAAAGTGGTAATTTACAAAAAATACCTTCCAGGTAAATCAAAGAAGATTTTTTAGTCAACAATGAATGAAACTTGATGGAGTCTCAATATTAAACTTTCGTTTCAACATGTTTAATAGAAAAAAAATTCGTTATCCTTTCATGTTGTCTTGTTGTTAAGTCAGGGAAGCTAAAGGTCACGTGATCGAGACCCATGGATGATAGAGTTCATTAAAAAAGTGGCAGGAGCTCAACTATTTTTAATGTTTATTGTTTACGCAAAAGGCATTTTCCAAACTATAGAAGAACCTATGTCTAACATACAACATGAAATAGATGGTACAACAAAATAGTAGAATTATTTTTCATTAATGATTTATAATAGAAAACCCCATAATAAATGTAGCTAGTAGTGGTGTCTCTTTGAGCTTGGCATGAGTCTTGAAGTATCCGATCAAGAAACGAGATTTCAATTGGGTTTCAAACATGGAATGTATTTATAGTTTCCATTTTTTAATTTGGAAACTTTAAGTGTAAATTTCACTTACGTGAATAATGTGAACTCGATTATCAATTATTCTTCACACGTTCCATATTTCTGAAAATTTATTCAAGCTTACACTTATAAAGGGGGGCTATAACATGCTCATAGAATACATGCATGATTAGAATTTTCACTATTTCATTTCCATCTTTCCATTGATGTCTTCATGTTTTCTAACAATTCAAACATCGGCAATTCAAAAACCCTAATAGTGTAAAATAATAGAATTAAAAAAATAGATCGGATACAAGATAAAATATGTGTCGCTTGTATGAAAAATCAAAGATACCTGACATTACTAGGGTCTTACAATTTGAGACTTGGAAAATGTGTAATTAATGTATGTACCTAATTTTAACTATTTCATTTCCACCTTTCCATTTATGTCTTGGTTTTTTCTAAAAATTCAAACACCGTCGATTCCAAAACCTTAATGGTCTATAAAAATAAAATTAGAAAAAATACGAGCTCAACTAGGAGATAAAATATACCTTGCGCTCATGAGACTATTCACTAGACAAGATCAATTATTAATGCTTCTTCATGCATTAATGATTTATAATAGAAAAGCTCGTAATAAATGTTATTTGTGGTGGTATTTCTTAGAGATTTCCATGGATCTAAAAGGATTGGATCGTGTGGCACATATTAAGGCTAAGAAACAATCATTTCGATTAGGTTTCAAATACCCGAGAACAACCAGGAGATAACATATACTTTCTGTTGATATGACTAATCAGTAGAGGGGTTCAATTATTAATGCTTCTTCATCCATTTCCTATCTTCATACAATTACACTTGTATTTACTCAGGATTATAACTAAAAAAACTTGACTACAACATTTTAACGAAAAGAGCAATGTGGTTGGGTGTTGATCTCTGAAAAATTACATTTTTCATCATTTTTTATTTTTAGCACTTTATGCTCAAATTGCACTCACATGATTAATGGAGTCTCAATATACAACATTCTCACACCATACATATTTGGCTAATTTGTATGCAAAATTATCTTTTAATTTTACTAAAAACAAAGAAATGGATTTTAACTTTAAATGCAACTTCCATCTCCATTAATAAAGATCTGTATAGTTCACTTGGTTAGTGAAGAATTTTTCATGAGAATTGCATATCAATCCCCTCCCACAATATATTAGTTAGAATTATTAATCATAGAATCCTTCTCTGCAAATCAAACAACCTTTTGTTATTTGGATGTAAATGCATTAGATTTTGGTGACCATTGATGGCTCCATTTGTGTTCCCAAACATTCATGTGCACTGCAATAACATATAACAAAGTGGTAATTAAAAAAAAATCGCTCCAGGGAAATTAAAGAAGAGTTTGTATTAAAAAATGTATGAAATTGTATGGAGTCTTAATATAAAACTTTTGATTCAACATGTTAGATAGGAAAAAAATTCGTTATCCTTTCATATTGTCAAGTTGTTCAGTTGGGGCAGCTAAAGGTCACGCAATTGAGTCACATGGATGAAAGAGGTTGTTAAAAAATGGTGGGAGCTTGACTATTTTTAAATTTTATTTTTTATGCAGAAGGATTTTTCAAAATTGTAGAAGAACTTATGTCTGACAGAAAACATGAAATAGATGGTGCAAAAAAACAATAGAATTTTTTTCATTAATGATTTATAATAGAAAACCCTATAATAAATGTAGCTGGTAATGGTGTCTCTCAAAGCTTTCCATGAGTCTTGAAGTATGGGATCAATAAACGAGCATTTCAATTAGGTTTCGAACATGGACTGTATTGATACTTTTTCATTTTTCATTTTGGACCTTTAAGTGTAAGGTACACTAACGTGAATAATGTGAACTCGTTTATCAATTATTCTTCACACGACCTCAATTTCCATAAATTTATTCGAGTTTACAATTATAAAGGGGAGATATAACATGTTCACAAAATACATGCATGATTAGAATTTTAACTATTTCATTTCCATCTTTCCATTGAAGTTTTCATGTTTTCTAACAATTCAAATATTATTCATTCAAAAACCTTAATTGTGTTAAGAGAAAAATGAGTTCGGCTAGGAGATAAAATATATGTTGCACTTGTATGACTAATCACAAATACACAATATTATTAGGGTCTTACAATTTGACATGTGAAAAATGTGTGATTCATGCATGTAGATAATTTTCACTATTTCATTTCCATATTTCCATTTATGTTTTGGTGTTTTCTAACAATTCAAACACAATCTATTCCCAAACCTTAATGGTGTAAAAAAATAAATTTTGAAAATAGCCGAGATGAAATAGGAGATAAAATATATCTTGTGCTCGTGGGACTATTCACTGTAGGGGCTCAATTATTAATGCTTCTTCATGCATTAATGATTAATAATAGAAAACCCCATAATAAATGTAATTGGTGGTGGTATCTCTAAGATCTTGCCATTGATCTAAAAGGATCATCTTGTGTAATGCATATTGAGGCCAAGAAACAATAATTTTGGTTACGTTTGAAATACGTGATCTCAATTAGGAGATAACATATCCCTTTTGTTCGTATAAATAATCAGTGGATGGGTTCAATTATTAATGTTTCTTTGTGCATTGTCTATTTTCCTACAATTACACTTGTATTTACTCACGATTAGAACTAAAAAAACTTGACTACAATGTTTTAATGAAAAGAGAAATGTGGTTGGGTTTTGACTTTCTGACATATTGAATTTTCATTTTTTATTTATTTTTAGCACTTTACACTCAAATTGCACTCATGTGATTAATAGTGTCTCAATAAATCACATTCGCACACCATACATGTTTGGATAATGGGTATGAAATTTTTTATTTTAATTTTATTGAAAACAAACTTGCGGATTTTAACTTTAAATGAAACTTCCAACTCTATTATCAATGATGTGTATGCTTCACTTGGTTAGTGAAGCATTGTGTTGGAGGATTGCATATGAATCCCCTCCCTCTAAAAATTAGTTAGAATTATTAATTATGCAATCCTTCTTTGCAAATCAAACAATTGTTTGCAATTTTGACGCAAATCCATTTGATTTGGGTGACCATTGATGGAACTGTTTGTGTTCCCAAACATCCTTTTGTATTATAGTCAAATATAAAAAAGTGGTAATTTAAAAAAAACCTCCTAGTAAATCAAATAATAGTTTATGTCCAACAATGTATGAAACTGTAAGGAATCTAAGTATTAAATTTTTGCTTTAGCATGTACGATAGAAAAATTATTCATTATCCTTTCATGTTGTCCAATTGTTCAGTCAAGGAAGCTAAAGGTCACAGGATCAAGTCACATGGATGACAATGGTCGTTAAATCAGTGATGGGAGATGGACTATTTTTAAAGTTTATTTTTTTACACAAAAGGCATTTTCCAAAATGGATTAGAACCTATGTCTGACATATGACATGAAGTAGATGGTGCAACACAACAATATAATTATTTTTCATTAATGATTTATAGTATAAAATCCCATAATAAATGTATCCGACAATGGTGTTTCTCTGAGCTTTCCATGATTCTTGAAGGACCAGATAAAGAAACGAGCATTTCAATTGGGTTTCGAACATGGAATGTATTGATATTTTCCATTTTTTATTTTGGCATCTTTAAGTATAAAATACACTTACATGAATAATGTGAACCCTATTATCAATTATTCTTCACACATGGTCTATTTCCCTACATTTATTTGAGCTTACAGTTACAAAGGGGATTTATTGCGTGCTCACATAATACATGCATGATTAGAATTATGACTATTTCATTTCCATATTTCCATTGATCATGTTT
This sequence comes from Taxus chinensis, assembly GCA_019776745.2. Taxonomy (NCBI): domain Eukaryota; kingdom Viridiplantae; phylum Streptophyta; class Pinopsida; order Cupressales; family Taxaceae; genus Taxus; species Taxus chinensis. The sequence continues at coordinate 831,560,564 of CM034149.1, read as the reverse complement.
TCTAACAATTCAAACACCATACATTAAAAATCAATAATGGTGTAAAACACTAAAATTAAAAAAAAAACATGCTCGATTAGGAGATAAAATATATGTTTCACTGGTATGATTTATCATAGATAACTTATATTATTAGGGTCTTAGAATTTGACACCTGGAAAGTGTGTGATTCATGTTTGTAGCTAATTTTTACTATTTGGAAAATCATACTAAATATTTTATTAATCATCAATGATATAACAATGAATTGAGATAATGGAGCCAAACCTAGAGGGGATTTATGTAGGAAAAGGGAATAGTACTTGGGAAACTAAGCTGTTCGGAGAAGAGAATCGAGAGCCTATGAAGCTCTCGCCTCTATGGAAGAATGAGGAGCCACAATTATATATCTCAAAACTCATCATCGATAGAGCCAAAAAAATACTTCGTATTGCAATAGTGGGAAGGCTTGTAGGGTTACACCCACATATTGATGTAGTAAGAGAATGCAACATGAGAAAATGGTGCTACAAGGTAGAAGTTCGAGCCTTGGCAGGAAAAGGATTCATTTTTTCTTCCACTCCTAGTTGGAAATACATAAGGTATTCAACGAAGAACCTCGATTTTTTGGTAATGTGGCCTTTACTTTCCACCAATGGGAGCTTGGTATGCCCCACAATTTTTACTTCCATACTCTCTATGTATAGATTCGGCTCCCAGGTTTTCTGTTGGAATTCTGGGAGCCTAAGGTTTTTTTGGGGATAACCAGATCAATGGGGTTGCTAATTGTTGTGGATCCCACTACCAAAACAAGATCAATTTTTTTTCCATGATATGTATCAATATTCAAGTGGGATTCAAAGTCCCTAAATGAATCTTCCTACATTCTCTTGCTGGAAAATGGGAACAAATTATTGAGGTGGAGAGCTGCAAAATTTTCTGCAGCAAGTGCGAAATGGTCAAATATGAGATGAAGGATTGTTTTTGACTTGTTGAACCGCGTGTGAACTTTAATTATCTCTAAGGGGATGATGAGGTGAAAGTGTCATCTAGAGAGGAAGATGCTCTAGAGGAGTCGGATGTTGAGGAATTTATGGTAGAGACTCCTGTGTTACAAAAGATGGTTGGTTGAGTTGTCACTGAAGAGAGAGCCACGTATGTTTTTTATATTGTGTGGGTGGTAGCTTCTTTGGCACTGGGGGTATGCGATGTTTCTCTGCATTCAGAGGCTAGCCGGTAGAAGACTTGAAATGGGGCTGATGGTGGTAGATTGGAGTTGACAGGAGGAACCATTCGAACCAAGAGGGTGGGCCAGTTAGCTGGGTAGGATGCCAACAATTTGAATTTGAATTCTAATCCCCTTGAGGACAAATTAATTAATCTTCGCATGGGGGTTGTTGGAATGGACACTGAGCACTTTATCCCATCGTTTTAAAGTGGTTTGGTGGAGGGGAGGATCGAGGTATTCCTTGGACCCAATTTGAAACATTCTTTGGGGTCCTTCCCTCACGTTTTGGATGATGTTGGCTGGATAGATGTCCACCACAAAAAATATTATGTTACACGTAGTCACTCTTGAGTGACGTATGGTAGTGAGATCTAGTTATTTGTTTTCACTAGGGTGGGTTTGTCTCTTTTGACTGCTGGTAGAGGTCTTATGTTTTTCTTGTCTATCGTGTCTCTCATGATCTATCCTTTCTATAAGGCCTTAGGGAGCCATAATCCCATTCTTTTTACGTAATATAATAAAAAAACTCACTACTTCATTTCCATATTTCCATTTTATGTCTTGGTGTTGTCTAATAATTTAAACACGATCCATTCCAAAACCTTAATGGTGTTAAAAACTAAAATTATAAAATAGTTCAGGTTGACTAGGAGATAAAATATACCTTGCGCTTGTGCGAATATTCACTAGAGGGGCTCAATTATTAATGCTTATTCATGGATTAATGATTTATATATAGAAAAATCCTTAATAAATGTAATTGGTGATGGTCTCTCTCAGAGCTTGTCATGGAACTAAAAGGATCAGACTGTGTGGTGCATAATTTAGGCTAAGAAACAAGCATTCAATTAGGTTTCAAATACCGAAGCTCAACCAGGAGATAACATATACTTTTCGTTCATATGACTAATCATTAGAGGGGTTGAATTATTAATGCATATTTGGGCATTTTCTATTTTCCTACAATTATAATTCTATTTACTCAGGATTAGAAATAAAAAAAACTTGACTACAAATGTCTTAATGAAAAGACCAACGTGGTTGGGTTTTGATCTTCTCACATATTGAAGTTTATTCATTTTTTTTCTGAAACTTTAGGCTCAAATTGCACTCACGTGATTAATGGAGTTTTCAATATACAAACATTAACACACCATCCATGTTTTTCCTACCATTATAGGAACTCAGTTATTGATGACTATTCGTGCATCTCCCTATGTTATAAAAATTGCACCATATTTAAACTAAAAAAGGGAAGCTACAAAATGCTCCAACAAGCATTCATTTCAGTTGGGTCACAAACATGGAAATTCATCAAATTTCCCCATTTGTTGGTTTTTTCTCTTTAAACACATATTGCACACCCATGAATAATAAGTGTAAGATATAGACCATACATTAGAAAAACAATTTCCTATCTCTCCATCAAAACCCCTTCTTGATCACCTGTCATTCTTTCCCTCCATTTCACTTCCTCCTTTTTTTCATTCTTAACTCCATATTCTTTGGTGTTTCCATCGTACACTTCATGTACAATTTATAGTTATAGAGGTGTGGGAACAATGATATGCAATGGTGACTTGAAAAAATAACCCTTAAAATTTAGTGATTAATTACAAAGATGTTGATAGATTTATGGTGTAATTTTGTCTACTTAAAATGTTATACAACCTTTACTTGGAATTTCCATCTCCTTCTATCTCTAGAAATGAATTTAGTCAAGTATGAGGTGTTTCCTAATTAGCATAAAAATTGATATTTTAATTCTATGTCGAGTGTGGATGTTAGTGTTATCCATTTCCTTCCTCGGGAAAAATGAACAACAAGGTGTGACGGGACTCAGGCACCGAGTAGGGCACCTTAGGGTGAACTTGGGTTTGCAGATAGTTTCTAAGGTTTCGGGAGAATTTTTAGTGATTCTAGGATTGTTAAGATCATAATAGTATTTTTCCTTTTCTAGGTTTGAACCTTAACATTCAACTTAAAGATGAAGAAGTGTAGTCCCCGCAGGCCTAGACCCGGCCAAAACAAGTGAAAAAGTGAGAAAGTGAAAGTTGACCTTGTGACGCCCTATTGCCTTCACCTTAGGCTCATAATCTGAAAAAAAATTATTCAAAATTTTGAAAATGCCAAAAAATGGCAAAGGGGTCCATTAGAGGCATCGAGCTTGAAACAGTCCACCGAGTAGCTCGGCAAACCCACATGTGCAAAATGCGGCTAGAGTTAAAAATTAGCTCGGGAAAGCTCATTTTTTTAGATGTGTTAATGGGAGGAAAGCTTGGCTTAAAATTTGTGGATACGGCAAGGGGTCTCACCGTGTAATGAAAGAGGTGGCGCATTTGTGTGAAGACCAACATAGCTCAACATTTACAAACAGGAGGTACTTGTCATGGTAGAGTTAACACAGAGGCTCGAGTGGCCAAGGAAACTATGGGGAACTCGGTAGCATCCCTGAGCAAATGGAGAGGACGAGGTGATTGGGCGGAGCAGGGATAGAGGCTGGTTGATGGGTGATCCATGTCGCCAGGTTGAAGGGGCTCGAAACATTGAGGTGACTCAGCTCATTACCGAGTAAAGGAATCACATTAGATAGCCTTAGCAAGAGACAAATGCAAAGAATGTCTCAGATGAAACAATGAGTATCTCACCCGAGCGAGATTTGAAATGAATGGTAGATCGGGCTCGAAGCCCACCGCGAGTAGAAACGTAGGGCTAGGTTAGGAATGGAATGCCAATGAGAATGAATAGCTAGCGGGGCACTGATGAGCAGTTCGTCACCAAGACAAGGTCCGATGCACAATGGAATACAAAATTGAAGGGCCGAGATGGAGGCCACGAACACATCAGCCACGAACAAAGGAGAGAATCTCAAGAGGCTGAGCAATGTTGATAGCTCGAATTTGAGCTTCGTTGAAGATTTGGGCATGGCCTTCACATAAGGGTTAATGTCTATGTAAGTTCCAAATCTCGGTAGTTTCCATTGGAGTTCCGAGAATCGAGGTCGTTCGGAGAAATTTGGATCAGAGTTTCGGAGAACAAGCTTTCAGGAAAAGGAATGGCACATTAGATGTTAGCGAGATAAAATCCCGAAACCCGAACTCTGAAATTTAGACACTTCGAGACTTTGGTGATTTGGAATTTTTGGGCCAACCAAGAAGATGAACAGTGCACATAACTCCGATCAAGGAAATCCTGAAAATACAAAAAAACATAGGGATCCCAAAAAACCCAAAGTGGGGCGTGGAAAATGTCTAAAATAAATAAATCTAAATTTCCAAAAAAGCGTTGCTTGGACGATGAATAATGACATAAGCTCTGGGGTGGAGGGGGGGATGTAAAACCCCGAAATTCTGAAATGGATGCAAGGTTCGAAGTCTACGTGGCAAGGGTAGATGAGGCGATCCATTGGAAAGTTGAAGGCATTTGGTGGTATTCATGAAACACGAGGGGAGTTGTTTCATAGGAGAACAAAATTTTGAGGGCATGATTGGACATTGGTTGAGGTACTTGTGGAGAGCCAACGTCCGATATGGTGTAAGACGTGAGGGCTCTGTGATAACCGAGGAAATAATGTGGAGTGGGAGATGTTGGGAGTTGAAACAGTAAAAATATAACTCACCCGTATGTAAACCAGAACTCAGGGAATCTAAATGAGCTCACAAAAGATGAAAATGGAGGATCTCGTTTCCTAGCTCGCCGAGCAGCTTGGGCAGCTAGCTCACCCATTCAACATTGCATTGCAGGACCAAAAAAAACTAATAATTTCCCTTCATTGAAACACATATAACTTTTGCCCAAAGTGTTCGATTTGTGAAAACTTATAGTCATTGGAAATGTGGGAAAAATATCTACAGTATGGAGGTACTAAAAAGGAATTTCAGAGGTTTTAATACTCCAAAAAAATTCAAAAACCCTTTCAGTAGCGAACAGTGATAGGGTAGGTGAATGAACATTAATGGAGGCATGGGAAACTTTTTTCTGAGTATGGGGGCTAAGTACAAGATACATGGGCTGCAAAAAAAAATGATGCAAGAAGAAATGGGACTCCATTCAATCTAGAATTCTAATTTCTCCCTCCTCTCTCAAATTTTGCTCTGTAAATTGTAAGGAGTGACTCATTTCAAAAGTTTGGACACTTTTCATTTGCCCCTCCACCCTTTCTTGTCTGTAAGAGATCTTTGGAGTTTCAAACCACCCTATTGGAACATTTTAATGTAAATTTGTTCCTTTGGGCCTCACATGTAATGAATCGTATCAACTTATTGGAGCAATAAAAAATAGATCTTTGGATGTTTGCAACCTTCTTTGTGTTTTATTGCATCTTTCTGGTCTTTTCATTGCATGCAAGGTTGTTATGTGTTGTTATAATTTCATTGCAAGGTTTTGGTAGTCTTGTGTTTATTGTGAAGCTTGTCCAACACTCCTTCTTGGTGCATATCCTTCCCTTAGAGTAGATTTTGTTTTCATGTACACTTCTATCCTTATCCCCTTGGAAAGCATTAGAGTAGGGTTAGATTAGAAACTCTTTGCACTTTGGAGTAGTTAGCACTAGATTAGGAAAGGAAGATGACCTTCTCCTGAGAGCTATCCCATTTCGCAAGACCCACACTTTGGGGATAGCTCCATGTTTGACTACCAAGTTAATCACATACAAGTATTCAGGGGTGGTGTGATTTTTCCATAACATTTATGGCACGTCAGGTGGGATAAAGAATTAATTTCTACAACTTTGAAGGCATTTGTAAGGATTTCAAACTAAAGATTTTGTAGATTTTGGATTTCAGGTTTTTCACCGTAAGGTTAGAGTTCTGAAATCAATTTTATGAGGTTTTTCATGAGAAAAACAAGTCCAAATTTCACCAAAATATAGATTGACGGTTGAAGATCAAAAGGGTATTCTTAAAAATCCAAATTTCTGATTTTGAGATTTTTTGAATTTTATACATTTTGAAATTTCAAACGTTTCTAGGTTTTACAATTTTAGGGATTTTGAACATTTTGGAATTTTAAGTTTCAGAATTTTCCAAAATTTCATAATTCAGACCTTTTGGATTTTGGAGGTTTTCAATTTCAGAATTTTTGGGTTTTTGAAACATTCGAGTTTTGAGATTTAGACTTCTTGGAATTCAAACTTTTAGAGATTTTTGGATTCAAAATTTCAGAGATTTCTTGCTATTCATATTTCAGAGTTTGTCTTTTATTGTAATTTGGACATTTTTCAAATTCATATTTGTTTGATTTTCAGAATTTCAGGAGACTACCAACTACAGGACAAGTTTTAACTTCTGAAAATCAACATCTAGGCCATTTAAAGTTTCCATTTTAAGTTTTTTGTCAAGTTTTATATGTGTGACATGGAAATAAATTTAGCCTTGAGAGGCTCATTCCTAGCACACTTGGCGAATCCTAGGGTTAGAACTCAGTGGTGTAGAATCCCAAGTTTCCCAAGTTCATTAGAAGAGTTATGAACGAGATCTTAAATAAGAGAAAAAGGAATATTTTTCTACCTACAATTATCTCCAAGCCGAGGAAGGAGAGGAAGAAGACCATAAATATCACCATCTCCACCTACCAGGACCTTGTCCACACCTCCACCCTCGTAGACCCTTCCACCAATTAGAATGGCTCGACCACCACCACCAAACCCCTTTGTCAACTTTATGGGTAGTAGTCCACTTTCCCTACAAGATCAGAATCCCATCCCAATTGGAGCAGTAAAAGAATCCCCTACTTCAGTGGAGAAAATCATAAAACCCCTATTGACCACATCCAAGGCATTGCAAATGTTTGTGCAATCCACAAAATAAAATGAGATGCATGTTGCAGTTAATTTTTTACCTTCCTCTTTTAAGGGTAAACACCTTGTAGTGGTTTAGGAGCCTAACTATAGGGTCAATTACAAATTTGGATAAATTGTGCACAACCCTCTGTAATCAGTTCAAAAAAAGGACCAAAAATCTGTCTTTATTGGAACAACTGAGAACAATCAAGAGAGCTCAAAATGAGTAGATAGAAGACTTTAATTTTTTATTTTAAAAGACATGGGACAAAATCCCAGTGGTCGTGAGACCATCTACACAATGTTTTTTCCTCTACTTCTTGAAGGCTTTAAATTCAGACATAGCTATGATGATATAGTTAATGGGAGGAATAATGCTGCAAAGAGCCTATAACATATTCATCAGAGAAGAGAACTATCTAATTTAGGCCAGAAAGATTGCACCTAGGCCACCTATGCCTCTATATCCAAAAATGAGAACTCTAAAAAATAGTCGAACACTTGAAATGAATCCCAATTCCAGCCCCTAGAAATTAGAGCAATAGTGAGGCCTCCACATCTTTTGGACACTTCTAAGGAACTTTGGGAGGTTATGAAACAACTACATAGGGAAATTATCTAGTAACTATTAAGAGGAAATAGGATTAGAGATTCAAACCATATCAGCCCTAAGCTCAAACAAATCGGCCTCTGTATCAACCAAATACACCCCCAGTTTAAGCTGTAAATCAAAATCTGAACAAAGGACAACCTCAAACTGCCATGCCATTTTAACCATATAATCCAAATCTAGTTTCAATATCTAGGGCCTTGGTTCTAGCTCAAAACATCATTGCACAAAAAATATGAATGGTGCTTTTTGTGTAATCATCCTCACAATCAGGAAAAATTCTTCATTGGTGCTTTAAATCAGGCCTTAATGGTGCAAACCATCGGTGTGTCCTAAGAGCCAACTGAAAAAGTAAAATCATCAGGCAGACAAGTCCACAAGAGGCACCTTTAACTGAGAAAACACATTGGTCAATTAAAAAATGGAATAATTTTGTAGAGTTAATTAGCCTTCTTTCTATGGTGTAGCTGTCAATACAAGGTCAAAGAAGAGGAACATAGAGGAAGAGAAATCATCTAACCCAATTTTTTTCTCAGCCCTCTCTCACCCCACAAGGAGTTATCAATGTAAGAACAAGCCCAAACCCATAAAAGTCAACCCAACACACCTATTACATTACACATGTACCTGTTCAAGTGCTAGAGTAGATTATTCCAATTACGGGGGCAACAACAGGACAATCCATTTCCTTTCAACATTATTTTGCAAATGAAGAAAACACATGTAAGTATTTCAATGTGGGAGTCACTTGACATTATAGGACAATGGGATTTGTTGCAAGCAACAATGTCCAATTGGTCTGCCTCAAAAGGGTCATCCAAAAATCAGGAGAAAATTCTCACTAATATAGTGCAGTAGGAAAGAGGTTAAACCAAGAAAACATTAGAAGCCTCCAACATTCTATGTGTCATTGATGATTGGGAATAACTTGGTGCATAATTGCATGATCGATTCAGAGGCAAGTATCTCTGTGATGCCAATGTAGTAACAGATCAATTGGGATTGAAATATGAACCAATGTCAAAGGGAGTAGTGCAATTAGACAGGACAATAGTAGGAATAGTTGGGGTCATGAAATGATTAATCCTTACAAAGCATGTTTGCCCCAATGTCACAGTCTTGCGAGATGTGTTTGTAATTGACTTTCCACCACTCTTTGCATTGTGTTTATCAAGATATTTCAATTCCAATATTTGGGGGTTTACTTATCTATAGATTGGTCACACATGCTCTTCAGGACGAGATATGGAGCTAAAGGTACAATTAGGTCAGAATCGATTGTCAACTTCCATATTGAGCCTCATGTGCAAAATCTTATCAATGCAAATTTCTCAGCTTTTGATCAAGATGATTTTCCAAGCACTCTATAAATAGGTAATAAAGTTGAGGGAATTCTTGATTTGATGTTAGATTAATGGGGGAAAACAAAATGCATGCTTTTGATCCATAAAAATAAGTGGAAGAAGTTGAATTAGGTGTATATTTCTTGCATGAAGAGAATATAAACTATCCCTAGCATCACCAAGCTTGAAGATAAGGATGATAATGAAGTATGAAAACTATTTTTTGATGGATCTAGAAGTAAGCAAGGTGCTAGAGGGGGTGCAATGTTGGTGTCACCATAAAAACATAAAATACTATTCATCCTTCCGATTTAAGTTTTCTTGGTCAAATAACAAATATGAGTATGAAGATCTAATCCATGGACTTCACTGGGCTGGGAAAATAAATTTAAAAAACTTGCAAGTTTTCGGAGATAGTGATCTGATTGTGAATCAAGTCAGAGGGAAAAATTCTACTATGAATGACCTCTTAAAGAGATACAAAAATAGGGTATGGGGATCTCATCAAGGACTTCAAGGAATTCAGTATCAGTTCCATACTAATGAATAATAATGAGGCTGTAGATAAACTTACAGCAATTACAGAAACATTTTTATGTGGTTGATAGTATAAAAAGAGATAAAGTGCAACCCCATATCCCGGTGATTATGAGGCCTCCTATTCTGAAAAACAACACAAGATGGAAGGAGTTCGAATTTCTTATTTAGAACATACCTTGCCAAGATTAAGGTTTTTATCATCAAGGATATAGACACTTTCATGTTGATCTTCACTGGTGGTTACAAAAAATCTATCTTTTTTCATTCCACTATTATCTCCAAAAATGGTCTCAAGAGTTACAAGGCCTTTAGGAATCTTATTTTTATGAAGTTGAATAATGTGATCTTCATACATGTGTTGAAGGTTTCCATGATATTGTGAAGAAAATATAGTTTCTTCCTATAAGTATCTCACTATATTAACATCATCATGAAAAAATTTCTAATGGGAGTTGTTATCTAGAACGGGTGGCCTCACTGCAACTATAATATGAGGCTAAAAACTATCATTTATGATATCTGCAGGTATGTCAAACTGAGATCCAATTGCTATGAGTCTATCAGCATGCTTATTTTTATCTGCAGGAATGATGCAGATATTAAAAGAAAGAAAATATTTAATCAGATTCGAAAATCTATGTCTGTAAGTCCCCATCAATAGATTTTTACAAGTATTTGAGCCTTTTACATGATATATAACCAACTCACTATCACCATAGACCTGCAAATTTGTTATCCCTTTCTTTCTTTTTGATTCTACACCATTAATGAGTGCCTCATATTTTTGAAAAATTATTAGAACAGCCAAAATAAAACTTAAAAGATGAAAAATACCTCTGATTAGTGGTTGAAAGTAGTATAAGACCAACTCCTAAACTGTGCTGATTTTTGAGATATCAAAAAATAATTTTGAAAGACCATTCTCAAGCTGATTTCACTTCTTCATAGCTGGAGTTTTGGAATTTTCCTCATGAATTCAATAAATACCAAGGCCTTTCTCCTCAATTACTCTATAAGGATTGTTCTCATAAAATTCATTCATCCTTTCATCCTAACAAAAATAGGAATACCCTCTTGTTGGTGTTAAATTTGATCTTGACCCTGTTTCCTAAGTGCATTTTGATTTTTTTTTGTGTCTAATTTGTTTGAATTGAAAGCACGTATGTTAGAACAATCAAATAATTTTGATTGTAATTAAAATCCCATGTTAGAGTTGTGAACCCTCTTCTTCAGTTGAGGAATGTAATAACCATGTTGTCTCCAAATGATCCATGTTAAAAAATTTCCAAATGATCGTGATTATCCTCGTAAATTCATTTTATGCGTAGTCTCTATGATGTCTAGTACAAATTGCACTTTTTTCTCCAAAGCCCGATGATATGTGGTGTGATATAATTGGTGGCATTGTGATGGGTTATGTTTACACAATTACACAAATTGCTTAAGGATTGCAAAGTGTGAATGTGCCTCTGAGGCCTGATGGAATATTCTGAGGAGTATTTGAGTTACAAATACAAAGTGAAAAGAAATCTCTACTTAGAAAAAGGACCACGTGTTTAGATATGATGGGAGCGGGGGAAATGAATCATCTATACATTTTTCATCAAAGGATCAATATAAATCAAAGTGATAGCGTACCTCTAAAGCCTGACAGAGGGAACATGTCAGTATTCAATACAAATTCAATCGACGGGTGCTCGGGTAAACTTTGTATTGCTACTCCTAGTCGAGAAAATAGAAAAAACTACAAATAAGTGCAGAAACTATCCCACCTTTCATACTTAGACATGTGTCAACTTCTCAACAAAATTCAAGATACGGGGTTTCAGGTCAGAATTGAAAATCACTTATTTGAAAGGTATTGCAAAAATGCATAAAGACTCCTTGAGCCTAAAAAACATCATTTTAAGCCACATGGATGGTCTATATTCAAATGAAGGGGGAAAGGTGGATGGCTAGGATATAGTACATTTATGATTACCATCATTAATGCATTTTACACAAATCAAGGAAGGATTTTCAAAAGGTTTTTAAATTTTTTGAATTGTTACTATTGCATGCAAAGATATGGGTGCCCTAGTTACAAGAATTTGGGAAGGAAAAGAGGAAAATCAATGGAGAAGTTGATAAAATTAGCTAGAGAACTCTAAATTAAGGAAGCAAAAGAGAATTACAAAAAACTTGAAAAAAAAATGGGTAAGTCTTATTTTGCCTTCGTGTTCTTAGTTTTTTAATTACAATTTGCAAATAATTAAAGGGTGTAATTATGGTATAAAAAATAAAGCAAGTACAGTCAAGTTTCCACGTAATTTCCAACATTTATAATGATTTAGATAAGGTCATGGACACAAAATTATTAAATTTTTATGTAGATGTTTTTTAGAGGAGGATGAGTAATTCGAATTAAAGTAAGTGCATGACAACCATTGATGCCAGTAACATTTCTGTAACAGCTTCCTTCCCACCATCCATACGCTACCCTAAGCTTGTATGGTTATGTGTTGAGAACTATAACCTAGAAACGAAAGAAGTATTCAAAGAAAGTTGAGAAAGAGTGATATAATTCACACCAGAGGATTTCAGGGAAATTCTAGGGTGGCCAAGATTGGATCAAATTATAATTGCTACAATTGAATAAGCACAGATTGATTATGAGGTGAGGCAAGGTGAATATTCTATAGTGCTAAATTCCCAATGGTTAAAGGATAAAAAAACCATATGTGAAAAGGATCCCCAAGAGATTTACCAAGGCCATGTTTGTTGATGAAGTTGAGGACCTTATTGTGTTACTAAGAAGAATGACAAGGTTAGAAGGAGTTAATGATTTTCAAGATTGGATGTGCACTTTTATAATGGTTATCCTGGAAGAACAAGGAAATTATTTTTCAGAAAGCTTCATATCAGCATCCATTCATGCTCAACTTATGACATTAACTGTAAATATTAGCACATGTAATCTAGTTGACATTGATTTCTATATGATGTCCTATCTTATTTATAACATTGTTTTCTTTGAATAATTTCCAGGTATCCGATTATAAGAAATTTTTGAAGATCATAGGGTGTATGATGTGTACCCACAATTGAGGTTGAGCAGTTGGAAAGGGGATATCAAGTTTATAAATGATGTTTTCATTTCCCCTATGACATTTCTTTTCAAACTAGAGTGGGAACAATATACATTATCTACCACTTCTACGGAATCAATTCTAGAATATGGTTTCATATTTATATAATACATGTTTTTTACATTTTTTAGGGTAAGTGGATTTTATGGAAAAAATTGTAATCTCCCTAAATATGTGAATGAAAAGTGGTCCTTAATGGAATTGTTAGAAATTCTATTGTTTTGCACAAAAACATTGTAAAAATGCACAAAAAAAATATCAAATTCCCTCTCTAAATTGGAAGAAATTCATCCCAAGGAATAATGAAATCCAAATTGATGGAGGAAGAAAAGGATAAATTTCAAATGAAAAAATTCACACCAAGACTTAATCATGACATTAGATGGGTTATTAGTATAAGAGAACATGAGCCTCACTTTGAGGATAACTGGATGAATTATATAGATGAAGAAGAAGTTGGGTTAAGAGAATTTTCCATAATAACCTTAATCCAAATTATTGATTTCAATATTGCTGTAGTTCCATAAGGAATTGTAGATGACATGGATGTGGTGGGACAATATTACAATGACGAAAAGATTGAATAAAAAATAATCAACTCTATAGATTGAAAATAAATAAAATCAAATAGACCTCATATGATGATTTCCAATGTATTAGGAGAACATTTACTTGGTTTACTGGAAACAGATTGGACTTATCCAAGGTTCCTTTTAAGATACCTCTTGGAAAAAATCGGAGGTGGAAAATACCTGATGAATATCCTCAGAACCAGTTTCACGGGAAGGAGAATTTTTTTAGGGTCTGACAACAAAATTTTCACATGATTTTTAAGTGTTGTGAAAAAAGCATACAGATGCACTACATGATATTTTCTGTCACACGTAAATAAGGTTGTTGAAGCATGACAACAAATATTCTACCATGCGTCTACAGCCTCTGCCCTCTGGTCACGCGACAACAAAATCTTCGTGTCATGCGTCAACAAGGTTGTTGTTGCATGTCAAAAAACCTTGCTGACGCACGTCAACAAGGTTGTTGATGCACGATAGTAAGTTTAATTTCATGCATCAACAAGGTTGTTGATCCACGTTAGCGAGGTTCGTTGACGTGTGACAACATCCTTGTTGACGTGCGACAACAAATATTATGTCGCAGCGTCTGCAGCCTTTGCCTTCTGGTCGCGTGACAACAAAATATTCATGTCACACATCAAAAAAATCTTTGTCATGTGTCTACTTCCTCCACACTCTTATCATGCATCAAAAAACTCCCCTTGTCACGCGTCAAAAAAATTTCTATGTCGTCCGTCAACAAAAATCTCTATCGCGCGTCTGCACCCTCACCGCCCTCCTATTGCGTGTCTGTAGCCTCTCCCCCTCCTGTCACATGTTTACTGTTAATTGATAATACATATGCCCCTAGGTGGTATGAGTGAGCTAGTAGTGTTCTACCTGGTGAATAATCTAGGATTATATAGGGGATAGTTTCAAGGGTAGGTGAAGCCGACCCCTTAAAAAAAAGTTAAACTGTAATTTTTAGGCGAACAGGTCACTAACCCATGCCAAAAAATTCACCTTTTCAAAATTTTCAAAAATGGAATATTCGCCATATTACGAATATTCACCACTAAAATTATCCCTGAAGAATGGAGTAAATCTGGGTTGCATGTTACATAGTTTATATAAAGGAGTTCCCCTGAAGTACAACCTTAAATATACCTTGGAGGGATCCCATTTACCTTATGTGATAGTAGGGAGTGAATGCAAATTAGATCCGTTATTATGGGTAGATGCCACTCTTAAATTGACCAAATATTTATCCTAGTCCTACATAATAGATTACATGAAAGAGTGGACATCAACAACCAGTAAGACTGGAACTAGTCAAAATCTATTCTGATTCAAAAAGGTGAGGGATTACTATTAAAGGCTATGCAGATGCCCCCCATTACTAAACTAGTGCCAATTTTGGCACATATGTAGGAAAGACTTGACTACATAGAAAATTCACTCAGAAGTGTTCCTTAGGATCTAATGAATGTGCATTTTGGGAACGTACCGGTGAGGGGATCAATTCTAAGGTGATGTATCTCCAATCCAAATAATGTGGTACCAAGGTAAGTTTAGAAGATCATAGTATTAAGGAACTGGGGGAATAGCTACAGAAGAGAGCATAAGTACTCATCCAATCTTTAGCAATGTGATCCCTAAACCTATGGTATGTAACTTAGATGAAAATATTGGTGAACCATCATGGCAGAAGTTAGGGGTCATAAGGAGGAATGCTTAAGGCAATTGATACACAATGGCACTAACAAAACATCTAGTAGAGAGTAGGAAACTTCATGTAACACTAATAAGAGATGTTGCCATCCAAGACTACCTGAGACCTATGCATTCTAAACCTATAATGTAATTATTCTCCTAGGGTAGGTATATATCCTTACATTTTTGTCCCCTAATGAAGCCAATTGTTCTATGAATAATTGGCAGTGCTCATCTATTTAGTCAATCAATTTGTGTTGGGGAGGAACAATTGTAAAACATAACACTGATTGAGCAGTAATGGTAAGCAATCATAAATAATTATGAGTTAGTCCATCTACTCAAGGTTATCAACTCAACTTATATAATGGTATTTGGGATGCCATTGGAATTTATCCGTTACTACTGAGGGTATAAGCTATCCCTAAAAATAGAAGTGATGTTCAATGGCTTGGGTAAATGCATAATAGTTCTCAAATTGTAAGGGCTAAACCCTGAGCGGAACCCCAATGTTGTTCATTATGAAGAGAACAATAGCTCATCCTTATCATGATTTTATGTTGTAAATATAGTATCAATGACAAGTGTTGAGTCACGTGGGTTTTACCTGTAATAGGTGTTAACCATTGCTCAATTAGACACAGATCATTTAATTACTAAAGGAAGTCAAGGAAGATGATGTCTCTAATTAGTGGGCAATTAGATGCTCCATCAATTTGTGGCTTTTTGAGGTTTTCAAAACATCAAAAAAGAAATAAGCAAAATTGTAATTTACTTAACCCAAACAAGTGAGGTTCATCCTAAACAAAGTACTATTAAAAATCAAGAATCACAGTCTAACACTAAGCCTAGAAAACATAAAGTGGTGAAATATCAGCTCCAAGAAGATTCACAAACCAAAAAAACCACTTACAGGGGGTGAATATATTTCAAAAGAAAATGAATCCCATTTACTAGGTTCCCTAGTCTTGATGAATCTATTCCAACTGGTTAGAATTGCTAAAAAGTTGTCAATTACATTCAGCATTTAGAATTATAGACATCCTTCAGTTTAAATAGGCTACTCTTCTTTAAGGTACTAACTATAGATAGCTTTATGCATCAACCTGTGGTATACTATAGATGTTACAATGTCATGATACATTCAAAGCAAGTTATTGGCAATAAGGTTGAAAAGATATCCCTCTTTCATGTTTTTTGGGACTTTGACAAAGGTATTTTTAGGGTTACCCCCAACCTATTGGATATGTGCCTAATCAACGGTAATGCTTTATTAGAAATCCAGTTCAACTTATGATATTGGTCATAATGTATTCTGAAACATGACCTTCTTTTGTAGCAAAAAAAAAAGAAAGGATAATACCCCCTATGAGTGGATGGTTATGAGGACTTCTTAATCAAGGGGACAAGGAAGCTACTAAAAAAAAAAGCTTTAAATATCACCAATATTTCATTCTCGAATCCCAAAACCATCTTTAAAGAAAGAGAACTGTAAGTGTCTCTACTAAAACACTAGAGATTAGACAAACATGGATTTGGGATGCATTGTGATATTTTGCAAGGTCCTCACCAAGGCAAGACATTACAACATGATATGTAGTACAAAATTACTGATAATAAGGTACACATGTAATAAGGAATGAAATCCATCACACAAACTGTATTGGGTGTACTAAGAATTTACAGTTAAACATGCATTGGATGGGGTGAAATACAACACTTAAGTTGCACTTACTATACGCATCTATCCTTTAAATATTTCAAACTTATATGCATGATTCCTAAACAAGATTGAATTCACTCATTAACAAATATTTAGAGGTAGGGCCCTGGCATTGAAGGATATCAAGAATTTTCCATCTTCTATTGTTTTTAAGTTTTTAATTGGATAACTTACAATTTTTCAAGATAGCCGACCTCTTACTCACCTCTGAATTCACTTTCGTATCTTTCTAACACCCTGGGTATAGGACTTGTCTCAAAAAGGTAGGGCATGATTTTCCCCTCTAGGCAACATAAGTTTCCTCTTTGACTTTTATTATAACACTTTGAATGTTACATTGAGGAAATCTTGTCTTAGCATTGTGAAAATCAACTCTATGGTTGGGACCTTTGATCTTTCCTAATGAGGAAACTTAAGAAAGGGAAGCATATGATGTAAATATCTTATTTAACCTCATTAGAGGGACATAGTGCCATTTGAAGAGACAGGGATACATCTACATATGTTATGCTAATATTCTCTATCTGCTACACGAAGGACTACATTTTAGACTACATATTGTCACGGGCCTACATAGAAGGACGTTCTATTTTGAATTCACATTACGACACATTATGCACTTATGGGAAAAATTAGTGGCATAGCTCATTATCTCTTAATTTACGAATGACACTAGGGAATCCTAGCTCCTAGGGTACATTAAATTCCAATTTACACACACATAGTCTCTACTTAGAGTATAAAGGATGTACCGTGTCTAATGCTAAATGATTCAATCACATTGGGGTGACCGTCTGAGGTCAATCTAATTCGAAATCATTTAGCAAGGTTTCATTCATATAATGTGTTCTTGACTATTGTGTATGTATCTAGTGTTTTCTCCTCAATTAACATTCACACTCTAAAAGATTTACCTTATACTTAGTTACTTTAATTCCATAATCTTAATAACTTAAAAGGAACCATTTATTAATCTTCTAAAACATACTAGGAAATAAATTCATGACTTTCCCACCAAGCTAATTAAATGGCCCCATTCAACCATCTACACATACCTTAAAATTTATTTAAATTTTTTATAAAATTCATTCCTACCAAGCAAAATTTGGGTTGATCCTCAACCCTTAGATCAATTTAATTGTTGCCACTAGATCCTAGGGTCCATTCTAACCCTATTTATCCTTATACATTCTTCTAAAATCATTTTTTTACCCTATTCTCCTCATTTGGTCACTTTGTATTTTGTTTAATTTCCAGGTTGAAGAAATAGAAGCCATGGGAGAAAGGAAGGAAGGAACTATGAAGGAATTTACAAAATCAAGCTTGGTTTAGTCTAGGTTGAATACCTATCATTGTAATTAATTTCATTCCAAGATTGAAGGGGTTTCCACTCCAAAGCTAGAGTTATTCAAAATTTATTTGTATTTTGAGATCTCTATTTGGGAAATACCCTACCGCCATTAATATATATACAATTTAGCACTTTATAACTATCCATTTGAACATTTTACTTGCTTGACCAATCAATTCAACCATTTTTTGTTTTCTGAAGGTTTCCTTTTAATTTTTACAATATTAATTTTTTTTTTGACCAAGTTAAAATTTACACAGGCACGGATTTATGCTTTCCACAGTTAGTGAGAAAACCACCGCCCAAAGCAGGTTGGCGGTCCTCGGACCTCCGCCCTACTTGGGTTATTTTCATGAACCACCACCTTGTATGAGCGGTGGTTGTGAGACCATCGCTCTACAGAGGGTGGTCATCCCATTCCTTAGAAAAAGAACCTTCAAAACCAAGATTTTTCAAAAAAAAAAAGTTACTAGGGTGTTCTAAAGGTCATTCTGAACTTAATTTTATAAGCCTAAAGTTTCTATTTGCAAGATTTAATTCATATATTCATTCCATAGTAAAATTTCCTCAATTTAAGCATTTCCTAATTCAATAGTAACAACAACTACAAGACCATTTTCATTTTTTTCAACAAACTTTCTTTCAAATCCAAAAGTAGAAAATGAATCTAAGTCTACTTCTTATGTTGTAGTTTCTCCTTACTACCAAATGCAACATGTCAACATAATGGCCTCCGCTAACATTTATTGGTGATCTTCCCATTTCCACTGATAACCTTTTGTTCAAGAAAACATTGGCAGGAACATTACCTTCAACTTTCAATGTGTTCCAAACATCCTTATTTAGAATGCTCATATTTCAAGTCATTATATCTTTTCTTAACCCCATCAAGCATCATAACTTCAAGTTGATCCTAGAGAATGGAAACTTCTCTACTCCTTGAGCATAACTCAATTCAGCATTGATGCCCACCAGATCTCTCTTGTTCTCACAAATTGATTTTTTTGGCACTCCATAATCTCTTGGATAAGGTTCTTGATTGACATTTTGAGAATCATGTCAGTAGATGGACTACAACCTAGAGAAGACCTTGAAGCTATCCCAAACCACCATATGATCTCTCCTTCTCCTTGTCGGAAGTGATCACCCTTACAAAGCAACTTATCTCATTGTTTAAGGAATATAATATTAGAAGTGTTCCACCTTAAGCCAAGCATATCAAGAAGGTTATGTCACAAGAGAGGTTTTCTGATGCAGGAGCATCAAGGAACCAAGGCATAATAAGGTCATACAAGACCATGATACATGTTTTCAGTTGTGAATAAATGAATGTTAGAGTTAAGTATGTTGTAAAAGTGAATATGTGCTTGTAAGAAGATGATAAGGTGACTTGACTTGGCATTTAAGGAGTAATATAGGCTAATTAAGGTCTTTTTAAGCCTTGACATCATGTAATAGTTTCCTTGTACGGATTAAAGGAGAGATATCAAGGTGATATACACAGGATTTCTATGTTGAGAAGATTGTTGAGTCTTCCTAGGAGTGTGAGTTGGCTTAGGAGTCAGTTTAGGAGCTTTAGAGAGTCTATTCTTAGCTAATGAATACCTATTTCATAGGTGATTCAATGGAGATGAAGTAGAATAGAGGTTCTCAAGGTTGCTAGAAATGGAAAATGAATAATAACATATGTATGATGTTTTGGAAGAAGAATTATACTCTGTTTTGCATGAAATTGCATGTTTTAAAGTGACTGTGATGAAGACTGTGCCAGGACAACAAGTTATAAACCTTCAATGGAATTCAATTGGTGAAAGTTTCCCTTGAATTTTAATTCTAACACCTTCTACAGACCGTAAGGAAGGTAATCATAGTTTTTTTATAAGTTTTGAAAATGCAAAATTTAATTGTTATAGCCATTTGAAGGCTCTCGGGCCCGATCTAGGGCATCGCATATCTTTTGACTGGATGGATGGAATTGGCTGAAAATTTTAGGATATCTCTGTATTTACACTATCTAACTACTGTCAAAATTTCAAAGAGAATGGGTTTTTTTAGCTCGAGATATACATGACTGTATTTTGTCAGTTAAACAATGAATGTACAATGCACATATTTGAAGGCAAACAGTCAAGTTTTGGTTCATAATTAGATGAAGCACGAGCTTAGATTGTTATAGAAGGTGGATCTAGGTATTTTTTATTGTATCTGAATGATCATAGTGGTGAATCAATGAAGCAATTACCCTTATTGTGCATATAAAGACTAACTATGCAGGGTTTGTATGACTGTCTAAAGTCATAGTAAGAGGTTTCAAAAGCTAAATTGGAGAAATTGAGTCAAGAGCCAATGCATGAGAGATGGAATACACCTATCAAGGTATGAATAATATGTTTGAATACTTATAAGGAGAAATATTCAATGAGATTGCCTTCATTTTGTGTAAAACAGATACTGTGGCTGATCTAAATGTTAAGATTCAGAAATCAGACTGGTAAATGCTTGATTTAAGGAGTTAGATGAATGTTAAAGATCTGAAATTTTGTGTGGAGAGGGTTATAGCACATAAAGACCTTGTGTGAAAATTTTGAGTCCTAAAACAAAGACCCAGAAAATTTATGAAGGAATTGGGACTGTCCCAAACAAGTTAGATTCTCAAGAGCAAGAAAAAAGAAAAAATGAGATGGAGGGAGTTAGACAAAACTTTAAGCCATGAAACTTTAGGAGAAAGTTTTTATGGGGAAATGAGAGACCAATTAATCTTATCATACCTTTTGGGTATTCATGAAACTCTAAATGTTATAATTTTAGGAGTTTAGTCAAGATGGTACAGAGAAGTAACATGCACTAGGTCTCATTGATACCTTAAGGTGATAAGAACAAAATAGATGATGCTGCATAAATATCAATTAATGATCCTCTATCAGGGGTGGATGGAGTAATATATAAAATTCAATCTCTTTAGTATTGTAAAGAAAGACAGATCTAAATGACCCCTGCTTCATTTGGTATCAAAGCGAGGATAGGAGATCAAAGGACAGCCATAACAGGAAACAAAAGGTAGATCCAATACCAAGAAGTTCAAGGTAACAAACACATGTTTTCAAGCTATTTATTTCTATAATTTTCAGAGAACTCCATATTGTAAAGTTTGTGATTGAATCAGTCATGGAGGTAGGAGCAGTGTGTGAATTGGTTAAGTTCCTAAGCTATCAAAAGGAACACGAAAAGAAAGAGAAAAAGAGGAAAGAGGAGAAGATGAGAGGAAGATTGGCACTTCAAAAAGAAATAGATGAAGTGAAGAGAGATTTGGAGAAAGTGACCACCATGTGGTTACAGTTGCAGGAAGAAGAGATCCATCAGAAGAAGAGTCGCCTAGTATTGAGAGGGAAGATGAAATGGCCTGTGAGGTCATTGGTGAAAAGAGATAGAAGGCACAGAAAGGATGCCTTGAGGAAGAAAGAAGAGTTTCCAAATGAGCAACAAGAAGAGGTGAAAGAAGTTTCTCATTGTAGAGAACAAGGAAAAAGAGAAAGTGCCAGAACAAGCACTTAAGGAAGGAAGAGAGAATGAGAGGAAGGTGCTAAGGAAAGGAGCACTCATGGAGACACTATGGTCTCTTGTTTTTATATCTAAGCTTGTGTTTATGTTTACAGGTATGAAGAACTTGTTGATGCAGGTTAAGCTTAAGAGCTTGAGAAATATGAAGGATGGTGTAAGCCAAGCACCCATGAAGAGAAATGAACAAGACAGTTGCAAGGACCAGCTTGAAGAGGGATATGAAAAGAATGAAGACTTCCATGATGACAAGGGAAGCATGACAGAGAACATGGAGTATTATGATGCATTGGATAGCATCCCAAGTGAAGAAGAAGTCCAGGAAGAGAGTAAAGCCAGACAAGAAGCCATTAAGGAGGATATAGGCAAGCTAAAAGCCATTGAACAAGTAAGTATGATGACTGAATATGATGATCAGATTTATGAGAGTGATGTTTTTGACATTAAAGAAGACCTAGAGCAAGATAATGATAAGAGGTTAACACAAGAAGATGTGTGTGATCATGCAATGCCTAGAAGGCTCAAGGAAATAGAGAATGAATATAAATCAGCAGGTCATCATAAGTATATGCTACCCAAAGAGATCAAGCATAGTTATGTGATGCCTAAATGGCTTGAGAAAACTAAGGACAAAGAGGAGAAGGCAGAGTCCAAGAAGGAGACCATCAAAATTGAGCTCAGTCATGAAGAACCAAGGCAAGGTATGGAGGAAAATTCATTTTACAAGATAAAATCAGTCTAGTATGCAGGTGCACAAGAGAGTAGGAATGAGTACAAACACAGTCTAACTCATGAATGGAGAAGAAAACATGAAAAAAAAATGGTGTATCAACCTAAGGTCATCTAGAACAAGGTATGGCAAGCTAAGAGCTTCAAGGAGCAGCAGTACAAATTCATCAAACAT
Organism: Taxus chinensis; assembly: GCA_019776745.2. Taxonomy (NCBI): domain Eukaryota; kingdom Viridiplantae; phylum Streptophyta; class Pinopsida; order Cupressales; family Taxaceae; genus Taxus; species Taxus chinensis. The sequence continues at coordinate 831,538,157 of CM034149.1, read as the reverse complement.
GAAGTAATGGAAAGTGGAAGGTCCTCAAAAGATGGTGAAGCAAGAGCTGATTACAGTCAGGGAAGTCAGAGTTCAGAGAAGGATGAAGACAAAACAGGCCCCTATATATGATGAAGATGAAAGAGAAGTTGATGGAGCTGACTTGGAAGAAGAAATGAAGATACTAGAAGAGTTGATGAAGAGAATGACAACAAAAACAAAAAGAAATGGTGAAGAAGTTGAATATGCACTTTGTAGACATTCAAGAGGCTTCATGGCCTCAACCCTTTACTTCTAATGGTGTTGTTAATATTGTGAATGCAGGTTTCACAGACAAAGAGATGAATCAAGTGTATGATTCAATGAGAAAGTTCATGAGACAAGAGGAACAAGAAGATATAGAAGACACATGTGATGATGAAGTTGAGGCATTTGAAGGTGAAGAAGCACCAAAATGTGATTTTGAGTACAAAAGTATGGAGCAGCTACAAGAGGAACTAAAGGCATTAGAGGAAGTCATATATCAAACCAAGGAGGATCATGCAGATAGACATGAAGACCATACAAGTGAAGAGTTGATAGAAGACAATCAGATTTCAGTTGAGGAGGCATATGAAACTTCAAAGCATGCTGAGGAGATAGATTTCAACACTAAAGACCTTCATTTCATTTCTAAGGTGAAGCAAGCCTATCAAGAGGCAAAGGATGAAAGAGAGAAGGAATGGGTGCTAAAGCAAAGCAAAGGAAGATATCAATTCTTGTGAGTTTATCTTTAACAAGGACCAAGAAGCTATGACTATAGGCTATTATGAACACAAAACAGATTTCATGTTCATCATGAAGGAGATAGAAGACCTACAAGAAGTAGACTTGAAGACAAAGACCATGAAGAAGAAGATGAAGCAAGGAGCAAGCAAGAAGAGAAGAATTGAGGAGAGGCAATGCAAGAGCAGATGGAGGAGACAAACTATACCAGCAAATGCAATAAGGATGAATTGGAAGACAAGAAAGAAGAGGAACTATTTGAGCAGGAGCTCAAATTCTATTCTCAAGGGCACTCTGATGCAGGAGCATCAAGGAACAAGACATAATAAGGTCATACAAGACCATGATACATGTTTTCAGTTGTGAATAAATGAATGTTAGAGTTAAGTATGTTGTAGAAGTGAATATATGCTTGTAAGAAGATGATAAGGTGACTTGACTTGGCATTTAAGGAGTAATATAGGATAATTAAGGTCTTTTTAAGCCTTGACATCATGTAATAGTTTCCTTGTACGGATTAAAGGAGAGTATCAAGGTGATATACACAGGATTTCTATGTTGAGAAGATTGTTGAGTCTTCCTAGGAGTGTGAGTTGGCTTAGGAGTCAGTTTAGGAGCTTTAGAGAGTCTATTCTTAGCTAATGAATACATATTTCATAGGTGATTCAATGGAGATGAAGTAGAACAGAGGTTCTCAAGGTTTTAGAAGATGGAAAAATGAATAATAACGTATGTATGATGTTTTGGAAGAAGAATTATACTCTGTTTTGCATGAAATTGCATGTTTTAAAGTGATTGTGATAAAGACTGTGCCAGGACAGCAAGTTATAAACCTTCAATGGAATTCAATTGGTGAGTTTCCCTTGAATTTTAATTCTAACACCTTCTACAGACCGTAAGGAAGGTAATCATATTTTTTCTAAGTTTTGAAAGTGCAAAATTTAATTGTTATAGCCATTTGAAGGTTCTCGGGCCATATCTAGGGTGTCACATATCTTTTGACTGGATGGAAGAAATTGGCTGAAAATTTTAAGATATCTCTGTATTTATACTATCTAACTACTTTCAAAATTTCAAAGAGAATGGGTTTTTTTTTTCTCAAGATATACATGACTGTATTTTTTCAGTTAAATAATGAATGTACAATGCACATATTTGAAGGCAAATAGTCAAGTTTTGGTTCATAATTAGATGAAGCACGAGCTTAGATTTTTATCAGAAGGTGGATCCATGTATTTTTTATGTATTTGAATGATCATGGGGGTGAATCAATGAAGCAATTACCCTTATTGCATTTAAATACTGACTGTGTAGGGTTTGTATGACTGTCTAAAGTCATAGTAAGAGGTTTCAAAAAATAAATTGGAGAAATTGAGTCAAGAGCCAATTCATGAGAGATGAAAGACACCTATAAAGGTATGAATAATATGTTTGAATACTTATAAGGAGAAATATTAAATGATATTGCCTTCATTTTGTGTAAAAACATGACTGTGGTTTATCTAAATGTTAAGATTCAGAAATCAGACTGGTAAATGATTGATTTGAGGAGCTAGATGAATGTTAAAGATTTGAAATTTTGTGGGGAGAGGGTTATAACACATAAAGACCTTGTGTGAAAATTTGGAGTGCTAAAAAAAATACCTAGAAAAGTTATGAAGGAATTGGGACTATCCCAAACGAGTTAGTCTCTCAAGAGCAAGAAACAAGAAAAAATGAGATGGAGGGAGTTAGACAAAACTTTAAGCCATGAAACTTTAGGAGAAAGTTTTTATGGGGGAAATGAGAGAAAATTAATCTTATCATACCTTATGGGTATTCATGAAACTCTAAATGTTATAATTTTAGGAGTTTAGTCAAGATGGTGCAAAGTAGTAACATGCACTAGGTCTCATTAGCTACATTAAGGTGATAAGAACAAAACAAATGATGCTGCATGAACATAAATTAATGATCCTCTAGCAGGGGTGGATGGAGTAATAGAGAAAATTCAATCTCTTTAGTATTGTAAAGAAAGACAGATCTAAATGACCCCTGCATCATTTTCTTTTGGACACCAACAATGCTCCAAGTTTCACATCACCAACAAGAGCTCCACCATGATTCATTTGATCCAAAAAAAAAGGAAAGGGTGGGGAAGAGGGAAGACTCTCCACCCAACCAAAAATACAATGAGGAGAAGAAGCTATCCTCCTCATTGTCCCCCGATCCCCAACCACGTTGCAATGAAAGATGAATCCAACTCATGACAACAAAACAAGCTTCCACATCACAATACAAGGCTTTCACAACCATACCAAAACACAATCAACTAACACTATAATCACAATAAGGAAACCAAAAAAACATGCAAGGATTCAAAATGTAAAGCCAAAGGAGCAAGAATCTATGGGGAGGTCACTTATGCCTCTCAATGGGAAATAGGTGCCCACCTTAAAAACCTCCAATATACATCTCAAGCCCCTACACAACTCTTATGCCTCCCTCATAAAAAAACAAGTAATAAATGCAAGCTCTTCTTGTCTAAGGTGGGGCACCCAACCCAATTACCTCCAAAGAATGAAATAAACTTTTATGCCTCCCTTCGTGTAAGCTCCCCATAGTCCCCTCCTATACCACACTTAGGAAATCTACCCAACCACCCAACAAGCATACCAAAACACTCAAAACATGCACATATACACAATATAAAAGAAAACATTTAACATGAGTATAGCTCCTACATTTCTATGGTAGAGCTTGATCCAAGAGTCACACACCAAGCTTCTTTAAGCCCAAACAATCACCAACAAGATCTAGCAAGGTACACAAGCACTCTAAAATCCTGCAACTCCAAAAATGCAAGAGCCCAAGAGAAATGAAGTAACCCCCAAACAATCAAAAGAACTTGAATAAATAGAAAAGGGAGATAGGACGGTGAGGTGGATCCATATAGGATGCCACATCACTCATCCTCAAATACACCTCACAAGTAAAATCTCAACCGCAATGCTCAATAAATTGGTGGGCGAGAGGGATGAAAAACCTCTTACACACACAAACCAAGCCCACACCCCCTAAGGACAAAATTAAAAACCTATGTATGAAAAGTTCAATAAATGTAACTTTTTGACTTATAAAACACATAATGGGGTCTCTTTTTGACCCCCCAATCCATAGGTAGGGTTGGTATAGAAATTTAAGAGGTGTGGGACAAGTTTAATTTGTCCCAAAAGCCTCAAAAATTGTCCCTTAAGGCCAAATCCGAATTTCCATGAAGGAGTAGAGTGTACAACACTCAAGATAACAAACACTCAACTTACAAAACATAACCCAAAGAGGCATCTAATTTTTGATCTGTGTTTCAATCTTCCTATCCATATGAGTGTACGCGTAATCAAGAAACACTAAACAACGTCGAGTATGCAAGGGATTAGTACCTTGGAGATGAGTATGGATGATACGGGTGCAAATAAGATAGATGCATGATATCAAGAAGCTAGATGTGCAAAACTAAAATATATAAGATTAGATCATAATATGCGGGGATTTCTTGAACAATCTCGGTTCCAAGAGGATTTTAAATCCCTTGGAGGATGTCAACTCCCGTGTCAGAAAAGATAATAACAGATCATGAACAGTAGTAATGGAATATAAAATGAAAAGTAACTAAAATGATGAGGGAACTTAGCTTCTGCTCTGTTATGGAGATGAACCAGGCATCAAGATGGCAAGATAATGAACGATGGCAAAGGTTGTTTAGTTTAACTGAGAGAACTTAATTAAGTTCTTGCTTCTCTTATCTAGGCCTAGGTCTCTCTAGGTCTCTTAAAAATATATCCCCCTCCTTCTAAGTCTTTCATCCATCTTCTTGAAATATGGAGGAAAACCCCATATTTATAGCTTAGATGTGAGGCTAAACTGTAGGTTGAATGATACCCAGGGTGGAGTAAAGTAACCTGAGTTAGGGATATGATGTGGTCATGTGGGGACCACAACTTGATTCATTAGATGGAGTGGGAAACAATGTGGGTGAGAAGATTTCATTTAAAAACAAAGTGTGTCGGATATATGCATTACGAATTAAATAATTTGTGAGAGATGGGGGATGATGCCAAAAATTTAATTATAAAATGGGTCTATATGGAGCCCATTGATAATCAATTAAATAATGTGAGCAAATAGATAGGATTTTATTTAATTTAAGAGAAAGAGATGCGAGAATGGAAATAGCGTGAATGTGAGATGATTGGGGGCTGCTATACCCAAAAATAGGTGTCTACATTTGCCGCTTTTTGTTGAGTGGTTTTCAATAGCAAGCCATGAGACAAAAACAAAAAGGGTTATATGAAAGATGTGTCTGAGGATGGATGAAGACATGACCAAAGGCAAGATGCCTTAGGAAAAAAAGGATCGCAATAACCAAAAAAAAAGTATGGTGGTGACTCCAATATCACATCGGTAGAGAAAAATTGTGGTCTCAACGGAGACAGATGACAACATTCTACAGACCAGTGAGTGGGTGAAGACCACTGCAATATGGATGTAAACAAAGATGACCAATGGGTCATAGGAAAACATCAAAATATGAGAAACTAAATGTGAAATAAGTGTGCAATCCTTTGTTTGTGAGGAATCATGCAAAATCATGTGTCCACAAAAGGGACAAAGATGAAGATAATGATGCCCCAGTATAGGGAATGAGAAAAAAAAATATTGAATTATATGCCTTGATACGTACAAGGATAAAAAGGTGCCCCAACATAAGACATAGATAGAATAATCATAAATGTGGACAAGATGAGTAGGTAGGATAGAAAGGTGAGATAAAATACCCTAAAAGGATAAGAAATATGATGGCAATAATATTTTATAGGAAATATTCATAAGTGTTAGAAGGTGAAGAAGACAAATAATTCTTGTTTATTTTACAAGTAGGATGATAAGTCGATATGATTTTGTGATAAAACAAAAGCAGAGAAAATATTCATGGAAGAGAACATGATTAGATAGGTGATGGCCGTTATGGTATCTTTCTAGACAAAACTATCAAAGGAAGATGGGAAGAGATTCTTAGAAATGGATATGAAGATGCCCCTGCGAGAGGAATGAAGAAGATAAAATATGTGACAGGTTTCTCAAAAAGAGAAGAGATCAATGTTGAAAAGAGAAGAATAAGAACGGTAATGAAAGGGATAGATGGTGATATATAAACGGAGAAACATCAGCATTGAATTTGAATTTGAATGTAAGGGATGTTGAGAAAGAGAAGAGGGAATAGACAGGAGGATTGCTTGATTATGAGAAGAGCAAGAAAGATTGAATACGAAGGCGACAGGGGTATGGAATAGAGGGACGGAGACAGAGGAGGAGAAAATAAGGAATGAAAGGGGAGGAAGAAGATAATAAAGAAGGATCATAGAGAAAGGGGGAAATGAAGAAGGACAAGCAAAGAGAAGACAAGAAAAAAACAGATTAGAGGGTGAAATTATGAAAAAGAGAGAATTATTTAAAATGAAAGGTGTGAAGGAGGATGAAGCAGAGGAAGGCAGAGAGGTAATGGAAAATGAAAGAGATGATAGAGAAAGGAAAATTGAAGGAAACATATCATAGTGAGGAAATCCAAGGAAAAGAATATGGAACTGACTGCATGGAAATTCATGTGGATACTGGGATGATAAAGAAGATGGGACAACACTGAAGAGTCAGGTTATCGATGGGGAAGTAAGGAGGAAGTTTGAGGTAAAACGAGGAGGAGGGAAATGAAATGGAAGTGAAATAGGATGAGGATGAGAAAGGAGGAGAAGACAACGGAGAAAATTATGTAGAAGGAAGGGAACTAAGAATGGGAATATTTGATAAAGAGTGAGAAACACAAGGAACGTAAAGAGAAACTTGAGGGAAGGAACGACATCGATTGGAAAAGAAACAAAGCTACATGGGATGAGGATGTGCTGATGAAGAGAAAATAGAGAGAGGGTGAATTATGAAGACAATGAAGAAATTGGCAAGGAAGAATGGAAGATGGAGAGGTGGTGAGGAAAAAGAAAGGATCGGATAGGAGAGGCAATGCCAGTGAATGGATGTTCGGAGAAATCCATCGATAATGATCAATAGGAAATTAGAGGACAAAAGATGAGGTAATGCAGAAAGTAAAAAAAGAATGGGAAGGGGAACACCAATGAAGGGACGTTAGGAGAAGTCCATTGATAATGATCAGAGGACACAAAGGAAGGAAGGAATGAAGATAGAATGAAGGAGGTGAAAGAAAAGGATTCAGTCTGTGCAGAATGGGGATGAGTGATTCTTAGGAGAAGTCCACCGATAATTACTAGCATGGAAACAAAATATGATGATGAAATAATGTTAGGATATGATCAATGAAACTGATGGAAAATTATGGGGGTAGATATGTGTGAGAATTCTAGAAGATGGAATGGAAATAGTAAATAAAGGAGGGATAACGATGTGTAGGAAGATGAAGATGATGAGAGGATGTAGTGGATGAGAATGAATGAGGGAAAAATAAAGAAACAAGACATGAAGTGAATGGAGAAGCCATGGTAAGTAAGATTACCCAGCGGCGGATGTTGGAGATGAAAAAGGGACTAGTAGGAAGTAGTGTTTGTGAGAATGGAAGAGGAGATGAGAGGATGTGATGATGGGGAATGTCAAGAAAATGTAGATGGAGAAAATGTGGGATCATGGGTGAGTGCAGGATGAAAAATCATGTTTAAGAGGGACTCTTAAGTAAGATCACCATGCTGCAGTAGGATTTTAGCAAGATCACCAAACCGGCAATGATGATATGGAAGGAGAAAGACAACATTGTATTGGATGTAGGTGTGGAATGATTGGTTGGAATGAATGAGTCTGATGAGAGGTGGGAGGTAGAAGATGAGGAAGAGATGATGGGAGGTGGAAGGGTCAGACGAAAAAACATTCTTAAGAGGAAATATTAAGTAAGATTGCCCTGCGAAGGGGATGGTTAAGTAGGATCGCCAAACCGAAGAAGAAGAAGAATGCTGAAAATACTAAACTATGTATACCAAAATGAAACAAGAGATGAAAGGAGGTGATATGAAGGTGATAACAAGGAAACAAAGGAACATGAATGAGTGGATGAAGGAATATATGCAATGTAGGTGGAGAGTGTAAGGGCAATCCTTAACTTGGATGCCCACGTGGTGGTAGTGATGATGCAAGAGTGTTAAGTGGAAAAGGAGGAGTGGAAAGGAATTTTTGGTGGTGATTGTCATCAGTTGAAAGAGGAAATGGTGGAGAATCTTCTACAACAGGAGGATCCAAGGAAGAAGATATACCTTAAGTAATATTTATTGGTTGTATGTATGGTTAAGTAAGATTGTCAAACTGAAAGTGAAAGAGAGAAAGGAAAACTCAAGAGGAGAAACAAGTAAGATATCTGGTGTGGTGCGAGGGGATAGAAAGGTGAGAAGGATGATGTGGAGACAAATGGTGATGAGTAGAAATGGAGAGAAAGGAACAATGGATCAAATACTTCGTTGAACATGTTGAGAGATAATGAGCTGCCAGATAATGAACCTACCTTGAGAAGGATCCTCAAGTAGAATTCACAAACTACAACGATGATTACATAGAATTCACAAAATAAAAAGTGTATCTGCAAACGCATCCATGGAGATTATAGATAGACAGTGTGAAATTTTATATGATGTTGATAAAATATGACTATGATGAGATGAAGGGAACATAGTTGTAGTAAGGACATATAAAGAAACTATGTTTCGAACTGGATTAGAGATAAACAAGAAAATTTACCACTCAATACATTGCACTTGTAGCCTATAACATGTGTTAATACATAACCAATGATAGTTATTTATACCAAAATATCATGAGGGAAATAAGAATGAGAGATGCTCATAATCCTAATGTTGACATGACAAAGGGATCAAAGATATGACTTATACATGGGAAGAGGGATCTCCAAAGGCGGTGTTCCTTAATTCTATGCCCCACCTTTGGGAAGAGAAAAGAACAATAGCAGAAATCTGATTAATGCGAGAAGCTTTAAGAAAATATTGATAAAGGAAGGTTGATCAATGCGGAAAACCTTCCAATGCCACAATAACAGAGTAGCCATCCTTTGAGGGTATGGTCTAATTTATACATAATATGGATGGCAAGAATAATATGATAGCCGTCCTTTAAGGGATTGGTCTACTTCTTTTGATTTTGCTTGGATTTTGATTTGTATACATTTTTTTTTGCATGAACAATTGTCCTTTGAGGGATCAGTCTGTTTTTGATAACTTTGATTTTTCCTTTGCAATACATGCATTTTAACTTTACATGGGGGAGAGCTGGGAATAGTTGAGTAAACCACTTAGGAGGGGATAAGGAATGTACAAGAGACACCCTGGACCCTTCGCATGGCTGCAATAGGAGAATGATAAGGTAATGGATGTAATGGTTAAGAGATCACATCAAAGTAAACCACAATCTATGGAGGTAGATGACATAATTATGATGATTACAATGACAAGTGGAAGGGGATAAAGATGGCAGAACAATCTAAGGATGTAACTAAGTTCTCGCTAGTAGATATGCTAACATGAGACTGGTCACAAGTGCAATGCATTAAGAGGTTCCATTTCTGGTTTACCACCACGAGAGGGAAGACAATGTAGTTGCAATAAGATGAGATGATAGCCAAGGAGGAAACAAAAACTATATCCTAAAGGAAACGAACATATGACCACAATGGTGGATGTAGATGAAAATAAATTATGCCTTAAGAGATACTTAAACATAGAAGGACAATTATAGCTTCAAAGGATGGCTTGATGAAATAAACGGTGTCCCAATAGAGACACGCATATAGCCACAATGGTGGAATTTGAAATAGATGGTGCCCCAAAAGAGAAACAAATATAGCCACAAAGGTGGACTTGGAGAAAAGGGTCCCTCAATGGATAGACAAAAATGACCTCAAAGGAGGGCTTTGTTGAAAAAGATGATACCCCCAAAAGAGGTATAAATATAGCCACATTGGTGGACTTCGGTAAAAAGGTCCCTTAATGGAAAGAGTTAAAGGATGTCGAAGGATTTTAGATGAGATTGGTTTAGATTTGGATGGGATAAACAAAACAACTGTTAAAGAGAGAAGTCCCGTAGTAACAAGGGAGTTGTACAAATGAGATGCTCAAGGGCGAGGAAAGGTTGTTCCCCTAATGAGTTAAATGTGAAGGATTTAAAGGATGTCGAAAAAGTTTTAGATGAGATTGTTTTAGGTTTGGACAGGGTAAATGATCAAGAGACCACAAGTGTGGCTGAGTAAGATAAGCGGCATTGATGAACAATGGAGGGCATTCCTTAGGAGGAATGACATGGGCTGGATGGATACTAAGGGATGATGTGGATGGAGGGATCATGGGAAATCCGACAGATGGGATATGGATTGGATTTCAAGGTAGATGGAGAAGGAACTTTTCCATGAATGAGGAAGTCATCTTTCTCAATAAGGTTGTGGATGATTGACCGAAAGGCCTTACAATGTTCAATTTCATGACCTGGGGTACGATGATAAGCACAACTACAACTAGTATTGAACCATGATGGCTTGGGACCATAGAGATTGAAGGATTTAATATGAGGAAGTTTAATGTCAGATGTTTGAGTTAAATGTTGAAATATACCTGCGTAAGACCGCATTGAAGTGTCATGGGGAAGGTAACTTTTGTGGGTTTTGATAGGATATCTTAGCTTGGAAGTAGGAGAAAAAGTGGATGTAGATTGGATAGGTGAATTTTGTGTTTTGGAGGACAAATCAAATTTGGTTGAAGGATAATATTGTTTGGATGTGGATTGACTATTGTAAGATGTGTGGATTGATTATTGCAAGATGTTGTAGATGGAAAAACTGATCCAGACATGGATGTTGTGACATTGGATTGTTGAGAAGAGGGAAAACCTGAATGTTTTCATGGATGCATAGGGGACTATCAGGGATGTTTGCCCCGAGCCTTAGAATTCAATTGAGAAGATTTACCTCTAGTAGGGATGACAATGATTTCAACCAGAGGATTTGATAGCGGTAGTGTAGTTATTAATGGAGAATCTATCCTAAAACAAGATGAAGATGTTAATGAAGAGATAGGTGTTTGTATGATACGATTAATGATATCTATGTGAGATGTATATTGTTTCAATTTTGGCATGGGAAGAGATGATTTTATAGAGGGAGAAGGTAAACCATATTTATTTGAATGAGGTGGATGTGTTAGTAGAGTAGGTGATTCAAGGGGTATATTTGATAGGGTTACAGATCGAGAGGATTGGGTTGGTGTGATAGAAGGATTAGGTAAATAATATTGGGATAGATTGGGTGATTTGGCCATGGGAAAGGTTGTCAAGGTAGAGATAGGTAGACTTTTTGATATGATAGGTATAGGGGTCTCTAGGATAGATAAAGTTGTAGGAATTTTTGGAATATGTGGAGATGTGAGTGATGTGATAACCGATGGAGTAGACCTTATGGGTAAGGGTAATGTAACAAATACAGGAGCATTTTTAGATGTAGAAGTAGAAGAGACTAGTTGTTTCATAAATGTTTCAAGGGGTAAGGATGATATGTTAGCTAATGGGGTTGATGTCAAAGGTAGGGTTGTAAGGGTGCATGTAGTAGAATTGAGATTTGTGGGGATGGTTGTTTGGTGAGTAATGCAGGTGTAGTAACATGTGTATTTGAGGCAAGAAATGGGTGAAGAAATAGATGGGAGAGATGTAGGTATATGTTTGGATATGAGTGGGGTCGAAATAAATGCTAAGGATGAATCTAATGTGGTATATTGGGGTGTATTTTAAGTGGCGTAAATGGATGATATAGTTGAATTTGATGTAGACGTGATAAGGACATGATAACATGTAGGTCCAACACAAGTAGTAAAAGTTGATGTAGGTGTGATAGGTTCTGAATAAGAGGTGAGAATACTGTCTACTGTGGGAGCATGTGGAATTGGTGATAAGATAAGATCTTGATTGACAGTGTCAACCATACAAGCATTTGATAGTTGAGATGTAAAGGGGGGGTGACATAATTATTTGGTGGTTTGTTAGTTTGCACAGTGGAAGTATCAATTTTGATATCCCCTTGATTTACAAGTTATTGGACACAATCTTTGAAAAAATGACATCTCTCAATGTCATGACCTTTGACTCAATGATATTTACAAAAGTGGGCCTCGTGAAATGAAATAGGCTTGGATTGTGATTTTTCTCCCCATGGGTCATATTGGAAGAAGTTGGATGGAGTTTACAATCATCAACTTATCAAATGCAGAACTGTATGATTCTCCTAAAGGAGTGTAGTTGGTTGTTGATTGAGGAGATCATTGTTGAGACCATGTGCTTGATGTAGATAGGGATGAGGGCTCAATGACCACAGTGTTGGCTTGCAACCTTGAACTCATCATTATGTGTGAATTGGTTTGGTGGATTCAAATTTCAATTTAACTGAACTTAGTTTAAGATGACTCTGCTCAATGGCACAGGTTTCGAGCTTGTGAGAAATTGTGAAAGCTTCATCAAAGGTTTGGAGTGATTAGATTTATAAAGTGGATGATATATGTTTGGCACACAAATGTGAGAATAAGTTGATGAGTTTGGTTTATGGGATAGTGAAGGATAGTTGGTTTATAACATCATGCCACTATGCAACAAAGTTGGCGATGGGCTCGTCTTCATACTGTCGAATGGTATATAAATCAGCTTTAGTGGTCTTACGTGCGATATTAATAGAAAATTGTTCTAAGAATGACTATGCAAGTTGAGTAAAAGAGAATATGGAATGTTGTGGGATACCGTTATACCAGTCCAACGCGGGGACCAGACAAAGACATGGGGAAAGTGCGAAGAAGTAGATCATGATCATGTGAAATAAGACAACATGCATGTTTAAATGTGAGGAGATGTTGTTGGGGATCTTCTTTATTGTTGAACTTATTAAATTCAAGAAGTTTCAAATGAGGGGGATAGGGTTTAATTGGAACCGACGGATGAATTGGTTCATTACAGATTTGTTCATAGGAAAAGGTGTTCTTGGGTGGTAAGGTAAGGGTTTCTAAACTGGCCAATTGATTCATTAAGGCATAAATTGAATCACTTGAGGTGTTATAAGGTCGATATTAGATTGAATGTGTGGTTTGAAAAGTAGTTTGATAAGGAAAATTTTAGTGTTTGCGGGTGTGTGAGTGTTTGGTGAAGCGTCTAAAAAGTTTGTGGATAGGACATTTGTGGAATGGTTTGATAAGATAGTTAATTAATTTTTGTATATGTACATGTTTGGGGAGCTTCTTGACAAAGACTAACATGTGTCACAGGTCGAGATTGCTGAATAGGCTGGTGTTGAGGAATAGGGGCATAACGATAAGCGGGGATATGTCTGTTAAGAATTGGAGACGGATGGACATGCCTATTAATGGAATTTTCAAAATCAGATGTGGGTGGAATGTGATCCACCAATTTTGGATATTGGGAGTATTGAGAGATTATAGGATATTTATGGAGTAAGAAGTCATATATGGGGTTAGCAGGAGATGGTGGTGCGATTTATTTAGGAAGACTAGCTTGACGAGAGATAGGAGGGTTGATTTCAAGGTGGGGAGAATTTTATATGACATGGTTCTCATGAGGTGAGACCATGGAGACTGGAGATTGGGTGACTCATGACGTGGTTTTGAGTTTAGAATCCTGTTGAGTGAGATCATCAGAGGAAGTAAATTTATCGGATAGAGTCGATTGTTGTTTTGTCTTGATTTGGGAGAGAGCAACAATAGGTGTGAAATAGAGAAACATCTATTTATGTATGTTGTTGACAAACAAATCAAGCATAATATTTCTTAGCATCATGATTAATTTAGAGGATGTGAACATAAAAGAAAAGTAAGTAATGAAGGTGCCTAAAGGAGTCTAAGGATAGTTTCAGGTAGTTATGGACTGGGAGATGTCTGAGAGGGTTTCATGTTGGGTGTTTAGTTCCTAATTAGTTAATCAGGTGAGAGGAATGTTTTGATGTGTTAATCATGTTTTTGTAGTCTCTGGCAGTGTGTGATAAGTGAAATGGTAGAGCGTTAAATTCTTTACTTAAGCTATGTGATCAGATGGGATGCAGAAGGTTCATTTTAGACCAAAATTAAAATGTGACATTTGATGCATATAGACACTCAGGAAAGGGAAAGTTCGAGGCAGAAAAGAGAAAATAGAGAAAAAAGAGAAATTACCTGGAGAAATGCTTGTTGGTGTTATGCGATTGTACTTGATGATGATGTTTTTAGAAGCACCAGTTAATGACCTAGATTGCCCGGGTACCCTTAAAAGTACACCATTCATGACTGGAAGAGAGGTATAGAGAACACTTTTCCTATTTGAAAGTGCCACTCAGTGGTCTGGAATGCCCGGGGTACTCTAGAATGGCACTGTGCACAATCGCGGATAAGGCCAATAAAAACGGTTTTGCAACATGTCTGTGGTTTAAAAAGTAATCAGATTTGACAGCATAATTGGGTGGTTGCCAGGTCGTAGACACTACCTTGCAAAATCGAAGAACACAATTAACCACTTAGTCTGAAATGGTGTCACAGAAATGATGAAAGGACAATAAAATAATTATACGATACATAAAACAAATGGAATAGAAAAGTAAGTAATTAGAATATGACAATGTACAAAATAAAATCAAAATTACTTAAGATTAAAGATTAAAGGAAAAAAAAAATAATGAGGCTTATTTAAATGAAACAAACTAAAACATGCCTTAAATAATGATAGCAACGATTATTGATTTAATAGAATATATTAAGGAATGGATAATGGTAGAGCTTATAAACATTTGGATAATTGATTTAATGTATAGAGTTGAATTTAAGCTTATAAAGGCAAATTAGATTAATTAAAAGCAATTCTCCTAATGAGAAAGGATTTTGTTGTAAGTGGAGTTTAATCAACAACTCATTTGTGACAAAGACCAATACCCAACATTACAAAGCTTTCCTCACAATCACAGCTCAGTGACAACAAAAAAAAATGAACGTACGTGCATATTTTGATAAAAGGACATACGTAGACCTAACCATAGGTCAATACATCAATTATGCCTTTTAAAAGTTTTCTTCAATCGCTATGGCCCATGCATGTGGAAAAAACACTAGACCTCCACCGACAGAAGCACCAATGAGGAGTGGATCTCTATCAATGGTAAATTGTTTCAAATCAATGTTGAATTATTTAAAATTCCACTTTATCTAAACTAAATGCATGGGGTTGTAAAGGGTGCGACAGGATAGACATGGAGTACTCAAGCAGAAAGGGGTGGAAGCTTGTGTGCGGCAGAAAGGAGATGGGGAGTGTTGGGAATGGAACGTAGAGATCGGTGGTGAGGATGGAGTCGGTTGGAAGATGAACAGAGATTTCCTAGCTGATCAAGATAGTATGAAATGAGTGGAAGAAGTGAGTTAAAGGATCTGCGGGGGATGGAAGGGAGATGAGGTGTGGAGGAAGGAAAGGAGAGAGCTTGGTAAGGGAGAAGGAAATGGGTAGAGGAGATGGGAATTGATTGAAGACTATGGATTGCAGAGGATTGTGTAGTCAAGGAGCCGAGTCGAACAATGAGGATCATGAATGAGGATTGGGTTGAATTCACAAGCCCGTACTGTGTCTTCGCTAGATTAGATTGAATTAGGTCTATAGGTCATATAATATTTGTGCTTTCCATGAAATATGCTAAACTATCTTAAAACACAAATTGGAGGTTTTGGTCTCAATTTACCATCAATATAAGGGTTCAAACAGTACAAACTTTTATAATTTCCCCTGTTCTGTTTGTATAAGGTTCCTAATGAAAGTGTGTGCATAACATTGTCCGCTTAGCTAGATCAAAAGATTATTTTCGGGGGGATTTGGGAGGGACTATGGGATCCGAGGTGGTAAAGTGGAGGGAAGGGACATGGGAAGAGGAGTGTGGTGGTGGGTGAGATGGAGCTTGGGGATGTGCACAGTGAGGATGGAGGTTAGTGTGTGGAGGTGGTTCTCGAAGGAAGGTAGTGAGTAGCAAGGGATGGAGATGAGGATGGCTCTGGTAGGATACTATAGCTCGGTCATGGGGCGAGTTCAGTTGACAGTGGGAGTCAATGGGAATGGCTCAGCGGGAAATAAATGGCATGGGAGTGGATCTACCAGGTGAGTGGCCAAGGAGAAAGATAGTGAATGGATCGTGTGGGTCGAGAGTTTGGATGTGGGGTAGGGAGATGAGGTGAGGGAAAATAATGGAAGTTAGGATCAGAGACTCGTGTGGAGAGATAGAGATGTAGGGATCTCGCATGGAGAGGTGAGTTGGATTCTCGTGGAGAGCGGGTAGCTCGGTTGTGTGATGGTAAAGTCATGAGGAGCAAGGGAGCTTGTGAGGGAGAGGAGATGGGATAACAACATGGGGGAGGAAGGTAGGCTTGAGAGGAGAGAAGGGAGATAGGGAGAGTCGGGAGTTGGAAATGGTGGACAAGTTGAAGCTGAGGGGAGTGGAGAGGAGAGGGAGGTCGGTGGAGATGGGGAGTGTATAGGTAAATTAAAAAAATCTTAATAAAATTTTAATGTATTTTATAATCTTTTTTTTAATTAATTGTTAATTATGTATGTAATTTAAATTAATATCATTATGATTAATAATAAAAATGCATTTGATAATGATTATAACAATTTAATTAAAAACTTAAAGAACGTACCTCCGAGACAACTTAAACCATTGAAGGGAAAGATGACACCATACGGAGGGAAATAGTACTAAACCTTGTAAACAGGTGAGTAAAAACAATTAAAGATGCCAAATATATATCACATGATGAAAACTAAGTATAGTTAGTTTCTGGATTCATTCTCATGCGAGTAAATGTCAGTTGAAAACAAGAAGAGCTCATACCTCCTGGTGATTTCAACGACTGACCATACGGACCTTAAATTGAAAAATACTAAGATATTGCAAACGAGCAAGTTAGAAAAAAATGAATAAAATAAAAAACAAAATGACCAGATCTAGGATGTGGTCCCACCGGGGCATGCCAAATGTTGATATGTGTTTCTAGCTTCCTATCCATATGAGTGTATGGGTAATCAAGAAACACTAAGCGACATCAAGTATGCAAGGGATTAGTACCTTGGAGATGACGATGGATGATACGGGTGTAAATATGATAGATGCATGATATCAAGAAGCTAGATCTATAAAACTAAAACAGGTAAGATTAGATCATAATATACAAGGGTTTGCCCAGACATTGCCTATTCCAAGAGGATTGTTAATTCCCTTGGAGGATTTCAACCCTCGTGTCAAACAAGATAATAATAGATCATGAATATTAGTAATGGAATATAAAACAAAAAAGTAACTAAAATTATGAGGGAACTTAGCTTATGCTTTGTTATGGAGAGGAACCGGGCATCGAGATGGCAAGATAATGAACCATGGAAAAGATTTTTTCCTTAAATTGGCAGAACTTAATTAAGTTATTTCTTCTCTTCTCAAGGCCTAGGTCTCTCCAAGTCTCTTAAGAATATATCCTCCTTAGTCTTTCATCCCTCTTCTTGAAATATGGGGGGAAAACCCATATGTATAGCATAGATGTGAGGCTAAACTATAGGTTAAATGATACACTAGGGTGGAGCAAAGTAACCTGAGTTAGGGATATGATGTGATCATGTGGGGACCACGGCTTGAATTATTAGATGGAGTGGGGAACATGGTGGGTGAGAAGATTCCATTTAAAAACAAAGGGTGTCGAAGATATGCATTATGAATTAAATACTTTGTGAGAGATGGGGGATGATGCCAAAAATTGAATTATCAAATGGGTCCATATGGAGGCCATTGATAATCAATCAAATAATGTGAGAAAATAGATAGGATTTTATTTAATTTAAGAGAAAGAGATGTGAGAATGGAAATAGCATGAATGTGAGATGATTGGGGGGGGTGTTATACCCAAATATAGGTGTCTACAACTAATCTAATAAATGAATTCTTTTGCCCCATCCATAATTAGTTTAGAACATGATTAATTAACATAATTAAGACACTTAAAATAATTAATAATGAAGGGGAAAATTTACCACAATCTAATAATTAATACAAGGAAAAATACATCACTAAAATCCAATACTAAAATTAAATAAAGGAAACTAAATAAAAGAACAACACACAAACCCCTTGGTCACAATTGGAGGTAATCCCCCCATAGGGATCCCATAGCAAAAATTCAAACACACACTAAAAAAAATACATGTTGCCATGGTGACCCTTGTTAAATTCATCTAGCATTCCAATGTGGTTTGTCTCCAATCACCCCCATTGTTTATTGTGATAATGTTTACATGCAAAACACATAATACCTCCTTCAGATTCATGGCCACATCAAAACATTTAATATAAAATATGCAATATGAATCCATAATCATCTACATATGAATGAAATCATCATCTAGGCAATTAACGCTATCATTTACAATTTCTAACAACATCTCAATTCTACATTTCATCAATATCAATATGATCACAAAATTAGTTCAATTGTTAAGTTCTAATCAATATGACAAAAATATCGCATGTCAGAAATATATAACCATGTCAACAACATATCATCATCAATATAAAATTTCACTAATAATCCACACACATCATACTATGAATTGAAATCCAAAAATAGTCTCGGTATCTCTAACATTTAGCATCATAGCTATATCAAAATAATACAAAATGTCCATAAGTATAGTCAATAGTATCGAAATAAATAGTAATAAGTGTCGAAGGGAAGTGGGCACTACATCCCCCTCCCATTAGACTGAGACTTCCTCTTAGAAGTAACTTGAATAGGTGTGGAACTGAGACTTGTTGCAATGTAGCATCCTCCCATATAGCAGCAGTCTCATCATACATGTCTCAATGGACTTGGATCTGGTCAATCTCTCTACCTCGAAGGCCCAGGGTCCTGTGCTCTAGAATATGGATGAGCTCCACCATCACCTGACCATGATCGTGCACCTGCAATGTGGTCCAATCTAATACGCGAGAAGGATCAACAATGTATCTCCTAAGTACATAAACATGAAACACATCATGGACACAAGACAAGTTAGGTGGCAATGCTAGGTGATAGGCTAAGGGACTGATATGCTCCAAGATCTCAAAGGGACCCACAAATCTAGGAGAAAACATAGAACCTTTTCCGTAATGGATAGGACTCTTATGGGACCTAACAAGAAAAAACACCTTCATGCCCACCTCATAACTACTATCTTTCCTATGCTGGTCCGCATTCTTCTTCTATCTGTCATGCACCTCCTACAATCTCTTCTAATCATAACAACATGCTGCTCCATATCCTGCAATAAGACTAGCCCTTGAGAAACCCTTGTCCTCTAACCTGTCCCAATTAAGAGGTGCTACACTCTCTACCATAAAGTGCATGAAAAGGAGCCATGCCTATCGAACTCTGGAAACTATTATTGTAGGAAAACTCCACCAAGTACAAATACTCCTCCCATCTCAACCGATGATCCATGATGTACATCCTAAGCATTTCCTCAAAAATTTGGTTCACCCACTTAGTTTGTCCATCTGTCTCGGGGTAATAAGTTGTGCTAAAACTGATCTTCGTCTCGAGGGCATACTACATGGTACTCCTAAAGTTGGAAGTGTAAAATGGATCTTGGCCACAAATGATCTTCCGTACGAATCCCATGCAATCTGATAATCTCGTCAAGATATAATCGTGCCAATGCACTAGCTATGTAGGTGGTCTTCACCAAAACAAAATAAGCCACTTTCACCTATTTATCCACCATGACCATGATGGTGTCATGGTGGTATCTTGACGTCGGTAACCCAACTATGAAGTCTATGGAAATGGTGTCCCATTTCCACTCCGGTATAGCATTAGGAAAGAGAAGGCCAGCTAGATGCTAATGCTTGGCCTTCACCTTCTAAAACTCTAAACAACATGACACAAATTGAGCCACGTCTCTCGAATTCCCCCTCCAATGGTATAATTGTCTCAAAGTGGAATGCATCTTCTTCACCACGGGATGGGCTAAATAAGGTGCACAATGAGCCTCTTTCAAAATGTCTTGTCTCAAGCCTCCATTTATAGGAATGTATATCCAACCTCAATGTCTAAGAAGACCATCATTCTCTAATGAAAATCCATCAAACTTCCCCTCAAGGGGTCTTTGAGACTCAGTCTCTTCTCTGGCTGCAAGGTAAAAGGTTTCATGAGGAATTTGCTACAAAATCCTACTTTGAAAATCTGTACCCACTAAAGTAGCCATAGCCACATGTCTCCATCTAATCAGGGTGTCTACAACCATGTTTTCTTTTACCTTTAAATGATTTATCTCCATATCATACTCACAAAGCAACTTCATCCAATGCCGCTCACGAGCGTTGAGATTGGGCTGCGTGAAGAGGCGGTGAAGACTCAAGTGATCAATCCTGATTGTAAATATCTAGCCAAAAAGGAACTCTCTCCACCACAAAAAGGCGTGCACAACTACTTACAAGATCAAGATCATAAGTATGATAATTGAGCTCATAATCTTTGAGTTTGTGAGACTCACACGCAACTACTCTTCCCTCTTTGCATCAACACACCTCCAAGTCCTACAAAAGAAGCATCTATGCAAACGAAGAACTCACCCTGAGGGTCTAGTACTGTAAGAATAGGCTTTTTCATGAGGAATTCATTTACTATCCTAAAGGCTTGCTCACATCTATCTGACCATACAAACTTATTCCCTTTCCACTGAAAGGAAGTGATGGGGTGCGCAACCTGAGAAAAGTCCTAAACAAATCTCTTGTAGTATCCTGCCAAACCCATAAAGTTGCACACCTTGGTCACACTAGTCAGTGCTGGCCAATCCATAATTTCTCAAATCATGGAAGGATCGACTACGATACCTTCCCCAAAAATTATGTGGCCCAAATAATGCACCTATGTCTAAAAGAATGCACACTTCTCCAAGTTCCCATAAATCTACTACTCATGAAGACACTGAAGAACCTGGCGAAGGTACCCCTCGTTGCTCCTCACATGTACATGAATATATCAGAATTTTTTCAAGGAATATGATCATGAATTGATCCAAAAATGTGATGAATACCCCATTCATCAAGGTCTCATGAAAACTACGGGGGCATTCGTCACACCAAATAGGTACCACTATGAACTCATAGTGGCCATATCTTGTACGGAAGATGGTCTTATGAATATCTACCTCCATGATCCTCAACTGATGATATCCTGACTTAAGATCTATCTTGGAGAATATTGTGGCCCCCTTCATTTGATCAAATGAATCATCGAATGCATCAAAAGCGGAAAAGAGTCTTGATTGTTACTTTATTCAGCTAATGGTAGTCAATACAAAAACGCAGATATCCATCCTTATTCTTTACAAAAATCACCAGGTGCTCCCTAAGGGGATACACTACGATGGATTAGGCCTTTCTCCAGAAGGCCCTCAAGCTACAACTTGAGCTCACAGAGCTTAAGGGTAGTCATCTGATATGGTGCTCATGATATAGGCTCTACTGCATGGAACCAGATCTATGTTGAAAATATATGTCACGTGGGGGAGGTAACCCCGGTAGCTCCCCTAGAAACACATCAAGCAAACTCTCTCAAGATGTTATTGTCATCAAGGGATGGTCCACTAGACTCATCATCAGATCTATCACTAACCGTAATAGCATACATCTGACAACCTCATCACTCAACACAACTTAAGCTGCATAGCAGAGATGGTGCAAATGGAGACATGAGCCTCCTAACCCCTATTATCACTTACTCAACTCCTAGATCATCTATACATGAAATACTCTTATGGTAATAGTCCACTCTGGCTCTATGTGCAAGACAACCAGTCCATGCCCAAGATGAATCCATATGAAACCCAATGGAAGTATATGAAGGTCCAAGGTAGTGCTGAAGGGTCCCAAATCCACTACACACTCCTTAAAGAAGGCATTCCATGGAAATTTTGGCTCCAAAATCCATCTCAACATCCCAACTAAGACCCTTTCTAACTACCACCAGCCTGTAACGCTCTACTAAGGATGGTGCAATAACAAGAATCACATGAACCAGAATCAAACAGAATGGAGGTAGGAATACCATCAATGCTACATTGTCATCTTTTTGAAGGTACTCTAGTGCTCAACTTAGAGGTTCTCGACCATTGTGTAGATCTAATAGCTACTATCCCATGTCACAAACAATAGGATCTATGAAATTTGTATTCTTAACCTTATTAATAAGGTTTCTGTGGGCACTCTCTATAATGATGTCAAACAATGCCACAACCATAATAGCTGTCATGGTCCTCTCCAGTGAGATACATCTCTAGTCGGTACTTTAGAGGTCTGGTGCTCTAGATCTTAATGATCCAACTAGGGACTATGCTGAGGTCTCTGATGATGATAGCTCCTACTCATTGAGATCTTGGTGCACCATGTGTCCTAATGGGACCCATAAGAGGAGGCCTCATACTCCACCCCCTCTATGCATCGAATCTATGAGAAATTCTATAAGGTTGAGTGGGTCTGCTAACTGACTAGTTGAGGTGGCTGTCTGGTGGTGGCCTTAATGAAGACTATACTGAATTCTATCCACCACAAGAAGGAGGATTTGATCCCCTCGATATATTATCCTTCATCTTCTGGATGTGGCTTCGAACTTTGTCCCTAACCTGCTATGTATTTCATCTTGTCTCCTCTGTAATATAGACCTTCTCCATGGCTTCTGCTAAGGTCTTTGGGTAGTGAATGCACACTGCACCACCCATATCCAAGTTTAGGCCCCTGATGAACCTTTGAATCCATACCTTCTCATCCTGCATATATTCCACACACTGGAGTAGGTGCCAAAACTGACTCTCATACTCAGCTACAATCATAGATGCCTAACGGAGGTCATGGAACTTGTCTATACTCTGTTGAATAAACCTCCTAGGTAAATACCTACTACTTAAACACTCCTCAAAGAGATCCTAGGTAATTGTATCTTAGTCAACATGGAGCTTCTGCTACTTAGTCCTCCACTAGACACCTGCTCCATCCCTCATAATATGGATCACAACAAAATATTTCATGTTGCTAGTACAAGGGTAGAGTTTGAAGCATCCACTCAAGCTCACCAACCAGGCCTCTTGCTGAAAACCACATGTATATCCAAAATAGTGAGATACTAATAGCTTCAGGATATCCCTGATATGGTCTGCAACTGATTATTGATGACCCCTAGGTCTCTCTGCATGCTCCTCCCTCTACCTAGGGCTCTGATATCTATCCCTGTATCCTAAAATCATGTCTCCATGTGCCCTCCATGGTGACTCTACTCTAGCCGACTCCATAAGGGATTTCTCTTCTCTATGCTCCCTGTTGTGTTAAGGAGATACCCGAGCCTCAATTGATGGCTCTTTATCATGTCTAACAAGTTGTCCTCTTAAGGACCCTCCACATATAGTGGCATTGAATTCCTAAAGCATCTATAAAATTTGAGGTATAATGGCCGCTACAGCCTGATCTTGCAGTGGTAAATCTAGATCTACGTGAAATAACCCCTCATATGGTCCACGCCTCCTGCACAGACCAATGTGAGAGTTAGTTTATCATTCTAGGTTCTATTCTAGTTTTCTATGTTTTCTATATTATACAATTATCAAATAGTGTGGTTTTCTACGTTTAAAAGAAAACAACTTTGCGCTAGGTTAAGTGTGCATCTCTCATGTTTTCTAGTGTTCCCAAGGGTCCAAGCTTTGAAACCACCACTCTGATACCAAATGTAACACCCACAAAAATGACATTCTAGGAACACGTTAAAGCTTTGAAAGTTGGAGCATTTTTTTTTGTTTAAGTTAAAAGGACACAAAGGTGTCAACCCCTAAGGTACATTAAATTAATTTACACCAATAGTTTCTACTTTACAAAGGATGGACTAGGTCTAAGTTAAATTATTAAATACTCTTAGTTTATCTCTAAGGTCAATTGATTAAAATCAATTAGGAAGGTGCCATACTTTAATTTACTTGGTTAAGTGTTTTCTCCTCCTTAATTAACATTCACACTCTAAAAGATTTACCTTATACTTAGTTACTTTAATTCCATAATCTTAATAACTTAAAATTCCATTTCATCAATCTTCTAAAACATACTAGGAAGTAAATTCATGACTTTCCCACCAAGGTAATTAAATGGCCCCATCCACCCATCTACACATACCTTAAAATTTATTTAAAACATTTATAAAATTCATTCCTACCAAGAAAAAGTAGGGTTGATCCTCAACCCTTAGATCAATTCAATTGTGACCACTAGATCATAGGGTTCTAATCTAACCCTAAATATCCTTATGCATTCTTATAAAAATATTTTTTTAACCCTATTCTCCTTATTATGTTAGTTTGTATTTTTTTTAATTTGTAGGTTGGAGAAATGGAAGCCATGGGAGCAAGGAATGAAGAAACTATGAAGGAATTTACAAAATCAAGCTTGGTTTAGTCTAGGTTGAAGATTTATCATTTTAATTACTTTATTCCAAGATTGAATGGGTTTTCACTCAAAATATGGATTTATTCCAAAGTTATTTGTATTTTGAGATCTCTATTTGGGAAATATCCTACCTCCACTAGTATATATGAGATTTAGCACTTTCTAACTATCCATTTGAAGTTTTTACTTTCTTGAACAATGAAGTTTAACCATTATTTGTTTTCTGGAGGTTTCCTCTTATTTTTTACAAGATTAAATTTTTGTTTTGACCAAGTTAAAATTTACAGAGGCACAGATTTAGGTTTTCCACATTTAGTGATAGAACCACCGCCCAAAGCAAGTCAGCGGTCCTGGGACCGCCGCCCTACCTGGGTGACAATTCATTAACCACCACTTTTTTTGAGTGGCAGTTCTGAGACCACCACCTTTCCTTATCGGTGGCTACGATACCACCACTATGCACAGGGTGATGGTCCTATTCCTTAGAAATAGAACCTTCAAAACTAATATTTTCCAAAAAAATAAAAGTTACTAGGGTGTTCTAAAGTTCGTTCTGAACTTAATTTTATAAGCCTAAAGTTTCCATTTGTAAGATTTAATTCATCTATTTATTCCATAGTTAAATTTTCTCAATTTAAGAATTTCCTAATTCAATAGTAACAACAACAACTACAAGATCATTTTCACTTTCTTCAACAAACTATCTTTCAAATCCAAAAGTAGAAAAGAAGCTAAATCTACTTCTAATGTTGTCATTTCTCCTTACTACCAAATGCAACATTTCAACATAATAATTTACCTAACATTTATTATTTATCTTTCCATTTCCACTACAACCATTTGTTCAAAAATCCATTAACAAATTTGTTCCACATTCAAGGTTTCCCAACATACACTTATTATAATTCTAAAAATTTTATATTCTTTCTTTTCTTTTCACAACACTATAACTTCAGCAATGAAAATGAACTTTCTTTTCCTTGAGCCTAGCTCATTTCTTTTAATGAAAGATATTTTTTTCTCTCAAAACAATAATTAACTAAACTTTTAAACATGATTTCTATTTTGGTTCATTTCTTTACATACTACAATACAAAATAAAGAGATTTATAAAATTCTTCAATTATAAGCATCCTTCAAGTAATAATACAACTTACAATGCAACATTAATTTTTTTTAAAAATATAATATTACAAGTCTTCCACCTTAAGTGGGAATAACAAGAAGGTTTTCTCACAAGTGAGGTTTTCTTTTGGACACCAACAATGCTCCAAGTTTCACATCACCAACAATATCTCCTCCATGCTTCATTTGATCCACAAAAAAAAAATGGGGGAAGAGGAAACACACTCCACCCAACCAAAAATCCAATGAGGAGAAGAAGCTATCCTCCTCATTGGCTCGTGAGCCCCAACCACATTACAATGAAAGATGAATCCAACTCAAGGCAACAAAACAAACTTCGATGTCATAATACAAGGATATCATAACCATACCAAAACACAATCAACTAACACTATAATCAAAATAAGGAAACCAACAAAACATACAAGGCTTCAAAATGTACAGCCAAAAGAGCAAGAATCTATGGGGAGGTCACTTATGCCTTCCAATGGGAAATACGTGCCCACCTTAAAAACCTCCAATATACATCTCAAGCCCCTACAAAAATCTTATACCTCCCTCAAGATCTTCTTATGCCTCCCACATGTTCTTATGCCTCCCTCATAAAAAAATAAGTAATAAATTCAAGCATTTCTTGTCCAAGGTGGGGCACCCAACCCAACTCCCTCCAAAGCATGAAATAAACTTTTATACCTCACTACATGTAAGATCCCCATATTCCCCTCCTACACCACACTTAGGTAATCTACCCAATCACCCAACAAGCATACAAAAACACTCAAAAACATGCACATATACACAATATAAAAGAAAACATTTAACAAGAGTATAAGTCCTAACTTTCCATGGTATAGCTTGATCCAAGAGTTCAAAAATCTCCAACAATATCCAAAAGCACTCCAAAATCCACTAACTCCAAAAATGCAAGAGCCCAAAAGAAATGAAGTAACCCCCAAACAAGAAAAATAATTTGAATAAATAGAAAAGGGGGAGAGGAGGGTGAGGTGGCTCCATGTAGGATGCCACATCACTCATCCTCATCTCTACCTCACAAGTCAAACCTCAACCCCAATTCACAATAAATTGGTGGGGGAGAGAAATGAAAAGCCTCTTACACAAACAAACCAAGACCACATCCCCTAAGGACAAAATATGAAACCGATGTAAGAAAAGTGCAATAAATGTTACTTTTTTACTTACAAAACACATAATGGGGTCTATTGTTTACCCCCTAATCCATAGGTAGGGTTGGTATAGCAATTTAAGAGGTTTCGGACACGTTATCTTTTCCCACAAGCCTAAAAAATTGGCCCTTAAGGACAAATCCTAATTTCCATGAAGGGGTAGAGTGTAAAACACTCAAGATCACAACCACTCAACTTACAACACATAACCCAAAGAGCCATCTAATCTAATAAATGAATTCTTTTGTCCCATACATAATTAGTTTAGAACATGATTAATTAACTTAATTAAGACACTTAAACCAATCAATAATAAATGGGAAAATACACCACAATCTAATAATTAATACAAGAAAAAATACATCACTAAAATCACATACTAAAATTAAATAAAGGAAACTAAATAAAAGAACAACACACAAACCCCTTGGTCACAATTGGAGGTAATCCCCCCCACGGGGATCCCCTAGAAATAATTCAAACACACACTAAACAAAATACATATTGCCATAATGACCCTTGTTGAATTCATCTAGCATTCCATTGTGGTTGGTCTCCAATCCCCCCCATTGTTTGTTGTGATAATGTTTACATGCAAAATACATAATACCTCCTTCGGCCTTGTGGTCACATAAAAAAATCTAAGATAAAATATGCAATATAAATCTACAATCATCTACATATGAATCAAATGATCATCTAGGAAATTAACATCATCTTTTATAACTTCCAACAACATCTCGATTCTACATTTCATCAATATTAATAGGATCACAAAATTATTTCAATTGTTAAGGTCTAATCAATATGACAAAAATATCACATGTCAGAAATATATAACCATGTCAGCAACATATCATCATCAATATTAAATTTCACTAATAATCCACACATATAATACTACGAATCGAAATCCAAAAATATTCTTAGTGTCCCTAACATCTAACATCATGCTTAGTCAAAATAATAATTGAAATTCCATAAGTATAGTCAACGATATCGAAATAAATAGTAATAAGTGTCGAAGGGAAGTGGGCACTACATCTAGTTAAGGAAAAGATTGTAATTGAGAAGGAATGGATAGGAAATATTTTTGATAATATAGAAAACATATTAGAACATATGGTATTTTATAAGCATAAAATCATTTATGGGAATTGGGAATTTGATACGCTGACTCAATCCTTTGACAAGTACATCAAAGAGGCACATTTTTCTTATGATGTTATCAAAAGACTCATCATTGTAGAGAACGAGATTTCCGAGATGACTAAGAAATTGAGGGAGTACAAACCAAAAATGTCCAAATGTATTGATACACTATATTAACATCACCTGATATTCAAATATCACTTGGGACCTAATCAAGAAGAGCTAATACAAATGTTTCAAAGGTATGATGCGTATAGAGAAATAAAACTAAAAGAAAATGAAAAAGATGAAGATGTAACTATGATTGACTAGTGAGAAATCTTAGGCTTGTTTTTTCTAATATTTCTTATCTTTTTGTTATTGATAATCTTTTTTTATGTTAATTGAAAACTATTTTGAGTTTTTAATTTCAAGAATGAATATAACTTGATACAATACAATAATATTTTATATTTCTTTGATATGATTCTAAATCTATTATTAAGCATCTATATTAATGTAATATTTTGTGTTTTCTGTATTGATGAAAATAACAAAATAGGGGTTTTATAAGGGCCCCATCCCATGGAAACAGTTCACATTCATTCTTGATATTACATCTGATAAAAGGTAAGAAAAAGTCCCTAATCTTATAGTGATTCAAAATCCTGTCTGTAAAGAGGAAGTTTATTCAAAAGCCCATTATTTCTCAGAACAAATTATGTTGTTCCAATCTCCATTCAAACAAACACATTTTCCCCTACTAAATTGCGAGACACCCAAAAACATAATCTCATCAATAATTTCCATAGGACCATCTAGAAAACCAATCAATTTTGATCTCTTCTCGTAAGAAGAAACCCATTGAGTAATGTTTAGACCACTTTTAGGAAAATCCTTTTTCCCTGATTCTTTGAAGGTGGAAGGTGGATTGGAAATATGTACAAAATATGGAAGTGTAATTACAACTAATTTTGGAGCAGATGGAATAGGAGGCTTTGACCTAGACTCACCCTTTCATTTCTTTGTGGAGATTGGTCATGTCCTAAAAGGGTGCAAATACATATTCCTTGTCGGTTGTTTTTTTAGAATTGAAACACATTGCTCCAGTTAATTCATCTTATGGAAACGAGTAGGAATGATATATATTGAGAGCCCTTCATCAAGTACATAATATTTTGAGGGAATTTATTTACAATGAATCCCTCATCATACATGAAAGGGCATGTGTAGTCAGATTCACATGTAACAGTAGGCTTGCTCTTGATCCAAAACTATTTTGACACCTCACAAGTTTTTTGGTGTTCTAAACTGAAGAGGTGAAAATACATCATTTGAAAGGAAGGGAGCACAAGAATTATGTTGATCAATTTTTGTACCAATGCAACTTGAATAGCATGAGTTTTCAATGTCCCAGTATAGTCTTCATGATCCACAATCCCAGATAGGATTCTCACGAATGTTTCATATGGGCATGATAAATTAAAAATCGAGTGCAAATATTTAGAAGATATGTCTTTCAAGCTTGATGTTAATGGTCTTCCTACCATATTGTAAATAAAAACTCACCGAAACTTTTGGACTCAGAATAAAAGATGTGAGTGTGTAGTAGAAATTATGTGAATTTATATGAAATGTGAAGCTGGCGAGTTGAACAATGCAAATTCATGACGAGATGACTCTAAAGATTATTTGTGATACCTGGACGAAGGAAATAAAATTGAGAGATACTAACATCATTCAAAATTGGAGTGATTGGCTTGATGTGGCTCGATCCATGTGGAAACACTCCACTCATAAATATATGTAAATGATTGGGTGTGTCTTAAGGAAAATTCCCAAAAAGAGAGAATTATTAGTATCAAATAAACTGATTTTGGGGACGCTGAAAATTTAATACATAAATGATTAAATGAATAATTTGAAAGAGGTGACATGGCATCCCAATCATTCTAAGAGAATGAAAGATTGTAAATTAGTTGTAAATATTCCACTTGGCAACACGAAAGAGAAATATTTTGAAAAGGAATAATAAGTATATTAGATCGTGTGCCAAAGGAAGAATATTCTATAAAAATAATCATGTTTTTGGGAGTAAAAATCAAAGGTGAGAAAAGGTGAGTTGTATACATATGAGAGAGATGTTCTTGTATGAAAGGGGGTGTTAAATTTTGTTAGATTTTAGAGAAAATAGAGCAAAAAATGAATGTACCTTTCTTGAGACACCTAAATCAAACTAAGAATCTAGTATGTTGTTTTATTCGGTCCAAATCTTCTCATGCCAAGATGATTGTGAGTGTATAGTCACTGAAAAGCATTTAGGCCATAGGCTTTTTGGTCCCTTGCTGAGAAAATTTTAATTTCATGAAATTAACTGTGTGTTATCTCTTGAGAAATGTTATATTTTTTCTTTAGGTAGAATACTTTGAAACATATGGCTGTTTGTCCCTTTTGCAATATTAGGTTGATAGTTTCTTTCAATTACACTACATCTTGTCTTGATTTGTGGCATTTTGTAAAATGCAATTGCACTACAAATAGAGCTTTATTTCTATAGTATGATAAATAGTCTTAAATTCATGTTGCTCTCATTCATTTGAGAAGATTTTAGTAATGTTTTGAGTGTATCTGGAGCATAGTTGAATAGGATATGTTAATGTTTTGGTGAAAAATTAGAATGAGATTTTGTGTGTAAATTCTCAAAGGTTTTGTGAAATCGTGTACCCTTGGGCTTACATGGGTGCATTCCTTTTGGTTAAAGGGTTGTTATTAGTTGTGTGAGGTATTCTTCTTACCTTGAGGAAAATTTCAAACATTTTTAAGGTTTTCTTTAGAAATCTGTTTAATCAACTTTATCCTGCTTTAATCTCCCATTCATACACACAAATTACAACTTACAATTGCTAAGTACTTTTGAATTATCCATGTTTTCCTTTTCTTATAACATTTTGCTAAGGTATTTTACCATTTTTTCCCTCCCTTTCATAAATATGTAGAAGCAAGGAAAGATCTACACTTTCTAGAGGAAATTGAAGTCTTACTTTGGAATACATCTGCATTATTTAGAGTGATAACTCATGAGCATTAAATATGGCTTGTATTCACCATGTATTTGAAGTGTTATCCTTCATATTTCAAAAATAATGGCTAGATACTACAATTTCATCCATTATTCTCATAATTACAGGTCAAAAAATGGGTCCTCACACCCTAGTTAAAGGAAAAACCTAAAGTAGTAGGGAATCTCATCCCTTTTTGTGATTCAAGACCAATATTTTCCAAAGTAAAGTCTCAAAGTGTTTTTCAAATATTTCCATGGCTACCAAACAACCATATCTTTGGTCTAACTTCCTCTAAGTATCCACTTCAGTTAGTTAATGTTACTTGGCTCTCTAAGTGGTGTAGATTTGGGTACCAACACTCTCGTGGCACTGTTTCTGAGGACTATTTTCATAAATATAGATAAATATCGACCTATTGTAACATATGAATTATGTTGATATGAAAATACATGATCTAGACTCAATCTTTTATCGAAATTTGTGAAAAATGAGCTTATTCAGAAGTCATTCACTCGATATTTTCCTAGTTAAGAAAGATTTATATTAAATTTGACTGGGATAGGGGTAAATATTGAAAAAGGATAACAAGATTTTCCAAGATTTAATGAAATTGATTGTGAAGCTTTAGTTAGAAAGTGATTTGAAGTGATTTACATGTCCAAGGAGCAAAACCTTAGTGGCGACTCCATCTTTCTCATAAAATCTGGTAAAATGCTAGTACCTTGAAACTTCAATTATTGTAATCTATCATTAATATCTACAAATCTTGAATGAATAACATGTTTATTCAAGATAGATCCTACTATAAGACTATTTCTAGAGTTAGGAAGAACAAATCCAGCAAAGAAACAAGTCTAGAAAGCCTTGAGTGATCAAAGGTTGGAGGAAAATTTTTTGCCTATTGTTGAAAGTGATAAACCTTTGGAAGAGGATTATTCTAGTTCTTCGGAGGGCTCTGGATCAAGAAGTCCTTACAAAAATTTGTATATTGGAGCTCATGAGGGTCCTTCATTTTCAAGTGATCTAGGTATTGCCCATTTCCTTCCTTTATTGATTTGAAATAATAGGGTATTTTGTGAGACAAAATCATTATAGGATCATTACTTTGAAGATAAAACACCATTACCTTAGAGAGCTCCAGTTCCCCATCATTTAAACCCTCCTTTTGCAACACCTCATCTCAATAATATGGCACACCCTATACCCAGAACACTTTTGTAGTGAATACTTACAAACCTATCAATTTTCGGTAAATGGTGAGTTATCCAACTGAAGTTCCTCATGAAGTAAGAAATAGATTGTCTACATTTCAGGGGAATAATGCAATCAATGGAGATCAGCATCTTATACTCTTATTAATTGCTTTGGAATATTTTGAAATTAAACATGAGGAATGTATATGTAAAGTTGTTCATACATACTCTAGATGAAGATGTTAGGGAATGGTATGAATCATTACTTAATAATTAAATTGATTCATGCTTAAATGTGAAGGATGATTTTAAGTTGCAATATAATGATAAGACTGATCCTATATTTCATCTCACTGAGTTTGAAAATATAAAAAAAATCCTAATAAACTTGTTCACGATTTTCACACTAGATTTAACAAGACATCAAGACAAGATTACCTATAAATATGAGGCTCAATGATGATTCCTTCCTGATCAAATATTCATATGCCTTTGGAAAAAATGAAACCTCTTATTTGAGGGATAAAAATCCTCTAACCTTACGAAAAGAATTTTCTATGGCTATCCAAATAGAGAATAATATCAAGGCAGTTGGGAAGCCTCCCAATAGAGAAGGTGTTAAGTTGATCAATCCTAAAAAGCCTTAGGAAAGCAAGGAAGTAGATCTAGAAGAGGTTGTAAAAACTCTAGCAGGGGTAGTTAAAGGAGATTTATTACAAAAATCATAGAGAAGAGAAAGGGATAGGTCAAGGTTCTTAGGCCCAACACCAACCTCGAGGGTAGAATAGATTTGGAAATCATCCTAGAAAAAATCATAGAACTAATGAAAGTGGAAAGGAACCCATGGGATCAAGAAACAAGAAAGAACCACCAAGGGAAAGAAAATTTGTTACTGATCCATTGAGTTCTAGAGTATCTATGGTATAGGAGGATCATGTCAATGAATGGTGTGAAAAAGGATTTCTACAACATTCACCATGTGATCTCAATAAATAAATTAAAGAAGATAGTGATGATGCCACCTTTGGTGATGTGTGCATGATGGAATATTCCAATAATCAACAAAGAGGAACTACTTCAACTGAATTGGTTAGTTTCAGAACTGTGGAATGTTTTTAGGATTGCATACTTCGGATATCTTCTATTCCTTCCACTAGTTATCTATATGTTGATATTGTTCATACATTCGAGTTACCTAACCATGACTTTAAATATTTAAGGGCATTAATGATAAAAAAATATGATGGTGGTATTCATTCTGAAGAAGCTAGGTAGTTGCTAATGAATGCAGTAGTGTCCCAAGAAAAAGAATATAATATGAGAAATAGGACAGTCAAAGGACAAGGGCCACAACCTAGAAAAAAGACTCCTCTCCTTACCATCATCCCCAAGGATGTTCCCAAGAAATATGTACCAAAAAAAGGCCAAATCATTTCTAACAATAATTCCCATTCCTTGACTCAAGGACTAAAAAGTCTCATACCACCTAAAAACGTAATCACCCTACCTCGTACTACATTCTTACCCAAGTATACCCCTTGTGATATGGCTCAAATTTTGAGTCAAATCAAGGTTACCATGCCAATTATTGAGTTGCTTAGAATTCTTGAGCACAAAAGAAGACCATTTGAATATTTGGGAATCAAGGAGGATTTTGTGTCCACAAGTAAGTGTTATCCCAAATTCACCCCTCGAGGTAATTTGGATAACTTTCATAATATCCTCATGTTGGAGCAAGAAGAAATGATGGAAAGACAAAAATAGGATTTTGGGAGCCCCTCTGGTTTCTCTCTGACTTCCCCATGTAAGGAAAAAATTAAAGGAGTTAGGAAAAATGGAAAAAATCTAAAAAATAACTCAAGACAGTATATTGCGGATAAATAAGGTTTTTGGAGCCAAGGTTTCCCAGGTACGTGCAAGACATTCAGGACCCACATGGCCGAAATGGCCGATTTGCACATAAATTGGAAAAATCAAGTTTTTGGAGACCAGGCCATACAGGTATGCACAGGACATCCAGGACCCGCATGGCAGAAATAGATGATTTGCAAATATATGTTGGTGGAGTGAGAGTCAACGTCCCTCACGACCCGATCAATTCAGGGACATCTAAAACATAAAAGGCCGAAATCACCACACTAGGAGAAAATAGGTAAAAGTGGAGGTTTTTGTCCCACACGGTGCGTGGGATAGCTAGGACATAGGTACGTGCGGGCTCTGAAAATCTGAAGTAGCCAATCACAAAGGGATGCGATTGAAGTCGCGGTCAACGACCTTGATGGCTTGGTCAATGGTGGTACTCATAAGAAACTTGTTCGCCAAGGACCCGATTTTTCTAAAAATGTTGACAGGAAGGAGACTTGCAGGTGAAGTCGATATTTTTGTCGTTAACAACTGGGACACAAGGACCCAAAAGACCCGATATAGCCGCATGCAAGAGAAAACAATGAAAATCAGACCCCAAACTTCAAACGGCCATAACTTTTGACCTTGAGCTCCAATTTTTTCTTAAAATTGAATTTCTTGAACAAGCACGACTTCCTCTACGCCAGAAAATTGGATTTACTAATTTTGATGAGGGCAGCTATATGAAAATAAATGAAACATCTTCAGCTCTAGATAATTAAACACTCAATCCTGATAAATGAGAGAAATGCCTGGCAGACCCAAAATAGTTTCCCCCACTCAAAAGTCCATAAATTTTTAATTTCTCAACGAAAGCACACAAAAGTGGTACAGTTGGAATAGTTTTTCTAAGCCCAAAGCACAAAATTCAATAAATTCTTGATGATAAATCGATGATGATTTTACAGAAAATGTGGCTAGGTTCAGAATAATGTTTTACTTGGTAGCTGGGATACATTAATGAAGCATGGGATTACATATTTCACTACTAAAAGTTATGGGATAGTATGGGGAGCATTTTGCAAACAACATAATATCATTTCACTTCATTTAATACATCTTGCAAGTGGTTGAAGGATAGATTTTGAGATTTTCATTTTCCCTCTATCTCTCTCTTCTCAAATTTCTATAAATTGGAGTGTTGGGCTCATTGTCAAGGAGGTAGTTTTGGAGTAGAAAATCACTTCCCAGATTTCTTTATGAATCCAATGTGTTGTAGGCCCTTGTAGTGGACTCCTCACATGATGATCCAGGACCTTATCTTGTAATAGATTGAATTGTGCATACTCATGAAGCAATAGATGCATATTTGTAGATGTATCTTCCCCTGTATTGTTTGTTTGCATTCCTCTTGCCCCTTCAATCTCATTACATATATATAGTGTTTATTTTATGCTCTTGCGGGGATCTATTATCATTTTGTGTGTATGAAATGTCATTGTGAATGTATTTTATAGATTCCAGAGAACTACTATCACCTCTTCTAGCATGCATTTTTGCTTCTAGTTTTCACACATTGGAATACAATACTCATTTCCTCCTTTTCTAGTGTATCACCACTTTAGTATAGGCTTTATTTTCGTGCACTCTCTCTCCTTGGTCCCTTGGAAAGTTAGATTAGGAAAGATATTTTTTCCTACATTAGAGTAGATTATGGCAGGTAGTTTAGGAGAAAAAACCAACTTTCTCTAGAGGTCTATCTCAAGTATCAAATCCCACAACTTGGAGATAGTACCCATGTTATCCAATCACACTATGAGCTCAAGGACACACACTTGTGCAAACCGGTAGGGTGTTGTCATTCGGTGATAACAGTAAGGAGGTTAATAGTGTAGATCTTCAAACTCTTATTATTGAGTTAGAAGTGCCCCAAGAAATGGAAAGTATGGGGGAATCACTGGAGATATATTTAGGCACATATTTAGTAGAATCTAAATTTTAAATGGATCCATTTTTCACTACTTTGAATTTCAAGGATAGACTTGTTCATAACTATATGTTTGATTCATGAACTTCATGCAATGTGAGGTCTCTTGAAGTTATGAATGAATTAAATGTCAAGGTGATAATAGATTTTGGAAAATTTTAGGCCATGGATTCAAGAGAGGTGTTAGTGGTAGGGTATGTAATAGGTTTGGTAGTGTAGTTGACATCTTATCATGGTAAGTACCTAGCTTTGAATGTGGTCATTTTTTATTGCCCTCCTAAATGGGGTATGTTTTAGTCAAGAAAATGGGCTGCAAGTGTGGGAGGGAGTGTGCAAATGGACATGTCTTATGCCACTTTACCTCTGGAATGAAATTTTGGTGAATATGTATGGAGAGAAGAAAATGTTACACTTGATTGAGGACCCAAAATATGCATCCTATGAAGTTTTGTTTGCTGATGTGGATGCTGATAATTTTGTCAGATGTGCATACTTTGAAGATAACAACATAAATGAGAATCCATATATTGAACAAGTTAGTGCCCCTTGGACCATGATGTTTGTGGAGAATGCCCTAATGCTGGAAATGGGGCTGGTGTAGTGCTTATATCCCCCAAAAAATAAACATTTAGTTTTTCTTTTAAGTTAAACTTTGAATGTACCAATAATATTATAGAATATGAAGCACTACTCTTAGGCTTGACAATTGCATGGAGGTATGGAATAAAGGATATAATTTTTAAAGGGGATTCCGAGTCAGTTGTAAAATAAGTAAAAACATGTATACAACAAAGAATCAAAGGATGAAGAATTATAAGCATGTAGTGTGGGACTTAATTGAGATGTTTGAATCCTTTAATACCCTCTACCATGCTCGAGCTCAAAATGTTTCAACTAATAAATTGTCAATGATTTCCTCTATGTTTGGTAATTGTATTGTTTCTCCTTATTGTAATTATGATGTAGATGTGGTGTCAAGACCATCTGTGCCTGATAATGTGAAGCATCGGAAAGTTTTTCATGATGATGCCTAAGTTCAAAGGTTCTTGAAAAATGAATGATAATTTACAAATCAATGAATGGATTGGGAGCCAATGTTTGAAACATGTGATGGAAAAGAAACCCTATTTGGGAAGGACATAATTCAATTGAAAACTAACACGATTACTAGGGTATTGGTTTCTTTAGAATCTAATTTTAAAAATGCAGATAGGGTGGTCCATAGGTACATCTCCACTTCAAGGGATGTGGAGGAATATAATTTTGGAACCGAGGAGATGACCAGGAAGGTTTGCAGAGAGATTAATCTAAGCAAAGAGGAAAAATAATCTAATGTTGAGTTGTTGAAAAATTATCAAGATTGTTTAATATGGTCCTATTTAGAACTAAAAGCTTATAGAGAAGATTTATTCCAACGTGAAATACGCATGGAACCTAATGCTAAACCATTTCGGTAAAAATAGAGGCCTATTAACCCACTTCTTTCACTCAAGATGCAAGAGGAATTAATAAATTTAAGGGATGGAGGGATAATCCATCCCACAAGATACTCTTTGTGGGTGGCCAATCTCATTTCAGTTAGAAAGAAATGGAGATATAAGGTTGTGTGTGGATTTTAGAAATTTGAATAAGGCTTGAATCAAAGATATGGATAACATGTTGCAGTTTGTCATAGGATCTGAGTTACTTTTAACTCTAGATGATTTCTTAGGATATAATCAAGTAGTGGTAAAATAATAAAAAAGAATTAAAAATGCTTTCTCTACCCCATGTGGAACACATATATATGTGAGAAGTCCAATTGGTTTGATGAATGATGGGGCTAGTTTCCAAAGAGCCATGGATGTTTCCTTTTCAAGTTACATTAATGATTTTATTGTTGTATATCAAGATGAGGTAACCATTTTTTCCATGACGAGAGGTGATCTCTTGAGCCATGTGGAGAAAAATTTCATTATATGCAGAGAATATGGGATCTCATTGAATCCCAAGAAGAGCCACTTTGGTGTTCAAAAGGCAAACCTACTTGGGCATGTAGTATCTAGGGAAGGGGTCATGATAGATCCTGGGTGAGTAGAAGCTATTGGAAAAATTCCCATACCTATTTCAAAAAAGTGAATCCAGTATTTCTTTGGGAAAATCAATTTCATTAGGAGGTTCATTTCAAATTTTTATGAAATAACCATCCCTATTACCAGCATGCTAAAGAAAGACCTGGTTATTAAATGGGAAGAATAATTTATCCAAGATTTTACTGGGATCAATGAAGTACTAAAGAATGCCCCTATTCTAGTTAGCCTATAATATAAGAAAATATTCCACTTATTTTCTTTTGTCTATGAGAACACAATTGCTTTTGTATAGTTTCAGAAGGATGATGAAGGGAATGAGAGACCTATTTCATTTTTCAACAAAACTTTGCAAGTATTTGAATTAAAATACACCATCACGGAAAAGAAAGCTTTTGCAATTGTTTGAGTAACTAAAGTTTTCAGGCCTTATATCTTGAGTTCTAAGATTGTAACTTATGTTCCTCACACGATGGTCAAAGAAATTTTGTCAGAGATGGAAGTTTCTAGCAAAATATATTGTTGGGTGAATAATCTACAAGAATATGATATGGATATACAAATACCAAATTGATTAGGGGTTTGTGCCTTTCAAATATAATGGCATAAAGTAACTTACAAGTAATGGAGATCAATGAATTTGAAGAAGGAAATGTCGATATACAAAAAAAGATGATCAATTTTGCAATGTATAAAGATGTGATATTTTATCTCAATAATTTGTAGTGTCCACGGAATTTGGATAAAAAATAGAGAAGGACACTTAAATTGGCCTCTCAAAAATATGTTATAACTGACTATGGGTTGGCTTGGAAGAACCTAGAAGGGATATTATTAAGGTGAATCATAGAAGAAGAAGCTCCTAAGCTTATTGTATTGTTTCATGGGGAAGTATGTGGAGGTCACTTTGCTGGAAGAGTGACTGCTCATAAGATTTTGAGAGAAAGTTATTGGTGGCCAAGTTTTTTTTAAAGATGTAGTCTTTTTAGTCAGAAAAATGTGAGAGTTGTCAAATATTATCCAAAAGGATGAAAACCTCAGGTGATTTATCTTTGCAATTAGTACCATTTGAATCCCATTTCAAGAAGAGTGGGATGGACTTGATTGGATAAATATAAGACTCTTCAAGTGTAGGGCACAAATGGATTCTAGTGGCTGCTGACTATTTCACTAAATGGGTTGAGGATATCCCTACAAAGAAGGCAACCCACCAAGTATTCATGGATTTTATTATGAATAATATAGTTTTTATGTTTGGGGTTACTGCAAAAATAGTGGTTGATAATTCTATGAGCTATAGGGTTAAACTATTAGTCACTATTTTCCAATAATATAGAATCATCCCGAGATATGCATCTAATTACAATCCCCAGGGGAATGGTCAAGATGAGTCAAGTAATTAAATTTTTCTCAAAACAATCAAGGGAAAATTGGAAGTCAATAAAATAAAATGGGGTAAGAAACTTAAATTTTCCTTATGGGAAGATAGGATTACTACTAAAAGAGTTATTGGAAAAAGTCCCTTTGAGTTGGTCTATTGAGTCCACACTCTCTTATCCTTACATATGCAATTATCTTCCTATCAGTTCATGTAACAACTTGAGGATGAGGAAGTGAACGCTTAAGAATATAGAATAAATAATATATTGGAATTGGATGAAGAGAGAATGGAGTCCCATAAAAGACTCCTTAAGTTCAGAGAGAAACTCAAGAAAATATTTGATAAAAAAAGTGACTCCTAGAACATTCAATGTTGGGGATCTCATTTATTTATGGGATAGTAGGCATGGGGACAAAGGAAAACATGAAAAATTCGATGCCTTGTGGATGAGTCTCTATTCCATTGATATAAGGATTGGTGAGAACACCTTTTTCTTAAAGGACCTAGGTGGAGACTAGTTGGAGTTTCCTGTCAGTGGCAGGAAACTCAAATATTTTATGGATTAAAAATATGTAGGTAGGTATGAGCTTTTTATAGTGTACAATCTTGTTGGTTTTTTTTTCTATTTTACTTTTTGTTTCACTTTTCATTTTCTTGGCCTACAAAGACTAGTTGCCTTGGTGTCTTGTTAAGTTTTTGTGAAGTATGTTTTCTCTGTTATACCTTTTGTATTTTTTGAATGAATTTATTTCCCTGTGGATTAAGGCACTTGGTTTGTGAATTTTTTTGTTTACTTGGTTCATGTGGCCCCCTTTGGGGGTGCCCATCCCCAATTTGGAGCCAATGTTGGTGCTCAATTGTATCTTACCCCTTTTTCCTTAGTGTGCCTTGAATTTTTTTGAATTGAAAGCAGGTATTTTTAAACAATGAATTAATTTTGAATGCAAGTAAAATTCTATGTTTGAGTTGTGAATCATCTTTCTCTTTCGAGGAATGTAATAACCATGTCATCCTCGAATGATCCTTGTGAAATATTTTCTGAATGATCATGCTTATCCTCATAAATTCATCATAT
This sequence comes from Taxus chinensis, assembly GCA_019776745.2. NCBI lineage: Eukaryota > Viridiplantae > Streptophyta > Pinopsida > Cupressales > Taxaceae > Taxus > Taxus chinensis. Next base: position 831,497,813 of record CM034149.1, on the reverse strand, counting down.
GTGTAGTCTTTATGATGTCCATTACAAATTGCACTTTATTATATGAATGCTGATGATATGTGGCATGATATAATTGGTTCTGTTTTGATGGGTTATGTTTGTACAATTACATAAATTTCTTAAGAATTGAAAACTTCCAATGTACCTCCAAGGTTCGATGGGATATTCGAGTTACAATTGAAAACTACAAAGAAAACCCTGTTTAGCGAAAGGACCATGTGTCTAGATATGATTGGAGTGGGGAAATACATTATCAAAAAAATTTGCATTAAAGGATCAATATAATGCAAAGTGCTAACGTACCTTCGAAGCTCAACTGAGAACACGTGTCAATATTCCATGCAAATGAAATTGGTGGGTTCTCACGTCAAATTTACATTTTTACACTTAGTCAACAAAATAGACAAAAGTGCAAATAAGTCCTACAACTCCACCACCTTTCAGATTTAGACACGTGTCATCTTCTCAACAAAATTCAAGGTGAGGGGTTTCGATTCAAAATTGCAAAACTAGCACTTATTTTAAAGGTGATGCAAAAATGTAGAAAGACTCCTTGAGCTAGCAAAGCATCATATTAAGCCACATGCATGATCTGTATTCAAATGAAGAAGTCATGGTGGATACCTAAGATATAGTGCATTTATTATTACCACCATTAATGTGTTTTTCATGGATCGAGGTAGGATTTTCAAAAGGTTTTAAAACATTTCAAATAGTTACTATTGCATACAAAGGTCTTCATGCTCTAGTTGTAAGAATTTATGAAGGAAAAGATGAAAATCGATAGACAAGTGGATAAATTGAGCTAACAAACTTATAATTAAGGAAACAAGGGAGAATTTCACAACGCTCGCACAAAAAAGGGGTAATTCTTGTATTGTGTATGTGTGCTTAGTGTTTGACTTATGATTCACAAATAATTAAAGGGTGAAATTAGGGTATAGAAAACGAAGCAACTACATTCGGTTTTCCACTTAAGTTCCAACATTTCAAGTGATTTAGATAAGGTCATCGACATAAAATTATTAAATGTTGATTTAGATTACTTTTAGAGGAGGCTAATTAATCCCAATAAAATTAAGTGGATGACAACCATTAATTTTAGTAACATTTCCCTAACAATTGCCTTCCCACCATCCATACACTCTAAGCTCGTAGGGTTATGTTCTGAGAAATATAACCAAGAAAAGAAAGAATTATTAGACAGAAGTGGAGAAATGGTGATATAATTAACACAAGAGGATTTAAAGGAAATTCTATGGTTACCAAGATTGGATCAACCAATAATTTCTACAATTGAATCAACACAGATTGATTATGAGGTGAGGCAGGGTGAATATGTTGTAATGCTAAATCCATAATGGTTAAAAGATAAAAAAAATCATTTGTCAAATGGATCCCCAAGAGATTGACCAGGGCTATGTTTTTTATGGAAGTTGAGGACCTTATTATGTTACTAAGGAGAATGACAGGGTTAGAAGGAGCTAATGATTTTCAAAAATGGATGTGCCCTTTTATAATTGTTATCGTGGAAAAACAAGGAAACTTTTATCGGGAAAGGTTCATATTAGCATCCATTCATGCTCAACTTATGACAGTAGCTATAAATATTAGCACAGGTAATCCAGTTGACATCAACTTTTATATGATGTCCTATCTTATCTATAACAGTTCTTGCTTCAAATCATTTCTAGGTCTCCCATTACAAGAAATTTTTTAAGATCATAGGGTGTATGATGTGTACCACAATTGAGGTTGGACAATTGGAAAGGGAATTCCAGGTTGGTAAATTATTCTTTCATTACCCCTATGACATGCATTTTTAAACCATAGAGGGAACAATATCGATTATCTACTACTGCTAGGACAACAATTATGGAATATAGTTGCATCTTTATACAATATAGGTTCTTTAAATATTTTAGGGTAAGTGGATTTGAGGGAAATATTTGTAATCTAACTAGATATGTGAATGACAAGTGGTACTTAATGGAATTGTCAAGACAATATGTTCCAATGCAAAAAAATATTGAAAAAAAGCACAAAACAAATATAAAATTCCCTCTCCAAATTTTTAGATCTTCATGGCAAAGCTAAATGATAGATAGATTGATGTAAGAAGAAATGGAGAGATTTCAAATTAAAAAATTCACACCAAGATATAATTATGACATTACATGGGTTGTTAGTATAGGAGAACATGATCCTCAATTTGAGGATTATTGGATGAATTGTATAGATGAAGAAGAAGTTAGGTTAAGAGACTTTTACAGAATGACCTTATGTTAGATTATTGATTTCAAGATTTTTGTAGTTCCACAGGGAATTGTAGATGATAGGGATGTGGTGGGACAATGTTACCATGACCAAAATATTGAATAAAAAATAATTAGATCTATAGGTTGGAAAGGAAAAAATCAAATAGCCATCATATGAGGATTCACAATGTATTAAGGAGAACATTGAATTGGTTGACTATAAAGGGTTTAGAAATATCTCTCCAAAATAAAAAGGTGTTAAAGGAGTTTTGAGACTTGAAAGTTTTCAAGGGAGATCTCCCCCCACTGAAGAAGGGAGAAGATAAAATAGATCCCTTAAAATGATAAGCTCCTCAGCTACCTACTAACAAGCCTTCCACATATATTATTAATGAGTGGACATCAATAACTAGTAAGACTTCAACTTAAAAATTTGTTTTGATTTAAAAATCTGAAGGAATACTTTTGAAGGCTATGCAAGATGCCCCAGTCACTAAATTAGTTCCAATCCAAGCAAAGGGGAAAGGCTTGACTACACAAAAAATTCCCTCTGAAGTGTTACCAAGATCATCTGTCATTGGAAAGATGACGAGGGGAGCCTTAGCAGGTGCTGATTTAAAATATAAATCATGGAGTACCAAGGAAAGAGAAGTACCAGATCTTAGGCACTTTAAGAGAGATAAGAAGAAATTTAAAATAGTGCAACCTTTGGCGAGGGATATTGGTATTTCAGTTAAAGAAAGTGGTCATGTATCAAAAAAGTAAAAACATAGAGAGCTTGAGGTACTTGATCCCCCTACTCTTACAGAAGCTCAAAAGGGAGTGGTTACTTCATTTTCTTATCAGGTGCATCCATACCAGACTCATGAGAGCATGCACTCTAATCCAAATGTAATATCACCTAGTGTAACTACATTTTTATCCCCTACTTAAACTGTTCCATGAATAATTGGTAGTGCTTATCTGTCTAGTCAATCAATTGGTGTTGGAAAGGAACAAGTGCAAAAAAACCAATGATTGAGCAAACTAGAAAGCAATCAAAAATAACCAATGATATAGTTGAACTACTTAAGGAAATGCCTAAAATTGAAATGGTTGATATAAACATTGAAACTGATACAATTGATTGTGTAATTTTCCCTAAACAAGAAGTGCATGTTTAAGATATTCATTAGGCATCAAGTACAAGTGTGGGGGATTAATCCCATCTCAACCCCAAAATACTTTGTTATCCAAATAACTCTCCTAGTTATTTTGGATAACTTGTATCTTCATTATGACTCTGATGTTTCACATTTCACGTTGCACACACTTCTTGCACACCCATTTGTAGTCTTTCCTTAAAAATTGGTTGAGTTTCGGGTCTCCTGTCATGCACCCTCTTTTCTTTCTTCCACCACGCGCCCTTTCTCAATTTGATATTCGCACCCTACTTCCATACTTTTCTTTCGCAAGTATGTGTTCTTTTTGCAGCACGCACACCTACGTGTGTGCACTCTTTCTATTTTCCTCTCATGCACTTACATATTTTTACGTGCCTCAATTCCTTGTTGCAACCCGTCTATGCGCCCTCACGTGTCTTCTTGCTTCTAACTTCACATTTTTCTTCACTTCCATTTCCCCCTTTCATGCCTTCCTCCGCATGCTCACTTTCTTCCCTTCTTCCTGCGTGTGTGCCTTCTTTTCTGTCTCCTCATGCCCTACTCGTGTGCCCCTCTTTAGAATTAGCCAAATAAAGATAAAATTTTGAGCCCAGAGTGAGTCGACTTGAAGTAATGCAACATATCCAATAGAAGCCTTCACGTGTCTCTTCGGCACACTTTTGGTATGATACCTAAACGAAATAATCCCAATTAAGTGCAGGCCCTCCATGTGGTCAGAGCCCGAGAAAGTTGCACTATCTGATGAAAAGTCTAAGAAAGGGAAGAGCTAGTGAAAGCCTCCACATGTCTCTTCCATGTAACTTCAAAGGTAAAATCCATAGGTTGGTCCCCAATCGAGCACAGGCTCTCCACATGTCTAGGGTCCAACATAGTTGATCCCAAATAGGCAGAAAAGGAAAATCACAATAGAAACAAGAGGAACGAAGAAGCATGTTTTCAGAAGGTTCCACATGTCATCTGAGTGCACTTTCAAAATTTGCAACAAAATTGGAGACCCTAAGGACGTGTTTGACCCCCACTTGGATCTCAGAAAAAAGAAAGCAGACTGGGCTCGCGGACGATGCCAAGTGTCCAACTGTCACAACTTCAGGAGTGAAAAGAGGGGGTAAAATCTTAAGAATTCACGGGGATTCCTTGTGGATATTGCATAGATAGAATCCAAACCCAACCTGCGTGGAACGCTCGATCATGACCTTCAGATGGCCATAAATTTTGACTAGGATCTCGAATTTGTGCAAGAAAGGAATGGGACTAAGTTCTTAAAAATGAAAGATACAGTCTACCATTTTCGAGGCTGTTAGGATTCTCACCTATCACCATAATGAAGTATGGGATTCATTTCTTGCCCAACAAGAAACAACACATGGAGGCATAGGTTCTGTAGTGGAACCCATCATTTTTGCAGGTGAATTTAATGCTCTTTTAGGGTGGTTGAGGTAGGATTCAAATTATTATCCCCTTTCTCTCTCATATTATTCCTATATATTATAAGGATGGGTACTTTTCTAACAAGTTGGTCATTCTTTCTCTCCTTCCCCCCTCCCTCTTTCTTCTCTAGGGTTGAATGTGGAGTTTAAGCCTCCTCTTCTACTTTGTAGTGGCATCTTCTTACCTCTTGCCCACTAATGATGTACTGTGTGAACTCATGGAGCAATAAAATCCATTTCCTAATGCATTGGGTCCATCCTTTTCTTATTTTATTGTCTCTTCTTTCCTCTCACCATTGCAAGGTATATTGTGCATATTTTTGATGTCTATTGCAGGTTTTGAGAGTTGAGTTTAATGGGTTTGAAGTGGTGTTCTGTGTGAACTTTACCTCTAGTCTATGATGCATTTGTCCATCCTCTCCATTGCTCACCTCTCTCGATTTCAGGAAATTGGATTTGTGATAGGAAACTTCCTTTTCTGGTGTATCACCACGTTAGTGTAGGACTTGTTTCCATGCCTTTCTCTCTCTCCCTCATCCCTTGGAAGGTTAGATTATGATTAGATAGTTTTCCTGCATTAGAGTAGTTTGTGGCAGGTAGTTTAGGAAGAAGAAGCCAACTTTCTCTAGAGGACCGTCTCAAGCCCCAAGTCCCATAGCTTGAGAGATGGTCCAATATTATGTAGATCACACCGAATGCCCCAATAACACCTAAGGAAATTTGAGATTTCTGTAATTTAGCATCAACATACTCATATTGAAGGCAACCTCTGTCATGAATGTTGAAAATATAGTTCAAACAAGTTTGAGTGACATCCCTATAATAGGTGTTGTTTATACTAAAAAACAACCACCAAATATTTCAAATGAAGTCAAGGAAGGTGAGGTATCTCAAGAGATAAATTTCATGAAAAAATTTGTAGCTGAGGTGTCAAAATAAATAAGTAAACCTATTGGCATTCATAATGAAGAAATTACAAGTAAACATCAGGAATCACACCCTAAGGATCAACCTACAAAACATAAAGTGGTTGAAGAACATATCTAAGAAGATTCATCCATCAAACAACCACTTACAGGGGTGAAGATATTTCAAAAGACAATGAACCAGTTAAATCCACAAGTTTGGATAAAGATATTCCAAAGGAAATTACAAATGTGATAACTACTTTAACAGATAATGTAGAAACAATTACAGTAGATACTCCTATTAAAGGTCCAAAAGAAGCATTAAACAAATATGTGGTTTCTACATAAAAGAAAGGTCAAGATGAGAAAGTAGTGAGTGGAAAATAGTCAAAAGATATCACTTAGTCAAAAATTTAGGGACAAGACAAAGGGAAGTCAAAGGTTGTAACATGAAAAGTGAAAAAAAATGGTAAAGGTGGGAGAAACATCAAAATAATTGGTATTGTATTATGAGTATCCCCAAAAAGAAAAGAAGGGGAATACCACTATGATTGACAGGTTAGGACTTATTCAACAAGGGGAGAAGGAATATACTCAAAAGGAAGTTTTAAGTATCACCAGTATTTCATTCCCAAATCCCAAACCATCTTTAAACAAAGAAAATATTCTTACTAAGACATGAATAGACTAGCATGGATTTAGGACTTTGGAAGTTACAACTCCACACGAAGGCAAGACAAAGGATGATATTGCATAAAATGAATTTGATATTAATCACATCCAATTAGGAAGGCATACCATGGAATCATTGAAGCAAGAAGTTATTGTGGAAGTTGAAGGCTTACTAAAAAAGGTTGATGGGGATAAAATATCCAAAAATAAGCTAATAGAGAAGATTAAAAATCTAACTTCATGTTTGCAAAATGTGGTAGGGATTACAGAAGGAGATCAATAATTTTCCACTAATGTTACTCATGAGATGATAGAAAAAATAGAAAAAGATAGTATGAAAGATGAAACAATATATAAATGGGTAGAGGAGTTGTCTCAAAAAGGCAGGAAGATCATTGAAAAGGCAACAAAGGGTATGTAGACTTTACCAAAACACTCAATGGCATTGAGGAAATCCTTGAGCAATGTGGAAAGGAATTATATTCTGGGGAGGGGATATTTCCTAAACTTGAAACAATAAAGCAACTTGATGAGGATTTTCTAGAAAAAGAGGGAATAGTGCCACCTGAAGAGAATGGCACTCAGTATGTGATGGAAGACCTAGAAAGAATCAAGGTGGAAACTATAAATGAAGTTGAGGAAAAGTTTGTAATTGAGGAGGAATGGGTAGGAAATAATATTGATAACATAGAAATCATACTGGAACAAATGGTTTTTGATAAGCATAAAATCATTTATGGGAATTGGGAAGTTGATACCCATACTCAATCCTTTGACAAGTAAATCAAAGAGGAACCTTGTTCTTATGATGTTATCAAAATAATCATCATTGTAGAGAACAATATTGCCGATCTGACTAAGAATTTGAGGAAGTACAAGCCACAAATGTCCAAATGTATTGATACCCTAAATAAAAATCACCTGATATTCAAATATAACTTGGGACCTGATGAAGAAGAGCTGATATAACTGTTTCAAAGGTATGATGTATATAGAGAAAGACAACCAGAAAAATATGCTTTGAAGGTGGAAGGTGGATTAGAAGTTTTTCTAAAATCTAGAAGTGAAATTACAATTGATTCTGCAGTAGATGGAACAACAGGTTTGGAGATAGACTCACCCTTCCATTTCTTCATGGAGATTGGTGATGTCCCAGAAGGTTATGAAGACATAGTCCATGTTAGTAATATTTTACATAATTGAAACACATTTCTCCAATTCATTCATCTTATGGAGAAGAGTTGGCACAATATTTATTGAGATACCTTCATCAAGCACATAAGATTATGAGGGAATTTCCTTCACAGTGAATCCCTCATCATAAATTAAAGGGCATGTGTAGTCAAATGCACCTGTCACAGTATGCCTTCTCTTTATCCAAAACTATTTTAACACCTCATTAGTTTTTTGGTGTTCCAACTTGAAGAGGTTAAATTAAATCATTTTAAAGGAAGAGAACACCTGAATGATCATGATCAATATCCATATCAATGCAAATCGAATAGCCTGAGTTATCAATGGCCCTGTGTAGTCTTCAGGATCTGTAAGCCCAAATATCATTCTCACGAATGTTTCGGCTCAGCCTGATGAATCAAAAATTGAGTGCAAGTCTTTAGAAGATATGTCTTTTAAGATTGATGTTAATGATGTTCCCGACATATTGCAGATAAAATCTTGCCAAGACTTTTGCACTCAGAAGAAAAGATGTGAGTGTGTAGTAGAAATAATGTGAATTTATAGAAACTACAACGCTGTTGAGTTGAACAATGCAAATTCGTGATTAGATGACTCCAAAGATTGTTTGTGACACCCACATGAAGGAAATAAAATTTAAATAGACTGAAATCATTCAAAAAGGGTGTGATTGGCCTGATGTGACTTGATCCATGTGGAAACACTTAGCTTAGAAAGATATGTTAACGAGTGGGTGTTTGTTGAGGCATATTCACAAAAAGAGAGAATGATTAGCATCAAACCAACTGATTTCTGGTACACTGAAAAGTTAATAGAGAAATGATTAAAAAAATAATACCAAAGAGGTGACATGGCATCCTAGTCATTCTAAGAGAATGAAAAATTGTAAAACATTTTTTATTCTTCCACTTAGAAACGTGAAAGAGAAATATTTTCAAAAGGGATAATAAGTAGATCAGATCGTGTGCCAAAGGAAGAATATTCTCTAAAAAGATTCATGTTTTTTGGGGAAAAAACAAAGGATAGAAAAGGTGATTTGTATACATACGAGAGGATTTTTATCGTATGAAAGGGGGGGTTAAACTTTCTAAGATTTAATAGAAAATAGAGAAAAAATGACTGTAGCTTTCTTGAGACACCTGAATCAAACTGAAAAACTAGTAAGTTGTTTTATTTGATCCAAATCAACTCATGCCAAGATGATTGCAAGTGTACAATCATTGGAAAGCATTGATTCCATAGGCTTTGTGGTCCCTTGCTGAGAAATTTGATTTCTTTAAATTAACAATGTTATCAGCTAAGAAATGTTATCTTTGTTCTTTAGGTAGAATACTTTGAATCATCTGGTTGTTTTTCCCTGTTGAAATCTTAGGTTGATAGTTTCTTTCAATTACACTAGAACTTGTCTTGATTTGTGGTATTTTTACAACTGCAATTGCACTACAATAGCACTTTATTTCTTTAGTATTCTAAATAAATCTAAATTCATGTTCTTTTCGTTCATTTGAGAATATTTTAGTAAGCTTTTGAGTGTATTTGGAGCATAGTAGAACAAGATCTGTTAATGTTTCGTTGAAAATTGAGCATGACCTTTTGTGTGTAAATTCTCCAAGGTTGTGTGAAATATTGTACCATTGGGCTTCCACAGGGGCTTACCTTTGGGTTAAAGGGATGCTATTAGTTGTGTGAGGTGTCTCTTCTTTCCTTGAGACTATTTTCAAACAATTGTAAGGTTTTCTTGAGAAATATGTATAATCAACTTTATCTTTCTTTAATCTCACATTCATACACACAAATTACAACTTACAATTTCTAAATCCTTTTGAATTATCCATTTTTTTCTTCCTTATAACCATTTTCTAAGGGATTTTACCATTTCTACCCTCCCTTTTCATACATATATAGAACCAAGATAAGATCAACACTATCTAGAGTGACCTAAAGTCTTAATTTTAAAGACATCTGCCATTATTTAGAGTGACAACTCATGAGAGTTAAATAGTGCTTTCATTGACTATTTCTTTCCAGGATTATCCTTCATATTTATAAAATAAGGTTTAGATATTGCAATTTCATCCATTATTCTCATAATTACAGGGTCACAAAACAGGCCCTCTCACCCTAGTTAAACGTAGAACCTAGAGTAGCAAGGAAGGTCATCCCATTTTGTGAGTGCTGCCCAAATCTTTTCCAAAGTCATATCTCAAATAGTTTGTTAGATATGTCCCTAGCCAACAAATGACCATATCTTTGGTCTAACTTCCTTTAAGTATACAATTCAGTTCGTGATTGTTTCTTGGCTCTCAAGGTGGTGTAGATTTGGGTACCAACACCTCTAATGCATGAAGAGTCTCAAATTCAATATCTTCTAGTTGCTCATCAGTGATGGCATAATTTTCATTTACCATGCTAGGTGTGTGAGGATTAATATAAAAATTAGAAAAAGGTTCCAAATTAATTGTCACTTTTGTTCCATACATGGTTCTAAAAATGAGATAAGATCAAACAACTTAAAGATAACCTTCTATTTTGTAGGTGAAGTCCCTTGAAAGACACGTGGCCAAATAAGGAGGAAAATCCACCACCATTGCATCCTACAAAATTGTTAAGCTTGGAAAAGCATGCAAGTTGAGTTTCAGGCTATTGATCATTCCTATTATCTTAGTTGGAGAACCATCGAGCTACAATACTCCTTTTAGCACTTCATTCATACTTCAATCCTAACCCTATCCACAACCATTGTGGGCATCAATGTTCTGCGTGCTCCACTATCTACCATGCAATTATTTACTAAATAATCACTAACTATCAATGAGAGATAAAACATAGGTGGTTTGATCATTTTCACCTGGCTAACGTAAACTTTTGCCTCTTTGATTGCTTGTTATTTTGGATATTTAACTTGTTGGTCTAAGTTTGTCAAAACCATTTTAGTTTTGATGATATTTTAATACCTAAAGCTATTGGATATTTAACTTGTTGGTCCATAGGAACTTAGGCAAGGACATGATTAAAATTTAAACTAACTATCTATTTAAATCATGCTTATAATTGACCATGTTTAAACTCACTTGGTCGTTCAAAAAATTAGGGCTCCAAACCCTAACATCATTTCATTTTTACAATTCTAGAAGCTTGTGAGGAGAGGGGAAACTCTTGAATGTTTTTTTTGGGCGGCCATTTTTGATGTTGTTGTAGCTTTGATTGGTTTCTGGTTGGAGCTTTCTACCGTTGCCCGTCATTTATTTGGTCTATCGAGCTCAATTTGGAGGGATCTGTAATTTATTAAGCTTGTTCTGTTTTTATCTCGGTTGTCATGGATATGAACTCCATCTTTGTTTTTTCATAAACTCAATTGGGTTCTTTTGCGCTTTACAGTGTTCTATTCACCACCTCCCCATATTGTTCTGTTCATGCTCGAGTTGGGTTTTCATGCTCAGCTCTTACTTTTCGATGCATAGCTTCCTTACATTGAGCTCGGCGTTGTTGTGCTTTTTTCCACCTCCTCGTGATTTTCATGCATGGGAGAGCTCTGTTTTGTTATTCGTGTTCACCGTTGATTACCCAGCTCGGCTCGCCTCTTTTCTGGATGGCTCAGACTGTGCGTGACTCCCTTGGCTCAACTCTATCATACAACTCGGCGACCTTGTGTCGAGCTCACCGATGGGTTTCTATTTGAGGAACTTGCACGCCCATGGTCTTCTTTTGGGCTCAAGTTGGGATTTGCGCACCTCGTCCCGTGTCCTTGGAGATGTTCTGTTTTTCATTTCCATGTTTGTTGTGATGGATGTCTAGTTCGAGATCAGTTTAGCCATCTCATCGTTTATTGTTTGAGTTATGTCTTTCATTAGCTCAACCTAAAACTTATTTTCTCCTCATTTTTCACCAACTCGGCTGTTGTGAGGTTTCATTGCTCAGTTGGATATTTTGTGACTCGGCGTGTTGGTTTGGTCGTAGCTCAAGCTCTATTCCGTTGCAACTTATTAGCTCGTTGTGGCTGTTGAACGGCTCTACAATTGTGTGAGCCCATCTCGGCCAAGATGAAGTTTATTTGAGCTATGTTTTTGGATTGACTCGCCATGATTTCTGAGACCATCTCGGTTGTAAAAGGAAGGTAATGTTTTTGAGTTTCTTTATTGTTGTTAATTGAAAGCCTTGGGGTTTTTTAAGGAAAACACACACCTAGATTTCATAATTAGCTGTAACTATTTCAGATCTTGACCCTTTGCACTTCTGGAAACTCACTTTTACAGTTGAAGTTTTACATCTTTTTACAAAATGTATGGTTTTCCTTTATTTTATGAAGCTTTTGCATTCTAGAAAAAAAAAGAAAGTTGTCTTAGACCTCCAATTCTATATTTCTGGAAACCTTATTTTGAAAAGGAATATGGCAACCTATAACTTCACATTTCTTGTTGTGATATGTATGAGAAACAATATTTGTTTTAGCCTTTTGTAAAATTCCTTTAGCGTATTTGTCTTTATACCATTGGATGGGTATAAAGTTAATGGCTGCAATATTTGACATTAGAGCCTCTCAAAAATGCATACATGAAGCACAATTTGCCTCGACTAGTTGATGTGTTATGCAAAACTAAAACTTGTACTTTAGAATTATGAAGAAACTCTTTTTTCACTTTACCTTTAATGGCTGCTACCTTATATTTAAACATTTGTATTTCCATTATTCTATTTTTAAGAATTTAATTTTTGAAAACTGTATGGCCATCTTGAGGTCTGAAAATATGGTACATCTTGTGACTTGTTGTTTAAAAACCTGTTATTTGAGAAAATAAATTTAGTTCAGAAAGTATGGCTACCATAATTATATATGAAAACCTTATTTTTGGAAACTGTAGACATAATATCATGCACTTTGAGTAACTATATAGTCTTGATTACATTCTACTATTCATATGATTCTTAAGTCAGAAAAATACTAATTAACCCCATGTCTTTGGCCACCTTTCTTTCTTTTTTATTGTTCTTTTCAGTCTTGCACCATTACTTGCTCATTCTACTTTATTACACTCCATATTTTATCATCCTGGACACCAGTGCCCAACCAAGACACCAGCACCAGGCACCCTCATCCCCTCTAGCTTCCCTTGTCCCCTTTGTACTTTACTCACATTTTTGGGGTCCATTATATTTGTTTGAGCATATAATCTTCTTTGGCAGAAAGAATTTTTGGGGTTAATTGAAAAATTAATGCAAGGTAACCATATAAATATAAAGTTATCTGATCATAAGAAAGTAACGAATCACTAAGCATTAGCTATCAGCACCTAAGGTTGCATCCATCAAGGTATCTAAGAGCTCCATTGCATCCATCTAGCATCATCAAAAGGGACACAAGGGCTAGTTTTCTACATCACACTTCCTAGGAGAGCACTTCTTTCTATTCCATGCACACACTTATTACATTCTACATCTAGCTACTTGCTCACTATCCGAGTGCGACACACACAAGAGCAACCTAAGACATAATTCTATACACAAACATACAAAAACTACATTGGTTCTAAGATGTAGTGCAAGTTATCAACTCATAAGTTCACCAAAATGATTAAAGCTAAAATATAAATATACGAGCCTAATCTGAATGAAAGATTGCAATAAGTGAATAATGAATTAAATACAACAAATTACCCAAGTAAAATAAAATATAAAACCCTAATGTCTATGGCTATCAAGTTAAGTCTATTAAAAAGACTATAAACTAAATAGCGATAGAATCTAGTGAATGTACCTAAGTAATTGAATAGAAATAGGATGACAGTGAACCATTGAATGGTCATACCGAAGCTCAGAAAAATAATCAAAGACTGGTTTTTAGAATAAATACCTAAAAATGGATAAAATTTTGAGAGTAATACAAAATAAAGCACAGACACAAGCAATGAAATCATGAACCCTTTTTTGGTCACCAATGCAATGAAGATGAAGAAATTTATACACAAACATCATGTATAGTTTTTGAACGGTAGGGATCCTTTAGTAACCTATATAGGATCTCATGTATGTATCGCACCAAGGTCACCCTCAAGGTCAAAAGAAACCTGCAATGAAGTATGAACTTGCAAATCCATGATGTACATAAAGAGGTAACATTCCCCATAAAATAGAAGAATGCTAGATCGAGGGGGTTGGATATGTAATCAGCTATGGAAAATGGTGCACTTAAAACTGAGAAGTCCGCAACAACATAACTCTAGACCCAATGTAGTTATGTGTGTGGTACGCGATATTGTTGGCTAAGAATAACACAACTGCGTGTCACACTTGAAAAACATAAAGTGAAATAATGTTAGGATGTTGAATGCTACACAAATAAGCGCACATGAAATAAAATGAACTGTGCATACAATGACAGTAGTGATGTACAAAACTTAGAAAATAATAATCACTTGTGAGAGGGCTAGATGGACACAAGTAGAGCTCTTAGAAATTGCTTGATGGAAAAAATAAAATAACAAGAAGAGAAGAGAGGGTGTAGATTGAGGTAGTGCTTGGTCCTTTATTATGAGCAAATAAATTTATATATATGATTCCCTTGCTTGAATTTCCTAATTAACCTAAAATAGGAAAAATTGAGAGAATAAATGAGGAATCAAAAGGATGTGAACCTATTGAGAAGAGAAGTTTTTTGGACGGATGGAAATGACCTAGAAGCGGTGAGCGGGAAAGTTTTTAAAATGTGACATGTAGAACTAATGGCAGGAGCACGAATCTGATGCACTTAAATAGGTCTTAGAATCCATACTAATTTCTAGGATGAGAAAAGTTGAGGGCTATATCACTTGTTCCACCTCCTCAATGAGGGGGGAATCATAACCCCATACGGCGTTCATAACGTAAAAACAACAGCTTAGTGACTGAAGCATAATTTCTGGGGGTGGGGGTATGCCTCAGACATCAGACTTGGGTCCTTAGCTTCAATGGCATATTTTAGGAGGCCCCGATTTCCAATGGAAATTACACATACCAGATGCTTGGTAATTTAGCATAGGTATACAGACCATATTTAGACATATCGACTCTTACAAGGAATACATTCTATGGGTACCCCCTCAATATTGAATCTGTCTAGAAGTTGGGAACAAAGGAAATGGAAGCGAAGTAGGACCATATGGAGATTTTGACTTTGGCCTATGATTTCCATTATAATTAGTCATTTTCCCTAATTAACTAAGATTATCTTACCATTAAGGTTATTGTAGGATGGGCCCTAGTTTTTTGGGAATACCTGTCCTGTTTCACATTTTTCCAAGATGGGTCCAATGGATGACATTCTTTTAAGTCAATTATCCCTCTACCAAATAGATCAGTTAGATCCTGTTTGGGTGATTAATGCCTATCTCATCCTGTGGAATTTCGGGAGCCTGAACCCTATTGTTGGTATTGCAAACCCCTTTTGGGACCATCCAAAAATCTTTCCACTTAACCTCCAAAACATATCAAATGGCTTCACAACTAGGACGATATGCCTGCTAGATTTTATATCATTAGTGGTTGACTCATAAACCTACTCCTGCACATCATAATCTTGCTCAATTCACTAAACATGGAGTTTGGTCTCAGGACCTTAGTAAGGATTGATCAGATACTCTTAATATACTTTGTGTCAACTAGTCAGGAATGCAGGAAATAGGGATCCAAGTATATGTCCCCCAAATGGCAAACTGTAGATATGGGGGAAAAACGACATACCTGTGGAGAAGGAATGACACCAGTGGGTGGTGATTCTGCAGATCATAGGGAGAAATATGGGTTATGAACCCTACTTCCTAATAGAATTTGTTTGAAATGCTAAATAATCTATGTGAATAGGTGATAGTCGGGTCTAATTAAGGGATTATTGCATAGTTTGAAGACACTTTATCTATTTTGGGCTAGCACATGAAACACCCTACCTTGGATCTTCCCCCTATTGGCTCATAATGTCCTTAACATTTCTTTTGAAATGGTCAATAACAATATGTTCCCTATTGAGCAGTCTTCAATGGTGGAGGTTTGGAGTGACATGGAAGGCAGTTAATATGTTGAGGAGGATGAGGATGTATTTTATTTAAACGATGATGATAACACTGATAGAGGATCTTTGGGTAGCCTGGACCCTTGGTAACATTGAAATAATTTTAATTATTAAGAGCCTGGAAATTTGGTAATTTAATCTATCTCAAATGTTCAGTATTCTTCTAGTAATGAATTAGATGATCTAAAGTCAACAATGTCATTTGATGAAGATAGATGGAAATACCATGAGGAGAAAAATAGGGATTTAGAAGTCCAAGACAGATCCTCATCCAAGGAATTATGAAATGGTAATGGCTCAGCCTCAAACATTGTTAATGCGATGATATTGCAGAAAGTAATCCAACGCCAAATTGATTTTGACTCCCTCAAGGTCCTTTATACTTGGGAGGACGAGAGATATAGAGAGTATATCAATTTGACATTTAGGGGTGGAGTTGTCAAAGCTTGAGATGATGGGTGGAACACGATGCAGTCCAAAAAGCCTAAAAATGCAAGCACTTAGTCCTACAATGTGACAGAATCACAAGGAGCAAATATAAAATCTATCTTTTTTTCAGGGTTCATTTTAAGACACCCCTATAAAATTGAAGGTGGAAAATACCTGGCGAATATCCCCGTAACCACTTTCAGCGAAAGGCAAATTTGACAGTATTCAAAAACAAAATTTTTGCCTGGTTTTTCAAGGCTAAATCAGTGACGTGCGACAACAGTAATCACTAATGACGCACGTCACTGGCGCGACAATAGCTCCTGATGACATGCGACACTGGAGCGACACTAGATCGTAATGACGCGCGTCAGGTGATTCTATTGACGCGCGACACTATTCTCTATTGACGCGCGACACAGTCAAAAAATGACGCGCGACATTGTCCTCAATTGACGTGCGACATTGTCTTCAATTGACGCGTGACATTGTCATCTTGACGCGCGACTTTGTCCTCTACTGACGCGTGAATTTGTCCTCTATTAACGCTTGACTTTTTCCTCTATTGACGCGTGACATTGTTCTAAATTGACGCGCGACATTGTCCTCTTTTGACGCGCGACATTGTAATCTATTGACGCGCGACATTGTAAACAAATGACGCGCGACACTGTAATTAAATGACGCGCGACACTATAGACAAATGACGCGTGACACAGCCTTCTATTGACACGCGACACTTTAATCAAATGACGCGCGACACTATAAACAAATGACGCGCGACACAGCCTCCTATTGACGCACGACACTGCTTCCTATTGACGCGAGTCATTTGAAGCAAATGACGCACATATTTAGGTATAAATACCCTTATGCCGCTCATTTTCTCGTTTACGTTTTCCCATTCTTGAATTTTTGCAGGTCTAAATCTTTGACAAAGACGCAATTACAGCTATAATGTCGACTTCACATGCCTCCCAATTGCAAGTTCAACAAGAAAATGAAGAGAATCCAAGTCAATCAATTTCCAAGATAACCTACAGGAATCCCTTATGCCCTCACATCCATACGGCTTTAAGGATGTCTCCAGAATATCAAGGTATAATTGAAGAGTGTGGATTTACAGGGCTCGTTAATATGCCCCATTTCGAAACAGATCCGGATATTTTGAATTACCTTCTGTTATGCTACAATTCAGAGGACGGTATATTTTATGTGACTCTGAACGATGGCCAAATGTTTCAATTCACTATTGAACCGAATGACATACATCGGTTTACCGGCCTTCCATATCAGAAATTTACCAACTGTTACAACCAAGGCAACACTCATGGAAGAAAACAAGAAATTTCTCGAATCAAAGTACGGTTTCCATGTTGATTGTAAGTATAATTCGTTTTAATTCAATATTTTTATTCTGTTTTTTATTCTGATACAATTTGCTGTTATAAATTGATAGTAATTTTCACTGTTTTGCATTTGCAGCCCATGTCAATAAATCCAGGCGTGGTGTAGATACACAATCAATTGCACACCACTTTCTTGTTGCACTTATTGCATTTTTTCAAGCCAGAATTATTATGCAAGGTCGCCAAACAGATATACCAAATTGGGCCATTGCATACATTGTGTGCCACTATCTCAAAACAAAAATTCGATTGGTGCACATTTCTATCAAAAAAAATAAGAGCTGACATATCAAATTCGAAAACTGTCAGAAAAACCTTTCATTTATTCAACAAACTATCTCCTCGGCCTTCTACTATGAGGCACTTTTAAATTTAAAAGCATAAAGAAATTCCTACTTGCTCTGATGAGGCTTTGAAGAAATTCTCAATTCCATTTGTAGAATCAACAGGTATAAACTATTTAGTTTGTAATTGTATTACAATTTTCTTCATTACATTGCGCAGTTATTAAAACTTAAATTTTAATGTTTTGCAGAGAAGATATCTTGAAGCCATTCCCCGAAAAAAAAAAGATGTCGAGAGGAAGAGGCCAACTACACGCGGAGGCTTCGGGGGACTCCCATTCTGAAATGGAAGCTCACTCCTCTCTAGACCCTCAACAGTTTGAACTCGTTAAACACCAGAGAAGTAATACATTCTCATATATTAATTACAAATTCCAAAGTTGCAAATTTATTTTTAAATTTAAATTTTAGCAAAATGAATTGACAACATTTAATATTGATGAATTGCAGGGACTTTGGAACATACACCTGTTTCACAAAATAAACCTTCTTCCCCAACTCACTCAATACAGTCGCATGCATTGATATCTTCTGAACAGCCATCTGAGTACAACTCCTACAAGGCCACCTGTAGCACCGAGAAAAAACAACCCTCGACAACAAGGTACAACTTTTCTATAGATACGTTTAATTTCGTAGTTTTTGACTTTATGAATTGTTTTAATATTTTTTCATTTTTTTTCTTGTACTTTTCAGCACATGTCAGTCATGATCAAACTGCCACTGCACTCGACACCCACCCAACCGATAATTTTTAAAATGCCAACCAGAGGAACAGTGAAAAAGAACATTGGTAAATGCATGAGTTTTGCTCCGGCCCCTAGTGGGACACTAAACGTTGACTCCTCGTTTCGAATTCCAACTCTCTCACTTGGTGGATTGCCCAGCGCAACGGGCATATCTGTTTTGAACAATATAAATTTAGATGAAGATTATTTGGGCATTGATAGCAATGACCCAACTAGTTTTTTCGATACCCGCGAGATGATTCAAGGCCAGCAGGTATACTTCAGTCTTCAAATTTCAATTTTAATATGCTTTACAATTTTTAATTACATTTCTGATTTATCTAAATCTAAATCTTCAGTCTTCAAATTTATTTATCTAAATCTTGATTTATTTTTTCAAAAACAGGATCAGCCCACCCAAAGACAGAAACAAGGAGCATTTGATCTTGGTCATGGGTGAAAGCCCCCACACTTCTCCAGCAAGATCGTCTGCATCAGATTCAGATAGTGAACAGTTTCCACTTTTTCCTTTGGAGAACTTAATTGGTAATGATTGTCAATCCCATGTCAGTGAGTTTATTATTCCTCAAATCCAACAGCTTATAGAATGGGAGGAAAAGGGCTAAAATTCTTATCAATGAGATTATTAGTCGTTATGAAAATTATTGGCAAAGGGACAGTTTATACGCTGCAGTCCAGAATCAACCTGCGAAGATGGATTCCTTACTTACCCAAGTAAGAATGTGGGACTGTCACGTTTAATAACAACTATAAAGATGGCATTTTAGATAAGGCACTAAACAAATTGGAAAATATTAGTGCCGAGGCCCAGGCATATTTTAACAAATGGTCAAAGGACAAGGATTTGGTATCAATCGAAAATGCCGAAAGAGATAGAGCGGTTGTAAGTACTATTACATTCTAACAATCATTTTTGTTAATTTGAAATTTTGAATTTACATTAATATTTTGAATTGACGTTATTGTTTTTGTGCAGTTGAAATATGAAAATTTGAAGAGTCAGGCGAAGGTTTTGCAAGTTCACTTGGAAACAGCAAAGAACAGCTTATCCGCAGCAAAAAATTTGAAGAAAAATATTGTTTTGGTTAACAAACAAAACAATACACTAAAGCGGATCATTAAAGAGCATGGTCTCGACCCTGACATCTTGTTCAAAGCCAAAGCAGTTGCTGATCCAAATTTGTTGTCGCATGGAGATGCAACAAATCAAGAAGAAATAATTATAAAAAATCTGGACAGTGGCTGCAGAAGATCTTATAAGTTCAGGGGTTATTTTTGGTGTTGGGGAAAGAGGTACATCAATAGTGCAAGAACCCATTAGCGAAGAGAGTAAAGGAGTAGAATTGGATAAAGAAAAAGAGGGTTTTGAAAACTAGAAACTTTTATTATTCAAGAAAATTTAAATATTGAATTTGAAAACTTCTACTATTGAGTATGTACTATGGTATTTGAATTTAATTATATGGATTTATAGTCTTTAATTTTAATTTCATTAGATGGTGAAAGACGATGATCAATATGATATGATATGATATGATATATATGGATGATGATCAATTTAATGTGGACGTAGATTTATCATCAAGCACATTTATTATTCTTCTCTAGACTTTTGTAATTCTTCTTCTCTAGAATGGATATAGATGATAAATAAATGGAATGTGTTATAATGGATATTGATGACATTAATGATTAGAATGGATATAGATGACATTAGAAGGAATAAAATTGTAATGATATGATTATAAATAATTTTAAAAAAACTGAATTGTTTTAATAAATTTAAATTAGATAAATAATTGTGTTAATAATAATTGTAGTGTCAGGAGTCAGGATATGATAATGACATGGTGATGATATGATATATATGGATGATGAGGAATTTTATGTGGACTTATATTTAAAATTGTATAATGTATTGTTTATCCCACAGTTAAAAAAATATATCAAAGGATTTTACACATAAAAAATAAATCAAATATAATTCTAAGAAATCAAGAAAGAATCATCACTGGCAAGAAATTAAACATAATTGCAAATACGATAGGGTTTAGCTTACCTCTTGCATATTAGATTGCTATGAAATCATCAAGGGTAACGTGCTATGAGATCATCAAGGGTAACCGTATTAGATTGCTGTGAAATCTTGCGTATATGATAGGGTTTGTTTTACCTGACATTGTAGATAGAGGGGTGAGTTGCCTAACATTGTCAGTCCTGAGAAGTGCCAGCAACATCTTTAAATATATAGACCAACAATATCTTTAAAAAAATGGAAATATATAGAATTAGACCTATAACATCTTTAATGATAATAAGAGCTGAAAAAATATAAAGTAACAAACAATAAGATAATGTTGAAGAAGATACCTATTTAAAATTGAAATCATCACCGGTAATGTGCTAGATCTTTGTCTTAAAAAAATTCAACACAAAAAATGGATTAGTAGATAGGTGGGTGAGTTTCCTGACAATTTCAGTCCCGAGAAGTAACAGCTTCCTCAGACGGATGTCAACCCACGTTTTCAAAAAATAAAAAGATTGTATTTAACTAAATGTAAATACATAGACCTGTAACATCTTTAATGATAACCAGAGCTGAAAAAAATGAATAGTAACAAACAATAAGATGAATAGTAATTTCACCGTTCCTATCTTTTTGTAATGTCAACATTAAGAGGTAATTCAATTATGATATTGCAATGTGTATATAAGATTATTGAAAACATCAAATATAGAAACAAAAGTCCTAAATTGTGTAAGGATATAATATTCTATCAACAGTAATTCCAGAAAGTATAACATTGATTTGAAACTGGATAAGGATGTTCTGCAGAGTGTTATAAATTTTCCTTTGAGAGTTGGGATCCTAAAATCATAGGAAATGTTCATCTATTTTAGAACAAGTTTTCTTGATGAATGTGTCATAGGGGCTACTGAATGTGTACGGATATTTTCAACGACTCTTCAACTATAAATATCATCTCTTTGTATTTTAGACCTATTAGCCTAAAAAAGTGTTTCTAATTATATACATTAGATTTACCTCACCATTCCCCCTTCGATACCTATGAGTGCTAGAAATTATGCACCAAATACACCAAAACAGGATTAAACTACTTGTAGTTCTCCAAGTGTTATGGAAGAGTAGAGGTTAGAAATGTGTAAATGAAGATGGAGCCCTAATTTAATCCTCAAAACTTGGTAAAATTGTTTGGCTTGTATTTAATTAAGGAGAGATATGTGATAAGGGTAAGAAGATAGATATAATCAAAATCGGATAACTCATGTATATGGTGACTTATGAAAATTATTTCTTGATCAATCAAATATAAGTTGACTAAGGTAATCTATTACAATATGATGGAGCACCAACACATTAAAAAACATTGATATAAAAATGCATCATCTTTGGTAGTTAATCTATCACAAGACTCTATTTGGTTTTAGACAACTTCATAAATCCCTTGCTTGAGGATCAATTTTTTCATCTTAGGAAACTTTTGGGAGTGAAGGCAATTTTCATTAAGGTGGGATAGTTATGTGTTCCTCGTTCATTCCCTTTATTAAAGTACATATTAAGGGGGGATTTCAAGTGTATTTAAATAACCATACACTATTGTATATAATTAAGGTGAACTTGTAATATTAGTTGTATTTTAGTATTTGGATAATTCACCCATTAGTGTACATTTATCCACATATATTAATAGGGAAGAGTATGAACCAATTTATTGACTTGATTATCTCTCTCCTAGCCTAATAATAGCCTTTACTTGTTTTTATAAAAGTATGGAGAGCTAGTGTTAGTGATCAATCTTGTGGAAGAGAGTTTTTATTACTATGAAGAATTCAAGCCATAACATCTTAATAAAATTGTGGTACTCGTGATACTCTCGGTAAATTTGTGTTATGTCTTTACTTTAAGCTTTCATTAATTAATCATGTATACATGCTTATGGGTGTTTGTTTTATGGTTGTTAACTACAATTTTGGAGAATAAATTGTACGTTAATAATCATCCCAAATATTTCAATTCAAATTTTCAATGATGACATCTTCAAAATGTGACACTTTCTTTTTTCTTGTCAATAGCTTCATCAAACTCGATGTTTTCTTCTGTAGAATGTGACGTGCAACAAGACAGAAATAATCACTCCTGACGCGCGTCAATGGAAATTCAATGGTTTTGAATGACATGCATCACTGGCTTCTATTTGGCGTGCGTTCACTGGTTCCTATTGACGCGCATCACTAGCACCTACTGACGCGCGTCACTGGCTCCCACTGATGCGCGTCACTGGCTCCCACTGACACGCGTCACTGGCTCCTATTAACGTGCGTCACTGCCCCTTATTGACGCACGTCACGGGCTCCTATTGACGCGCGTCACTTTCTTCTATAGACGCGCGTCACTGTCCTCTATTGACGCGTGTCATTGGATCCTATTGACGCACGTCACTGGATCCTATTGACACGCGTCGCTGACTATTATTGACGCGCATCACTGGATCCTCTTGATGCACGACAGCTAGGATTATTGTTGCACGTCAGCTAAGACCTTTGATGTGCATCAATAGAAACCATTGACACCCGATTTAGCCTATAAATACTCTTCAACCGGTCATTTTCTCATTTTCACCTTCCCGCTCTTGAGAATCCAATTCAATCCATGGCCAAGATCAACTACAGGAACCCCTTATGCCCTCACATCCGTACTGTTTTAGAGATGTCTTCAGAATATAAAGATTTGATGGATGCGTGTGAATTTATGGGGCTTGTTAATATGCCCCATTTCGAAATAGATCCAGATATTTTGAATTACCTTCTGTCATCCTATAATTCAGAGGATGGCATTTTTTATGTGACTCTGAACAATGGCCAAACGTTCCAATTCAGTATCGAATCAAATGACATCCATCGGTTTACAGGCCTTCCGTTCAAAAATTTACCAATTGTTACAACCAAGGCAACACTCATGGAAGAAGACAAGAAATTTCTCGAATCAAAGTCTGGTTTCCATGTTGATTGTAAGTATAATTCATTTTAATTCATATTTTTTATTCTGATACAATTTGATGTTGTAAATTTATAGTAATTTTCACTGTTTCGCATTTGCAGCCCATGTCAGTAAATCCAGATGTGGTGTCTAAGATGTAGCATTTCTGTGTACATGTAATTTTTGCAATGCTAGGGTCTAAGATGAGCTTTGTAACTTCGTTTGACCTTATGAGTGCAGTGGAAAAGTGTGTACTTGAAAGTATACTGGCGTGGGCAGAGTTTAAACAAAAAAAAGATCTTAAGAAAACTGATGGAACCAAGAAGGGGAAATTAATTGATGTTCCCAAACTTGATGATGCAAATCAAGCAAGGGGGAAGAATTTTGATCAATGTACTTTAATATTAACGGAGGGTGACTCAGCCAAGGCTCTTGCTGTAAGTGTTTGTGCCTTGAATCAGGGAAATGTGAATACTGAATTTGGTAGTATTGTGACATGTTTCGATATCACTTTCCAATTTATTTTTTTGTTATTTTAGTTATCTTTATCCTATCAGGTGGCAGGAATATCTGTTGTTGATCAAGATTATTATGGCGTGTTTCCTCTCAGAGGTAAGCTGCTCAATGTCAGGGATGCTACCACTCACCAACAAATGGAGAATAAAGATAAAATCCTTGGTGTACAGGAAGATAAAATATATGACAGCATTAAATCTTTAAGATATGGCCATTTGATGATAATGACAGACCAGGTACATGATCTTTGTCTAGCGCTGTTTAGTTTCTACTTAATTTTGACACATCCTTTCTAGTGAGATCCTTTTTGACTTGTCCTTTGTCTCTTGAAGGACCATGATGGTTCCCACATCAAAGGATTGCTGATCAATTTCATACACCATAACTAGCCATCACTGCTTAAAATTCCTTCATTTGTTGTGGAATTTATCACTCCTATTGTCAGGGTAAATGTTCCCCCTGTATTTGGTTGAGTGTATTGAGACTCTTTATATTTGTTTTTAAGCCTCCAGAGGTTATGTATCTCCATGTCTAATTTTGGCACATGTTGATGTAGGCAACTCACAAAAATGGAAATGTGTTATCTTCTTACACCATTCCTTAGAATCATTGAGTGGATCGATAACTGGCTGGACCATAAAGTACTACAAAGTAATGCTAGTTTGTTTTCTCTTTATATGTTTTTAAGTTCTGGTTTTGTTCACTTGCTGATTAGGTATCACTTGTTGCTTGTACCATACAGGGTTTGTGTACAAGTACTTCTAAAGAGGGCAAGGAGTATTTCATAGATCTGGACAAGCACAAAAAATATTGTGTGGGTTGATGAGAAAGATGGAAATGCAATTGAGTTGTCCTTCAGCAGGAAGAAGATAGAGGCCAGAAAAAACTGGCTGAGACAATTTGAGGTAGTTAAGCCAGGGGAGCAAGGTGAAATGAAATTTGAATTAAAATTATATTCATTTCAACACTAACAAGTTAACAGTTTCCACCTTTTCCTTTGGAGAACTTAATTGGTTATGATTTTCAATCCCATGTCAGTGAGTTTATTCTTCCTCATATGAATCAACTTATAGAATGGGACAGAAGGGCTAAGGTTCTTATCAATGAGATTATTAGTCGTTATGAAAATTATTGGCAATGGGATAGTTTATACGCTGCAGCTGATCCAAATTTGCTGTCACATGGAGAAGATCTTATAAGTTGGATAAAGAAAAAGAGGGTTTTGAAAACTAGAAACTTTTATTATTGAGGAAAATTTAAATATTGAATTTGAAAACTTCTACTATTGAGTATGTACTATGGTATTTGAATTTAATTATATGGATTTATATACAATCTTTAATTTTAATTGCATTAGATGGTGATTATCATGAATTATATGTTTCTTGTTTACTTGCATTGTCATGAATTGTATGTAGACATAGATGATGAATGATAATAATTGATAATTAATGATAGATGATGATGAAAGACGATGAATGACGATAATGATATGATATATATGGACGATGATCAATTTAATGTGGACGTAGATTTATCATCAAGCACAGTAATTCTTCTTCTCTAGACTTTTGAACTTGTTTTAAGATAATTATTCTCTATACTTGTAACGATATGATCATAATGTCATTAGAATGGATAAAGATGATAAATAAATGGAATGTGTTATAATGGATATAGATGACATTAATGATTAGAATGGATATAGATGATAATGATATGGTGATGATATGATATATATGGATGATGAGGAATTTTATGATATGATATATATAATTCTAAGAAATCAAGAAAGAATCATCACTGGTAAGAAATTAATCATAATTGCAAATATGATAGCGTTTAACTTACCTCTTGTGTATTAGATTGCTGTGAAATCATCAAGGGTAAGCGTATTAGATTGCTGTGAAATCTTGTGTATATGACAGGGTTTGTTTTACCTGACATTGTAGATAGAGGGGTGAGTTGCCTGACATTGTCAGTCCTGAGAAGTGCCAGCAACATCTTTAAATATATAGACCAACAATGTCTTTAAATAAATGTAAATATATAGAATTAGACCTGTAACATCTTTAATGATAACAAGAGCTAAAAAAATGTAAAGTAACAAACAATAAGATTATGTTGAAGAAGATACCTATTTAAAATTGAAATCATTACCGGTAATGTGCTAGATCTTTGTATTAAAAAAATTCAACACAAAAAATGGATTAGTAGATAGATGGGTGAGTTTCCTGACATTGTCAGTCCCGAGAAGTAATAGCTTCCTTGGACGGATGTCAACCCATGTTTTCAATAAATAAAAAGATTGTATTTAACTAAATGTAAATACATAGACCTGTAACATCTTTAATGATAACCAGAGCTGAAAAAAATGAATAGTAACAAACAATAAGATTAAGGGGAAAAAGATACCTCCTGAAAGTTGAAATCATCACTGCCACTGGTAATGAGCTAGATCTATGTTTTAAAAAAACCCAACACGAGAAATGGATTAGTAGATAGATGGGTGAATTGCCTGACATTTTTAGTATATAGAGATGTAACATCTTTAATGATAAAGATAAAAGATAGATAAAGAAGATACCTATTTAAAGTTGAAACAATCCATTATCAACAACTTCATCAAACTCGATGTTGTCTTCTGTAGAATGTGACGAAGAGCCAATTACACTCTCAAGACTGGGAATATTTGTACTTGTAGCTGTATTATTCACACCTCTTCTTTCACAAAGGGAATTCCAGTGCGCAATTGCTTTGTCGAACGGAAAGGTTTCGATGGAGTATCGAGAAACATAACACCTCATGCAAATTTCTAGATTTTTATCCAACCTGTTTCTTATTTTTGAATTTATAAATGACAATGCACTGAAAACCCTTTCATCCTCCACAGACCCCAAAATCATTGTTTGGCATAACTCATATAATCTGAAATATTCACTGATATCTTCTTGTAAGATAGAACTTTGATAGATTCCTCGCCACAACCTTGTAATAACACCACTTTCAGAAGGTTGATCTAAATTCTTATATTGGTTCCTCATTGTTGTTGTAAAATTTGTTGACTGAAACTTTAATAAATCAGCATTCAGTATACCTTTGATTTCCATGCCCTTGAGCTCTGACGTCTTTGTAAATTGTTCCATTATTGTACCCATTGATTTATGGAAATGATTTCTGACAAAGTCTGCACGCCCACCTTCAGTATTCAAAAAATTAGGATTCATCACACCCATGGCTTCCATAATTTTATCTTTACAGAAACGTTCCCTAATTTCTGATGACAAGGTTTCTGAAAAAAATTTAAGCTTTATTCTTGTTTCAACTATAACAGACTCAAACAAATTACGTGTCACGGGAACATCTTCTCGTTCTGATCCTGTAATATCTTGACGTTTTTGAAAAATGTGCATTGGTATTTCCCTCCCATTAACAGTGATGCAGAGGTGATCGTGGATATTAAATCTCAAAATGGTGTTAGGATTTTTAAGATCTAATAGATCTTTCCAATTTTCAAAAACATGTGCATCAAAACTATCCTGGGAATAGTACAATATATCAAGACTTTGACGTACATTTTTCTCATCCGTATAAAATCCACAATATAGATTAATTTTCCCTGTGCATGCTTCATCAGTGTATTGATCTCCTTTAACATTGGAAGAATACCAACCAATGTAAGCAATGTCTCCAAAT
Source organism: Taxus chinensis (assembly GCA_019776745.2). NCBI lineage: Eukaryota > Viridiplantae > Streptophyta > Pinopsida > Cupressales > Taxaceae > Taxus > Taxus chinensis. The sequence goes on along the minus strand of CM034149.1, from coordinate 831,470,011 downwards.
CAGTTAAACGGAACAACAAGTCCCTTGCCCTATCAACTTCATGACAGTATTTGTGCATGAAACCAACCATTGAAGGATACTCCTCACGAACTCTGCATGTAGGTTCATACAAAGAGATCCATCTAGTCTCCACATACTTCAGAAGTTTTTTACCATCTGTAATTCCAATTGCAAATTTTTGGAACTTGAGAAAACGCTTTGGGCTGCTTGACATATAGGCATGAAGTTCTCTTATAAGGTCTTCTAATTTAGCAACATTTTCGTGGTTGCTTACCATTTTATACGCTAAATTCATTCTGTGAGCCATACAGTGAATTGGTAGCATATATGGGGCCAATGTTGTTTGTAATCTAACACAGAGCCCTGTTCGGTGACCCTGCATGACAGATGCACCATTTGTTCCAATCCATAATAACTTCGTAGCAATTTCATAGTCAGTCATTCCAGCAACATCTTTCAAATGAGAAACAACTATTTTAAATAGGTTTTCTGCATTGCAATTTTCAACCATTTTCATAACACCCAACAGATGAGGTGTCCTTATATGATTTTCTAAAGTATAGATGTGGATACATACCCATGCGGTGTTGTTGACTGCTGTCACTTCATCAATTGAAAGAGAGATAAAGTTTTCTTTTTTTACTTTCTCTTTCAAATCTTCCTTCTCTATCATCGAGAGGCATTTTGCCATTTCCCATCCACTACTTTCAGACCAATGAGACTGAGGTACATTCAGCATTCCGTTAAATTGATACAAAACTTTGAAATCGAGGAAATCCGAAATCACTCTTCCTTTTATAAGTATTTGAAAAAGAGTAGAGAATTGTATGAATTTTGCATGTAGATTTGTTTCTTTCATCTTACCAATATGCGATGTGATCGTTCCTCCCTTTTCCAACAGATGTCTATTTTTTTTCTGCTCTGCCTCATATTCCGCTGCATATCTAACATGCATGCATTATTTTTCAGTTTTCCACCTATGTGTTTTGATTTTCTGGCCATCCGCCCCTCTTACAGTTAAATATTGTTTTCCACAATGTTTTTCTATAGTGTCCAGCTTCAGTTGCATTTTTTGTTGCTTTCCCAATTTCCGCGTACATATTGTACATGTACATTCAGATGGAATTTCTTTAGAATTAGATGATTGTACAGGTTCAATAAACGGAAATTTAGCTACCCAATCAAACTTGTATGTCCTGCCAATGGTCCACATATTCTTGTTCGTTTTCAATGCTTTACTTTTTTTAGTAGAATTTTGAGCAATATCACAATCACCTAGGAAAATCCTCTTTCTTGGACCAGAGTTTGATTTTGATTTCTGTCTTCCATTTTGTTGAGTGTTTGTATCTGTGATATCTAGCTGCACTTTTGGTTGCACCCCAACAGGAACAATATCTTCAAGATCTGGCATATTATTGTAGGTTTCATTTGTTTGACTTTGATACTGTGTAGAATGCATGTCCACCTCAATAATACCTTCCACACAGTCAGTATTCTGATTCTTTGTGGTGGCATCTATATGATTGGTATTTACAATATCTGTATCCGCCTTAGTCGCATATGTCCCGTTTGAACAGTTTCCAAAATTCTAACAATCTGAGTTTCGAACTCTGGTTCAACTACTGCTTTAGAATCAAGAGTCCTTTCTATTCTCCAGTGTCTGAGTAGAATTTTGAGCAATAGCACATTACCTGGTTTCCTCTTTCTTGGATCGGAATTTGAATTTGATTTATGTGTTCCATTTTGCTGTATTTGTATGTGTGATATCTTGATGCTTACACCCCAACAAGAACACTTTTAGGTGTATTCATACTCTTTGAGCTGACACCGCAGAGTTTCCAAAATACTTGAAGAGTAATTTTTGAGATTTCATTAAAGAGGAAGTTTGCATCAGCAAAAGAACCAAGTAGCGACTGCCTGTTACGCAAAAGATGTCGCGCATGCATGCCTATGCCAGCAAAAGGTTATTATCAGCTCCTTGTCACGCGTCTACAATAACTCTTTGTCACACGTGTCAACTACTGCATCCCTGCCGCACGTCAACAATCACAACCCTAACAGGCTAACATGCAATCTCTGGTGCTTAAGGGTATGCGAGTTCAAACTTCATGGTATTGGTAATTTGGTAAGCTACTTGAGGTATACTACCAGGCGAATCACCTAGGTTTTTATAGGAGATCTTTTCAAATGAAGGCGAAGCCGACCCCCCAAAAAAAATATACTATATATTGTAGGCGAACGGGCCACACCCGCTCCGAAAAAATCACCTTTTCAAATTTTCCTAAAATGAAATTTTCATTTGTCCTCTATATATAGACCACATTGGTACTTCATGGTGTCTGTCGACATCTCTCAGGCTATGCCCAAGTAAAAAGAAAGCATAAATTTTACAAAGACATGTTTCTGATTTTATGGCCATACCTGTGTTCTATGAGGCTTACCGATGTTATAAAGGTCGCGCTACTGTGCTAAGGTGTACACTAGCGTGCTAAAGTAAAGTTAGCTCAAATTTCAAAGTTTCAACATCTAGTTTTTTATGCTTCTGTAATTTTCTAGGGATTTTTAGCTGTTGTTACTGTAGATTTTCTTATTTAGGGAATTTTTTATACCATATTTTCTTAGGGTTTGATGAATTTTTTTTTCATGCTTTGTATGAGTTTGGAATAGGGTTGTGTATGCTCTTCTCTTGCACTTTGTGTGATATTCAGAATCAAAATCAACCTTAAACCTTCTTTTGCTAACATTAGAATAAATGGGAAAATCCATTATTCATTTTTATTCTTAAGGAAATGAAATTTTATTTGGAATGTATATGATTATTTTATTTTAAGAGATTTTCATTTGACAAATAACTAATGCTAAAGCTTGTGTATGCTCATCTCTTACACCTAGTGTGATATTGAGAACCAAAAAGAAACTTTAATCTTTCACTAAAATAGCACTAGAATTGATTGGGAATGAATCTTAATTTAAAAAGCATTATGGTGATTATTTGATTTACAAAATTTTCATTGTTAATGAGTTGGATTTATTATTTTGTATGGTCTTCTCTCATTTCCTTGGATGATCTTGAGAATTGAAAACAATATTGAATCCTCTTTCTATGATATCATAGATCTTTTTGGATAACTACTAAGCATTTGTATGTAGAACCTAATGCTATCCAAAGAAAGGAGAACTCTCTTCAAACCAAACTCTAACATTTACGTGTGTTTTAGGTTTCTAATGGTGATCTACACCAAATTGCTTAATCCAAAAGATAAGAAAACACACAACCACATCATTCATCACATTTTATTGTAGGTTTCGATTAATAGTTGTGTCTCATATGCTTATCTAGGAGAAACATATTTTGGCATAAGCCTTAAGATAACAGGATGAATACTCACAGGAGCCCCATAGTAGTTCACATAAGAGGGAACCTTGTGAACGAAACGGGATAGTGCTCCACTACCCAATTGATTAGTACACCTGGGTAAGACTAGAATCAAATTTATCTCCATTACGACCTGCGTGAAAATACAAATGAACGCATTTATTTCTCATTATATTGAAGTGGGTAAATTAAGGCTGGGATACTCCAAGATTAGTCAGTGGGAATTTCTTGGAAAACCAAGCTCACAGAGGTAATTTATGACACCTAGAGAGAGAACCACTAGGAAGCTTGTGTCTTGGAGCCAATTTTACTTAGACATCGTGTTCCATAGAGCTCTCACAACATGACAACTTTTTGGGAGTATAAAACCTTGTTATTCAAAAAAGGGGAAGATTTTTTTATTGTTGAAACTGTGTGTTATTCATCACGAGGCTTATAACATGTTACTCTTTCCTAGGTTCTCACTTGTCCTAACATAACGTAAAACTCTACCGAAGTGACACTTAGTTTGTTTCATTACCACTTGGTTTACACCTTTGTTTTATCATTTCCCATTTGGGACAAAATAATAAAACAATATGCAAATACGACTAGAAATAATCATGTCTACCACTTTTGTAGTCTATTTGCATGACTCGATTGCAATGCCAGAATGCAAGTGTTGAAAATGTGAATGGTACGTCTTAATGTTCTAGTAGGACCTTTGTCTCAAACCCATATTGAGACTAATTATCATTGACTTCCTTAGATTTGTTATGCTACCCACATTATAGCCATCACGAGGCCTATAACATGTTACTCTTTCCTAGGTTTTCACTTGTCCTAAGACAACGTAAAACTCTACCAAAGTGACACTTAGTTTGTTTCATTACCACTTGGTTTACACATTTGTTTTATCATTTCCCATTTTGGACAAAATAATAAAACAATATGTAAATACCATTAGAAATAATCATGTCTACCACTTTTTTAGTCTATTTACATGACTTGATTGCAATGCCAGAATGCAAGTGTTGAAAGTGTGAATGGTATAACTTAATGTTCTAGTAGGACCTTTGTCTCAAACCCATATTGAGACTAATTATCATTATAGTTAGATGATATCATCATTGACTTCCTTAAAGTTGTTACGCTGCCCGCATTATAGCCATACAATTGTGATACTTAAGTCTTGTTTCCATTGTGAAACTCGGTATAAGTTTCTAAATTGTATTGTTACACTGCTCACACGCATAGTAACTTATTGATATACTAAGGCTTAATTTTTTATATTAGCATTTCCTTGAGTTTTTGAGAGTATTGAGGTTACGTTGTTTGCATCGTGACAACATCATTCTGATACTTAAAATATTTATTTCATCGTAAATCTTGGTTTACGTGTCCAAATAGTGTTGTTACGCTTCTCGCATTGCTAACTTATTTTTCAAAGACTTGGACTTTGTTTCTGTCTAAAAATTTTTTAAGTATACCTTGTTGAAGCATCACATCAAAAATTTGTTACTATTTACATCTTGTTTATTTTATACTTGGCCTAAGTGATAATATTGTGTTTTCACTATTTATTTCAAACATATCTCGAAAACCATAAGGAGTAAACATTTACTGTGACTAAATTTAATATTTGTATGTCATTGTATTGTCCTAGAAATTTCTTATCACATATTACCAAGTTAGGGTAGATCATTCTCTATTCTTTAGTGTTGTTGGGTTCATATTGAGCTATTGGATTTGTGACTATTTGATATTCACCATTCTTTATAGCGACTTAGTTTTGTTACACTGCGAAAATTTACCTAGGGTCCCTTTCAATAAACCTAAGTGAAATATTTCACGTTACGCCCCTTATTACAAGAATGGGGTATCACAAGTTAGGAAATGATCCCTTTGGAAGGGACAACCCACTATTGGAGGATAATGTCATGATTGATCAAAGATGTGGTGAGGATAATTCTCCTCATGCAGACATGGAATGTCATCCACCCCACTTTCATGATTATTTTTTCCAAAACAACCATAACATCCTTTTATGTGTTTTAAAACTAGGAGCCCAAATACCTTCTACATTAGACCCTTCTCTCATTTCCGGCATAGTTCATGGAGAAGAAAAAAAATACCATCCTCGTCGCCATATCAATGAAACATTAAACCTAGCTCATGCCTTTACTTTTGGATAAAACAATGATGGGGAGATACCTTTTGAAAATGATGGAGACTATCATATACCTATTGTTCAATTACATTACGAAGACCATCAGGAACATGCACATCATGAGAAAAATCCTCCACATGAAGATTTTAATGAACTACTCACTCAAGAGGTAACCTTATAGCAACACCTGTGCAAGCTCTCACTTGCTAATTAGAAAGTTTAGCCTCGCACATAAACAAGGAACAACCAATTTTTTTAAAAAAAGATATACCAAAGGCTAAACCTAAAGCTTCATACCATGAGTTTGAAATAAATAATCCTCATCAAGAGACACGAAAAGACCACTATGATTTTTTTTCTGCAGAGAATAAGGGTGGGATTACACCTATATTTAACCCTTCTTACAAGACTACACCACCCACACAAGACCAACTCTTAAATTAAGAGTGTTCAATCATGAAGAATTCCCTTCTAGCGTTGCAAGAAGGAAAAATAGGTAGCAACAAGAAGTACCAGTTTGATGAGTTGTGCCCATATCCATTTGATATATCAATGTTATAGGTACCTTTCCCATGACACTTTAACTGTCCAAATTTTGATAAATACAAGGGAAAAGGAGACCCCCAAGATCATATCAAAGACTTATATATGGCGTGTCAAGAGATCGCATATAGTGACAACTATCTTATTCGCTGCTTCCCACAAAGTTTAGGAGGGCAGGCGCTTCAGTGGTCTTGACACATTCCAAAGGGATCCATATCTACATCGTCGAAACTAGTGAAACATTTTTCACCTCACTTATCTTTTAATATGGAGAGTGATGTCACCATGCTAGATCTATGCAATGTGAAACAATGAAACAAAGATAATTTCATTGTTTTCCTACAACGATGGAGAAGGTGAGCTAGTCACTTCCCTTGATCCATACCTAAAAAATAGCTAATAAGTATATTTCTACCCAACCTTCACCCTAAAATTACATTCCACTTGCAAATGCATTTTGTTAACACATTTAGAGAGGTGATTTAAAATGAGAGTCAAATCAAAAAAGATTTATTAGCTAGGGGGACCCTCAAACCTTTTTCACATGATCATAACGATTAAAATACTAATGAAAAGAAAAAAATTATTCGTAATAATAACAAAAAAAATCGTTGATGGAATAGTAGACTCTAAATGAGTAAAATCCATTCAAAACCACGCTCCTTTGAAGCTTGCAAAATGAGATCCACCTATGGAGTACAAATCTTGTTATTCCAGCCCTCCATCTGACATAATATTATCAATACTAAAGCACTTAGAGGCCATCAACATGGGATACCCTAAAACAACACCTTATAAGGATGACACACCTAAGTCGTCATTGTTTAGGGAAAATGAGTTATTTGGATTCCAATGCGTTAAGGGTCACGAAACCGACAAGTGACTAAAATTAAAGCATTACATTTAGGACTTATTCGACAATGGTGATGTAGAAATATATTGTTTTGCTACTACCAAATCTCCAAACACAAACATGGCTATTTTTAAAGAACCTTTCACCAAGAAAAATGGAAGTGAAAAGCAAGATAAGGGACAATCTTCTCAAAATAATAGTAACAATTATGTATAAAAGACATAAAATTTTGATGCCTTAATAGAATGTGTTGATTCGCAAATTGAGCATATCAACACGATCAAGATCATATCAAGGGAATGTAGCATAAAAAAATGATGCGCTTGCCTTATTATTTTAAAACCTCCTCCCCTCCTTCTCAAGAGATTCATTATGAAATATTAGATCAATTAGAGAAAACCACAACTAATATTTCATTATTAGACCTTCTTAAAAATTATAACATTCATAACAAAATCCTTTGCAAAACTATTAAGGGATCAAAAGTTTCTGTTTATATAGACCCGACATGATTACAAGAAATGGCAATGCAAATCACTCCTTTAGATCACATAACCTTCAGTCTGACATAAATCCTAGAAGAAAATCCCTTCGATAACTTACCATTACATATTGAAGTATTAATCAAAGGTAAGAAGGTCAAAAAATGCTTTTTGATGGCGGATCGAGTCTAAATATTTGTACTCTTATATTAGTTCCAAAAATAGGGTGTATTGAATCTGATTTAGAGACAAAGGTCATCACCATAATGGCGTATGACAATGAAGAATGACAATCAGCTTGAGGTGGTGGGAGAGGCACAACATCTATTTTTTTAGGAGGGGATGGTTTCCTTGAAGGGAAAAGGGTGGAAAAATCAAGATGAGGTGGGAGATTAGAAGACAGAGAACTGGATTCCACATCAGGGGGAACATGTAACAAGTTTGAATCATGACACTGCTGAAATGATGTAGATTGAAGAAGGAAAAAAAGAATAACTAGGAGTTGGTGATGGACTTACCCATAAACAAGGTTGTCTTATCTCATGCTTATAATATTTTATCTCCTCAGTCCATGTTGCAAGTTGGGGAAGCATTTCAACTATGAATTCAAGCTACTGTTGAAGGTTATGGTACCTTGGAAAAGGGCCCACCCATGGAAAAATTGTCCCAAAACCAATCCTAAATTCTTTTATTTGATTTTTAGCCCTTGATTGCACCATACCTACCATCATGCTTAGAATTTTTTCTTGCAAATAAGTGTCCTCCACATAACTATTGTCACCATATGCATATCCCTCTTCTTGATAGGCTCAATTGCCAAAATGATTCTAAAATTGCTCACAGGGATAAGCTAGTGATCCTGAATGCGATCACAAAACTGATTTGGAGGAGTTGAGAAATGCAATAGAGGTGGATTGTATTGCTGCTGCAAGTGTGAATTCCATGCAAGGAATGAATTCAAGACTACCCAACTTCATGGAATGGAAGAAATTGAAAGATATGGAAAGAATATGAATGTAAATGGATGGAAATGGTTGTAAATGGATAGAAGAAAGGTCTGCAACTCAAAGAATGGGTTTCTTGGATCAATGGAGTTTTCAGATGTGTTTGGGTTTTGGAGCCTTGATTGCTTAAGCTTTCAATCGACTACATCTTGAAATAAATCTTCAACTTGAAGTAATCGGCTTTCTTGAAGTAATACAAATTACTTCTTCCTCTTATTACTTTTATCGATGATCTTGATCTTCATTACTTCCCTTTCTTAATTGGTCTTTTGAGGGCTGATTACTTCAAATTTCTTCTTATTTTTTCATTGGTGATTTGAGCTTGCTTTAATTCCATTTGGTATGTTGATTAGAGATGCACTTACGTCACTTTGTTGCGGTGGTTGGAAACTTTATTACTTCCTTCTTTCTATGGTTATTAGGACCTGCTTTACTTATTTTAGTTCATTGTATTCTTTTCAACATGCATTACATAAGTCTTTTGACTGGGAGATACTACTTTACTCAAGTAATAGTACCATAGAATGACACAACTTGAAATGAAGTAAAGTCTTTCACTCTAGATCAATGACTTTACTTAAGTAATGTAGCTTAGAGGTGCAATTAATTAAGTATTTTACTTTGAAGTAAAGTAAAGTCTTTTCCACTTTTGAATTGACTTAAATTAATGCAACGCAACAATGCAATTACTTAAGTATTTCACATTGCGTAACTAAATTACCTTTCCACACAACTCAAAGTAATGACTTTCCATTTTGAATTAATGCACAATTTGGAATCACACAAATTACTTTCCCTTTCTTATCAGTGATCTAACATACAATTACTTACTCTTCTTTCTATGTTTTTTTGACTACTAGTTACTTGGAAGTAAAGCTAGATGAGATCACTGATTACTTTTCCTCTTTCTGTGGTGATCTAAGAAATCATTACTTCAACTAATCTTTGTTACAAAGGCTCAAAACTACAAATTCTTTCACCAACAACACATCAACTCAGAAAAATGGGAATTTTACAACTGCACTCCAACTAATGATTTTTACATGTGATTGATGTCCCACTGGGCATGCAAGAACTGTTAGCATTGGTATCAACAATGGCTTGATATTGCAATAGAATAGCTGTGAAATATAGAGATTTCAGTTTCTTGTCCCACCAGGAATTCCAGAACTATTATCATGAAATTACAACACCCCTGAATGGCTAATGTGTGAATGAGGGCAATTCAGTGTAATTTTGTAACATGGAGTTATCCCTCAAGTTGTGGGACATGTGTGCTTGAGATAAATCTCTAGAGAAGTTTGGGTCCTTTCCTAATCCTACCTGCCATAACTACTCCTAATGCAAGTAAAGAAACTAACTACACTTATTCTAACATCTAATGAGACAAGGAGAGATAAACTTACATGGAAATGGAAATCCTACACTAGAAGTGGTGATACACAAAGAAAATGAGTGTTAATCACTTCCCCGTCCTATAAAACAATGAAAGGATGAACCTAGAGAGGATGGTCATGCACCATAGACTAGATTACACACATTCAGCATTCCCATAAAATAACAAAATACCTTAAACCTGCAATGAAATAAGGAACTATGAACAAATCCTACAAGCACAATGAGAGGCAAGTGAAAGTAATACAAATGATGCAGAGGATAGACAAAATAATCATAGAACACCATTATATTACTCTATAGATATGCAAAGTACATCGATTTAGTAGAAGGAGGCAATTAATTTCTTTACAGACATTGGAGAAAGGCTTGAAGCCCAAAAAGAGAGGAGCATGGAGGAGAAAAATTACCAACAACCTTTATAATGCATCCCCTTTACAATATATAGAAATTTAGAAGAGAAGAGAGAGAATATGATAAACCTGAATACATACTCCTATTTTCTAAAAAAAACAATTATTGATGTGGAGGCAGTATGGGTTACCTACAAAGCACATTCCCTTTGTACTCTTTCTTTCTAGATAAGAAAGAGATTCATACTACATCATTAATGGTGGTGGTTAACTGTTCTTGGGCATGTATAAGACATAGTGTGGTTTTTCAGCATTTTCTATTCACTAAATTTGGAATTTTAAGATTCTTGGTGCGTAGAGGGCTTCACAACCTTTCTGAAAAGTCCAAGAACACGTGAAATGAAGCTTCGAGTAGAAATTTATGGATGTTTGAAGTTCTACAATTTTTTCCTATTCATTACAGCGATTTGACCCCTTACTTCCTTCGCCATCACACTTTTCCAACTGCTTTACTTTTTTTAAATTTTCATGAATTAAATTAATTTGTCTTTGCCACATTGCTCTAATTTTTTCATTTTCCTTTCATTGTGTTGATTTGAAAGTTCTTTACTACCTTTTCAAATTCCTTTATATTGCAGTAATTTCAATGTGCTTTATTGCTTCACTTAAAATTAAGTAAAGTAGCTTCAATTTTTCGTATTACTTTACTTTCCATTTCCTTTTTTAAGAGGTGATTTCAATTTAATTTACTACGTTTACAAAAGACTTAAATAAAGTAGTTCTAATTCAACACTTTACACTCCTTTCCATTTCCTTTGTTAAGTTGTGATTTCACTTTACTTTATTGCTTTTAGTTAAAATAAGTAAAGCAGTTAAAATTCACCACTTTACTCTTGATGCCTGCGTTGATTTCACTTTAATTTACTACTTTACTCACAATAAGTAAATAAGTTTCAATTCACCACTTTACTTTACTTTTCTCCCAGACATGTGGTGATTTCACTTTATGTTACTGCTTTACTCAAAATAAGTAAAGTAGTTTCAATTAACCACTTTGCTTTAATTTTTTCCTAGACCTGCATTGATTTAACTTTACTTTATTTCTTTACTCAAAATAAGTAAAGTAGTTTCAATTCACCACTTTTCTTTACTTTTCTCCCAGACCTATGGTGATTTCACTTTACTTTATTGTTTTACTCAAAATAAGTACATAAATTTCCATTCACCACTTTGATTTACATTTCTCCCAGACCTGTTGTGATTTCACTTTAATTTACTACTTTACTAACTATAAGTAAAGTAGTTTTGATTCACCACTTTTCTTTACTTTTCTCCCCAGACCTGCATTGATTTCATATTGTTTTACTTACAATAAGTAAAGAAATTCCAATTCACCACTTGGCTTTACTTTTCTCCTAGACCTATAGTGATTTCACTTTATTTTATTTATTTAATCAAAATAAGTAAAGAACATTCAATTCACCAATTTTCTTTACTTTTCTCCCATACCTGTGGTGATTTCACTTTACTTTACCTCTTTACTCAAAATAAGTACAGAAATTTCAATTCGCCACTTTGCTTTACTTTTCTCCTAGACCTGTGGTGATTTCAATTTACTTTACTGATTTAATCAGATTAAGTAAAGTAGTTTAAATTCACCAGTTTTCTTTAATTTTCTCCCGAGACCTGCATTGATTTCATACTACTTTACTTAAAATAAGTAAAGAAGTTCAACTAAACCACTTACAAAGGAAAACAGTAATGGACCTTAACGGTTGACCAGATGCTTCGTTTTTCGAGATCTTGGAATTTATAGAAATATCTCAACCTCCTTTTTATGTTGGAATCTTAAAATTTAGATTTGAGGGGCATAAGTGGGAGAAAAATGGCAAAAAACACTTCCAAAAATAGGGACTTCGAAAAATTACAATAAAGTGCCCTTTAAGCCAGTTTTACCATTCTTAACCACTTTTGCAATTCTCTGGCTAAATGTTGGATCCTAAAGCCTAGAGAGAAGATGTGATGTGGTGTAAATAATTACAAGTTCCCAAGAAAATGAAAGTTACATTTTTTCTTTGGATTCATCTGTTAAAGCTCTATCAGCTGCCAAAGTGCATTTTCTCAAGTTGTCCATTTGTACCTAGGGGTAAAAATGGATAATGGTAAGAATGGATAACACTTACTATCGGGTAAAAAGGACGTAGTTGTGGCCATAATGAACAAGGCATATTGCAATCCCTTCCAATACTTTAGCGTATAGTGGATAAGTTTTGCATTGGAATCAATCTATATAAGTCTCACCCCTCAGAGGTCGAGGACACCTCTTCTGAGCACGAAGATAGTTAATCCAAATGTGAAATTGAAACAGATTCCCAGTGTAGATGTCATGAATATATTTCCTCTATGAACATTTGTTTTGATGTGGCTATCTTAACCATAACCCTCACTGTATCCTTTATAACTCAGACACTAAACCTCATTTACCCATCCTTCATGAATTGGGACCAATAATAGCATGTGTTAATCAATGTATTTCATAACGATGAGGCTATTGGTAAGTTCCTTGTTAATCGTGACAATATTCATAAAAATGACCATAAGAAAGGCTTCTCTATTCATCTCAATGCATGCATATACTTTGGAGAGGAGGTAAAGTTGTGTGGTCACTTAAGCAAAAAAGTAAGCAAGGGATAAAGTTCTATAGAAAATCCTTGTGGAAAGAAAAATTCCAAGTCCTATAGCAAAAACCTTTTTGAGGCCCTTATTGAAAAACAAATAGAAAAAACCATGCACAAGATAGTTGGTCCATTTCAAGAAGACGTTCTCTTTGATCCACCTTTAGTAAATGAGGATCTTAATCTCCCCCTGATCCTACGCTCATATAAGACGAATCCAAGCTACTGGTGGAGGAGACAATAGATGTCAACATTGGCATGGAGGAGTTTCCCAGAATAGTTATGTTGGAAGCTTCACTCTCAGCTCAAGATAATAAAAATTTGATAGTTCTTTTGAGATAATTTGTAGATATCTTGAACTATTTTGACGTAGACATGCTAGGACTTGATCCTACATTAGTGGTCCACAATCTTGTTGTACACCCAGACGCCAAGCCCATAAAACAAAATCTCTGAAATATGCATCCTCACACTGCCTTTTTGGTTAAATAAGAGATAAAACCATTATTAAAGTAGGCTTCATTAGGCCTATCGACTATTCAAAGTGGATATCCAATGTGGAACTAGTTCATAAAATTCCTGTTGGTATTCGAGTGTGTACCAATTTCTGAGATATGTAATAAAGTTTTTCCTAAGGAGGACTTTCCTCTTCCCAACATCGACATGATTTTTGATTCAAAATTTGGTTACGAGATGCTATCACTGATGGATGGCTTCTCATAATATGACTAGATAAATATTGTTGAGGAAGACCAACATAAGACAACTTTTACTACCACATGTGGGACATTCTATTATCAGGTCATGCCTTTCCGCCTAAAAAATGCAAGTGCTACCTATCAACAAGAAATGACTATCATCTTTCATGATATGATCAATGACATCATGGAAGATTATGTGCATGACATATTGGAAAAATCCAAGACTCAGGAATAGCACTCAAAAAATTTATGATGCATCTTTTAGTGTGAAAGGGACTACAAGGTCCGACTAAACCCAAAGAAGTGTGTCTTCAACGTGTTCTCTCCAAAGCTACTAAGATTCATTTTTTCAAGGAGAGGAATAAAATTAGATCCTACAAATGTTACTGTTATAACATGAATGCCTCCTTCTACCAATATCAGACAAATATGAAGCTTGCAAGAAAAGATCCAAGTTATTAGAAGGTTTATCTCTCAGCTTGCAAACAAGTGTCACACCTTTATGCATCTACTCAAGAAAGATGTTAGTTTTCACTGGGGACCATAACAACACCAAGAATTTTCTTTGCTCAAAGATTATTTGGCTAACCCCCTATTCTAATACTTCCCATTACAGGTGAACCCTTATTACTCTATATCTATGCCATACATTTTTCAATTGGGGCATTGTTTCCCCAGTATGACAAGGAGGAAAGAGAAAAATATATGTACTACTTAAGCCGAACATTGATAGATTACGATCTCAACTATCGACAAATAGAAAAGGATTGCTTGGTTATAGTTCTTTCCTTTTAGAAACTATTTCATTATCTATTAAATAATAATTCAATCTTATTTTAAAGTTTGATCCATTAAAATACTTGTTGTCAAATCTTGCACTCACAGGAAATATGGCTAATTGGATCATCTTACTCAGCAAGTTTGACATTCAGTATGTACACTAGAATTTAGTGAAAGGATGGGTTTTAGTAGATCAACTAGCTAAATCCCCATTACTAGGTATTGAACCTTTAAGTCTAGAACTCTCAGATACATCTACAATGTACCTTAAAGAATCGGTTACATGACAACTATAATTTTAAGGCTCCTTTACCTTTCATGCTTAAAGTTTCAGAGTTGTTTTGATCGCTCCTTCAGGAGACTTGATCCCTCAGGAATTCAAACTTGGGTTCTCATGAAAAAATAATGTAGTATAATATGATGCCCTTATTGTAGGGATGAAGTTATCTATTAAGTGGGATATTAGAAAAGTAGATATAATCTGTGATTCCTTACTGATTATAAATAAAGCGGCAAATGAATATAAAGTTAAAGATAAGAAACTTCTTCTGTACAAAAGAATGACTGATTCTTTAAAGGAGTTCTTTGAGAAGATAATATTTTGATAACTACTAAGAGTATAAAATAGAGTAGTGGATGTTATGGCCACAATAGGATCCATGGTAAGCATCCCAACTAGGAACAACGATATTTCATTCTTCGTTGAGCACTTACAAATGCCAACATATGACATGTGAGAGTATTGTTTAGTATGTGAAGTTGTTTGTCCTTTTTCTCTGTGGTATTGTGACATCTTTAATTACCTTCATGATGGAGCCTTTCCCACAAAATTTTCACGTACCAATAAACAAAACCACATTCAACATATAGCTTGCTATAGCCTACTTGGGGGCACCCTCTTCCGTTGAGGCTGTGACGGGAATCTTTTACACTTTTTAAACTCATATGAATCCATCCTAGCAATCAAAGAGGTTTCGGAAGGCATCTGCAGGGCTCATACTAACATGATAATCTTAGAAAAGAAGATACTCAAAGTAGGCTACTATTGGCATATCATGGAAAATGATTGCTATAAACATGTGAATAAATTCTTGGATTGTCAAAAGTATGGAAATTTGATACATGCGTCGGTGTAATCCTTGCAACCTATCATAAAACCTTGGCCGTTATCAAAGGGGAGTCTCATTCTTATAGGTAAGATTAACCTTGTCTCCTCAAATGGCCATAACTTCATTATCATTTCTACTTAATATTTCACAAAATGGGAAGAGGTTGTTCCTCTTACCTATGTCAAAGGTGCACAAATATCTAATTTTATAATGAACCAGATATTTTTTTATACGGTATCCCCTCATCCATTATAACTGACAATGGTAAGCCCTTTAAAAACAAAAGTGTGAAAGCGTTATGAAAATTTTTAAAAATATCTCTCTAATTCTAAACCCCCTATTACCCTCAAGTTAATGGGCAAGCCGAAGCTTCCAATAAAACCCTCATTTGTATTATGGAGAATATGGTGAGTACAAAAGAACATAACTGACATTTACAGATTCACCCTACTCTCTAAGAATTTAGAAAGTCTATCTACACTCCTACAGGTAACACTCCATACTCCCTAGTATTCGGGAAAAACATCATACTACCCTTAGAGATCAAGATCCCCTTTGTGGGTATCAAGCTCAAAGATTACTTAAATGAAGAAGAGGACTATAGATTTTCTTGACTGGAAGAGTTGGAATTATTAGATGAGAAATTACTTCACGCCCTCGATCACGTTATTGTGTTCGAGGATCAAGTACAATGAAGCTACAATAAAAGAGTGATACCTCATCAATTTGAGGTATGATACTTGGTTGAAAAATAAAAATCAATTCAACACCACAAAATATCGAGAAAAGAAGGAAAAAAATGAGCCTAATTGGCCTGGGTCATATGTTGTGGTTGCCAAGTCCGGTTTAGGTGCCTATAAGCTTGCTTACTTAGATGGTGAAGAGATTCAAGAACCCATGAATGTAATGCATCTTAAGTGTTTCTATGCTTAGGTACAGGGTCCGTAAAATATTAGAAAATGACAAAAATAAATAAATTATAAAAATAGAAAAATAAAAAGAGAAATAAACAGGGGCGTCTAATAGTGAAAACCACACAATGGCGACACTTTGGACAAGTCCTTTAGTGAAAACCAATTTTTGGCGCTATTGGAGGGTCCATTGTTTGTAATGATTTTAGGTATAGGAGTATGATAGATTTTTTTTAAAGTTGGCCTTTACCTTCATCTGAGTCCCTTATGAGCCTGTCCTTCTTGGTCCTGATCTAGATAATCATACTTTTGAATGTGAAGAGTTTTAATTTCAATATTCCCATCTTACACTAGGGGCAACTTCGCATCATCACTTCTTGCGCATACACATGGCATTCTGCAATTATACATTCCATCTAACACTGGGGGAATCCATGTTTCTCCATTTCCTTGCATTGTTTTCTTTGGAAAATTTCTTAGAAAAAATAAAAAACATTCGCATACGTTTCGTAGAAAAATCGAAAAAAATAGAACATTGTCTCGAGATAATACCAAAAATAGCGAAAAACATTTCAAAATTGTCACGCAAAAACAAATTAGTATTTTTCTTACTTTTAGCTATTTTTTTTAATATAGTTTTGATTGCATTACTTTTTCATATTGTGTGCTTTAAAAAGGATTCATTTTATTACTTAGATTGAGTGTTAATTTAATTTGTTATGCTTTGCATTGAGTTCATTTTATTTTGCATATCCGTATATAATTGTGTTTCTTTGATTACATTTGATTAATTTTTTCTTGTTGTTTGCTTGTACAATTTGTTTTCATTTCATCATCATATCATCTATTATTAAATCTATACATCATATATAAATAAAGGGTAGGATACATAATAATGAACATATATGATAAGCTAACATCATATAATATCTCCAAGAGGGGAAAGATGGACCACCTTCTATCCTCCCTATAACATAGACCATAATAAAAATGTGGATTAAACATGCTATCTCATACACAATATGTGATAGGTAAAACACAAAGTCTCACATCAACATACAAAGTGATACCATCAAATTCTATATCATGATCTAACAACATGTGATACAACCATAAACCACAAAACATATAGATTAACCATCATATCTCATAAGCAAAAGATGATAAATCAATTATCCTGTTATCCATTTTTTCCCATCTGGGATAAAATGGACAATGGTGGTGAACTTTATAATATTGAGCCTGATAATGGATTCGAAGTAATTTTTTGTTTCAAGTAGAAAGTGAGGCTACATGCATAACCTTCCCATTTAATATAGTTTTTAGATTTCACCTGCACCGCCTATGACAGTTGAAGAAGCATTTATGAGACAACGAAGTATTCACCTTCATGGGATTATAGAACAAAGCATAACTGCATAAACATTGTGTCAGTAGGTGTTCCTTTATGTGATAGACTCAAAGTTATGGTTAAGAACTCTCATAGGAAACCATCCATTGGAGATTAGGCTCTAGTAATTTTACCATGTAAAAGTGGTAGTTCGCCAATGGATGTAGAATGGAAAGATCAAAAGAAGAGTCGAGTTAAAGAATAGCTCGATTCATCGAGCTAAGGCTTGAGCTTAGAACATTGGACGAGCTGTGTGTTGATCACATCAGATGATTCGAGTTAGGATGACGTCAAGAAAAGCAACATTGGAAGTCAAAATCGAACTCCATGAGCTCGCAGAAATGTTGCAGAGTGGGGCCAAGGTTTAGAAAAAACTAGGGTGAGCTGCCAGCGTGGAGGTGGCTCGCTGGTCATGGGCGAGCTCAATCTCGAGCTCAATGTCGAGTCACTTAGGCACAAGGGAATGAGTTGCCAAGGAAAAAACATGATGGATCAACATTAGTGATGTAAAAATCATTTATGTCACGGAGCAAACACATGGTCTTATGAGATTCATAGGTGACATGCATTCACGATGATAGATTGGCACTAGGTAATTCGAACTCAACGTGGACGCTAAGCCATAACGGTAGAAAAAGGAATTGAAGCACAAGATTGAGCAATGTTTGCAAGCTCGAGCTTGTGTTCATAGTGCAACAAAGAAATTACGGTCAAGAAGCTCGACCACGGTATTATAATTGAATCGACATATTCAAGCCAGAATCCGAGCATGTGGGTGAAAGGTTGGTTCGACGAGTTCGTATGGCATAATTAGCAGGATAGGGAACTATTAAAGAAACATTTGTTTCTGGGAAAGGTTCAATCAAATTTCAGAGATGTATGGACTTTTTGATTTCGTGATCACAGGAAGGCAGAGCCAGGATAGTCCCAAACGAGTTCAGTATTGAAGGATCTAGCAGATATAATGGCTCCATAGCTTAAATTAGAGGCCAAGTGAGCTGAGGTCGTAGCTCACCATGGAGATGGAAGGTAGCTCTAATGAAGATGTTTGATGGGGAAATATTGATCTTGTATGCAACTCTTCTCAAAGTAAATTTGAGCTTGAATCGAGTCACTCGAATTGGATAGGGACCGATATTTAACAAAAATTCGTTAGTCCTGGTATACTTCCCCATAAATCTACACATTTCCTTCATTTGTTTTAACAAGTTTTATATATGCTTGGCTTGTGCAAATGGCGTGATAGAAGAATAGCTCATGGAGCGAGCTAGCAGGCATGGATGGATGGAGTATGCATTACTTGGAAGAAATGACTCAGAGCTTAGGTGTTTTAGATGAGCTCGGATCAGGCCGAAGCGTTTAAAGTGAAGGGACTAAACGTCAAAGATTGCACAGAGTGAGCTCGATGGCGTCGAGCTGAGAAAAGAATTATGGAATGAGTTGTTGTTTAAGAACGAGATCATAGGTATGCAGGAAGGGCACTTTGGGTTTCGAGAAAATCCTATGTCGGAGTTTGAAGACTCCCAAACGAAGTGGTGAATATCGGAGGAAGAATTCTGAATCCCGAACTCCAAAATTCAGAGTTCGGAACTTTAGATTTTCGCAGTTCGGACGTGGCCCAAGTTCGTGTTTTCAGTAGTCATCTCTTTAGAACTAATTTGTTCTGTGTTTCGGGTTGAATGACGCAAAGATTACTGAGTCGCTCGGTCAATATAATGCGGCATGGCGCCTGGGACATTTGGTTGATAATTCAGGGAATGAACGAGTTATCGGCCGAGTCAGTTAAAGAGGTGTTGAGGAAAACTGAGCTATGCGAAACACAATACAAGGAGTTGAACGCCAATTTAAATTCCCGATTGTTTTCTTAGTGGGAAATGTCGATGCGGAGTTTTCATGGGAGACTCGGCCAATTCAAGCATCGACCAGGGAGATGATTCCAAATCTGGGTCTAACCCCGAGTTGACCGGTGACATGTTGGGGGAGTTTTGAACAATGAGTTTGAGTCATCTATTATCATAACTCGCAAAAATTACATCAAGGCAACTGAGAAAACACGTGGATGTCGCCAGGGGGGGCATCCTGGCTTGGCATGGTAGTTTAAACTTATAAACGGTTGTTGAGTTAAATGTGAAATCCCCAATGCTGTATGCCAACACGTGGAGCCCTGAGGCATTTGGAAAATAAGTTGGGTGTTGGCAGGGTATACTGGTTCGATTATCATGTAATGTTTGGCAAGTGTTGCGTGGAGAAAACCACTCATCGAAATAGCAAGGTGGAGACAAGTAAAGGTGAGCCTAAACAATAAGACATGGATACGTTGTGACTCGCAAATAATGTAAACGGATCGCCTATTGCATAAGGACCTTTAATACAAAATATAGAAATAGGGCATCCATCAAATACGAGCCCGACGTGGTAAGAGCCCGTTGTTTTAAGCTTGGTAATGAATGCAAAGGGCCTGGATAGCCATTTTTACGCTGAAGGCGTTCCCCCTATGGGAAAGGCCCTTGCGGACGTTTCTATGACTATCTTAAATTTGATGGTTTGACGCCCGTCTAGACGTTTTTGCTTTTTAACAGTTTTTGGGGACGTTTTTGTTTAGGCAGCTCCCTTTAGGCAGGTCTCACAAGAAAATAGGCCGATACAGGAATTCCCCGACCCTGTTGCAGAAGAATGGGAGAGTTGTGTACCCTCTGTAGCTAAACTGGGGGGAGGTCAACTAGGATACTGGAAGGGGATGGGGCTGAAGACATCAAAAGTCACCATTCGCTTGCACCAGAAGCTCTCGTATCTGTCATTTTAAGATTATGCTTGCACCAAACAGATTCTCCAACTTGTTCTTTATATCTATAAACACCCAAAACTAGTAATTAGGTCGGACCAATGTTACAGGGAATCTGCTTTTAGAAGAACATGGAATCAGCTGTATGTATTGCACGAAATTTAAAGAATCATCGAACCCCATATACAATTAAACCTTCGGAAATATTTGAGTGGAACCTGCAGAAAAATAAGCATTGCCCCTTCCACTTGACCGTGAGGTAAGAGACATACCATTCCCAATTTTGTACTGGTATAAAAATGCATTGATGAACAGAGTATGACATCAAGTTATCTAATTGCAAATCTCCTCGTCGATCCAGTAATAAGTACCATTTTCAAACAAAAAAAGTCAGGATTAACATTTTGTTTTTTTCCCGCATGATGCCCAAAATTTTATCATATATGATAAACAACCTCCCTACCAAGACTATCAACATGGTTTACTTCTTACAGTAAAAATGGAGTATCCCTGTTATAATGATACCCATAAGAAAATTGCAGACCTTGGAATGCTCCATTTATCAACAATGTTATCTATAACTCAAAAACGTATCGACAATTAGCTCACAAAAACAAAACAAAAACTTAAAAAACCTTGAAAGCTGGCATTTTTGCTCGCTGGCATTTTTTCTCACTGCCACCACTCTGGTTTCTCCTCCAATATAGAGAAGATTACCATCCCCAGGCCCCAGCAGAATTTTAATATATGTGAATTTTCCATTTTACATCTTGTTATGGTATATTCGACATACTCCATTTGTTCATTGTTTGGTTATACATCACATGTTAGTGAAGAGACTCATTGCCACTATAAATAATTGAGCTTTCTTATAACCAGTCATGTCAGTTTAGTGCAACCTTGTTTCAACTTCTGGTCTCATAGTTCATTGGTGGTATGGCTTTAGACTATCGTTATATATGGGAGAATTGTATTTGTACATGATGTTAGCTTCCACGCATCAAAGTTCAATTCTATTTTGTAAACACATTTTTAAGAATCAATAAAGAGTAATGACTCAATTGCAATTATGATAAAAAATGGTGAAAATTTTAAATAGTTTCTATCTGTCATCTTTACCATTTACTGTCATGCATATCTTTTTGCTCTTTTCACCAGCCAATGTTTTCAGTTTGACAAAAACTCAATTGTATATACACTATGGATTTGTCGTAAGCACTGGTGTTCTGCTCTATTGTGTGGAAAGACCCCTGACAAATTTCATGTCTGCAATTGGGTATTATCACTTTCAACACCCCATTTCTTTATTTTCCTAAACGGACTCCTTTAAATTGTTGACACTTTTTTCGTCTGAAGCAAAAATTAAAAATGCAGGATACGAAACACTGTAAAAGTAGTTTCTAATGTTGGTAGTCACTTACAGTAGGAACTTCTAAGATCGAATGTAAAGTGAAGAAGTGAAGTTAGTTTTGTTACACTTTTTTTAACAGACATAGTTGAAGTTATTTGCATATGTATTTTTGAACCAAATTCATCAAAAATCCTTGTTCCTCTAACAATCTTATCCATGAAGGTTCCATTTCCGTCACTAATTCATATGTCCTCTTAATTTCCAACATAAGAAGTTGCTCCAGATACCTCAGATGAAAAATTTTCATTTCTCATCTCACACATCTCTACAATCCACATTTTGATATTGTCTTCGTCAAACCTTTCCATCTTGTGGATTTGTCAACTAAACTCACAAATATGATGGTTGGTTGGTGATAAGTGAAACTACTATGTATGTATACTATTTTGTTGGACCTCATCCTCAGAAGCCTGAAACTCATGAGAAAATTCAACAATGGCGGACTCAGAATGTGTGAGGGATTTTAAAATCGATCTATCTTGAAGTATCTCACTTTCTCCTGAATGTGTTTGCACAAATTCATGGTTGGATTCGCCCTTAGTTTCATCCAATGGTATAATTTCTATATCCACTTGTTTTTTCCATTGACAAACAAGATTTTTTTGCCTTTCTATGTATGTCAGAAATTTGGTAGTTATAAAGATGTTTAAGTGATTACTAAATATTGTAAGCCTTTAGAGCTTCCCTATCAATGGGTAAAATTTCAAGTGCATTTATCAATTCAATGATGATATCTTCTTTGACATTATCACTAGTAACCAATTTTTCTTTGCAGGAATCTTCAAGTCATTCGTCAAGAAAACTTAATCCACCTATACAAATGAAATGCTTCAAAAAATCACCTTTCTCTTATGAAGTTATCACACCCAAAATCTTTATCCACTGGCTAATTTATCCTTGGAACTTGGTTGTATATTGCCACATAAGAAACACATGTTCTTCCACTCTGGGAAGGCTATCCATGCAACCTTTTTTCTCACTTATTCTAGGCACATATCCTGGCTTTGTACTATTTTCATGCGTCTGAGGTTTTGCACTACTATTTTCTAGCTTAGGGGAGGATATTTGATGGTAACTAACTTACTAGTGACTACCTGAGTCTTGCTCTGACCAGGTCTACTTCTTTCCCTTGCCACAAGATTGATGACTTGACTCAGATGATTGACCACTTGATTGTCTACATGATGACATGTCTTCTTGGTACCAATCTTTATTACTTCTACAAATCATGGAAAAATAGAGTATTTGAATCTAAATTATTCTTCAGCATAAAAAATTTACCATTTACATGATTTTTTGTAGCTAGATAATGTATCTATTTCTCGATTTGTAACTAATTGAGGCTACTTTATTTTTAAAAAAGGTCAGGCTAATTTTTTTGAGGAATTGTAAGAAACTACAACATAACATTTCCAATTCAGTCCTAGCCAAATGGTCTCTATTCAATGTATTTTCTATGATTTTATTTTCTTGGAAACCCACCAAAATTAAAGGTCTGCCAATTTCAATTTATGGAAAAAAAAAAAGAACCATTGTTATCTACTAAAGTTATGGTATTTGTGAATCTTCAAATTGGTCTCACGAATAATAACACAGTCAAAGAACCATATAGAGTCTCATGTGAAGAGTTTCAGGATGACTCAGCATCCTGGGTTTTAGATGACTTTTGACAATTGATGAATGATGTTTTTAAGATTTCTAAGAGTGATTGATTGTGTATAACTCTTTTTGGAAAATTGTATTCATTTTTTGAAAATTTATGTTTCAGATCATTCTTCTTAACTCATCTTAAAGATGACCTAGCATCATGAGTTTCCAAGAAAAATTCCAAGTCCAATAACTTTTCTTTTTATTGATATTATATGCCAAGGTTCCCTGACTCGATAGATTGTGAAAATGCAATCCATATTTATTATCCTTTTAAGTTTGTGGATGATTGTCTTCCAAGATTGGCTTAGAACCCATCTACCATGTTTGCTGAGATTAATGGTGTGAGTTTCAATTTCTATAGCTTCTCTTATGTTTCATTTTGATCTATAATCTATGTTAGAAATAGTCTTAGCATCTTTGGTGGCATTCAAATGTTTTGCCAAGACAGGATTTATAACAACATTATATTGTAGATTTTCACATCCATCCCTTTACCTGGTTTGGATTGATCAACCTGGTTTGCCAATGCATGGGTGCCCACATGAAAATGGAAACAAATTTCTTAGATTTACAACAACAGAATGATGCTAATTTTACATTTTTCTATTTTGTTCATTAGAGACACACTCGCACCCATGCACATGCACGCCCACACCCACACATGCCCACACCCATGCACGTGCACATGCACACGCACACACACCATGAACCAGAATATGCTATATGTCCAATTTTTTTCTGTACATGAAACATAGTATTAGGCAGCTTCAATTGTCTAGGAGATTGGAAATAGTAAAGAAAAAATGCTACTCTTTTATAATTTCAAGGATGTTTTTGCCTCGAACCCTAACTGTCATACTGAAACATAGAATTTGACAACTTCAATTTTCTAGGAGACTAACAGTTGTTTCCTACTCCAAAAAAGCCAAAAACAGTGCTCTCTTATATTAAAGAAATACTTTGAAGGATGTTTGTGCCTTAAACCCTAACTCTAATAGTTTATGGGGCCCCACCTATACTTTAAGGTTTCAGGGTCACCCAAATATAATAGCTAGGAATAAGTACAAAATAAGCCTATTTTTTATGTGAATAGTTAAATATTTCATTTCAATAAAAAGTTATGGAAATAAACATCAAAACACACATGTAAATAAACCCATTTAAACCATTTTTTTAAAGTATCGTTTCTTTTAAATAAATAAAATATGATTATAACGTTCATTACAAAATTTGATTGCCAACCTAATACTCGTCTTTAAAAAGAAAGGTGTCAAACCAATATTGAATATCAAAATTAAACACTTAAAAAAAAACTACCCAAAAAAGGGGCAACCATTGATACCTAAATGACAAGAAAGATAGATGAATTCCTCAATGTGAAATTGACATAGCTTACCCACAACCAAGGCTTACAAAATATAGATCATCCACAACTATCTCAATAATCCTTTTATTGGTGACTTAAGTTATATGGTAAGTGTGCTTCCTTTTTAAAAAATATTAATTAGGGAGGAATCCCCAAATGATTTTCCATTGAGGGAGAGTGACCATCTATGACGAAATAATTTTAAACTAAGGCCCTAGCTTTTTATATGACGGGGTCTTTGAACCAATCATAAGGAGTAACATAATGAATAGGAAAATGACATTATCAATAGAGGGACTAACATAATTTCATACGAAAAGATAATTAATCGTGGCAAAACCAAGACATCTAACTAATATAAACACCTAAAGTTGGTAATTTAGCACTTGATAATGTCATTATTGATGTAATCAGGTGAATCATGAATTGTGCACCAATTCTAAGCGTAATTGCTATATCATAATCCATAAGTATACCTATTGCAAGACTTGTTATCCTCGTTACGTTTCTCAACCACTTACAAAATTTATCTTATTAATAAAAAGGCATTCCATTTCTCCTTAATATCATCCACATAGCTTCAAAATCCCACTCCTCACCGTTGGACTTTATTGTCCAGCATAACCAAACTGTCCAGCGATTTGATTACGGGATAAACAATCCCACTATAGGCCACCTGACAATCACTTTTGAAATATGTATAAATATTTTATGGTTTGACATATCCACCATAGGTTGACCTTAATGCGAAATTGTAACTATTTACCCCTATATAACAAATTCTAAGAGAGTTGTTTACTCACTTGACACTTTCAAGACCTCCAACATAAATCACTCAAAAGGAAAGAAAAACTTTCATAATTTTTAGATCACTACCCTATGATGCTAGGTCCAGTCAAGATCTCCCTATCTCCAAATTGTACCATGAAATGCACTTGCATATTCCCCTTACATTTACACCTCTTATAACTACCCAAAATAAGACAAAGCTTGAATTGCGAAAAACTATTCACTTCAATATATTGTGTCGATGACTACACAAGAGGATCTTTCCCCTTCAAACAATTGAAATATATCATGTAGTTGGAGAGTAGAGTATCACATTGGCTCCCCATACCACTTTCCCTAGGATGAGAAAATGCATATACATCTAGCAGGGAGCATAGTACAAAGATTCTCCCTTGTATCCTTCTTTTCATCGTCTTTTACATCCCTATTGTACATATGTATTGGCCTGTTTCCAATTCGTGATGATTTTCCACTCCTCATCCAAGTTGATCTTTTCCAAAAAAATTATCAGAATTTTACTTCCACTTTGTACGATTATTTCCCTTCCCTTTACTCACATTTCAAATACTTTCTTACAAACAACTACTGGAAATAGTTACTCCTATTCCACATTACCACACACAATTCTGCCACCCTACATACAACTCTTTAATTTTTTCTACTTTCACTTCCTCCATATAATCGGCAAATCGAATACCTTAAGCAATGTAACTTTGCTTCTTTCTCACCTTCCCCTTTCAACATATCACTCCTCAACTGCACCCCTTTTGGCGTTTACATTGCGTTGCTCCCGTGTGATTGCTAGTTTAGACTGTGCTACACTAAAGCCCTAAATTGAAAAAATCAATCTGTGGGTCTTGAAATTTTTTAATATACATTTCAATTTTTAGAGGAAACTTATTAAGGTATTATTTTTAATGGATAAATTCAATTTTTTTAATTTATGAAAATTGATGGAGTATAATGCCCCGGGATACTCAAAAACATACTTTTGCTCAATAAGCCATAACTTCTTCCTCAATTGTCTATTTTCCACAAATTTGTAGTCGTTGGAATCAAGGGAGAGAGTGATAGACAATGGAATTATAAAAAGAAGAATTTTTGGAAGTTTTCATTCTAAAATTATAGGTTTTCCTCATCCCATGGATAGTACCGCAAAAGGTTGGTTGCAATTAATGAGGCAAGCATGGCCAACATCAGTGATTAATTATTTGATACATTCTCCCCTAGATTCTAGGGTTTCTCATTCTTTCTCTCCTCAACTCAAGAAATTTTTGTAAATGTAAAAGGGGGCTTTTTTTTTTTTTTAAATAGACATTTTCCAAGCTCCCCCTCTCTTCATAAGCTTAGTTGTTGTAAATTTGTAGCCTCACAAGCCTTTCTTCCAAGAATTATAATTGTAGCCTATGCCTTTCCCTGTTGTAATGATGCATTGTGCAAGCACTTGAAGTAATTAAAATAATATTTGTGATCAACTATATGCCCTTACATGATTTTTCTACTTCTATTGCCTTTTGTATGTTTGCAGGTGAACTATGTAACCGATGTTTCTTTTGCAATTTTTTGAGGTCATTGTGCTTATCAAGGAATGGAGTATTATATGTAGTTGGGTTTGCAATACAAATTCATTCTTTCCATGTTCATATTTCTTCCTTAGAAATCTAGGATTTTGGCTAGAAAAACCCTTTCCTGGTACATCACCACTTCTAATTTAGGTTTTATTTCTTGTAAATCTCTCTCCCTAATCCCTTGAAATGTTAGCATATGTCTAGTTATCCATTTTTATTTTATTAGGAGTAGTACAACACTTAGTTTAGGAAAAGGAATTTGGCCTTCTCTGGAGGTTCACCTCGAGCCCAAGTCCCACATCTTGAGAGGTGATCCCATGTGTCCCAATCACATCGAATGACCTACTTATAGCTTGGCCATTTGGGGGGTGCATCGATTTAGCAACAACATTTTTTGGCATGCCTGGTGAGACCACTAGAGTCATATCTTTCACAAGTGTGTGTATTTGTGTTCACTTCGTTTCATTAAGTTGTGATCTTAGTGAAATTTCAGCCTTAGGAGGTATACCCAAGCATAATTGGCAACTCCATTGGTTAAAGTACCCCACTCTATGTTATTGTAAACCTTTAATTTCACCCATTTGCATCTAGTTTCCTTCAACATCTTTCCATTTTTCTCTCATTCATGAAGTTATGCAATCATGGCTTCATTTCCACATTTGAGTTCTCACTTGGACTAGAAGCAGCACTTTCCATCTTCAAGTTATTTTAACCCACCTCTAGCTCTATTTTATGATGAAAATAAACAACATGTATATCTCTGTGAGCAGAGCCATGGCCAATTTGATGGCTCACTTAACCATGCATCTTTTCAAGAGCAAGAGTGTGCAAATGATAGAGGCTATCCTATAGATGAATATGTAATGTTGCAACTTAAGATTCAAAGAATGGAGGAATGCATGGTATAATATAGAGCCACAGCTCAAATAAAGGCATTCAAGATTGGCTTCGTCTATGGGTTGGCCCTATGCCAAGTTTTCACAGCTTGTAGTAAAATATTGGTTTCATGATTGAATTACTACCTCAACTTGAAGGTTGGATCGAAGAGATAGAGGCTTATTAGTTCAACGAAAGGAATCCTTGTTAATGGGTAAGTCCTACACCACCACCTCAAAGTCCTATTTCTAATTCCCAGTCAATGTCATTTCAGTCTAAACCTCAAATTTTGAGTTTTTCACCAACTTCCCATGCTGAGAATTCCATTCCTTCATTTCCTATATTTCCATCCCATCATGAATCACTTGTTCCTCACCTTTCCAAAGTTCCTTATTTTTTTCAAAGGCCACCAAGACAAGAATCTTTACATCTTCCGCTATCTTCAATAGTGAGGGAAGTCGTTGAATCCCAACCCACCCCTGCTCTTATCATTCCAAATCTGTTTTGGGAAGAACATGATTATATTGAAGATGAAGAGGATAAAGTTAAGGAGCTTAATAAGGATGAACTTTCAAAAAATATGAAAGAGTGGGCAACAAGATTGGATGTAAAGAAAGTTCCTCTACTAACTCAACCTCCATCCAAGGTTGATATTCAAGAGCATATGGTGGAGACTAAAAAACAAGTACAAGAGGATGATGAGCATCAGTCTATGTGTTCAGAGTGTAGCATAATGCACATTGGCACTATGTTTGTGGATAATTTTGACCCCCCACAAGTTGCAAAGTCGATTGAAGAAGATAATGTGCAAGCCGAAGAAGAAAGACTCTCAAGTGTACAAGGTGATTTTTATGAGTGCAATGATCCAAATTATCAGGCATGTCAAGAACTCATTGTATTTATGGAACATTGTTGTAACTTGCCATTATACTCATCGAATGCTACAACTGACCATAGCAGGATTATTTCCATGATAGACTCAGAAGTTTCAAGTGTAGATTATACCATGCAGGAAGTTTCAAATTCTTCTCCTCCTTCATTCTTTCGAAACTCTGATTTCTTAGATGATTTTGATCTTGCAAATTTTATGTTTGAAGATGAGGAAGGTCATGGAGAATCAGTTTCTAATTCAAGAAACATCATGAGGGAGGTTGAACCCTTTACACAGTCAGAGAATAAAGAAGCAAGTTGGTTGTCAAATTTGGAGAAGAATTTTCATGAAAAAGGACTTATGGAAATACCCATTTCTATTATTCCATTATCCAGCCTTCAATGTAAGTTTCCTAGTTTTATGCAAGGACATACTCAAGGACCACCTATAGTTTCAAGTTATCCTCTTGAATTTGAATTGGAATAATTGGATCTCCTACAACATTTATTAAATGAAGAAAGAGAAGAGCATGCAAGAGAAACTAAGTCAAATTTGGAGGCTTTGGGTGAAGATGACATTACTGAGAGTTTATTGCTCTCAATGGTGGAGTCATATTTTTTTGATGAACAAGTAATGGTGGAAGAAAACCAATGAGGTTTTTCTCCCCTTAATTTTCCTTAAAAAAAATGGTGAAAGAATTTGATCTTGTAGGTTTCATGTGGGATGAGGAGGTTAAAGATGCAGAACAACTTTGTCTTCAAATGAAATTGGAACTCCTATATGAGCAATAATCTTCAAACACTTGCAGAGATTTTCAAGTGATTCCATTAGATCCTGTAAGTGGTCCAAAGAAATTGCATGTCATGGAGGAACTTCTTGTTATCAAAGAAGGAAAAAGAAATGGAGAGGACATCAATTCAATACCATTCATTCATATGGGAGGGGAATTATTTATAAATGGGGAACATGAGGAAAATCATATCATAGAAAATCACCTTCTTCAAGGATGCCTTCAGGTGGAGTTTCTTGTTCAGGTCAAATCTCATAGTAACAACCATATTAAAAGGGTTAGACCATATCCCATAAGGAATTTAGCCTCTTTGAAGACAAATGAAAATTCACAACCAGACACATTTACTTCATAATGTAAGGATGAGTTTCACAGTCCCAAGGATCAATTGCAATGCCTCTACAAAAAAATGCAGAGCAACTACAAGAGGCGTACTTTCTCTTTCCAATTGATGCCTTGGTGAACCAAGTGGAGAATTGGGCTTGTTTCAAATTTTCACTCTCATTCTTAGCCATGTCCATCACCAAATCATCCGCATAGCTTCCCGTTATGAGGAAAGGGAGCTATTTTACACAACCAGTTGTGGGGTTCATTTATCTCACATGTGCTTCCAGTTAGTGTAGAGTAGGGATAGGTTTGTTTTCAGTGGAATAAGTGCTTAGTACACTCTACATTATTCATTTGAAGCATGTATGTTTTTCAATTTTGTGTGTGTTGTGTTTTGTATTTGTTTCCCTTACACAACGTTTTAGAAGTGGAATTTTTAGAAGAAGAATGGAAATCCAGATTTAATAGAGTTCCATGATTTGTCAAATGTTTACTCAAATTTGTGCAGTGTGTTGTGCATTCCACATAGTCATGGGTTCCAATTTCATTTTTCATAATATCAAATTCTGGGACAAGGTCAAACGGTCTACTTCAGATTCAGGATCAGTTTTGGTACCAACAATGACTCCATGCCAATGGATACTGAAGGCTATTGAAATCATGCTTAATAGGGAAGCATCCCTGAGAGGTTGCCAAAAATTTTATCCATTTTTGTCTGTCTGGGCAAAAATGGACAATGGTGGTGAACTTTATGATATTGACCCTGATAATGGATTTGATGTACTTTTCAGTTTCAAGTAAAAAGTGAGGTTATGTGCATAACCTTCCCACTCAAAATTGTTTTTAGATTTCACGTGCACCACTTATGACAGTTGAAGAAGCATTTTCTAAGAAAAATAACTATAATCCGTCATGGGATTATACAACAAAATGTAACTACATAAACATTCTGTTAGCAAGTGTTCCTTTATGTGATAGACTCAAGGTTATGGTTAAGCACTCTCAAAAGAAACCCTCCATTAGAGATTAGGCGCTGGTACTTTTACCATGTAAAAAGTGGTAGCTCGCAAATGGATGTAGAATTACAAGATCAAAAGGAGAGCTAAGTTAAAGAATAGCTCGATGCAATGAGCTAGGACCTGATCTTAGAACATTGAATGGGTTGTGTGTTTATCACATCAGAGGCTCCGAGTTAGGATGATGTCAAGCAAGTCAACATGGGAAGTCGAAATCAAACTCCACAAGCTTGTAAAAATGTTGTAGAGTGGGGCCAAATTTTAGAAAAAACTCGAGTGAGCTCACAGCGTGGAGGTGGCTTGGTGGTCATGGGTGAGCTCAATCTCGAGCTCAATGTCGATTCACTTAGGAACAATGGAATGATTTTTCAAGGTAGAAACATGATGGCTCAGCATTAGGCATGTCAAAATCATTTATGTCACGGAAAAAACACATGGTCTTATGAGATTCACAGGTAACATGCATTCATGGTGATAGCTTGGCACCAAGTAAGTCGAACTCAATGTAGACGCTAAGACATGACTAAATACAAAGGAATTGAAGCACAAGATTGAGAAATGTTTACAAGATCAAGAATGTGTTCATAGTGCAACAAAGAAATTATGGTCAAGAAATTGGGCCACGGTACAACAATTGGATCGACATATACAAACCAGAAGCCAAGTAGGTGGGTGAAAGGTTGGGTCAATGATAAGAGTTCATATGTCATGATTAGCATGTAAGGGGAGGTGTATGGACTTTTTGATTTTGTGATCTTAGGAAGGCAGAGCCGGGATACTCCCAAATGAATTTGGTATTGAAGGATCTAGCAGAGATAATGGCTCAATAACTTAAATCAGAGGTCGAGTGAGTTCAGATCGTAGCTCACCATGCTGATGGAAGGTAGCTCCAATGAAGATGATTGATGGGGAAATCTTGATCTTGTATGCAACTCTCCTCACAGCACAGTTGAGCTTGAATCGAACCACTAAAATTGGATAGGGACCGATATTTAACGAAAATTATTTAGTCATGGTATACTTCCCCATAAATCTACACAATGCCTCCATTTTCTTTAACAAGTTTCATATATACTTGGCTCGTGTGAATGACGTGATAGAAGAATAGCTCATAGAGTGAGCTAGCAGGCATGGACGGATAGAGTATGCATTACTTGGAAGAAATGACTTGGAGCTCAGGCATTATAGATGATCTCAGATCATGCCGAAGCATTTAAAGTGAAGGGAATAGACATCAAAGATTGCACAGAGTGAGATCAACACCGTTGAGTTGAGCAAAGAAGTATGGAATGAGTCGTTGTTTAAGAACGAGCTCACATGTATCCAGGAAGGGAACTTTAAATTTCAGGAAAATCCTACGTCAGAGTTCGGAGACTCTCGAATGAATTGGTGAAGATAGGAGGAAGAATTCTGAATCTTGAACTCTGATTGACTTTTCGCAATTCGTAAGTTTCCCGAGTTCAGTTTTTCAGCAGTCATTGGTTCAGTATCATGCAATCGTTTGGACAGTGTCGCGTGGAGGAAAACCGCTCACGTCGAGAGTAGCGACTCGGAGACTCTCGACATGAATATGGGGAAGATTCGCAGGAAGAATTCTAAATCTTGAACTCTGCCTTGACTTTTCGCAATTCGTAAGTTTCCCGACTTCAGTTAATGCAAAATCAGTAGAAACATTGGTTCAGTATCCATCCAATGTTTGGACAAGTGTCGCGATGTGAGTAAGAGCGCTCATTGTTTTAGCAAGTTCGAGATAAGTGAAGGTGCAAAGCCCGAACAATAAGACATGGATACATGGCGATTCGCCCGACAAATATGGGGTGATTCGCAAATACTGTAAATGGCTAGCCCATTACAAAAGGACCTTTAATGCAAAATATAGGGTCCCGAAACATTTTTAAAATACATTTTAGTTAATGAATGCAAAGCACCTGGCGAGCCATTTTTCAGACCATGCTACACTAAAGCCCCAATTGCAAAAAATTAACATGTGGGTCCCGAAAATTTGGAAAATACATTTTAGTTTTTGGAAGAAAATTATTAAGGTGATTATTTTTAATGGATAAATTCAAATTTGTGAGTTTATGAAAATTGGTGGAGTACAATGCCCTGGGGTACCCAAAAAGTGACGTTTTCTCAATAAGCCATAACTTCTTTCTTGATTGTTTGTTTTCCACAAAATTACAGTTGTTGGAACTGGGAGAAAGAGAGATATGCCATGGAGCTATCAGAATATGGATTTTTGGAGGTTTTTCTTTCCAAAATTGCAGGTTTCCCTCGCTCTTTGAGTGGTGCCTCGAAAGGTAGAGATGCAATAAATGAGAAAAACATGGCCAGCAACCGTGATTAGTTATTTCCTACATTCTAGCCTAGATTCTAGGGTTTCTCCTTCTTTCTCTCACCGCTCAGCAAGTTTTCTATAAATTTAAAAGGGGTGCTTATTCTAGAGGGAGACACTTTAAAAGCTTCCCCTCTCTTCACAAGCTGAGATGTTGTGAATTTGTAGGCTCTCAAACCTTTCTTCTTAAATTGTAATGACATCCTATGCCTTTTTCATAATGTAATGATGCACTATGCAAGTGCTTGAAGTAATGGAAATTATGTTTTGTGATCATTTATATGTCCTTTCATGATTTTTCTACTTCTATTTACCTCTCTCATGTTTGTAGGTGAACTATGCAACCAGGGTTTCTTTTGCATGTTTTGAAGGTCATTTTTCTTATCAAAGAGTGAAGTATTGTATGTAAATTGGGTTTGTAATGCATGTTCATTCTTCCTCATGATCATCTCTCTTCATTTGCAGGCCAAAATTTTGTCTAGCAAAACCGTTTCTTGGTGCATCACCACTTCTAATTTAGGTTTTGTTTATTGCAAATCTCTCTCCCTAATCCCCGTGAAATGTTAGTATAGGTCTAGGTAGTTTTGTTATTGCATTAGGAGTAGTGTAGTGTTTAGTTTAACAAGAGGAAGTCGGTCATCTTTGGAGATTCACCTCAAGCTCGCAAGTCCCACAACTTGAGAGGTGATCCCATGTTACCCAATCACAAAAAATGTCTCATCTGTGCTCATGCCATTCAGGGGGTGCATTGATTTGAGATATATCCATAAATCCATATATCCATAAATATCAATTGTCCATGTATAAAATCAATGTGTCTCAATGAAAATCATATTCAAAATGGCATCATAGTAATGGGTCAAAAATTTTCCTTCATCACGAGGCATGATACAAAACAGTACATATACATCGTTAGAAAAGGATGCCTTCATATCAAGGTGATACACAAAAATATACATCTGGTACATCAATAAGAGAGTCAACCACGACTCTCACCTCTCTGGAAATGCCTGGACTAGGCTGCTAGGTGGGGGCATATGTTGAGATGGATGCCTAGAAGGTGTTGCACCATGTTGTGTTGGTCGATGTTGCTCTAAGGCCTGATGTGCTGAAGGACCCTGTAATGATCGCGTTGATCATGATGGCCCTTGTGATCTAGATCGTGACATTCTACCGAATATTTGACTATAATCAGGAGCTCTCTTCTCGGCTGAGTGGACCACACGATACTGCATCTAGTAATAGGTGGCCTCACCTTCCAAGGAGGAACTCTTTCCAATCAAAATTTGTATTCCTAAAGAGATATCTTCCTGCTGAAGTGTATCAAGCTCCACTCTTGTACTATCTATCTCTACTTGTAGTTGGGCTCTGTCTGATAAAGCCTAGTCTCTCTTATTTTGTAATTGGTCCCTATTTTTGGCCACTTGATCCCACTCTATCATGAGATGATACCTCTTTCTCCCTAGCTGATTTCACTCTGTAGTAATTTGATCCCTTTATGAGGCAATCTGGTCTCTCTCTGTTATCGCCTGAAGTTATAGGCCTATAACATAGTATAACTGTTGTTGCAAGGCAACCACCTACCCATCACCCCATATATATTCTACAATCTTCTCTCCACCTCTTCCATCTCCTCCACCTATTGGTAGACTATGTGGTGAACTCACATGTGGGGGTGATGGAGGTGCATGTAATAGTTCTTGTAATGAAACCTAAAGTGGCATCTGTGGTACCTATACTTGTGGTTGAACCACTGCCTAATGTTGCACTAGTACCTGCTATTGAACTAAGACCTATTGTACATGTGGCCATGGCTGTGGCCCTATATGTAGACCTAACTGGGGATTTTCCTAGGCCTGTACCCTAGGATTTGGAACCTATAACCGTTGCGTTGTTGCATCTAGTATTTCCTATGGTATCATCAATCACCATGGTAGCACTGTAACACACTATCCCTGATAATCCTAAGTAGTCCTGGGATCTATAATTTTTGCTCACTGCACCCAAGGCTATGGGACCATTGGTGGAAAACTCGTGTGAGCTTGTATGAGCCTTATCTGTTACCCCATATGAAAGGTCTCTCTCAACCTACATGCATACCACATCTCTTCATCGGGAATCCTCTGAATGAGACGAAACTGTCGTTGGACCATGTTCACTTTATACCACTCAAGGATATAGCTCCTACTACCAATAATAAAATGATCAACTATAGTGGTGCTCAACTCAACTGCATCATCCAACCAATGATATATCCTATATGGCTTCCATGTAATCATACGAGGTTGTAGCTCATCTGGAGCTTGCATGTAATAGGGTGTATTTCTCGTGTGACTACGAATATCATCTCCATCTGGAACCCAACCCATGATAGAAGAATCATAAACAAATCAAGCTGACAATGCTCCTGTGGGGCGTCTGAAGACGATATGATCACAAACCCATATCTATACTAATGTTGTAGGACCCACAATCTTCTAACTGAAGTTAGTTATCAAATGAAGATCTGTATATAAGTGAGCTAGTATACACTACCCCCAATAGTAAACCTCTCCTTGGATAAGGTCGTCTATTATTCTAAAGAGGCCTAAAGAAATTGAGCACCAATTTTTTTAGGAAGCAATATGTCACTGAAAAAGAGCTATAAGAAATATGGGAGCTCATCCCAGTCGATGATATGACATACACCCGGGTAACGTCAATGGACATACCCTGATGAGATATGCCTACCACTCCAAACATCTTAGCTACACTTTGCCAAATACGGTCCTAGCGTCCATCATAAGTAATCAATTGAACCTGGATAGGAACTTATAGAATCCATAACAAATCCTCCAAAGTGATACTCATCTCCTTGATCAAAAGGTGTAATACTGATTCTCACCTTACCATCTCTCAGCTAAGGTTGTGAGCACATTGTGATCTAATGTAATATGTGTCATGTGGGCCATGTGTGATAAACTGGTCACCTCCAGTATAATCTCTAGAAAAATATAGCAGCATCATCTAAATGTCTCCTTATAGGCCCGAAGTTGTCCATGTTGCTATTGCGGTGGCCAATGGAGGTAGCCTAATATACAAAATCAGACACAACATGTGTTAAATATCACTTTTTTCTATTTCTTTCATCTTATTTATCTATTGTATCATCTATGTTTCTTAATGAACTTCCTAAATCCCCTAAGATCACTCCAAAGTAACATTTTTACACCAGCGCACCCCTCACAGCACCAACACCCTCCTAATGCTAGTGCCCCCTTCTTTACATAAGCTCCCACATTTTCATGCAGGTGCACCAACTGTCCCTACCCAGCCCAGTTCAATGTAAGTGTGCCCCCGACGATGCTGGTGCACACATTTTCACACCTTTACTTGTGTGCCCAAGGCCTTCTAGCTCTTTCATGATGACAAACTAATTTTTATGCATGTGCAGCCATGCCGATCTAATTTCATGCCAACGCACCCCTGAAAATGACGACGTGCCCCAAGGGCCGCATTGGCAAGTTCACTCGGGTTTGTTAACCTAATAAATGTGTTTTAAATGCTAAAAAAATCACTATAAAGGACAAAGGTGAAAACTTTATCTTTATGTATCTTTGTTATATCCACTAGAAGTCTCAGGTAGTCTCAAACACAATCTGTATGGGGTTTCCAGTTCTTTACCCTCGTCATTTCCTCTCGTGGGTCAGAGAAAAATCCATAGTAAAAGGATAAGTGTATGTGGTAAAGGAACTCACCGGGATGGTTTTTTACCCCCTGTCATGTGGTTTACATACCCATTTTGACCCCCTACATTTTGACTCTCATCCGCAAATCACTTTGGAGCCATCAAAATTATTTTTAATTCTTCTAAGACTTGCTACGATGATTATTATTTATAAATAATTATTTTTCACATTTTTCTTTGCGCTAAGGCATGTTCTTCGCTTTCCGGAAAACCCTTTCTCCTACTTGGGGGCATATTTTTTCCTTCTAGCATCTTTCAGTGATTTTCCATGACTTCGTTATTTCTTCTATATTATTTTATTCTATAAAATTCAAAAAAATAAAAAAACCCAAAAAATATCAAAAAATTTGCAAAAATTTAAAAAGTTTCAAAATTTGGTAAATAACATGCACGCAGCTAAAGCTTGTATCAAATACATTGTTCTCGAACATAAATTTTTTTTTACAAAAGCATATTTCTTAGGTTCTTTCTATTTCTTTTCTCAAATGACTTGTCGATCATTGTGATTTACCTCCATTAACAAAGTTGGCATGCTTACTATGTCGGTACTCTCATGCAACATTAAGTTGTCAGAGACTGTGTCATAGTGCATGAATTGTTTCCATGTGAATACTTTTCCTACATATGTCCTTTGTTATTCCCCTCACATTTATCCTTTCTTGGGGCGCCATCTTAAACCATTGTCATTAAAACATGAACATTCGGGAACTAAATCTTGATAACAAAATCATTGGTGCACTTGTCTTGAACGTTGTTTGTTTATGTGTGATTGTACTTGTTTCTGTGTTAGGTTAACTTGTTTAATTTCTCGTATTTCATTGAATTATGTATGTTGCATGGAGTTTATGCAATTTTAACAATGAACAAATGTTAGTAATATAACTTTTCATGTTATTTTACACTTTTTTTTAATTTTAATAAGGGTGGATGATGTAGATCATAGGGGTAACATGATGAAACAAAATTTCTTATTGAAGATTAGATGCAAAATCCATTCCTATATTCTCTACTATCATATCTTATCACTATTAATTTTTCTTTGAACCCACCTAGGGCAATTAAAAATCATGTTTATTCCTATCCTATTTCATTTATCCATTTCGATCATATTTTCAATCGTCTATTGAATTCTTGTATCACCCCATTGACACTAGAGGGGTAATCCTTTATTCTAGTAATTTTTCTTCAAAATTTTACTTGCTAATGTTTGTCTACTATGTTTGGAGCGACGTCACTTACTTCACCTCAAATAGGGGCAAAAGTAAACACCTAAATTATGCTTTTGCAATCTCATTGCTAAAAGTACACTAATCGCTCACATTCCCACCATTTTTGTTATAATTGGTGATTTATGCTAATTAACTAATGTTTCTTATCATGTTGGTTAATTACTAACGCTTTGTTGATTACCTATTATCTTTCGTATTCAGGATGTCAATTTACAACACGTCATTAGTCAAAATCCAATTCCAAATAGACAATTAGGGATTATTAGCTAATTAAGTCTATTTTACCCTTGTTTTGGTTAATAAATGCGATTATTGGCTCAAAAACCTCTTCCAACTATTAAAAATCACCCCACTTCCCTGCAAAACATCACATATGGCTTCAAAAGCTTATCCTAGCCTCCAAGTTGACCCTAAGTTGTTGATTAAGACTCCTCACATCCTAATCACTTGTTAATTCACTAATCATGATTAGCAAGCCTTAATTAGGATTAACAAACCTTAATCTACTTTGTGTTTTTAGTCCCACATGCACCAAGATGCAAGTTTTCCCCAAATGGAAAACTATAAAAAGGACTAACCACATACCATAAAACTTTACACCATGCTTTTATTTTCATATCATATAAGAAATATGATTATGAGCTTTACTTCCTTCTAGGATTAGCTTGCTCAATCTTTTCCTCCAATTTTCATATTGGTTAGTAGAGGGATATCCATTATGGCCTTGTAGCCATTGTTGGAGAGACCCTCTCACCATTTGTGAAGTAGAAGCAAAACATAATTTTATTGCTTCTAAATCTATTTAGGTCTATCTTAGTTAAGCAATTCATACTAAGTAGGGCATGTTTTAACTAAGATTGATTGATATACCATGTTAGTCCTTTCAAAAATGATATTAAGATTTAATCATTTGATGTTACTATTGTTGAATTATTAGCTTTGTTAATAGACTATGTGGTGTTAGTCTAGCTATTCAGCCTTGCTAGAGACTTTTAGTAGTTATCACATTTCTTAGCACATGTATTTATCCACACCATTTGAAGTGTTGTTGTACTTTGTGGGAAATAGTTAAAGGTTAGAGGATGATGCATGACCATTCTCCCTACACTTATTCCATTTCTTTTGTGTGAGATTGCCTGGAAAATTAGTGCATTGACATCATCTACATGATCATGTTTTACACCATTTTGTCATCAAATATCAGGTGCACATGTTCCTCTTTGACATTCTCAGGCATTTGTACATAATTTCCTAACACACTTTGTTTACATATCTTGATGATATACATGTGTATGTAACCACTTGATCGGATTCTCTTTTGCAGGTCCATCTATATGGGAAGCAGTAGTAAACATGAATAATGACAACATCGCACACACCAGCAACGACATCGATATCGACAACAGGTATTTTGGAACATCTACAGGTGTGTTTCTATCCTAGGTTCATTTTCATCACTTTTTGCACTTTTTCCTCCTTAGCATCCACTCTTCACATTTTTCTATCACTCCATGATTTGTCTTTCCCCACATAATTATTTCATCATCGGTCTACAAGGTTATCAGGTAAGCATCACTATTTACATTATGTTACCAGGATTTCCGCTCACCAACATAAAGTGGGAGAAAATGTAGACAAAAAATCACGCACTTTGGGTAATTATTTAGTCCTCATTACATATTACCATTAATATGATTTCAAAGTAATAAAAGTAATAATTAACCCATGTCTTTGGCCACCTTGTTTTGATTTTTGTTTCTCCTTACAGTCTTGCACATTTACTTGATTATTCTACATTATCATACTCCATATTTTATCATCCATGACACTAGTGCCCAGCTAGGACGCTAGCGCCAAGAGCTCTCCTCCCCTCTCGGCGCCAATGTTCCCTTTGTATTTTACTGACCTTTTTTGGGTCCTTTTAGCCATTTGAGAATCTTATCTTCTTGGTATTTGGCCTTTTTAGGGTTAATTATGAAATTAAAGCAAGTCAATCATAGAAATATAAATTTATGTGATCATAATAAAGGACCAAGGACTAAGTGTTATCCAATTTTGCAAAGACAAAAAATTTTGAAAACAGGGTCCTACTGTGCTTTGGGACTGAGAAAGGTCTTCACGGGAGAAATTTGGGCATATAGGAAAGATTTTATACTTTAGGGACATTTGAAGGTATTCCAGTCTATTTTAGAATCATTTTAGGTTGTTTCTCCTTTCTTAGGTTTTGGAAGTTCAGGTTGTGCCCGAAACAAAACATTGCTTTCGGTGGGAAAACTTTCGTTCATCATAGAAGAGGTATTATTATGTTCACATTATC
Source organism: Taxus chinensis (assembly GCA_019776745.2). NCBI lineage: Eukaryota > Viridiplantae > Streptophyta > Pinopsida > Cupressales > Taxaceae > Taxus > Taxus chinensis. Next base: position 831,429,236 of record CM034149.1, on the reverse strand, counting down.
AAATTCAAATGTTGAAGACACCATAGTTCTAGCTAAAATAGCTCATTGGGCTAATACGAGTGAATGAGCCCGAGGCCCTATATCTCGGGAAAATTAATGTTTTTGCTAATGCATTTGAGGGTTGTATTATTAATGATCTTGGTGATGGAGTTCAAAAGGAAATCGACAAATTCGGAGTTCATGGGGTGACTCGATGTATTCAGTTCAGAAGAAGATGGCTCGAAATGATCAATCCCAATCACATGGGAGATGGCCTGAGTTGGAAGAGCACAACTTGATGTTGGGCTAAACATTTAATGAAGTGGCCCGTTGATCCACGCACACGATCACGCATCAAAGGATGATGGTGACTCCCAAATCGAGCTAGGAAACTTTTGATTAGGCATCGCGATCGTGCATTTTGAACACATCTGGTGGAGAGTGTATCAGATTTTTCCTAACTCGGGATCAATATTTTAAGAAAACATGAAACGTAAGAGACTCGTTGTAATATAATAGACTGAGCTCGAGTTCAAAGGGTAAATGTAAAGCTTACTTCACATTTTATGGGGAATCTATGGGAGTTTGGGAAGGCCTAAGTCCTAAGTATCTTGGACTCTGGCGATACGGAGAACGAGATCAATAAGGAAGTAGCTCAGGTTACTACCATCACAAGGATAAGTGGTTACAGGTGAGCTAGAACTCAATGAAAAAGATCTAGTCACTTAAAACAACTCAGAACACCGAGTCAAGGCTCAACATGGCAGAAACATGAATATGGCTTTGGAAAATTCAATGAAATGGAAACATCATCCAAACGATATCGGTCAAGTTTAAGCAATAACTCGACATAAAACATCAAACGGCTCAAGGATGGGGTTTACAGAATGGGGAGTGTCAACTCGTGGCTCTGGTGAGTCATCTAAGGGAAAATCTCGATGATCTCTCATCATGAGAAGATATATGTGTGAATGGTTTAAGTCGAGCTCATTCTAGTGAGCTCGTAGCTGAATATGTTGATGAGAGAAGATCACATGACTATAAAATCAACTCGGAATACCAAGTTGGGATTGTGAACTCGTCAAGCCATAAGAAGGTAATGTGTATGAAAGGAGAAATGAATCCGCATGGACGAGTTAAGATTCAAGGAAGATCGTTGTTTTAATGAAGTCAAGGCAATTCATTTGGTGGGGCTACGAGTCATAGAGTGGCAACACCAGAAGAGCTTGGAAGTGGAAAAAATATCGATTAGATAGAGGGACCAATGTTGGGGTAGGTATGCAGAGGGCTTGGAATTTCAAGCTAAAACCAATGGTGAGCTCATGAGTAATTATCCTAACATGGTTTATGTAGTGGTGTTCTAAGAGAAGTTTAGGCGTATCACATAAAGCATTCAATGCGAGGTTTGAGTTGGAAGTAAATGCAAAGATGATATCAAGATCGAGTGGATCACCTAGACATATTGTGAGTGGACGGATAACACGAAACAAACTGAAAGATATGGAGGTTAGCTCAATATATGCCCTTTCCTTAGACAAAGGAAAATCAAGATCGATATCCCGAACTTGTAGAAATGTTGCAGATAACGCGAATATAGAATAGAAGGTGACATCGAGTGGATGAGGAATACAAGGAGTCAACCCAAGCGAGTTGCTCATTGAGAATTTGTTGACAGGAACTAAGGGGCTCGCTCAATGTTGCAACGCTGAGGCGAGCTCATTAAGGTAAAATATAGCTCGTTGCGATGGAGGTTTTTAGAGGAGCTCGTGAGTTCGGTAAACATATGTATCATTCAGTAGAAGCACAAAGCGAGTAAATTTTTGAGTGAGAGTTGAGTTGGCTTGCAAAAATAATGAGTTGTTTCAACAGATCGTTGAAGATCCCGAATCAGTGATGAGCAAGCGAGATTTTCAGGCTGAGTGCGTGGACGGTGTGGCCTAAACTCATTTCAAAAGACAAGTATTAAGCATGCAGCACAATTGTATTGGTTAAGGTCCGAGTCGGGGAATGATAGCATTAAGCTCGGCTTGATGGAGCTACATAGTGCTACTGATCAGTGGAACGTTGTTGGGTCATGTGTCAGGGAGAAATGTTCGAGTCCCTCGACCGAGCTAGTAGCTAGGCTCACCGATCTCAAGCTCGCGTTGTAAGAGAGTTGGGAAACTTTGGGGGATAAGTTCAAAGGGATGCCATAATGCAAGGAGTTTGATGGCGAGACGCAGTGGGAGTTCCACATTCATGGAATCAAGGAGATTTGGAGAAAAACGACCAAATTGTTACGTGGAAAACCATAAACCGGGTTTCGTGGCTCATCGGGCCCGCTGTGGCAATGTGTCAAGAAATAGGGTGATGTAATGGGACTTTCCCAATGGGGAGGACCCGGTCAACATGTTACATAACGAGGTGATTCTCAAGCCACTCAACAAATATGACGGCGAGTTGATGGATTTCAAACCATAATTCAAGTTAAACGTGGAGCTCAGGAAGCAGTTGGCGGTTGGGTCAGTGAGGTTAAATTTTATTTAATACAAAACAATATGCCCGACGGTTGGGTGGCAGCATCAACATGTCAAGTATCAAGTCGATGGACGAGTCAATGTTGAAGATGGTAGTTAAGTAGTCGACTAACGAGCAGGGTGTAAAAATGTTCAAAAGGAGATCAATGGAGGTTATACAAGGAACACTTAAAGGAACTTTGAACATTGTACGTGGTAGTATTCCTATTTCACATGGTAGAGTAAAATTAGGAAAGATTGATGCGATGGACGAGGATATCCGGTCAAAGAAGGTTAGCATTACCAGCATTGAACGAAGATATTGCAACGTGGAACTCACTTAATGTGGGGTGGTCACGTTACCAGGAGTCATAGAGTTGATGGGGAATAATTTATCGGTGGCGAGTTGTGAAGGTGTAGGAAAAGGTTGGAGTATGAAGTGGTAAGTTTGAACCCACCATGCGTTGCAAGTAGGAACTTGCCAACTAGCTCGCTGAGTTGCCCAGTGAGCTGGTTAGCTAAGTCAACACTAACCCCCCTTTAGAGCACCAAATTAACTTTGGGTAGGCCCAAGAACAAACAATATTTTATTTTTATCAAAAAAAATTATTAATATATTTTATTAAAAATTATTATTTTTAATTAATGGGGTATAAGTTCATTTTTTTAATTTATTGAGCATGATGGACAAGTGCAATCAATGATGTATGAATTCTCCTTTCTTCTCTCAAAGATTTGTTCTATAAATGTAAGTTGGAAGCTCATTCCAAGGGGTTACACACATTGGTTGTGTAACATCCCCATTTTAAGACACTAGAACAATGGAATTTAATTTTTTTATATGCAACGTTCTCTGTATTGAATTATACAATTCAAACACACGTTCAAGTTTTAATAATTGTTCTCTGTCCAATTAATGCATTTTGGATCACACAATTTCTTTTTAAAACCAATGTTCCCTGTTCGCATATTTTGCAATATGGAACACACATTCAGTGTCATTCAATCATATAACAGATACCATATGTTGTTGTAAATGACTTGAAGAACTACTGATCTCCCATTTTATGGCTCGGAGTTTCAGCGATCTCTCATTTCATGACTCGGCAACTTACCGATCCTTCATGTTAATCCATGCAATGTATAATAAATATACCAGGTTCTTTTACCGTTTCCGGTTATTGAAGTGATCCATTTAAGAAGCCTATATGAATATCTGTTACTGATATTCATCTGACATCCTGCATCTTAAACTAGGTGATTAGGACAACACAACCAGCACTTGCGATACTTTGGCCAAAGATTTTCACATGCTTTGCATGATCATATTCCTAGATGTGATACACATCATTGGAATACGTCCTTCACCTCACTTCATCTGTTATCTAGAATGGTCTTTCCTGGTCTCTGCCAGTCCTCCCGTTTAAGGTCAAGCTCTAACCCCAACTATCAATATGAACAAGTATAGGAAGTTACTCATGGTAACTAAAGGTACGCAGACATACGGTGTCGTCCCTAGACAACTCCGTGTGTCTTGTTACCTTAAGTCCTTCGGAGACACTCCGTTTACGTGATCACATTCCTATCCCCATCTAAGAACTTAGTATCCAACTTATGTAAACTTGATAATTTGATGCGGGAGGGCATTGTACTATGTTAGCTATAACATTGTGTCATCATGAAGGCCCCGCCTTCATGAAGACACCATATTGTAGTTGGTGTATGCCAATGTCCTACGAAATCCTCTCATCAATAGTACATATCCAGCTCAAGTGTAATTTGATTATAATCTTAATATTTAAGATCAACTTTCAGCAGCCATGCTGATCCTTTAACCACATTCTCGTTATAGTTGTATGTAGCTAAGAGAGACTTAATTTGTCTTCTAGCTTAATATACATCTCCTCCTTCATACCGAAGGGTTGCATATTCTCTTCTTGGTCCCTTTCTTTAATCTTCGGACTAATCAGTCCATTACAGATATCGTAATAAGTTTACCCTATTAAACTTAACCAAGTTTTTCCACAACTGTAAACAAATTCAGAATTCCATCTTATTAGACATCATTTAAACGAGGTCTAATTCTAAATGAATTTATTCATTTATTCTCCTTAACCTTACTTTAGTTAAGGTCTATTAACAATAGATATGTTTTCCCATATCTATATTTTCTGAATTTAAACATTCGAGGCTATTAACGGAGTCCGAATACAAAGTTCGGCTACTCCTAAATTAATTGGTATTCCTTAGATTTCAAGCTAATCCCAAATACCTTTCAATTAAGAGATCATGTTTTCCTAAATCCTTTTTAATGTCAATTTAAAATTCATCTTAACCCAAGTATGAACTAATTGCACATTCCAACGTAAAATTTGCATTCAGGTAAAGAATAGATGTTATTTCCTTTTAAATCCATCCATTAACATTTGAATAATTCCAAATCAAGGAATAATATTATATTCTCAATATTATTCAACAATATCAATTGATACATCCATTAAAATATCACACTTTTCCTTGTATTCATCCATAAGATTTACGATCTATACAATTTCTAGTCCAAACAACTGGACTTCATTTATATCAAACAACATTTCAACACATAAGGGAAGAAGAATGTAACTTCTTCTTTTCCCATTTCCTCGTAGAGGAATAATAACTATCAAATACGATCCATCCTTAGCTACTTAGAAGAAGCATCAGAAAACAACCATGTCTTCATTTTACTCAAAGGACTATCTGCAAAATTTACATGCACGGGTCAGTTCATTGAACTGAGCATATTAAGCACTTACCATTAAATTGAGGTTCTCTTAATTAACTGTCTCAATAAAAGAACCCTGCTTTTATGAAACGTTAAAATGAACATCATCCTAGAATTAAGTACCGATAAGGATGAATAGCATAACAACCCGATTATCTAATTACCATCCCAATCAGACAAGGATTACTGTCCTCTTTCCCAAATAATTATTTCAAGAAGTAATTTCCTTCAAACAGTTCCAGATTACAAACATCTCTAAGAACTAAAAACACAATTATACAAACTTCTGTTCTAACATAAATGCTATCAATTCCATTCCCTTACATTAGTTAGAGAAAAGATTCACAGTAAGATTTTAAATAAGACTTCCAGCAGAACCATTTTCCTTTCCTTTCATACTACTTGTCTAATTCCCATCCATCAAATGCTGAAGAGAAAAGTAGTCATTCACCATGAACTCGTTGGTGACAATCTTCAAAATTCAACAACAGGATAATACTTCTTTCAATTCAGAAGAAAGTAAACATCAACTAAATGCAAATGCTTACGCCTTAGACAGTACAAAATTCATTTCATAACAAGTATAGAATTTCAGTTGTGTAAGAAAGAATTGATCATTACTCCTAATTACTTATCCTACACTTTCTTTCCTTTCATCATAACTGAACTAAATAATTCAATCCGGATGTAATATCAATCAATGATAACAGCCCATAGAGAAGTAGACAAATTCAATAACCAATTAAAGGAGGATCATATTACCTCTTCTTATTGTCTACCCAAATATCCACTATTTAGAACAGTCATAATCCAAGAGTATAACTCAATCTAAAATATATATATCAGTATTCAAAAATACTAATTGCCTTTCTCAAAAAGTTGGCCAGAGTTCATTGAACGGGTTCGTAAGCATTAGTATCAAAGGTACCTCCAAATACAATCATTCCTTTGAAATATTTCACTCAACGGACATTCTCGTCCAGAATATCGAATAAAAGTGTACAGCAACAACAAATCATGATTTCATTTAAATGATAAGAGAATTCACTTTCCAAACAGTAAGTAAAAAATCCACTCATATTTCGTTTTAATGAAAACAATGAAGAATTTACAATCTGTAAATTATATATATAAATATATATATTGAGTTCAACAAGACGCAACGTATAGTTTGCATGTTCTACCCAGTTCATTATATAGACTGGCTATCCTATTCCCATTCAGATCAAAACTTCCTTTCAAACAGGCATATATGATTACCAATAACAAGTAGGTAGAACATCATATCCAAATAGAGCAAACAATGTAGAGATGCTACTATGCTCTTACTGTTACTAGAAGGATTCATACCTCATACACTGTATTATAACCAGAGGAATATTTATACAACAGTGTTGTCAAATATTTTTACGTCTTTCCATATCCATTAACGTAGACAAATCATAGATAACAATTTGCACATTGCTGTTACCTACAGCAAGTTCAACCCGTAATGCACGGTGAAGCCCTATTGCCATTATTTCCAGAATTCAAAACAGGAGAAAGAGAAAAATTTGTTCCATAATTATTTCAGTAAGAAAAACACTCATTTTCTTCAAAACGCAACAAGAATACCCAAGTCGAGTTCATTTTATAATGACAACTCAAACCAGAGGTCATACGAATCATTTTATCCTTCCATATTTACAAAAAAAAGCACAGAACTCAGAAAATAATACACGCATAGCTAATACATTCAACAACTCAAACCCATATTAGGTAATAGAATGAATGTCCAACACTGTCAAAACAAACTTACACAGCATGAACAAATTCATTCGATTTACCCATTTGCAAAGAAATACCCAATTCGAATTCTTTCTCAACAGACATTTCAACCCGAAAATCAAATTAACTATCAACCATTCCATTTTTCAAAAAAAATCCCAATCATAAGAGCAGAGTTGTTTTAATGAGACGCTTAAACAAGAGCAAAACGATTTAAGGAGAAGGGCTCAACATGCCTGTTAATTTTTCTTGTGGCTCGAAGAAAACCGCGCCCACAGGAGCTATTCTTCTCCACGACGATAACAGTAAAGATTTCCAAACAATCCACTAACTTCCTCAGGCTCAAAAATAGCCGTGGCTACTCCAACAATAGCAAAAAAAACCAAAAATAATAGCAAGTTCGACAGAACCATGGAAGAACAAAATGCAGAGCAACTAAAATCCGATTGCACACAATAACAAACAAATTTCCTTTTTCCTCTATCCTCCTTCCAAGGTGAGCTGGTGGCTAAGAACAAGATCATTAATGCATTGAATGCATTTCTTTTTCCTAAAGTTTCACGCCACTGCCGACTCAGGGTTGGCGAGTTTTTTTTTTTCAAATTTTTACATGTAATTTCTATTTATCTTCTTAGCTAGTTGGATGCCTCCAACTTTTCCCATGTTCCCGCCAAACTTGGCACTGAAACTGTAAGGACTTCATTTACTGTCCCATTAAATTTCTAACCTTCCCTCCTTATCCTTTCCATCCACATGGGTCCATACTTCCCCTTCCATAGGTTAGGAATAGTTTAGGATTTTTAATAGTCCATATCTAGGTTATTCACCTAGTTCATAGGTTAATAGAATTTACATCTATTTTCATCCTTAAGAAGTTTAAAATCCATATAGGGTAGTTGTTAGGGTATAGGATAAAACTTAGGGGTAGGTTATGGTTTAATCCCCAAGTATTTAATTAATTAGTTTCCAATCAAGTCTTTCCACCTGACAGTCATATTCAACACAATGCAGGATGTTTTGTCTTGTGTTCCACATACATGTGCCCCTCGCATCTAGGCCCTTATCGTCTTACGCTTTTTGGCGTTACAACGGTGTGTGGTTCGAGAATCAAACCTTTTTCATTGGCATCTACGTACCAGATATTCTTCCCTAAGATCAGGTGCTGCAACATTTATATCAACCTTCAGTCTGGTTTAGAAGTAAATCGACAAAGTGATCACAAGAAATCCTCAACATACCTTGGATCAATGGAATTGATTCAAGGTGTGTTATCAATTAGCGAAAAGATTTCATCAAGCATACGAAAAGTCTGTTGTCTCATTAGTAATCATACAAGCAATAATAACTTCTGTCCCAAGTAAACAAATTACGGCAAACAAGGGTCAGATTAACAACACATCCCTTATAAGATCAAAGATATATCTTAACATATTTATCTTCATTTTTGTAGTTACAACATCATAAAAAGTAATTATCATGATAACTTAAAAAAATCAAGGTGTTACAGGTTGCAGAACTTAGATGTGTGATACAAGTTGGACACATTAGACATCTTAGACAAGTGCATATTTTTCAAGAATCCTCTCTCTTTTGCAAGTAAGATTTGTGGATTGGGGAAATTTTAAACCTCCTTTCCAATACTACAATGCCCACCATTTCCTCTTCTTAATGTAATTATGCATTGTGCACATCTTTGAAGTAATAAATGTGTGTGTTTTGTGACTACTGTTAGTCCTTTTATCATCCTATATACTTCTTTGTGCCTTTCTCATATTTACAGGTACACTGTGCAAGTTTAAGTTTCCATTACATGTTCTTAAAGCTCTATGCTTATCAAGTGGTGGAGTTATGCATGCATTTGAGTTGTGATGCTTGTTCAACCTTCTCAGTTTCATTCTTCTTTATTAGAAGATTGAATGATTGTTTGTCTAGTTGAGTTTAGCAAAGGGAACATACGCTTCTTAGTTTTTGGTATTTTGTTTACCCATTCCAAGTTGCAGTAGGTGAATTTTTCTTGTGGTGTACAACACCCTTTTCAAATTAACCCTTCATGATTGTAGCAACACCCTTTTATTGGTGCATCACCATCCCTAGTATAGTTTCATTTCTTGCAAATCTCTTTCCATAAATCCCATGAAAATGTTAGCATAGGTCTAGATAATAAGTTTATAACACTAGGAGTAGTACAACACTTAGTTGAGGAAGAGGAAGCTAGAATTATCCAAAGGTTCACCACGAGCCCAAGTCCTACATCTTGATAGGTGTTTCCATGTTACCGAATCACACTGAATGTCTTGTTCACATTCTTCTTATTAGAAGGGTGCAATGATTTGGCAATAATAATTGTTGACACACTCGATGCAACCAAGATTTGGTACTTTTCTTCTCACTTGCACAAATCAAAGTATGTGGCAACTCTATATCTCTAGATTTCAAATCTTAGTGTGTTAAATTATGCGAAGAGTTTAGACAAGAGATTCTACAAGATGAGAAGTAAATTATCAACATATCAAGTTATCCTTGTCTTGTTCAAGGAGAAGGAGAAGAGGCATTTCAACATCACCAATTATAGCATCATCTCATAGGAGTCAATCAAATCCTCCTTATGAAAGGTTTCCTCCACCTAGGAATAATCAACCTCTCATTTTTATGGTAGATGTAATCCCAAATTCACCCCTTGAGGTAATTTGGATAACTTGCATAATTTCCTCAAGCTTGAGTAGGAGCATAAATGGTGAAAGGAAAAAAAAATGGATTTTTGGGGGTCCCCTTGGCTTTTCTTTATCTCCCCTATCCAAGAAAAAAATCCAAGAAGTTAAAAATTGCAAAAAATCCAAAAAATTCATCTTGTGCTAGTGAAATGCAGAAAAATCAGGTTTCTGTAGCCCAGACAACACAGGTGCATGCAGGACATCCGGAACCCAAAAATACAAAATGGCTAGTTTATAAGGGAATCGGTAAAATCAGGTTTTTCGACTTAGGCTGCACAGGTACGTGGGGGACGTTTGGGACCCAAAAAGCCGATAAAGCCACAACCAAGAGGGAAATCATCAAAGTCGGAAGTTTTTGTCCTATGCATTCTACAGGAAAATTACAAAATAGGTATGCGTAGGCTCCAAAATGCTGAAAAGGATGATCACAGTGCAAATCAGGTAAAGCAGAGGTCAATGACCCTTATGGCCCGGTCAACGTAGGGACATTCGGGACGTCAAAGGCCGAAATCACCGCACCAAGAGGAAATAAAAAAAATCAGAGGTTTTCGGCCCTAGTCGCATAAGGGACATCCAGGACACCAAGACCCAAAATACCCAATATAGCCACGTGCAAGGGAAAACAGTGCAAATCAGACCCCGAACTTCAAACGGCCATAACATTTGACCCCGAGCTCCAATTTTCACAAAATTTGACTTCATGAAATGAGCACGACGTCCTCTAAGCCACAAAAATAGAAATATTATTTTTAATCAGGGTAGGTATATGAAAATAAAGGAAAAATATTCAGCCCCAGTTAATCAGATGCTCATTCCCATTAAATAACATAAATGCATGGCAGACCCAAAATAGCTACCCGCACTCAGAAGGCCATAACTTTTAAATTTCTCAACGAAAACACACAAAATTTATACCATTGGGATCATGGTTCTAAGACCAATGCACAATAATCAATAAATTCATATTTTAATGAGGAATCAATGGTTTTTTTGGAGAATAATTTCCCAGTTCAAAACAATGATTTTATTTGGTAGCTGAGATGCATTAATGAAGCATGGGCTGACATTCCTCACTACTACAAGTTATGGGAAAGTATGGGGGGATTTTTCAAGCAACAGAACATTATTTCACTTTATTTACTACATCTTGTAAGTGGTTGAAGGACAAATTTCAAGATTTTCAGTTTCCCTCTCTCCCCCTCCTTTCAGAATGCTATAAATAAGAGTGTTGGGCTCATTGTAAAAAAGGTAGTTTTGAGTAGAAAAACTATATCCAATTTTTTTGTGAAGCCAATATGTTGTAGGCCCTTATAGTGGAATCCTTGCATGGTGATCTAGGCCCTTATTTTGTGATAGATTGGATTATGCATATCAATGAAGCAATATATGCAAGTTTGTGGATGTATCTTCCCCTGCTGTGTTTTTTTTGCATTCTTGTTTCCCCTTCAATATCATTACATATATATTGTGTCCATTTTATGCTCTTACAAGGATCCATTATCATTGTGTGTGTATGAAATTTTGTTGTGAATGCATTTGTTGGACTCTAGAGAACTGTTAACACCCCTTCTAATATGCATTTCACTTCTACTTTTCACACAATGATAGAATATTCTCACACCCTCCTTTTTTGGTGTATCACTACTTTAGTGTAGGCTTTGTTTTCATGCACTCTCTCTCCTCGGTCCCTTAGAAATTTAGATTAGGAAATATATTTTTTCCTGCATTAGATTAGATTGTGGCAGGTAGTTTAGGAGCAAGAACCAACTTTCTTTGGAGGTCTATCTCAAGTAACAAGTCCCATAACTTGGAGATAGTACCCGTGTTATCTAATCATACTGTGAGTTCAAGCACACACACTTGTGCAAACCATAGGGTGTTGTGATTTGGTGATAACAGTAGCCTCTACAAGGAACAAAGTTTTTCCTCCTTTCAATGCAAGAAGTCCTCTTCAGTTGGCTCAACATGATCCTATACCTAGTGCAGCACTCACAAGTTTTCCATTTTACATTGGGGATACTCATATAACTCCGATGGAACATATTCTAAATGTAGCCATCATTTTCACAATACATAATATTACAGAAGATAATGTTGCAGTCAGACTCTTTGCCACTTCCTTCAAGGGAAAATCACTTCAGTGGTTTTGTGGGTTAGAAGCTAGTACTATAACCACTTGGGACGTGTTGGGAGAAAAGCTTTGTAAATTTTTTGAAGATAAGAGAGATAACCTGTCACTCTTGAAACAAATCACTACCATGAAGAGAGATCCATAAGAATACAAGAGTGAATATCAATGCAGTAGTTATGATCCATTCCATGAGACAAACTACACTACTTTATGCCTACGAAGTTTCCATGAGAGCGGATAATTCCTTGATTCAAGCTGGAAAGATAGCTCCACAACCACCAATTTTGTTATCTCAGGATCTTACAAACACTCAACCTACCATTGCTCCTATCCTAGCAGCTTCCAAGAAACCAGTTCAATCTACCCCCTGTCGTTCCAACGATCTATTTGAAGTCAGGTCATTGGTGAAAAAAATTGGGAATGAGCTCGTTGCACTCAAGAGGCAAAAATTTCAATATAATTTTCCATACAAAAAAAAATCAATAGTATTACGCTAAGCGTCCTTCTTTTCAAGAGAACAATCAACCTCAAAATCAAGCTTCAAGTCAAATTGTGAATGTTAGTCCTTTAAATTTTTGTAACCCTCTCACTGCTAGCTCATCTAGAGCCATAATACCTGTCTAGAATAATCTAGTGCAATATTATGAATGGTGTTATCCTTGTTCTCAACCTCACAATCAAAATATTTTTCCCAATGGTGTTCTTAGCTAGGCCCTTATGGTTCAAAGCATATTTTCCCCTTCAGAGCCAACCGAAAATTCATCTATGTAGAAAATAGTAGATAAACCATAGACACTTGAAGAAACCACTTTGTTGAATCGAAAAGAAGAACATTTTTGTGGATTTAATATAGATTCCTCATCAGTGGCAAAAAACACTCGTTCCAAAAAGAGAGTGATAGAATATCAACCTTCCAAATCCAATCAACATCTACTTCACAACCTCAATCACAAGCAGTGGTTGATAAAGATGTGGAAAAGAAACAGCCAGAAACACCTGCTAGCCAAGCTAAAAGGAAAGAAGGTTCTTTAGAAATCATGGTACCCAACAAGCACTTTCAAAAAGAGGATTCTAATGCCCAAAGAAATTTTAGCAAATTAGGAGCAATTCCCTTCAGCATTGTAGAAAAAATGAAGAAGACCAACCTAAGTGCTACTATGTCAGATGCACTCTCAATCCCTTCTCAAAGAAACTTGTTGTGAGAGGATCTTAGCAGTTTTGGCACAATCGACGGATCATCAGGTTGTAGGGAAACAATTGATACTAATTTTTGTTGACCGAAAGGGAAAAGTATTCCTGTAGTGAACAAACCACCACCGTTCTATATTTCCCAGATCATTGGTGACCACCTGGTACATAATTGCATGATCAATTCTAGTTCCAATTACAAGGGGAGTTTTTTAGCTCGATCGCATAACTGTTAAAACTGTTGGAGTTATCAAAGTACTTATACTTACAATTCATGCATGCCTGACTTTTCATTCACCCAAGACATATCAGTCATTGATCTCCCTCTTGTCTTTTCCATCTTCCTATCACGATATTTCACTGCCAAGATGGGCAGTGATCTATTGGCTAATTCGTCACATATGATTCTCAAGATGTGATATAGAACCAATGTTACTATAAGGGTGGAAAAAAACTTCCATAATCATGTATAACCCCACACTACTAGTCTTATAAATGGAAATTATACCATTAGTGATCCTGAAGAAAAAGATGTTGATCATGAACTGACCACTCTTGTTGAAGAAGACCCTAATAATTTTTTGGATGAAGTGAGTGGAGATCATCAGTATGATCCCTATTCTAATGTGTTTCCAGAGAAATAATTTTTTTTCTACTATTAGAAGAGATGGGATTGTGTATATACTACATTCATGAAAAATGAATGATCATACCACAACTTGTCAAAACACAAACCAATTTTGAAGGAATGTGGTAATTGTTATTTGATGGCTCGAGGAGTAACAATGGATCCGGTGCTTGTGTCATGCTGATTTCTCTAGAAGTAGATAATTACTTCTCATATTTTCAGTTGTAATTCAGTTGCACTAAAATTTTTGGTGAATACAAGGCCCTTGTGCAAGGAATTCAGCTAGCTCAAAATAATGGAGTCAAAGCCTTGATTGTTATTGGAAATAGTGAGATAGTTTTTCATCAAGTGATGAAACACAGTGCATCCAAAAATGATCTTTTAAGATCATACAAGAACCGGATTTGGGATCTGATTGAAAATTTTGAGGCTTGTGGGATTCATGCTATTCCTAGAGATCAAAATCAAGATGTTAATAGGATTTCTACAATTGGTTCACAATATGACATACATTTTGATATCATGAAAGAAGGCAAGAAATCCATCAATATGGTGGTTTGACTTACAGTTCCTGATAATGTGATTATCTAGCAAGTGTTTGATAGTGACAAACAAATTATCCTTTTCCTATAAGAAGAGGTGAAGTTTACTACAAAAAAATCGAAATAAGCTACAAGAATCATATGGTGATCAAATCATACAATTACAAAACAACAAGATAAAAAAATTCTTAGTTACTCTAGATTCCATCTTCAACTCAGATGATTAAGCTAAAAGGAAAATCTCTAACATGGTGTTAAAAGAAGAAGATTTTGAGGAAGTTAAGGTAGCAAATGAAAAGTTTCTGAAGACCAGAAAAGTGTGTATGTCAAAAGAGAAAACAGATTCTGACAATTTTTTTCAAGAATATAATGATATTTTTGTATGGAGCTACAAATACCTTCATGGTTTTTTATCTATGTATAGCACAACATACCATTGAAATGGATCCTAATGTCAAGCTAGCTCATCAGAAACAGAGGCCAATTAATCCCAAAATTGAGTCAGTAATGAGAAAGGAGCTAAAAAAACTCATTGAGGCCTCTATGGTTTTTCCAATCAAGCATTCCTCTTGGGTAGCCAATCCGGTCCCTGCAAGGAAGAAGAACAAAGAAATTTGTCTATGCGTGGATTTTAGGGACTTGAACCATGCCTCCTTGAAAGATCATTATCCTCTTCCATTAATGGAGAAAATCCATCAAACGGGGGTAGGAGCTCAAATATTTTCTTTGCTCGATGGATATTTGAGTTACAATAAAATTTTGGTCCAAGAATCTGATCAATTCAAAATAGCTTTCACTACCAAGTGGGGCACGTATGCTTACAACAAAAGGCCATTCAGATTGTCTAGTGCCGGGGCTACTTTCTAAAGAGTCATGGACATGTAATTTTAGTTACTAATTAATGATATCATTTTGGTTTACCTTGATGATATAATTGTATACTCTAAGCATGCAAAAGACCACATCACACATCTAAGGAAAGTTTTCTGAAGATGTAAGGAATTTGGGGTTTCAATCAATCATGAGAAATGTATTTTTGTAGTGTACGAGGGGAATTTGTTGGGGCATGTTGTTTCAGTTGAAGGACTATCCATTGATCAACCAGGATTCGTTCAATTATGTCCTTATCTATCCCAAGTCACAAGAATGGTATCGAGAGTTTTTTGGGAACCATAAATTGTGTGCGAAGATTCATCCCTCAATTCGCAACATTGACTAAACCACTGACAACCATGCTGAAGGAAAATATGCCATTCTCATGGCCAAAGGAAGCAAGGGAGAGTTTTGAAGCCATCAAAACAACCATTTCTCAAGATCCAATGCTTGTGAAACCCAAGTTTGATAAAGATTTTATTATTTATTCTTTTGTATGGGGTAAGTGTACCAAATTGGGGGGCCAAAAGGGAGTCTTAAGTGGATGCATTTTTTTGAAAAAATAAACTTCAACTTGTATGAGTTTTTCGAAATAGTTACACTCAAAATTGGAAGATGTTGTAGAAATATAAATTGTAGCATTTTGAGTCTAGTTTCTAAGCTACTAAATTTTATTGAAAAGGATACGTTTAAGTGGGTTAAACAACTAAAATACCAACAAATGCTTCTATTTTTGTTAAAAAACATAATAGAGTGACTTTTGTGCCCCCCACCATTTTTTAGCACCATTTAGTATTTTTGAAAACCCTTTGGTATAAAGATAGCTAGGAGCATCTAGTTTGGGCTCCATTTTTTAAGATTTTTTTAGGGAATATTTTTTTATTTATGAGTTTTATAATACATAAATTTTATTTTTTGAAAAAAAACGGAACTTTTACCGTGCCCCCCTCCCTAACTACCTCAAAAAATATTGAAAATTAGAATTTTTTTTGAATATGTATAGAATTATGCCTAGTTTGGGCTAGTATAATTTTTATAAAATTTTGATTGCCCAAAAAAAAAGATACACTATGAAAGATAGACATATTTACACTTCAAAAATAGCTATAAAAAGGCATAGTTAGAAAATAAATAATATGGAAACCCTATATTAGTCAAAAAATTTGAAAAATTATATTTTTAGAAAGAAGAGACTCTGCTCTATGTCATGGTATAATGTTTTAAAAATGGATCGATTATTTTATTTTGATTTATCATAGAGGAAGTGACATTTTTACATTTTCTTGTAAAAACACGTTGTTTGCTGTGTTTGTGTAGGTTTACGCCGCAGGCTTGGGGATCAAAACCGGATCCCAAGCCTTGAGGCATGGCTTGGGAAAATAGAAAACACAAAATGTGTACGCATTCTAATGCGTGCGCGTTCTAATGCATGCACGTTATATGTAGTATAAAAATTATGCATGCTTTTGACATGCTTCTATTTACATAAATAAATTTTTAAATTTATTTATGTAAATATAAGAAATTAAGGTCACTCTCTACCTTATGGAATTAGTCTCACAACTTCATGAGTCATGGTTTATGAGATAGTTTTTAAAAGTATAATCTAGTTAGTACATAGGTAATTTTTCAGAATTTCAGCATTCAGCCTAAATCTTTTAGCATTTAACTTCTACAATCAAAACCCTAAACCATAGGCCATAAACCTAAACACTAAACTGTAAACCTCGAGCCCTAAACCCTAAAACCTAAACCTTTAACCATGATCCCTAGACCCTAAAACATAAACCCTAAACCTTAAACCTTAAACATTCAGACCTTACTCGTGAGCCCTAAACCCTGAGCCTTAAACCCTGACCCCTAAACCCTAAACCTTAAATATAAAATCCTAAACCCTAAACCCTAAGCCTTGAACCCTACACCCTTATCCCTAAGCCCTAAAATCTAAACCCTAAACCCTAGACCATATACCCTAAGCCCTAAGCCCTAAAATATAAACCTAAACCATAAACCCTAAAACCTAAACCATAAACCCTAAAACCTAAACCATAAACCCTAAACCTTAATCCCTAAACATTAAATCCTGAACCTTAAACCTTGAACCATAAACCCTAAAACCTGAACCGTAAACCTTAAAACCTTATCCCTAAACACTAAATCCTTAACCCGAAACCCTAAACCCTAAACCTTAAATCCTTAACTTCGATCTGTAAACCCTAACCATAAACACTAAACCATAAACCCTAAACCTAAAACCTAAATCATAAACCATAACCCTGAACCTTGGACCATGAACCCTAAACCCTGAACCATGAGCACTAAACCCTAAACCCCAAACCATATTTCATCAATATTTCCTAGTCTCATGCCTAGAACCATCATTAAGTCTGCTTATAGGACTAACTTGTTTATGAGAGGTGGGATGAGTAAATAAATGGATATTACATCTACCTTGTGCCTTGTAATGCATATATTACACATCTCTTCCAAACTTGTTTATGTTAGTGCAAAATCACAACACCCCCAAATGAGTAGTCAGATATGCTTTTCTAGGCATAATCATTTTGTGTGATTCGCATAACATTGAGTCTTTCTTAAAGTGTGGGACTTTGTAAAGTAGGAAAACTCTTCAGGTTAAAGGCTAGTTCTTATTCATTTATTTAGGTGCATACATAGAAACTTGCAGAGGGTCTGTTCTTAAACCTAATCTAAACTTTACCAAGGAGACAGGGATAAAAGGAATACAAAAATTAAAACAAAGCTAAACTACGAGGTGTTGCACTGAAGGAATGATGGAAACTTGTTTTGCTGATAGACACAAACCAAATAAAATGAATACAATAATCAAGAACAGATAACCAAATTTATAATGAAAGACTAGGTGAGAGAAAAAAAGATAAGAAAGGATCTAGAATTGATCACAAAAACATGTTTATTTACTTTGTAGATTGATACAATACATTAATAAACGACCAAGAGGTGAGAAAGCATATTACAGTTTTAATGGAAGGTCTAAACTCCACGAGTTCCTTACTAGAAGGAAATGGGAGCCTACAAAAGACAAGAGAATGTCCAACCTTTACAATGAGTCTCGAGCTTGTATTTATAGATTTGATACAGATGAGAGAAAGAGAGAGAAGCGGTAAAAAACAACTCCAAGCTCAACCACCACTATTTAATGTCTCCCATGAAATCTGTCTCAAATCTGTCTTGACTACATCAAACCATGATTCGATGCCTTAAAAGAGGAGGAAATGATGGAGGGAATAAAATCCGATCTGGTAGTTGGAAGAAAAAGATCTTACATTGAAGGCCCGTAGTCATTTCTCCATTTTTCTCCCACCTAACCTCCCAAAAACTAAAGTTTCAAACCTCTAAGGTGTATACAAGCTCAAGATCTTTCCAACGGTGTAAGATTTGAAATATTTCGAGACATGAGTCAAAATATATGCCCCTTCGAAGTTTGCATCAGGTGTATACAAATGGATGGGAAAACAGTTCGAAATAATGGGTCTCTTTTTCTGTTTCATTCTACACTTTTTGACAAAAGGTCAAAAAACCTCTTTTTCCTCCAAAGGCACGCATCCCCTCATTAGCTTTTTGATGGGGCTACAGGTTGTATTTTGATTTTATGCCTTTTAGAAGAAAAGGAATTTTTTTACTTTTTTTCCCAATGCTCCGCTGGTCCGTTTTTTCCTTGACTCGGGCTCAAACACTGACTTTCTCCCTTTTGAGCGGAGGTGTTAACCCATTTTGCAACATTTAATATGGGACACATAGCGCCCTTTGGTTTTTTGGGGGATGCGCTTAAATTTTCATCTTTTTTTCCTTAGACAAAAGGAAAGTTTTCACCTTTTCTTCCGACTCCCCGCTTTGACCTTAACTCAAGCCAAAACACTAACATTTTCCCTTGAGCAGAGTTACGGCCCATTTTATAACTTTTACCCTTTTGAAATAACAAGGGGAAAAAAACCAACTTTCCCCCCGATGGCCTGCCTTATTCCTACTAGTTTAAGCTTGCCACATGGCATTTTATCTATCGCCTACTCAATTTCTACGTTTTTGGCTAAGTCTTTTGCTTGGCGGGGCATATTTATAGATCGAGGACACGCGGCAGTCTGGCACTCATTTGAAAAATCTCTGTATTCAATCCTTGAATTAGTGTCAGTTAGACACTTGGCAGCCTCCGCCGGCCTACCCCATGCGTTGACTATTCAACCGAATCTACCCCTTTTTGATACTAGACACCTGGAGGCACCATGCTCGCTTGAAAACCTGATTCAAAATTTTTCTTTGAAGGAGTGTCTAGTTAACACTTGGCATCCTCCACGGGTCTATGGAAATTTTAACTGTCTCTCTTATCCTTTTGGAATCTGGGCTACGTGGCGAGCTCGCGCTCATTTGGGTTTCTACCTTTGGAATAACTCTTGGAAATGCACCAGGCTAACACATGGCACTCTCCACTTGCAATTTTATACTTAGCCAATTTTGAGGCCCACCCTGTTTGCCTTTGACTTTGTTTGACCATTTGACCCTGTCTCCATTTCAGCCTGGGACACGTGGAGATGCAGTGCTTGTTTGAACCTCCCTTTTTGGATTCATCTTTGGAGAAGCACCGTTAGGACACGTCGCTCTCTCTGCTGGCTCCTCCATACTTAGTCAATTTTGGACTTTTCCTAAATTGTTTTGAGCCCAAAAAATTTGAAACTTCACCATTTTTCCTCCTTCCTACTCCGAGATCCTTTACAGCATTGCACCTTCTTATCTGACCCTACTTTTCCATTGTTGAGTCTTCCTGTAACTTGTTAATGGATTTAGTAAATGGAAACGGCTCGACAGAGTCGTTTCTTTTGCATAGGGTCGTTTAATCCTTCTCTGTCCCAGCCACACCATTGTTGAGTTCTCCAGCAAATTTTTTTACAAGATCTGAACGTGATTTCTTAGGTTCTTTACTTTATAAGTGGGGTCGTGGCTGATCCAATATTTTACCCAGGGGGTGAAATATGGATAACAGCTTCTCCCCACATATACTTGCACTCTTGAATGTAAATTTATTCACACTCTGAAACAAATTTCACATTTCTCATATTTCCATATATGGTATTATGCATGCCAGGATGACCCATTGGAAGCTGGAAAAATAACCATCACAACAAAAAAATTAATCTTAAAGGAAAGAAAAGAAACATAGAGAATATATCAATGCATAGGTGTATGATCATAATTGAATTTCCTGTAAATCCTCTCCTCCGGAGAAAGATAAAGTTCAAGTGTTCTACTGGAATGGATAGTAAATTAAACAAAACTTCCTAAAGTGTTCAAAATAAGCACAGAAATAGGGGAATGGCTAAGAACACTAAGGGGTTGTCACTCACCTAGTAAATCTTTCTTGTTTAAATCTAGATGGGAGTTACCTAGTCTATGACTTAGTGACCTTCCATTCATTGATAATTCCTTATACGATAAACCCATGGATGTTTTCAAAATCCCCTGAACAAAAAGATAGGGGTAGTCATGAACAAAAAGATAGGGGTAGTCATCAATCCTAGTGAAGGTTGTGATGTGATTTCCAAGAAACTTGAAATTCATATAGATTTAGAGGTCATAACACAAATTTACAAATATCTCTATCATTATAAATGGAAGCCAAGTAATAGTGTCTCCCTATACATCCAAGGATTGAGGACTACTAGGGTCTTTGGAAGGATTGGACAGTCAGGAATATGACATTTCCCTCCTTCAGAATATAGTCAGGAATATGACATTTCCCTCCTTCAAAATATCAATAGATGAAAAACATCAAATTTTGATGAATCTTTTTGAATGTTCTG
This sequence comes from Taxus chinensis, assembly GCA_019776745.2. Classification (NCBI taxonomy): domain Eukaryota; kingdom Viridiplantae; phylum Streptophyta; class Pinopsida; order Cupressales; family Taxaceae; genus Taxus; species Taxus chinensis. The sequence goes on along the minus strand of CM034149.1, from coordinate 831,408,327 downwards.
TCTACAAATTCGATGAACCCTAAACTCTGTGACCTAAATCCTTAACCCTCAACCATGAGGCCTAAACCCTAAACTATGAACCCTAAAACCTAAAACCAAAATAATAAATCCTAAACCCTAAAATATAAACCCTAAACCCATAACCCTAAACCCTTGACCCTAAACCCTAAACCCTAAACCCTGAGCCCTAAGTCTTGAACCCTAAATACTAAATCCAGAGCCCCGTGCTCTAACCCCCAAACCTCAAACTAGTAACTATGAAGCATGAACCTTAAGCCATAAACCATGAACCATGAACCCTAAACCCTAAACCCTAATCCCTAATCCCTAAACCCTAAACCTTAAGCCTTGAACCCTACACCCTAATCCTTGAGCCCTAAACCCTACACCTTAAACCCTGAGCCCTAAACCCTAAATCTAGAGCCCTGATCTATAACTCCTAAACCTTAAACCCCTAACTTTGAACCTCGAACCTTGAGTCATAAAACTTAAACCATGCACCCTAAAGTCCCTAAACCCTAAACCCTGAGCCCTGAGCCCTAAACCATAAAACTTAAACCTTAAGGCCTAAATTTTAAATCCTAAAGGTCCCTAAACCTTAAACCCTAAACCCTAAAAACCAAATCATAAACCCTAAACCCTGACCCCTAATCCCTAAACTCTAAACCCCAAGCACTAAATCCTAAACCTTAAACCCGAAGCCCTAAACCCTAAACCCTAGACCCTGAGCCTTAAACACTAAACCCGAAACCTTGAACTTTACACCCTAAACCCTTAACCCTAAACCTCGAGCCGTCAACCCTAAACCCTAAACCCTTTTCCCTAATCCATAAACCCTGACCTTTAAACCTTAAACCCTAACTCATAAACCCTAAATCGTAAACCCTAAATCCTTAACCATAAACCTTAAACCTTGAGCCCTAAACCCTAAACACTATACCATAAACCCTAAGCCCTAAACCCTAAACTCTAAGCCCTAAATCTAAAACCGTAAACCCTAAACCCTAAAACCTAAATCTTGACCCCTAAATGCTAAACCTTGAGCCCTAAACCCTAAACCCTATGCCCTAAACCCTAGGCCCTAAACCCTATGCCCTAAGCCGTAGGCCCTAAACCATAAGCCGTAAGCGAAAAACCTAAACCTTGAACCTTTAAACATAAACCCTTAACCCTAAACCCTAAAAACTAAACCCTGAGCCCTAAACCCTAAACCCTGAACCCTTTGCCCTAAACCCTAAACCCTAACCTTTAAACCTTAAACCCTAACTCCTAAACCATGAACCGTAAACCCTACATCCTCAACCCTAAACCTTAAACCCTAACTCCTAAACCCTAAATCCTTAACCCTAACCCTAACCCTAAACCCTAAACCCTAAACCCTAAACCCTAAACTCTTAACCCTAAACCCTGATCCCAAAGCCATAAACCCTGAACCTTTAGTCATAAACCCTAAACCCTAAACCCTAAACCATTAACCCTGAACCATAAACCCAAAACTCTAAACCCTAAACCATAAAACCTAAACCATGAACCCTAAGCCCTCAGCCCTAAACCCTAAACCCTGAAATCTAAACTATGAGCCTTAAAAACTAAACCTTAAATCCTAAACTCTAAAACTTAATTCCTAAACCCTTATCCCTAAACCCTAAACCCTAAACCCTAAACCATAAACCCTCACCCAAAGGAAAGTCCTAAAGAGATCATTCAACATGTTTCAATGTGTAGGGAATAGTGTTTACAGTGATCAACCGACTCATTTAGTTTTTATGAGAGACTACTTCCTTTGAAGGCCTAAAAAGGCATTTTTTTCATTTTGTAGTTAATTGAACAGCCTTCAGAACAAGTTAAATTGAGCCAGTCATGTCACCGAGTTATCAAGGACCATTATTTGTGAAGTATTAAGGCATTGTTTGTCTCCATAAGAGACATATGAGCAAAAGCATGTATGAGAATAATGAATTTGATTCCATGAAAGGATTATTTTAGAGCTAGGAAAGGTGAGTGGATGATGTTTATATGGAGCACCATGTTTCTAAGAATGCGAAATCATCTGAGTTCACTTGATGCAATTCACTTGGTACTATTCGTAACAATTCATTCAACACCTAGTAGTGTTATCACACCTTAAGGAGGAGGCACATTACAATCACCTCATTTTGGCCATAGGACAGGAATCCCATTCAGGGAACAATCCTCTATCTACAAAGTGAGGATCTCTTTTTAGTATGAAGTAGACAAACATCTCAGAGTTAATTCATGGTCACTAAAGTGATTATGGACCAAATTGACAAATTAGTTCCAATTTAAGCAGTGGTAGTGCCAAAATTTATTTTAAAAGGTCAAAAAATCTAAAAAATGACTATATGCTTTCCTAAAACAAATACCGACTATAATATATATGCCCTGAAAGTTTTAGGTTGTTTGCTGAAATCTTGAAAATGAGTAAGTACTGATCATATTCGATTTTGAAAAACTATCTTCTAGATCATAACTGTTGGAGCTACGAGACCACTTCCATAAAGTGCAGTGTGGCCCTAAGTTCTTATATTTACAAAAATAAATTTTAAGTATTCTTATACTTAAACATTTATTTTTGTAAGTATAAACCACCAAAACACATATGCCTGGTCCATACTACACGCATATGCATTTCAACTTGTTTGAAATGTGTACGAATTATAACAAGTACGCATTATAGGTTCGGTGATTCCCAAGCCAAAAAAATTAAAACATGAGTGTGTTTTAGCAAAACATGTACGTGTTTTGATTTTTCCATATTCTTGTCAGCTTTTTGGCCCCCCAACTTCGTGCACTTACCCTAGGTCAAGAGAGCATTTCAGGTATCATCACCTAGCAAAATGATGATCTAATGGAGCAACTAATTGCTTTCTACAATCAATCTCCAAGACTATGAACTCAAATATTCATTCATTGAAAAATAATTCTTTGCGGTTTTTGGTGCTTTGAATAAATTCAAGCACATGTTGTCCAACAAAAAAATTCATCTAATGGTGTCTCATTCAGGTGTCAAGGAATTTTTGCTGAACAAAGAGATGAATGAGAAGCATGTTAGATGGATCACAAAGGTGATGGAGTATGATGTACATATCGAATTTTCCAAACTTATCAGAGGCAAAGGGTTGTATCAAAAACTTTCTACAGACATGGAATCAAAAGGTGATGAGGATGTGAGACTCCTAAAAACTAATGAAGGTGATGATTAGGCTGACTAGTTATCTAAAATGAAGAGTTTCTATTTCTCAGGAGTATAGCCTGTCAACATGGATAAAAACCAAAGATGGAATTTCTGTCTTCAGTCTATTCCATATGTTCTAGTAGATAATGTTCTCTTTTGAAGGGATTTGAATGGTGTTCTCCTTCAATGCATGGGACCAGAATAGGTAAGTAAGATACTAGAAGAGTTTTAAAATGGCCTATATGGAGGACATTATTCTACAGGAACAACTACTACCAAGATCATTCGAGTCAGTTACTATTAGCCAGATTTGTTCAAAGATGCCCATCTCTTGGTAAGGAAGTGCAAGGAATGTGCCTATTTCACCGGGAAGTAGATGTTGGCGGCTTTTCCACTGCATCCGATTCAAGCGGATCAACCCTTTGTTAAATGGGGGTTGAATTTCATCAGAATAATTAATCCTCCATCTAGTTATGGACATAAATGGGTCCTTACTGCAACGGGCTATTTTACTTGATGAACAGAGGCGGTAGCATTAAAGGGGAGCAATGAGAAGGAAATTCTTGATTTCCCAGAAGGTATAATGACGAGGTTTGGTGTTCCATTCATGGTCATTTCATACAATGTGATGGCTTTCCTTGGTCTTAAGCTAAGTGAATGGGCTGTTAAAAATGGGATATACCTCAAGACTTCATCCAATTATTATACTCAAGGAAACTAACTGGCTGAGTATAGTAACAAGAACCTCACAATGATTATCAAGCACATAATGGAGACTAACAGGAGGACTTGGAACACACATCTTAATACTTCTTTATGGGAAGATCAGATCAGACCTAAAAGGCCCATCAAAAATTCACCTTTCATTCTTTTATATGGAAGGGAAGAAAAACTTCCACTCTCCTTGGAGTTACCTTCTTTAGAGTTAGTTCATCAACTTGAGTTCATGGAGAGTGATCCTCTGACAGTCAAGTTTACAGATCTCGTGGAGTTGGAAGAAGTACAAAACAAGGATATGAAGACTTTGGAGCAACATCAGGGTCAGGTTAAGAAATATTTTGACAAGAAGGCATCCAAAACATGTTTTTAAAAGAGATATTTAGTTATCAAATGGGATGAAGATAGAGCCAAACCAGGAAAACATGCCAAGTTTGACACTCTCTGGAGTGGGCCCTACATCATCACAAGTTGCAAAGAGGTGAATTCATTTCATCTATCTAGGCTAAATGGAGAAGAAGTGCCTATTCATGTGAATGGGATACATCTCAAAGCTTTCTTTTGATATCATTCCACCCCGTTTACAGTTTAGTTAGGTTTTTTACTCCAAGTTCTTATACACATTGTTATGTGTTGTTGTTCTTTTACTTTCCTTTTCTTCATGTTTTTGTGTTGTTCTGGCACATTGTATTGTCGTTGGGAGTTGTCGAGGAGAAGGTTCAAAGTTTCGAAGAAAGTTCTAGGATATTCCCAAATCCTCATATGTTTCATCCAAAATTCCACATTGCATTGTACATGTCAAGCATTCATTGGTTTCAGTACATTTCCTACCTATTATTGTTGGAGAGTTCAAAATCATGTATCACAGAAGGTCAAATCATCTTCAAAATTCCAGTATTGACTCCATGTACAATGGATGACTTAAGGCTAATAGAATTATGCTTAGCAGGTAATCATCTCTGAGAGAACGCACAAAATGTTATCCAATTTTGCACTCATGAAAAAATTGGACAACGACGTCCTATTGTGCTTTGGGATAGAGAATGGCCTTATGGGAGAACTTTGGACATATATGCAAGATTATGTGCTTTAGGGACATTTTTAGTATTCTGGTCTGTCTCATAATCATTTTAGGTTATTTTCTACTTTCTTAGGTTTTGGAAGTTTAATTTGTGCTCGAAATGAAATATTGGTTTTGGTGGGCCCACTTCCATTCATCATAGAAGAGGTCTTATTATGTTCACATTATCAAACTCAAATGTTGAAGAAACCATAGTTATAGCTAAAATACCTCATCAGACTAATATGAGTGAATGAGCCTGAGGCCTTATATCTCAGGAAAATTAATGTTTTCACAAATGCATTTGAGGGTTGGATTATTAATGATCTTGGTGATGGATTTCAAGAGGAAATTGACAAAGGTTGAGTTAACAGGGTGGCTTGATGTAATAGGTTCAGAAGAAGATGGCTCGGCATGATCGAGCCCAATTACATGGGAGATGGCCCTAGTTGGAAGTGCATAACTCGATGTTGGGCCAAGAATTTAATAACGGATGTGTGCCATTGATCCATGCACACGATCATGCATCAAACGATGATTGTGATTCCCAAAGCGAGCTCAATAGTGACTGATTAGGCAACATGATCATGGAGTTTGAAAACATCTCGTGGAAAGCATGTCAAATTTTCCTAACTCGGGATCAATATTTTAAGTAGACACGAAACGTAGGAGACTTGCCCTAATATAATAGACCAAGCTCAAGTTCAAAGGCTAAACATCGAGCTTACTTTGTGTTTTATGGGGAATTTGTGGGAGCTCGGGAAGGCCCAAGTCCTGAGTATCTTGGACTCTGGCGATATGGAGAATGAGCTCAATGAGGAAGTAGCTCATGTTACTACTATCACGAGGATAAGTGGTTACGGGTGAGCTAGACCTCAATGACAAAGATCTAGTCGCTTAAAGCAACTCAGAACACCAGGTCAAGGCTCAACATGACAGAAACATGAAGATGGCTCTATTCGAGTCAATGAAATAAAAACATCATCCAAAGGACTTAGTCAAGTTAAAGGACTAACTCGGCATAGAACATCAAACGGCTCGAGGATGGGGTCTACCGAATGGGGAGTGTCGGCTCGTGGCTCTGGTGAGTCATCGAAGGCAAAATCTTGACAAGCTCTCATCATGAGAAGATACATGTGTGAATGGTGTAATTCAAGCTCATTCTAGTGAACTCGTAGTTGAATATGTTGATGAGAGCAGATCACGTCACTGTGAAAGCAACGCAGAATACCAAGTTGGTATCGTGAGCTCATTGAGCCGTAAGAAAGAAAAGTTAAGGTAAGGAGATATGAATCCGCATGGAGGAGTTAAGATTCAAGGAAGATCGTTGTTTTAACGAACTCGAGGCCATGCATTTGGTGGGACTACGAGTTGTAGAATGGCATCATCAGAAGATATTGGAAGTGGCAAAAATATCGAATAGATAGAGGGACAAATGTTGCGGTACGTATGATGAGGGCTTGGGTTTTCAAGCTAAAACTGATGGTGAGCTCGTGAGTAAATATCCTAGCATGGTTAATGTAGAGATGTTCCAAGAGAAGTTTACGCGTAGCACATAAATCATTCAACACGATGTTTGAGTTGGAAGTTAATGGAAAGATGAGCTCGAGATTGAGAAGATCGCCTAACCATTATGTGAGTGGATGCATAGCATGAAACCAACTGAAAGATATGGAGGTTGGCTCAATATATGCCCTTTTCTTGGACAAAGGAAAATCAAGATCGATCTCTCGAGCTCATAGAACTGTTGTAGATAACGTGAATATAGAATAGAAGGTGACATCGAGTGGATGAGGAAGACGAGGAGTCGAGCCAAGCGAGTTGCTTGTTGAGAAGTTTTTGACAGTAACCAAGGGGCTCGCTCAATGTTGCAATGCCGATTGGAGCTCATTAAGGTGAGATAATGCTCATTGCGATGGATTTTTTTTTTACGATCTTGTGAGTTTGGAAAACATCTGTATCATTCGGTAGAAGTACGAGGCGAGTACATTTTTGAGTGAGAGTTAAGTTGGCTTTTCAAAATAATTAGTTGTGTCAGGAGATCGTTGAAGAGCCCGAATCGGTGATGGGCAAGCGTGTTTTTAGGCCGAGTGCTTGGACGGTGTGGCTAATCTCATTTTAGAAGAAAAGTATGAATCATGCAGTAGAGTTTCATTGTTCTGGGTCCGAGTCGGGGAATGATAGAATTTATCTTGGCATGATGGAGTTACATAGAGCTACTCGATGGAACATCGCTGGGTCATGTGTTAGGGAGAAATGTTGTAGTCCCTCGACCAAGCTAGTTGTTAGGCTCGCTGAGCTCAAGCTCGCATTGTAAGCGAGTCTGGAAACTTTTGGGGAGAAGTTCAAAGGGAAACCATAATGTGGAGAGTGATGGCGAGCCAAGGTGGGAGTTCTGCGTTCATGGACTCAGCGATATTTGCAGCCAAATGACCAAATTCGTATGTGGAAGACCATAAGCCAGGTTATGTGGCTCATCAAGCCCGCCGTGGCAATGTGTCAAGAAATCGGGCGATGCAATGGGACCTGCCCACCAGGGAGACTCAGTCAACATGTTACATGGCGAGGTGATTCTCGAGCCACTCGGCAAATAAGGCGGTGAGTTGATAGATTTCAAAACGTCATTCGAGTTAAATGTGGAGCTCATGAACTGGTTGGAGGTTGGGTCGGCAAGGTTAAATTTCATTCAATGAAAAATAATACACCCAAGGGTTGGGTGGCACCATCAACGTGTCAAGTGTCAAGTTGATGGATGATTCAATGTTAAAGGTGACAGTTAAGCATTCGACTAATGAGCAGGGTGTAAACATGTTCAAAGGAGATCACTGGAGGTTATGAGATCACTGGAGGTTATAGAAGGAACCGTTAAAGGCTATTTAAAAATTGTACATGGTAGTATTCCCAATTCACATGGTGGAGTAAAAATTGGAGATCTCGACGCGATGGATGAGGAGATCCAGTCAAAGCGGGTTGGCATTACATGCATTGAACGGAGATGTTGCAACGTGAACTCACTCAATGTGGGGTGATCACATTACAAGGAGTCACCGAGTTGATGGGGAATAAGTTATTGGTAGTGAGTTATGAAGGTGTCGAAAAAGGTTAAATTGCGAAGTAGGAAGTTTGAACGCACCATGCGATGCAAGTAGGAACTCGCTAACCAGCTCGTCGAGCTGACCAACGATTTGGTTGGCCAAGTCAACACTAAACCCCCTTTAGAGCACCAAATGAACTTTGGGTGGGCCCAAGAACAAAGAATATTTTATGTTTATCAAAATATTTTATTTAAAATATTTTATTAAAAAATATTATTTTTTACTAATGGGGGTTAAGTTCATTTTTTTAATTTATTGAGCATGATGGGTAAGTGCAATCAATGATGTAATCAATCATGGAGACTAGGTGCCTATAATTCAAGAATTTATGACTTCTCCTCTCTTCTCTCATAGAGTTCTTCTATAAATGTATGTTAGAAACTCATTCCAAGGGGTTAAACACATTGGTTGCAGAACTTAGATGTGTTATACAGGTTGGACAAGTTAGAAATCTTAGACACGTGCATATCTTTCAAGAATCCTCTCTCTTCTGAAGTTAGATTTGTGGATTGGGGAATTTTCAAACCTCCTTTCAAATATTGTAATGGAAACCATTGCCTCTTCTGAATATAATGATGCATCGTGCACTTTGTTGAAGTAATAAAAGTGTGTGTTTTGTGACTACTATTAGTCCTTTTATCATCATATTTACTTCTGTGTGCCTTTCTCATGCTTATAGGTACACTTTGCAAGTTTAAGTTTCCATTGCAGGTTCTTGGAGTTCTGCATGCATTTCATTTTTGGTGCTTATTCAACCTTCTCAGTTTCATTCTTCTTCACTAGAAGACAAAAAGATTATTTGTCTAGTTGATTTTAATAAAGGGAACACACGCTTCTTAGTTTGTGGTATTTTCTTTACCCTTTCCAAGCTACAGTTGGTGAAGTTGTCTCATGGTGCACAACACCCTATTCAAATTAACCCTTCCTGAGTCTAGCAACACCCTTTATTTGGTGCATCACCATTCGTAGCATGGTTTCATTTCTTGCAAATCTCTTTCCATTAATCCCATGAAAATTTTAGCATAGGTCTAGATAACCAGTTTATTTCACTAAGAGTAGTACAACACTTAGTTTAGGAAGAGGAAGCCGAACTTCTCCAGAGGTTCACCTTGAGCCCAAATCCCACTACTTGATAGGTGATCCCATGTTACCCAATTACACCAAATTTCATGTTCACATTCTGGCCATTCAAAGGGTGCAGTGATTTGGAAATAACACTAAACATTAGCTATCACCACCTAAGGTTTCATTCATTAAGGAATTTAATTTCTCCATTTCATCCATCAAAAATCATCACAAGAGACAGAAGGGTTGGTTTTCTGTATATCACTTCATATGAGGTAAATTCATTTTTTTCCATGCACACACTTATTCACTTCTACATCTAGTTGTTTTCTCACTATCCAAGTGTGACACACACAAGAGAAACCCAAGGAAAAATTCTGCACTCACACAGAGAACTACATTTGGTATGAGATCTAGTGCAATGCTCAATCATAAGCTCACCATTGTGACAGCTAAGGATAGTCTAACCCCTAATTTTTCATTTAAATTTTTTAGGATTTGATGTCTATATGAGGGTTTTTCAGGATCATTTTTCATTGCAGGTTTCTAGTGACCTCAACGATCTTGGTGAGACCTTTGTGTGATCAAAGGAGACTATAGGCGAACACCTTGCAACATCTCTCTGAACAAGGAAGAGTGGAAAAAGCTATGAAATGCATTTAAAGAACCTCAATGATTTTCTAACTCATCTATGGACCATAAGATTAGATATGAACAAGAAACTATCTATTTGCGTGCATATATAAACTTTAGACAAACATTCAAACACTAGCATATCTAAATATCTCTCTACTCCATGAAAGCTTAATGAATGTGAACCTAGTTTAGATTCTAAGCAATCAAATTTGTTTATTGTTTCTCAAGGTATTTGAGAGTGAGAGCTCACCATTAATGGCTACAAGACCACATGGTTCCTCTCATTTACTCAAATCTTGATTGAATAGTGCAATGGTGGATAACATAGCTCAAAAACAAGGGAAGGGAGCTCAATATCCTAAAATGGCATAGTTTATGCTAAGGGAAGAAAACTCATGGTTTGAAGGGATGCACTTATGCTTTTATTTACAAATATTTGTTTGGAAGAGGTCGGAATTCTTGTGCACGTGGGAGTAAAGTCTAAAAGGCACTTTAGGATTAGGAGCTATGTAAACATTCTTTAGACTAGTTAAGCTACGATTAGGCTAGTTAAACTCGATTAGCAAGTGATTAGAGACTCATTAAGAGTTGGGAGGAGTCTGGTTAATCATTTGTGACTGATAGACAACCTATAAAAGCTTACAAAAGTGGTTTAGAGAGGAATAGGAAGACGTTTAGCTAATAAAAGGGTTTTTATTAACCAAATGGGCTGAATATAGGAGGATTACGATGAAGAAGGTTTCGTAAATGGGCATGCGAGAATGGATTGAAGAGTAGATAATTGAAAAAGTGTCGTCAATCGGTTGAATTGGAGGCAATGCTAAGTGGAAGCATATTTTAGGTGTCTACATTTTCCCCTCTTTGGGGTGGCGTAAGTAACGTCACTTCAAAGAAATTAAATAAGCATAAACAAGTAAAAATATTTTAAGGACAAAAAAAATGAGTAGAAATTAAGGATGCCCCCTCGATAGTCGATGGGGTGATGAAAGAGGTCCATCAACAATAAAAAATATGAAGGAAAGCTAACAGAAAAAAGAATAGTGTGAAGAACAAGAAAAGAAAGGGGATATAGAAAAAAAGGAGTATGAGGAAGGGGAAATGAGCTAACATCCATCCATTACCTTTTAAACAACTTTATTCTCATCATATTACTACTGATCTTCATCATCAGTCCTTATTAAAAATAATGAGCAGTATGATATGCAAATCCATATACAAACAAATGTCCATTGCTAAAAACACTAACTCCATGTGACATAAAAAATGCAATGCAATACGAGAAAGTAAAATATTCCTAACTCCATACAACATGCATAATGCAATGCAGTACGAGAAAGTAAACGCTAACCTAAAAGAGAAATATAATGTAATATTTTTGTTATTGAGTTTCAATTATGACCTGTGTGAATTAACGACAAGGGTTGATGATGGTGCCCCAAGTAAGGATACGAGTAAGGGGAATAATGGAGGACACTTGGGTCTAATGATAAATCAATGTGCACTACAAAACAGTACCAGACAACTCATTATGCCCAAAAGTATAGGCAAAGTAAGCATCCTAGCTTTTGTTGATGGAGGTATACCAAGATGATCTATGATTCGCACACATGAATAGGTGAGAACCAAAGGGCAACATTTTCTAGGATGAATTTTGATTTTTTGATGTTTTCTAAAACATATTTGAATGTTTTTGTGATTTTGAAATTTTTATGAAACTATGTACCTAACAAAGAAGTGTGGATTCACCCATCGATAGATTATATGTAAAAGGGCATAATGTCATGCGCATGCCCAAGAAAGTGATGATGTGAAAATGTCCCAGTGTCAGGTATGAGTATTCAGAGGAAACCTCCTCACTCACTGATGATGAGCGGGGAATCAAGGCCAATGTAAATAAGTTCAACATGATGATGAATGTAAACCAATGAAGTGTTGGGAAGGAGGAAGGATGCCCCCAACGTAAGTTGGTGAAGAAACACATGATAGAAAGAAAGTGGAATATTGTTCTTGTAAAAGGGGACAAAGGTGTTTGTAAACATGTCCAAAAAGGTAATATTATACACATGGATGTTCTGAATAAAGCAGAAGAATGATGTGCAAGTGAAGGTATCTTAGAAGCCTCATGACGATGAAGTGACTAGCAAAAGGTACGAATCATGAGACAAGATATTATCTAGGAAAATGTAGACACCTAAAATACGCTTACACTTAGCATTTCTACCAATTCAACTGATTGATGACACTTTGTCAATTAGCAACTCTTTGATCCATTCAAAAATGCCTATTTATGAAAACATCTTCGTTGTATTCCCTCATATATTCAACCCATTTGGTTAATAAAACCCCATTTTATTAGATAAACATCTTCTTATTTCTCTCTGAACCACTTTTGCAAGCTTTCTAGGTTGTCTATCAGTCAAAAATGAATAACTGAAACCCCTCGTAACTCTCAATGAGTATTTAATCACTTGCTAATAGAGTTTAACTAGCCTTATCCTAGCTTAACTAGTCTAAAGCATGTTTACTTAGCTCCTAATCCTAAAGTTCTTTTTAGACTTTAGTCCCACATGCACAAGAATTCCAAACTCTTCCAAGCCAATATCTATAAATACAAGCATAAGTGCATCCCTTCAAACCATGAGTTTTCTTCCCTTAGCATAAACTATGCTATTTTAGGATATTGAACTCTCTTCCATTATTTTTGAGTTATTTTCTCCACCATTGCACTATTCAATCAAGCATTGAGTAAATGAGAGGAACCATATGGTCTTGTAGCCATTAATGGTGAGCTCTCACTCTCAAATACCTTGAGAAATAACAAACAAATTTGATTGCTTATAATCTAAACTAGGTTCACATTCATTAAGATTTCATGGAGTAGAGAGATATTTAGATATGCTAGGGTTTGAGTGTTTGTTTCTAGTTTATATATGCATGTAAATAAATAGTTTCTTGTTTAGCTCTAATGTTATGGCCCATAGATGAGTTAGAAAATCATTGAGGTTCTTTAGCCTCATTTCATAGCTTTCGCCACTCTTCCTTGTTCACAATCTCAAAGGAGGGTTTCTAAGCTCGTTCACAAACCCAGGCACCCAAAATAGGTCTAGAACACCCATGGGTGCCCCTGTCCCTCTCTAGGTGCTCGACTCATGGCATGTTCCTCTAGTTATACATTCTTCTAGGTCTCTGTGCGACACTCCTGCCATTCCTTTCACCTGGTCATCACTTTAGTACACTCTGTATTTCACTGCAAACTAGCTAAGTCATTTTATTCCTTCTTTTTACTCAGGGTTTTCATAGTTCATTGCTTTATTTTCTTGGGTGTATTGTTGTACTTAATTTATCATTCATTTACTCCAATATTGCATTCATATTAGGCTCATATCTTTACATTTTAGCTTAATCGGAAAACACGCTTTCTTAAAAGTTTTATTTTATGCAAATTTATGGCAATCTAAAACTGTTGCATTTGGAACCTATTATGTACCTTGTAAAAACTAAATTTTCAATGTTGAAAATTAATGAAAGAGAAGGAAACAAAAATCTTCACATGTTCATCATGCTCTGCACTCTATTTTTCTTCACTCTATATTTAGGATGCATGTGGTACTTTTTCATTTCTAAATAAAAAACATACATTTGAAGCTAGAAATATAATGAAGCAAAGGTAACCTCGATCTCTAACACCATTTGTCTTCTATTCCTCTTTCAGGTACAACGGAGAAACTTCATGCAATCACTTGGAGCAACAACTTATAAGGAAGGGGATTCGTCTCTCAGGTAATTATGGGTCCCCATTTTGTTCCTTACATTCTCGGTTTAAAATTTATCTACATTCTATTCTTATATAGTCATATTCCACGGCTTGTGTGGGAAAACTTGTACAATTTTCCTTATGAATATACACAAATGTTTTATTAAATGAGTTGTATGTTTCTTCATTTACATTAGTTTATCATTTGCATAACTAAATCAACATTTGAAAACTAAATTGTCTAAAACATAGCATAAAATCATAAAGAATTAAATCTACAACTTTTTTGTACCTTTTTTGATCATTTAAAACTAAGAAATGAATGAATGGACACCTGAAAGCATGCTTTCTATACTAACAAATTCAAAACTGCAACTTGATTCCTTGTTGTTTCAACATGCTAGTTTTTTATACATGATTCCATTCTCGTGTCCATCAGGACCCTGCAGTAGTCTTTAATGACTGATACATGATCTTGCTGAAATATAAGAAATGAGCATCCTGGAATACTAATTCCACCAACATATTACCCTTGTATTTCCTAAAAATCCATTGAAAATAAGTAACCTGAACTTTTTTTTGTATCCCTCCACCATCATGACAAAAAATGGTCAACTTGTTTCAATGTTGTCTGCCTTGTTCAAAATAACAAACATATTGAGAACTCTCACGCCAAACTTTGATGCTTTTATCTCCTAGTAATCTCAACTGAACGTCTAATCAAATCAATGTTGTTGGGAAGGGCTAGGATTTTTCGGAAGAAACAATATTCCCTATCTATTATTAATTAGGTCCTACCGATGTGTGGAAATTATTTATGTGGTGTATGAGGTATGGATTACAAAATATTATCATTGTAATCTTAACTCTGACACAAATTGAGTCTTTTAACACAGTTGCATTTGTTACGAACTCATGAAAACCATCAAGACCCGAGAGATAGCATGAAAATACTTTTTAGAGGACCTTCATAATTATCCTTTGGTGCATATGAGACCTTACCAGGTCCAATAGTGTTCGGAAACTTAAGAGATGCGGAAGACTGATGTAGCTGGGAACTAGAGGATCATTGGGAAGTGAAACTATACGTCTTATAACATCTACCAGCCTACCCGGTTGTGTGGATGCTATATTTTTGGTTCCATGATGTACGTATTATAAAATATCTCCATCGGCATGTTAACTCTAGCACAAAGTGAATATTTTTCAATCGCCGCAACCACAGGAATATTCGGAACAAGATCTTTCCTATTGCAATAGTTTCAAAAATCTATCCCATCTAAATAAGTCCCTTTTTTCCTCTTGGGGATCTTAAGTGATCTTAAGTGACTATGCACTACTGGTGTATCTAGGAAGGACCAAGATCATTGTGTAATAAAATGATCGCTCTTTTAATGTCTACCATCCCACTCATTTTTTTTTAAATTGTTTGTTTGGTGCCACAAGGTGTAGATTGAAAATAAACTCCATTGAAAGCGACACAAATTAAGAGTTTTAGATATATTTAGGTTAATATAAATTCTCGATAAGCATAAGAATGTAGGAGAATATAATTATATGGCTTTTTAAATGGTGTTTATGTAGATGTGTAGGTATAGAAGAGATATTTCCAAATGCCACAATGTCCCAGAACTATTCTATTGAAGTTAGACCCATTTTTCTCTCAAGTCTATTAAGAAACTACACTTGCCTATTTTGTCAAGAAAAATTGGAATCATTGGATAGAAAAATAAACATCGTCTAACTTCTACCAAACCACTTAAATTTGTGGACATTGTCCACTTGATGCAATGAGGTTTAGATTAAAAACATATCATCATTAGTAACCTAATTCTAACATAAATTTATCCTTTTTGCAGCATTCGATTTACCGTCATAGTGAAAAAAAACCACCAAGACCTAGGAGAAATCATGAAAAAAATTCATATAGGGTCTCTATGCAAATTTGTAGGTCTAAACAAGACCTTATCATGTGGCATGGTTTCCGAAAACTCTCTCATCGAACTTAGACAATTTTTTGCTCTCATGACTATAAAGAGACTTCACTCAACTAATGTAGTTTCAAAGTACTAGGATTGTTGGGTAGAGATATGAAACCTCTCTTATAATCTTAAAACACACCCAAACATGTTGGCATTGTCTATTTGCTGCCACAATTTACCTATTGCTAAAACGTATTGTTGACAACCTAAGAGTGAGAGTAATTGAGGATTTTTATAGCATTATGTTTGGTTCTACTATGAGAAAATAATTGAGAAAAACTAAAAAATATAATTTGATTTACTATAATGTATCCATACTCAATTACAAGTATACAGGGGACCTTTCTAGGTTTCTACATAGAACTTAGACACGCTTTTCCTCCCAAAACTCTTAAAAGACTATGCATAACCGATGTAGCTACAAAATATCAAGGTACATTGGAAAGTTAGGCGACACATCCTATATCATCTACTAACCCACCAAAAACATGTGGGAACTATCCATTCAGCGCCACAAAATTTTGATTGCTAAAACTCAATATTGACAATGCAACATTAAGATAATAGAAGTTTTTTCAAACATTCTATTCACTGCCACGATGAGAAAATATTTAGGGGCCTACGGGATAAAAAAGAGGATATTTTATATGGACTCCATGCTGATACATAGAACTATATGACACATTGGTATGTTTCACGTAGTCTGAAAACTTTTTTTCTCTAGAACATGAGCCACATATATTTATAATTTTTATTAGCATGAATTAATATAGAATTTGTAGAATATATGTTACAAGGAGTATCACTGTATAAAATCACTCCCCTAATGCCTATATTGAAAGTTACTTGGCAGATGTGAGATATATAATAGCTCTTATTTTGATCTAGTTTACGGTTATTATGTCAACGTAAGTACATTGACATACGTTCTCTCAACTAAATAGCATCCCCTCTATAAAAATAAAATAAAATAGTGGAAACGTGGCTAAACAAAAGATAAACTATGGTGGTACATTTATGATATGAATTAGTAAGAAGAAATTATTGTGGATTGAAATATATGAAACCACTCTAAAGAAATGAATATCTAGTCATTTATCTAGATAAATATATTTTGATTGTAGGAAGGGGGTCACGTAGTTCAATCTCAACATTTTATACAAGGCCTAAATAAGACATTACACCAAAACACAAACACAAAATTTAAGAATTCAACAATATATTAATTATTAAAATTTATAACCTCATCGAAAAGGTTATTTGAAAAATATATTTTGTACCTCCTTATTCAAGAGTTAAGATGACTGCACACTTATGAATAAGGATGAGAAATGTGAAAAAATAGTGCAAAACTTTAATTATAATAAGGTAAGAAAGTTAGGATAAGAAACATGCATAAAATAAATAACCATAACTACCATATATTTAAATAAATCTAAGATGTTAACTCCATATACATAGATACCATGGTGGTATAGAGAACTAGAAAGTTAGAGATCATAGGCCCATCTGTATCAATAGTAGCATAAAGATCAAGATGTGAAGACATTGATATTAAAGGAATAATTAATTATAGAACCATTTACATGATTAGATTTGTTTTTGTTATCTAAGGTATCGAGATATAAAGCACTCCTAGTCTTTAGGTTGGACCAAGTGACCTGACACAATGAAGTGCACTTTTTTAGGGTGAGTCCTCCTCACTAACCCTTAGGAAGTAGGTTGATGGCCTATTTATCATCGTTAAGGTTAAGTAAATTTTTGACTAGTAAACTCTTTTATTATACCATAATTATGAACTAGAGTGGTAGAGGAACACTTTCTCAAAGTGTGACATGGTAGTGGGATTGGGTCCTTAATGTCTTCCAAGAAACCCACATTAAAATTTTATCTTAAAGGTCTTATAATTTTATCTTAATGGTCTTATAATATCATGATAAGAGCATTCTAATGATATAATTTATATGCACACACTCACTGCAATCTCCCATTCTTTCTCAATTTTATCATCATGCTCAATAGGGTCAATTAGAGTGAGTGTTTCATGATCAATGTTTACAAAAAGGAGAACCTCAAGGAATTTTTTCCATTCTATAGAAGATGGAAGGGGTTGAACCGTAATTACATATAAATATACAAAATCCAACATAAAAATAAGCTCATGGAACTATAACTAACTAAATTTTCAATTTCATCTAAACCTTTACATCATCTAAGTATGTAATGAGAAAATTATGTCTAAATTTATGAACAAAAATATTTTTTACTACACCACACCTATTAATCATTTATATTAGAAAACTATTTATCATGGGAAACTCTTGCATACAGAATAAATTCACATAAACTATTTACATTGTGTTATAATGAGGGAATTTATTAAAATAATTTCATAATACTAATAACACTAATACAAATCATATAATTT
Organism: Taxus chinensis; assembly: GCA_019776745.2. Classification (NCBI taxonomy): domain Eukaryota; kingdom Viridiplantae; phylum Streptophyta; class Pinopsida; order Cupressales; family Taxaceae; genus Taxus; species Taxus chinensis. The sequence goes on along the minus strand of CM034149.1, from coordinate 831,390,394 downwards.
GTGATATATATCATGAGTTGCGCAAATGAAATCACAAGAGTAACAAATTTTTCTACTCCTGCTTGTAGAAATTGTGGAGTGTCATGTGCGATCATCAAAGTTTTGGATAATATACATTGTTGTTAGTTGATCACAGGCGCGCGTGCGCGCGCACACACACACACAAAAAAAAAAAACACACACACACAATAACATAGATACATATATGTGAATTATATAACATTATTCATACATACATACATACATACATACATACATACATACATACATAAATACATACATACATACATACATACATACATACATACATACATACATACATACATACATACATATATATATAAACATTGTACATTACTTCCATGAATGTAAACATTAGCATGGTAGTAGAAAAATTTGGTTGGGATGCTTATTTGCCTTAATCATGTTGCAGTATTAGTTCATATATGTGAAAATTGATAAATTTGACAAAGTTCAAATACAAATATTTTAAAATTAACATTAGTGTTACTTGAATTCTTCTGTAACATGTAATAAAATTATAAAATACCTATGAAGGTTCCATCAAGGAATAAATCTATATATATTACACCGAACACATCAAACATTGACACATCATATACCCAACAAGAAAACCCACTAAAAAACACTCTTCATAAAATCTGTGTGTAGACACTAAAATTAGGTAACACTCCTCTTTTGTCCCTCGACATATAAGTACCCTTTATTACATTTACCTAGACATGACCACCTTCACCCCAGTAATATTAATTTAATTAAATTAATGCATTATCCTCACTATATTTATTATTGAAATAATATCTACACATATAGTTCACTTAGACACCTCACGAAGCCAACTCAACCTAAGACCTATTCTTAGCAAGTTACCATAACTAACTAAGACTTACCCAAACCCTAAAAATCAATGCCTACATTCCCTCTAACCACATTCCCGTATGCTCACAAGAGGCTCTGATTCTAATCCGCGGGATAATTACACGAGTTCCAAGAAAATCAGGAGGATCTCCCTGAGTTTAGTAAACCTAGGAAATCTCGCCTTGACCGATGTCGGTTACCCCTAACCGTTGCCGGTTAAGCCGGACCGCCATTGGCTACCCCTTTTAACCCCTAAACTACCTTATTCTCAAGGTTGACAAACATTGGTAGAAAGTTGACGAGAAAGAACAGATCTCAGAGAGATAACACCTCTTCAGAGAGCAAACTCTAGCAAAAACTCATATCCAAGGAAGGAGATTGAGCATCCTCTCCTGCACAGCCAGCCTAGCCACGATCTGATCTATCCAAGTAAAGAGGAGTGTGCATGCAGCCCATGTAGAAGCTTTTCTTCAGTTGGTGATCACTTGCAACCTTTAAACCCATCATCAGCACCTCCATCCTTCACACACAGAACTTTATGAATGAAATCCATGTAAGTATAATGTCATACTTCTCCGGTTTGTTTCATTTCATCATTATTTTATCACCCATTGTTTATCTTGCTTTCCATTGACCTTATCCAACATTTTCACCTACATAAACCCATTAAAATCTCGAAAAAGCCTACTCCAGTCACTTAATACCTCGTCTCAACTAACCAAAACCATTTGAGCAATCAAAAAGGAGACCAAAACCATATTCTGTGACATTTCCATATCTCATAGTAACCAGTGCCGGTTATACCTAATAGTTGTCGGTCACCCCAGACCGATGCCAGTCTTTGTGTTTGCCCACATAGCCTTAAACATAGACCTACCCACCTAATTTTACCTCACCCTCACTCACCTGTGACCTACTCGAGACCTGCATAACCCAGAACCAACCATTTGACATGTGGATTCTATTATAGCTTATCCTGCTAGATTAGATCTTTTTTCTTATTGTGTTTTAAGTGAGATACCTAAATCATTTTAAAATAACAATAGGATTTACTTTGTTTATAGCATTAATTTGTTTAAAACAGTGGAATGGTAGCCATCTAGGAAGTATCATACTTCCCGGATCTAGCTCACGCTAGGAAGTTCACTACCCATATTGTTTAATTCCTTCTGGTGGTCTTGTTTTCATTACAGGTAGTTCCTCCTAGCCAGAAGGAATCTCTCATGTTCAGTTGTGGATTCGGAAGTCATATGCACGCAACAACCCATCAACTAAAATTTGAATAGGTATTCCTCCTATGCCTGATACCCTATCTGTTTCGTCAACACTTCAAAGAAACAATCTAAGAAAAAGGTGAAACACTGTGGCCTCATTCTAATGCTAACTAGATAACACCCTTCACAATCCCCACCAACATTTGTTTGGGAAACCTATGTCATATGTTAAAAAAGGGTATCTGTTAATTCCTAAAGTTCATATAGTGATTAAATCTCTACTATCTCCATCACTAATGTAGGGACCGTCCATGGATGATGAATCATTTGGATGGTGGATCTAGAATGGTAAATAGGACTAAAATATACTCCTGGTCTATCCTCAGTAGAGCCTTTTCCTTGGCCCAAAGAATGATAGTAGCCAAAATAGTTTTGGATCTCATTGAGGATAAAGTCATAGTATAGTTTTGTAAAAAAGTATAATAGAAACTCATTGTTATTGTAAGGTATGATATCAAATACCATCCACCATCAATCCCAGAAAATATTTTTTATCATATATTTGTTACATTAGTGGATTGAAAATAATTTCCATGTCAAGGGAACTAGCACATTGGTTCTAGGGTCATTGAATAGTGAAAAACGAGGTCTTTTATAATTTGTTTATATTTTACTATTGATGATAATAATTTATTGTCACAATATGCCCTAAAAACTCTTTATAGGATGTCGGCAAATAAATTTGACTCATTTTTAAGTAAACTTCACCTGATAATGGTTTTTTTGTTTTTACAACAGACCTATAGTGGTGTTTATAGAATGGTTATCCTTCATTGGTCTAATAGATTCCTCAACTTGTATATTTTTTCCACTATATTTGCAACTAAATCCTCTTAACTAATTGGATGATCTATAACAAATTTAGGATTTATAGGAGGTCTAAGAGGGATAAGAGGATTTGTAGTGTTTTGTTTTGGTTGTGAAGGAACTGTAATAATACATTCCTCATTGGTTATCCTTCATTGGTCTAATAGATTCCTCAACTTGTATATTTTTTCCACTATATGTGCAACTAAATCCTCTTAACTAATTGGATGATGTATAACAACTTTAGGATTTCTAGGAGGTCTAAGAGGGATAAGAGGATTTGTAGTGTTTTATTTTGGTTGTGAAGTAACTGTAATAATCAGAAAAAATGGTTTTAATTAAAATATTCAGTAGAGATAATAAAAAATTACTAAATTTGATTTCAATTAATATAATAAAAGTTTTTATACCATTCTTCTAGTGTGACATTGTTAAAGGAAACTTTTCTTTTGGCATAATTAAAAAGAATCATTTCTTCATGTTTTATGCATTGTAGTGAAAGAGCATCCCTCTTCCTCTTCATCTTATTGTGTCATCCAATTTCACATTTTCGATTTAGGTTTAAAAACAATTGCATTCCATTCTGATTTATTGCATTAGCTCACATTAAATGAGGGCAACCCATATGCTAGAGGTCATGACCGGCTGATGGTTGACAAAAAAATTGTAGAAAAGTACTTCTATCCTTTTCCCTTTCTCTGAGTCTTACCAAATCACACAAAAAATTCAAATACATACATTCTTAAACAACATCTTACCTGGAAGAAGCTGTAGGTGATCACATGATCATGGCACAGTGGGCACCCAGCTCGCTACTCTATTGAGTCATACTTCAGAAGGAAGCCCGCCCCCACCATAACATACTTGAAACCTTAGCCTTTAGATCTCCTTCTTTGTAGGAAGCCAATCTCACCAAAAACTCTATTTCACAATTCATGTGTTAGTCCCTAAATAACATAAGCTAAACAAACATAGTAGAAAGGGCACTCCTAGGATCAAATTTTCTTAGTGTTTCTGCTTGGCTTGTGTTTTGAGGTGAAAGGTCACATTCATCACTTTTTTCTGTTCATCCTTGCACACTTCTCATCATAGCTGGTGTATTCTGGCTTCACCTGAGTGTTCCTAGGCCATATCATCATCATTTCCAGAATTCTGGGTCTGATTCCACATTAGATTTTAATTCACTACCACTTTCTTTCATCACTATTTCAATTTCATAGTAACCATCATCGGTTAGCTCTAACTACCATCAATTATACCCAACTGACGTCGATTCTAGGTCCTTTTGATAACCTACTCAAAAGGACATTTTCACTTCACTTTCTTCCACTTTCCAAAGTCTTTGTCATTGAAATTTTATTCCCATTAACGTTTTACACATCCCTAGATTTGGAATTCTTGTCAGATTTTGCCTTCTGCCTCGTTGTTTACTCACTGCCCATTTTCTACAGTGACTGGAAGTGGTTACCCCTAACCAACGTTGGTTTTCACTAATCGGCATCAATTAGCCTATTTCACATTCCACCCATCATTTGTTACTTCATCCATTTTTTTTATCACTAGATTCACCTGTTCCTGTTGTTCTCTACAGAGAAGCAGCCCTACCTGATCAATACTAGTTCACATGGTGCTAACTCAAAGACAAGAAAACACCCTCGTGTTCCATGTCAGTCACAAACTACTCCCACCTAGCCCCTTCACCACCCTTCTATCTTATCACTAGCCATGGACCCCATCCAACCTACTACTATCATTACTAGAGAAGAGGAGTTCACATAACTCCTTGACCAGAACCCTGCTCGCCTTGTTGTTTTACCTCTCCCCACTTGTCCACTTGAGATTGCCTTGGGTTAGTTGATAAAACATGCATGCCCATATCTATCCCCCTAAAATCTCACACCCCACTTCCGGATTGGCCCCCATCTGGCTTTGTGCTACCCGCATCCATCTTACCCCCAAGTGGTTTCGCAGTTAGGGTTCTATACCCACTATTAATGTCCGTATCTGTTACCATTTTTGGTACCCATCACATACACCATACCCCTCAATGACCATCCTAAACACATCCTCATCTACCCCTAATGTCTCATACGTACCTGTAGCTACAGTACCCACCTCTAGTATCAGTGACCCCTGCCCCATTTCAGAACATAGTTATTCCCATTTCCATAATCACTAGCCTCTATTGCCCACCCAGGGCTACCATGACCCTTCCACCCCCATATACATACTACACCACAACCGCATGTTTCATCTATTATTCATTTCAAGATTACATACCCCCTATTTTCCTTGCCTTCTTCTCCACCACCTTACATGGCAGCCCGATACACTAGAATGTCACCTCCCATTATATGCCCAAAACCAACCTCCTCATGCTACAGGAGAGCATCCAATCATCACAACCCACCAATGACCCTAATTTAAATTGATTATGGACAAGATGCAAAACAATTGGAGGCATCGGTTTCTAGCTCCTGCAATAGTCTCACATATAATGAGATTTGAAACGAACCTATTCACTACCATCCATTCCTATCCGTTCATACCCCCTGCATTGGGGAAATGCCTAAATTTCAAACCGCTTCAAAAATAAGGAAGACCCACAACAACATTTTCACGCTCATTCAAAACAACGGGTGTAATTTGATCACTCACGATGATGCCTTTCTTTTAAGAACTTTTCCTATGTCCCTCACTGGACCAACATTAGATTGGTATAATGGGTTACCCAAACACTCTATATTTTCATTTCAATCAGGTAGCCCAAGCTTTCTTGGATCATTTCTCTATCAATATTGCCAAGAAGGTTACCATGATCAATGTATATTCCATATGTCAGTACGAGGATGAATCTATCATGGATTTTGTCTCTCGCTGGCGCATAGCCTGATCAACCAGCTTACCTTCCAATTACCACAAACTGAACTCATCGAGCTCTTCACATGAGCTTGTGCACCATACATATCTCCCCTGACCATTGCAGGTCCAAAATTCCTAAACATTCGATGAGGAATTCACTATGGTAGGAAATTTAGAGATTCAAGCCATCAAAGACAAGAAAATCTAATTACAAAATAAGAATTTGAGCATTCAAGTCAAATGAAACCTTCTTCTTCTTCCAAACCACCAACCAATTATTCAAAGGCTAAAGGTACCATTAACTCAGTGGTACTCAAGGCTGAACCCAGCTCATCCATCTAATCAAGCTACACCCTCATCTAATCTATCACCTGTCTAGGCTTTTTGATTCAGACAAGAGCAGTGAAAATATACCCCAATTGGGGAACCTTACTCTTCCGTGTTAGAAAATCTTATCAAAGCTGGAGCCATCACCCTTCCAACCCATAAAACCACACACTGGTTTTGACCCTGCTCACCCCATGTCTTGCATGGTATAAAAGATCATGATTTCTGTAACTATCACCGAGTTGAAGGGTCATAGTGATGGCAACTACATCACTTTCAAGAATATTTTCCAAGAAATGCTTGAGAAAAGGTGAGTTAACTGTGGATAATCCCAATGCCACCCCTAACCAAAATCTACAAATCTTCAAAAAACCATTTCCCAATCATGCCCCTTCATCCAATCAAACTGGTGAGACATCCACTCATGATACCCATACCCGTGAGGTTCACACAATCTTTAACGAGGTACCTGTCGCCTCTCAATTTCCTCACATCCCTTCCATAGAGGAAATCCTAGCCCAAATCCTCCTTCCACATCTAAACCAACCTCCACCTCGTTCCTTCACCAACAAAGAAACACCTTTCATCTCCTTCATCACCTAAGGAGGAGTCTTCTCCACTAACATTGAGACCATCTCACCCCTAGCTTCTCCACTTAGAGAACCTTTACCTACCCTTTACCTATAGTACCTCCTCCACCCATAGAGGAGCACCCATTACCTCCTCCACCCATAGAGGATCACCCATTACCTCCTCCACCCACAGAGGAGCACCTATCCATTCCTCCACTAATAGAGGAACTCCCATCATCTCTTCCACCCATCATAGACCCAATGGAGATACCTTTGCCTCTTGGCGATCATTCTCCATCAGCTACCCAACATCCAATAGACCTACTTTCAGCTCTTCTTACCCACGGAAGCTGAAGCTAGGCTGATTCCCCATCTCTAAGATGCATTTTATGGGGAATTCCCATTAGGTCCTCACCCAACTCCACCCACAGACATGTCATTCTCATGTTTGGCTGATCACTTAGATTATGTGGATAGGGCTTTATTATGGGGGTGCACCTCTTACTCCCTGTCTCAACACAGATGTAGAGATCCCTTAATGACACCCTCCACTATCTACCCAAACACATTTCCACCCATCAAACCCAAACATACAACCATTGTTGTTCACAACCCCTTCCACGATACACCCGTTAGCACTCATACCACACCCTTACCCATAACCTAACCTATGCCATAAACCCAAACCCATACCCACAACATTTACCTCCACTAAACCTATTACCACTTTAGGGGTCACCCTGACCACCAGCCTTACTCATCCACCTATTAAACTGGATTTAGCTACATCCTCCAACGTCAAACCACACCTACTCTGACACACCCAAACTAAAGAAACAAAACTCATCGACCTCATACCCCGACCGCACCAATCACACCCACACTTGTCCCATCTTCCTTTAGACCTCAGCTGCCCAACATGGTCAAGCACCCTTCACCCATCCATAAACCAATAACACAACAACCCATTCCTTCCTCACAAACCTCTAACCTACCTAGGCACACAACATGACTCATACCCACACCTGCAGTCTCTTTACCACCAATACCTCCAATCCCTTCAGCTATTGCTTCACTACCCACTACACTTCAGTCATTGTCCCTCACACCCCAAGTATGACCCACGTCATCTACCTTCATAGCACCCTCGTTATCCCCATGGGTAACTCGCCCTCTTCCTCCATCTAATTTTCCTTCTAGACCTCATACACCCACATCACCTTTACCCAAGAAGGTGCAAACCCAAAAACAAGACCCCACTACCCCATGACAAGGTAGTCAAAACAACCCCACACCCTCCTACCCATCCATCTACTATACCCCTACCCAAACAAACCCCGACCGATACCTTAAACCACACTGGCACCTAAACCCATCGCTCGACCCATTCCTACTCTTCCAAAAACAATTCCAAGACAACCAACCACACCTACACACCCAAACCCACATTCACTTCCCATTGTGATCCACTAGCAGGGTCCTATGCCAAAATTTTAACCAACCTCCTAAAGACTTCTGTTATCACATTACTTGCCACTCCGACCTTACGACCCCCCTCAAACCCAAGCCAAAAGGGTTTGATGATACTAAAATTTGTGCATATCATCATGTGCCAGGGCATGATGTGGAGAGTTGCAAGGCCTTGAAAACCATCCTTATCCAATTATGTCCACCAAAAACATAACTTTGATGACAAATACCTTCTTGACGAGGATCCTGCTTCACCTACACCCATTCCCACACTGCCCACTCAACAACCACAACCTCCACCCTCACAGCTCCTAGGACCACACACAAAATTTGAAATTAACATGGTTTGCATTAGAGAACTTGCCACGCCACCACCCCAAATGTCATTGTGCCCAACTGACCTCACAGGGTTTTTCTCCTCCAATAGGTGTTTTCCCTTCATGTCGTTATACCACTTACCCTACACCTTCTCCATTTGCCAACTTCCCTCAAATCAACATGGTACACGTCACTACATGTGTGTAGAAGGTAAAGAAAAGGTAGCTGACCCACTAACCCAATCCTATACCCAACATACCATCTGCACCCATACCTAAAATAACTATCAGTGGCCCCACATACCCCATTTCTAATGGCATCACACATCGCACCATGCTCAAACAACTACACCAAATCTCCCCTCAAAATTTCCTTATACGACCTCATCCAAACCTCAGAATCTCATCGTCAAGCCCTCATGGAGGTTCTTCAATCTATTGAGGTTTTACCCAATGACCCTACACCCGTAGCCTCCATTATCACACCCCATCATGTAGCCTCTCTCACCAAATTACCACCTTCATCCTCACCTCACCTTGTTCACCAAGTGGCCTCCCTTAGCTTCTCAGAGGAAGAGATCGTGCCATACCAAAACAATGACCCAGACCCAGCCCTCTTCATCTTTGTCCACATTGATGACATACGGGTACGACGTGTGATGATTGATGGAGGCGCTAACATTAACATCATTTCATCCCATGCATTTGCTCAAATGTGCATACCTGACAATTACATGCAAAAACATCCCGTCATGTTGCATTCATTCAACAATGCCTATCACCTCCACACTAGGCACTGTCATCCTGCACATTCGCATGGGCCCCCCGCACTATTCCAAAATTGTTTTATGTTTTGGAGGGGGAATTCCAATATAACTTGTTGCTTGGTAGACCCTAGATCCATGTCATGGGTTGTGTTCCTTCCACTTTACATCGATTGTGTAAAGTTTGAACACGAGGGACACACTTATACCATTCCAGCTGACCCATCACCTTTCAAAACATGCAACATGCTTTAGCTCGACCCAATGATGTGCTCATACCTATCAAAGCCATCTACTTCTGCAACCACTACCACTTCACCTACACCTCCACCTACCAGTACAGCCATTGCTTTCACCGCACATACCTCCTCTATTCCTACCACCGCTATAACCTCCACAGCTGACCCAGTAGCTTCTCCAATCAGTTAACATCCACATCCACCTTGACCTCCTGACACATCATCCCATACTAGCTACCCAGATACCAACCACTGATCCCTTGGAAGGTGTTTTTCAAAACCTCACTCTCTAGGGGAGTACCGCCTATATAGTGTCAACACATTCCTTACTCCACACGAGTATGGAAGCCTTCACCAACACCCTCGCTATGATCACCATATAGGAGAACACCTCCTTTATGGTCCTCCTCATCTTCATACTAGTCTCACCTATGGGGGACCTTGATACTACCACTTACACAATCTAAACCACCATCACAACCCCGCCCATTTTCTGCTGACTTCCAATCACTTACCAATTGCCATTTTTTCCCACACCTTCCTACACCACTGTGCATGGAAGGGTTTTAGTTTTGGATTTTACGAGCAAGGCCGCCATACCGTTATTCCATGTACCACCCACAAACATAATGATTGTAGTGGTATCAGACTTCCCTAAACCTCATACTAAATAGGCCCACATTGAACTCATTGCAGGACCCTAGCCCTTCTCCACCTTCATCACCACCCTCACCGACGGAGTCGATGGATCCTGAATCTATCCCTCCTAATTTTTTTTTTTCATAAACACCATTTCCTTGGGGCCTTTGACTTATCAACCGCGAAGGTGAGGCCCCTTCCACTCTCTCCATTCCTATATCCTGAGATGATCGATGATGACACACCTACCATTAACATCATTCAATGTCAGGATGATGAATCCATACTCACCTACCTTGGTGTAGAAGACTCATATATTCATTAGTAGTTACCCTCTGAGACGTAAACCATGTTGAATGAATCAAATATCGAGATCAAAATTCATACTCAAGATGACCCGCACATCCTAAAGATCAAACAATCTTTAGATGCTGCTGAACAGGAAGCCATCACTTCTTTTCTCTAAGATCATAACCATGCGCTTTCACTTGGTCTTATGCAGACATGCCTGGTATTGACCCCACCATAGTGGTCCACAATATCGTAACCGTTCCCGATGCCAAACCTATCAAACAAAAAGCTGAGGAAAATGCACCCTCGCATTGCTCTTCTCGTCAAAGAAGAACTTCAACGCCTTCTTTCTGTTTCCTTCATCTTACCCATTGATTATCCTCATTGGATTTCTAACATTTTCCCTGTTACTAAAGCAACAGGGGGACTCCGCATTTACACGGACTTTTCGTGACCTCAACCTCACCTGCCCAAAAGATGACTTTCCCTTGCCCTGGTATTGATCAACTGGTTGACCTCACCATTGGTCACGAGATGCTCTCACTCATGGATGGTTTCTCAGGTTATAACAAAATTTTTCTTGCCCCAGAAGATCAGCACAAGACCACATTCATTACCCCTTGGGGAACCTTTTGCTATCAAGTCATGCCTTTTGGCCTTAAAAATGCTAGTGCTACATATCAGCGTGCTATGACTTACATCTTCCATGATATCATGCATCACATATTGGAAGATTACGTGGATGATCTCTTGGCAAAATCTAAATGTCACGCCGAGCACCCTCGCTGTCCTCAAAACCATCTTTGACTGCCTCATTAAATATTACGTCTGCCTTCAACCTAAAAAGTGCGTCTTCGCAGTTCTCTCAGGAAATCTCCTAGGATTTATTGTTTCCCTCTGTGGTATAGAAGTTGACCCTAATAAAGTCAAGGCCATTCTGGAAATGCCTCCACCCACTAACCTCAAACAACTCCATAGCCTACAAGGTAAATTACAGTCCATTCGCCATTTCATTTCACAATTATCTGATTGGTGTCAACCATTTCATCATCTGCTTAGGAAGGATGTCTCCTTTAAATGGGATGATGATTGTCACAAAGCTTTTGAGGCCCTAAAACAATACCTTCTCCAACCACCCGTACTCATTCCACCTAAAGAGACGATCAACCTTTTTACCTATACATATCAGCTACCGATCATTCCTTGGGAGCCATGCTCGCTCATCGCAATGAACAACATAGGGAGTAGGTGGTTTATTACATAAGCCATACTCTTTTGGACTATGAAACCTGATACAACCATCTATAAAAGCTTTTCTTAGCCTTAGTTTTCATTGCCACCAAACTCTGCCATTACCTACTCAACCACAAAACCTATGTTGTGACCAACACCGATCCTTTACACTTCATGTATGCCAAACCTTATCAAAATCAGCGTGCCATGCGTGATGGCTTATGCTTTTAGCTGATCTTGACCTCAAATTCATTCACCAAAAGTCCATTAAGGGCCAGGCTATCACCTGACCAACTAGCTGATTGCACCTATTGTCCAGGGGACCAACCCTCTAATTTTGACTTTCCTGAATGAATCCATTGCTACCCTTTCCCCCTGGACAAACCCCCTTACCAAATGACACTATTCTTCAATGGTTCCAAGTGTCAGCGTGGGGGTGGGGCTGGTGTTATCCTCATTCCTCTGGATGGAGAACCCATGCCTTTTATCTTTCAAACTAGACTTTGAATGCACCAACAATATTGCCGAGTACGAAGCACTCATACTAGGTCTCCAGACCACCTATGCCCTAGATGTCAAATCAATCCACATCTTTGGTGATTCACAATTGGTCATAAACCAAGTCAATGGTATGTACCAATGTCGTAACGAGATACTTCAAAAGTATAAAACATCATGTAGACATACTTTTGACCACCTTTGATCATTACACCCTTCAAACCATCCCACGTTCAACCAACAAATTTGTAGATACCATGGCCTGCTTAGCTTCCCAAATACCCGCTTCCCCTACCAATTCCAAAATATTTGTCACCATACAATTCCTCCATTCACCTTCTTATTTACCTCATGATGTTTACTCAATCGGAACATGACACCCCTGACCTGAGTGACCTTTGGTATAAACAATACTCTGACTACCTTTCCTTCTCCATCTTACCTCTTGATCTCACCTCGTAATGGTCAACGCGCCTTCCTTAAAAAGGTCTCCCGTTTCGTTATCCTGGGGGGACTCCTCTATAAGTGTAGCTTTGATGGTATTCTCTTACGATGCCTCACAAGTTCTGAAATTCCTTATACCATTAAGGAGGTTCATGATGGCATATGTGGAGGTCACTTTAGTGGCCTTGCTATTGCTAAGTGTATTCTTCACCTAGGCTATTACTGGCCAACCCTTAACCATGATTGTTATGACTATGTCAAACATTGTGTGAAATGTCAACAACATTCCAACCTTCATCATACACCCAGTCATGCCTTACAGGTCACTCGTGACCTTTGGCCCTTCTCTCAATGGGGTTTGGATCTTGTCAGAGAAATCAATCCTCATTCTTCCCAATGCCATCAATGGATCATAACTGCTACCAAATACTACACAAAATGGGTGGAAGCCATACCACTCATCTCCATGAAATCTGAGAAAATATGTGAGTTCATTAACCATCACATCATTTTCTGCTTTGGTGTCCCTCATTGCCTCATCACTGATAATGGAAAACAATTCAAAAACAAAACACTACAAAAAAATTGTGACGCCTTTGGAGCATTCAACTTAGTTTCTCATCACCTTATTACCCACAAACCAATGGCCAAGCCAAATCCACTAACAAAACCCTCAACAAAATTCTCATGAAAGTGGTTGATGATACTGGAAAGGATTGGCATACACACATTCCTTTTTCCCTATGGGCATACCGCACTAGTATTCACACTTCCACTGTGGCCACACACCCTTTTCACTGGTCTATGGTACAGAGGTTGTTCTACCTCTCAAAGTCCAGATCCCCTCACTCCACATTTCTCTCCAAGACATGCTTACTAATGATGACTTTTGTTAGGACCAGCTTAGCACAACTAGAGTTATTAGACGAATGTCATCTTAACGCTCTAGATCACCTTCAAGTTTACCAATAACATATCAAATGTGCTTATGAAAAACGTGTTCATGAATGCACCTTCCAAGTCGGTGACCTTGTCTTGAAAGAAAATCAACACGTAACCAAAGCAGAAAAAAAGTAAACGGGGAAAATTCACTCCTAATTGGCTTGGACCATACATCATAACTCATACCTATGGATCAGGTGCCTATCATTTTGTCCTCACTTGAGGGTAAACCCTGAACCTGAGCCCCTTAACACATTACATCTTTGACCATTCTATTGTTGACTCGTTGTCCTACCTCACCCTTTGTCTCTTTACACAGCTCATCCCTTGAGCGCTATCCACTCCATACACCTCCCTAACGATTAAACAAGAATCATGTGAGTACCCGTCACTTGTTATCTTCTCTTGAATATGTGTACCACGGCACTGCACATAGCATGATTCTCATGGATACTTTTCGTCTACCTTTAGATGAGATCCCATGGTCGTTCCACCTTGCCTTTTGAACAAGAGTCATATCCTTCACCTTGGTCTTGTCCATGATTTCAAATACCTCCAATGGGACCAAACTCCTTGAGTCAAACTTCTAATAAAAAATATGACTCCCTCAAAAGGACATCTTCCTCTCGACCAAATTGCTACTATAAATAGACTGCTCCCTCGAAAGGACAGCTATGTGAAGCTTTCAAAAAAAAAAAAGATGAGAGAAAATTTGAAAGCTTCCCGCATCAATCAGCTTCATGAATACCTCAAGGAGTACCATATTATTTATCCCATATAGACTTCCCTGCATCGATCAGTCTATCAAAACAAAAACAAAAACTTTTTAGTCATGGACTTTCCCATTGTGACCTCAGGACCTCTTTGCCCAAAAGACCTTATCACTCCAAACATATAAAATTAACTACCTTTCACCCACCTTACCATTTCCACTCTCATTTCCTAAATCACCTCAAGGGACATCTTGGAATTTCAACATTTGGTGATCCTGTGACTAATTTCACCATAGAACAGTTAATCGTGCAATGCCTTTTAGGTATCTTGTGTTCATCACCCCCTTCAAGGTATGATCTACTCAGTATGATCCTACCCAATCAGGTGGCTTTATTGCCCCCCTCTTATCTTTTAAACCATCTTTGTTTACATTTTTGATTACCTTATATAGGACTTGGTCCTTGCCACTTACCTTTGGGGTAATCCTCCTTCTTTCACCATAATCACCTTCACCTACATCATTTTACCTATAATCTACCCACACCTATTAAACCTAAACCCACAACATGCCCAAAAACCTACCAACTCATTCTCATATTCTTCCCTAGCTCATGGGAGAACTACATCGGCTGAGGTCCCTTTTTGTCAGGACTATGTAGGTAGCACTCTAAGGGCATGAGGGCCCTTGGAGGTTAGCTCGGCCATTCTCTACCCTAAACAATTCATCAACCATGCCTAACTCACCATTTACCCCACATTTCACTTAGTTCCCCTTTTCTAACAAATTGGAAATTAAGCCACATACATAACAAGTTGTTTCATATTTTAATCCTCATTAAAGATACATTTATTACACCTACCATTTCTCTATCATCATCTATGCATAGATTATACCATGCATTTCACATATGACCCATATTATCATTCATTGCAAACCATAAATGAATCATGAACTCGAACCAACTTGACCATCCACGCCTAAACCTAACTCAATCCATACCTATAACTTGACTCAATCCATGCCTATAACCTGACTCGACCATGCCTAAAACCTGACTCAATCCATGCCTATACCACCTGACTCAACCATGCCTATAACCTGACTCGATCCATGCCTATAACCTGACTCAATCCATGCCTAAACCAACCTGACTCCATCATGCCTAACTCACCTAATTTCCATCCATATCAAAGTAACAAATCCATATCTCATCTAACACAAGCCATAAAACCAATATCTCATAAACATATTAACACATCACCAAATACCATGAATCTCATCATATAAATCAATAAATGTGTATCTCAAAATACATGTCTATCCCATCATGACCATCATCTCAAAAATGTCGGCACGTAGGCCGATATATAATACAAAATGTCATCGACACGCAGGCCAGTCTCATATATACACAAAGAATGAATGAATCAATACAAAAATCTTCAGCATGCAAGCTGGTATATGCTCACAATATACAACAAAAATCACTCATACATCCTCACTATCTTCGGCACGCAGGCGGTATGTGATCAAAAATACAAAAATCTATAGACATGCACTATATATATCATCAAAAACGCTAGTATACATCCAAAATAGGGAGGCTCATATCAGACATCTCACCAAATGTCCTCCATCTCTGTCTGTCAACCCTGCACCCTCAGCCTCCTGGTGTTACCCTGCTGGCACATCACCTCACTCTGGTCACCGTGCACTGGTGGCCTCACCCTGATCAGGCCTCAGAGCTCACTGAACCTCCTGTGCTCTCCACACTATGTGTGCAGGATCTCATCCTCTCACTGGATGCCTGTTATGCCCTGTACTCTCCATATGAGAGGAAGTCTATCCCGCTACCATGAGCTAGTCCTGATAGTATCGTGCCTCACCTAGGGCATCCTGTAACATAGATATAGGCACGGTCTATGGTGGTCCCATAGGTCTTGGCCCCTGTATCTATCCTGTGCTAGCCTGTGAATGGTGGTGACAAGCTCCCTGTGCCTGTGGCCCAATGCCCCTGTGACCCCCTATCCCTGTGCCTATATCTAGGCCTGTAAGACCTCAATCTGTGTCTAGGCTATGGCCAAATGACCTTGTAATCCTGCCACCTGAGCCTGTAGGGCTGCCACATGACCATCTTTGTCCCCATCTCCTCTATCACCACCCTCTCCCTCTGCCATCTAGGCCTACAGACTAGCCACCTGTACCTGTAGCTCTACTACCTCTACCTCTGACCCCTCCAGCTATGTCTGTAGTATACCTATCTATGTGATCAACATCACTACCTACCCCTGTAGGGCATCTCTCTGCACTGTCACGGTAGCTAAATCTGGCTGCCCTGGTCTAGACGGTATGGCTCGTAACTGAGCCACCCACCACTATCCTATACCTATCGATGCATCCGGTGTCATCAATCCACCCATCCACTAGCTGCTCCTCCTCTCCTGTCGGCACTGTAGGATGTGGTAGAGGGAGAGGCCTCTCCATGTCATCTCTCTGATATTGTGGGAAGGGTAGAGGAATATCCTGTATGAGCCGAACTGACCGTCAGACCTTGTCAACCGGGATCATCTCATCCTCCCTGGCATGATGACCCTGTATCCACCTCTCTAGCTGGAGCTTAACTAGCTCCTCATGCATGTGCCTATATGAGGGGAATCCCACATATGGCCTCCAGATAATGTCCACTGATAACCCCTCCAACAACTACCAAAAATGGGCCACATCATATGTCAGCCTATCTGACCTCCGCTCTCCTGCAACTGGAACCCATCTCCTATATCCCAACCAAACACATCTTGATGGGAATGCATCTATTTAGGGCATCCCTATCAGGTCAAACACAGACTATGTGCTTGTAGGCCCAGCAGTGTAGTATAAATGTACAGCACAAGCTAAACCTACGCATAGCTGCCCATACGCCCACAACTCCCTATAAAGTTGCACCAAGAATGTTGGTGCCCAAGAAAACCATGTCTCGTGCACCATCATATCGTGGAGCACCCCCATCAGTGATCAGGGAAAGTTTCCACCCTCTGCATCAGGCAGTGCATAGTAGCACACTGCCTCCATCAATAAAACTACTAGCCTCGTCTCATCCGAACATGCTAGGTACATCTCGCCATAGCTCAAACTGGCACTATGGAAGCTCAACTCTGCTACCCCCTTTCCAAATATAGTCCCGATCAGCTCCTCTAAGGCCTCAAAGGAGATAGAATACACCTGGGCCCCCAATATGGGTAACCTCAGAATCTGAAACACATCCTCCAGGGTGATGGTCATCTCACCCGTTGGAAGGTGGAACGTGTTGGTCATGGAGTCCCATCTATCGATGAGCACAACCATCAAACTAGGCTACCAAACAACATGTCGGTAGTGCTGAATACCACTCAAGACCACTGCCTCCACGTGTTGTAGCTCCAACGGGCTCGCTAGGCCATGCAATGTCACCAATAGTGGTGGAACCCTATCTTGCATATGCAACTGCGATCGACCCTGCATCCAATCCAAAGCACAACATTAATCTACCTTTTACCATGACCTTATTCATCACTTATCATTACCCACCACCCTATTTTTACCTTACCCATCCTAACCACCTAACCTACATCATTTTTTGGACCCTTTTGCCTAAAATCCTGACTGGTGCCAGTTCATCCTAACCGACCCCGGTCACCCTTAAACTGGCATCGGTCACCTATTTGGTGACCGATACCAGTTCACCTTGACCGACCATGGTTACAACGTAACCGACATCGGTCACCTGTTAGGTGACCGATCCCGGTTCTACCCAACCGACGCCAGCTAAGCTTGACCGATTCCAGTCACTGTCATGGAAAAATCCACGTCTTCCCAAACCCCCCTTTTTCTAAAAACCCTCCCACCTATCCCTTTTCACCACCTACATTGACCTACACTACCCCAAAACCCCTACCCACCCCACCTATCCAATTTCCTACCCCCTCCCCCCCTCTTTTTTGAAAATTTTTCCCCCCATACCCGATTTAACTTTTTTCCCACCCACAAAATACAAAAACCCACCCAAATCCAAAAATAAATAACCCTTACACCCTCTACTCTATCTAATTAACATTAAAGAGTTAGGCGCTTACCTCATCGTGTGCTTCCGCCGTCTTGGTGGCACGTCTAGCCACTATGCCGGTGGTCCACACTTGATCCCTCTCCCACCTCTACCATCACCGAATATCTACCCACACACTCCAACCAATTGAATCCCTCACTAAGATCTCATGTTGACCCACTACTAACCAACCCAACCACCGTCAACTCACCCTGCCAGCTCACTATCCAGTTTCCTCCAGATGCTTTTCTCACGTTTCTATCTTTCTGTCTTTTCTTCACTTCGTAAATCACAAATGAATAATCCAAATTGGGATTTTTTGTTTTATACCAAACCCAACCTAACCGACGTTAGTTCCCCTCGACTGGCATCGGTCTCATGCCCTACCTAACCGTCGCCAATTTTCCTATACTGACATCAGTTATCCATGACCACCATCGGTCACCCCTACCTACACATTGCCCCTTACTTTTCCATTTTACCCCACCCTCTACCTTGCTTTTTACCCCATACCTTTACCCAACACATTACCTTACCTTTCCTGACCTCATCATTTACTACCTCCATTTGTCCTCCTTTGGGGACTCATTATTTTACCCTTACCTCACCCTTACCCATCCCGTGATCTCGATATTTGGACCTGGACCATTGGTAGTGACCTTTGACCTCATGTGTTCACTATACCTTGCGGCACTGTTACCTATGTTGATTGACCCAATGACCTTATCTAGCCTATTTCTATGACTGTTTATCCTGACCCTACCTTTGGTGTACCTAGAACATACCTAAACCTTCCGACACCTAACCTACGTTGTGTTTCATGACCTTATCCTATACCTTGGATACCAGATTCACTTCAACCTTGTTTGGATAAACCTATTGATCTTAGACGATGTAGAGTATGCATGCTCTTCAACCCGGTAGTGTGCTATAGTTTATATGTGTGCGTGCATTTGATTGTTGCTACCATTGACCCTGGCCCATTACCTAGATTGCCTGATTCGACCTTTCACCCCTTTTTCCCTGTCCCATTTTCCCTTTCATCACATTTACCATTTATCAAACCAGTCATCACTTCATCCTGCTGCCTCGTCAGTTCCTGGTTTGAGGGGGATCACCTTCACCCTCACATGGGGCAACCACATCTTATTTTTTTTAGCATCACTTACCAATACAAGCTATGCAAAAAAAAGGGGCAAAATGTAGACACTAAAATTAGGTCACACTCCCCGTTTGTCCCTTGATATATAGGTACCCTTTATTACATTTACCTAGCCATGACCACCTTCACCCCACTAACATTAATTTAATTAAATTAATGCATTGTCCTCACTATATTTATTATTTAAATATCATATTTAAATAATATATACACAAATAGTTCACTTAGACACCTCACCAAGCCAACTCAACCTAAGACCTATTCTTAGCAAGTTACCATAACTAACTAAGACTTACCCAAACCCTAAAAATCAATGCCTACATTACCTCTAACCACATTCTCGTATCCTCACAAGAGGCTCTGAGTCTAATCCATGGGATAATGACATGAGATGTGAGAAAATTAGGAGGATCTCCCTAAGTTTAGTAAACCTAGTAAATCCTGCCTTGACCGACGTCGGTTACCCCTAACTGTCACCGGTTAAGCCAGACCGTAGTAAGTTACCCCTTTTAACCCCTAAACTACTTTATTCTCAAGGTTGGAAAACATTGGGAGAAAGTTGACGAGAAAGAAAAAATCTCAGAGAGATAACGCATCTTCAGAGAGAAAATTCTAGTGAAAAATCATATACAAGGAAGGAGATTGAGCATCCTCTCCTGCACAACCAGCCCAACCACAATATGATCTATCCAAGCAAAGAGGAGTGTGCATGCATCCCATACAAAAGCTTTTCTTTAGTTGGTGATCACTTACAGCCGTTAAACCCCTCATCATCACCTCCATCCTTCACACACAGACCTTTACGAATCAAATCCAAGTAAGTATAACGTCATACTTCTCCGGTTTGTTTCATTTCATCGTTATTTTATCACCCATTGTTTATCTTGCTCCCCATTGACCTTGTCTAGCATTTTCACCTCTATAGACCCATTAAAATCTCACAAAATCCTACTCTAGTCACCCAATACCTTGTCTCGACTAACCAAAACCCTTTGTACAATCAAAAAGAATACCAAAACCCTATTGTGTGACATTTCCAAATCTCATAGTAACCGGCACTGGTTATACCTAACCACTTTTAGTCACCCTAGACTAACGCTAGCCTTTGTGTTTGCCCACAGAACCTTAAACAGAGACCTACCCACCTAATTTTACCTCACCCTCACTCACCTATGACCTACCCGAGATCTTTATCAGACCTGCATAACCCAGAACCAACCATTTGACCTGTGGATTCTATTATAGCTTAGCCTGCTAGATTAGATATTTTTGCTTATTATGTTTTAAGTGAGATACCTAAATCATTTTAAAATAACAATAGGATTTACTTTGTTTATAACATTAATTTGTTTAAAACAGTGGAATGATAGCCATCTAGGAAGTATCATACTTCTCGAATCTAGCTCACGCTAGCCAGTTCATTTCCCATATTGTTTAATTCCTTCTGGTGGTCTTGTTTTCATTACAGGTAGTTCCTCCTAGCCAAAAGGAATCTCTCACGGTCAGCTATGGATTTGGAAGTCATACGCATGCAACAACCTATCAACTGACATTTGAATAGGTATTCCTCCTACGCCCAATACCCTACCTGTTTCATCAACACTTCAAAGAAATAATCTAAGAAAAAGGTGGAACACTGTGGCCTCATTCTAGTGCTAACTAGATAACACCCTTCTCAATCCCCACCAACATTAGTTTGGGAAACCTATGTCATATGTTAAAAAAGGGTATCTGTTAATTCCTAAAGTTCATATAGTGATTAAATCTCTACTATCTCCATCACTAATGTAGGGACCGTCCATGGATGATGAATCATTTGGATGGTGGATCTAGAATGGTAAATAGGACTAAAATATACTCCTGGTCTATCCTCATTAGAGCCTTTTCCTTGGCCCAAAGAATGATAGTAGCCAAAATAGTTTTGGATCTCATTGAGGATAAAGTCATAGTATAGTTTTGTAAAAAAGTATAATAGAAACTCATTGTTATTGTAAGGTATGATATCAAATACCATCCACCATCAATCCCAGAAAATATTTTTTATCATATATTTGTTACATTAGTGGATTGAAAATAATTTCCATGTCAAGGGAACTAGCACATTGGTTCTAGGGTCATTGAATAGTGAAAAACGAGGTCTTTTATAATTTGTTTATATTGTACTATTGATGATAATAATTTATTGTCATAATATGCCCTAAAAAACTCTTTATAGGATGTCGGCAAATCAATTTGACTCATTTTTAAGTAAACTTCACCTGATAATGGTTTTTTTGTGTTTACAATAGACCTATAGTGGTGTTTATAGAATGGTTATCCTTCATTGGTCTAATAGATTCCTCAACTTGTATATTTTTTCCACTATATGTGCAACTAAATACTCTTAACTAATTGGATGATCTATAACAACTTTAGGTTTTCTAGGAGGTCTAAGAGGGATAAGAGGATTTGTAGTGTTTTGTTTTGGTTGTGAAGGAACTGCAATAATCAAGAAAACATGGTTTTAATTAAAATATTCACTAGAGATATTCAAAAATTACTAAATTTGATTCCAATTAATATAAAACAAGTTTCTATACCATTCTTCTAGTGTGACATTGTTAAATCGAACACAATGCCGATTTATAGTAATCTAGAGACAATGTTTTAATAAAATAGGATGGTACTCCAACTAGAAATGGAGGGGTAAGACAAAGAAAAATACTTTTGGGGAAGAATTACAAATGACAAATGTGATTATTTTTTAAAGCAACAACTAATGCGTATAAATTATGATGGATACGTGGTTGGGTTTTGTAATTATCAAACCAAACAATTCTCTCTGTGTATGTGTTTTCATTTGTGTCACAATTTCTAGCCACTTCGCACTTACTCCATAAAAATAGAGTAATATGTTTGTAAACTGTCACAAAATTCATTTGTATTGTCCTAATTATTTGGAGAACATGAATGAAATTTTATATGAGATCACATATAAAGATGGAAAAACATTCAAGATTGTTAAGAACAATCACAAAAAAACACACACACACACACAATAACACACAAATAATAGTATTACAATTCAATAATGTTGGAAAAATGAAAACTCAAGTGTATAGACATGATTTTTGTACCTTAACTTCATAGATTTGATTTTTTTAAACATGAACCGATGATGTTTATATTATTAATAAGTATAGTGTATAAGAATGTAACTAACCATATAATGTTTTTTTTTTAAATTGTGAGGTATTACCATTTTAGAAACTACATTCCTCATTTTAAAAACCCGTAGAGGTTTTTTTTATAAAAACATTATATAAGAGTTATTTGTGTCAATTGTTGTATAAAATTATAATAAAATTGCAAAAATCTATGTTGGTGTAGACACAAAATCATGCACTCTAGGCATTATTTAGCCCGGTCTTATACTACTATTTAGGAGGTTCTCGAGTGAATAAAGTACTAGTTAATCCCATATTTTTTCCATCTATTTCTTACATTTTATTTCGTCATTCCTGCATATTTTTTATATACTTATCCACCTGTTTCTCAACTGCCCCATCATTCTAGCCTTAAATCAGGGCACCCAGGCCTATAATTGGGCATCCTGAGACATCCTGGTCCCACCTTGGGCACCCCATTCTATATTTCTATTTTCTTGCTTCATTTTGGGGCCTTTATAGCCATTTCTCATCCTTCTCATTTTATCATTCGGCCATGTTAGGGTTAATTATGAAATAAAGCTTAAGAATCCTATAAATATAAAGTTATAAGACCATAATGAGGGTCTTAGCATTCACATACTACTATCACTCCATTTAGAGTTGCATTCATTGCATCACTTGCATCTACATAGTGTTATGCATTGGGGCTAGGAAATCTTTATCAATATACACAACATAGGGGGAGGGATTTTATTCTATTCCATGCACACATTCTATTACATTTTATATAGTTATAATTGCTCACTACTTCATAAAGTGTGACTTGCACGAGAGCACCTAGGGCACGACCAAGGTTCATTTAAAGAGACCTCTTAGAAATTGGAGGTGGAAAATACCTGGAAAATATCACTAGAACTAGTTTCATAGGAAGGAATGTTTTCTGGTGGTTGTATGAAAAAATTTCATTTAATTTTTTATGTGGTGTGATAGAAACCTGCATACGCGCGACGAGATATTTTTTGTCGCGCGTCAACAAGGTTGTTGTCAGGCAATAGAAAACCTCCTATTGTGCGTCAAAAAGGTTGTTGACACCTGAAACCAAACTTGCTATCATGCGACAACAACCTTGTTGACATGTGTCAGTGAGGATGTTATGACCCCGCTGATGCGCGTCAACAAGATTGTTGTCACACGACAACAAGTTTGCTGTCGGGTGTCAACAACCTTGTTGACAAGTGACAAGAGGTTTTCTATCAGACACATGATGGGAGATTTGGTGTCACGTGTCAACAAGGTTGTTGTCACACGACAGGAAATCTCGTGTCACGTGTCAACAAGGTTGTTCATGCCTGACAACAAAATTTCTATCACGCGATAACAACCTTGTTGATGCGCGTCAGTGAGGATTCTTCACAACATCCTCACTGAGGTGCATCAAAAAGTTTGTTGACGCCCGAAAATAAGTTTATTGTCAGGTGTCAATAACCTTTTTGACGCATGACAACAAACTTGTTAACACGCGATAACAAATCTTCTGTTGTGCATTTACAGCCTCCACCGTTTGGTCGCATAACAACAAAATCTCTATGTCGTGCGTCAACAAACTCTCTGTCACACGTATTTTTCCTCCACACTCCTGTCACGCATCAAAAAGCTCTCTCTATCATGCATCAACAAACTCTTTGTTGTGCGTCTTCATCCTCCACCATCCTATCACGCATTTCTAGCCTCCGCCCTCCTATTACACGTTTATTGTACTTGATAATACAATTTCCCCCAGGTGGTATGAGTGAGCTAGTAATGTTCTACCTAGTGAATAATCTAGGATTATATAGGGGATAGTTTTAAGGGTAGGTGAAGATGACCTCTAAAAAAATTAAACTATAATTTTTAGGTGAACAAATCACTAACCCGTGCCAGAAAATTCACCTTTTCAATTTTTTCAAAAATAGAATATTCACCATATTATGAATATTTGCCACTAAAATTATCCCTGGGCACGACTTGCACAAACTAGAACTCACTGACAAGAGCACTAGTTTGGAATTTGAGGTCATTCCGACCCATTAATTTTGTGTCTTTATTTTTCCCAAGGTATGATACTTCCTTTTGTATTAATTGTCATCATTCGATTATTCACCACATTCGGTGCAGTCCAACGAATTCAGTGTGATAGACAGACAAAGTATTAGGTCATCCTATGTGCATATAAAACTCAGATTTCGAGCATTTACAGAGACAAGGCCACCTAATCTGCAAACCAAGGTGCCTCGGGGTACCCCAGTACCTTCCCAAGTGTCAGGAAGTCAACTCAGATCTTCTAGATCTAGTCTTTGCAGGAATTTTGAGTGATCGTGCTCTCTTCAAGATTTTATTTCCAAACATGCAACAACATGTGATAGTCTCTTATAATTAGACAAGCCATTTCCATATCTTCTCTTGCATACTTAGGGTTTTATTTCACTTAGAATAATTAATTACAATTGTTCCATACTATTTTAGTTTCATTTATACAATGTTTTAGTCCTCCTATTTAGATTACCTAGTGACTATACTTTCATAATGTCGTTTAATTTTAGTTAATCATTTTAGTGAACCTTAAATTTCTTCATAGCAAATTCTATCATTTTTGCATTTACCCATCGTGGGTGAACATGATAGAAAATCCTCTTCTTCTAAGTCTTTAGCTACTTTACGATTTAATAGTCATGCCTATGCTTTCGTTGACATTCATACTATTACTTCTTGCTATAGACCTTGACATTACTTTCTTTAGCTTCCATCTTCTGGAATGGATCCTCACCCTATTAAATATGGTTTTTTTGCCTATCTATGCACTATTAATCCTGCTGCTTTAGCACAACTTGTAGTGGAAGAAAAAATCTCTCCCTCCTGATCCCATAGTTCCAACTACCAACATTAGGGAAACATGTTACCACTTACCTTCACTTGTACATTCTCCTACATTAGGCATCAATTATTCTACCTCTAGAAATACTTCTCCCTACATCTCTTTCTCCTCCTCCTATGATTGATTATCAACCTCATGAAGTCCCACATTACTTTGTTCCACCATCTGCATTATTGATATGGCCCCTTTTGCTTTGTCACTTACTCCTGTTATTACCAACGCTCTGATACAATCTACCACATACTCCACAATACTTGATTACTTTTCATATTCCTCCCCTATCCCATTTTCTTTAATAGATGCCACTTGTGGCCACTATTTGCATGCTTAGCAGATTTTCTTTCCCACCGTTGTTACTACTACTCCTATTATGCCATACCAGGGAAATTTACCATCTAGGGATCTCATCCCATCCTCTCCGCCATCATCCTCTTTCTTAGTATGCCCACCACTCACTTGCACTCTCTTCATAAATAATTATAATTAGGAACAAATACCACTAGACACATCATGTACAACCACCGTATGTTCCCATGATGGTCTCCTTTGACTTATTTTTAACTGCGATGAACTTCATGCTCCTTTATGTGATCAACATTTGTAACATGGCTTTGTCATCTTCACTGCTATATATGGCCCATGTATTTTTCATCTTGTTGTTCATCATGTCTATTCTCATATCACTTCTCCACTCAATCTAGGCCAATCTTGGTTAGATTATATTGGAGGGATGCTTGATGATGATCGCGTTGATATTTCTTTTCCTATGACCTTTGGTGATATATGCATTTGTAGTAGTTCCTTTATTTTTTATTCACCCAAATTCACTATTTGGTATTCTCAGGGATGTCCATTACCTACATTTATGGATGAACAATATCCCAAAGTCATGTACATCTTACACATTCATGGTTACTTTGTATGACCAACCACATACCCTCCCTTATCAATTTTTGCACATTTTCGAATACGATTTTGATAATTATCTTGACGACCCTTTTGAAGATCTTGTTCCCCCATTCCCTTCCTACATTCATACTAATCCACCACCAACTCCAATATGCTCTATATCCACCAATGTAGTTGATTATTCTCACCCTTGCAATCCTCCATCTATCGTACACCTCATGGATGTTATACAAGCACTAAAAATTCAATGTCAGTCCATGGAAGCCACAATTGCACTTCTCCTTCCTGAGATCAAACAACTTAGAGATGTTGCTACCTTGCCTACTCATACTACTCCTGCATCTTGTGCATTATCTACGTCCCTTACCAATCACCTCAATGACCCTCCGGATGTACCATTACCTGCACCCCTTATATTTTATTCCAACGTTATGCCACAAGACATTCTTGGCCCGCTTCTTCACCATCAAATCATTTCTCTACCATCTAATCGTCACTATCCTCCTTCACAAATAATATAATAGCATGATCTGTAGACACCAAATTTGTGTCT
This sequence comes from Taxus chinensis, assembly GCA_019776745.2. Taxonomy (NCBI): domain Eukaryota; kingdom Viridiplantae; phylum Streptophyta; class Pinopsida; order Cupressales; family Taxaceae; genus Taxus; species Taxus chinensis. Next base: position 831,363,359 of record CM034149.1, on the reverse strand, counting down.
TACGACACCCTGTGCCCCACATCCCATTTCGCAACCTAGCCTCACCACCTAAACCTTGCAAAATTATTTATTAATTACCTTATAATTAATAAATCCACATCTCCAAACCTGCCACCCATTTCGCCACCTTCATTTCGCCACCTCATCATGACCTAGTCCTAACCCTAAACTAACATAATAAAGACCTATAACTTGGTCTACATCCACACCCATGACTAACTACTCCTCACCCGAACCAAAATCAACCTAATAATGACTTGACCAAGCCCAAAACTAATTCCTTAGGAGAAAAGGAGGGAAAGTTGGCTATTTTTACTAAAAATAGCCCACTTTGACTTAACCGACATCGGTTCCTACTTGACCGCCGTCGGTTACGTAACCACCATTGGTTCCCTGTAAATGACCTCCCCCAACCAAAAACAAAGGATCATGATTTCATTTGGCAGGCTTCCGGAATTCACTTGGCAGAGCAGAGACAAGTGAAGAAATAGAAGAGGTTGCAGAGAAGGACATCGAGCCCAAGACTGCAACCAAGTAACTAGAGCACAATGACACTTATCCAAGAATTGGGAGAGAAGATAGCTCTTCTTTGATTATCAAATCATCCCGCCTGAGCCCTGCCTCCGTCATCACAATCCTTGGATCCGTATCTTCATCAAGAACCAGTAAGTAGTGTCTAGTATGTTCTTGTAATATCATTTCTTGAGCTTCTTAATCACAGTAATTGTGAGTCTACTCCAAGATCTGCTACCCGGTAACACCCTACATCTAACTGTCACTTCTCTATCCTTATATTACCCCAAGAACAGCCCCCCGTACTCTCTGAGTCTTTTTCATCACCCCGTTACCTAACCCCAATCATTTACCAGCCTTATAAACACCACAGCCACCTTATAGTCAACCTTCACTAAAAGTCCCTAAATCATTACCCCTACCGATATCGGTTATCAGCAACCGGTACCGGTGACAGTGACCGGCGTCGGTTACTGTGACTCAAAACCAAAACCAAACTTTCCTCTATTGTTTTAACGAGGTAATTTAATTGTAATTTTGCAATAATTTGTGTTGATTCATATTAGCAGGGGAACTGACCACCTTCGAAAGGAAGTTTTATATTTCCTGGGCCCAAGGTAGTTCCCTCATTTATTGTCTAACTATAATCTGGCGGTCTTGCATTCTTATTCATAGGTAGTCCTTCCTAGAAAAAAGGAGTTCTTCACAATCGATTTGATCTCTCTCTACGGTACGCGCACACCCTCCCAGCATTCAATAGGTATTCCTCCTAGCCCTAACCCTTATCTGTTTCTCAAGAGAATGAAAGGATAGAAGCAACTCTATTCCAAGAACGGTTATCATTCTGTGTGAAACATTTTGGCACGCTCGGTGGGACCCTTTCGGGTTTCTTTCTTTCTTGCTTGCTTTCATATAGGGAGCATACTTGCTGTTTGTTTCTGCTAAGTATTCACAAAATATTTTTTCATTTTGGTAAAAGAATTTGTCTCGCTTTCACATCTTTTCATTAGTGAAAGTCATCTCCTTTGCTTCATCGAATATCATTTTTGATTTGGGTTTAAAACACGTGCATCACATTCTTGCTTGTTGTTTTCAATTCTAGTGAACATAGATTAAGTAATAGGTCGTACACGTGGGGGTGATATCCATGGTATTGACAAGAAATTAATCTTACTTTCACTACACAACACATACCGAATCATGTCATAATCAACAAAACAACTTAAACATCCCCCCTTTTTCCGTGGTATTCCTTCGCCCGATTGAGGTAACCTTATAAGCCAAAACAAACTTGACATTTCCCCTAAGTCTTTTGTTTAGGATTGACATCATCTTGCGCCTAAGGCATAAGCCCACAATAATTAAAACTAATCCTTAGGGTTAGTCTAGTAATTTTCTTATGCATCTTGCTTGTTTTTTTGTTCTGTTTCTCTGTCATACACTGTTTCAGTGATCACTTCAGAACAGTTTTAATAGATATTGTTAACCCCAAATCAATAGCTCCTTACAGCTTCTTACACCGGTCCTATTATACTGACATTGGTTAAATGATCGACGCCGGCTACAGTCTAACCAACATCAGTTATCAGACCGATATCGGTTACTGTCTTTCACAGTTCCCGACAAACCAGTAGCCTACCAATTCCAACATTTTGTGGTTGTTTCTGTTCCTGATAGATCAAATATCTACTGTGTACTCTTTTCCATGGTTGTTATCACTCGGAAACAAGCTGTAGCCATGGTTTCACACGCCTGTTCTGTGCCTTTACCTGAATCACCCCCTTCACATTCTATGGGGAATCCTACGGACACCAGTGAGGTTCCCAAAATCCCTGTAGGAGATAAGGAATTTGTGAAATTTTTGGATGCTAATCCTAGCGCTGTACAATACTATTTGTCTCATACCCCTGACCGTACACCCGACGGTCAGCTCCTTGTTGGTATGCCTATTAGTATAGCTGCTCATTTAGCTCCCTCTCCACCTAATAACTCTGCCTTACCTTCTTCATCCCTAGCCCCGTCTCCCAACTCAGTGGCTTCAGAGGTTCATACGGCACATATTGGCTTTCCTTTGGTTAATTTGGGGCCCCACATATCATTACTGCAAACTGCTCCTACCCCGTCTCTCTCGCAGATTGCCCCTTTCATAACTTGCTCTCTGCCACCTATCCACACGAGCTTTCCTTCTCAAGCTCCGCCCACCTTTTCGTTTCCACACACTTATCCAGTGGCTTCAACACCTTATATAGGACATCCCTATTCAGCCGCCTCAACATATTCATCCTCAATACCTTATCAACATTTAACCCCACCATTGTCTAGTGGAGGCCCTTGGCCCAATCCTCCACCTTTTACAAAAACCGCACCATCATCTCATCCAACCACTGATTTCATCAAAAAAATGATGGACAAGATGAAAAATCTGGAGGCTTCTGTTTTAGGAAGCCGTAACACCCTGACATACGAGAAAGTTTGTCGGGAGCCTATTCATCCTTCTGTCCCCCTTCATTCATATCCTCCCCAATGGGAATTACCAAAATTCACTCGTTTTAATAGTAAGGAGGATCCTCAACAACACTTACGATCATTTAGACATGCCTGCTATCTGATTGCTCATGACGATGCCTTACTACTCCGCACCTTTCCCATGTCTTTATCAGGACCCACCTTGGAGTGGTACAGTGCTTTAACCCAGCACTCAATCTTCTCTTTTAACCAATTAGCCCAATCTTTCTTGGATCATTTCTCCATTAATATTGCTAAGAAAGTATCTATCACTGACCTCTATGTCGTCTGACAATTTGAAGACGAATCTATCACAGATTTCGTTGGACGATGGTGAGGCCTCATCAACCAACTTACTTATGCCTTGCCTCAGGCCGAACTCATCGAAATCTTTACGCGGGCCTGCGCTAAGCACATTTCTCCTACCCTCCAAATTCAAACTTTCCGCACCTTTGATGGGGCCTTTACTATGGCTCGAAAACTAGAAATTCGAGCTTTAGAGGATGAGAAATTGCGGTTACGCAACAAAAACCCTATTTTCCCAAGAACCCAACCCACCACCAATTCTCATGCATCGACTACTTCGAAATCAAAAGGAGCTGTACACGCGGTAATGGTCAAATCCCAAGCACCGTCTAGTACCCCTCGCCAAAAACCACCTATAAGTATAAAGCCGAGCCCATCAATTACACTCTCTTGGGAGATACTTATGGTGTCATCTTGGAAAAATTGCTCAAAGCAGGAGCTATCACCTTGCCTCCTGTTAAACCTCACTCCGGGTTTGATTCCACCTGTGCTATACGTTATTCGTACAAAGAAAATGACTTCTGTAACTTCCACCGCGTGAAGGGACACAGTCACGAAAACTGCAAGATGTTGAAAAACATAGTGCAGGAAATGGTTGATGCAGGGGATATAACCCTCGATAATCCTAATGCCCCTGCTAATCGAAATTTGAAAATCTTCAACAAACCATTCCCAAACCACTCATCCAATAGTAACATAAACCAAGATATCTTAGCCGAGGAGAGTGTTCATGAAATCCATGCGGTCTTCAACTCCCAACCAAATGCTTCTATCGAGAAAATTCTGAATCAAGCCTCTTCACTAACGCAGGGACCCGAATCCCCTTCACCACCATCAAGACAAGATGAAATCCTTGCCATTCCTTTACCAATGAAGGAATTCAACGCCCAGAGTTCTCTTCTCATAGATGAGCCTTCTTACGCCACATCCCTGCAAGAATGTAAGTGGATGCTATCTAACTTATCTATTTCCCAAAAATCTCCTTCTACCACTCTTGCTATACAAGAGGAAGGCTCATCACTGTTTCTATCATCCTTAGAAGAGAAACCCCTCGAACCGACATCACCAAATTCTTTAATCATGACGGATCCCCTCCAACATGCCCTTCTACCTATTAGTTCTTCATTGCCTAAATCTTTTCAGCAACCGGTTGACCTCTTAACACCCATTGATACAAAGACTCATTTACCCCCTGTATCACACCCACAGTGGACCGGAATTACAACCCACCTCTCTTCCATACAAAAATTCCTATTCACACGTGAAGATTGTCATCCATCATAAGATAGATGAGTCCTATGGGAGTGTTTGAGTACACCATGCTCTACTCAGATGCAGATGACCAATCCAGACACCTCTACCATATACCCGCGGTGTTTACAAAAACTCAAAATGCCTATGTCCTCATCTTCACCCCCCTCATCGCTACCGAATACCTCATCCACCTCTATTAACCTAACCAAACCTTCCCTACGCTTGGCACTCCACCAATACCCAGTTTAACACACCCACCTAAATGGTTAGATTTATCCAAAAATAAATCCATCCATTCACCTAGGAAACAGACCCAACCTCCTCAAGTCCAATCTATGCCTATGTCACAACTAAAACCTTCGCTGTCACACCTACCTTCTATATTGGGACCTCACCCCTCCACCTTGCCTCAATACCTCACACCTCCTGTGTTTTCTCTAAAATGACCTGCACCTTCTACACCCATACAGAGATCCTGTCCACCTATCAACCCTAAACAAACTACATCATCAAAGGATTTGTTTGTCGTCACTCCTCTTTCTCCGTGGTTATTTCCTGCTACCACATCATCTATGGCCTCATCATCTAATCAGCTAAACATAAATTCTACGCCGAAGAAGCCACGTTTAGTTAAATCCAATTATCAAAACCCCTTGTCTAAACCACCACCCGTACGAACCAACCATACCCAAACATTACCAAAACCCACCCAATCAATAGCCTCATCTTCCTCTGACTTTGACCCACTCAAAGGATCTTATGCCAAGATCCTTGATATGTTGGTGGAGAATGCGACCATTTCCCTACCCCCACTTAGATCCTATGATCCATCTAAACCTCGACCTATAGGTTATGATGAGTCTAAAATCTGTGCTTACCACTGCACACCAGGACATGATGTAGAGGGATGCAAAGCTTTGAAATCCATACTTCGTCAGTCACCTCTCTCAGGATAGAAAGGTTAAGAAAGACAACTTACGAAGGGAGAAACCTTTAGCTTCAATCCCCTCTCTTATACCACCTGTCCCCGCCTCACCAAGATCTATCATTATTACAACCCCACCTCTCGAAGACCATGACTTATCCCTACCGTCTTCCTCCTCTCGTGTTCACGAGATCAACATGATTAGTGTTGCTACTCAAGGGCAGAAAAACAATGGGAAAGCTAAAGAAAGCACACCTACGGCCTCTCTTTCGTCCACCATCCCAATCGCACCACCACCTAAAGTGGTTATTCGTGGACCTGCCTACCCCATCTCTGATGGCAGTTGCCCACCAAACCATGATCAAAAAACTTCACCAATCACCTGTAAAAATGACGCTATATGATCTCGTTCAAACCTCTGAATCTCATCGACAAGCTCTCATTGAAATCCTTCAAGGGATAGAGGTCCTACCTAATGAAACTTTTCCCGTTACCTCCATCTTAACACCCAACCACGTTGCTTCTCTCACCAAACAACCTACCTCCCTAACCACTTCTGTCCCTGTACAGCAAGCCGCTGCTGTCAGTTTCTCCGAAGATGAAATTGTCGACTTTGGGGCAGAAGATCCAGACCCCGCTCTTTTCATTTCGGCTTACGTCTGGGACATCCGAGTATGTCGTGTTATGATTGACGGGGGTGCTAGCCTAAACATCATCTCTTCAAAATCCTTCCAACAAATGAATATCCCCTCTAGCTGCATGTGTGCCAACCCCACCATGTTACGTTCATTCAATGATGCTATTACTTCTACCTTAGGCACTGTGATCCTTAACATTCGTGTAGGGCCACGTACCTTACCCGAACTCTTCTATGTCCTTGAGGGAGAATTCCAATACAACATGTTGTTAGGCTGCCCTTGGATCCGGGCTATGGGATGCGTTCCCTCCACCCTACATAGATGCATAAAATTCGAGTATGAGGGGAAGTCCTACACCGAGAAAAGCTGATGCTCCCCCCCTTCAAAACCTACAATATGTTATATACACCTGTAATGATGTGCTTGTACCATTCAAGACACCCATTCATCCAACCCAATCATCAAAACGTTTTTCATCACCACACCTCAACCATCCATCTCAATGTACCACACCTACATCTTCAACCAATGAAACCGCCCGATCTTATGCCAATTGCCGACTTCCTTGAATTTGTACCCGCGGACAACATCCAGACCTCAGGATCCCTTAGACCTGGGGAGATGTTACCAATTTCAATTTCCTTACGAACTGGGGGAGTATCACCTATATAATGTGAGGAGTTACCAGGCACCCTCCTGGATCCTAAACCAGTGCGGCGGAGGGGCCGGCGTTCTCATTCCTCTTGACGATGAGCCCATGCCCTTTCATTCTGACTTTTCCCCTGCACTAAACCTAAGCGGAATATGAGGCCCTTGTTTTGGGTCTCCAGGTTGCGTTACATTAGGTGTAACCCCTATTAACCTTTTCCGACTTGCAATGTGGTTCATTCAAGCTATGATCTACCAATGTAAAAATAGGAACTTCAAAAGTAAAAACATTGGGCATGTGGATCACTTTTGACCTTCTCATGTATTCTATCCACCATGTCCCCGCTCCACTGAACAAATCTTCTATACTATCGGCTTGCTTAGCCTCGACAAATTCCAACCTCACAACTGACTCTGATATTAGTTTGTTCCAAAAACTAGGCCGCAAACTTACTCTGCCCCAGATCGTAGTGGTAAATAATGGGATCTCCTAATTCGCAGGATCACCTACACTGAATTTTACGACTACGCATACAATTGTTCTCCCAGTATGACCTTACTAGAAGTCACCCCTACGTGATTTTCTTAAAAGTGTTTCTCATTATGCCATCATGGGGGGACCCTATATAAACGTCTTTGATGGCATCCTGAATCTGAGTGGCACGGAGGTCATATACCATCCTAACGGTATTTGTGGTGGACATTTTAATGGCCTTGCCATGGCCAAACAGATCCATTCATCCTAGGTCCATTATCATCCTACTTTAATCAACTACTATGAATATGTTAAGACCCATCCATCTCAACCCCCTTCAACATCTCCAGACCATCCGCTATCGAACGAGATACCGTCGCCTTTCTCACTAATAGTTGTTTAGACCTTATTGGATGACGATCCCCGCCTCACTTCCCTTGCATGCGGATGACTCATTGGATATTCAACGTGCCTTACACTAAATGGGTGGAGTCCATCATTTCAACCAAAAAAAGAAAAAATCGTAGAATTCATTAACCATCACATTATTATGTCGTTTTGGTGTTCCTCATCGCCTGATAACAGATAATGGAAAATCTTTCAAAAATAAGTTGTTACAAGACCTTTGTGACAACTTTGGTATCAAACTTATCTTCTCATCACCTTACTATCCACAAGCAAATGGTCAGGCCAAATCTTCTAACAAAACCTTAACCAAAATTCTCATGAAAATTCGTTAAAGATTCTAGGAACAAATTGGCCTGATCGCATCCCCTTTTGCCCTTTGGGCTTATCGGACTAGCATTCGTACCTCCACTAATGCCACCCCCTTTTTCTTTGGTATATGGTACCGAGGTTGTCTTGCCTCTCAAAGTACAAATACCCTCACTAAGAATATCTCTTCAGGATATTCTCACCAATGATGATTTCCGCCAAGAGCAGACATATCCCAATTAGGATCTTCTTGATGAACGTCGTCTTACAACTCTTGACCACCTTCAAATCTATCAAAAGCGCATCAAGCAGTGCTTATGATAAGTGACTTCATGAGTGTACCTTTAAGGTTGGTGATCTTGTCCTCAAAGAGAATCAACATGTAACCAAACTAGAAAAAAGTAAACGTGGAAAATTTGCTCCAAATTGGATTAGACCTTACATTATCACTCACACTTATGGATCAGGCACTTATCGTTTAGCTTCACTTAATGGTAAACCTGAGCCTGAACCCCTTAATGCCTTGCATCTCCAACCATTCTACTATTGAATTTAGTGTTATATCACTTCTTATCTACCTTGCGCTCGTCCCTTGAGCTCATTTACCACCTCATACACTTTGTTTCATGCATCTCAAAATCGAAATCAAGCTCACATGGTTTGGTTATCACCTCCCCTTAAAGATGCCTTCCGCTTTTTAGTCTAGTCCATGACCTAAAAGTATCAAAATAACACGTTCTCAACTATACGCTTATGGGATATTCTTGAGTCAAACTTCCTACAAAACTAGATGCTTCATGCCGAACGGATATCTAGACCTCTAAATTTATACATAGACTGCTCCCTCGAAGGACAGCTATGTGCAAAGCCATTTCTACTATTATAAATAGACTGCTCCCCCGAAGGACAATGCTATACAAAAAAACCGCATCTGCTACTATAAATAGACTGCTCCCTTGAAGGACAACTATACAAAGTCAGCCTTTATCAGAAGCTTCTCGCATTGATCAGCTTCGTGAAGAGCTCAAGAATAACAAAATGCATATCCCCTATGGACTTTCCGCATCAATCAATCTATATCCAGAAAATTAAAAAGCAGTATTCAATAACACTTTTGAGTCATGGACTTATCTATTTAGGTTTGGTTCTCTTTAGTCAGCATAATCACCTTCTAACAAGTTCTCTGTGCCCTAGCTCTACCAGCCACCTCACTTCACCATAATGAAAACACTCAAGGGATGTGATGTATATCTGATATATTGTGATTATACAACTCTTTTCACCAATCGACTTCTTGCCTATGCAAGGCACCTAGGGATTCAAGCTCATCCTACATTAATAAGTGGTTTGTTTAGCTCTTCTCAACTACGGGACACTTTTTCCTCTTTTACTCGAATCTAGGATTGTGTGTTGACCTTAATCAGGACACGATTCCCTACTACTTGGGTAAGCTAACTTTCGTTTCACCTATACCTACACCAACATCGCCAGTCCCTTACCAACACCAACAACGTTACCCTACCAATATCAATATTTTTACCAGCCCACAAATTGCCTAACTATAACCAAATTGCCCGAATTCACCTCTCCCTGGTCCTAAGGGAGAACTACATCGGTCTGAGGCCCCTCCTATGCTTTGTGCAATGGGCTATGTAGGCAGCACTTAGGAGACATGGGGTCTCCCAAGGTTAGCTCGACCATCCCCTACCATAACCTATCATGTGTGGTACATATAAATATTTTTGCATATTTCTATTTGCTCACATTCATCTTTATCCTTTTTCAAAACAAAAAATTCAAAACACAACCATTCTTATTATTATCATACCTCAAATCAACATACATATTCAGTTTTATTTAGATGTTAAACAGATACATCTTCTCTATCATCGACGCGCAGGTTGGCATCCTTATTTATTCCTATACCTCTATGAAATTCACCTAGATCCTGGCACCTCATTCCAAACCAGGAGATGATCGTGATCGTCGACGCTGCCCACCTGGCCTCTCCATCCTCAAAGGTGCCACTACTATTGGTTCCTCCCATTGATCTACCAACCTCTCCTGTAACATATGAATACGCCCTCTCGCGTGACAGAATCTCACCTCTAGTCTCTCCACTCGTGACTCTGCAACTGCTAATAATCCTGTGGTCTCATTCACCCGCATTTGGAGCTGATCAACTAAACCTTGCAGACAATCTCTCTCCACTGTAATCACAACTATGTCAGGATGATCGGCCCTCTCATGTGAATCTCATAGCTCTGCTACCCACCATAATCTATAAGCCTTTTTCGCTCCTACATCCATTACCCTACGATCGGTTGCTATCTCTTCTGGTCCTTCTGGAGGTGTCGGATGGGGAGGTGAGAATGATGCCTCGGCGTCGATCCTCATGTATGGTTTATAGGCCATGGGTATATCCTGAAAAAAGCCAAATTGTCACTGCACACGATCTAGAGGAATCCTCTCGTACTCACCTGACATGTGCCCCGCGATCCACCTTAATCACTCTACACCCCTCAACTCCTCAGCTATGTTCTCTGTCACCATATAGTTCCCGTATGGCCTCCAACGGATATCCGCAATCGTCACCATCTCCCACACCTACCTATAATACTCGATGTCCTCTGTCATGGCCTAAGACCTTGCCTCTTGTTCTGTCTGGACCCAACGTCTGAATCCCAACCTTGGTACTCCTGTCTCTCCCGACTGGACGGGTTAGCCTATCGGTCGCACACAAACAATGTGCTCATAGGCCCAACAATGTAATAAGTATGAACAATCCAATGTCGTCCTGTGATTTCTCCTGTAGGCCCATAAACCCCTGTATAGCTCCGCCAGATATGCGGGTGCCCATGCGAAAGTCACGCTCCTTTCTATCATTTCCCAAATAATACACATCAATGCTTTTAGAAATCTTCTCCCATCCACCCTTGGTAATGCATAATACCCCACCGCTATCATTAATACTACTGCCAACCTTGTTGCCTCAGGGTGTGCTGCATACATTATACCATAAGTGAATGTCAAACCTCGTTGTGTCAAATCTCGTGCAGCCAGACCAAATACTACTGTTATTGCTCCTCGCGCCGCACTCGGCCTTGCCTGATACACTGGTCTTCCTATAATTGGGAGCCTCAAGATCCTAAACAAATCTTCCAACGTCACTGTCATCTCCCCTGTTGGAAGATAAAAGGTATTATTTTCTGGATTCCATCTCTCAATCAACACCTGCAACATAGCGTGATTACGTGTGATTCGTGAATAATAGCGGATCCCACTTAACTCCACACAGTTTATCAATGCCCATTCCGCTGGTGTTATATCTGCTCGGATTCATGACAACAAAGCTGGCACACTATCATTCATCCTCAACCCTGCCTCTGCCTGCATACATCAAAATGACACACAACCATTCAATAAATCAAATCCCCAAGTGTTTTTTCTCACATTCTGGAAATTCCTACAGTAACCGGTATCGGTTATAAATAACCGATACCGGTCTACTAACCGATACCGGTCACTGTCAATCCTATACAACCTACTTAAAACCACCACCTATGATAATTCTTTGCTTGTTTACTCCTCTCTATACCTATAAACATACGTGAACACCCTACTTACCTACCCCATAACACTCACTCTATCCCAAACCCTTGCCTATCACCTTTTCTTTCTCATCTTTACCCTCTTACCTTCTCTCATCCTATTCATCAAAACATGCAAGAATTAAAATACAACCAAACATTTTACCTCTTGGGATGCAACCGCTTAGGGTGGAACCTGTCTTCCCTCTCGTCCCTGCCTGCTGGATGCTTCTCCTCGTTCAGCCATGTTCACCACCCTCTTCAAATATAACTTACCTTTCTACCTTCTGAATCTCAGCCCACACTCACTTTACCTGTCTCTTTCCTCCTTATCACTCAATTATTTCATGCAATTACATGTATCAGTCATCAAACAGTGTCGCATTCGCATATTTAACTTTTTGCATGACTTTAAAAATAAGAAATTAAGTTGCCGCACCAGATTTTCTATTTTTAGAAAATCTCGTTGTAGAATAACCGGTATCGGTGACCTCACTGATATCGGTCCTTACACTACCGACATCGGTTATCTAACCGATATTGGTCACATGTGTCCTTTTTCTTAAATCTGGGCCTTTTCTTTATTTTTGGTAATTTTTGTGGCGCCCGCCTCTTTTTCCTGCATAACAACACCATTATCAATATTTGTCATCAAAATCACATATATATATATCATCACAATTTCATCAACATCATCTATCTACATTATAACAACCATCGACAAAATACATGCGACATTTTAATATATACATCAAACCCATCTGCATACACAACATGTGGATCAAACTCATCATCTATATATATATACATTCAATTTCAAAAACCATCAACAAAACACATAAAACATTTTTATACACAACATGTGGATTAAACTCATCATATATATATATATATATATATACATTCAATTTCAAAAACCATCAAAAAAACACATAAAACATTTTTATACACCATCGGGATCAAAATCATCATCTCTATATATATCAATGTTTCAAATATACAACTTGCTCTGCATGAGGGCCTCTGTGATCTCAAAATAATACAAAGCCGGCACGCAGGCCGTTATCACTGTCAAAATCTTGACTCGGCTCGCAGGCCGGTCTTTCATGTCAAAAATTTACTAGACTCAAAGGCCGGTATCAACTATACAACCTGTACTAGGCTCACAGGCCGGTATATACAACAAGAATGAATAAATGGGCTTGCCGGCCGGTATATACAACAAGAATGAATAAATGAATCATATGTGGGCTCGCAGGCCTCTATATACATACCCAGTTCACAGACCGGTGTCTATATCCAACATCCAAAAACCCCTCTCTGCTCCAGGGATGTCTCAGCTCTCCCCACCACCCTCAGATCTCCTCCTTGCTGGTCCTTGTGCTGGCTCTCGTCTCCTCCTAGTCACCGACCCACCGGTTGTGGCTGCGCCCCCCTGGGATCTCTGGCTCCGCAAGGTCTTGGCTCTGTGCGCCGCATATGGCTGATAGTCAGCCCCGAGTACCATCAAGGACATCCTGATAATACCAGGCCTCCACTCTCGCCTCCATATAACGGGCCCATGCCACCATGGCTGCTGGGGCTGGTCCCCCGAATCTTAATAGTAATGGCCCCTGCCCTGTCGGTACACACTGTGCCTGTGGTGGCGCATGTGCCTGTGCCGGTACCTGTGGCTGCGCTGGTGCCTGTGGTGGCACCTGTGCCTGTGCCGGTACCTGTGGCTTCGCTGGTGCCTATGGCTGTACTAGTGCCTGGGGCTGTGCCTGAGCCTGTGCCTGGGCTAACTACCCATGTAATACCCCGATCTGTGCCTGTGTAGCAGCAAACTGCCCCTGTAATAACTGCACCTATCCTAGGAGGCGGTCCCTCTCTGTTGTAACAGCCACCAAATCTGGCTGTGCGGGCTGTGTTATCCTTGCTGCTCTCTGACCTACCCACCAAACCAAAAAAGTACCTGTCACTCCTACATCATCCACTGTATCATCCACCGGTCTCTCTGCTACCCAATCTGGGTCCACGGGCTGTGGTGCAGGCAGTGGGGCCTCTACATCATCCCTCCGGTACTGAGGGAAGGGAGGCAGCTCATCCTGTCGTAGCCCGAACTGTCATCGTACCCTCTCTAGGGATATCTACTCATGCTCTCCCGGCCTCTGTCTAGCTATCCAGAAAGTATACTGGATCCAGCGCATCTGTGATTGGGCTCCTCCTCGGGGCTGATGGCCTCTGTAAGGCCTCTATACAATATCAAGTGCGGTCAAGCCCTCTAGCATATGCGGTAGTAAGCTACATCCTGTCCTGCGAGCACCGCTCGTGGCTGGCCCATGACCCCCAGACACCTCTGAAAGCCATACCTATATATAACCTGTGGCCCTAGCTGCTGGGGCACCCTACTGGTTGTATACATATGATGTGCTCATATGCCCAGCAGTGTAACAAAAATGTGGAGCAAATCCCAAACTACCTCATCCGGTGATAACCCCACAGCTCTCCGTATAGCTGCACCAGATATACTGGTGCCCAGGCATAGCACGTATGCTCCTCTACCATCTCGTGTAGCACCCCCATCAAAGCCCGTGGGAAGCGGCCTCCCTCTGAGTCCGGAAGGGCGAAGCATGTGATGCCTATCATCATCAACACGGCAAGCCGTGTCTCATGTCTATGTGCGCGATACATATCGCCATAGGAAATGCTCGTGTTATGGTAGGTCAATAGTGTGGCTGCATCCCCAAATACCTGAAGGATACTGTCCATAGCTTTCTCCACATCTACCTGGAACACTACCTTCCCTACGATCGACAGTCTCAAGATGCGATATACATCCTCCAGGGTAATAGTCATTTCTCCGGTAGGGAGATGGAAAACATTGGTCGCTGGATCCCATCTCTCGATGAGGGCAACCATAAGGCTGTGGTCCTTGTCCACAGCCCTATACTGCTAGACTCCGCCGAGTCCCACCCCGCGCATAATGGCCCAATGCGCTGCGGACACATGTGGCGGCATCCGTCTCAATAGTGGGGGCATCCGATCCCGCATTGTAAGCTGCTGACGTGCCTGCAAAAACAACCCACTTCATCAGGCCTACCCTTTACAAAAACAACTACCTCAACCCACTTAACCACCCAACCACAACCCAACTCTATAACACACATCTACACTTACTCTACACATCCCCTTTACCACCAACCAATCAACCAACCACCCCGATATACTCTATCCCTCTACCTATACTCCCGCCACTTTAAGACCTCCTACTTCATACCCAACACCTACTCTATCCTACTCGAACCAACCACACAACCACACCATTTCCCCCCCACCCCGATCACCTTTCCTATCAAACTCTACCCCCTCCACCTTCACCCCCAAACACAAACACCAACCAACAATACAAAAAAAAACCAACCAACAATACACACAACACCCAACAATAAACAACACACAAAACCCAAACACACAACAACAAACAAAAAACACACAACAACCAATAATAAACAAAACACAAAACAAAAATAACAACAAAACAAAACAAAACAAAACCTGCCTACTGACCGGTACCGGTCACCCTCGACCACCACCGGTCCCCTCCCCAGCATTTCGCCACCGGCGCCGGTCGACATACGACCGACACCGGTCAACCAAAAACCCAATTTGTGAGAAGCATTTGGTGACCAATGCCTGTCACCTAGTGACCGACATTGGTCACTGTACAAACCCAGAGTCGAACCCGACGCGGCCCCCCCAAACAAGTTTTTACCTATTTTTACCCCTTTTACTACTTTTTGCCCCCGATACCGGTCATATCTAGCCGATATCAGTTTAATACCTATTTCACCACAATTTCTGCCCTTATTCACCAATCTCCCTTTCTCACCGCATTGCCTATTCACCACATCGCCTATACCCTCCATTGCTAATTAGCCTTTGTTGACTTCATTCGCCTGACCCAAGGCCATAACCAACTAATCCGGCCTGACCCAAGGCCGCAACCAACCATTTGGCCCGACCCAAGGCCACAACCGAACCACTTGGCCCGACCCCAGGCCCCAACCAATCAATCAGGCCCGACCAAAGGCCACAACCAAGCATTTGGCTTGACCCAAGGCTGCAACCAACCATTTGGCCTGACCCAAGGCCGCAACCAACCATCTGGCCCGACCCAAGGCCGCAACCAACCACTCCGGCCCGACCCAAGGCCGCACCCAACCAATTAGGCCCGACCCAAGGCCCTCACTAATCAATTGGCCCGACCCAAGGCCGCACCACTTAACTACCTCAACCAAGACCCGCAAATTACAATTTTATCCACCCATCATGTAGCTTTTTGTTCAATCGAGCTCACTTGTTCGTGTTTTAGCATGATTAGGATACTTGAATTACTCAGCCGACCAACTTTGCCTAGACCAAGACCGTGACATTTATCTCAACCAAACCAACCATTTGGTACTACCGAACATGCCCAAACGTTCCTGTACCTTACCCATTATATCCCCTGGAGCTACTTCCTATCCTTGGATACTAGGATTATATCACCCTTGTTTGGATAAACTATCGACCTTTGCCTATGAATTGCTTGTTTGCTCTTCAAATCGAGTACCCCGATCGCACTACTGGATTTCAATGTGCGTCTGCTTCCTTGAACTTAGTCCACCCGTCTTACCATCATCTCAACACCATTCACCCTTTATCAACCCTATCCCTGATTTCACGTCACCTCAATCTGTGATAGATTTGAGGGGGATTACCTATACCCTTAACAGGAGTAACCACTTCTTATTATTGTCAGTGCAGCTTTACAAGACAAGCTACACGACAACAAGGGGCTAATGTAGACACCAAATTTGTGTCTTACGACACCCTGTGCCCCACATCCCATTTCACAACCTAGCCTCACTACCTAAACCTTAAACAATTATTTATTAGTTACCTTATAGTTAATAAATCCACATCTCCAAACCTGCCACCTCATTTCGCCACCTCATCATGACCTAGTCCTAACCCTAAACTAACCTAATAAAGACCTATAACTTGGTCTACATCCACACCCATGACTAATTACTCCTCACCCGCACCAAAATCAACCTAATAATGACTTGACCAAGCCCACAACTAATTCCTCGGGAGAAAAGGAGGAAAAGTTGGCTATTTTACTAAAAATAGCCCACTTTGACTTAACCGACATCGGTTCCTACTTGACCGCCGTTGGTTACGTAACCGCCATCGGTTCCCTGTAAATGACTTCCCCCAACCAAAAACAAAGGATCAGGATTTCATTTGGCAGGCTTCTGGAATTCACTTGGCAGAGTAGAGACAAGTGAAGAAACAAAAGAGGTTGCAGAGATGGACATCAAGCCCAAGAATGCAACAAAGTAACTAGAGCACAACGACACTTATCCAAGAATTAGGAGAGAAGATAGCTCGTCTTTGATTATCAAATCATCCCGCTTGAGCCCTGCCTCCGTCATCACAATCCTTGGATCCGTATCTTCATCAAGAACCAGTAAGTAGTGTCTAGTACGTTCTTGTAATATCATTTCTTGAGCTTTTTAATCACAGTAATTGTGAGTCTACTCCAAGATCTGCTACCCGGTGACACCCTACATCTAACTGTCACTTCTCTATCCTTATATTACCCCAAGAACAGCCCCCCGTACTCTCTGAGTCTTTTTCATCACCCCGTTACCTAACCCCAATCATTTACTAGCCTTATAAACACCACAGCCACCTTATAGTCAACCTTCACTAAAAGTCCCTAAATCATTACCCCTACCGATATCGGTTATCAACAACCGGTACCGATGACAGTGACTGGCGTCGGTTACTATGACTCAAAACCAAAACCAACCTTTCCTCTATTGTTTTAATGAGGTAATTTAATTGTAATTTTGCAATAATTTGTGTTGATTCATATTAGCAGGGGAACTGACCACCTTCGAAAGGAAGTTTTATATTTCCTGGGCCCAAGGTAGTTCCCTCATTTATTGTCTAACTATAATCTGGCGGTCTTGCATTCTTATTCATAGGTAGTCCTTCCCAGACAAAAATGAGTTCTTCACAATCGATTTGATCTCTCTCTACGGTACTTGCACACCCTCCCAGCATTCAACAGGTATTCCTCCTAGCCCTAACCCTTATCTGTTTCTCAAGAGAATGAAAGGATAGAAGCAACTCTATTCCAAGAATGGTTATCATTCTATGCGAAACATGATCAACCATTTTGTACCATCAAATTTGAGGGCATCGTATCGACTCTTTTCATTCTTTGAGCAATATTATTGATGATATCCAATAGTTAGGCCTCCTTTCCTTTCTTACACAACCTTATCTTATTCGTAAGTAGCGCACACGTACTACCCACATATCCCCTCAGACGGATTTATCACCACACCATGTCCCTCTATCTCAATCTTCCCCATTCATTGATCCCTCATGTGCGTATCTATTTCACTCATCAACATAGACCTTAATTACTATATCCCTGATTGTAAACTACATTAAGGCACTGATCGATTGACGTTCGTCCCTCGACCTTATCGGTTGATTCCTCCTTCATAACCTCTTTCGAGGCTTAGCCATTATAGAATCCCCCTTCCTCATATTAGCATAACTACATCTCTCATATTTGCATTCTCATTCATTAATTTATTTTCATATTGGCATACTTATCACATGTCTTAGCATGCTCATTACCTGATGACATACTCTTGTGCTTTAGTTCACATAGGATTGTTGAGGTATTACCATTACAATAAATTCCACACATAGCACTATAGGCTATACACACTTACATTCTATCACATACACCACACACCCTACATCATCATATACATCCCTCATATAGTATTCATTTATACATAATATAGCTTATACATACTACAATAGTCGTCATATAATGTGCGTCTAGTTTTACATCTCTCTTGTCCATCCTGTATTTACGCTAGGTTACATTACAAATGGTTCTAGATTTACATATCATCACTACATATTCTATTTAAACCTATCACCACACATTAAATGGTCTACAAACCCTACATTTCCTACAATTCTGTGATTCACATAGTACATCTATCCACCATAAACATTCTACATCCTACACTAGATTCCATTATCTATGGATCTAGTTCCATCTATCATCTTTACATATTCCATTTCTATATACACTTATTATTGCATTACATCATTTACATATCCTATGCAAACCACACATTTACATTACGTTACCTAAACCATGCATTTACATCCCATATTCATCACTTGGTTCTTTACAATACGTTGTCTTCTACGTACTGCACTCGCCACCCTATGACGTAATTTAGTTCCTTGGTCCATACGTGACTACCAAGGGTTTACCAATCTAATGGACCTTACACTCATCATTTGACATACCCTCCAACAATATATTTTTCACAAGACATTTCATGTAGTAGTTGTGATCCCAATTTTCCCCCCCGGAAAAATTGGGAAAACACGACCTTGCATAGGAAAACATCAAGGGGACGGTTTAGTCATGCAAGCCCATAGTTCAAACCCAAATTCCAAGGGGCAGGAGATCTCGGTTTGAGAGGAAAAAGGTTGGGAAATGGGGCCAAATAATAACCATGGAAATAAGGGTTTGAAGGAAAATAGAGGCTCGACAATGGCAGCGTAAGGTAGATTTCAATCAGGCCCAAATCAGCTAAGCATACAGATCCTGTGGAAGCTTCCATGCATCTAAATGCAGCTCCTTCTAGGGGAAGATAAAAAAATAGGTTCCCAAATGAGCACCAGACCTTCACATGTCAAAGTTCCAAAAAGGGGAGTAGAACTACCCCTGAATCAACTAAGTATGGAAAAGTTAGAGAACAACTCCATGTGCCACAACGGTGCATTCCAAAAGGTAAAATCTTGAGGTTGTTTCCAAAAAAGCACAAATCTTCCACATGTTCAAACATCACTCCTCTAAGGTTGAATCCAAAGCAGGGACCCCAAACTAGCACCAGCACACCACACGTTCCAAGTCTGAGAAAAGTCTCGCCGGACGTTGAAAAATCCATGTTTGGGACAGACTGGTGGAAGCTTCCACATGTCACCTCGATGCTCCTTCAAGCAGCATATCTAAAATGAGTCCCCAAGTTTGCATGAGATCACCATATGTCTAAGGTCTGAAAAAGGGATAGAGATGGCCATAGAATTGGCTAAGTATGGAAGAGACAACAGATGCCTCCATGTGTTTCATCGGCACATCTTCAAAGGGAAACTCTAGAGGCAGGTCCCAAATGCGCATTGAGTCTCCATGTGTCCAGGGTAAGACATATGGCCGAGCCAACTAAAAGGGACTTATCCAA
The DNA here is from genome assembly GCA_019776745.2 of Taxus chinensis. Lineage (NCBI taxonomy): Eukaryota > Viridiplantae > Streptophyta > Pinopsida > Cupressales > Taxaceae > Taxus > Taxus chinensis. The sequence continues at coordinate 831,343,470 of CM034149.1, read as the reverse complement.
AACACAAAAGAATAAGAGAAAGGTCATTGAAGGAGACATGCATCTCTTCGGCACTCTTTCAAGAGGTGAATCCAAAGTGGAGACTCAAAGAAGCACCATCCCTCCACGTGTCCAAAGTGTAGAAAGTGTCTCATCAGCCGTTGAAAATTCAAAGCAGGAAGGCAAGCCTTAGAAGGGATTTTTGCCAAAGGTGGGCCCAAGGAAGAATTTTCCAAAGAGGAAGAAAGAGGGCTGGTGGGCCTGAGGAAGAATTTTGGGAAACTGGAAATTTACGGGGCGGTGGGAGAAATTTTGGCATTTTTCCCTTACTCCCCAAAAGGCACAAGTTACATTGTGGACCCACAAGCCCGCGGAGGTTCTTTGCGCCAAATGAATAAAAATGCCTAAGGATCGTAAAGGGACAGATGGCCATGTCTCAGGCTAAAGCAGGAAGGCAGGTCATTGGGGAAACTTTGGAAATTTTTACAACTTTTGCAAATGGTGCAATTTCAATTTTGAGCCCGTGGAGGGTTCTGGGAGAAAAGTGAATTTTGGGCCCATGGACTTGCTTTGCAAAACTTGTTTTTTTTCCTCCATTTTTGTACAGATTCAATTCAAAGATTCAAATGGGCATAACATTTGATCCAGTGCCTGAAATTCCACAAATTTGGCACCATTGGAATGGTATCGACCTCCTCTATTCCATGGGAGCCTGAAACTTTAATTTTGACAAGGTTAGGTTTGTGAAAATTAAGAAAACATATTTCAAGCCATTAATACAAAATCTGATTGCTTCAACAACTGGATAAGATTTGATTTTATTCTCCATTCTTCCTTCTTTAACATGCTAAATAGATATGAAGAAGCAGACCTAAGAGATTATAGGTGGATTTGTAGGGGCATTGATGGTTGGTAGCTGAGCTTCCAAATCATATTTTTCCACTTCTTTTTCTTCTCCCCTCTTCACTTCATCTATAAAGGTAAGATCTTGGCTCATTGTAAAGAGTTGGACATTTTGGTTTTGTATCCTCCATTCTTTTCTGGTCTATAGATGAATTCATGGATTTTGAACCTTCTATTAAGACTGTAGTGCAAGTTTTTTTGCTTCTTGGCCATTGTAGTTTTTTGTATCAATTTGTGAAGCAATAGTACATGTTTGTGGATGATTTCAACCCTCTCTCGTGTTCATTTCTTTTATCGTATCTTTCATTGGAATATTGATTATCTATGCATGGTGGTTGTATTACATTTTAATGGTCTGTGTTTGATAGAAAATTTGATTTTCAACATTCCTTTGGTGCATCACCACTGTTAGTTTAGGTTTAATTTCTTTCATATTCTTAGCACTGTCTCCTTTGAAAGTTAGAATAGATTTTAGAATAGATCCTCTACAATATAAATGTGTGCACCTGAATAGAGGAATAGGAACTGGCCTTCATCAGAAGATCTCTCTCAATTCAAAAATTCCCACACTTTGAGAGATGCTTAATGTTGTGTAATCACACCAAATTCCCCACTCAGATCCGAGGCCATTTGGGGGTGTTGTGATTTTTCACTAACAATTTTGGCACGCCCGGTGGGAGTAGAAGTCATATTTCATTTTTATCAAGATTGGGTGTGTGCCTTGGTAAAATTCTAGCCTTTAGAGTCTTTGGAACAACACATTTGGTGACTTCGTCATTCAAATCAAGTTATTTTTGTAGCCCACATTTATCAAGTTTATGAGAAGAATACAAATAAGGTCCAGAACTAGAGAAGAGGGGCTATTTGTCTATCTACATTTATCCCCAAATAGATCATGGAGGGGAAGAAAAATCCCTAAGGTCTCCATCTCCACCAAGTAGGACATTGTCAACACCTCCACCTAGTAGGAATTTCTTTCGACCAATTATACTTCTTCAACCAATCATGATGGCACAACCCAACCCCTACATTAATTTCACTAGCAGCATCCCACTGACTATGAATCCAAAAAATCTAGTTCCAGTTTTAGCATTGAAGAACATTCCATATTTCACTAGAGAGAACTAAACAACTCATGGTGACCACGTTTAAGACCTTACAAATGTCTACACAATTCATGATATTGTTCAGATGGACATTGCTATTAAGTTATTGGCATCCTCCTTTAAAGTTAAAACTTTGCAATGGTTTACGAGTCTAACAACAGGGTCTATCCATAATTGGGACCATTTTTCCACGGCTCTACACAATCAGTTTGGAAAGAAGGGATATAATCTTTCATTGTTGGAATAGTTGATAACCATAAAAAGAACTCCTAATGAGCAGTTGGAAGTTTTCAACTTTAGATTCTAGCGAACGTGGGATAGGATTTCGGTGGCAGTGAGACCAACAGATGAAGGTGCTTTTCTATACTTCCTTAGAGATTTAAATTTTGATATTTCTATAATGATTCAATCTATGGAAGGTGTGACCTTACCAGCATCCTATAACATTTCCATTAGAGCCAAAAATTACTTAATTAAGGCTAGTAAACTTGTACCCACGTAACCTATGCCTCTATATCCAGAATTAGGAAGTCCAAGCACTAGTCAAACACCCACATTAGCTCCCACACCTACTCCAAGGAATCATAGTTTAGCTGAAGTTTCCACCTCATCTTCTATCTCCTCAACTAAGCTCCAAGAATTCATGAAGCAACTGTAAAATATTGGTAATGAGTTGGTGATACTTAAGAGGCAAAAAGCTCAAAATTTTAGATCATATCAACCTCAAACGCAACCCAATAGGACTCCATATCAGCCTAATAGGCCACCCATTCAAGCTACAAATCAGAATCAAGAAAAACCTCCTTGCCAATAGACCATTCCAACCTTATAATCATAATGTTGCATCTACATCTAGAGCCTTGGTACCAGTACAAATTAACATGGGTCAGGAATATGATTGGTGTTTCCCATGCAGTCAGCCCCATAACCATTCAATGTGTTTTAGTGGTGCTTTAAACCAAGGTCTCATGGTGACAACAACTAGTGTGGAACAAGAGTCTAGTCAAGAGGAAAACCAATAGAAAGAATCTCAACAAGAGACACCTCCAAATAAGACCATGTTCGTTAATTGGCAGAAAAAAGACTTATGTGGAGTTAACCAAGCCCCTTCTCAAAGTATAGCTGCCAACACACGGTCTAAGAAGAGGAATATTGGAGAGGGACAATCATCAAATTAAGGTAATCCACAACCCTCTATCACTGCAACAGGTATTTACAATCAATTTACAGATCCCGATGGGCAAGGTAAGCCTAAGCCACCCCCCTATACTAGCTCAAGTACCAGTTATAACAACCCATGTTATAACAAGTAGAGGGATAGCTCATCCCCATTCAATATCATTGAGGAGGTGAAGAAATAAAATGTAAACATATCGATGTGGGATTCATCATCTATCCCAAGATAGAGATACTTATTGCAAGCTACCATGGCAAATTGGTCATCATCAAATCAGACACCCAATCAAAAAGACAAGGTACTTACCAATGTAGCTCTGCAGAGAGCATCAGACCAAGGAGGCCACCAAGGTAATAATTTGAAGCCCCCACCATTCTACATTTCATTGATCATAATAGATAAATTGATGCATGATTGCATGATTGATTCGGGGGCAAGTAGCTTGGTCATACCAAAGAAAATAATTGATCAAATAAGCATTCAATATGAGGTCATCTCTCAAACATGTGGTGTAATTGGATGGGACAGTAGTAACAACCGTTGGATTAATCAAATACTTGAGCCTCATGTTGCACGCATGCCCCAATGTAACTATCTTGCAAGATGTATTAGTCATATACTTGCCACCTCTCTTTAAATTGTGCTTCTCAAGATATTTCACTACCAAAATTGGGGGCTATTTGTCTGCTGATTAGTCACACATGTTATTCATAATGAGGTATGGGGCTAGGGCCACAATCAGATCTGAGCCCATTGCAAACTTCCACATAGAGCCTCATGTACTGAGTCCAATTAATACAAATTGTTCAACATTTGATCAAGAAGATTACCAAAGAACTTATGAGGAAGATACCAAGGTTGGATACATTCCAGACTTGACTCTTGATGAATGGGTGAACAAGAGGCATGATTTTGACCCTTACAATTAAATGGAAGAATCTGAATTAGTAGTTTATTTCTTGCATGAAGAGAATCATCCTCTTCTTAACATCACTAAGCCAGATCAAAAGGGTGATAATGAGGTATGACAGTTATTCTTTGATGGATCAAGAAGTAGAAAAGGTGCAGGAGGAGGAGCTATGCTTGTTTCACCTCAAGGTACAAAGTATTACTCAGCTTTCCGTTTCCAGTTTGCTTGCTCAAACAACATAGCTGAGTATGAGGCTTTAATTCATGGACTTCATTGGACCAAGAGGAGAGGCATTAAGAATCTGCAAACATTTGATGATAGTGAGCTAATTATCAACCAAGTCAGAGGAGAACATGTTTCAAAGAATGACCTACTTAGGAGATATAAAAATTGGGTATGGGACCTCACTGAAGACTTTGAAGCCTTTAGCATTGTTTCCATACCCAAAAAAATAATGATGCAATAGATAGGCTAGTAGAAATTGGGGTAGTGTTTGATGTCATAGAAAGTATAAAAAGTGTAAGGCCAGCTGTCCCAGATAATAACACAAGTTGGTAGGTAATTGAGAATGATAAGCAAATTGTCAATTTTCTACAAGAAAAAGTCGAGTTCTCCTTCAGAAACCAAGACAAATTGGAACAACATTATGGTGACCAAGTTGTGTAGCTGAGGACCAACAAATTATCAAAGGTTCTTGTAAATTTGGAATCAATTTTCAACCCAAATAATCAATTCTGGAAGGAAAAAGCAAATATTCAGGTAAAGGGTGAAGATTCAGAGCCCATTTCCATAGATGAAGGAAAAACGCTGTGAATTGGTAAGGTAAGTACCCAACAAGAAAAATCTAAGTTCATTTAAAATTTTCAAGAATTCCTAGATGAATTTGCTTGGACTTACAAGGATTTGAGAGGTTTCAACCCAAGGTTGGCACATCACACTATCAAGTTGGATCCAGAATCTAAGCCTTTCAGACAGAAGAAAAGCTCGGTAAACCCTCACATTGAACCTATCATGAGAAAAGAGTTGAAAAAGCTAATTGAGGCCAACATTATCTTCCCTATCAGGCATTCAAGTTGGGTTGCAAACTTGGTTCCTGTGAGAAAAATAAATGGAGAAATATGATTGTGTTTGGAATTTCGTGATTTGAATAGGGCATCACTTAAAGATCACTACCCACTTCCATTGATGGAGAAAATCTTACAGGTTGTAGCTGGCTCTGAGAGGTTTTCATTGCTAGATGGCTACTCAGGATATAACGAGATAATTGTGAAATAAGAATATCAATTCAAGACAACCTTCACCACCAAATGGGGTACATATGCTTATAAGAAGATGCCATTTGGATTGTCAAATGCCAAAGAAACATTCCAGTGAGCTATGGACATGGCATTCAAAGGCTTAATCAATGAGATAATTCTAGTTTATCTAGATGACATCACCATCTTCTCAAAGAATGCTGCAGTCCATCTCTTCCACCTCAAGCAAGTATTCCAAAGATGTAGAAGATTCAGAGTATCATTGAATCCAAAGAAGTGTGTATTCTTAGCACACAAGGGAAAATTGTTGGGCCACATTGTCTCAAGAGAAGGGTTGAAAATTGACCCTGAAAGAGTTTAAGCCATTTGAACACTACCACTTCCACATCAAAAGAAATCCCTCCAAAGATTCTTAGGAAGGATAAACTTTTTCCACAGATTTGAGCTTGATTTTGCAACTCTTTTAAAGCCTTTAACGATGATGTTAAAGAAGAGTCTTGCATTCAAATGGATAGTAGAAGGAAAAGAGAGTTTTGAGGCCATCAAGCTCATAATATCACATGACCCAACTCTTATTAAACTGTAATTTTCAAAGGACTTAATATTGTATGCTTTTGGAGGGGCAGATACAATCTCACATATCTTGGTTCATCCTAACAAGGAAGGATCAGAACAGCCCATATCCTTCTTTAGTCAGATCTTGGAATTTTATGAGGTAAAGTATTATTTCACTGAAAAGCACATCTTTGCTGTCATAAGGGGTTTAAATAAGTTCAGACACTTGGTCTCGAATAATAAGATTTAACTGCATGATGCGCAACATTATGCTAAAGTGATAACAAAAGTAATGGAATTACTTCCAAAGAAAAATGTGAAACACTTGGTGAAGATGGATTTACAAAAATTAAAATAATTTTCCCAACAAGAACCACTATCATGAAAGAAAACAACAAAAAGTGTAGAGATAATATATGGTGAATTTGTTAATTTGACTATAGTTTCTAGAGCACATTCGTTGGTTACATTCTTGAATCATGTTGATATGAGGGAAACATTAGAATTTTTGGGTGTTCATTTTGGATGGAAAAATTCAAAACGTGTAGAAGAAGAATTTGTTGGGAATGTTTTTAAAGGAATAATTTCTTTGGGTACAAAAACTAGGTCTACTGATAAGAGTATTTCTCATATAGCAATATTAACTTCATTTGTAAGTGAAGATACAACAAAGAATCATCATGTTACCGCTGTTGCCAAGGAATTGGGTTTATCTAGAAAGACAGTCAACATGTATGTAAAGAGGAGGAAGACATTGGTTGACTCTAGTATGGAAGGAAATTGGGCACTAATGTGTAGAAATCCACATTCTGATAAAATAGAGGATAATATTGTGAAGATAGTTTTTGATTTTTTGACTGAGGGGACTCATCCTTCTTCGAATGTGAGGGATGTTTTAAAAAACATGATAACTCACAGTAACTATGATGAACATATAAAACATTGGCTTGAAATAACTCAACATGAGATGTACATAAAGTTTACAAAAGAAAATCTAGATGTTAAGATTGGAAAATGAATGTTTGAAAATTTGAAGCCTTGGTATGTGTGAGCTGATAAATTCCTTGACACATGTTGTCACTATCACGTTGAGTTTGATTATCACTATCAGGTACAAAAAAATTTATAGATTGAATGTATATATATTTTGAGGCATGCTTTCATTTATATCTATATATTTGAAATTTGTTTAAATATCATTTTTGGAGATGTAATTTAAAATTAATGTATTTCAAAATATCTATTTTTTTCAGGTGTATAGAAAATTACGGGAAGAAAATGCCCGATCTACACGTCTCAGTGAATTCATAACTTCAATTCTTTGCATGATATTTGATGATCATATGACTTGCATCAAAGGTGTCTTTGACAAGTGTGGGGACTTGAAATTATTGCCAAAAAAAAATGAAGATTTGGACATAGTGAAAATGGTTGCTTGCAAGAGGTGATATATATAAATTTATGTTTTTAAATTTGGATGTTATATTTTATTTTGATTTTTATGTTTACTACAAATGAATACATGAAAATTTATCCATGTTATGAATTGATTTTATAGGTTCAAATAAATAAAATATTCAACAAGGATTGGAAAAGATGCAACCAAGTTGGATTTGGTAGAAGAGGAAATCCCCATTGCTACATTCATGAAAAGTTTCTGAAGTTTAATTAGTCCGTACATCAAACATTATCACTATTCAAAGTGGCAGGCTACACAATTCAAGACTAATAGAGACACATTCCCTATTGGTTCCATATTGTCTGTAGTTGATTTTGCTAAGAATTACTCATTTTCTCATCAAAAACAAATTCAAACAAAGTATTATCATACTTACCAAGTTACTATCATGGTTCAAGTATTTTACAGGCATGCACAATTTGATTTGGATGGGGTTAAAAGTACATATGTGAAGTGAATGATCAAGAAGGAGTATCACTTCTATATAAGTGATGAAAAGGAACATGACACCCACTTTGTGCAACATTGTTTTGGTTTGTTCTTTCAATATCTTCATCAACAAGGAATACAAATAGATCAACATTTTGTTTGGTTAGATGGTTGCACATCACAATTCAAATCCTCTCGCCCTTTCTTTGCACTCATTTGTTATCATCGTCATCACAAAATTACTCATTTATGGAGTTTATTTGAGAGTGGTAATGGGAAGGGAGAACACAATGGTGCGGGTGCATGCATCAAACGTGCTCTAAATAAACAAAGCTTTGATTATGAGGGAGATTGATTGATTGATGCCCATACTATTGTTGAATGGTGTAAGAAACATTTTACAGTTCAGGTTTCAACCTCATAGGCTTCAACATCACACGCTTCAACCCCACAGGATTCAACCCCACACAGAGTGTTTTGGGAGATAACAGGTACATGTTACTAACTTTAAATATCCTAATTTTTGTTGTTTGTTTTAAATTTTATTGATCTTTGGAGCATGATTAAATGAAGTTATTGATCGAAGGATAAAGTATGGATGTGAAAGGATTCCCAATTCTAGGTATTTTCACTCTTTGATGACTATGGATAGTAATAACTAGACAATCTGTACAAGAGATTATTCTTATTTTTGTTATGAATGCATGAAAAAATCATATTCAGAGTGCAATAGTCAAAAACATGGGTATGTAGGTGAGTGGAAGCAAGTTCCTTTAGTTGTGGATGACACATATGGATCAGATCATGATGATAGTTTTGAAGATGTGCCATTAATTTCAACTGATTATGACCACATATCTAGATTGGTTAAACAAGGTATGTTTTAATTAAAAGGATCAAGTATAATTTGATAAATTAAATATATATATGTATAATTTATACTATACATGGATCATTGAATGTTTCTTTGCATTTTGTTGTAGGAGATGTATTTTCAGTCATTTCTAAAGAATCCAATATTGAGAAAGTGGAGTACTACTTGTTGCGTTGCACGGAAGAGAGAACAAAGCTAACATGTGAAATAACAAGTGAAGTGACAATATTTTATACTAGCTCGGTTATAGTGCAGGGAACATACTTACAACAAGTGAAAGCCCTCCAAAGTGGGATTCACTTTTTTGATTACAAACCAGACAAAAAGGTGTATCATTACACCCATCACATAATTGCTACAAGGTAACAATTATAGTAGGTGAAGACTACAAATAGTAAATGCAAAAAATGGAGACTAGATGTAGAAGACCATGAAAAATTTTTATAGGTCATTGAACAACGAGCATAGCCACTTGGTATTATATAGAAGGACATGGAATAAATTACTAAACCTTGTTGGTAATAAACTATTAAGCTATAGGATTGTATTTTCTACTTGAAGGGACTATGGAGACTACTATACAATAAAGTTGTTTAATACTTGTGATTCTTACTTGTTGTGAGATGGTTTATGGTTTACTTTAAGTATTTTGATATGGTTGTTACATGGAAGTATGTATGGTATAAACATGATTTATGATGTGTATGTATACTGCATTATTATTTTTAATGTGGAAATGTTAGTTGGGAATTCAGATGTACATAGTTTTTGATATATGTTATTTGTTTAGTTGTGAACCAAAAGGTTGTATATGGAGTACCCTTATCACTGTACAATTTTATCATATTTCAATATGCTTGGAATTTTGTTGATTCGTTAAGGATTCATTATGTCATATAGAATGAGATAGGATGGAAATAAGGTTCTTTCATCTAGACTGAGTAGTGAATAAAAAATAAGGTTTTTCTTATGCATCTTAAACTAGTTACTATTCATGATTGTGTTCTTCATCACTGGTACACTATGAAAATACCTAGTGCACTACACTTGTAGTGCTGCAAACTATGTTTTTCTTGTTAGAAATAGGCTTTGGTGATCACTTGTCTCAATGTTAAACATGAATAAAAATGATCTCATACTAATGGTGGGTGTTGTTTGTGTTGACAATTTGGTAGCACATGGATAGTTTTATATACTCTTTCCTTAATGGTCATTAGGAATCTTATTTCAATTTGTTAATTGAATGATCTATTGAACTTAAAATTTCATCATATATGATTCAAATAGTAACATAAGCCATTATACCATGGAATGTTTAATGTATCATAAAGTATTACTAAATTACCTAAGCATTGAAAATGATTCAATATAGAATTTTAACAAGGTTTACAATGTTATATCATAGAAATGAAGGGTATTTAATATCTTATCTATCATTATAACTATTATGATATCATCAAGAGAAAAAATGAAAGATAAGGGGGTGTCTTATATTCACATCCATAATTGTAAATATACAATGGAACTCATAAAAATATATTAATAATACACGTGTCTAAGACATATATCAAAATATAATAATCATGTCTAGAATGAGTGAGTATATATACATGTCTAAAATATCTAAAATCATTTCTAACGAGTATATACATGTATAAAATCTCTAAAAGTATGTCTAAAATGTCTGAAATCTATAAAATATCACTGAAGTCTCCTCCATGCACTAGGGTGAGTACCGGACCCATCACTATGCTCTACTGCACCCTGCATGTTAAAAAAAGGAATATACACGTCATAAACTATATATAGCATGTACCATATATTAAAATATATAAAAACATTCTACAACAATTTCTTGATTAATTCAATACATCATATAACAGATATGTACAATTGATTACCTCACTATCTATCCCTGGGTAGATGTTGGGAGTATCCACGCTATGTGTGGATATCTGTCCTGTAGATCCCTGTGAAACAAAACAAATAAAATGTAAGAAGTTGATAAATTAGTTTTTTGAATAAAGTTCATTAATTTATAACATTTCAATTTAGATTAAATATTAATTATATTAAAACACATGTATTTATACCTTTGCAGAATGCATCTCCAAATGTATGGGATTGTCATCCATGACCTCAACACCAGCAAATATATCGCCAAGTGAGCCAAGTTGACTCAGGCCCGGAAAATCTAGATCCATGCTGTGCTCAGTCAAGAGTTATGTGTATGTGACATGGGTAGATGGTGTGGGATGTGAAGCTCCACACAGTGGAGAATAAGCCTAAACATAGAAGTACATGTTTAGTTTTTATATTAATAAATTGTAAAGTAATGATCAATTAAAATAAATTTTAATTATGTTAAAGGTTTAATTTTCACACACCGGAACAGAAATGTGTTGAACATCAGGTGTGATGATCTCAGCAACAAGAATTCTATTTGTAGCAATGATAGTAGTATCCTGACTAGAAGATAAACTCCCACTCTGATCTATAAAATCTAAAACCCCTGATAGTGCATTGCTACAATGCCATGAAATCACCTCATATGCACGTAACAAGTCAACAGCCATGATGCACCCTAGCTGACGTGCCTAAGTGAGATATGTAACTAGCTCAAAGTCATTTGGGAAAATAAAAGATGCACCAGCGTATACCTCGTTGCATGCATCACTACTTCTACTAGCACATCCAATTCTAGTATCACATCTCTGAAGATACTGACCCACACGGTTAGAAGAGATCAATTGGGTCTCGCAAGCAATGCTAGCAAGACCCTCGATAGTAGCCTCATGTGCAGTCATAACGACAGGTGCTGCGACATCCTAAAAACTTGATAAGAATGGTTGTGGCCTTGGTACAGGCTTCCACGTGTCAACAACTGTAGGAGCTCCCTCCTTTATATATGCCTCCCTATGGCTAATACGGCCACGCCCCTGCCCCAAATAACTAGGGATGTCTAAATAGTTCACCTTTAGGTTTAAGTGAACCTCAGCATGTAGCATCATTATGAAGTATAACGGTAATTGGTGATTATTCGGAAATTGGCCTTGAGAGGCCATAAATCTAGGATAAATCAAAGGGGCACATAGGGGACATGAACATTTGTTTACATAATATGCCCTTATTTTCTGTTTGTCTGCATAAAAACTCCAACAAGACCTCTTAACGAATTCCTTATCAGAAAGTCATGATGTAATCTCATTATAACCTACATCTCCTGAGACACTTGATTTTAGTGAATCCATAAATGTTTTTATTGATTCAAAATCAAATGGATTATATGTTTTCAAACTTGTCTCTATTCTACGAAGATCAACCAGTATTTTTTCACAATGGGCTTTATACTGCCCAACTGTAGTTGGATTTTGGAGAATAGATTACAATTTTGTAATCTCTAAATCGGCCCTCTCAAAAAAATTAGGAGTTCTAGAAGAAGCCATGAATGTAAAAAAAATGAAAGTAAAATTCAATTAATAGTACTTTTAATTAAAAAAATTCCTAAGATATTCTCCTATATTAATGAAAACAAAAATATGATTTTCAAGCTTCAATGCAAATAATATAGAAAATAAATTACAAAATGAAATAAATTACAAAATTACAAAATCACATAAATTACATAAATTACAAATCACATAAATTACTTTACAAAGTGATGACAAGATGGCATATTTCTAATATATTGTCAACACATTGAGCAGATTTGAAAATACCATTTCATTTGATCAAGATGACTTCCTTTAAAGAAAAAATATTCAACAAAATGGTAAAACATGTAATTGTTAATATGTAATATCATGTTTCTCTTAGTAAATGGAATTGATACTAAGGATCATACTTATTATAACACAAAAATTATAGAATTTGATATTTTCAATAAAAAAATTAAGTCAATTTATGTTAGACATAATATTGGGGCCAAAAATGTTTTGCAAAAAATTAGAGGCCATGTCTACAACTAAAATTATAATCTCATGATATGAATAGTGTGACTTCTATTATGCCTATATGTTTAAAATATTTTCTTGGTGACATGGTGTATATATTTCCTAGAAATGATAGTCCATTCAAGTTTTATGCCATGACTAAGACCATAAAAAAATGATACCACTATCTAATACACCACAACCAACCACTAAGCACCTTATGTAAGAAATAATTATTTAACGAATATATGCCTACGAAGTGGGGAAACACAAAAAGTCTAATGTTTAAGTAACCAATACAAAAAATATTAAACTCAAAAATATGAAAAATAAGGTTATCATATCAATGAGAAATGGTGTAATCCCAATTTCCCTTATATAGGTGTAGAGACATATGGACATGAGCTAGATAACTTGATGTTAGTCAAGTATATTACACTACCAAAGAGTAAAGATGACCATGAGCATCAATTAATAAGGAAAAAGAAAAAATATCTTATCAATAATTCTTGCAATGATAATAGCACAAGAATTAAATTATTACCACACATACCTCATTGGGGTAAATTGGCATATGTCAACTTTTCAAAAATATCTCAAGATGCCAAATCTAATGACATATGATTTGACCTTCATTTTGAGAAACATTACAAAATATCCATTATTCAACTAATTGTTCCTATGTCCTATTTGAATTCTAAAACATAAAAAAATAAACCATAAGGCATAACATTTTGAAAAATTTAACCATAATTTCTCAAATACTTTTCAAGAAAAATACATGTTGACCCTTTAAATATTTTTTTGAAATGAAAATAAAAAAGACCCTAAATTTTTAATTTTGGCTTAAACAAAAAAATACGAAGTGGATAATTTGGAAAACCCAAAAGGTGGATTGGCTCAAAAAATATGATTACAGTCTTAGGAATTTGTGTGGAAATATTTAACTCTTTGAAACTCCAAAAATTAACAATGTCTACCTGTGGAGGCATGCTCTTATACAATGTAGAAATGGTGAATTATTAGGAAAGATACCTCTATAATATAGAACACACACCAAAAAATGAAACATTATCCAAATGGTCAACAATTTATATATTAAACCTCTGATAGAAAATGTAAAATTAGAATACAATGTACATAGAGGTGACATGTATATATAGCTTAGTCAAGATTTATGTCTTTATTTACGACTAACTCCAAAGAACATCCCTCGTGTACAATATGAAAGAAGGATGAAGGTACATGAAAGTAATGAAAAGTATAAGGTAGAAATAAACGTGAAGATACAATCACTAGTATGGTGGTTCCTTCTTAAAACCTACTTGCCCTTTGGCTCTCAACCTCTTAGTCTATGTCCATGTGGTGATATTAATGTCCAGACTTGTGGCACAAGATCTTGGCCAAGGTGTGTCCAATGATGATATTGTGGTAATTAGTATCATTCATGTATTTACTCTTGTAGATGGGATGTATGATATAAAAGGTCCCAAGAAGGTGGAAAGCCACAAATCTTGGCCAAGGCGTGTCCATTTTTTGATTATCCTTGAGTTTTCCCAACATCCCTTCATGTTTAGCCTATTGTTTACTCCTCCATTCCATATTATCACTTCTCTAATTTCTTTATTCTTCACCTTTCCTACACTTTCAGGTGCTTTCTTCTTAAAAGTATTCAAAAAATCAATAGATATTCACATCATAGATGGGCGCTTCCCCTCTCAAATGTAGATTACTATCATCCTATACATAGGTGATACATGAGATCTTACTAGTTAGGTAATTTCAAGCCACTTTCATGATTTAGATCATTTCAATAAATAAAATAATCATAATAGCATAAAATATCCCTCTCACTACCTTAGGCTCAATGCTCTACTGAAATTTTCTTCCCCTCATCCAAATTTATAAAAACATAGTTTTTTACTTGATTTGATACCTCTTGATGTTGATTGTATCTAATGGTTCTTATAAATGGAATATACACCATATAGCTTCAAATTACATAATGGACTTGTACTAAAACTAGCAAGAGAATTTTATAGGTTAAAAGAGCTTATCACATCTACATTCATGAGTTTTAGACTATGGAGCTTATAAAAGCTATCTCAATATGTATAAACTTAGTGTATTCCGACATACACGTCCTTGGATTTATTTTATATTGGATCATATCTATGATACTTGACTATCCTTGACTCATCTATATTATATCAACCTTTTTAGAACTAGTTTGAATTCGCCAAGAATGATAAGTTCAAATGGGGATTTTTTCCTACTCGTAAGAATTTTATAATATGTTAACTCATTTTAACTAACACACCATCCTCTTCCATAATTTCCTAGACTCATATTTTTTAGTGTATTCTTTGGCAGTTTTCAAATAATAGTTAGCTATTTTATTGGATGAATTTATTATCATCATTGCATTCATATGTAGTTGTTCCTGATTACACATTTGTCACCCTATGACATGTCTTCTTAAAATCAACCAAGTCATCATTGAAAATACCACCACATAATACATCCATCTTGATTTTTGTGAAACAAAAGATCATATGTGTGAAGTATATACTTATATTACGTAATTACCACATTCTTTGCATTTATATATAGGATTTTTTATGCTAACACTACACAATCACTCAACTTAATGTTCCATACCATCTATGCTAATTTATCTTTGTGGACATTCATGTCTTAGCCACAATACTAATTATGTTCATAACTGTTATGTAATATTTTTTCTGAACCTAGGATGATCTTGAATCAAGTCCCCTTCTTCATGACCAAATTTCCCCCAACAATGTTTAACTCCATCAAGTTTCACTTCTTGAACAAATCCCTTTCTATAATCTTATTGTACCAATAACATGTGATTGCTACTCATAGACAATGATATAATTGGTAGCATTTGTAGGTTCATCACAACCCACCAAAAATAAATACATTATTAAAGTGGATAACTATTCAACTCAAGAGAAAAAGGTACTCACATATTTTAAATCTAAGAGAAAAAAACATAAATACTACTCTAGTGATATTTACCATCTAAAACCATGCTCAGAATCATCTGAATCATCCCCTCGATCTAGTTCTAGTGATATCTTATTCTAACCAAAAAAAAACCCAATGTAATAGTAAAAATATCATTATCACTAGATTGACACCTTTACAGGTCATTCATAGTTAAAGGGAGTATCCAAAACAATCACTATAGACATCTATTCACTACTGCGACAACTCAAAATTCATGGCAAGAGAAATTAGATCACAAATTTCTTAGATTCTCACATTTCATTGAAGTGACATCAATATGTGGAAAAAATTCTAAAAAAATTACATGTTTCCCCTAAGCAAGTAGTTTCCCTAGTTACATCTTAGAAAGAAAGAATACTTTGAAATTCAAATAAAAAATGATACTTTTAAGATATCACTCTAGAAACACCTCCAAAACTAAATTATCAAAATATTTAAAAAGTTACATGCCAACTCAACCTTGAATGTAGCTGATAATTGCTTTGATACCTATTTCAAATTATATTACACCACTTCAAGACATTTCCACAACAATTAATCAATATTTATTGCAAGCTGAAAATTGAATTTAACATCTTCACTCTTATGTACTTGTTTTTTTTCAGAGAATTTAATTTTTTTGAGAAAAATATCTTAGTAAAGGGGCTACCACTCATTTAAAATATAGATAGGGTTTTGGAAGGGTGTGGCATGGGAAATTAGAATATAGAATCATTATCAACTAGCAAGTCAATTTATGTGAAAAACAATTATTGATATTGTTCACTCTGACATATGTGGAAAATTACATATATATTTCATCTGTATGGGTGTACATATTTCTTTAAAAAATTCTATGACTATAGAAAGAAGACATGGAAGTACTGCTTGAAGAATAAGTGTAATTATTTTATCTATTTTTGTGAGTTCAGAGAACTAGTAGAAATACAAATGGACATTATATAAATTATATGAGAAATTACAGTTTTCACAGCACCATTATTCTTCTACTGTTGGAAACTGAACACCAAAATTTGTGAAGCCTGGTCATGATACAAGAGATTTTAAATGGGGTTTTACAAAAAAAATGAGCTAGGGTTTTGTACAAAAAATGATATTGAAATGGCAACGGTTTGGCTAAAAAAGTGGGTTTAAATGGGTTTACATTCATTTAAAAAATGGTATCGAAATGGCTATGAGTAACATACTTGGTCGCTCGATCGCTGGTGGGCTCATCATTGGTGGGCTCGGCTAGTTGGGCATTGTTTGCTGGGCATCGTTAGTGGACTTGCTGGTGGGCTCTGATCTAGTCTGGTCTAGTTGGCAGGCTCGCGTCTAGTTAGTTGGCTTGTTGGTGGGCTCACTGGTGGGTTCTGTTCTCAGCAATCTTTGCACGAAGGAGGCAGGTGCGAATGGAAAATGAATTCCTCTACAGCGCCTCCAATATATAAACAGGGGGGTTTGTGTGAACCCCATTCACGCGAATTGGGTTCACGTGAACCCCCCATCCACATGAAACCCATTAAATATCACACGTGGAAAAATAATGGCCTATGTGTCACTTTACACGAACCATGTTCACGTGAACGGGGGATTCATGTGAACCACCCTTGCATACCGCCTCACAGCCTTCCCCACTCAAATTTTTGGGAAAACAAATGGGACACAACACCATACAGACACCCATTAAGAGGTTGCTACTCATGGATCAAGAAATGAAAAAAGTGTGTATTCTTCACAGGGAAGGAAAAGTTAGCAACCTTTCCCCTTCATATAATTTTAGTGGATCAGCGATTCATGCAATAGGGATTAGACTTCATTAAAGTGATTAACCAAAAATCAAGTCAAGGCCACAAGTGGATTGAAGCAGTGGCACTTAAGGAGGCAAATGAATCCAATATCTTGGATTTCTATGAAGGGATAGTCACTAGGTTTGGATCCCCTGCCACTATCATATCAGATAATGCATTCGTATTCCTTGGTACAAGGATCACTGAATGGGCTATCAAGGATGGTGTATACCTCAACACTTCCTCAAACTAGTACCCTCAAGGTAATGGCAAAATAGAGTCCACAAACAAGAATATACTAAGAATTATCAAAAGTAATCTTGATGAAAATTAGAAAACTTGGCACACAAATCTTGAATCAGCTCTATGGGTTGATAGGATCACATCCAAAATGTCTATAGGAAGCTCCCCATACAAGATTGTATACAGAAAAGAGGCAGTATTGGCCATATCATTCAAGTTTCCCACCTTAGAGCTCATGAAACAGTTGGAACTAGCCGAGTTTGAACCTATGGAAATCATGTATGCAAAGCTAATGGGAGTAGAAGAAGCAAGGGAACATACAATGCATATCATGGAGAAAGATCAAGCATTGATCAAGAAGAGATTTGATAAGAAGGCAAGGACAAGGAACTTTCGAGACGGGGACTTAGTTCTAAAGTGGGATGCATATCGGGCAAAACCAGGAAGGCATTCCAAGTTTGATACCATTTAGAGTGGCCCCTATATGGTCACAGGATGTAAAAGTATCAATGCCTTCGGGCTGGCTAAGTTGGATGGCGAAGAATTACAGATTCCAATCAATGGGATCTACCTCAAATAGTGCTACTAAAATGAGAATTTCTCACCTTTGTAAATATTAGCCTAGCTTTTCAATTTCTCCAAGTGCATATGCACATTGTCTTGTTATAGTTTAGGTTTCATTTCCCTAAGTGCTGGTGCGCATTCTCTATTGCTTCTAGTGTATGCTTTATACAGTTCATCTCACTCATGGAAAAGACTTGTGGCCATAAGAAGTTAAATCTGTAGAGTATCCATATTGGATTAGGTCTGAATGTTTTCATTGCACTCCAACAAATCAGGTTTGTAGAAAATCAAATGAGGGAGAGGTTTCAATATTTCAGACTAACTCTCTACACTCACAAATCTTGAATCCGAGTTTTTCTTGAAAAGATAAGAGTGCATGTAGTGGAAGGTAGTTCCAAACAAGATTTGAAATTACCTAGTAGACTCCATGCCCAATGGATACTTCCAAGGATACTAGTCTCTCCATCTAACAGGGAGATGTCCCCGTGAGTCACCAAACTCTTATCCCAATTTTTCTCCATCAGAAAAATTGGTCAAACATGACCTTACGTGGGAAAACATCCAGGGGATGGTTCAGTAATGCGAGGCCATAGTTCAAACCCAAATTCCAAGGGGCAGGAGAGCTCAGTTTGGGAGGAACAAGGTCAGAAAATGGGGCCAAATAATAACCATGGAAATTAGAGCTTGAAGGAAAATAGAGGCTCGACAATGGCAGAGGAAAGCAGATTTCAATCGGGCCCACATTAGCTAAGTATACAGAGCCCACGGAAGCTTCCACGTGTCAAAATTGTGCTCCTTCAAGGGGAAGATCCAAAGTGGGTTCCCAAATGAGTGCCAACCCTCCACATGTATAAGGTCCAAAAAGGGGAGTAAAACCAACCTTGAATCGACTAAGTATATAAAATTTAGGAAATGGCTCCATGTGCCTAAACAACGCACTTTAAAAGGTAAAATATGGAGGTGGTTTCCATACAAGAGAGAAGATTACATGTGTTGAAATGGTGCTCCTCCAAGGTTGAATCCAAATTGGGGACCCCAAACTAGTGCCAGCATGCCACACATCCCAAATTCAAGAAATGTCTCACTGACCATTGAAAAATTCAAGTTTGGGATAGACCAATAGAAGATTCCACACGTCACCTTGACACTCCTTCAAGGAGCATATCCAAAATCAGTCCCCAAGTTTTTGCAAGCTCACCATGTTTCCAAGTTCTGAAAAAGGGACAGAACCAGCCATAGAATTGACTAAATATGGAAGAGATAGTGGAGGCCTCCATGTGTTT
This sequence comes from Taxus chinensis, assembly GCA_019776745.2. NCBI lineage: Eukaryota > Viridiplantae > Streptophyta > Pinopsida > Cupressales > Taxaceae > Taxus > Taxus chinensis. The sequence goes on along the minus strand of CM034149.1, from coordinate 831,323,995 downwards.
CATCGGCACATCTTTAAAGGGAAAATCCAAAGGCAAGTCCCAAATTAACGTTGAGCCTCCACGTGTCTAGGGTAAGACATATGGCCTCACCAAACAAAAGGGACTTAGCCAAAACACAAAAGAACAAGAGAAAGGCTATGAAAGGAGGCACCCATCTCTTTGGCGCTCTTTTAAGAGGTGAATCCAAAGCGGAGACTCAAACAAGTGTCAACCCTCTATGTGTCTAGAGTTTAGAAAGTGTCTCATCGGCTATTGAAAAGTGAAAGTGGGAAGGCAAGAATTGGAAGGGATTTTTTTGAAAGGAAGGCCAGAGGAAAAATTTTCCAAAGAGGAAGAAAGCAGGCCAGTGGGCCCGAGGAATACTTTTGGGAAAGTGGAAATTTGTGGACCGGTGGGGCTGTGGGAGAAATTTTGGCATTTTTCCCTTACTCTCCAAAAGGCACAAGTTACATTGCGAACCCATGAGCCCACAGGAAGATCTTTGTGTCAAACGAAGAAAAATGCATGAGGCTTGCAAAGGGACACATGGCCATGTCTCAGGCCAAAGCGGGAAGGTGGGTTATCAAGGAAACTTTGTAAATATTTAAATATTTTACAAATTGTTCAATTTCAATTTTGAGCCTGTGGACGCTTCTGGGTGAAAAGTGAATTTTGGGCCCGCGGACCTGCTTTGGAAAACTTGTTTTTTTCCTCCATTTTTGTACGGATTCAATTCAAAGATTAAAATGGGCATAACATTTGTTCCAATGCCCGAAATTCAACAAATTTGGAACCATTGGAAAGGTCTCGACCTCCTCTATGCCATGGGAGCCTGAAACTTTACTTTTGAAAAGGTTAGTTAGGTGAAAATTAAGAAAATGTCTTTCTAGCCACTAATATAGAATTCAATTGCTTAAACAATAGGATCAGATTTGACTGGATTTGCCTTTATTTCTTCATCAATATGCTAAATAGATATGAAGAGGTAGACTTGAAACATTGTAGGTGGATTTACAGGGGCATTGGATGTAGGTAGTTGAGCTTCCAAATTATATTTCCCACTGTTTTTTCTTCTCCCCTCTTTGCTTCATCTATAAAGGTAAGAGCTTGGCTCATTGTAAAGATTTGGACATTTTGGTTTTGCACCATCCACTCTTCTCTAGTCTACAGATGAATTCATGGAGTTTGAACCTTCTATGAATATTGCAGTGCAATATGTTTTACCTCTTGGCCATTGTAATGTTCTTTGTCAATTTTTGAAGCAATAATAAATGTTTGTGGATGATTTCAACCCTCTCTTGTTTTCATTTCTTTTATCTTATCTTTCATTGCAGTATTGGTTATCTGTGCATGGTGGTTGTATTACATTTTAATGGTCTATGTTTGATATCAAATCCAATGTTCAGCATTCTTTTGGTGCATCACCACTATTAGTTTAGGTTTAATTTCCGGCATCTTCTTAACCATGTCTCCTTGGATAGTTAGAATAGATTCTAGAATAGATCCTCTGCAATATAAACATGTGTACCTGAACAGAGGGATAAGAACCAGCCTTCATCCAGAGATCTCTCTCACTTCAAAAAGTCCCACACTTTGAGAGATGCTCCATGTTGTGTAATCACACCGAAATCCCTACTCGCATCCGAGGCCATTCGGGGGTCTTGTGATTCTACACTAATAGTAGTGACATACACTTTAGGTTAAATTGTCACCTATTTTATCGTGGTATATGCTTTAGGTTAAATCACCACCCCATTCTCATCTTCTAGTCGCATAAACCTTAAGGTACATCACCACTCCCTCTTTCCATCTTATAGTGATATATGTTTTATGCTTCATCGTCACCTATCTTCATCCTTTCATCTTATAGTGATATACGCTTAGGGATAAATAATTAATCATCCATTCATCAAGTCATGGTATACAGCTTAGGGTATAGATTTCCAACACACTATTTCCATCTGTCTCTCCCATACACTATTCTATAGTGATATACGCGTAGGCATAAATCAACACTCTCCATTCAATAAGTCATGATATACGTTCGGCTATAGGGTTCACACACATATCCTCCACGTGTTGCTATTAATCATATTACGATACACCACTCCTAATATGTGCAGGATAGAACCAAAACCTACTTGGACCATTTCCGCTGATACACTGTATCCAAAATTCACCCTCAAGGAGTAGTTGTGGATAACACGGCCTCAGATTCTTATCTGAGCAAGTCGAATTGATTGAAGGCCAAAAATCGTGTGTTCGGATACCCTTGGCTTTGTACTAACTTCCCCATTCAAGAAAAAATCAACAAGTTAATTTTTTTGTAAAAATCCAAAAAATGAAAGCACACGGGCGTGTTTAATGCATATCGGGGTTGTACCAGTGTGATCGTACCAAGGTTTGTCATACAGGTTTGGAGCGAAATACAAAAGAACGAAAAAATCAGACATTTGTCCCAGGGATGGTCCGTGGCGATAGTTAGGATGTAAGACGCATGGGGCAAAACAAAGTGATTTTTCCACAGTCAGGTTATATTACGGGTGGTCTTGAGATTTTTTCCGGGGACAGTCGGGAAAAAAGTACACAGGGATGCGAAAAGTGAAATCAACCACATAAGGAGCGAGATAAATGGGACTGCGGCTGATGCGGAGTCAATAGACCTCACAACCCAGTTAAGGAGACACATGGGGATAAGGAACCCCGAAGCGGGTGGGTGATGTGGGGATTTTTGTTCCGGGACAGCCAGGCCACGCGACATGATTTCTGATGAATGTGAAAATAGCCGACAATGAAAGAGAAAAGTCAACGTGACCTCCCGAACTTCAAACGGCCATAAAATTTGACCTCCGAGCTATGATTTTTATAAACTTGGATTTTGGAATGATCGACGATGTCACTTCCTCTCATTCTCGTCAAATGGTAGAAAAAGCATGGCAGACCAAAAATAGTTGCTCGCCATCAGAAAGGAAGGCCTAACTTTTGCATTTCTCAACCAAAATCACACAAAATTGGTATCATTGGAATAATGTTTCCAAGACCAATGCACAAAAAATCCAAAAAAAAATGGGATTGTGGAGAAATCCATGGAATGTTTAATAAAACGTGGCCGTCGGATTCATGAAAGTGTTTTATTTGGTAGTTGGGAGTGCCAAGTAATAGGCATGGCCAATATTCTTTCTCTGTGCAACAACTGGGACAAGATGGGATACTTTTTCAAGCAATAAAATCATTTACTCCATTTAATGCATCTTAACAAGTGGTTGAAGGATAGGTTTTGGGATTTCTATTTTCCCTTTCTCTCTCTCTTCTCATTTTCCATAAAATGGAGTGTGAGCTCATTATGGAAAGAGGTAGTTTGTTATAGCAACGCTCTGTCCCAAAATGCTTTTGTGAAGCCCCAAGGTTCTAAAAAACCCTTTTAGTGGACTCCTTGCATGGTGATCCAGGCCCTTATCATGTAATAGATTGAACTGTGCATATCATGAAGTAACAAAATACAAGCTTGTGGATGCATCTTCCCCTGTTGTGTTTGTTTGCACTCTTCTTTCCCTTTCAACCTTCATTTCAAGAATATTGTTTCTATCTATATGCCCTTGCCAAGGACTCATTATCATTGTGCATGTATGACATTTGTTCTACAGCATTTTCCAGGATTGTGTAGAACTATTCTAACCAAAAAAAAACCCAGTGTAATAGTAAAAATATCATTATCACTTGATTGACACCTTTACAGGTCATTCATAGTTAAAGGGAGTATCCAAAACAATCACTATAGACATCTATCACTAGTGCGACAACTCAAAATTCATGGCAAGAGAAATTAGATCACAAATTTCTTAGATTCTCACATTTCATTGAAGTGACATCAATATGTGGAAAAAAATCTAAAAAAATTACATGTTTCCCCTAAGCAATTAGTTTCCCTAGTTACATCTTAGAAAGAAAGAATACTTTGAAATTTAAATAAAAAATGATACTTTTAAGATATCACTCTAGAAACACCTCCAAAACTAAATTATCAAAATATTTAAAAATTTACATGCCAACTCAACCCTGAATGTAGATGATAATTGCTTTCATACCTATTTCAAATTATATTACAACACTTCAAGACATTTCCACAACAATTAATCAATATTTATTGCAAGCTGAAAATTGAATTTAACATCTTCACTTTATGTACTTGTTTTTTCGAAAATTTAAATTTTTTGAGAAAAATATCTTAGTAAAGGGGCTACCACTGATTTAAAATATAGATAGGGTTTTGGAAGGGTGTGGCATGGGAAATTAGCATATAGAATCGTTATCAACTAGCAAGTCAATTTATGCGAAAAAAAACTATTGATATTGTTCACTTTGACATATGTGGAAAATTACATATATATTTCATCTGTAGGTGTACATATTTCTTAAAAAAAATTCTATGACTATAAAAAGAAGACATGGAAGTACAACTTGAAGAATAAGTGTCATTATTTTATCTATTTTTGTGAGTTCAGAGAACTAGTAGAAATACAAATGGACATTATATAAATTTTATGAGAAATTACAGTTTTCATAGCACCATTATTCTTCTACTATTGGAAACTGAACACTAAAATTTGTGAATCCTGGTCATGATACAATATATTTTAAATGGGGTTTTACAAAAAACGAGCTAGGTTTTTACAAAAAATGGTATCGAAATGGCAACGGTTTGGCTAAAAAAGTGGGTTTAAATGGGTTTACATTCATTTAAAAAATGGTATCGAAATGGCTACGGGTAACATACCTGGTCCCTCATCACTGGTGGGATCATCATTGGTGGGCTCATTTGTTGTGCATTGTTGGTGGGCTCCCTCGTGGGCTCTGGTCTTATTTGGTCTGGTCTGGTTGGTGGGCTCGCGTCTAGTTAGTTGGCTTGTTGGTGGGCTCGCTGGTGGGCTCTATTATCAGCAATATTTGTGTGAAGGAGGTGGGCGAATGGAAATGAATTCCTCCACAGTTTCTCCAATATATAAACAGGGGGGTTTGTGTGAACCCCATTCACGCGAATTGGGTTCACGTGAACCCCCCATCCACATGAAACCCATTAAATATCACACGTGGAAAAATAATGGCCTATGTGTCACTTTACACGAACCATGTTCACTGTGAACGGGGGATTCATGTGAACCACCCCTTGCATACCGCCTCACAGCCTTCCCCACTCAAATTTTTGGGAAAACAAATGGGACACAACACCATACAGACACCCATTAAGAGGTTGCTACTCATGGATCAAGAAATGAAAAAAGTGTGTATTCTTCACAGGGAAGGAAAAGTTAGCAACCTTTCCCCTTCATATAATTTTAGTGGATCAGCGATTCATGCAATAGGGATTAGACTTCATTAAAGTGATTAACCAAAAATCAAGTCAAGGCCACAAGTGGATTGAAGCAGTGGCACTTAAGGAGGCAAATGAATCCAATATCTTGGATTTCTATGAAGGGATAGTCACTAGGTTTGGATCCCCTGCCACTATCATATCAGATAATGCATTCGTATTCCTTGGTACAAGGATCACTGAATGGGCTATCAAGGATGGTGTATACCTCAACACTTCCTCAAACTAGTACCCCTCAAGGTAATGGCAAAATAGAGTCCACAAACAAGAATATACTAAGAATTATCAAAAGTAATCTTGATGAAAATTAGAAAACTTGGCACACAAATCTTGAATCAGCTCTATGGGTTGATAGGATCACATCCAAAATGTCTATAGGAAGCTCCCCATACAAGATTGTATACAGAAAAGAGGCAGTATTGGCCATATCATTCAAGTTTCCCACCTTAGAGCTCATGAAACAGTTGGAACTAGCCGAGTTTGAACCTATGGAAATCATGTATGCAAAGCTAATGGGAGTAGAAGAAGCAAGGGAACATACAATGCATATCATGGAGAAAGATCAAGCATTGATCAAGAAGAGATTTGATAAGAAGGCAAGGACAAGGAACTTTCGAGACGGGGGACTTAGTTCTAAAGTGGGATGCATATCGGGCAAAACCAGGAAGGCATTCCAAGTTTGATACCATTTAGAGTGGCCCCTATATGGTCACCAGGATGTAAAAGTATCAATGCCTTCGGGCTGGCTAAGTTGGATGGCGAAGAATTACAGATTCCAATCAATGGGATCTACCTCAAATAGTGCTACTAAAATGAGAATTTCTCACCTTTGTAAATATTAGCCTAGCTTTTCAATTTCTCCAAGTGCATATGCACATTGTCTTGTTATAGTTTAGGTTTCATTTCCCTAAGTGCTGGTGCGCATTCTCTATTGCTTCTAGTGTATGCTTTATACAGTTCATCTCACTCATGGAAAAGACTTGTGGCCATAAGAAGTTAAATCTGTAGAGTATCCATATTGGATTAGGTCTGAATGTTTTCATTGCACTCCAACAAATCAGGTTTGTAGAAAATCAAATGAGGGAGAGGTTTCAATATTTCAGACTAACTCTCTACACTCACAAATCTTGAATCCGAGTTTTTCTTGAAAAGATAAGAGTGCATGTAGTGGAAGGTAGTTCCAAACAAGATTTGAAATTACCTAGTAGACTCCATGCCCAATGGATACTTCCAAGGATACTAGTCTCTCCATCTAACAGGGAGATGTCCCCGTGAGTCACCAAACTCTTATCCCAATTTTTCTCCATCAGAAAAATTGGTCAAACATGACCTTACGTGGGAAAACATCCAGGGGATGGTTCAGTAATGCGAGGCCATAGTTCAAAACCCAAATTCCAAGGGGCAGGAGAGCTCAGTTTGGGAGGAACAAGGTCAGAAAATGGGGCCAAATAATAACCATGGAAATTAGAGCTTGAAGGAAAATAGAGGCTCGACAATGGCAGAGGAAAGCAGATTTCAATCGGGCCCACATTAGCTAAGTATACAGAGCCCACGGAAGCTTCCACGTGTCAAAATTGTGCTCCTTCAAGGGGAAGATCCAAAGTGGGTTCCCAAATGAGTGCCAACCCTCCACATGTATAAGGTCCAAAAAGGGGAGTAAAACCAACCTTGAATCGACTAAGTATATAAAATTTAGGAAATGGCTCCATGTGCCTAAACAACGCACTTTAAAAGGTAAAATATGGAGGTGGTTTCCATACAAGAGAGAAGATTACATGTGTTGAAATGGTGCTCCTCCAAGGTTGAATCCAAATTGGGGACCCCAAACTAGTGCCAGCATGCCACACATCCCAAATTCAAGAAATGTCTCACTGACCATTGAAAAATTCAAGTTTGGGATAGACCAATAGAAGATTCCACACGTCACCTTGACACTCCTTCAAGGAGCATATCCAAAATCAGTCCCCAAGTTTTTGCAAGCTCACCATGTTTCCAAGTTCTGAAAAAGGGACAGAACCAGCCATAGAATTGACTAAATATGGAAGAGATAGTGGAGGCCTCCATGTGTTTCATCGGCACATCTTTAAAGGGAAAATCCAAAGGCAAGTCCCAAATTAACGTTGAGCCTCCACGTGTCTAGGGTAAGACATATGGCCTCACCAAACAAAAGGGACTTAGCCAAAACACAAAAGAACAAGAGAAAGGCTATGAAAGGAGGCACCCATCTCTTTGGCGCTCTTTTAAGAGGTGAATCCAAAGCGGAGACTCAAACAAGTGTCAACCCTCTATGTGTCTAGAGTTTAGAAAGTGTCTCATCGGCTATTGAAAAGTGAAAGTGGGAAGGCAAGAATTGGAAGGGATTTTTTTGAAAGGAAGGCCAGAGGAAAAATTTTCCAAAGAGGAAGAAAGCAGGCCAGTGGGCCCGAGGAATACTTTTGGGAAAGTGGAAATTTGTGGACCGGTGGGGCTGTGGGAGAAATTTTGGCATTTTTCCCTTACTCTCCAAAAGGCACAAGTTACATTGCGAACCCATGAGCCCACGGAAGATCTTTGTGTCAAACGAAGAAAAATGCATGAGGCTTGCAAAGGGACACATGGCCATGTCTCAGGCCAAAGCGGGAAGGTGGGTTATCAAGGAAACTTTGTAAATATTTAAATATTTTACAAATTGTTCAATTTCAATTTTGAGCCTGTGGACGCTTCTGGGTGAAAAGTGAATTTTGGGCCCGCGGACCTGCTTTGGAAAACTTGTTTTTTCCTCCATTTTTGTACGGATTCAATTCAAAGATTAAAATGGGCATAACATTTGTTCCAATGCCCGAAATTCAACAAATTTGGAACCATTGGAAAGGTCTCGACCTCCTCTATGCCATGGGAGCCTGAAACTTTACTTTTGAAAAGGTTAGTTAGGTGAAAATTAAGAAAATGTCTTTCTAGCCACTAATATAGAATTCAATTGCTTAAACAATAGGATCAGATTTGACTGGATTTGCCTTTATTTCTTCATCAATATGCTAAATAGATATGAAGAGGTAGACTTGAAACATTGTAGGTGGATTTACAGGGGCATTGGATGTAGGTAGTTGAGCTTCCAAATTATATTTCCCACTGTTTTTTCTTCTCCCCTCTTTGCTTCATCTATAAAGGTAAGAGCTTGGCTCATTGTAAAGATTTGGACATTTTGGTTTTGCACCATCCACTCTTCTCTAGTCTACAGATGAATTCATGGAGTTTGAACCTTCTATGAATATTGCAGTGCAATATGTTTTACCTCTTGGCCATTGTAATGTTCTTTGTCAATTTTTGAAGCAATAATAAATGTTTGTGGATGATTTCAACCCTCTCTTGTTTTCATTTCTTTTATCTTATCTTTCATTGCAGTATTGGTTATCTGTGCATGGTGGTTGTATTACATTTTAATGGTCTATGTTTGATATCAAATCCAATGTTCAGCATTCTTTTGGTGCATCACCACTATTAGTTTAGGTTTAATTTCCGGCATCTTCTTAACCATGTCTCCTTGGATAGTTAGAATAGATTCTAGAATAGATCCTCTGCAATATAAACATGTGTACCTGAACAGAGGGATAAGAACCAGCCTTCATCCAGAGATCTCTCTCACTTCAAAAAGTCCCACACTTTGAGAGATGCTCCATGTTGTGTAATCACACCGAAATCCCTACTCGCATCCGAGGCCATTCGGGGGTCTTGTGATTCTACACTAATAGTAGTGACATACACTTTAGGTTAAATTGTCACCTATTTTATCGTGGTATATGCTTTAGGTTAAATCACCACCCCATTCTCATCTTCTAGTCGCATAAACCTTAAGGTACATCACCACTCCCTCTTTCCATCTTATAGTGATATATGTTTTATGCTTCATCGTCACCTATCTTCATCCTTTCATCTTATAGTGATATACGCTTAGGGATAAATAATTAATCATCCATTCATCAAGTCATGGTATACACTTAGGGTATAGATTCCACACACATATTTCCATCTGTCTCATCCCCATACACTCATTCTATAGTGATATACGCGTAGGCATAAATCAACACTCCTCCATTCAATAAGTCATGATATACGCTTCGGCTATAGGGTTCACACACATATCTCCACGTGTTGCATTTAATCACTATTACATATACACACTCCTAATAGTGTGTAAGATAGAACCAAAACTACTTGACCATTTCTCGATGATACACTTGTTATCCAAAATTCACCCCTCAAGGTAGTTTTGATAACATGCATCAGATTCTTCAGTCTTGAGCAAGTCGAATTGATTGAAGGCCAAAAATCGTGTTTCTGGGATACCCTTGGCTTGTATCTAACTTCCACATTCAAGGAAAAAATCCAACAAGTTAATTTTTTTTTGTAAAAATCCAAAAAATGAAGCCACGGGCTTGTTTTAATGCATTTTGGGTTGTACCAGTGTGGATCGTACCAAGGTTTGTCATACCAGGTTTGGAGCCGAAATACAAAGGAATCAAAAAAATCAGACATTTTGTCCCAGGTGGTCCGTGGGATAGTTAGGATGTCAAGACGCATGGGGCACACAAAGCTGATTTTTCCACAAGTCAGTCTATTACGGGTGGTCTTGAGATTTTTTTCCGGGACAGTCGGGAAAAAAGTACACACGGGATGCGCAAAGGTGAAATCACCACATAAGGAGCCAAGCTAAATGGGATGCGACTGATGCGGAGGTCAATAGACCTCACAACCCAGTTAATGGAAGACACATGGGGATAAGGAAACCTGAATCGGGTGATGCGGGGATTTTTGTCCGGGACAGCCAGGACACGCGGACCTGATTTTGCTGAAATAGCCGCAATGAAGAGAAAAGTCAAAGTTTGACCTCCCGAACTTCAAACGGCCATAAATTTTGACTCCGAGCTCTGATTTTTATAAAATTGGAATTTTTGGAATGATCACGATGTCCTCTTATTCTCATTCTCGTCAAATGGTAGAAAAAGCATGGCAGACCAAAAATAGTTGCTCGCACTCAGAAGGCCATAACTTTTGCATTTCTCAACAAAATCACACAAAATTGGTATCATTGGAATCATGTTTCCAAGACCAATGCACAAAAATCCAAAAAATTGGGATTTGAGGAGAAATCCATGGATATGTTTCATAAAACGTGGCCGTATTCATGAAAGTGTTTTATTTGGTAGTTGGGAGTGCAATTAATAGGCATGGCCATCATTCTTTCTCTGCTGCAACACCTGGGACAATATGGGGATACTTTTTCAAGCAATATAAAATCATTTCACTCCATTTAATGCATCTTACAAGTTAGGTTTTGGGATTTCTATTTTCCCTTTCTCTCTCTCTTCTCATTTTTCTATAAAATGGAGTGTTGAGCTCATTGTGAAAGAGGTAGTTTTGTTATAGCAAAGCTCTGTCAAAATTGCTTTTGTGAAGCCAATGTTCTACAAACCCTTTTAGTGGACTCCTTGCATGGTGATCCAGGCCCTTATCATGTAATAGATTGAACTGTGCATATCATGAAGTAACAAAATACAAGCTTGTGGATGCATCTTCCCCTGTTGTGTTTTGTTTGCACTCTTCTTTCCCTTTCAACCTTCATTTCAAGAATATTGTTTCTATCTATATGCCCTTGCAAGGACTCATTATCATTTTGCATGTATGAAATATTGTTCTAAATGCATTTTCTAGATTGTGTAGAACTGTTGTCACCCCCTCTAGTATGTATTTTACTTCTATTTTTTCACACATTGGAAGACTACTCTCACACCCCTCCTTTTATGGTGTATCACCGTTGTAGTGTATAATTTTATTTTTTTATGTATTCTCTCTCCTTGGTCCATTGGAAAGTTAGACTAAGACAGTTAGTTTTGCTTGCATTAGAGTAGATTATGTTAGGTAGTTTATGAGCAAGAACCAACTTTCTCTGGAGGTCTTTCTTAAGTAGAAAGTCCCACAACTTGGAGATAGTACCCATGTTATCCAATCACACCGTGAGATGAATTATATGCACTTGTGTAAACATAAGGGTGTTGTGATTAGGTGATAACAACACTATCATTTACTGTTCATTGTAAAAGCTATGAAATGGGGTAAGAAAACTCAAGAATCCCCAAAAGCTTTAAACAAATCGTTCAATGGACCATCAGATAAGAGATAACAAAGGATTCACTATTTTTGCATGTATTGAATCTTGAAAAAACAAGTAAATCTAACTTGTCTATTTATCCTCTACTCTTGAAAGCTTTACAAATGAACCTAGTTAGATTCTAAGCAATCCGTTTGTGATTGTGAGAATGGAAGATCTCTCCACTAATGGCTAAAGAGCCACATGGTTTCTTCCATTTACTCAAAATTGAATGGAAATAACAAAGACAAAAACAATATTAGCTCAATATTATAAATGAAGAAAAGCTCTAATCCTAGCAATAATACTATAGTTTAGCCTAGAGAGGGGAAGTGTTCTTAGGAAAATGACTTGGGCTAGTGGGAAATTTATAGGTTTTTTATTTCCAAAATGGAAAGGTTTTTGGGTGCTGTGGACAAATGAAAAGCCATAAATGTCTTTAGAGATTCAAAGTAAGATTTGTCTTAGGTTTAGAAGAGATAAAACATGATTAGGACTAGTTAAACTAGGTTAGGCTAGTTAATCCTATTTAGAAAGGAATTAGAGGTTTAAGAGGGTTTTGAGAAGTCTAATCAATCCAATGAAATTGATTGATAGTCTAGGAAGTTAGTAGAAATAGTATAGAAGGGATAAGAAAAGGGTTTAGTCAATACAAGGCTATATTAGCCTGCTTAGTTGATTACAAGAGGAATATGACCAAAACAATGTCGTAAAAGGGGAGTTAGATAGGTCTAATTGATGGTGTGTTGTCAATTTGTGAAGAGTGAGATAGGTGTAATATTAGGAATAATAGTGCTTTGATCAAATTACATATGCCTACATTTTCCCCTCTTTGGGGTGGCATAAGTTACACCACTTCAAAGAAAGTAGAGAAACACAAACAACTACAAATGTTTTTTGAAGGAGTGGAAGAAAAATTAGTAGGGTGAAGGATGCCCCTTCGAGTGTTGATAGGGCGATGAAAGAGGTTGGTCGATAATCGAAAAGATGATAACAAGAGAATAAAAAAATAATAGTGTGAAGAAGATGAAAGAGGAGAAAGGAGAAAATAACAAGGGGGAGATATTGAGCTATCTGCGATGGTGTTTTGCATAAGACAATATTTATGACATCATATTGCTAAGAATCTTCATCATCAGTCCTTATTAAAATATAAGCATACGATAAAAGTGTAGAATGACATGAAAATTAATAATACAAACAATTATCCATTGCTGAAACTGCCAACTCCATGCAACATACAAAATGCAATGCAATACGAGAAGTAAACAAGCTGATCTAATAGGGAAATAAGTACAAACACACACACTCAAACCAACAACATTGAAGATAGTTACACAAATATTTTGTTATCGAGTTTGAAGTCCCAAATGTTTGTGATAAATGACAAAATGATGCCCCAAGAAAATTTTACATGCAAGGGAAATAATAGAGGACACTTGGGTCCAATGAAAAAGTATTGTTGAAACAATACCCAAACGATTGTAGAAGGTGATCCATGTAAAAACATGTGAAAACATCATAAAGTAATGAGAGCCATGCGAGAGACACAAATTTCAGCAATGTACCAAATTTTATCAAGGACATGATTTTATGATTTTTTTTGATCGGTTCAGAATAATTTAGGAAATGGAAGAGTACCCAAAGCAAATCATGTAAGATTCCCAAAGCAAAAAGAAGTGTGCAACAGGGTGGTACAAAAAATAGCAGCAGTAGTCCATTTCCAGACATTCAACTCGGAGTGCCCTAGAGTACAAACAAAGTAATAACATAGCATTTTTAAATTGTATGTAGAGTCAGTTGATCCGAAGAAATTTTTTAGAACACATGAAAACATGGCAAGATACAATATCATACACCATGTGAAGACACAAATTTCAGCCCTGAAAATGAGGTTATTAACATTTTAGTCTATTTTTGAAGTATTTACATTTTTTGGATTTTTGAATGATTTAACCATGTTTTTAACTTGTTGATCATTCAGAGGAATTTAAGAAATGGAGGATTACCTAAAATCACAAAAAATGCCTCAGGACGAAGAAATGGGCATTGGATGTTTTAATGATGTACCACATGAAGATCCTTAGAATGAGCCAAAAATAATTTTTTACACATAAAAATTTACCATTGTGATAGGTAAAAGAGAAGAAAAAAGGATGAAAATAGCGCCTGGGAAATTTTTGATAAACCCCTTTGCCCCAGGTGATGAAATGATTGCTAATATGGAAAATAGGGCCTAATGCGTATGCAAAAAATTAGCAAATTTTTATTTTATTTATGAGTAAAAGAAATGTTAGAATGATCACGAGATAAACATGCCCTAGGTGCATCACGACTGGTAAAAAGATGCATAGATATGACCCCACCTAGGGGAGGGTAAACCATCAAATGGCCAATTCATTTTGTATGGAGTGCTTTCAAATTCTTACAACATGAGTTATTTGTGGGATAAGAGAGAGATGGTGAGACATTTAGAGGAGGAAGTGAGGAGACTACATCCAAGAGTACCTTTGGGATGACATAGATGGACCCTTTGTGAGTTTGATTGATGTATGTACTTGATGTAATTTTTGTTACAGATATTTTTATGTGTATATATGGACATTTAATTTTATAAACACAATAGATTAAAAATCATTTTTTATGTTTGAGATGATGACTCATCATCGATGTATATCATGACAAAACATGATTTTATTTTGTATGTATGTACCATGATGGATGTTTGAATGTACCACATGTTTTAGATTCTGATGATATATCCTTAGATGATATCATATGTTTTGTACATGAAATACTTGGTAGATTAGTATATGAGATGATATTGATGATATTGGTGCTGGGGGGTAGATTTGTGATCATGCACAATCCCTCTTGCCCCATTGATGATATGGTATGTGATGATTAGACTTAGCATACATGCATTTACAGAACTTGGAATTTTTGTTCATATATGTATTAGATGATGTTATATGTGATGAAGATGATAGAATGATAGATGTGATAAAAAAACACACATGTATGGAAGAAGGTCAAACACACAAACAAAAGTTAACAAAATCAAACAAATATACAAAGACAAGAAAAAACCACTATATGTAAATAAGAATGAATCCAAACATACTTAATTAATAGATTAAATCAATACTGAATAAGGCAGGGAAATGAACTCTAATAAATGCATGCTAGAAATGATGAAAATGCCAACTTGTACAAGTATGAAAGTTTAAAAATGAATTTGGATGCAACATGTTAGATTTTGAAATGAATTTTAAACTAAGATAAGAAAATTATTTCAATTTAAATCATACAACATGAAAGGATAAAGTAAGTCAAAACTCTACAAACCGAAAACTAAAAGCAATCTAATCACAACCTTGTTTTTGCGGGACAATTTTGATTTTTTTATCTAATGTTTTTGGTGTCTTTGGAAGACAATTTTCAAGTCTACTGTTGACATTATTTTCAAGTTTTCCTCAAGACAATGTTATGATGTTGGTGTAGTGTTGTTTTGTAGAAGGGAATATTTTGAATGTTTGAGAGTTTCGTGTATCATTTTTCCAATGTTTTTTTGTTTTTCTAATATCTTATTTTGAAAGCAATGTATAGTGACAAAGAAGCTTGGATGTACCACAACGTGATGTGGGAATATGCAAGAGGTCAGAATGCCACATTTGTATGTTCAAGAAGGTGAAATTTGAAGGTTCTCCTAGCATTAGATGGTAATATACAAAGGCAATTCCTTCATCTAGATATAAGAACAAATGATTCAGATCATGGCTTGGCAAGATAGATTCGGTAGGGTTCCTAGACCTAATAAGGGAAACTAATCCTAGATAGTAGTGAAAGTTACTCATCCAGATGTGTAAGATTATCTTGTGAACAACTAATCCTCCTTAAGCATCGAAACCATTTTTCACCCAAAGACCTGCCCAGTGCATCACAATTGTGTGGTTTTCACACTTGGATGACCTATTTTCTCTTTACTGTTTTCTTGATTTTTTTATTTTTTGCTTGTTTTTCTTTTCTTTTCTACTTTTTAGGTATTTTCTGATATCTACACCATGCTTAAGCATAGAACTCTTGAGGTGCATGGCATTCATGGGTTTTGGAAGCTCTTCGCCATCTGAATGGCCCAACTCATAATCTCCTGATCCATACTTAGCAACCACCATGTAAGGTCCTAACCAATTAGCCTCAAATTTTCCTTTCTTTTCTGTATCCTTAACATTATTTCTCTAGTTTTATTTCAGAACAAGATCACCTACATCAAATTCATGATGAATGATTCATTTGTTATATCCTCTTGATACTTGGTTTTGATAAACCTTCAGGTGATTGAGTGCTCTCATACACTTCTCATCCAACAGATATAGCTCTACCAGTCGAGCAACTACTATAGTCTTCATCTTTATCAAGATAGTCCCAGAGAGATATTCTTAGGGAGGGAAGCTCCACTTCCAAGGGTATGATGGCTTTAGTGCCATAAACTAAGGAATATGGGGTCGCACCAGTGGGAGTATGGATGGAGGTTTGATAGGCCCAAAGGGAGGGATGTATTTGTAAGTGTGAATTACTGGCAGTCTTACTAACCATTTTCTTCATGATTCATACAAGAGTTTTATTGGTGGCTTCATCTTGTCCATTACCTTGAGGGTAATATGGGGTGGACCACTTCAGTTGGATTTGAAAGCATTGACATAATGCTTTGACTATTTTATTTTTGAAAGTCTTACCATTATTTATGACAATGGTGGAAGGGATGCCATAATGGAAAATGAGGTGATTCATGATGAATTTGGAAATTTGTGCACAGTTATGTAAGTGAGAGGCACAACCTCTACCCATTTAGTAAAGTACTCAGTGGTGGTTATAATGTGGGTATGGCCATCTAATGAAGTAGGATGGAAATTTCCCTATGAGATCCAAGCCCCATCTAGAAAATGGCCAAGGAGTTGCAATGGGCTGCAACGCCTATGCTAGTGTGCATGTATCAAGTTACCATATTTATGACAGAGTTCACACTTCTTGATGAAGTTACAACAATTTTCTTCCATGGTAGGCCAATAATAGCCTACTCTCAAGAGTTTCTTAGCTACAACCATGCAACCTGTATGAACTCCACAAATGCCTCCATGTACTTCTTTAATAGCGTGGACTGACTCGGTAACATCCAAACAACGTAGCAGATTCCCTTCATAGCCACGATGATAAAGGGTGCCTCCTAGGAGGGTGTAACAAGGCTATATGCGAGGATAAGGTATTTTTTCTTAGTATGGGTAATGTTTGGGGGAAACATGCCATCTTATAGGTAGTTAAATATGGTATTATACCAGGGTGATAAAGAACCAACAATTCACATGCCAAACAAGACTCTGACATGCCATATGGGTACTCGTAAATTATCCACAAAGAATGACATTTTATTTTCCTAAGGTAGAATGCATAAAAGAGACCCAACAGTAGCCATAGCATCCACAAACCTATTGTGTGATCTTGGTCTTTGCTCAAAAAAATCTACACAAAATACTCCTTCAAGGTATCGAACAATTTCTTATATGGAATGAGATTCTTCATCTTTGACCTTATACTCATCATTAACTTGTTTAATGATTAGTTGGGAGTCACCAATGAATCGTAGTTGTCTGATATTCCAAGTGATAGCTAACTTAAGGTTGGAGATAAATTCCTCATATTCTGCAATGTTATTAGTACATGGGAAACCCAAACAGAATGCTTGTGAAATAACCTCTCCTATGGGAGTGATGAGTACCACTCCATCTCTTGATCCATAAAAAGTGAATGATCCATCAAAATGGACTTGCCACAACAAAATCTTCAATATACATCATAGATGCATCTGGTAGATCCAGACACAAATGGTTCCATTCCTGGTAAAGGAAATTCTACCAACTGATCAACCAATACATGTCCCTTCTCAATGATTTCTTGTTAACAAACTCAATATAAAATTCACTAAGGAGAATGATCCAATTAGCCATTCATCCGTATAAGGTGGGTTTGGATAAGAGGTACTTGAGAGGGTCAACTTTGGATATCAATTTGGTTTATGGTTATTAAGAGGTAATGACACAGTTTCAAGGTAAAGACTATTGCTAAGCAGGCCTTTTCAATCTAATGGATAATTTAATTCATAGGCAATCAAGGTGATGACTGAGATAATAAACTTCCCTTTCTCTATGGTCAAGGTTTCATATTGGGAAAGTATTGCACCAATAAAAACTAGGTGGCTGAAATATAAAGCAGGAGGGGTTTTCCTGGGGTAGGTGGCATGAGAACAAGTGGGGTGATGAGATATTTTTAAGCAACTCAAATTCCTTTTGAAAATCTAGTCCCAGTTGAATGTAACATCCTTCTTTAATAGATGTGTAAATGGATGGCACTTATCTACAAGCTAAAAATAAAATGACTAATTGCCTGAATTTTTCCTTGTAAACTTCTTAGTTGTTTGAGATTTGTAGTTGAGGCATCTCTATGATAGCTACAACCTTTTGCAAGGATCCACCTCTATGCCTCTCTGGGAGATGATAAAACCCAAGAGATTTCCTGATAGGACACCAAAGAAACATTTATTGGATTCAAATAGACCTTATAATCTTTGAGACACTGGAAGATATGTCTCAAGACTTCAGGGTGCTCTCCTCTAGTTTTGGATTTTGATAATATATCATCAACATAATCTTCCATGATTTCATTCATCATGTCATGGAAAATGACTATCATCCTTGACTGTCATTGTGCATTGATAGGTAGCCCCGACATTCTTGAGTATGAAAGGCATGAATTTGTAGAAAAATGTCCCCCATGGGGTGATGAAGTTGTCTTATTCTAATCTTCTTCTGCTATCTTGATTTGGTTATACCCTGAAAATCCATCCATTAAGGTTAACATTTCATATCTAGCAGTGGAGTCAAAAATCATGTTGATATTAGGCAAGAGGGAATTTATCTTTGGGACATGCTTTATTAATGTTTCAGAAGTTGGTGAATATTCTAATACCAAACAACTTCTTTTGAACTAGGACTATATTGGATATCCAATCTGAATAGTCGATGGGTTTAGTAAAATCAATTTCTTATAACTTTTCCAGATCTTTTTTAATAAGTAGTGGAATATTTGGATGCATCATTCTTAATTTTTACTTGATGGGCTTAGAATCTAGGTGCAAAACAAGGTTGTGTTATCCATTTTCCCCTCATAGGAAATGGACAACGGGAAAGGAGTAGACATGAGCCAAACCAGGCCTTCATAGGTGGATCTGGGTTTTTGGCATGATCAAGGGTTTCTAAAATAGGAGGTTGCGAGGTGAGAAGCGAAGGAAGGCTCAATTTATCGATCAAGTCATTTAAGTGGGTCGAGCACATTATAAAGGAGCTTGGGAGTTTGAGCTAGTTTAGGGAATGAAGCAGCTTGAAAGTTTGAAATTCAAACTTTAGAGATGAGATTGTTTGGAGGTAGGAGGAGGTGAAATTTGGGGATTATATGGAAAGAAATGAGAAAAAAGTATCAGAAATTCCAAAACCCAAAGTCTAAAATTTTTACTTTGGGCTTTCGGGGTTTCGGAG
This sequence comes from Taxus chinensis, assembly GCA_019776745.2. Classification (NCBI taxonomy): domain Eukaryota; kingdom Viridiplantae; phylum Streptophyta; class Pinopsida; order Cupressales; family Taxaceae; genus Taxus; species Taxus chinensis. Next base: position 831,304,938 of record CM034149.1, on the reverse strand, counting down.
AAAGGCGTCGCAAAATTGCAAAACTTGAACCCCCAAAAACAAAAAGGTCTGAAACCTGAATTCTAAAATTTAGGCTTTGGGGTTTTAGAATTTATAAACATTTTGTCAAGAAAACCAAGTGAAAAGTGCATGTTAATGCAAAATCACAACACCCCCAAATGAGTTCTTGGATCTTCTTTTCTAAGGCAGAGTCATTTGGTGTGATTTGCATAACATTGAGCTCTCCCCAAGGTGTGGGACCTTACAAATGGGAAAGCTCTCCAAGGAAGGTTGGTTCCTCATCATAAACTACCTGCCATAAGTTATTCTAGTGCAGGAAGGCTAATCTAATCCTAATCTAACTATCCAATGGGACAGGGAGATAAAGAAAACAAGAAAAAACACAGTCTACACCAAAATTGTGATACACCAAAGAAGGAAAATTGTTGATCATCTAACCAAAATACCATGAAATGAAAGGAGGTGAGAAATGGAGTGGATGAACAACTACACCATAGACCAAAGATCATATTCTTAAAGAAAATGTTTCAAACCCAAAAAACACAGCTCTCAACTCTGTAAATGAACATCCAAAACATGCACATGTACCTTAAAATGAAGAGAGGTAAGAAGAAACAACCAAAAAATGAGCAAGGATGGACAAATGCTTCACAAAACACATTTTTTTATTACTTCAAAAGTTTTCATAGAACATAATTTATGAGCAAGAGGAAAAAATACCTTTTACAGAGAAGAGGAGGAGGTTCGAGCTCCATTTTTGACCTTGAGGAAGAAAAAGAGGGGGAGGAAAAGAGGAAAAATCAACAACCATTTGAATGTTCCCCTCTATTAAAATATATAGGAAGAATAAGAGAGACAAGAGGGAAGAATTTTAATCTTGCTCTAACCACCATGAGATATACATTAAATCACGTTTTAAAATCTAAACTACTGAATATCAATGACTTCTACAAATCTGCCCACAATATGTTGCTTCTTGTTCCCTAACGGATTGAATCGAATCAGATCTGGTGGTTGAGGAAATCGGATTCTACGTTAATAGCCTGGAAGAATTTTCATAATTTTTTACCTATCAGGGCCAACCAAAAAATGATTTCTTATGTTTCCATGGCATAGAGGGCATCGAGACATTTTCAGAAAGTCTTCTCCCACCTAAATCTGATCCTCCATTCAAAATATATGACCATTTGAATATTTGGGTTGGGTCCGTACAAAAAAGTGGGAAACAGTTTGAAAAGGGGTCCCCTTTTTTTAAACTAGACACGTGGAGGGTTGGCACATTTTTGAGGGTCGCCTCTGCATTTTCTTTGGGAGTGGTGTGGGGCTAACACTTGTGTTCTTCTATGGCTCGTGCCTAATGCTTTAACTATTCAACCAGCCTTGTCCCTTTTTGAAATGGAATGCGTGGAGGCTCTACACTCACTTAGGAACCTGCTTAGGATTTACCCTTGGAGGAGCATCGGATTGAAAAATGGAAACCCCGATAGACTCTTATACTTTTCAATGACCCTTCCTACCTTTCTGGATCCTGGGCTACGTGGTGAACTGGCGCTCACTTGATTCCCCACTTTTGGATTTACCCTTGGAGGTGCGCAGAGCCAACACTAACCTGCATCCACTTGCACTTTTATAATGAGCCCCTTTTTACAGCCCACTCTGTCCACCTTTAACTCTTATCTTTGACTATGCCTCCATTTCAGGCCTGGGACATGTGGGGCCACGGAGCTTATTCGAACCTCCTTTTTTGGATTCATCTTTGAAGAAGTGTCGTATTGACATGTGGCTCTCTCCGCTGGCTCTTCCATACTCAGTCAATTTTAGACTCGTTTTGAGTTGTTTTGAGCCTGAAGACATCGAAACTTCTCTATTTCTTCTGTTTCTTACACCTGGCTTATCTGTGACACTACTATTCTATTTCTAAGCCCACCTGTAACCTGTAAAATAGATTTAAGACACAGATTTTCTCGACAGAGCCGTTTGTTTGATTCCTTCCTGTGTAGGGTCAAATTTGACTCTTTTGGGCCTCTGGTTTCCTTTGAGTCATTTTGGAATGTGAGATTGCAGATATGAATTATTTCCATTCATATTTTCTTTATGTGCCAGACTTGTTTTGATCAAATTTTCCGGGGGTGAATTTGGGATAACAATTTGGTGACTCACGGGGACATCTTCCTGCTAGATGAAGAGACCAGTACCCTTAAAGCATCTGTTGCACATGGAGTTGTAATTGATAGCCTGGTACTGATCCTTCTTATAAAATGGACCCCCTAAGAGTAGAAAATTTAATTAACCCTGGGGCTTTCATCTGTCCCTGAAATGGACTATTTCAAAACGGCTTTAGTTTCTCTACATTTGTTTTCTATTTCAATTTGAAACTATTACAGACAAATATGAGTCTTCTACCATGAATACTAAAGATCCTGGATTTTTGCACCTCTGGAGCAATACAAAAAAAATTATGTACAAATAAAAAATCATACATGCCTCAAATGAGACATGTAGAGTGTGGATAAGCACTTCTTCGGCTAAAATAAAATCTACTCCTACTCCTAAAATAACTAGAGAGAAATAATGCTAAACAAAGCCTACTACAAGAAGGGATAAATAGCTTCCCTCTCTCAAGAGAGGCAGCCATGTAAATGATTTGACACTAAATATAGTTGCTTGTATGAGTGAAAAACTGATTATAAGCCTATCCTCCACCCGAATCATCAAGGTATCAACATTACATGGAAATACCTCCTCAAGCTGACTTGCATTGGACTCCTGGAGGTATTGATGGTGACTCTTGGTACTTTTATACTCATCCTCATGCCCTAAAGTAGGCATGACTAGTTTTGGCTTCTCCCTTGGCTCCAAAGAAGCTAAGTACCTGCTTGGGAAAGGTCTAATCCTTTTAATTTTCCCATTTCTCTGAAATTTAACTCCAAAAATGGTGTCTTCTTGTGGACCTTGGATGGATGGTGTGAGAGAGATGATAACATCCTCCTACCTTTTCCTTTCCTTCTCTTGTGAAGAACATAGAAGATAATGATCTTATAGCCTTGGTTCCAGAGTGCCATTATAGAATGCAAGTTGTTGCACTTGAATATTATCCTTCATGGTAGCAGGCTCATGTGCTTGGAAGGTGGATGATGAAGGAGAAAATTATGTTAGCTCCTCAGTCTCCTCTCCATCAAAGAAATCTTCCAAGTGTGATAGAAAATCTTCCTCCTTGTTGTCCTACTGCATGTGCTCTACCTCCTCCATGATGTCCTCCTGATTTGCAATTCGATCACCCTAGTTCTCCTCATCTTCAAACATGAAGTTTGAAAGATCAAACTCCTCTTCAACATTAGATATTGAAGGGGATGAAGTGGAAGGAAGAACTGAAGGTTATTATGTAGTCTGCTCCATGCTTGGAGCCTATGAAACTATATGGTTCTCCTCCGTTATGGGTTCATCAATCCAATCAGGTCCTTGAAATGAAAGCAAAAAATATTCAATCATACTTTCTTCATTGAATGGCTTAAACAGATATTTGATCTCTCCTAGCTGCTCCTCTTCAATGGGGCTTGGAGCCATTAGGTACACTGTATTCAGAGAAAACTGAATGCTTATCTTCTTTCTCTTGGTCTTGCTCTTCTCCTGCTGCAAACTCATCCTTAACCACCACTGGCTCTTAAACCTTGACCTCCTCTATTGGCTTAACCATCAAGGGGATCTTTGTAAACCCAAATTTGGCAGCCCAACTCTTCATATTGTCTGTCATTTATTTTTTGTTGGGCTCCTCTTCTCGCTATTCTCCTTGATTGGATTCTTCGGTCTCTTTCCAACATGGACTTGGGAAAGCAAGAGGAGTGGCGGCTTGGGGTTCAACTAGCTTTGTAATTGTTTTTGGTGGAGAGGGAGGTGGAAATTCTTGTTTGTTTGGAGGGGATGACTATTTGGAAGGTAAAATAATATAGGAACTAAGGTGAGGTGGAACATCAAGAGATGGAGGGAAGAAACTAACACTTGGGAATGTAAATGAGGGGATTGACTCTTGATCATGCTAAAATGATAAAGTTTGAGAAAGAGGAAATGAAGGATAGGGAGTTGGTGATTGACTTACCCATTGACAAGGTTTTGTTTCACTTTACTCATAAACCTCAATGTCCTCAATCTACTGTGTAAGTTGAGGCAACAATTCAACCATGAATTCAAGATTCTCTTGAGGGTTGTAATGTCTTGGAAAAGGGCTTTCCTATGGACAAGGTGCCCTATAATCAATCCTGAACACCTTCATTTGTGCTATGCCCTTTGACTGAACCATGCCAGCATCCATTTTTTGAAATTTTTCCAGTAAACCAACATTATCCATTTGATTGTATTCATTGTATGTGTCCCCTTGTTCTTGATAAGCTCCATGGACAAACTAACTTTTACCCTACTCATATGGGTAAGCATAATGGTCTTAGATCTGATTATAATGCTGATTTGGAGGAGTTAGGAAATTCGTTGAAGGTGGATTGCATTGTTGTAAGTGTGAGTTCCATGAAGGGAATGAATTCATGATTTCACAACTTCATGGAATGGAAAAGAATGAAAGAGATGGAAAGAAGAATGGATGAAAGTGGATGGGAAAAAAGGTATGCAACTCAGAGAATAGATTGTAAACTAAATGGAGTCACCAGATGTGAAAAATAAAGCTTCTAATAAGCTAGAGATTTACAACAAGTGCACATCAATCTTGTTGCAATGAAGTGAAGACCTCTTAGGTCCCACCGGGCATGCCAAAATTGCTAGTGTGGTCACACCATGGCTTATGATTTGCTATTTGTAATGAGACACCTTGGAAAGATGGAAGATCTAACCTCAGTCTCCCACTCGCTGTGCCAAAACTGTTAGTGAAAAATTATAGCACCCCCAAATGAGTAGTCAAATATGATTTTCTAAGGTAGTGTCATTTGGTGTGATTTGCATAACATTGAGCTCTCCCCAATGTGTGGGACCTTGCAAATGGGAAATCTCTCCAGAGAAGGCTAGTTCTTCATCCTAAGCTACCTACCACAAGATATTCTAGTGCAAGAAAGCTAATCTAATCCTAATCTAACTATCCAAGGGGATATGGAAAGAAAGAAAAAAAAATAGAGCCTACACTAAATGGTGATACACTAGACAAGGAAAAAAGCTGATCATCTAACCAGACTGCCATGAAACAAAGGGAAGTGACCAATGGAGAGGATGAACAACTGCATCACATACCAAAGATCATATTTACATAGAAAATGTTTCAAACCCAACAAATACAGCGCCCAGATCTGCAAATGAATATCCAAAACATGTACATATACCCTGCAATGAAGAGAGGCAAGAAGAAACAACCAAAAAAATGAGAAAGGATGGACAAATGCATCACAAAACATGTTTTTTTATTACTTTATAAGTTTGCATAAAACATAATTTATGAGCAAGAGGAAAAAACACCATTTATAGAGCAGGGGAGGAGGTTTGAACTCCATTTTTGACCATAAGGAAGAAAAATAGGGGGAGGCAGAGAGGAAAAATGAACAACCGTTTGAATGTGCCCCTCTATTACAATATATAGGAAGAATAAGAGAGACAAGAGGGAAGAATTTGAATCCTGCTCCAACCACCATGAGATATACATTAAATCCCATTTTACAAGATAAACCACTGAATATCAATGCCTTCTACAAATATGCCCACATTATGTCACTTCTTGTTCCCCAACGGATTGAATTGAATCAAATTTGGTGGTTGAGGGAAATCAGATTCCACGTTATGGCTTGGAAGAATTTTCTTCATTTTTTTACCTACCAGGGCCAACCAAAATATGATTTTTAATGTTTCCATGGCGTATAAGGAGTCGATATGTTTCCAAAAAGTCTTCTCCTACCCAAATCTGATCCTCTAGTCAAAAGATATGACCATTTGAATATTCGGGTCGGGTCTGTACAAAAAAGTGGGAAACAGTTTGAAAACGGGTCCCCTCTTTTTAAACTAGACACATGGAGGGATGGCGCATGTTTGAGGGTGGCCTCTGCATTTTCCTTGGGATTGGCATGGGGCTAACACTTGTCTTCATCTGTGGCTCTTCCCTAATTCTTTGACTATTTAATAGACCCTATCCCTTTTTGAAACAGGACGTGTTGAGGCTCTGTGCTCACTTAGGAACTTGTTTAGGATTTACCCTTGGAGGAGCATCGGATGAACACCTGGAAATCCCCATAGACTCTTATAATTTTTAACAGCCCTTCTTACCTTTCCAGATCTTGGGCTACATGGTGAGCTATTATCGCTTGATTCCCCACTTTTGGATTTACCCTTAGAGGTGTGCAGAGCCGACACTTGACTGCCTTCACTTGCACTTTTATACTTAGACCCTTTTTAAGGCCCACCCTATCCACCTTTAACTCTTAGCTTTGAATGTACCTCTGTTTTGGGTCTGGTACATGTGGGGACACGACGCTTTTTCAACCCTCTTTTTTTATTCATCTTTAGAGAATCGCCGTGTTGACACGTGGCTCTCTACACTGGATCTTCCATACTTAGTCGATTTTGGACTCATTCTGAGATTTTTTTAGCCTGAAGACTTCGAATCTTCACCATTTCTTCTAATTCTTGCACCTTTCTTCTCTGTGACACTACTATTCTATTTCCGAGCCCACCTGTAGCTTGTAAAATATATTTAAGACACGTATTCGCTCGACAGATCCGTTTCTTTAATTCCTTCCTGTGCAGGGTCGAATTTGACTCTTCTGGGCCTCTGGTTTCCTTTGCATCATTCTGGAATGTGAGCTCATAGGTCTGAATCGTTTCCCTTCATATTTTATTTATGTGTGGGACTTGTTCTGACCAAATTTTCTAGGGGAGAATTTGGGATGACACTGCCACATAATATAATTACAGAGTCCAAACTCTGAAGTTTGGAAGTCAGACCTCGGAGGTTTGGCATTTCAGAACCCTAGAGCTTACTCGCTGGATGAAACGTCCAATGATATCGAAAGTGGAAATGATTGAAGCTCCGAATCTTGAAATTCTAAAAAAATTTATTTCGGAGGGTGCGATGCAGGGTCAGAGTCTGAAAAGGTAGATCAACCACTCGCATTTATTACAGTATGGCACCCTTATCTCCAGATGTCCATAACTTTTGACTGAGAGATTGGATTTTCACAAAATTGGACTTTTTGGAAATCTCTCAGTGTCCTCTATGCAACAATAACTTGTTTTCTTAATTTTAGAAATATTATATATTTTAAATGGGGAAATATAGTTCGTTATTTTAGAGGAATGGTTCCAAATTTCTCATCTACCATAATAATGAGGTATGGGCTTCCCTTCTTCCCCAACAAGTAAGGTACAATGGAGTATGGGCTTTCAATACTTTCCCATCAGTCTCATAAGCAAAATGATGGATTTTACAGGAGATTGGAGTGTATTTTAAAATTTTCTTCCCTCTCTCTCCTCATTTATTCCTCTATAAATTGGAAGGGTTTCGATTATGCAAAAGGATGACCATTTTATGTCTGATGCATCTTATTATTGTTAGGGATTCAAGCCCTCATCTCAATATCTCTAATGGCTTCATTCCTCTTTCTGATATAACAATGTATTGTGTATATCCATACGGAGCAATAAGATTATGTCTGTGTTGATCTCTGTAACCTCTTATGGTTTATTGTCTTCATCTTACCTTTCATTGTGCTTTCTTAATATTTGTATTTCCTTGATTATTACATTATTTTGGTTTGTTGTTCTCATTCAAGAATCATGTATTGAATGTAATTTAGTTTTTGGTATAGGTCCACCCTTTCTAGGTTCATTTATTCCATTGTTTTGCAAGTTAGGGAAAGTGATAAGAACTCTTTTTCTGGTGTATCACCGCTCATAGTGTACGTTTATTTTATGAAATCCTTCTTTTCCTCTCCTCTTTGAAGCATTAGATTAGGATTAGTTATTACTTTACCTGCATTAGGATTAGTTAGTGGCAGGTAGGTTAGGAGAAGAAACCAACCTTCTCTGGAGAGCTATCTCATTTCACAATGTCCCACACTAATGATAGTTCAATGTTATACAATCTCGTCGAATGTCTCCATCTCAAAATCAGACCGTTCGAGAGGTGTTGTGATTTCATCCATAAAAAGTTATGTATGACCAATTATGGGTCTAAACCATGCATATCTACTTATGACCATGAAAATATATTTTTATATTCTCATAATAATGCCACGAAAACCTTCTATTTTTATGATGAGAGTGAAGCTCCTAGTTTTATCATTCGAGGCTCCTCTTCTGAACCAATATTAACATTGATAGTCTCTTCAATGTGAATTTTAGAAGCATCTTCCATATGTGTTGGATTTGGGGGAAGAGTAAGATCAACTTCCATAGGTTGTGTGATCATCTTTATAATGATACTCCACTTTGTCTATGATTTCTACATTCTATTTGTCTACTATTTTCTCAAAGATCTTTTCAATAGGAGATTTATGTTTCTTTTCCACAAGGATTTTCTAAAGTACTCTTTCCTTTGCTTATGACATTTTTATTCAAGTGTCCACACATCTCTGATTATTCTCAAAAGTATGCATGAGAATCTATTTTGATTGAGAAATCCTTCTTGTGATCTCCATTGAGACTAAAATATCTTAGCCCTATGAATTATGTAAATGCCTCATCGTTTTAGAAGAAATCGATTAACACATGAATTTTTTGATCCCAATCTATAAGTTCAGGATTTATTGGGGCTACTTGCTGATTGGTTTGTGAATTAGATTCTAATAATGTGAAGATAATTGAATTTCAAAATATGTTTGTGGAGACAAGATCCTCATATAGGCTATATTGGGAATCTGCATGGTTGTTTGAATGAGATGGGCCATCCTCATGTTAAGAAGAGGTGGCATATATCTCAGAAGGTGGATCATCATGAGTCTTGATTCTAAGGCTATGTGTATTTGATTTGAAACAAGGAATAAGAATGAGTTCTATCCTTCCTTGCGCATGTATACTGCATCCAAATCCATTATAACCCATGACATACATTATGTGGTGGATTTTTATATACTACGGAGCTTGATGACATGATGACACGGTACCTTTAGGTATGCTCCTCATGGGTTCTTCTAACATATTCTCCTCGGATAGGAGACCACTAGGAATAAAATTCTCTAATGGTTCAGGGAATCCATCTCTAGTGCTCTTGAATTGGAAGTATGGTTTTCCACGTGTCCTAGGTGACACTGAGAGGTCTCATATTAATAAGGCTTGCTAAAGAGTGAATTGATCATCTCAACCATAATTTACAGACATTCCCTTCCAAGGTGTGAAGGGATTGACTGTCGATGGAAATTCATGATTATAAAGAGTGAGGGTATCTGGATTCACATGTTCCTTCATAGCCTCTTTTTATAGAGGGCAAACAATATCCGAGAAGGAAATTCATAAGCTGCATGATAAAAAAATGTGCAATGCTTTGCAATGTTTGAATGGATTTGGATAACCTAGAATAGAGATTATTTATCCTCCATGGCATAACTTGATACACGGATGGAAGGTGGAGGGAATGGACTGCATTGCATGGATCCATGAGTATCCTAAGAGAAAGTTGTAAGGAAGATCCAAGTTGAGGACATGGAATTTTGTATCATGATACATGTGCCCTACTCCCATTGGAACTACTATAGTAAACATTGATTCTTGCTCTTCATTATCATAGGCTATGATTGTAATATTTTTAGCACCCAATTTGTTTCTAAATGGCTTGGCTATTTTACCTGTTTTAATGTGAAGATATTTAGACTAGACCCGCCATCCACAAGCACTTTTTTTTATCTCACGATGAGTAACAATGACCTCTATGTATAAGGGTAAGTATTTCCTTGGTTATTGTGTTGGATTTACTTTCGATCAAAGGTGATATGATCATTAGAATAAAAGTGTGTGACCATTTCCTGTAAGTGCATGGGACCTGTTTCTATGGAGACTCCTAAAATTATAAGTTTTTTGTACAATACGTTCTTATGAGAAATAGAGATCTTAAGGAGATCTAGGATAGAGATTCTAGATGGGGATTTATCCAACTATTCTACCAAGTTATACTAGCCTTGCTAGGAAACTGGTAGAGGTTCTGGTATTACAAAATGAGCTCATAGTGTACCTATAGAAAAAACTCTTCTCTAATATCCTTATGGTGTTTCCATGTTCATCAAATGAACAGACACAACCTATAAGGTATTTTTTTGTTTTATTGTCTACTAGGTAGGTATTGGTAGTGGTTCTACACTCATTAGAGGCTTGTCCATGATCTTGCTACTTATGTTGTCTATCCCCATGGTTAGGAAAGGGTTATTTGAATATCCCCATCCTTTCATTAAGACTCTATCATGATTTAGATGGTGAATATACTATGACTTTATCCTCTTCGATGAGGTTTTGTATATAATGTCGCAATCTTAGGCATCTATCACTTTTGTGTCCTTTGACAGGATGGAAATCACAATACTCATGCTCTTTCAACCAACCTAGTTTAGGGGCATCATATGGGTATGGTACTGTCATGGTTGGGTATTGCACCATGTTTAGTACATCTATCTATTTAATTATAGTAGACAGTGATTCAGTTAGAGGTGTAAACATGCGTTCTGTAGGTCCCTTTAGGCGAGGTCCTCGTGAAAGAATTAAAAGCAGACCAATTTGTACAAATTGGACTCTCTTAGATTCTGTGATGCCATCACCAACAACATTTTTTTTTTTATTAAATAAATTTGGTTTATCAACGGGTTTTATCTTGTGTTTTTCATTTGTAATGGGTTTGAGTGTCCCTTTGGTAATAAGACCCTTTTCGGTTTGACCACCTTTTTCTATAACCTCTTCAAAGTTAAATCTGTAGTGCATTTATAAGTGAAAGGATATTTCAGGTTTAATCTAGGGACGGATATGCTTACCATTTGATTCTCTGATAGGTCACAAGGGAAACAACTCTCCAATCCATGCCATCGATGTAGGACGTATGCGAAGGTCTCCTTAGGTTTTTCTTTAACATTGCAAAGGTTGTTCATGATGATGTCGTTCTCCATATTGAAAGAAAAATATCACACAAAATGTTTAGCAAGTGTGGGCCATGTCGTGATCGATCCCTTAGGTATAGTGAAGAATCATTCCAATGCATGTGCTCCTAGGCTGCAAGGAAATAAACGTATCAAGTAGCTATGCCTGTAAATGACCTCTTGGAAAGCCATGTATAATTATTTGGTGTGATCATGAGGATCACCCTTACTTTTATACTTTTTGAATTTAGGTATTCCAAAATGTTTTAGAAATGGTTGTCGTAATATATCCTTATCAAAGGGGTATGGACATAGTTCTTCGTATAAGTATGTTCTATTGTGTCCTACGTTTCTCTCTTGTAGTGTAGTAAGCTTATTCTTCATCAACTACAACTCTTGTTGAATGAGTTTCTCCTTTGTGGGTGATAGGGGTATGTTCACTTTGGCAACCTTGAAAGTTGCATCATCATATGGATCCATGTGAGACTCACTTGATTTTGTCTTAAGTCTATCTTTTTGCACATTTTTGATCAAAGAACCTAATTTTACTAGCTTCTAATTGAGTTTTAGTATCTATTGTTGAATGATCACTTCTTTGATTAAGGGATCATCTTCATCATTAAACCTAGGAGGTGGTGAGTCATTGCACTCATGTTTACTCTACGTGAAGCCTTAAAGTAAGGTATTCGTGAATTTCCTCTTGGTTTCGGGGGGTAATCTTCAACATTGTTGTTACTTTCTCCTAAATTACAAGCATACCCTGTGTCAAAAGGGTTATCCATGTCTACAATGGATCATCATGGCTATTCTTCCATTTCACAGTTAATGGTTTTAATCACTGCTTCACGCTCTTGCAGAAGCTTGGTTGCTATTTCAAGAACTCTTGCAAGTACTTGGTATTTTTTATAATAAAGGAGATTGTCAAAACAAAATAAGTCTATCTTGTGTTATTCATCGGAAGAATCATACTCCTCTCTGCTATGGTCAACCAAAGGTTCTGTGTCTTTGACTTCTAAAAATAGAGGTTCTAAGTTATGTCTAGTGAATGGATACGATACAAAAGGATTTTCTTCTAAGTTACGCTCGTCTGGTTTAAACACCATTTTTAATATTCTAGGAATTACTAGTTGAAGTAGAATTAGGCTTTATCTAGGTGTATTCAAGTTGTAACAAACCTAGGTGTACATGATATGAGATATTTAAAGTCCCACTATTTCGAAAGATTTCCAAACTCCAAAGTACAAAAAATATGTAAATGCTATTTATAATAGGAATAATCATGCACATGTTCTAGTATTCAAACACTCAAATTGTTTTAAAACACTTTATACCTTAATTTATGGTTTCAATGATAGGTGCAAAAATCAGACAGTGACAATACCCTATCAAAATCTAGGTTGTGTTGAAATATCAACAATATCTATGCACCAAAGTTGTACTGATGCAATCTGTCAACGATATATAATATGACTAGTTCAAACACCGAAAAAATATAAGTTTTTTGATAATGGAAGTTACAAATGTGAATAATGTATCAACAATACCTTGACACATTTAACAAAAATTTGGAAAATCAAGGTGTTATTATCAATATGATGCTATCACAATAGGAACAATGCAGTATCAACACTCTTAAAAGGTCTTGGATGTTGTTGGGACCAAAATATGAGTATAAGTATAGAAAGATGTTTTCAATCATGTGGGTAGTGTATCAATACAATAAGGAAACTTATATCAAGTTCTGAATAAATTAAAACAAGATGCAAGTGTCACAATTGTATGGCTAAAAAGTAGGTAGAGTAACAACCCAAAGGGGAAACGTTGATGAAATGAAATCCTAGCTATGAAGATGATATTAAAATCAAGATCATGTGGCTATCAAAGATATAAGGTCGTATCCACAAACTTTAGACGTTTAACAACTCAGCCGCAAACATGGATGAGCGTAAATGGACAAAAAAGTGGCAAACACTATCTATGACAACACTCCCAAAAGATTCCTTCTCTTGTCCCAAATGGGCATTAAAAATGCAAAGGTATAGATCAAAAAATTCAAAATAAACTCACCAGCACTTGGGCAGAGTTTCACCTCGTTCGAAGGTGAGAAAGAAACCAAGTGAAGTAATACATTGATTAATTTTGTGATGATAGACATTTAGATCTAACTTAATTGGATTTGTTACCGTTTTCAAAAAATAAAGTTTTGAATCCAAGCAAGTTATCCCTTCCTGATGGTTTGACAAGACATGGTAATGACTAACAAAGTGGGCTCCTTGACGAAATGACATCCCTAAATAGTTCTCTCAACTAAGCGTAAACAATTTGTCTAATCCAAGCTCAATTTTCCAAGATTTCCCAAGGATTATCTCAGATTTACTTTAACCCCTTCTGATACAATGAGAAACTATTGTGTTCAAGTGTATCATCACTGGGGTTGCGTTACAAAAAAACTTTGACTCTAAACTCACAATGTATGACTAGTCAAGTTGGTAAGCAAAGCACTTCCCATTTTATCCATGAGGTTACAAAGATGTGGATTAATATGGCTCCTAGAACCCCCCCACCCCGTTGTTGTAGCTTATGGAGTTATGCCAAAGGGGTTATGTTCTATTTGAGTGGATAACAACATACACTTATATGAAACCTACAATACATGCTGATTTATGTGGTGTTTTTTTTTTATCTATTTAATCTTGATGTGGTTTTAAGTAACACACCATTTAGCAACCTAAAATCAAACACGTATTAGTGAATTTTTATTTTGAAACTCCTTTCTTTGACAAATGAATTCAGTCTTATACTTAAAATGTTAGTAATTTTTACAGAGATTAAAATATCATGAAAGAGAGTTTATTTGTTTCTTTTGATTCTCAAGATCACAAAAACAGTGTGAGGGAAGAGCATACACAATGCGAAAAAGACAACTATAAATAAGTAATGGAAAATACTTGAACTACCTTGCGAAAATAAATTCGTTTTAACCAAATATTGAAGATTAATCCATTATGAAACACAAATCCAATGTTTTGAAAAAAAAGAAGGTTTTGGATGCGTTTTTGATTCCTAAGATCACCTATAGGCACGAGGGAACAACATATTCACTTCGAAGACCTTAATAAATTAAGAAATGAAACGTTTAACTAAGTTAATCAAAACAAATCCATAGAACCCTGCAAATAACCATTAAGAACCTACAAACAAGCTAGCAAAAAAATAGAAATTTTTATCTTATAGTTCGTAACAAATTTCAAATTTTAACACAGATGGCTGCACTCCTAAACTAATGTATGCACGCACCAACATAAAAATATGTGCCCTCACCGATAGATACGTGTGGCTACAGAATGGGATTGTGTGGATCAAAACCAATGTGGGAAGAATAACGTATGTGCTAGGGTTTCGATGGATACACGTCCCAACAGACGAGTACATGTGAAGGGTAAGATGAAAGGAAAAATTTGTTTTGAAAAGACACATGAACATCCAGAGACGTGGATACGCTTACATTTCGAGGCTTATGATTGGGACCCGGATGGATATACATCCCTTTACAAATGGACTGACAGTTAAAAGTATAGTGAGATTGATGTGTTGTTAGTTTCAACGCATGCACAACTGCTTTGGTGGATGCATGTTGATCTAGGACACCTAGGTGTAAGCCATGTAAAAAACCTTAAAATTCACATAAAACAAAAAAATTTAAAACTTCATAGAAGTTATTTATTGACCATAATAACCTATTTCTAGCTTGAACGCACTAAATGCTTAAGCAAAAGGAAGATAAAGCCCTTTTAAAATGTGAAATCTAATAAAAGACAAGATTTTAAAACCTAGAAAATCATAAAAGTGGTTAGAAATGGACATATAAAGCCTAGAAAATATGTGAAAAGGACTTCGGAGTAAGTCCCCACTAGGCGTTCCAAATGTGTACAAGGAAACAATTTACAAGATCTTTGAAGTGGGGTAAGAAACACACAAAAATCCCCAAATCATTGAACAAATAGTTCAACAGATCAATATATAAGAGATAAACAAGGATTCATTACTTTTTGTATGCATCAATCTTGAAGAAAAAAAGTAAATATAACATGTCTAGTTATCCCTCTACTCTTGAAATATTTACAAATGAACCTAGATAGATTCTAAGTAATCAGTTTGTGATTGTGAGAATGTAATCTCTCCATTAATGGCTAAAGAGCCATATGGTTTCTTCCATTTACTCAAATTTGAATGTAAATAGCAAAGCAAAAGCAATATTAGCTCAATATGACAAATGAAGAAAATCTCTAAGCCTAGCAATAATACTATAGTTTAGCCTAGAAAGGGTAAGTGTTCTTAGAAAATGAATTGGGGTAGAGGGCTATTTATAGGTTTTTTATTTTAGAAATGAAACAATTTGGGTGCATGTGGGAAAAATGAATAAACCAAAAAGCACTTTAGAGAGTCAAAGTAAGATTTGACTAGGTTGTGAAGACGCAAAACATGCCTTAGGCTAGTTGACCTAGGTTAGGCTAGGTAATCCTATTTAGGGAGGAATTAGGGGTTTAAGAGGTCTGATACATCCAATGAAATGGATTGATAGTCTAGGAAGTTAGTATAAATAGTCTAGAAGGGGATAAGAAGAGGGTTTACGCAGCACGAGGCTATATTAGCCTACTTAATAGATTACAAGTGGAATATGACCAAAAAGATGTCGTAAAAGGAGAGTTAGATATGCCTAATTGACGGTGTGTCATCAATTTGAGCGGAGTGAGATAGTTAGTGCAATATTATGAATAATAGTGCTTTTGATCAAATTAAAGGTGTCTACAACTCTTATTACTAGTTCTTTTTCATGAACTCTTTATTACACATGTTAGATTTCTTTCTTATATGTAATTATTCACACATAAATGTGTGCTCATGCCTTTTTTTTAGTGTGATCATAGATACAAAAATTTTTCATGCACCATGGATGCTTGCCTTCAACCCTTCCTATACTGGTCACTGGGGGCATCCACATTCATCTTCTCTAGATGATATTGTTTCATTTTGTACTTATCATCTTATGCTACTTGTTCATACACACTTTAACATATTGGATATAATTCTGACACACTAATGGGTGTTCCATATGGGTTTATGTAAAGTTATTCCAAGTGAATTATTTTCATCTTATTGATCGTGGTGTTTGATTAGCATCTGAGTTCTTGGGCTTGGTATGATTTGGTTATTGTTCCTTTTAGTTCCTATATCTCAAGTAGCCCATATGGATTGCCCAAAACCTAATATGAAAACCTACATTGAATTCAATATTTATGTTTATCTAACCAATAATCCAATGTACTAAATCACTTGAATTGCTATTTAAAGAAATTATTTAAGGCATCTAAAATTCCCTATAGAAATTTTTGGAAAGAAAACATATATTTAGAATTAACATATTGTAATTGGGTGTGTGATATAGCTAATAACTCAATTAATTTCATGGAGTATTTAATAATGTCAAATAAATCCCGCTAAAAATTCATTTATGTGAAATAATTTTCATTTTTGTACTCGTCATGACTTAAATCATTACAACTTCCATTAAATTTATCCATTGGCTGCATGGAGCACTTTCTTAGGGAATATGGAACCCTATAAACACAATTTTGAAAACCTAATGACTTTTCATAAATGGATATTCCTTAATTCAGATCCTCGTACAAACAATTATTTAATTATTCACATGGGGAAATAAATTAATGTATGAATCAATCGCCTAAACACAATTTGTACAACATAATATTTTTACGACTCAATGTGCCTAGATTGAATTCCAGGAACAATCGATGTCAAAAGCCGATTAGAGAATATCAAGGATGATATAAAACCCCCTATTCTAAATATTGATAACATGTTGGGCATTTATAACTTGACATTTCCTAATTTAGTTCCACATTCCACTAATTGATATGTTTGTTTCTTGAGGCATTCTTATAAGGAATATTGATTCCCCTAAACAAAAATACCAAAATTATTAAATTTATCATTTCACACTTGATGTTCCATGATTGAGTGCCTTATATACCTACCAATTCAATGGTTTAAATGGGGCATTTGAAGTATAGCATATTGAACCCTTACACAAAAATTATGACTACTTAATGTTATTTTAGACTCAATTCTCAACAACAAAAGATCCCCATGAAAATCATCACTTGATTGGATGTATGGTGAATGTAATTAGTTAATGTTAAGTCTCAATTATGGTATATCCAACCTCCGAAATGCTATTAATCAATGTGCATGTTATAAATATGTGACTTGAATCTTAATATTAGTATGTATGTGTATGGGTGCATGCACGTGTATATGTGTGTATATGTATATCTATATGGATATGTGTGTGTCACATATAATATTATATATTTGAATATATAAAAGTATTTAACTCTATAATATTAATTGTACCTCCATATATTATTAAGTATATAATATATGCAATGTAGGAATCAACGAATACAATGATGTTTTACGTGGTATTTTTGTAGTTACTAGAAACTTTAGCATTCAATATTTTAATAACATATCAATTTTCTTATGTCACATGTTAGACTCAAACCACTTAATGTTCTTGTAATTACTCTCATATGTCTTGATCTTTTCCAAATTACATCCCTCATTGAACTAATTAATAAGTAATTGGCTATGATCTCAAGATCTTGGGCTATTGGTGAGTTACAAGTAGTTTGTTAGTCATCGAACCCAAGTTCCATTCCCATTGAGTTCATTGGATGCTTTCAATGACAATAAGTAGCCATGGGGACAACTTGAGGTAGGGGTTTGAGCTTCTCCATATCAACCAAGCGGAAGAGACTACGGGGGTGATCCGAATGTGGATCACTCAGCAGACATTAAGCTCCCAATCCCACCCCCATGTCCCACTTAGAGAAATTCCTCCTCCACTACTCCAGTTCATAACTTGGGTATAGTAAAAGAATTTACCATCCCAAAGTTTAGAATTCAAGGTCTTGGGCTATTGGTGAGTTATAAGTAGTTTGTAATCATCAACCCAAGTTCCATTCCCATTGAGTTCATTGGATTCTTTCAATAGTGTGGTCATGGAGATACGTTGAGATAGGGGTCAAACTTATCAATATGGACCCAGCAGAACATAACAGGGCACTCCAAATGAGGATAGCTCGGTAGAAATTAAGGACCGAAGCTCACCCCCATGTCACACTTAAAGAGTGTGCTCCTCCAACACTTGAGTTCATAGGTATGGTATATTAAAAGTGTTTACCATCCAAAATTTAGGTTTTCCTTATGGGTGATGCTGGGGGCAAGAACCTAGATTTTTCGAAAGCCCCATCCTATCCCGAGACTTTTGAAGAGGGTTAGACGAAGGTCCTCCCTAATAAGGTTAATTTTGTAAGGTATGATCACGCCTTCCAAATATGATCTTGTATAGATTCTATGTGTGCCCCTTGATGTATTAGTTTATCTATGTTTTCAGCCAGTGGTAGAGGCCTCCTCTTTTGAGCTTTCATGATTTATCTTTTCTCCACTTTTAATCAGGGTTTTTTGGTCCCCTTAAAACCAAATCCTCATTACCCTATCTAAAAAAAAATTGAGTAATCAGTTCAATCAAATACTTTGTTGGGTAAAATAGAGCCATGAATCACATAACTTATTCACAATCATGTTTTTAGATAGGATTGCAAATATTTTTACCGAGTTCATGTAAAATTATACAATTCGCCTTTGTTGGTGATGTTAGTTTAATTATAGAAGTAACAAACTATAACCGCTCGATTCGTGATGAGCTAGCATCACGTTATGTTCAACCTATAATCACCCTCTAGTCACAAACTTATCGACAAGCTAATATTGATGTATATTGACCCAGTTAGTGATGGGTAAATTTCTCTCTATAGAAAACCTATAGTTACCTAACTAGTGCCAAGATAATGTCGACCTATAACCACTATATAGTTTTGCAGTTAGTGATTGACTAATATTATTTAATAGTTTGCCAATTGGTAACATGCTATTGTTTGCTTATAATCAACCTATTATCTCCTTACTCGTAACGGGTTATTGTCACCCCTTTTTAATGATGGCCTATAACTATCCTAAAGTTGACCCAATAATAACACAATTCTAAAACAATCTAATTCATCATAGGAAAGTCTTGGAAAAACATAGGGTGATTATAAAGTGACTCAAATACATCATTATTTGATTGAAATATTATATTGTTAACATACTTTTATTAGTCTAACTACTAAACCTTTTTGATAAATGAAATCATAAATTTTAATGTTAATAATTATTAAGAATATTAATACTTCATTTATGTTAAAATTATATAATTATAAATATTATCGATCTATATATAGCATTATTTTATTGAAAATATTAGTTTATTAGTTAGAGTTAAATAGTTTTATTTGTATTCAAAAATGAAAAATTAAAAGTCAATAATTATATCTTAAAATCTAAATAATTCTAAGTGAGTATGAGAAAAGAAACACGGCAGATGAGAAGAGAGGAAGAGCGATGGCACTAGGGTTATAGGGGAGGGCCAACACAGGCCCGTCACACCTCACGGACTATTGTTGGCTGCCTATTCTCATATGCCTGCACCTTCATGGGAATCCTTGGTGGGTACACCAACCTTTTATCCCACAAAAAATCTTTCCTAGCGGTTGCTATAGGAAATCAAGGGAAACAATCTTTAGGGGTTAAGAATGATTCAGGGATACCAAACATTATGGAAAACATAAATAGCAGTCCAGTGGTTACGCTTTCTATGTTAGAGTTAGCCAATTTTATTTCTACCCAAAAATATTCTGCTATTATTTTTAGATTTAATGGATTCTAGCCTCAGACAGAAGATCTGCACAAATGGATTCACTCCAATTGGTCCAGTGCCTATAAGTTTCAGGTCTATGCAAAGAGTTTTTTTATTGTTTGTTTCTATTCTCCTACAGATGATCAACGAGCTCTTACTGAAGCTCCATGGTTTTGGGGTAGGGATGGCTTTTTTCTTACTCACTGGTTTTTGGATTTCGATCTTTTTACTATGGTAGTCTTCAAAATGCCGGTCCGGGTTGGCCTCCCAAATCTTCCTCTCCCCCTTTTGGCACCATGCGGTTTGTGCAGCTATTGGCAACTCTATTGGTTGTTTCATCAAGATGGATGACGAGTGGTCTAAGCATGGGTTGTTCACTTATGCTCGTATCTACATTGCGGTGGACTTCAGCAAAGGTCTTGCGGATAAGGTGGAGTTAATTCATGATGAATTCAAGTGTATACAGGTTTTGGATTAGGAGAATACAACAATTTGGTGTAGGTTATGTCATCAAACTGGTAACCTTAAAGAGGCTTGTGTGTTCAATAAGACTCAAAAAAAGAAAAAAGTGGTTTCTTCACAGCCTAATGGCTGGCAACCATTTGCAGCGCATGGAATTGAAGAAAAACCTCTCCTTGAAAGTTCAGAGACTATGAGTGATGATATTTCCCCCAACTAGTGGATGTGTTAAAAGATCTCATGTGTCAAAATCTTCTGATTCAGACCAAGAGCAGGATTGTCCGTGCGTTGATTCTGTGTTAGCTTTTACTCCCCGCCTAAGAATTGGACAATTGTCACGAGGTCTAAGGCGAAGAAAGGATACTTTGAGCCTGTTGTAACTCGGTTAGCTATCGCGTTAGCTTCTAGGTTTACTTTTGGCTCTACGGCTCTTTCTTGGCCTAGGGCCTTTTTAGCTCTGCCTTTGTGGCATTTCTTATTGTATCTGTCTTTGAGGTGTCTATTTTTTGTTGTGCCCTCTGGATGTTTTGCGTTGTCTTTGTGACGTTTGTGTGACCATGAGTTGTCTAGTTAACCCCGTTGATGTAACATCATATTATCATTAATATAATGTGCGGTTTCCAAATAGTAAAATCCAAATAATTCTTCAACTACAAATCCTAAATAATTTTCCAGTATACGAATTAGGGTTGATCCACCATGTGTAAACAAGATCTTACCCAATTGCACGGTTAGATTCCTTCTGTGTTTATTTTCGATACTAATAAAAATTAAAATTCGTCAGTATTTAATTTCCGTAAATGGGAATGCCAGCGAAAAGTACCTGAAGAAGAAGACCGATTGCATGCCAACAAATACGGTAAAAAAGACTGCATAAAGAATCGTTACAGCAATAAACAATCGAGCGAAGAGATCTTTTGATTGTTTATAAGCAATTTTTAAAATTCAGATGATACATAGAACAGCTGCCAACAAAATACCAGAAAACTGTAAACGTATAAATCATATGTATGAAGAATGACAACGTAGTATTAGTAGAATGTTGTCCAACAGTAGGAAAGATTGTTCCAGGTACTTTATTCATACTCCTTCAACAGGAGTGTGAAAGAGCCTGCGCAATCCGTAGATTACGAATATGGCAATCCATCCTGCGACCAACATTCTTAAAGTTCCTTTCGCTACAGAAGAAAACCCCAGATAAGCTCCGATTGTGCCAAAGATTACAGCGCCAAGCTTGAAAGCCCTGCCAAAACCCCAACCCTAATAATGTAGTGATTGATGAAAGCCACAGAGAGTAAGGGCGCCAGCGCTCCCATAGAAAATGCAAGGGCTGATGTACAAGCTGCCTCAATTGGGTTCGGAAGGGTTATATGAGTAGAATGTTCGAATCCGTGTAGGGTTTTTTTAAGCTTCTTCTCTCTCTTCAGGCCGGCTAAGTCCACGTCGTGCTGTGTTTGCACAGAAACGAATTCTCCAATGGCCATACTGCAGGTGCCTGCGACGACGGCCGCCAGCGCCGACAGGACCATGGATTTTGTTTCTGATTCCTCTGCGCCCACGCCCATCATAAGCGAGGCGGTGGTCACCACTCCTTGATTTGCCCCGAGCATAGCAGCACGAAGCCACTGCCCTCTGTGCTGGTAATCTATATTTCTCTCGGCTTGCACAACTTTTGGAGAAGACGACATGGTAATAGCGACGCTGGTGTTTTGGGGCTTTGAATGTGGCGATGCCTCGAGAATTCCTCCTCCTCTTCCAAATTCCTTCATCATTCTCTTCAATTCCATTGTCTCGACCTGAAAAAGAGAAGGACTAGAGGCTATTTTCTCCATTTCAAGACGATCTTTTAACTCTCTTTTTCCAACCGATAAGGGAAATTAACTCTCTCCTCCTCTCTCTTTTTCCTTCCGATAAGGGAATTCATGACAAGTTATGAACTAAAGTATTTCTTATATAGACTGAAACCATTTCAGCTACGAATAAAGGACATGAATCGAACCCATTTTGACAACCACTACACAATAAAAGAAATACAAAGTTCTCTTTCGATTCCATCAATCCCGGCAGCGTGCGAGAATATTTTAGTTTTTATATTACAGAAAAGAGTTTCTAAGGGACGGTTGTATTCGACCCAATTTATCAATACCGCCATGAAGACAAAATAGCTGCCTTGAGAAAACCATTGAAAGGTATGCTTAGAAGTTAACATCTGAAGCTTTCGCCTTTTAAAATCAATGTATCTTTTCTTATCACGCAATAGATTGACCAAATGAACTCTGCGTTGGCGCCGACATAGATATTGCTCAATGTCATAGGTAATTTCTCAATTCCACACTAACTTCTCATACATTAAATAAATATATTTCTTTGTCTCTATAGAAACCAACTTTCAATAATTTCTCTCATCTACGATTTGATAACCATAATTTCTGGATCTTTGACAACATGTTAATACCAATATTATTTATTATTATTATTATGATGATGATGATGGAGGATGAAACAACTCTTAAATTATCAAATAATAAGATGGTACAACTATTCACAAAAACAATCAATTGGCAAGGAAGCATGCCTCATGTTTAAATCTATTTGAAGGCATAGGAAACAAAAATAAAAAAAGTTAGAGTCTGCATGCATAAACCAACTATAAAATAAAATCATTAGATTGCAACCACAAAGAGTGTCTAAGGTGGAGGATCTTTGTCATCTAGCTTACCCCCTCCCTCCCTGCAAGGTCTTCTATGTCAAGAATGGACTCCCAGCTAGTGGCAATAGCGATGGATCCTCGGGGATTGAACTACAATGTATAGTTCAATATAGACATCAAGAGAATGACATTGTACAACATAAGAACATGTCCTTGGAAATGGCCAATTATATGCTACATCCAAAGTCTCTTTCACCTCAATATCGGCCCAAGGCCATAAAATGTGTGAGTTATATAGAGAACTGGTTTCCTCACAAAGTATTGAAGGGAGTTACTCCTTTTGAATGGAGAAACAATAAACCTATAGTTAAGCACTTTCAAGTGTTTTGTTATCTTGATATGGCTCGCATTCTTAAGAGGACACGTAAGGGAATGGAACCTCAAAGTCAATTTTGCATCTTCATGGCATATCATAAGGTTGTTAAGGGATACAAGCTTCTCCATCCCACCACTCATGATTTGTTCATTGATGGAAGCATTCACTTTTAAGAGGGTCCTCTAGAAGCCACAATTGACACTTCTCCCTCTTCCTTAGACGCACTGAGATTTAACAACAATTTTGATGTTTTACATGCACCTAATAAACTTCTTCTTGATCAGATTCTTTTTCTAGTTCTGATGATGAGATTAGTGATGGGGAATAAACTCCTCCTAGAATATATTAATAGGATGAGGAATATCCTCCTCACTCTCCAACTTCTAGTCCTCTTTGGGCTAGATATACACTACAATGACCAAGTAATTGGGTTGGAGATACATCAGACTATACGAAGACACATTCAAAATTTCATAATGCCCAACATGCATTCATTACATCTGCTTGTAATCCATAGTTATTTCATGAGGCATCAAGCACTCGTATGTGGGAAAATGCTATTGAAGAGGAATATGGTTCCTTGCTAAGTAACAACACTTGGGATTTAGTCCCTCTTCCTAAAGGAAGAAAAATTGCGCGATGTAGATGGATCTTTCAAACAAAATATGCAACAGATGTTTCCATAGGAAAGCTCAAAAAATATTTGATACCAAATGTTTTTTTATCAAGTTCCTAGTTTTGAATATACTGATACTTTGTCCCCGGTTGCTAAGAAAAAACTCAATCTGACTCTCTCTTTCCATTCTTGCAGCACATTGCTACGATTTTCATCAAATAGATGTGAAAAGTTACTTTCTTCTTGGTAACCTCTTAGATTAAATATCGATGGAGCAAACAAAACGAATTTTTGGAATATTCTTCGTTAGTTCATAAACTTTCGAAACCAATTTATGGCCTCAAATAAGCCTATTAGGCTTCGTATTGTAAGATGGATTCTTTTCCTCTTTCAGCTGGGTTCACTACATGTCATTTTGATCTGAACATCTACATTTTAAAGGAGTATGATTCGCTATTGATTTTGATCCTCTATGTGGATGACCTATCGATCAAAAAGAGTTATTCATCCACCATAATAGTAGTAAAAGCTACTTTGTTTGAAAGGTTATCACTGACATACTAGGGCTTGGTGCATTACTTCACCGGGATTAAAATTTCACATTATGACTCAGTGATCAGTATTGCACAATCCAATTATGCTCTTGATTTTCTTACACAATTTTACAATGATGAATTTAAACTAGCTCTAAGTTCCTTTCTAATTGTGGTGAAGCTTGAGGATGATTTTCTATCTCCTTTCGTTGATGCTACCTTATATCAAAAACGTGTTATCAATCTTATATATCTTATACACACTAAACCTGATATTACATATGCAGTGGACATGGTCTCTACATTTATGAAAGAACTGTTGTTATCCAATCCCACTACCCTAGAAAAATTGGACAATGGAGGTAAAAGCCCGTATGCAATAGAATGGAAAGATCTAGCATTATGGCTTTAGAACGCTCTCTAACATTGATCCTGAGCTCCTTGGTATTGAATTATACAGAAATATCCAAAGAAGGTTAAATGAATGAAAAATATATATTTTGGTACAATAGTGCCATGCTTAGAACTCAGCCAAGCTATTCCTTAGCTCTTCGAGCTGTCATATGACGCATCGAGCTCTAAACCGAGCTCTACACTACTAACCGAGCTGTCTGTTGTATATCACTAAGCTATCTAGACCGAGTTGCAAAATGGATGAAAGGGTGGCCGAATTGGAGCATTAAGATCACCAATAGTACTGGTGTCGAGCTACGTAAAAGACATGTCAGTCCATACATGACCGAGCTTTTCCTATTGATAGCCGAGCCCCAGGAAAAAAAAGAGGCGAGTTGTGAATTCCTTAACAAACTAAGTCAACATTGAATTGACACCATTCACCGAGCTCACAGGGGTTAGATTGGTTTTATAGTGAGCCAAGCAAAAAGGAAAAACGATTTGTTTTATTTATAAATCATCGAGCTACTGGTGATATGCATCAAACTGAGCACTCCCGAATTCAATGTTGCAGAAGTACCAAATCACTGTATGAGGTGAGGTACATTGCCAAAGCTAGGGAAATCCCAAAATCTAGAAGCCGAGCTTCGCATGACTGAACGAACTCCTGGTTGTTAAGCCATTCTTTTGAAAGGCATAACTCTGCAACAACTGAGGGACCGAGCTATTTTATCCGATGCCGAGCGGATAGATTAAGGCTTTAAAGATGAGTCAAGTTATTGAGGCGACATGCGGGAGGAAAAGCTCGAGCTCAGTGGAATCAAAATTTCACAGCACAAGGATATATATTTGAATCGTAGCAGTTGGAGTTTATGCGACTAAACTGATCACAAAAACACAGAACCTCGTGAAAGGATTGTATCAAACACTGAAAACCTGAACTCGACTCTAATGAATATAGTGGAATGGACATCGTGCTCACATTTTGAGCAAAGAAATCAGTCAGAGAAGGCCAGGCTAGTCAACGCAGAGAGGTCAAGTTTTTCAATCAGATCCGAGTCACTTCTAGAAAAATCTCAAGACATCGGTTTGAGCATCGCATTGGGCAAGGACTTAGACGAATTTTCGAAGCCAGAGCAAGCTTGAATCGAAGGCATAATGGATGACATGGCTTGGCGAGCCCCGAACCAAGCTCAGGGTGAATCTCATTGTGGGATCATGCGAAGGAGGGTGGAATCGTGCGGGGTTGCCATGTGGCCCCTCGTCGTAACTTCAAAAGTTCAAGGCACAGAAGAGGCCTCGAAGCCACGGGAAGAGGCTACCCTCCACTCAATATGAACCCGGTCAATGCCGGTCAACGCATCATGACCGTCCATTGTGAAATGGACGGTCATGATGCGTTGACCGGCATTGACCGGGTTCATATTGAGTGGAGATTAGCCGCTGGTAAGCCATGCAAGGCCTCCACATGGAACAAAGCACCACAGACATGTCGTGAGTGATTGCATGGTTAAGGAGGCCCTGACACATAGAGCTAAAACATCTTGTTGATATGGATGACTCAGCATAGGTGGCAAAGATAAGTCGGCGAGTTCTCTAGTTGGGAGTGTGGCAGTGCTGATTCAGCATCGAGTTGGGTCAAGGAAGGTAGGTCGATTGTAATGGACCACTTCCATGCAATGTGGAGGTATGTAGTGGGGTCATCATGGCAAGGTGATTACTCAACGCTCGTAGAGGCGAAAAGAGGGTTCATGGAGTCAGGATAGGGTTCGTGAGCGAGGCGCTTAATGCGATCAAAATCGACGCAAAGGAAAAGGCTACTCGTGCAGGCACCAATGTGGAGCCAGGGGAGAAAGGATCCAGCTCAGCCGAGCTGGCTTAGCCTGCAAGAGGTATAAAAAACATTTAATAACCCCCTGTAATGCCACAAATTAATAACCTTAAAAACAAAGAGAACTATTAAATTAATAGTCAATTTATTGGTAATAATTTTGTTTTGTTTAATAGTGTTAGCAAGGTAGACATTATCATAATTATAAATTTCTCGGTTAAGGCTTCATTACACAAGCTTGTGATCAATGGAATTAAATTAATAATTAAATATTATAATTTAATTCCTAAGTTATATTTATATTTTAAAACATCTACTAAGTCTCGTTAGTTAATTTAATTATCAAGCACCAAGGTGATATTAATTTCTAGCTCAAAGTTTTAATGGTTTTACCTAGCCACTAAGTGACCCCATTCACCCCTTCACCCATGTTCTTTCTTTTTAATTTAAATTTTACATTCCCACAAAATAACCTCCCACTTAAGTGAGGTAGGGTTTAATTTGGGCCATAGCATTGAATCTATCCTATCCCTTAGATTAATGTTTCCCTAAATTTCCTTATGGTTCTCTTTTAATTCCTATTTTCCTCAAACAACCTCATTTGTTCTTTTCTTATTTGCAGGTTTTGGAAGAGGAGGAGGAAGATGGAGAGCCATGAAAGCAAGGGAAGAAACCATGGAAATTTCTCTTGAAGTTAGATGAAATATTTTTCCATTACAATGTTACCCATTTGTAGAGATCTTATTTTAGATCTAATTTTTTAATTTAATAAAATCATTTCCTTTTTTTTGCATTCATCTATTGGGGAAACCCCATTTATTTAAAATCAAGGAGTTTTACACATTTGAGTTTTTAAAAATAGATTGGAGGGCTTGGAATGTTAAATTTAGTTGATTCCTAGTTGCTGGAAGGTTACCTAGTTGCATTTTTAAGCTTAAATTTTACTTAACTTTGAATTTGGGGCTGTTCATGGACAAAAATTTAATTTTCCATCAAAAGTGACAAAACCGCCACCCTACACAGGCCAGAAGTCCTATGACTGCCTCTGTTCCTTGGGGCAGTTCATAGACCGCCACTCTGAGCTGGGTGGCGGTTCTAAAACCACCGCTCTGCACAGGGCGGCAGTTCTATTCACCGAAAACATAGAACCTTCAACAAAATAATGATTTTCACAGTTTTTCTTCTAGAGTTGATTTCTGGATACAATAATAATTTTAATGAGGGTGTCTTCTATTCATTCGATGGTAGAGGTGATAGTATATCTAGTTTCTTAATTTCAATTACAAAACAACAACTTAAATCTCTATTCTACCATCTTTGCAATAGAATGTAAAAATATTGAAGTATACCATGTTACTACAATATATTATATTTCACATATTTCCATTTTTCGCTAATGAAATACACAAGAATCCAACACACTTCATTTTTTTATTACATCTTTTCTCTTTTCCAAGTATACATGTATATATATTTACTACTTTGAATGCTTATAAATTTTAGGAGAGTTTCATTTCAATACAATAGACAACTTAAGCTTTCCTTTCATTATAACATTTCAATACAGCTTATAGGAACTAGTAATTTTTTGCAAATCATTATTTTGTAATGCAAGACTTTAACTCTTTTTCTTTCACTAAGACTAATCCATTCCAATAAGGTAAGACAACCAAGAGATATTTCTACATTTACTAACTCATTTCAATCTTGGAATAAATGAAGTATTACAACTTTCCTTCAAACATAAAAATATTAAAAAAATTCCACTCAAAGTGGGAATAATAATATGATCAATACAATATAGGAGATTTTCCATAAGGCCAAACACAAGTCTTATTTCATGTCTTCTCCCAACTTGAAACTTCAACCTTACAATTCTTCAATCTTTCACAAAGCTAGGATCATAATACAAAGAAAGGGGGAATAGGTGATGCTCTCCTGCCCAACCTTTAATCCATTAAGAGGAGAAGTCTATCCCCCTAGTGTCCCCCGAGCCCCAACTATGGATAACAATGAGGTATCTTGAGAAACATTTGACAAATTTTTAAACAAATCCTGGCTTCCACAAAAACATGCATTTCAAAAACATTCAATACATCAAAAATCGACATACTCAACCAATTTTATAACTTTCTCAAATAATACATAGGTTTGATACCAAACCAAAAAGGAGAAAGGACTATGAGAACCACATCCTTTTTCCTCCCAAGTTAAGTAGGAGTTTCACCCTAAGCCTCCAAGTGCAAAAAACATCACAACAACAATATCCTTATCTCTCCCCTTGAAAGTATGCAACAAATGACCATGTATTTCCTTTCCACTCCCCATAGGTGAAACTCCCAATCACACTCCCTCCAAAATGCATGCCTCACAATACTCCCTTTTCCCTCCCCAATGCTCCCATAAATCCATCTCCCACACTCCTAACTTAAGGCATACTACCCAACCACACAAACAACAACACATTCACAACACTCATAAAATAATTTAAGCACAACACTTTTCATTTTCTTTTACAATTACAATACATAATGATAAGAAAATAGCAAAGGTGGAGAGTCCTACCTCTCCATCAAGCCTCCAATCAGTCTTAACTCCATAAGTTATTTGACACCTCTAAGCCAAGTACACACTCCAAAAATAACTCCAACAAGCTCCCAGTTCCAAATATGTCCAAAAGGAAGAAAATGAAACAAGTCAACCCCAATTCCATCAAATTCTATCAATAAATAGATATGGAATGTGAGGATGATGAGGTGCCTCCATGTAGGATGTCCACTTCATCATTCCTCCATTCCACACACACAAGTCAAAACATTATGCCCAAGACAATAAATGAGCATGTAAGACTATGACAACCCAAAAGACACTCAAAATTGCACACCATGCCTTCTAAGGACAAAATTAATTGTGGTAAGAAGGAAAGTACAATTATTTTCACCCTTTTACACTCCAAAAGGATAAATAATTCGAAAATTTAACTTCCCAACCCATAGGTATGGTTGTTGGGAAAATTTAAAAGGCATAGGACAAACTTAGGTTGTCCCAAAAGCCTCCAAAAAAACCTCCCAACTCAAAATCTCGAATTTTTCAAGTTGGGGTGGAATACATCACACACAAACCAACACAAATACAACTTACATTCACAAGATATGAAGGACCATCTACCCTCTTAATTATCCAATTTTTGCATGTTTATTTTAATTAATAAATTAAGTTGGATTAGATAATTAACACATAATTATATTTTTTTAATAAAGTGACAATAATTTCCAATAAGTTAAATACATGTACATAAATAAAACACATACAAAAATTAAAAGAAAGGAAAACATTTCACCCATTGGATCACACATGTGAGGTCATCCCCCATGGGAAACCTCCTAACTAGGAAAGCAAAAATAACATGACATAAACATTACACAAGTTGTCAAATTTTGTGGCACGTTGCTCAACACCCGACATCCTTCCATGGTTAGTCACCTATCCCCTTTTGATGTATGTGATAAAATGTTTTGCAACACAACAAAATACCTCTCTGGCCTGACAGCCCGTATTAACAACATCGAGACAAATATACATATAAAAATCGATACTCATCATCCGAAATTAACTAATTATATCATCTATCAACATATCAAATGATATGATTCTAACATCGATGAGATTATAATTCTACTTAGAACATCTAAAGTATAACGTGTCAGTATAAAATCCAAATAGTGCAAATCAACATATATCAAACTATCTACCAATGTCATCTAGTGTAACATAATCAAAATTTGGATCACAACATGTCAATAGTTCAGATATCTGCATAGTGTATCATCTACTGATCAATGTATCATAATAAAAATGTATAAGTATTAGTCCAAAAGTAATATCAACATAGTGAAAATAGTGTCAAAGAGGAGTGGGCACTACACCCCCCTTCTTTTAATACAATTGATGAAAATCAAGATGGACCCCCACCATCTTTAAATAAAAATTTATTTTAAGGATATGTAGAAATATTAAAGAAGAAGAGAAATAATTAAAAAGTGATTTCCCAAGCAAGAATTTAATTCTCATTCCCATGCAGTGCAAGAAAGAATGTGAAAAACCAAATAGCTGAATGTGCTCAGATGATCATAACTTTTACATCCCTCGATTAATTTTCACAAAATTAGTCTTGTTGAAATTGTGGTTTCGAGTCCTCTGCATAGAAATAAGGAAATCCATAAATTGATGAATATTTTGAGTTTTTCGTAGTTGGGTGGTGGTTGGGAGAGAAATTAATGGGCATGGGCAGCAATTTTCTCTAATTGTAGATTGCATATTAATCAAGGATGGCTTTTGAATATTTTCTATCATGATTTCCACCCACTTTGGGTACCTTATAATTAATGCAAAGGGAAACTCCAAGTTTACTCTCTCTCATCTCTATTCTCTATAAATTGAGGAGATTTTTTATTGTAAAGGGGGATGATTTGAGTAGCAAAAATCTGCCCTTTTTTTAAGCCAATGTGTTGCAGACCTTTTTAGTGGATCCCTTGCTTGGTGATCCAGGTCCTTTCTTTGTAATTTTTTGAACTGTGCATAGTTATGAAACAATAGATATAATTTTGTGGATATATCTTCCCTTGTTGTGTTTATTTTCTTTCTTCTTGCCTCTTTAATATTATTACAGGTGTATTGATCCTATATTATGCCCTTGCAAGGTTCATTATTATTGTGTTCTCTTTGGAAATGTTGTTGTTAGATTGTGGAGAACTATTATCACCCTCTCTAACATTTTTTTGGCCTCCATTTCCACACATTGGTGAGATATTTTCATACCCTTCTTTTGGTGCATCACCTTTGTAGTGTAGATTTATTTATTATCATGTTCTTTCTCTCTCTCTTTGGTCCCTAGAAAGTGATAGATTAGGTGTAGTCAATAGTTTTATTTCATTAGAGTTAGTTTTCATTAGATTATGAAGAGGAAACCAGCTTTATCTGGAGGTCCATCGTAAGTAGCAAGTCCCCGAACTTTGAGATAGTACCCATGTTACCTAGTCACACCATGAGCTCAAGAAAACACACTTGTGCATTTAACCGGAGGGTGTTGTCATTCGGTGATAATATTTCTTTCACGTCTGGTGGTAGAGGAAGAAGTTTTTATTTTCCCATTACAAATTTTTTTATGTGATCTTGTTGTTATGTTCCATCTTGTAAGAGGATTTGAAATAACACATTTAGTGACTTCGAAAGGGCATAATCCACTAGTTTTAGAAACCCAAGCTTTTCAAATCAAACAAGGTCTAGAGAAATAGAAGAAGGTATTTTAAAATACTTGTATCTATCTCCAGGAAGAAGAAGAAGGGTAAGAAGAGCTCAAATTTCTCCATCTCCACCAAAGAGAACACTATCTACACCTCCAACTGGTAGGCCTTTCATTCAATAAACCAGAGTCCTCAAACTAATTAAAATGGATCATCAATCACCACCACCGCAAAATCCTTTTGTGAATTTCACGGGAAGCAACCCACTTTCTCTCAATACAAAAATCCAATTCGGGTTGCACCATTAAAGAACATATTTTATTTCACTGGGGAAAACCTTACAACTCTGGCTGATCACATTCAAGACATTGCAAATTTTTGTGTTATACATGAGGTTAATGAAATGTATGTGATAGTCAAATTATTGGCTTCTTCTTTTATTGGAAAGGCACTACAATGGTTGAGATGCCTAGGGATAGGATCAATTTAAAATTGGGATCAGTTGTGTGTAACTCTTTGTACTTGATTTGGGAAAAAGGTGGATAATTTATCTGTCATGGAGCAACTAACTACAATCAAGAGAGCACCAAATGAGAAGATGGCTGATTTCAAATTCTGATTTGAAAAGACATGGGATATGATCCCACTTATTGTGAGACCAATTGCTAAAGGTTTCTTCCTTTACTTTCTAAGAGGTTTAAATTTTCACATATCCATGGTGATACAGTTTATGGGAGGTATAACTTTACCTACAACCTATAACAGTTCTATCAAAGCTGAAAATTATTTGATTCAAGTTGGTAAACTAGCACCTAGGCCACTTATACATCTTTATCCAATATTAGGGAGTCCAAGCACTAGTCAAGCACCTACATTAGCTCTTATTCCTCACCCAAAAAATCATAGCTCTATTGAAGCTTCTACCTCATCTTCTAGTACCTCAAATGAGCTCCAAGAAGTCATGAAACAATTACAAAACTGAGGAAATGAGTTAGTGAAGAAAAAGAGGTAACAATCTTATAATTTCAGACCATACCCGCCTCAAGCCCGACACAATAGGTATCTGTATCAGCCTTAAAGACCACCTACTAAGGCTACAAACCATAACAAGGTAAAACCTCCTGCTAATAGGTAGTTTCAGCCTTATAATCCTAATATTATATCTACATCGAATGCCTTGGTTAAAACTTAAAACAACATGGCACAAGAGTATGAATGGTGTTTCCCATGCAACCAACCTCATAAACAATCAACATGCTTTAATGATTCTTGTTATCCCATTTTTCCCCCAGAAAAATGGATCAAACATGACCCCATACAAGAATAAACTCAAGAAAAGGCTCCATCAAATGAACCCATGCTTCAAATCCAATGAATAGGTTGCAGGTAGGCTCTAAAATGGAATTATAGGGTCAGGAGGAGGCATACAATGTTAAATAAGATAGAGGCTCAAAATAAAAATGATGAATGTTCGAAATCTTCGAGCTCTGCAAATTATTCAGAATGAGCCCAAAAATTGGCTAAGTATAGAGAATCAACAGAAGCTACCAATTGTTCAAACGATGCACCTCCAAAGATTGAATAAAAAATGGCAGACTTAAACAAGTGCTAAGCCTCCATACATCCAAAGCCCCAAAAGTTGAACTAACCATTGAAAATTATTCGACTTAGTGGAAGGTGTCAAGTGTCGAAGCGACATAACACCAAGGCTAGGTCTGAAGTGAGGAGACTCAAATGAACACAGGTACTGTACTGCGGAACGGTGTAATAAGTGCCCCAATGATGATACAGGTCTCTTCGCAAGGTGTTCGGGATCCAGAGAAGCTTTACAGATATGCGTTAACATCCCGCATGCCCCGCTTAGCCCCCGCGTGCTTTGTTTTCCCTATTTTTCCCTCTTTTCTTGGCTTTTTGGTCTTCAGTGACGAAACCGCCGCCCTGAACAGGGCGGCGGTCCTGTAACCGCCGCCCTGAGCAGGGCGGCGGTCCTGTGCGCGTTTTCCAGAACTGCTCTTTTGACGCGACCCGCGTGAAATATCACGACTCACCAGCTTTTCTTGCCGACTTGAGCATGCATTAATGTTTTTGGTCCCCTGGAATAGTGTTTTTCTTTTGTTTAATGTTTAGGAGTTCAGTTTGGATTTGATTTTTGGATGTTTGGATTCCTATAAATGCATGGTTTGTGCACATGCAAATGGCCTCTGAATTTTGCTCCAAAGTTTGCTTTTGAATTTCTTGTTACAGCAGTTTTAGTTTTCCTTTGCTTAGGATTCTTAGTTTTCTCATTGAGTGCTTTGGTTAGTATTGTGTTGCAGCTGGTAAGCCACATATCCAACTTGTGCAAGTGCAAACATTATTTGGGCCACCATTTTCACTCCAACTTTCATGTTTTCAGTGCTGTGGTCCTTTTAGTTTGCTTAGGATTGGTAGCATAGTTTGTTGCAGGTTTGTTTTAGCTTTGTGTTGCTGTTGGTAAGCCACAGATCCAACTTGTGCAAACAGTATTATTGTTTTGGAGTAGAATAGTCTAGGCAGCCATTAAAGTTGCAGGTTTTGTTCTTCAGACAGACTAGTTTCAGGTTCTGGACGCTTTTGTTGCATGATTTGCAGTAGACCCCGCTAGGAATTGCATAGGCCAAGCTCTGTACTCTTGCGCTATCCCTCTCCTATCCGCATTCTATTCTGTCTGCATTCTGAAGGCTGTCCATTGATCCAAATATCTATTCCTGTTGATGCAAGCATTCCACGCTTTTCTGGATTCACGTGAGCACAAAGAACGAAGAGATCATACTGAGGGGACAAGAACACACACACCGTCGGATTCGCCACTGTTCTGTGAAATCCAGGTTCCATCTTTCAAAGTTTTAGTTAGAACTTATCAAATAAAGTAGTTAATCACTTTATTTCAGTTATTTCCATTCTCGATATTGCCAGGGAGGTTGTGGGGATTGATAGTTTCTGAGAAACTATGATTCATTCCTCACTTCTGAGGTAGGATCGAGAATCTTGCAGATAGATTAGTTATTTCGTTGTTTAGAATAGATATACGAAATCGCACAGACAAATAGCTACACTCGGCTATTTTGTTTGTTTTACGTTGTTAGTTTAGTTGTCAATTCTAAATATTTTTAAATAGCTGCTTTCTTATAAATTGCCAGAAAATACAAAAAGAAATTATATATGCTAGAAGTGCACTTAGATTTTACTTTATTATAGTTTGTTTCATTACTGCTTTTGCATGACAATTACGGGACCTAGGGAGCCCAGGGAATACATTTTCGAGCCAATTGTGCCCCAGCCCAATACCGTAGTGGTAATAACTGACATTGACCAAAACCTTAGGATACAAGTCTTCCAAACAACAACAGACTTCCAACAGATCAGGACACAGTTGAGAGGGTTAAACATCGAAGACGACCAAGCATATCTGTTTTGGTCAAATCAGCCAAACTACAGATTACCCTAGAAAATACCCACATGACTGTAGAAGGGCTCGAAAGAGAACAAACATTCGGGTGTGATCCTTTAGTTCCACAGCCAGACGCTGGAGACACCCTAGTAGATATAGATACCAGCTTAAGAATCCAAGTTGCGATAACGCCTGTAAGGTATTCTGAGAAGATCGCACAACTGTTGGTTCTAAACATAGAAGCTGAAAAAGCTTACGACTACTGGATACTAGGAATCAGAACTTGATCTCCCGTATGACCATAACGGGACCGCAACAACCAAGAGTCTATGGTTGTGATCCACAGATCCCACAGCCTAACGAATCCATAAGAGAATTAGACATAGACACTGGCCTACGTAAATTAGTATTTCAGTCTACTCCGATTCCACCTCTCATCATTCAACAGTTATCCCTACTAGACACAATAGCCAACGAAGCTAGAGAATTTTGGACTAGGCCAGAGAATCGTCCATAGAGTTGACTATATTCACCATATGACCCTATCAGGAGAAATACACGAAACCATCCCGGGTCATTTTCCACGCATCCCACAACCCATAGATCGAATCACGCCAGAGCTCGATATTGATTGGAGCCTTCGAGCAGTCATCCTCGCTGATCGATCTATCACACCAGTCCAAGTTAGAAGGGCCTTCTTTGCCTTAGATTCGCAAATACCATTAGTGCGTGTCGAAGACATTAGACTGCCTAACTAGTTTGCCTGCACATTCTACCCACACCG
This sequence comes from Taxus chinensis, assembly GCA_019776745.2. Lineage (NCBI taxonomy): Eukaryota > Viridiplantae > Streptophyta > Pinopsida > Cupressales > Taxaceae > Taxus > Taxus chinensis. Next base: position 831,268,790 of record CM034149.1, on the reverse strand, counting down.
GCTGTCTCGGCACGACCTCGGGAGGTCGGGTACGCAGAAGAGTTACTTGTTGATTCTCAAGCTCGCCTGTCACTTTTCCAACGTACAAAATTGGTGAACCCGACGTGAACCAAACAATTCTTTCACCTTCTCTTTGAGAAGTTTCATCTTCTCCAAATCACCTTCGCTCCTTCCCATTATTCTGCGGGTATTCATATACCCCCCGAATATGTCAGGATTCGATGCATACGGCAGACCCCTCTTGGGTCTTGAGGCATACTACGCCCAACAGAATAGGCAGTCATCACCCTCACTCTCAATGTGGGGCGACAACTATTCAACTAATCAGTTGTCAACACAAACACCAAGGACTAGATATAACTCGTCCTTCCAAACAGAGGGGTTGGAGCAACTTGCTCAAACACAAACAGAGCCTTCAGGCTCGAACAATATGACATTAACTGGAGAGTCTGCTTCATCTCCTCAGGTATTACTCAGACCGCCTATTAGTAGACAATCAGATCCATACTCAGTTCTAGATGACGAGTACTCAATACGTTATCCTAGGAGTGAACAACGCTCTCAAGGCATGTACCCACCTGTAGGAACTCTGCAGATACAGCCCGAGTTCTCTCCTCAAGAAAATTCCCCTATGCCATCACGTATGGAAAATACTCTCAGAGATGCTTGGCAGGATAGTGATCAGTTCATAGCAGGATATCACACACCTCCGCAAAGCCATGTTATACAACAAACGCCACCAAGGCACGATATCGTGGCTTCACCGAACGAAGTCATTTCAACTCTAATAGAAAAGGTTAGAGGATTAGAACTTGCCCAAGCAAGTCAAAATTCTGAGATTCATACAAACAGGGAGTTCCAATCCTCCGCACCATCCTAGCCAAGTAGATCTCCTCACAGGAGTAGGCACGTTAGGTATGACTCCTCAATATTCACAACAAGTGCCAACTAGACCCACCATCGCTAGCACTGTTCCTCCTGGTCCAGTACAGAGCAATCCATTCCTGGATAGTACACCTTCGTACTTAAACATGTACTCCAAATCACCACAAGGGGATATGTACTCATCCCCCGGCGTGTTTACTCAAATACAGGGATTGCCTTATGCCCCTGCTAACGCATACATTACGCCATATCAACAACCCGTTCCGCCACCCGCCTCCTCAACAGGCACCATCAATGGTTGAGACGTATGCGATAGGGACTTATTCAGAATATTTAAAGGAGCCCTTAGATTTCGCCATACGAAGCGTTATGCTTCCAAGGCCTCTTCCCGATTTGCCCAAATACAAAGGAGAAGGAGATCCGAATGCGCATATCAAAGCTTACGCTACAGCCATTCGTGAACTACTCCCATGGGATGGGGTTGTTGCTAAAATATTCCCCAAAACGCTGGAAGGCATTGCCCTCGATTGGTATTACAGAATACCCGAAGCTTCCATACATTCATTCAAACAACTCGTGTCTGAGTTCATCAAAGCCTTCGACATGAACAAACTATTAAGGACAGGAATCAGGGAGTTCTTGCACATCAAGCAAGAACATAACGAGTCTGTCGCCCATTTCATCCAAAGGTGGTGCACAGTCCTTTATTCCTCGGCAAGCGCTCCAAACATGGATCAGATGGAGCTATGCGATTTATTCCTTCATTCTCTTAGCAGGGAAGTGAAGGAAGAAGTCCAGAAGTTCCCACTAAGGACTTATGACGAGGTACTTGAGAGCGCTCTGCGAATTGATCAAGCAGCAATAGATAGTGGCCGTAAGACGTATGGAGCAAACGGGAGGTTAATCACCTCTACTCAAAATACTACAACCACCACAAGCGTCAATCAAGGACCCAAAATCCTTAACAAAAATCGTGGGGTAACAACAGATGGGGTAACTGACCAGCCCAAGAGGGTAAATGTCGTTAATACTCCGTCACAAACAAACAACCAAAGAAACAACAATTTTACCCCGACGATCAATACGGTGGATTTTAATAATCCACAACAACAACAACGGCGAAATCCCATACAAGGACCAAGCCAAAACTCCTTTGGTTATCAAAACCAAAGTCAAAACCAGAAACAACAAAACTTTAGTCCTAATAGGCAACAGTTTGATCGGAATTTTAGGCCACAATACACACCAAACCAACAAAACGGGAATTACAACCCCAATTCTTATTGTGGTTTCCATAAAATTTGGGGTCATGACACTAGAACGTGTCGTGATTACAACAAATTCATGCAACGCTTGCCAAATGAACAAAAACAATTTTTTATGGATATGTTCTTAGCAGATCCTACGTCACCAACGGCAAGTACCTTCGCAGGGGCAGTTTCCCCTCAGAATGCCCCTCTCAAGATCTTTAATGATCCACTCCCAAATCATGATAGCGATAGGTTGAAACCAACTGGAACAAACAAAGGTGCAATAACAGGAAACAACGATCACGAGGCCTCAACCTCGCTAAATCCATTAGTCGCGCCACAACTAGGAAGTCAACCACGACCTAAGGTAGTTGGATTAGTAGAGTTAGACTCCGAATTACCCGTTGAAGCAATTACGAGAACACGAGAGTATTTCTCTCAACCAAGTCCAAGCCACCTGCCGGAAACAGATAACATCCAGCAAACCGTAGCAAAACCTATGGGTGCTTACGATCTAATTAATGATCTAACAAAAACCTTCTCGCATATTTCATTCCTTGATTTACTAAAGAATTCCCCTGCTCATAGGGCTGCTCTTTTAGAGGCGTTAGGTTTGGGTCATTTAATTAGTATCACTCCACCACCAGAAGCACAAGTAAATCATATAGACTTTGATGTTTATCCTCCGGGACAGGCAGATAGGGATGTTGAATTCATATTCGAAATAAGTAAAATGCCTACAGATGCTGAGATCGCACGCCGAGGTGATCCAGCCCTACACTTGCAAGTACAAGTTTATAATAACTATGTAAAACGGGCAATGGTTGATGATGGAGCTGCGGTTAACATAGTCCCTTTCTCTTTTCTCCAAAAATTGGGATATGGAGAAACAAACTGTTCTACTACACGAAATACCTTGAGAGGCTACGATAGCCTTAAAGCCACATCGATAGGAACTATAATACTACCGGTCACCTTAGGACCTAAAACAATCCTGACTGAGTTTTATATTATAGATCGGGAAACTAACTATAATATGATCCTCGGCCGGCCCTGGATACATCGAATGAAGGCAATCCCTTCCACGCTATTTCAAGAAGTAAGATTCCTGCATCTGGGAAAGGTATTTGTAGCCAAAGGTGATCCAAAGCCGTTTGACGTACACCTAGCTGATTTAAAGAAAAGACCAGGTATACACTCAGAATTCGAACTTCCAACAAACCAACTTAACAAACCCTCTGACCCAAAGCCAGAGGAAAAGTTGATACCTACGACGGATCTTGAAACTACCAACATAGCCCAAACAATTCCAACCCCTAAAGGCAAAACTAAAGAAATAGTATCATTAGGGACTACTGCGAAGATCGTTGAGTTGATAGAACAAGATTCACCAATGTTCTTACCATTCGATTCAGTAGGTATCGGATTTTCCCTAGGTGTTGGTTCCTTGCCAGCAGAAGATCTCTGTATGGTAGAAGTAGAGTGTGCAAACACAGCAGATACACCTACATCCATACTCCCGGCTAAGTATTGGACTCTCCATTTCGATGGAGCTAAATGTCGTTATGGAGCGGGGGGCAGGTATAATTCTTACCTCGCCCGAAGAGAAGGTCCTCCCATTTTCTTTTAAATTAAACTTTGAATGCACAAACAACAGCGCTGAGTACGAAGCCCTCCTCCTTGGCCTTACCTTAGCCAAAAGAATTGGTATTGATAATATCAGAGTTTTAGGAGACTCGCAATTAGTGGCAAACCAAGTTTCAGAGGTATATGAAACTAAAGCCGAACACTTGCAACTTTACAAAAACGCTGTATTAGATTTAAGCAAGGCGTTCAACTTCATATCCATTGAAGCAATCCCGCGAGAAAAAAATCTTCTCGCCGATTCAATAGCAACCTCAGCATCACGTTTTACTCCAAACAATGAGCTAGAAGATACTCACTTCACAATATCCATTCGAAACGAACCATTGATAAAAACAATGATAAATCCTCTTTCAAGCGGAAGTGAATCTACCGTCCTAGACCATGTTGGAAATGATGCGGCTACTTTGGATTACTTAAATGCCTATGCAGCACTACATCTCTCCTATCACACGCTAGATTTATCTCTGATCCCGCATTCATCTTCCTACTTCGGAAATCCCGTAATGAATCTTCCCTCACAAAAAGAACCTAATATATACGCGGTGGAAAACGGGGATGATATAGATCTACCTCCGGCACCACCTGAGTTCGAAGAGGGTAATGCCTCTTTAATTGAAGAAACAATCGATGTCAATATCGGAATGGAAGATGAACCAAGAATTTTAAAGCTAGGTTCTTCGTTAACCCCAGAGGAAGTGGAAATACATACTCAGGTTCTCAAAGAACATCAAAAGGCATTTGCATTTAATTACAAAGAGATGACAGGAGTCGCACCCCACATTGCGGTACACAACCTCGTCACTAGATCAGATGCAAAGCCAATTAAACAAAAATCAAGACCCATGAAGCCCAAAGTAGCCCTCATGGTAAAAGAGGAGGTAATAAAACTCCTTCAGGTAGGATTCATCAAGCCAGTTGACTACTCCCAATGGGTATCTAACATCGTTCCCATTCTCAAGAAGAATGGAAAGATACGCATTTGCATAGACTTCCGAGACATCAACAAAGCGTGTCCTAAGGACGACTTCCCATTACCATCCATGGATGAAGACGCTTACAGAGAAGCACGTCTTTCTCAATTAGAAAGTCTGGATGAAGCTAGGTTAGACGCTGAACAACGACATAGAGTCTATGCCGACCGGATGTGCCGGCAGTACAACAAGAAGGTCTATGAACGTGACATATACGAAGGTGACCTAGTTCTAAGGTTAGACAGCCGGATCGACAAGAAGACCGGCGAAGGAAGGAAATTCCGGCCCAAATGGTTGGGCCCGTACCGAGTCACAAAGGACTACGGAAATGGTGCATACCTCTTATGCACGCTAGAAGGTGAGGAGTTTGGCGAAACAGTCAATTCTCTCCACCTCAAGCGTTTCTACGCGTAAGCAGCTAACGCTACCTATATAACTATCTACATTGCATCTTCATATAGATTTAGATCATTTTGTCCACTTGTTTCTTACATAAATTGTGATCAAGGAATCTATCCTCAAAGCAATTCATTACAAACTCGTGATGTTTTTGGCATAAAGCTCTTTAATCATACTTCTCCGTCTTCGATATCATCAATCAACTCAGAATCTTTTATCTAAATAAAATCAGGACATGACGAAGTCCTAACGGTAACCATACCAAGATCTGCAAGTTCGTTCTCGCTTTGATTTCTTCTTAGGATAGGTGTCTTGCCTATGGTCTGTTCTAGAAGCTTCATGGTGTCACATCTATCCCATATACACATCTCTTTGGAAAATAAGCATATACTGACATTTTACTCAAATAGACAAGTCAAGAAGTGATTAAACAGAAAATTTTATTTTACACATTTCCTTGCCCCACCAACCTTCGGTGATGAGCTTGCGTCTCTTACTAGTGACGTAGGGTTGGGAAAGGATGGAAATGCCCTTACTCGCCTATGCCTTGCCCACGGTGATAAACCCATGCTTCTTACAGGTAGCATGGGGCAAAGTGTAGGGGGTCCTCTAAACAAAGTAAATGTTAAAAGGTCATAAACAATCAATTCAAACTTTGAGTCAATAACGAATGAATCAGATGTTCAAAATTCCAAGAGAGTTAAAAATCCTAAAAACCCAGATTTTGTCTACTATGTGGCCATCTACGGGTCTAAGTCTGGATAAACCGCAAAGCAAGTTGCATCCAAAACTATGAAGTCATTCAGGTAGAATAAGCTTGTAGTTTTCATTTGGTTCCACCAAAGCTTCGTCTGTCTTTCATCACTATCACTTCACCATATTCCATAACTTGCGCCCTTCTTGGCTCTTGGTGATGAGCCCTCGCATCTTACTAGTTGCGTGGAGTTAGGAGTGGGGCAAGTTAATCTGTTCATCATACTGATTATTTTCATCACTTTGCCAAAACAAATCATGAGGTATCCAAATTGCTCACAGAAACTAAGATTTAAGATCACGATATATCTACAAAATCATGTATCAGCATCATGAAACACAAAAAGAAAGCAAACATTTGCATCATCTGTTTTCCATTGCATACATTCTAGAAAGCATATGAAACGTACATCGTAGTATACACGAGAAAGCTGGAAACAGAAAGGGAAGACCCAAGTGACAAAGTTTTGATCCAAAATCGGCGCATATATATAAATAGTCAATATTTGTATACAATGCCATCATGCACTAGGCATGGTCAAAATGCTCAAAGAGCCCGTAATACACAAAAGAATCTATAATACAAAAGATGCATAGGGGCCAAGTGGCCTCTCAACCCCTACGTGATCCCGCTGAAGGTGCGCGCCCTCGCCTAGGACTCCGGCTACGCTGGCGCTCTGAATGGACGGAGGGCTCAGGGTCCCGAGGAGCGGTCGTGGTCTCGCCATGAGAACGGCTCCTCATAAGGCGCTCGGCTGTCCTATAGCCTGCCAACTCTGTGCGGAGAGTCGACACCATCTTGGCCACATGCCAAACGGGGAGCGAAGACGTCGATATGCCTGCCGGCTGCTGAGCGCTCCCCGGCATCTACGGATAGCTCCGCACGGGTCTTATCCATAGGGATCATCAGAGAATTGGTACATACCCTACGGATTAGATCCCGCCACTCGTCAACGGTCTCTGCAAAACAAAGAGGAAAGACGAATTAAAAACTAGGCAAGAGGCTAAAATATACAGGATACCAATATAAGGAGAGATAGCAGTTAAAACAAGTCCTAAATCAAATTAACACTGCAAAGGAGGAGAGGATAACTTACTTGGATCACCGAGCCTCCAAGATGGGTCACTAGGGCCAGGACCCGCTGCAGATGCCGCTGCCGACTGAGGAGCTGCTCCTGTAGTTGGGGGCAACATGACACCCCGCAACGGACTCATCATCTCCACCATGGCCCCGGGAGAGTGGCTCCTCGGAAACCAGAGTCTCTCTCTCTGCGCTCTGCCTCCGCCCTGTCCGCCTGCATGATATCCTGAGTGTCATGCCACTCAGGATCACTCTCATCCGTCTGCTCCTCCGACCCTCCCTCTGTGGACTCCTCAGAATCAGAGTCAATATCTATAGGGTCATCACTACTATGAGCAGGACCCGCGGTAATCCGAAGTAAAGGTGCCCGAGGCGCACCAGCTCTCCCTCTGGCCCGAACTATCCCCCTGGCTGCAATAGGAATGCCAGGGGTAACCACTGTCCAACCACGGTCTCTAGGCCCCCCTCTAGCCTCCCGAACTGATCTATAAACTGGTGCTACTGGAGGAAGCATGCCCACATATGGGAGGCCGAACTGCTGAGGAACTCTGCTGAAAGGATGTACCTCTACCCGTCCCACACGGTCAATAAGCTGCCCTGTGATGGAGCAGGAGACCAATGTCATGGCCTCCTCTCCCCATACGCCGGCCATAAGCTGGTACGGTGTGGCCTCCATGTCTGCTATAGTAAGGGAAGCTACTGGCTGATGAGGTGCTCTAAGCACCGACATATCTGACCACCTGGCTGCCCTCACAGCCCCAGGATCTGCCACCTCCACGCCTCTGCCATAGGGAATGAAGCGCTCATACACCCAACTCATAACTAGAGTGGGGTGGCTCAAAGACTGTCCCTGTAACCGGACCACCCTGTATAAGTCGTGGTAGGTGGTCCCCCAAAATATCCGCGCCCCAGGTGTATATCCGGCCATGCCCCTCTATCTGTGCAATGATGGGGGCCCAACAGTATAACAAAGTGTCACCTCCCTTGTCCCCGATCAGTCTCGAGGCAAGGATCCCCATGATGGCCTGTCGAAATACGGGGATGGGCAAAGAAGGAATGGATCTAACTCTCACTCCCTTCTTCGGCCCCGTGGAAATAGCTGCATCTCCCATATATGTCGCCCACTGTGCAATCTGTGCCCGTGAGCCTGCTGTCTCTAGTGTGAGTCTCCTCCCAATGATCGGGACCCCCAGAATGCGGTAGACGTCCTCTAATGTAATGGTCCACTCACCACGGACCCCTGGCAATCGGAAAGTGTTCTGATCTGCATCCCAGTATGAGAATAAGTCACAGAGTATGTGACTAGACGGAGCAACGTGAGGCACACGCGATATCCGCAATATGCCGGCCCTCTGTAATGTGTCCTCCTCATCTGCTGAAAGGGCATCCAATACCCCGGGCAGCCAGTCACACTCTCTCTCCCCAGCTCCATCTAATATACTCCTTCGCCTGCGTACACCCAAAAACACCCAAAACAGAGTAAGTTAGTATCTAAACGATATCGGGAGAATCGCAAAAACATACAAAAATGCAAGAAAATATAAGTATAAGTCTCCAAAACAAGCTCTGTTTGCATTCTGTGTAAAACCGCCACCCTGAGCAGGGGGGTGGTTTTGTAACCGCCGCCTTAAAGGCGGCGGTCTCATAACCACCACCCTGATCAGGGCGGCGGTCATGTAACCACCACCCTGGCCAGGGCGGCGGTCGCGGTTTGAAAACCCGTGCGGGTTTTTAACCCTAAAAAGTCCAAAAAACGCAAAAAAACGACCGTTTTAGCTAAAAACAAAGCCTACCCAGTAGGCACCCCCCCTAGACGGACCTTTTAAACCTAACATTTTCAAAAATGACCCCCCCATTACAACAAATTTAGCATTTTAAAATTGAAGAGGGAAAAGCACAAAATTGAAGAAAAACCAACCTGTGATCTCGTGGGGTGGCGTTCCGCACATGGAGGCATGATCACTATCTCGATGTGGACGTTTTTGACGCTACTCACGTAAGAAACCGTTACTGTGGGCCCCCAGAGCTCAAAATCTATCAAATCGACTCGCGCAAATGAATAGGAAAATGGGCCCATTTTCATATATATATCCTTCTGTTTCGTTTTAAAATGGCTTTTTTCGCAGGTTCGGAGCGCTGTCGGAGGTAAGTTTCTATCCTCGCACTAATGGTACGTCCTCTTCCCCTATTGTTTTAGTGTTTATTTTCCAAATTATTGTATCTATCTGCACTTGAGTTCTCTTTTCATTTTGCAGGTGGCAGGAATTTTGGATGGCGTCATTTCGACACACGGACGTGTAAGGTATAACTTCTAACTTCCCATTTCGGGACTGCCATACTCGGACCACCGTTTTATGCCTCTTCATGGCTAAAATGCTTCTCTGAGGGGGCAATATGTACGTACCCAAAATTGTAAGGTACTGTACTGCGGAACGGTGTAATAAGTGCCCCAATGATGATACAGGTCTCTTCGCAAGGTGTTCAGGATCCAGAGAAGCTTTACAGATATGCGTTAACATCCCGCATGCCCCGCTTAGCCCCCACGTGCTTTGTTTTCCCTATTTTTCCCTCTTTTCTTGGCTTTTTGGTCTTCAGTGACGAAACCACCGCCCTTAAGGGAGGCGGTCTTGTGACCGCCGCCCTGAACAGGGCGGCGGTCCTATAACCGCCGCCCTGAGCAGGGCGGCGGTCCTGTGCGCATTTTCCAGAACGCTTTTTTGACGTGACTTGCGTGAAATATCACAACTCACCAGATTTTCTTGCCGACTTGAGCATGCATTAATGTTTTTGGTCCCCTAGAATAGTGCTTTTCTTTTGTTTAATGTTTAGGAGTTCAGTTTGGATTTGATTTTTGGATGTTTGGATTCCTATAAATGCATGGTTTGTGCACATGTAAATGGCCTCTGAATTTTCCTCCAAAGTTTGCTTTTGAATTTCTTGTTACAGCAGTTTTAGTTTTCCTTTGCTTAGGATTCTTAGTTTTCTCATTGAGTGCTTTGGTTAGTATTGTGTTGCAGTTGGTAAGCCACATATCCAACTTGTGCAAGTGCAAACATTATTTGGGCCACCATTTTCAATCCAACTTTCATGTTTTCAGTGCTGTGGTCCTTTTAGTTTGCTTAGGATTGGTAGCATAGTTTGTTGCAGGTTTGTTTTAGCTTTGTGTTGCTGTTGGTAAGCCACAGATCCAACTTGTGCAAACAGTATTATTGTTTTGGAGTAGAATAGTCTAGGCAGCCATTAAAGTTGCAGGTTTTTCTCTTCAGACAGACTAGTTTCAGGTTCTGGACGCTTTTGTTGCATGATTTGCAGTAGACCCCGCTAGGAATTGCATAGGCCAAGCTCTGTACTCTTGCGCTATCCCTCTCCTATCCGCATTCTATTCTGTCTACATTCTGAAGGCTGTCCATTGATCCAAATATCTATTCCTGTTGATGCAAGCATTCGATGCTTTTCTGGATTCACGTGAGCATAAAGAACGAAGAGATCATACTGAGGGGACAAGAACACACACACCATCGGATTCGCCACTATTCTGCGAAATCCAGGTTCCATCTTTCAAAGTTTTAGTTAGAACTTATCAAATAAAGTAGTTAATCACTTTATTTCAGTTATTTCCATTCTCGATATTGCCAGGGAGGTTGTGGGGATTGATAGTTTCTGAGAAACTATGATTCATTCCTCACTTCTGAGGTAGGATCGAGAATCTTGCAGATAGATTAGTTATTTTGTTGTTTAGAATAGATATACGAAATTGCACAAGACAAATAGCTACACTCGGCTATTTTGTTTGTTTTACGTTGTTAGTTTAGTTGTCAATTCTAAATATTTTACATAGCTGCTTTCTTATAAATTGCCAGAAAATACAAAAAGAAATTATATATGCTAGAAGTGCACTTAGATTTTACTTTATTATAGTTTGTTTCATTACTGCTTTTGCATGACAATTTCGGGACCTAGGGAGCCCAGGGAATACATTTTCGAGCCAATTGTGCCCCAGCCCAATACCGTAGTGGTAATAACTAACATTGACCAAAAATTTAGGATACAAGTCTTCCAAACAACAACAGACTTCCAATAGATCAGGACACAGTTGAGAGGGTTAAACATCGAAGACGACCAAGCATATCTATTTTGGTCAAATTAGCCAAACTACAGATTACCCTAGAAAATACCCACATGACTGTAGAAGGGCTCGAAAGAGAACAAACATTCGGGTGTGATCCTTTAGTTCCACAGCCAGACGCTGGAGACACCCTAGTAGATATAGATACCAGCTTAAGAATCCAAGTTGCGATAATGCCTGTAAGGTATTCTGAGAAGATCGCACAACTGTTGGTTCTAAACATAGAAGCTGAAAAAACTGGATACTAGGAATCAGAACTTGATCTCCCGTATGACCATAACGGGACCGCAACAATCAAGAGTCTATGGTTGTGATCCACAGATCCCACAGCCTAATGAATCCATAAGGGAATTAGACATAGACACTGGCCTACGTAAATTAGTATTTCAGTCTACTCTGATTCCACCTCTCATCATTCAACAGTTATCCCTACTAGACACAATAGCCAATGAAGCTAGAGAATTTTGGACTAGGCCAGAGAATCGTCCATAGAGTTGACTATATTCACCATATGACCCTATCAGGAGAAATACACGAAACCATCCCGGGTCATTTTCCACGCATCCCACAACCCATAGATCGAATCACGCCAGAGCTCGATATTGATTGGAGCCTTCGAGCAGTCATCCTCGCTGATCGATCTATCACACCAGTCCAAGTTAGAAGGGCCTTCTTTGCCTTAGATTCGCAAATACCATTAGTGTGTGTCGAAGACATTAGACTGCCTAACTAGTTTGCCTACACATTCTACCCACACCGGCTGTCTCGGCACGACCTCGGGAGGTCGGGTACGCAGAAGAGTTACTTGTTGATTCTCAAGCTCGCCTGTCACTTTTCCAACGTACAGGAACCAGCAGATGGCACCACGTGTTGCATCAACATAATTTCAAAGGCACAATCCATAAGGTGATTCCCAAATGAGTGCTAGCTCGCCTTGTATTTAAGGCCCAAAAATGTAAGAGCAACCGTTTAAAAAGTCCAAGAGCCTATGGAGGCTTCCACATGTCAACCCGACGCATCTCCAAAGGTAAAATCCTTAGTGGGTTTCCAAATGAGTGTGGACCTTCCACATGTCCTAGGTCTAAAAAAGGGACATGGTCAAGGTTGAATAGTCAAACAAGAGACATGCCACTGGAGGGAGCCAAGTATCAGCACAACAGTATTTCAAGAGTAAAATTTGAAGAATGTTTCCAAACAACCATCAAGCCTCCACGCGTTGCCAAGCAAAGAGACTTAGGAAAAATACAAAGGAGCCCAAGCAGCTCACGGAAGCCACCACACGTCAATTTGGCGCAATTTCAAGAGAGATGGAAGGATCCAAATCTCTAAGATAAGAGAGGCCACCACATGGACCTTGTATGGATAGACTCTTTAAATATTGCACTCTCGCAATCTGAAAATTCAAATCGCCATATCTTTCAACTGGAAACTCATCTTTGGGTGGGAGAAGACTTTTTAGAAATTTCCTGACACCCTCTATGCCATGGAAACATAAAATATAATTCTTAACAGGATTTGGTGGGTGAACAATGGGAAAACATTCTCTAGTCCATTAATGTAGAATTTGATTTCTTCAACTAACAGATTGGATGTAGTTTGATCCGCCAGGGAACCAGAATCAACAAATTGTAGGTGGATTTGAGAGGGGAATTGATTGATAGTGGTTGAGATTTCAAAGTAGGATTTAACACATATCTCAAGGTGGTTGAAGTAGGATTTAAATTCTTCCCTCTTCTCTCTCTCCTATTCTTCACCATATATTATAATCAAGGGGCATATTCAAATGTTTGGTTGTTATTTCTCTTCTTCCCCCTCTCTCTTTCTTCCTTAGGGTAGAATGTGGAGTCTAAGCCTCATCCCATGGCTTTGTAATGGCGTTTTCTTTCCTTTTTGCCCATTGATGATCCACTTTGTAACATTTTGGAGCAATAAAATAAGTTTTGTGATGCATCTGTCCAACCTTGGATTATTTTGTTGTCTCTTCTTACCTCTCATCATTCGTAGGGTATATTGTGCATACTATGATGTTTGTTGCAGGTTCTCGGAGCTGTTGCTTAATGGGTTTCGAAGTGGTTCTCTGTGTGAAATATATCTCTATGTGTGTGGTGCGTTCTATCCACCCTCTTCTCTGCTCACTTCTCTCCACTTTAGGTAGTCGTATATGTGATTCAACCACATACTTTTCTAGTGTATCACCACTTAGTGTAGGCTCTTTCACCTCTCTCTCTCTATCACTCTGTCTCTGTCCCCTTGGAATGGTTAGATTAGGATAGAATAAGTTCTTCCTGCACTAGAGTAGCTTATGGTAGGTAGATTAGGAAGCAAGAACTAACTTTCTCTTGATGGTCCATCTCAAGTTTTGTAAGTCCCACAGCTTGAGAGATGGTCCCATGTAGTGCAATCACACCGAATGCCCCACTCACCCAAGAGTCCATTCAGGGGTGCTATGATTCCACACTAACAGTTTTGACATGCCCAGTGGGACACTAAGGTTAGGTTTTTCCATCTTTCCAAGGTGTCTCATTATCAACAATAAATCATAAGCCACCGTGCAACCACACTAACAGTTTTAGCACACCCGATGGGACAGGTCTGAAGAAACTGTACAACTTCATCTTAGCAGGTTGGTGTGTTCCTGTTAAGGCACATGCAAGCACTTTTGAGGCACATACAAGCACATCTGGTCAACAACCCCATCTCTAAAGTTGCAGACCTTTACCATCCATTTACACCCATCTTCATTCACCTTTCTTTCCATATCTCCCACTTTTATTCCATTTCATGAAGTTGTGCAATCAATGACTTCATTCCCTTCATGGAATCCATAGCTACAACAGTGCAAGTCCACCTCCAATGCATTTTCCAACTCCTCTAGATTCAATTACTATGATTAGATCCAGAAGTAATTATGTTTACCCATATGAGCAAGGTTAGAGTTAGTTTGGACATGGAGCTTATCAAGAACAAGGGTATGCATTCAATGACAATAGCTCAAATGGAGAATGTTGGTTTTTTAGGAGAAGATTCAGAGGAATGGAAGCTAGTCATTGTACAACCTAGGGGTATAGCACATAGATGAAGGCATTCAAGATTGGTTTCAGGGCACCTTATCAATGGGAAGGACATTTTCCAAGGAATTACAACCCTCAAGATAAGATTGAATTCATGATTGAAAGTGTTGCCTCAACTTACATAGTAGATTAAGGACATTGAGGCTTATGAGCTGGACAGTGCAAGACAACCTTGACAATGGTTAAGTCAATCACCAGCTCCATTGTCCTTCATTTTCTCTTTCTCAAGCTTTATCATTTCACCAGAGGAAAGAGTCAAGCTTACCATCTATTGCCCCAAGTGTTGATTTCTCTTCCCCATCTCCTAATACTTCCACTCCATTTCAACATCTTATCCCCTTTTCTTTCCCAAGAAGTCATTAACTCCAAATGAACAATAAGTTCCACTTCCCTCCCCACCAAAAACAATTGTAAAGCTGGTTGAACCCCAACCTCCCACTCCTCTTGGGAAGAGACCCAAGATGAGACCCAAGTCCATGTTGGAAAGAGACCCAAGAATCTAGTCAAGGAAAACAACTAAGAATGGGATCCCAATACAGAAGAAACAACAAACAATCTGAAGAGTTGGGCTACCAAATTTGGGTTTACAAAGATCCCCTTGATGGTCAAGAAAATAGAGGAGGTCAGGGTAGAGGAGCTAGTGGTGAATAAGGATGAGTTTGTGGTAGAAGAAGAAGTAAGAAAAAGAAGGAGAAGAATATCAATAGTCTATTTACTCTGAATGTAGTTTCCCTAATGGCACTTTTCATGAAGAGGATGCTGATCTGATCTAAACTGCACAACTAGTTAAAGAGGAGGAAAAATTATCTCTAAGCCCCATTAAAGAGGAGAATATGGGAGAGATAAAATAAGTAGTTGAAGTCACTCAATGAAGAAAGCATCATTGAAGATTTTTTACTTTCATTTCAAGGGCCTGATTTGATTAATGAACCCATGATGGAGGAGGACCATACAATTTTAGAGGATCCAAGTGTGGAGCAGGCCACAAAAGAACCTTCAGTTCTTCCTCCCACTTCATCCCCTTCAATCTCTAATGTTGAAGAAGAGTTTGAATCTTCTCAAACTTCATGTTTGAGGATGAAGGGAACCATGGTGAGCAAGTTTCAGATCAGGAGGACACCATGGAGGAGGTAGAGCACCTATACAGGAGGACAACAAGGAGGCAAAATATACCTGTCTGACTTGGAGGATTGCTTTGATGGAGAAGATCCCATGGAGATCACATCATTTTCCCCTCAATCATCCACCTTCCAAGCACATGAGTCCTGCTACCATGAAGGAGGGCATTCAATTGAACAACAACATATGTCTCACAACATCCCTTAGGAACCAAGGTTGGAAGATATGAGTCTTCCATGTTCTTCACAAGAGAAGGAAGAAGAACAACCAACTCATAAGTCCAATTAAAAAGGAGCATATGGAGGTGACCAAGATAGGTCATTCAGAGGCACTCGAATCGTGAGATGGTTAACATTTCAGAAAATACAGACCCCTCTCATATGATCAGACCTCTCCAAATGTACTTGATTTCATTGGAGGAGCCTGGGAACTCACTAGCATTCATGTTTGAAGATGAAGCTTCATATGGTGAAGATAATGAATATTTTAAGATCACCATGCAAGGGGAAGAGACCTTGCTATAGCAGGATAGTAAAGAGTTAGATTTCCCATCAAATTCTAAAAGAATGTTTTGATGAAAAGAAGGCTAGTTGAAATTGTACACTATTTTGGAAGGTTGGCCATCATTCATTTTTCAACTCATACAAGTCACACCTACTACTATTGAAGATAACGTGCAAGCACAGCCTGTGAGTTTTCGGAAGCTATGCCTCCTAAATCAAAGTTGGAAGATTTTGATCTTCCAAAAGTCACACCTACTACAGAGGAAGAGAAAGAGTATGAGGTTATCATCCCTCTCACTACCATCCATCCAAGAAGGTCCACAAGAAGACTCCATTCTTAGATTTGAAATTAGAGAAAGGGGCACATACTAAAGTGATGTTAGATTGTGCCCAATCAAGTTGTACTTGGTAGTTCATTAGATGCCAAGAGAGAAGCTATTGTAACTAGTCATGCCCACTTCAGGGCATGAGGCCCTGAGGTATCAAAGTACCAAGGGTCACCATCAGTACCTCTAAGAGTCTAATACCAATTCAACTTGAGGAAGTATTTTTCATTAATGTTGATAACTTGATGATTTGGGTGGAGGACCCACTTATTGAAAGTTTTTCACTCATACAGGTAAGCTATATTTAGTATCAAATCCCGATTTGAATGGCTTCCCCTCTTGAGAAAGGGAAGCTACTTCTCCCTGCATGTAGTAGGCTTTGTTTAGCTTCTTTCTCTCTGGTTAGTGTAGGAGTAGGAGTAGACTTTGTTTTCAGTAGAAGAAGTGCTTGTGAACACTCCACATGTCTCATTTGAGGCCATGTATGAAATTTTCATTGTTACATAAGTTTTGTCGTATTGCTTCTAGTAGGTGTATGAGGCTAGTCCCTTTACTATTCATGGCAGAAAGACCCCCTAGCTGTTTGGTCAATAGTTGCTAGATCCAAAAAAGAAACAAATGCAGAAGTAAGTAAATCCATTGTCTTGAGACGAGTCCATTTTCAGGAATCAGATGAAATCCCTAGGGTTAGATAATCTTCTACTCTCAGAAGAGCTTGTTTCAAGATTTCTTATGAAAATTTGATAGTGCAGATGCATGGGCAGGTTAAGGATCAAAGTAAGGGTACAGAAAGTAGGTAGTCAGTTGGGGGTCCACATTGAAAGAAGTTTCAGTACCAGGCCATTAATGGTGACTACATGCCCAATGGATGCTTGGAAGGCTACTGGTCTCATCCATCTAGTAGGAAGATGTCCCCGTTGAGTTACCAAATTGTTATCCCAATTTTTACCCCAAGCAAAATTGATCAAACATGACCCCATGACAAGAAGAAATTCAAGAAACAGCTCTGATGGAACAAACCCATGTTCAAATCCAATAGACAGGTTGGGCAGGCAGGCTCTAAAATGGAGAAGTATAAGAGGGTCAGGAGTCAGAGAATACAAGTGTTGAAGAAGCCAGAGGCTCAAAAGAAAAGAAATAAGCACGAAGACTTCAAAGTCTTCGCAGGTTCTACAAATGATTCAGAATGAGCACCCAAAATTTTGGTAAAGTATGGAGAGTCAGTAGAAGCTACCAAGTGTTGACAAATCGTGCACCTTTCCAAAGATTGAATCCAAAAGGGTAGACTCCAAACAAGCGCGAAGCCTCCACGCGTCTAGAGCCCCAAAAGTTACGCCATCCAAAATGAATAAGTATTCAGACTCAAGTGGAAGGTGCCATAGTGTCCAAATGACGTGCTACTTCAAAGGTGTAATCCAAAGTAATAGAGACTCAAATGACCACAGGCTCACCATGTAGTCCAAAGTTAAAAATGGGACAGACTCGAATAGCAGGCCCAAAAGTTTACAATGTATAGGGAACTAGTAGACGCCTGCCACGTGTTGTCCATGCAAAACAATTTCAAAGGCCTGGCCAAAAGGTGATTCCTCAAATGAGTGCACCTTTCCACTACATACTTAAAGGCTTGAGAAAAGGTCTCATCAACGTGGCTGTTGAAAAGTCCAAGAAGGCCTATGGAGGCCTCCACATGTCTCAGCTCAGTGCATTTCCAAAGGTAAAGTCTTGAGGTGGTTTCCAAATGAGCATAGACCTTCCACGTGTCCTAAGTATGGAAAAAGAATGGGACATAGTTGAAGATTGAATAGTCAAAGTAGAGAAAGGCCATTAAGAAGGGTGCCAAGTGTATAGCAAAACCTCTATTTAAAAAGTAAAATTTTTACAAGGTTCCCAAATAAGCGCCAAGCCTCCACATGTCTCGGTTAGGCTTTTGTACCTCGGCTAAGCAAAAGAGACTCAGGAAAAATACAAAGGAGCCCAAGAGAGCTCACAAAAGCCACTACATGTCAATCTGGGGCTGATTTCAAGAGTGAAGGCAAGGGATTTGAATCTTAAGGATGTGCGTTAGGCCACCACGTGGACCTTGTATGGGACATACTCTTTTAAATATTGCACTCGCCGTACGACCCTAATACTTCAAATGGCCATATCTTTTGACTAGAAACTTGGATTTTGGGTGGGAGAAGACTTTTTGGAAAGTCCCTAACAACTTCCTCTATGCATCATGGAAACATACAATATCATTCTTAAGAAGGATTTTGTGGGTGAAAAATGGGAAAACATGTCTTCCAGGACATTAATGCAAGGATTTGATTTCTTCAACTACCCAGATTTGATTTGATTTGATCCACCTTTATGGAACCAGAATTGACAGATTGTAATTGTAGATTACAGGTGGAGTTTCAAGGGGAATTAAAGGATGCAGTGGTTGAGCTTTCAAAGTAGGATTCAATGCATATCTCAAGGTGGTTGAAGCAAGATTTGAATTCTTCCTTCTTCTCTCTCCTATTCTTCCTATATATTGTAATGAAGGGGCATATTCAAATGGTTGTTGGTCATTGTTTTTCTTCTACCCCCTCTCTCTTTCTTCCCTTAGGGTAGAATATAGAGTCTAAGCCTCCTCCCATGGCTCTATAATGGCATTTTTCTTGCCTCTTGCCCACTGATGATGCACTATGTAACATTTTGGAGCAATAAAATCTGTTTTATGATGCATCATATCCATCCTTGGCTTATTTTGTTGTCTCTTCTTACCTCTCATCATTGTTAGGGTATAATGTGCATACTCTAATGTTTGTTGTAGGTTATGGGAGTTGTGCTATTATGGATTTTGAAGTGGTGTCCTATGTGAAATATATCTCTGGTTCTGTGGTGCATTATGTCCACCCTCTCCTCTGCTCACCTCTCTCCACTTCAGGTAATTAGATCTATGTGATTCAACCACTTCCTTTTCTAGTGTATCACTACTTAGTATAGGATATTTCACCCTCTCTCTATCTCTCTCACTCTCTCTCTCTCTCTCTCTGTCTCTCTCCCCCTGGATATGGGTAGATTAGGATTAGATAGGTTCTACCTGCACTGGAGTAGCTTATGGTAGGTAGATTAGGAAGCAAGAACTGAATTTCTCCGAAGGTCAATCTCAAGTTTTGCAAGCCCCACAACTTGAGAGATGTTCCCATGTTTTGTAATCACACTGAATGCCCCACTCACATAAGAGTCCACTCGGGGGTTCTGTGATTTTGCACTAACAGTTCCTTGTATGAAGCTCTGATGGTGACAAGAGTTAGTGTGCAACAAGATACAAGTCAAGAAGAAAATCAGTAGCATACTAACACATTAGAAGCACCTCCAAATGATACCATGCTTTTCAATTGGTAAGTGAAGGATTTATATGGTATAAATCAAACTCCTTCTAAAGGTTTAGTAGCCTAAACATGGTCTAAGAAGAGGAATATTGAAGAAGGGTAGTAATCTAGTTCAAGTGGTATTCATCCCTCTGTTACTTCGTAAGGAATTGATAATCAAACTGCAGCTACAAATGTGCAAAATCAGCGTAGAACCTCTTCTATACCAGCTCATACCTAATTTTTAGCATTCATTGTATAAGAGAATGTTGTACAATGTAAAGGGCATCAAAAGGATAGTGCTTCTCCATTCAATATCATTGAGAAAATGAAGAAAACCAATGTAAACATCTCAATGTGGGAATCATTACCTATCCTAGGACAAAGAGATCTATTTCAAAAGAGGAGTGAGGGGATCCAACAAGGTAAAATATGAATCCTCATCCATTTTTATATCTCTCTAGCTATTGGAAGAAATCTCGTGCATAATTGCATGATTAATTCGGGAGCAAGTAGCTCAGTCATGCCGATTTTTTTTTTTTGATCAATTGTGCCTGCAGTATGAAGTCATTTCCAAAGGTGTGGTGTAATTATATGGGAAAACAGTGACTACAATTGAAGTAATCAAACGATTGAGCCTCAGATTATATGTTTGTCCCAATGTTATAGTGTTGCAAGATGTTTCAGTTTGTAACTTGCCACCACTCTTCACTCTATACTTGTTAAGAGAATTAACTACCAATATTGGGGGCTACTTTTCTGTGGATTGGTCACATATGTTATTTAGAACAAGGTATGGAGATAAGGCTACAATTAGGTTTGAGCCAATTGCTAATTTTCATATTGAACCACATGTACCAAGTACAATCAATGCAAATTACTCAGGTATTGATTAGGAAGATTTTCAAAGTATTGATGAAGCAGATTCTAAGGTTGGAGGCATTACATACATGACTCTTGATGATTGGGCCAAAAAAATACATACTTTTGATCCTTATAAATAAATGGAAGAAGTTGAGCTAGGAATCTATTACTTGCACGAAGAAAATCCACCTCTCCCTAGTATAACTAAATCATATCCCAAAGATAATAATGAAGTATTGAAACAATTATTTTATGGTTCAAGGAGTAAGTAAGGTGCTAGAGGAGGAGAAATTCTTGTGTCACACCAAAGTATCAAATACTACTCAACCTTTTATTTTCAGTTTTCTTTCTCAAAAAACACATTTAGTACAAATCCTTGATTCATAGGATGCATTGGGCAAGAAAAAGAGGCATTAAAAAATTGCAAGTGTTTGGGGATAGTGAGATTATTTTAAACCAAGTTAGAGGAAAAATACTGCTAAGAATGATATTTTGAAGAACTGAAAAAACTGGGTATGCGATCTCATCAAATATTTTTAAGCTTTTAACATCTATTCCATCCTGAGGAAGTAGAATGATGCAATAGACAGACTTGTAGTAGTTAAGTCAGAATTTGGTGTTGTTGAAAGTATCATGAGAGATCAAACTCAGTCTCATATAAAAGTGATTGTAGGACTAGCTTTCCCAGACAACAATACAAGTTGGCAAGTCTTTAAAAATGATAAAAAAATTATTGACTTTTTGCAAGAAGAATTTGAGTTCTTTGTAAAGAATCAAGATAAGTTAGAGCAACATTTTAGTGACCAAGTGGTTCAGCTAAGAAAAAACAAATTTCTAAAGGCTCTTATGACTTTAGAGTCGATCTTTAAACCAAATGACCAATTCTGGAAAGAAAAGGAAAATATCCCAGTGAAGGGTGAAGATTTAGAACCTATCTCAGTAGGTGAACGTAAGGTGTTGCAAATTGGAAAAGTTAGCACTCAGCAACAAAAATATGATTTTTTACAACTCCCTCAAGATTTCTCTGATGTCTTTTCTTGGAATTACAAAGATTTGAGAGGTTTCAATCCAAAGTTAGCTCAACATACTATTAAGTTGGATCCAGAATCCAATCCCATCAGGCAGAAGCAAAGGCTGGTAAATCCCCATATTGAACATATCATGAGGAAAGAATTGAACAAGCTAGTTGAGGCCAACATTAGATTTCCAAATGATCATTCAAGTTATGTTAGAAACTTAGTGCTTGTGTGGAAGAGAAATGAATATATGAGATTGAGTTTAGACTTCTGTGACTTGAATAAAGCTTCACTCAAAGATCATTATTCACTCCCTTAAATGGATAAAATATTATAGGTTGTAGTTGGTTCGGAAATATTCTCATTATTGGATGGTTATTCAGGCTACAATCAAATTAAGGTGAAATAAGAAGATTATTTCAAGACAACTATCACTAAAAATGGGGCAGTTATGTTTATAGGAAGATCCCATTTGGGTTATCAAATTTCGGAGCTACATTTCAGCGAGCAATGGATATGGTGTTCAAGGGGATGATCAACAAGATAATGTTTTTTTATCTTAACAATGTCATTATCTTATCTAAGAATGCAACAAATCATCTTTTTCACATTAGGTAAGTGTTTCAGAGACGTAGAAGGTTTGGAGTGTCATTGAATATGAAAAAGTGTATTTTCTTGGCCCATGAAGGCAACTTGTTGGGTAATATTGTTTCAAAGTAAGGATTTACCATTGATCCTGAAAGAGTTGAGGCCATCTCTGCCCTTCCATTACCAATCCAAAAGAAGGATCTTCAAATATTTGTGGGGTGAATTAATTTTGTCTCCAGATTTGTGCCTGATTTTGCTACCTTGGTGAAGCCATTGACCGTGATGTTAAAGAAGAGCCTTGCATTAAAATGGACAGTTGAAGGTAAGGGGAGTTTTGAGGCCATCAAGGATGCAATATCTGAAGCCCTAACTCTTATTAATCCATATTTATCCAAGGATTTCATGCTATATTCTTTTGAGGGTGTGGATACAATCTCAGCCATTTTCCTGCAGAAGATTGAAGAAGGTTTAGAGAAGCCCATACCATTCTTCACTCAATGTTTATAAGACTACAAAGAAAGGTATTCTTTTATTGAAAAGATCGTCCTTGTCGTGATTAGAAGTTTGAAGAAATTCAAACATTTGGTTTCCAACAACACGATTCAGCTATTAGTATCTCATGTCGGAGTCAAGGAATGTATTATGAACAAAGATTTGAACGAAAAAAGGGTGATCTAGATCACACAAATAATGGAGTATGACATAGACATCAAAGTGACCAAACTAGTTCATGGTAAAGGGTTGGGTGAGAAGCATGCTTTTAAACAATATGGTGAGTTGAGTGATGAGAAATAAGTTGTTCTAATGCTACAAAGTGATCAAGAATAGTCTGCTGATGATACACCTAATCCATTTTGGACTAAAAATATGAAGCATTACCTCCAAATGGTCCTATGCCCTTCTCAATTGACAAAAGTAAAGAGGAGATATTTCAGACTGTGGTCTATTCTCTATGCTCTCGTTGATGGCAACTTATTCAAGAAGGATGTGAATGTATTTATCCTAAGTTGTGTCCCTTCAAATTAGGTTGAGAAAATGTTAAATGAATTCCATGATCAAGAAGTGGGAGGTCACTTTGCTCCATGAGTAACAACTCTCAAAATCATGAAAATTGGTTATTATTAGCCATGAATATTAAGTGATTTCTATGCATGGATTAAGCAGTGTAGAAAATGTGAATTCTTCACAGGAAAAGAAAAGTTAGCATTGTTTCCCCTTCACCCAATCTTAGTGGATCATCCCTTCATGCAATGAGGATTAGAATTCATTGGATTCGTCAATCCTAATTCAAGCTAGGGTCATAAATGGATTTTAATGGCAAAAAGTTACTTCACCAAAAGGACTGAAGCGGTGGCCCTCAAGGAAGATAATGAGTCTATCATCTTAGACTTCTATGAGGGGTAAGTAACCATATTCAGTTTACTCGGTACTATCATATCATTTAATGCATTGGCCTTTCTTCGAAAAAATATCACTAGGTAGGTTGTCAATAATGAAGTATATCACAGTTCATTTATTCTAACTATTACCCCAGGGTAATGGGAAAGAAGAGTCTACAAACATGAACTTGTTGAGAATCATAAGAAGGAATCTTGATGATAACCATAGAACTTGGCATACCAAACTCAAAACAACCTTGTGCGCTGATAATATTACACCAAAATGTTTTATAGGGAGTTCTTCATATGAACTAGTGTATGGGAAAGAGGCAAGGCTGACCATATCATTTAGGTTGCCGCCATTGGAACTCATGAAGCAACTGTAATTAGATGAGTTTGAGCCCATGGAAGCAAGGTATGTTGAACTTATGGAGTTCTAAGAAACAAGAGAAGATGGTATGTAAACCATGGAAAGGATCAGACATTGATTAAAAGGAGCTTTGACAAGAAAGAAAAGGCAAGGACATTCCAAGAAGGATAAATTGGGAAAAACTAAGAAAGCATTTGAAATTTGATGCAATATGGACTGGTCTGTATATGATCACTTAATGTGAGAGTACCAATACCTTTTGATAGGACAAGTTAGATGGAGAATAAATGTCGATTCTAGTCAATGGAATCTACCGCAAACATTGCTACTAGAAGGAATATTTCTCACCTTTCTACATTCTAATTTAGTATTTCCATTCCTCCAAGTGCTTATGCACACTGAATTGTTAGTATCAGTTTTTGGTTTCCTTAATTACTGGTGCATAGGTTCTATTACTTTCAGTATATGCTTTGTATATAGTTCATTCATATTCTATAAAGGAAATTGCAGTGAAGAAAATTAGAGTTGTACTTGCATCAGTTACTATCTTCAAGGGATTTCAAATGCAGAACAACTAAAATTGAATATGTTATCTCTAGAAATTGCACCCTGGTTGAGAGATGACAAGAGGGGTTCTAAGGTTGCTTGACCTCTCAATTTTATAGATATAATGGAAACACCCCAGATCTATGGCTATACCTATTATTGGGGTGAGCCTCTAGTATCAAGGCTGGATCCTTATTGATGTGTCCTAAACTAATTGTTTTTGGGGTATTTAGGATTAAACAGATGATTGTATCTAAAATTGGAATGACTGATACACCAAACTTGTTGAGGGATTTGACTGAATATATGCACAATAAAATTGAGAATTAATTTTATATGCACCAACCAATGGTTTGTGTATAATATTAAGGTAATTCACTTATGTATTGAGGGATGAATCAAAACAACACAACAAGATAAACATGCACACTAATACTATGCAAAAAATACCAGATTTGCAGCAAGGTAAGATGATTAATCAGGGAATTAACATTCACAATAATTAATGAAAATGTACACACCACTGTAAATAATTAGAAAGGAAAAAATTGGTTCTCATTTAAGGAAAAACTGGCATAAAATATGCTTTAGCACTCTAATGTCCAAAAGTCATCCTTTGTGCCTTACCAGTGCACACAATATATAACAATATTATTCACCCAACCCCTCCTAAAACTAGGTTAAAATTTTTACTTGCCCATGCATGATAATTTTTCCCCTTTATCATGAATAAATAAAGGAATAAAAATAGGCATGCTGATAAGAATGAGGCATTAATAGCCTTAGTTACAAAAAGAAACTCAATTCAAAGTGTAGTTTGATTGATCTATTTTTAATAAAACCTGGGTGAATAATTTAGCTAATAATAGTTCTTTCTTGCTGAGAAAGTCTCCTCCAATGCAAGTGCATGCTCTTTTATTCTTCTACATGATGTGACACTTGTAATTTGATCCATTTGCAATAATAAATTTGTCACTTTTACAATTATTTCCCCTTGGATGCACATGCAAAATAATATCCCTGTGTAAGAAAAATAATCCTTTTGATCTCCAATACTTAGCACAATTTTTTAACCTCCCTATGGGGACCACCTGTACACATGTGCAATAAAATAATACCTTTATTTTGTGAGAAATGAGGTAATTAACACTTCAAAATAATCCTCATGAGATCTAATGTGACATCTATGCAAGAGTTATCTTCTCATTTCCCTCCCTATCTATATGTTGATCATGGTGTTTTGTATTCAATGATGTAGGGGCCACTTGTCCATGTACAAAGGAATGTTCCTCCTTTCCTTGCAAAGGGTGGTCAATGGTAATAAGGAGTCAAGCTAATTGTTTATGTTGAACATGTGAACCTTTGTGCTAATATGGAATCCTTTGATTTCATAATACATGCTTTGGTTAAAAATATGATTAAATAATCATGACCACCTTTTGAAAGAATAAGGTATTGAGCCCTTACTTGACTTGGCATATACTATGGTTTTCTTTTGAATGATTATTCTATTTGAAAACATAAGGTCATGGGACCCTTAGCATATCATGACTTATTCAAAATTATCCATTAACCATTGACTGGCCCTTGCAAATAATGTTAGGCCACTCTTGATGGACTTAGGAATTTGTTTGAGCATATAATTGGATTGACCACGTTTGATTAGAACAACATATAATATGTCTTTTGGCCTTTTGATTAATCATTTTTACCACCATATTCTTCAGGATTTTTAGATAGTTGATGGGTTATGAATGACTTAATCATTTAATCAAAAAGGTACCCTCCCCACGAGGCTAGACCCATCCACTTTTTAGGTGGCATAAACTAAATGTGGTTGAGTTGAATGTAACCCTGAGTTTGCATTGATCTTGAGCTTCATCTCATCCATTGATCTCTGTACCTTTTAATCTTGACCATTGATACTCAAACCATGGTAAGCATGGTAGTTGAATTGTGGATTTCATCTAAACCATTGATCTTGGTACTTTCATCTCTGAGTCATCGATTCTCTAAGTATGGAGTTTGCATTGATTAGGTTTTAAATTGATCCAGCGACTGATCCTTGGCCACTTGATCGTGTCCTAACTTGATTTCCATCATCGAAGCTTACTTTGATAGTTGGCCTACGGTTTTGATCTGCACCATCAATCCTAGTGATTTCATCTCTTGACCATCAATGGGTAACTCTATGTTCTATGATTTTTCAGGTGGCAGTCAAGTAAAAAAATTGAAACCTAACTCATTTCTCATTACATGATGGGAAAATAGGGAAAATCCCTAAAAATTATTTTTTGTGCTACTATTAATGATGATCTGAAGCTTGTTGTTGTTTGCATTTTCGGCATATATGAAGCTCTGAGCATGAAGTTTCTGGGTTCTTTACTATGAGAAAAGCTCTCTATTGTACATTGAGGTTCTGAATTCCCTCTCATTTTCCATTTTTTATCATTTGAGCTCTTGTCTATTATTTTAAAAACTGATTGTGTTTGTAAAAATCTATCTGAGGAAGGTAAAACATTTTGATTTCTTGTATATGAATCTCATCGTTTCATTTCTTTTGTCATTGGTTTGAACCTTAATACATTTATCTTGTTTTACAAGCTTGTTAGGTTATTGTTTTTCTTCTCGAAGCTCTATTTCCTCCATGTGGGTTTCTGTGAACTCAGAAAACTTTGTGAGTTGTCATTTATCGGTCTTTTGTGGCACGCTATTGCATGTGTGTTATGGGCTTTGTAACTGGTAAGTAGTTTCTCTTATTATAAAACTAGTAAGCCATAAATTTTAAGTCCAAACCTCTGTATTTTATACTAAATATTATGCTTCCTTGTGCTCCCAATATGGTTATCTTTGGCTTTATTTTATATACAAAATTTGGGTTTGTATTTTTTGTTTATCTAAGATTTTTATAATTCAGTAGCTCAACTTTGTGTTGCTTCTGAACATTGCTTTATTTTGTAAGGCCTTCTAGTAGAGAGATTTAACTCTATATCTATATATTTCTTTTGGAGCTTTGTGAATGCTAAAAAACCTTAAGACTGTAAGAGATTCTGTATTTTGTTTCTGAAGAGGAATTAATATATTAAAAATCCAAAACATTCATTATTACAACTCTGCAATTCTTTGATCTTCTGAGGGTTTGAAGGATTTGAAATTGAACCGGTAAGTTGCATATCATTATTATTTGAGTTCTACTTTGTTATCACATTTTATAATTAGGCACTGAAATCTTCTTCAATTCAAAATTTTGCCTTGTTTGTATTACTCTCCATAAGTTGGGTTTGAGAAAATGGATTTGCTACGATTTTCCCTATTGTTTCTTTCATTGATCTAGGCTTTTATGACTTGAGTCTGGGATTGGTTAATTATTCCATTATTTTATCTATATTGAAATCTCGAATATACTCAACATGTCCCATCAGTTAGTGTATTTTCTTGGGAAGTTACAATTTACCTTGCTCATTGTTTATTCACTCGAGGCTTTGCATTTTTTCTAAACTTGGAACTTTTATAATTCATTATTACTCTCTATTTGTTACTTTTGCTAAAGAGGTTCACTGCAATTGGGTTTCTTAGTTGAGCATATTTGTTTTTCCTTATAATCATCCTCTAGTATAACTAGATCTGGAAGTAACATGTCCTCAACTTGCTAGTTTGAGAGCACTATACAAGGCTATATATTTCTGAAACACGATATTTTGGTGTAACTCATCTTACTTTGAAAATTCGATCATTGAATTTCTATGTTGGATTGCTTCTTGGATGGATATTATTTTAATAGAATCTATATTCTCATGTAGTATGAAATTTCCAAGCTTGATCCTTGATATTCAAACTCTGAGGTGATCTTCTAAAGTTGTAGCTTTCTTATTCCAGTTGTAGATAATTGTTTCTCTTGTAGAAGTTACTTTGAATTGATTCTTTTAACCTTTTTTAATAATATAAGATCTGGGACTGCATATTTGGTCTCTAAAATTATATATTTTTGATAATTTCCTTTATCTGATGTTGCTTTAACTTTATGCCATAAAAATGGCATATATTTTATCAAGATTAACTTTGAAGAATTTTGTAGCTCTAGAAATTGTTCTCAAATCTACTTATGTGAATGTTGAAGTCTGATTTTTAAATTACTTTCATTCTACAAATTTTTGAATTCTTATGATGACTATATACATTGCTTCATATTGTTGTAATTTGGTCAAAAATCTTATATGTTATAGATCTTGACATTTTCATTTCAGTAATTAGTCCCGATGAATCAAAGTGATTAGAAGAAATATCTATTGTTTGTCAGCCCAAACTCTCTGGCTATTGACATTATAGCTTTCTAGGACTCCTCTTATATCTTGAATGTTTCTCATGGAACAATTCTACAACTTAAGATCTATTTTCCTTCAGATACTTTTGTGACTGTGGAAATAACTTGAATGATTGATATCTGAAAATGGGTTTGATGCAATTGATTTTTACATCCATAATTGTTTCTCAACTCTATTTAGATTTCTCATACTTCACTCAAACTTATCACTTTTATTCATTGTAGTATCTCCTGTAACTATCCTCTTCATGGTTTCTTGTATAGATTTGTTCATGAAAATTGGAAGATACCCTACTTTATTTTCTGTGCTTTGATGAAAACTTTGTTCAAAATCAGGAATCATTACTTGTAATTTTCTTCTCTACTTTTGATTCAGTGTTCCAATTCCTTATTCTTATAAATAACACCTTATTTGAGTAGTTGTTGTAGATTTTGATACTCATTATGTACTTGCAAAAATTTATTGAAAAACAATATTCTTCCATCTTCTTGTTGAGTTTTGAAAACTTGTATCTACTTTTGCAATTATGTTGCACCAATTTGCTTGTAGTTGGAAATCTATTTTGATAGATGCCACAACAACTTGGATCTACATATGGTTGTCTTGGTACCTAATATTCTACTTAAAATTTTCATTTATTTGAAATTTTATCCAAATCCCATCATAAATCCCGCTCCATTCTGCTTGATTGATGCTTTTTTCATAATACAAATTATTCTTTCATTATTCAGATTGTATCTTTGTTACATCAATTTTGAAATTTGTACTTTATACTTGACTATAATTTGTTGAAAAACTAATATCTTTTTCTTGCATGGATGCAACATCTATATTCAAGCTCTTCCTTGATCCATACTATGTCAGAAAAAGTTTTACCCTGCTCTTCATGCAGTGTACTTCCTTCTTTGTTCAGATGTATGTACACACAAAGCTTTCCTTTATTCACCTTTCCCACAATCATGAATTTTAAACAGTTTTTTGTGCTTTTGTTTTATATGTTCTACTAATGATTGATAAGATTACTGTTCAATGATTCTTGCATCGGCACAAGTATTCCTTTTGTTTCTCCTACTCGAAAATTTGAATGCATGATTGAGTCTTCTTCTGTAATCCTTTAATTTTGTTTGTTCATTGAGTGTAATCTATGCTTGACAGTACAAAATTTTAAAACATGCATTGATCATTTCTTCTTGAACCTATACCTGCACACTTAAAGAAATAATTAGAAAATAATTAGGACTTTTGGCCTCTCTTTTGTTTCATAATGACTTCTCTTTCATTTTGATGTCATGATTTTGGGAATCATATGTGTTAATGTAGGATATTGCTTTATCGGTTCTATATTTTTTACTTGGATGTACCTTATGCCTATGATATTAGGAAATCGATTTACATGCAATTAGACAATACATGAGTACAAATTAAACCCTGATCTCTTTATTGATGCCTTTTTTTTCATTTTTCTAGTACACTGTAGCTACTGGATAACACAAATGAAAGATGGAGCTAGAACTGGAGACAAAGCATACTAGGAAAGAACCCAAGGAAATGATGGGTTTCCAATATACTCTTTTCATTTTAGCTTTATGCACTTATACTCCATACTTCAGTAGTTATGAGTTACATCCTATGAATTGTGTGGGAAACATTGAAATTCTTCAAGAATAAATGACATTAATTTCTTTAATTGAGTTGTATACTTATTTATGCATTCAGATTTTTTGAAGTATATTGATTTTATAATGAAATAAACAACTCAATCACATAATTAAATGTATTTAAACATGAATAAATAATGAGTTTTGATGTACCTGTAACTTAATAATGATATCTTCTCAATTCCATGTAACTGTAACTCTAATTGTTGCTCCTGAATTAACATTTCACCTAAACTGTGATTCACTCCTTCATCAATGTAATGCATTAGTCCTTCAGGGATTTTATCTTTCCTTGCTAACGATGAACATGGAATGGAATTCTATGTGAAGTGTTACATTCTGTAACAACACACATAGCTTCAGATTACATGTAGTTAATCAATTGTTGCAACTAAAAAACATAGTAAAATTATATCAATCCGCCTCATTAGGTCCATTTCCTCAATGCCTTCCATCGAAAATAAAATTTTACGTTGCCCATTTTTACACGAGTGAAAAAATTGTCAACAATTCTAGCGATCCTATGGGGAAAGAGGCCTGCTAGCTTGTAGACCAGTGGCTTTATCTTTTCCATTAGGTATGGAGTCAAAGAATACAACCAAAATTTTCCTTTTCTGAAAATTGACATTTCTAAAAAATAATTTAAAGCTGGGAAAGGATCTAGCAAACAAAATCACGTGCATGAGTGCACTTATTGAATTGAAAAACATTGACATGTGCATGAATTTCACTCATTGAAAGGGAAATCCTACTCTAACAGATAATTGTATGATTTTCAATAACAGTGTTTAAGAAACATACCATTCAAAGGAATGGGAAGTTCCTCTCGATTCCGCCTTGAAAGATGAAATGCATTGTGCTCTTTGCAAGCTAAAATCATATAAGGACGACTCCAAATAGTTTCAAACTTCATGTGGTTTCCTGGATTTGTACTATCAACATCCCATTGTAACACAATGTCTCCTTCATTGAAGACTCTGAACTTAGCCTTCTTATCAAATGTCTTATTGATTTTTATTTGATTCTTTTCCATGTTCAGATGAGCTTGATCTCTTAGCTCTCACAACTACATTAATTCTGCATAATGAACTTGCAATGGTTCATTCTCAGGTAGTTCCATCTGAAGCATTAAATCCAATGTGGAAAACTCAACTTAGATGGGCATTCTTACCTCTTGTCCATAAACAAGCTTGTACAGTGAATTGCCAACTGATCTTTCTGGAGTCACTTTATCAACCCAAAGTGCTGAATTTAACATCAGATACCAAGCTCTTTGGTTATCCTTGACTATTCTTTTGATGATCCTTAAAATATTTTTATTAGTACTTTTAGCTAATCCATTACCTTGTGGGTGATAATTTGATGAAGTACTCAAATAAATTCCATGCTTGACAGCCCAATTTATTACCTTTGTACAAATAAATGCAAGGCATTATCTGAAATGATAGTTGCTGGAACATCAAATCTTCAAATTATACCTTCATAAAATGATAATATTGAAGTCTCGTTAGCTTCTTTCAAAGCTATTTCTCTGGTCCAACGTGTAAAATGATTTATAGCATTCAAGATCCACTTTTGTCCTTGTGATGAAGGTGGATTTATCATGCCAATGAAGTTGAGACCCCACTGCATGAATGGTTGATTCATTGAAATATGGTGTAGGGGTAGCAAAGCTAACCATTCTTTTCCAACAAAGAAATCACATTTCTTACACTTTCTAATCCATTCAAAGTAGTCCTTGAATATGTTGGGCCAATAGTAACAAAATTTCATAAGTTTTAAGGTTGTAGTATGTGCTGAGAAGTGAGCTCCTATAAGTCCTTCATGAAACTCAGATAATAGTTCTTAAATTCTATCACAATTAATACATAGGAGAAAATATCAATTTATATCTCTTTTAAACAAGACACCATCAATGAGAACATAAGGTGTAACTTGCAATCTAAAATATATTTGTTTATTCTTATCCATACCTTCAGATAAGTATCGTGTTGCAATTAATTAACCAAATCAGTCATCCATTTTGATTCCTAAAATTTTGTACTAAGTTTTGGTTGCTAATTTTTAGGCTGTAATAAGATTTATGAAAGTTGATATGTGATTTTAGCATGTTGTTCTAAATTTTCTGATTCTACAGCCCTTTGTTTTTCCATATCAGTAATCAAATGTTCACACAATCCTTTTCCTTGAATTGTTTTTGTAACACAGATGTCAACATCATACTCCATAACCTTTGTAATCCATCCTTATCTCTTCTCATTCAGTTCTTTGTTCAATAAGAATGCTTTAACAGTTGGATGAGAGAATAAGACATGTATCCTATTATTGGAAAACATGTACTTGAATTTCTTTAATCCTCGAACTACATAAAGTACTTACTTTTCAAGAAAAGTGTACCTTCTCTCATAGTCATATAAGATTTTCCCAAACAAATTAATTGGTTTCTCAATATTTTTGTCATCAATCTGAGTTAATATGGCTGAAATGGTTTTAGCTCCTGCAAGTGCATACGTTGTAAAATCCTTATCAAATTTTTTATTTTCTAGAGAAGGAGCTTGTGAAATAGTTATCTTGATAGCTTCGAATCCTTTTCTTCCTTCACTGGTCGAAGAGAAAATATTATCTTTCTTTAGCATAGTTGTTAATGGTTTGACTAATGCTGCAAAATTGGGAACAAATCTTCTAACAAAGTTGATTTTTCCAAGAAAATATTATAGTGCTTTTTTATGATGAGGAAAGGATAGCTGTGAAATATCTCTAATTTTGAAAGGATCAATAGCTAAACCTTGTCTAAAAATAATATGTCCAACTAATTTACCTTGATGAACTGAAAATATAGATTTTTTGTGATCAATGATATTCCAAACTACCTACATAACTTAAAAATCTGCCTGAAATGCCTAAGATGATCATCAAAATTATTTGAAAATACAATAACATCATCTAAATAAACTAGTATGAATTCATTTAATAAGATGTGAAAATCCATTTCCATTGCACATTGAAACGTTGCACCGGTATTCGAAAGTCCAAAAGGCATTATTTTGTAAGCATAAGTACCCCACTTTGTAGTGAAATTTGTTGTGTATCTGTTTTATTCACACACAAGAATTTGATTATATCCGTTATAAACCTTCCAAAAGGGAAAAAGTATTTGAACCTAAAATTGTTCTTAAAATTTTATCCATGTTGGGCAATGGATAATGATCTTTTAATGAAGATTTATTAAGGTCTCTTAAATCCACACATAACCAAATTTCTCCATTATATCTCTGAACAGGAACAAGATTAGCTACCCAACTTAAATGTTTTACTGGAAAGATAACACATGATTCAATCAATTTAGATAACTCTTTTCTCAACAACAGTTCAATCTTTGGATTTACAGGACTTTTTTTCTGCCTAACTGGCTTGGAATTTGTCTATAACTCTATAATATGTTGAGCTAAAATGGGATCAAAACCTCTCGGATATTGGTATTTCCAATTTAAAACATCTCTGATTTCTTTACACAAATTAATAAAAGACTGTTTTAGGTCAGGAACATACCTTTCTGATAAACAATTTCTTTTCATCATCCACTAGGATCTCTTCGTAGTTATCTACATGAGTTGAGATCTTGCCTTTATCCTTTCTTAACTGATCATTATAACTGAAAATATCCTCTAGTGTGACAAGTGTTTGATGCAACTTGTTTGTATTTAATTGAACAATCTGGTCACCATATAAGTGTTGTAGTTTTCCCTGATTTATTGCAGAAAATTCAGCTTCTTTCTGTAGAAATTTGTAGATTTGTTCATCATGTTCGAAAACTTACCAGTTTTGTTCATTATCAGGTATTGAAGGTCTAATAATTATCTTTATATGTGGCTATCCTTTGTTGTTTTTGATTTTTTGTAGCACCTCAAATCTCTCATCAACTACTGCAATTTTGTTTGCATGTTTATTTTCAGCACTTAGAACAAATTGCATGTTAATAGCATCAAAATCCTTCATTAAATCTGAAACTCTATGTTTGTAAGATTTCAGTAATATTTTCTTACAAACATTAAATTTTTTCACTTGATTAATCACGAAATTTGAATCACCAAAAACTTGCAACATGTTGATACCTCTTTTTTTGGCCCATTGTAAACCATGAATTAATGCTTCGTATTTAACAACATTACAAGTACATGAAAATTGCAGACTTACAGCGGAAAAACACCTTTCGTTTGTAGGGAAAGTGAGTATAATACCTGCATATTGTCATTTTTTGTTCTTGTCTCCATCAAAATGAAGCTTCCATAGCCCTTGTGTTGTTTTTTCTATTTTGGACGGCAAGGGGATTGATGCATTTTCTTCATGCGAACAATAAATGTTAAACCAATCTTCCTCTTATTCTTTGAATAGATCATAAACATTTTCTTATTGAATTTTTTGATCCATAAAAAAGTTAGAAAAACCATCTAATGCAGAAACATGTGTTGTAATGTCAAAATCAAATTGATGTATGGCTGCATAATTTGATGGACCATTTGAAGCATGAGGCTCAATATGAAATCTAGTCAGAGGCTATGAATTTATAGTAACTTTAGTTCCATATCTTGTAGTAAAGGAAAAAATTACGAAACTAAAGAAAGATAACATCCTATCTTTGATGTAAAATCTCTTGATAAACATAAAGCAAAGTAGGGACGTAAATCTATAACAGTAACATCTTGTAAGATAGTAACATTTGGGCAAGCATGTAAAGTTACCTCTAAATTTCTAATGATGTCAACTATGTTAGTTGATGTTTGATCTAGCTACAACACACTTTTCTCTTTCAGTTCATACTGTAATCTTAGTGTTTCTACAATTGTTTTAGGCATTACTATGTTTTTTGCACCATTGTCAACCATGCAGTTAAGAACTAAATGATCTCCGATAGTCAAAGATAGAAAAAATGGTGGTGTTTTTTTGATATCATGAGCATTTAAATTTTTTTGAACCATCTAGTTAACTTCCTTCATATGATCTTGTTTCATTGTACCAAGAACCATGTCTACTTTCTAAGCTTCCTTTTCTATTGGTTTCGAAGAAATCTGTAACTTAGCAAGCTCATGAGTAAGTAACTCTTGTTGTCTTGGAATAATAAGAGCATCCCATAATGAAATATTAATATTATGATTTTTCATTATCTCAAGAATTTAAAAGAAGCAATAATATTTGAAACAAATTTGTACAATTTTAGCATACGCTTTAGCAAAAAATGACTCTATTTTAGCAGCTTTTGAAATCTAAGGTATTAGTAATCTTCTGGGATCAGGCTGTAATTTATTTTGCTACTCTTTAATAGATGAATTTATTATTGTTTTTGAAGTAACAATAGAGATATTTGTTATTTTTTGACATGTACTTGTTGAATTATTAGTGAATTATAGGTAGAAAAGGTCTCTTTTTTTGTTTTCTTTATCTTGAGCCTTTTCTTGAGACCTATTCGTGACTGCAATAAAATATTCCTCTCCAAAGATGACTAGATTTTGTTCTAGTTGTTTCTGAATATGAGAATCTTGCTGCCCACCCTCCATTTGATGCATGAATAATGCTTCAGACTGAGGTTGTGTAACAAGCCTTATATTCAGGAATGCATTTGGACAATTGACAGTTGAATGAGGTTGATTACAAGGTGGACACCATTCCTCTGAAACCATATTAACTAGAACAAGAGTGCTAGATGAACTAGGAGCCTTTGGATCAAATTTTCTTGACTAATATGGTTGTCTATAATTCTGATTTTATTGATAAGGATGCCTATTCTATTGATTTTGTTGGTAAAAAGCTTGGTAAGGCCTGGTAGGCTGAGCTAGTTTGTTCTCAATAGACATTAACTTATTTCCCATAGTCTGTAAAGCCTTAAATACATCATTTGATGGAGCTATAATGGTAGAATCTATAATGGTAATAGGTTGTGGAACATGTGCCAAAACTACTATAGAAGGCATTGAAGGCCTTAGCGCTAATTTTTCATCTTGAATAAGGATGTTTTCAGCCCTAATGGCAAGATCATAAGCTTCTATGAGAGTATCTCCTCCCATAGACTAGATCATGGCTAAAATATCAGTATTTAAAGCTATGAGATAATATAGAAAGGCATGATCATCTTGAGGCTTGAAACTTGCTGGAATTATTTCCCAAGTTATAGCAAATTTGATGTTAAAACTAGCCATAAATTCATGAGGATCTCTTTAGATTGTAGAAACTTTTTCTATGAGAGATAGATGATCATAATGGTCTTGAAATTTCTTAAGTAATTTCTCTCCTAACTCATCCCAAGTTGTTATACTCCCTATTTCTAAGATTCTATACCATTGCAAAGCTTGTCCTTTAAATGATGTAGCTAAGAGTCTTAAGGCTACATCTTAATGAGTTATATTATGGACAACACAAAGGGTTTTAAACATATTTAATGTGCTCTAGAGGGGTAATATGATTTTCACCAGTAAATGAAGGTAAAATTTTAAGGGAAGCAACAAGTATATCATGAAAAACTTGAATTATTAAAGGGCTGCCATTAGTTAAGGTCACAAATTTTTTGGTGGTTGTAAAGCCATTAGAATAACAGGGATTTCAAAAACAAGATTAATATGTGGTGAAATAAGACTAGAGCAGGGTTTCAGAAACAAGGCCTATTATAAGGTAAGGTATTGCCAACTCTTATTCTTCTTGTAGATTTCAAAGAAAAAGAAATAAACTCAACATGAATTCCTCTTACCAAAGATCTTGTAGTCACTTTAGGCATGGAACATGCTGCAAAACTAGTCTGAAACCATCCTTACAAAGTCACTAAATAAATATCTTGATTTTTAGAATCAATTTTTGCAGCTTACTTCTACAAAAGTAACTTTCATTCATTGTAAAGCTGATGTAAATAGCTGTGATTTGTTGAAGATTTTATACATGTTCCACTGGGCATGCCAAACACTGCTATCTCTCGAAATTTCACCCTGGTTGAGAGATGACAATATGTGTTCTAAGCTTGCTTTGATCTCTCACTTTCATAGATACAATGGAAACACCTTAGGTATGTAGGTATACCTATTGGTGGAGATTTTATGCATGTCCCACTGGGTGTGCCAAACACTGTTATCTCTCGAAATTGCACCCTAGTTGAGAGATGACAACATGGGTTCTAAGCTTCCTTTGATCTATCACTTTTGTAGATACAATGGAAACACCTTAGGTATGTTGGAATACCTATTATTGAGTTGAGTTTCTTATATCAAGGTTGGTTCCTGTTAGGTTGTAGAGATAGATTGCTTCATAGTTAGCATGCAATGGAAAGTGAATAGAAATACAATAACCGACATCAGTTACAGTGGGATCAACATTGGTCAGGAAAAGGAGGAACCGGCCACAGTTAGGTCTAACTGACACTGGTTACCTGTGCGAAGCACCTATTTTTAAGTCACAGGTTTTAATATTGTTTTTGTTTTAAAGCAAATCTATTGGATGTAATTTCATGGCTAAGTTTCCCTAAGTTTGTCTAAGCTTATATAAGCTAGAAAACTAAGGTTAGAGAGAGTTAGATGAGTTGATGAGAAGAAGAGTATAATCCTTGGTTGAAAGGATGAAGAAGAAGAAGAAGAAAATATAGATTACATGAAGACAAGAGATTTCATGGAGAGAAGCTAAAAAGAAGGAAAGTGCAAGTACACTGTTAGTGAGAAGATGGTATTATTTCTACTGTACTTCCTTAGTATTTTTGAGTCTCATGTAATGGCTTGCATAGTATGCAAAGAAATTAGGGTTTTTTATCGTTAGATCCAAAATTTGTTGTGAGATCTTGTTATTGCTCATTCTTGTAGATCCACATGTTGTGAGATCTTGTATTGCAGATCCATGAGATCATGTTTTATTGTTGATCCATTCGAATTTAGCATGGTAGAGGAAGTTTTCTTCATGCATGTTTACAGTTTGTTGTAGTGATAGAGGAGAGACTTACTTCTTGGTGCATGGTTAGGGTTGCACATTGGTAGATATTTCAAGAGTTCTTGTTTACAGATTCACAATACAGTGAGAGCTTGGCTACACAGTGGCAGATGCAGGGTAGTTTCAGGTATGTGAGATCCAATTATGTTTGAGAGGCACGGTTATAATGTACTCAGGAAGATCTGGTTAGATATCTGGAGGAGACACAAGTGGTGGTATGGAGGAACATTTTAGTGTACTCAAGAAGATCCGGTTGGAGATCTGGGAGGAGGAGATACTCTTGTAGAGATACATGTACTCTTGTGTAGAAGAGTTAGTTTGTAATCTCTTATTTTTATATATATATATATATATATGAGATCTCTATCTTTGGTGGACGTAGACCACATTGGGTGAACCACGGTACATGCTTATTATGTGTGTGTACTTTTGTGTGATTTTTATTATTCTAGTTTATGATTCCACTGCTGTATATTTTCTAGGGAATTATTTAGATCATGTGTGCATGATTTTGTTTGTTATTAAATCATAGAACTATTCTACAGTCCCGTATTCCCAACAAATGGTATCAGAGCGATGGATTTAGTTTTTTAGAACAAGGGTTGCTTCATGGTTTTGTTAGTAATTATTACTGACTTGTATGAGAGCAAGGTTTATTTTTCCTGATGTGAAAATTGCATGAAGAGATTGAATCTCAAGTGGGAGCTGGAAGTGTCCAGGTTGCTGGAGAACACAGTGACTGGTGTCGATTAAGTGGCAACCGGAATCGACAGGGTGAGGATGTGGTCGGTTACTAAGGATCGTGGTCTGTTACAGGGTGACCGTGGTTGGTTATTGAGCAACCTGGTTATAAACAAAAAATCACAGATCTGAAGAAACGAAGAGATGCATGGAATGTATCTTGTTTGTTGAGAGTATGATTTATTTGCACATGCATGGTTTTGGATTGCAGATCTAGACAGAGAAAAGGAACAACTATGCATTCTTGGTGCAGTTAGATGCACAGGCTTCGATAGAGAGGCAGTAGCACAGAATGAAGATGGGGCTTCCATCAGAGAAGAATGTACTTCAGTTGAAGATGCGGTTGAGTATCTTGGTGCTGGGAGGGTGATGTGTTTCATCTTGATGCAATTTATCGCATGGATTTTTTGTATTTCTTTTGTACAATATTAGGATGCTTCTTGAAATGACTATCTTAGCTCAACTATGGGCTTCGGTTGAAGTAGGCACATGGTGTGGTGTGCTATGCCAAATTGTTTGGCACTGGGTTCATTCCAGCAGCATTGACATCGGTCTGAGAATTGAGGTCGGTCATAGAGGAACCGCTACTGGTCAACTAACCATGGTTGGCTAGGGGATAACTATGGTTGGTATTTGTGGAAAGTTATCTATATAGGTTTTTTTATAGTAAGAGAGGGTAGATGGTTCTTTTTCCTGGTTTGGAGGATCGAGTTTCTTACACATAGTGTACATGGCAGAGACGGTGTAGATCACTTCATGGTTTGGATCAGAAAGAGGAAAGAGTTGGCTTGGTTAGTCCATTGAGACTTTGATTTAGGTATCTCTATATGGTTCATGTTTTATTTCTTTTGTTTGGAGCAATTGATATTATGTTTGGATTGTGTGCACAAATTTACACCATGGTTTCTTGGTGTTGCTTGACTTTTATTTCTCAATTGTGTGGAATCTTGAGGACAAGGGTTTCTAGTCTAAGGATGAGATCCTCAATGAAAATTCATGGTTATACACAGTTACAAGTAACGAGATATGTTGAGTACATACAGATGGAAAGAAGGTGATTCACCTACTTCACAAGAAGTTTAAACTTTTGTGATGTAGAAGTATTCTCAGAGAAGAAAGGAAAATTTTTATAATTCTTTCATCTAGTTTTATTTCTCATTGACACATTAGCTTTTGAGCTTGGTTTTAGAGGCAGTGTTGGGGATTTCATGTTTAGTTGGAGCAAGCCATGGTTATTGGCATTACAGGATTGATTACATGATGCACATGCAGAGCGAGAGGAAATTGCAACTATTCAGAGTGGCAGGAGGCACAAGTTGGTTTTACAGGGAAGTCATGGATTTGTAGTTATTTTTAATTTATTGCTTTGTGATGTAACTTCTAGTTTATTTTGTGGTGACTAGATATTCCTTAGGGATGACAGTTGATGGTAGATTCAGGTAGTTTTAGATGATAGAGATATTTTTAGAGTTTTAAGGGTGAAAATGGAGAAAATATGACTATTACAAAGACCAGTGTCAGTTAAGGTTAACCATGGTCAATCATCTGGTAATCATGGTCAGTCATTGAGTTAACCGTGGTCAGTTAGGGGAAACCGTAGCCAGTTTTTTCATAGGTTTGATAGCAGTGTTTATTTACCATTTTTAGATGGTGCCCTTGTTTATGCTTTCATCTTGGCTGGTTTGTACAAACTATGTTGATGACATTTTTACTGGTATTTACACTTGGTATTAGTGGCATGGTTTAGAATGGATGTTTGTTATTGACATTGATGAGCACAAGATTCATATTCAGATTTGGAGTTATTCGGTGGCAGACTTAGAGATTCTGGAGAGCTCATGATATGGATGGATGTACATGGTGAGTTTTTACATGTTAGATAGATTCATTTTTGTGATTCTATGATGATGCAGATGTTTTATTTGCACATGGATGCTTTGAGCATGCGTAGGGGGATGTTTGGATTTCCTCTTGATTACTATGTTACTCCTTAAGAGATGTTATCTATAGATGATTGTCTTGGACATGATAGATGTTTATGCAGGGTTGGATTTGCAGATTGTAGTGTTTGGATTATTTGAGTTATGCAGGTTTGTGGATTGATCACCCACTGTTGCAGCTAGAACTCATTTGGGATTTCTTTACCCAGGATATTTTTTTTCTTTCACATATTCCAGTTTGACTTGTCCTTATCAGTTGCATTGGTGGTTGCATGGAGACATGGATAGATGGATGGAGAACATGGTTGGTTTTACAAGTATGGCTACGGATACAATTGAGGCTTCTAACTTCATCTTGAGTGGGAGATCTAACAGGTTTTTTAGTCATGATAGTTTGTTACATGCGGATCTAGGTTGGCTTGTTTCTCTTATACCAACAATTGGTATGGTGTTACGATTCAGTGGGAGCTTGAGGTTGGTGTCACGGATCAGTTGTAGCTTTGTGCAGGTTTGGTAAGTCATGGTTTTATCTTCTTGGTTTGATAAGATGGTTTGATCTTCCCGGTTTTATTTTTCTTTGAACGAATTGTTAAAGGAAAGAATAGATGGTCTTCATGGTGTGTTGAGGAAAATGATGTACAGGTACAAGTACAGAGGTTCAACAATTTATCTCTAAGTGGGAGATTGTTAGGATGTGGAGCTAGATTGATTCATAGTTAGCATGCAATAGAAATTGACTAGAAATATAGTAACTGGCATCTGTAGTGCCCCAACATATAGAAAAAAAATCTAAAAAGGAATAGATTTAAAATAAAATAAAATAAAGTTTGTAACGCATTTGGTAATATTTTACATGCCATTAGGTGAGTGGAAGGAGTTAGCCTTTTCAGTGGGGTTGGTGGCCTGCAACTTGTCGTTGTCATTGCCCAATAATTAAATAATTTATTTGGGATCCAAGGCCGTAAATCAAGCTGAAACTCATGCTAACATTGAATTTTTTGGCAGTAATTGGATAGTTATAGCAAGGGCAGTTGAGTGTGTCAGTTGGGAAGCATGGCTTCCCTCAAATGCATTCAATCTAACCACCAAAACATCAGTCAACATGTTTTCCAACTTGATCAGTATTCTCCCAGCTTGTGCGCCAAAGTCGGGGGCCTTTTCAAGTGATCTATTTGGAAAAACTTTGGTAGAAAGGCCTGCAAAACGTGAATGCATGCACTTGGTGAGTGAACTGTTCAACTAGATGCCTTAGAAAAATGTAACCTCATCAACTGCAATGGCTATACTAGTTATGAACAAAATGGGTTTGTTAAAAAGGCCCAAACAAAACTTTATTGCTAATGCTCTCGTCGGCGTAGGGTCTCTTGCCATTGCCACATCCTCCTAGCCTATGCCAAAAGGGGGGCCTCTGGAGCAGTTTGTGATCATCCAACAACTTTTAAATAATAGAGGAATCTTAGCATATTTGGTAGCTACAAATTCTCTGTAGATAGGTGTGTGTACGTGAGAACATTCTTAAGGTAGAGGTGAAATGTTTGAAATTTGATTTCAAGATCTGTACAAAATGGTTATTTTGTTTTACAGTTGTTGGCTTGTCGTGTTAGGTGTGTTTTGCTTACACTGGGTGCTTTGGGAAATGATGTTGTGTCTTCCTTACCAATGAAGTCATTTCCAAGAGGAACGCAAGAATATATATTAAAATAAGAGGTAAGTGAGCTATTTATTAAGATGCTTCAATCAGATGGACAACAATGGAAAATAGGAGACTGTGTGTGGGGATTTAACAACAAGGTATGGACAATAAGTCAAATATTAATCCAAAGATGAATATGTTAGATGTCATGGTTACTAATGCTCGGTTTGGCATGTATGTTAAAGCGAATGCAAAGTTGTGGTATTTAATGATCTAGAACATGAATGATTAAACTGACTTCAGAAGAAACGAAACCCTTCTTTATAAACAACACAATCAGTCAAAAGTTTCATTTTATTAAAACAAATGTGTTTCCAAGCTCCATACAACTTTTCCAAGATTCTCCTAGCTCATGTTTAGTATGGAGTCTTGAGCAGGTGCTAGACAACCATCAAAAAACATAATGGGTAACATATTCTATTGGAAAATGTCAAGTGATCGAGAAGTTTGTGTGACGTTGTGGAGGTTAGATCAAGGCTCGTGAACTGGTTGACAAAGTGCCCAAGCGAGATGCTGAACCAAATCCTGCGGGTTTGATCGACTTCGTTCCTCCCAGGCATGGTTCATCTCCCCTTATCTTTCATAACTCTCGTACTTTAGTTTTTCATTTTCAACTTAATATAATTTTAAAATATTTGGATTATAATACAGTTAAATGTTTTTTTCAACTCATTGCAAAATAATGAAATGTCGTGTCGTAACTCACGAAGTCAAAATAACTCGTTTGAATTAAACCATGAAATTCCACCCTCATTCTGAGGTGATTTAGAAAACTTCCTACCCAACTAGATCGCTAAAATATTGTTTTATCAACCAAACGAAATTGACTTCCCAGTAATAATGTTGACGATCTTCCTCTTTAAATAGTTAATTTTTACATTTTTCAGAGACTCATTAAGTACCCTTCATAACTCTAAAAATGAGATGTTAAGCTTCATTCATGTACCTTGTTATGTGAGGAGTCACCTTGACCTTTGGATTGACCCTGAACGAACATATGTGATCTTTTTGATGCTCTTATAGGAGCCCTGTTACGCTGGTTTACAGCAGTAGAAAGCTGTTAAATCTAGAAAGTTGGTTTTCATTTTTGAACCACCATTTGAAACCTGGATAGAGAAATTAATACCCGTCTTC
Organism: Taxus chinensis; assembly: GCA_019776745.2. Classification (NCBI taxonomy): domain Eukaryota; kingdom Viridiplantae; phylum Streptophyta; class Pinopsida; order Cupressales; family Taxaceae; genus Taxus; species Taxus chinensis. The sequence goes on along the minus strand of CM034149.1, from coordinate 831,225,114 downwards.
GTAAACCTCAAGGGTTTTTACTAGATAACTACATGGAACTTTCAGTTTAGGGGAAAACACTTTTCTGGATAGTTTGACAATGACATTTTGTAGGCCTCTGGTTGTAGTTTGACAAGATCAAACTCGACTAAATAGGACCGGTGGCTTCAGAAAACTTGTCGCCATTCGAAGACTGTTTCCTAGTTCTGAGTTTCGTCGGCTCTGTTGAATTCTCCTTATATAGGAAAATTTGTAGGAAGTTTCTTGTTCCGCGTTCATCCATCAAATTTCAATTTTGGATGGGGTGTTCTGAGCCCTCAAGCTAACTTTTGTGCATTTGTAACTGGGTCAACTATGACCAGTGAGCCCGGAAAACTAGCTGCCAAACATAAACCATTCGCTAGTTCCTAATTCCGTCAGTTGCTATGAACTCCTAGTATATAGGTGGACATGTATAATTTTAATCGTGGTGTGTGTTCTCATCGAAAGACAACTTTTGGGAGCGGTTTCTTAGCCTTCGAGCCCATTTTGAATGTTTTTGTAGCTAGTAAGAAAATTTAAAAATAGAAAGTTGTGGGACCCTCGTCGAGTTGCCAAACCACCATGGAAACTTTTGACACATGTAAATAATTGTTTTAAAACTCTATAGTGTAACTTGTGTGAAATAGAACCTTTGACAAAATGGTGTTTTCTCTTTCTTCCCTACTCTTTCTCTCTCTTGGGTTACAAAATGAAGTTAAAATGAAATGTAAGGAATACGTGTCTCTAAACCTTTAATTTCGATTGGAAATTATAATTTTTATCATATGTAAATGGGAAACTGAAAAATGATAATTATGTTAGATTAGGGTGGATGCCATGCCAGCAATTTATCGTTGATATCATGCTCACGTGGTTTTGCAGGATGAAAGAATGATGAAGAAAAGGTGATGTGTAATTCATTTATTATCATTGTAATTTATATAGTTCATTGTTAAATGAATAAATGTATCATATAGTATCATGTTACAGAAGCTTATATTTGACAATTTGTTGATATGTGTGAGACGCTAGTTTCAAGGACATCTAGGAAATGTGCATTTAATCATAGGTCAATTTGATTTATAGTACACCTGGTAAAAAGGTTTGATATTTATATAAGGTAAATTAATTTGAAGTAATATCTTGTAGTGCATATTTAGTGTTCAATAAATGATTAATGAGTCATCTTGTGAATTCATACTTTGTAAATGTAATAAAGAGATTTAATCGAAACACTCTACTCTTGTTCAATATCGGGGCATAAATTGGTTTTCTTATGTGATACTCCTTACTGTAGAAGACATTGAAAACTGTATAGTGAAATTAAACTCTACACTCGATGGAACCTCCTAGTTTGAGAAAATAAAAGCCAAAGAATGGGCTTATCATCTTAGTCAGTATGTTTAGTGACATTGTCATAAACCCATCTGATAGAAGTGACACAGTTAAACTTTTCTTGGAGTATGTAGAGCTAACTCCTCCTTCGTAGCCTAGCAGACTACCTTGTCATCCGAAGATAGATTCAAAATTAAATTTTCTTCATCTAATGAAATCCTTCTTGGCTCCAAATCACATAGATGGAGGTTGTGACTTAGTTTTTCTTTGTATTGCATTCTTGTTAGTGAAATATTTAGTCCCTCGCGGCTAAATGTCTTATCTTTGGCTTGTGACAATTTAGTGCCTTGATCTCTCACGAAGGGTTTATAGAGTAAGCACGATTTAACATTAATCTAATCTATAATAGGGATTAAATCCCTGAGTGAAAATTGGGATTTAAACTAAACCTTAGTTGTTAGGAGATTAAAATGTAGGTAGAAAATTATAAGTAACTCTTTGCAAACAAAATTGAATTGAAAGATGTTGACTTAAGAGAACCCAAGAAACTAGAATTTTGTCTCGTAATAACTTGTTATGTCCTTTTATGGCATTAAGAAATAAATAACATTTCACATGTGGAATCATGAAATGCACAAACATGGGACCTTACCTTGAGCACAAATCACATGTGGTTCGTGTGTAGTTATAATGCTTCTAACCATGTACTTCCTTGAGATGTCAAACAAGTACTTTCATAACTCTTTTGTTATAACACGATGGTAATAATGAGACCTTAATGCGATGAAAAAGTAAAGCATAGAAGAGTGAAAATTGGATTTGAGGTTAGGAAGAATACCACTCTTGGAGTTCTTATCACTTAATTAAACATTCTCATGAGTTACAAGAATATGAATTGCCTTGGTGTGATCAACTTCGAGAAAACAAAAAAAAATACATACATATATATCAAAGTGGAATTCCACAAGTCATTGAATTATAATAACTATGGTAGGGAAATAACTATAATATGATCAAAGAATGCTTTTGGGAAAAAGTCATCTTGTATCTAAATCTCCCTTAAATCCTAATATTGCATCCTATACATCAATTCACATTCACTTGATTTGTACGGGTAAAAATGTAGACATCGAATAAATTTTGGAGAGGAATATTTTTAACATAATAGTAAGATAATTAAGGACTTTGTATGTAATTTGAATTATGCCAAATAAGTATGAAACTTAGGGAAATTTCTGTAAAGGATAAAAATCCAACTTAAATTGGTCGAGTTATAAATTAAATGGGGGATGAACTTAAGAATATTTAGTGGGAGAAAAAAAAGGAAGTTTTCCTTGCACAATAATTTTCATGGAATGTTGATCGTAACTAAAATGTAATTAAAGAAATAATGTGTTGTGGGTTTTCCAAGCCTTGAGTCTTTTTTTTTGTGGTTGGGTCATTGCTAGTATTCATTCATTGTGAAAAGTTTGGCATCAACATGTCTATCTTGTTTTCATGTGTCTATGTGAGTTGATGACTTATGTACATGTCATATGTGTTGTTGAGCTTTCCTTACTTGGAGCCCTTATGGTGTTTTATAGTGAGCAATGTAAGTAAAAAAAAATATTGAGGTATTTTACTATTGTATTTGTGTGTAAAATGTGAACGCTATAGCATCGGTTATAGTGGGACCGACGTCGGTCAGGAAAAGGAGGAATCGGGCATGGTTAGGTCTAACTGGCGTTGGTTACCTGTGCGAAGAACTTTATTTTTAAGTCACGGGTTTTTAATATTGTTTTTGTTTTAAAGCAAATCTATTGGATGTAATTTCATGGATAAGTTGCCCTAAGTTTTTCTAAGATTATATAAGCTAGAAAACTAGGGTTAGAGAGAGTTAGATGAGTTTATGAGAAGAAGATCATAATCCTTGGTTGAAAGGATGAAGAAGAAGAAGAATAAAAAGTAGATTACATGAAGACAAGAGCTTTCATGGAGAGAAGCTCAAAAGAAGGAAAGTGCAAGTACACTGCTGGTGAGAAGATGGTATTATCTTCTACTGTATTTCCTTTGTATTGTTGAGTCTCATGTAATGGCTTGCATAGTATGCAAAGCACTAAGGGTTTCTTCTTGTTAGATCCAAATGTTGTTGTGAGATATTGTTATTGCTCATTCTTGTAGATCCACCTGTTATGAGATCTTGTATTGCAGATCCATGAGATCATGTTGTATTGTTGATCCATAGGGATCTAGCATGGTAGAGGAAGATGTCTTCATCTTTGAAGTTTGTTGCAGTGATGGAGGAGAGACTTACTTCTTGGTGCATGGTTAGGGTTGCACATTGGTAGATCTTTCTAGAGGTCTTGTTTGCATATTCACAATACAATGAGATCTTGGCTGCACAGTGGCCAATGTAGGGTAGCTTCAAGTATGTGAGATCTGGTTATGTTTGAGAGGCATGGTTGTAGTGTACTCAGGTAGATCCGGTTAAAGATCTAGAGGAGACACAAGTGGTGGTATGGAGTCATGGTTTAGTGTACTTAGGTAGATCCAGTTGGAGATCTGGGAGGAGGAGATACATGTACTCTTGTGCAGAAGAGTTAGTTTTTAGTCTCTTATTATATTATATATATATATATGAGATCTCTATCTTTGGTGGACGTAGCACACATTGGGTGAACCATGGTACATGCTTGTTGTGTGTGTGTGTACTTTTTTGTGATTTGGATTATTCTAGTTTATACTTCCACTGCTGTAGATAATCTTGGGAATTGTTTAGATCATGTGTGCATATTTTGTTTTTTATTAAATCATATCACTATTTCGTAGTCTTGTATTCCCAATAGTTCCTTATTGATGTATCCTAAACTAATTCTTTATGGTTTTGAGGGTAAAAAGATGACTATAACTAAAATGGAAAATGTGTGATACACCAAAATTATTGAGGGCTTTGATTGACTATATGCACAATAAAATTAAGAATGATTTTTGGATGCACGAACCAATGGTTTTCAGTAGAATATTAAGGCAAAGCACTTATGTATTGAGGGATAAATAACAACAAAACAATAAGAAAAACATACAAACTAAGATTCTGAAGAAAATACCAGATTTGTAGCAAGGTAGGATGATTATTTAGGGAATTATCATTCACAAGAATTAATAAACAGATACACACCACTGCAAATAATTAGAAGGCAAAAATAAGTTCTCATTCAAGGAAAAACTGGTAGAAAACTGCTTCAGCACTCCTATCTCCAAAAATTCCTCCTTTATGTTTTCGAGTGCACACAATATATAGCAAAAATATTCACCCAACCTATCCTAAAAATAGGCTAAAATTTGTACTCTTCCATGCATGCTAATTTTACCCCTTTATTATGAACAAATAAAGGAATAAAAATAAACATGCTGATTACAATGAGGCATTAATAGCCTCAGTTACAGAAATAAATTCTAGTCAAAGCATAGTTGACTGTTCTATTTTTAATAAAATTTGAATGAATAATTTAGCTAATAATATATCTTTCTTGCTATATAATTTTTCTCCAATGTGCATGCAATATTTTTCTTCTTCTACTTGATGTGAAACTTGCAATTTGATCCACTTGCGATGATAAATTTGGCATGCTTTACAAATCTACCCCCCCTAGATGTACATGCAAAATAATATCCATGTGCAAAATAATGCCTCTAACCTTCAATGCTTAGGAAAATTATCCAACTCCACTATGGTGACAACCTTTAATGTGCACATGTTCAAAGTTTTTCTTCTTGCAGTCTGTGGGGACCACCTATCCATGTACAAAGCAATGTTCTTTTTATCCATGCAAAGAGTGATAAATGGAAACAAGGGGTTGAGCTAATTGTTTATGTTGACCATGTGAAATTTTATCATGATATTGACTTATTTGGTTTCATAATACATGGTTTGGTTTAAAGATATAAATTAAAAAATCATGACCACCTTTTTGGTGAATGGAATAGAGAAAGGTCAATCTTATGAAACTTTAGATTATTTTTTAATAATAATCAAATCCATTCTTGGCCATGTGGGGCGGCCCCCTTCGATTATATGATTGCACATATTATGTTAGGCTCGTTTGTATAGTTTGTAACATGTATATCATTGGTCATTTTGGTCATTAGACACCTTTGACCATAGTAATTAGCCCCTTTTGAATAATCATCAACATCATATAATGTTTTTGGACCCTTTTGAATAATCATTGGTTTATCGACATTTAATTTTCGTGGTATTAAGGTCTTAAACTTTAGAAAGGTCAGTGCAATGATTTCTAGCTTATTGAGGTTGGCCCCCTCTCCATGATGACTTAACCCATCGCTCACTTTTTCAGGTATTATACTTTGAACTCTATTTTAGCTTTGGTTTTGGTGATTTGACCTTCTACGTTAATCTATTTACATTCACATCTGTGTCATTGGTTGCTCTAGAATTGACAGAGGGGTGGGTGGACTGTGTATTTAATCGGCACTGTTTCATCTTGGTAGTTTGTAACCTAAGCTATTGATTCTCTAAGCATGGAGTTTGCATTGATTACGTGTAACATGAATTTTGTGACTAATCCTTCACCATTTGATCTTTTACTAGTTTGATTTTGAACCATTGATCTTCTCACCATGGTAAGTGTGGTAGTTGGTAGTGGTTTTCATCTGGATCATTTGATCTTGTCCTTTCAATTTACGACCATTGATCCTAACTCATTGAGTGAGTTAAGTAACTTAACCCAACCCATTTTATCCACTTTCATTTTAATTCTTGCAGGCGAAGCCCTGGAAAAACTTTTATCACCACCATTGTTTTACATTTCAAGCCTTAAAATGATCTTCTCTTAACTCATGGGGCTATGTTTGAACGTTTCTTGGTGTTGTTTGAAAGCTCTGCTTGAGGTTGGAGTTTTTTTATTTGGAATATTGGCCATTATTTTTATTGTTTGAGCTTGTTGAGTATTATTTTTGCCTCCCGAAGCTCTGTTTTCTATTTGAGGGTGTCTGTGGACTCTAAGAAGGCATATTTTAATCTCCATTGATGGGTCTTATGTGGCTTGTTTTCTACTTTGAAAGAAGGTTAGAAATTCGGTCTTTTCTATAAAATAGAATTCCTTTCTCTGATATATTTTTATTATTTTATTTTGTGGACTCCATGATTTGCAATTTTCAGGATACCTTCCTTTCTCCTCTATTGTATTCATTACCAACTTACCATGGAGCTTTACATTTTTACTTTGTTTGATGCCTTAGAGCTTGATTCGATGATAATCCATCTGGGTGTTCTCACTTCTATTTGAACCTCTTTTATCTATGATATGGCTCATGGATTTTTGTTAGATCTGGATTGTGAAAATTTTACTGGCTCCACTCTTTTCTCACTCTCTATTCGGCCATTTGAAAGATTTGTTACCTACTTGAAGAAAGTTTGACCTGCACTGTATTTATTTTCTTTATAGAAATGATGATGGCCTTGGAACTCAATTTCCCCTGATTTCAACACTTAAAAGATAATCATAATTCTATAAATTTCCTCCTTACACTGCATTTATTTTGAGCTTTAGTCTCAAGCTTTGAAACTCAGTTTTTTAATAGAATCTTATGGCTTTGGACTTTTCCATTTATTTGAAGCTACAAAATAAGTTTTCATTATTTACTATTTGTATTTTTACAATTACTTTGATTTATTGAGCTTCTTATTTGCTCAAGTTTTATATTTCATGTAACCGTGTCTCCTTCCTGAGCTAGCTGAGATTGTCAACTTCATCCTTCTTGTACAAATTACTTTTTTTCTTCAAGCAACTACTAGATACTTTAACAAAAAAGTATAAAAATTTGATGGCCCTTTTGATCTGTTTATATTCTATAAATGTTAGTGTTATCCCAAATTTACCCCCCTAGGCAAAATTGGTCGAATGCGACTTTGCACAGAAAAATGGAAGGGTCGGACTAGTTGTGTGGACTCATAGTCAATCCCAAAACTGAGTCTGCAAGTGAGAAGGAAAAAGGAGATGAGGAGGGTGCCACGTGTCTCAATAGCGCATCTCTAAAGGTTGAATAGAAAAGTGGTCCCACATTGTGTGTGATCTCGCTAAGTGGTCAAGAGTCTAAATGTGGGCAGAGACGGCCGTGGAATCATCTAAATAGAATAGAGCTTGCAGAAGCCTCCACACATCTAATCGGCACATCTTCAAAGGTCAATTGCAAAAGGTGCTCCCCAAACAAGTCCCAGCCTGCCGTGAGGTCAGAGTCAAAGAGGGGAAAAATATGGAAGTTGAAAAGTCCAAGACTGATAGGAGGAGCCACGTGTCCTAACAACATAACTTCAAAGGTGCGACCCATAAGGGAGGTCCCAAACATACGCAAGCACTCCATGTGTACCGAGTCAAACATATTGCCCGCGCCAAATAGAAGGGACTAAGCTAGACATGAGGAAATCAAGGAGTGGCCTGCGGATGTTGCAAAGGGTCCCCTTATCACACTTTTGGGGCGCTGGATACAAGGGTCCCACCCGTAAAGAGTTTTGTGCATTATATGCAGTAAGGCCCCTTACTCACGCAAAGGCATGAGGAAGGCAATATTGATTTGAGACCTGAATCGGCTAAGGAAAGAAGGGCCAGTGGAAAGCCCCATGTGTCTCCTTGGAACTCTTTTAATGGGTGAATCCAAAGGTGATCCCAAAATTTGCGCCAGCTCTCCACACATCCAAGGTCCCAAAAATTCGTCCATGAATGGGTGGGATTAGGTAGAATCAACTGTTGAAAGGGGATAGAGCCTGTGGAAGCCTCCATGCATTAGCCTAGTGCCACTTCAGGGGAAGGGTCCAAGCATGGTCTCCAAATGAGCATCAGCCCTCCTCATGTCTCGTGTCAAGCACAGTGTCTCTACCAACAAGGGGATTCATGAAAAGAACAAAGGAAACAAAACAATCCCACAGATGATGCCATGTTCCTTGACGACGCTACTTCGAGAATGTAGAGGAGGGGGTGAAACCTTAAGATGCATGGGGCCGCCATGTGGATATGTGAAAATAGATTCCATACCCAAAGTACCTTCAGACAACCATATCTTTTGATCAGAAGCTCGGAATCGAGCGGGAGGGGACATTTTGGAGACCTCTCAGCACCTTCTACCCACCTACCATTCTTAATGTTTCGTCCCGCAATTTTTGAGACCATCAAGTCTCCCACCTACCACCATGATGAAGAATGGTCCTCCTTTCTTTCCCAGCAAGGAATAATGATGGGGGCATGGGTGTTGCAGTGAGACGCATCATTGTGACAGGGGAATTAAATGCTCCTTCAGAGGTGGTTGGGATAGGGTCCGAATTTTTCCCCATTTCCCTCTCATTTTTCCTATATATTCTACAGGAGGGGTAATTTCTAAAGGCTGGACATTCTTTCTTTGTTCCCTCCCTTCTTCTCTTCCCTGCAGGAAAATTCGTGGAGTCTTTTGAACCCCCCATTCAAATTGTAATGCAATCTCGCCTCTTGGCCAATCTAATGGACTGTATCAAATTCTTGGAGAAATATATTAAGTTTGTGGATGATTTCAACCCCTTATTATGCTTATTTGCATCTCTCTAATTTCTTATTGCGATCTGGGTCATCTATGCATGGATATTGTGTTTAAGGGTAATGAAAATGTTCAACATTCCTTTGGTGCATCACCTATGTTAGATTAGGTTTTATTTCTTGCACCTCCTCAACCTTTTCTCCTTTGTAAATTAGAATAGGTTTAGGGTAAACCCTCTACAATCTGAACATCTGCACCTGAACAGAGGAATATGAGCTGACATTCATCCGAAGAGCTTCCCTGATTCACAAAGTCCCACATTTTGGGGAAATATCCTTGTTATTCAATCACACCAGATGTCCCACTCAAATCTGATGACATTCGGGGGTGCTGTGATTCTGCACTATCAGTTAGCTTTTTAATATTTTCATGAGCTTGTTAAAATTCTTGGACTGTACATGTACTTGTTGACTCAGCCTACTCATTTTGATTTTTTATGAGTATCCTCAATATTTGTATCTTGTCTAAAGGGAGTATGAAAACTCCTTGGTATTTTTGTTTTTCTGAAACTCTAATGTTCATTATCTCCATTGAACAATTTAACCTGTGGAACTTGCTTTATATTGTTTTCTCAATTTTCTCTAAGTTCTCAAATTATTTAGATCATGGCATCCTTTTTGACTTTAAGATATTTCTAATGGCTTGCTTCTCTGTGGTGTGATCTTCTTAATTTTGTTACTATTCTTGTAATTAAGACTGCATAGTTCTCTGTTTTGAAAGCATTGTTTGCTTATAGTTGTAATGTCTTATTTTCACTCAATATTTGGAGACATTGATTGTTATAATGTGGGATATATGCATCGCTTGTACTTTGAAAGATAATGAACTCTTTTTGATCCTAGATGTTCATTTATATATTCTTTGTGAGACAAGCTTGCATGAAGTCTCATAAAACCTACATTTTTTTATCTACCTAGATTTTGTTTTATTATTGTGGTTAGTCTAAGACTGAGTACTATATCCATCAGAGCTCATTTCTAGCATCTTATTTGACCTTTTCATAACCTATAAATTAACTGTAATCATGCATTAATAAATGAAAAAGATTTCTGAAAAAATTGTATCATGGATTCTATGAGTTGAACCTTAAAGCACTTGTATTGCTTTGACATTATGAGGCTTTAAGGACTGGTAGAACTTAAATTCATCTTCTGCAACCTGAACAATCTTAAATTGGAAAATTGCCTCAGTTGTAAATGTTCTCAAGGTTGTTGTTTCAAATCCAATTTTAAGTATGAATCTTGTACTCGTTCCTTTGCTTGTATTTCATCCTCCTCAAGCTTGACTGGAACTAGGAAGCTTTCTTTGTAGTTATATGATATGAAGATGAAATTCTTTTACTCTTTGTCTATTGACATTTTACCTTTTGATAACTCCTTCTCTTATAGCTTGAATGTTTCTCATGGCCTAGTTATAGAACCTTGAGCTCTATTTTTATTCAGATACTTTTACGCCTATGGAAAGAACTTGGATTATTACTATCTAAAAATGAGTCTGATACATCTGATTTTTTCATTCATACTTGTTTCTTATCTCTTTTTAACTTTCTCATAATTCACTAAAACTTATTTATTTCTTCATATAAATCCATGTAATTTTCCTATTTTTATAGTATCTCCTATAACTATCCTCTTCATGGGTTCTTGTAAAGGTTTGTTAATGAAAACTTGAAGATGCCTTGCTCATTTTTTTTTATTTGATGAAAACTTTGTTCAAAATCAGGAATTGTTACTTATACTCTGCTTCCTTACTTCTGATTTAATGTTCCAATGCTTTCTTCCTATCCAATACCTTATTTGAGGAGTTGTAGATTTTGATACTCATTTTTTTACTTGCAAGAGTTGATTGAAAATAGTATCATTCCATCTTCTTTTTTGAGTTTGAAAACTTGTATCTAATTTTGTAATTATGATGGAGAAATTTGCTTGTAGTTTGGAACCTATTTTCATGGATGTCATAATTGAACTTGGAATTTCATAAGGTTGTCTTGATACTTGATATTCTGCTTCAACTTGTTATTACTTGAAAATTTATTCAAACCTCTTCATGATTACAACTTCATTCTGCTTGGTTGATGCTTATTTCATAGTACTGATTGTTCTTTCATTAGCTAGATTGTATCTTTCTTAGATGTATTCTGCAATTTGTACTTTATATTTGACAGTAATTTGATAAAAATTGATATTTTTTGCTTGCATGGCTACAACATCTATATTCAAGATCTTCTTTTATCCATACTATGTTGGACAAAGTTGTACCCTTCTCTTCATGAAGAGTACTTTTTTTTGTCTCAATGAGGTTTTTCTATGAAAAACTACTATATGTTTTTGTTTTATCTTCAAACTCTTGCTTATATAGTTGTTAATGTTTGAGTTTTGTGCACTGATTGCAATATATAATTAATAGTACAAAATTTCAAAACATGTATTGATTTCTTTAAGTACAACCTCTACCTGCACACTTAAGAAAATAGCTAGAAAATAAATAGGTTTTTTGTCCTCTCTTATGTTCCATAGTCTTTTTCTTTTCTCTTTCTTCTTCTGTCATGATTCTGGGAATCATATGTGCTACTATAAGATACTCCTTTCTCAATTCTGCATATGTTACGTGGATGTAACTTATGCCTCTGATATCAAGAAATCAATTTACATACAGTTAGACAGTACATGAGTATAGATTAAACCATGAGCTCTTTATTGATGCCTTTTCTTTTATTTTTTAGGTACACTGTAGCTGCTGGGTAACACAGATGAAAGATGGAGGTGGAACCAGAAACAAAGAATACTATAAGAAAACCCAAGGCAATGATGGGTTTTTTCTATACTCTTTTACTTTTAGATTTATGAACATGAACTTCCTCATTTAGTAGTTATGAGTTACATCCAACGGCTTGTGTGGGAAACATTAAATTTTTTTATGAATAAATGACTTTAATTTTTGTAACTGGGTTGTATACTTATTTATGCATTCAACTTTTATGATGGATATTGATTGTATAATGAAATTAAAAACTCAATCACATAATTAAATGTATTTAAGCATGCAGAAATAGTGAGTTTTGATGCACTTGTAACTTAATACTAAACTCGCATTCATGTAACTGCAACTTTGTTTGTTGCTCATGAATATAACATTCCACCTAAATTGTGATTCCTACCTTCATCAAGGTAATGCATTAGTCCTTCGGGGCTTTTGTCTTTCCTTGCTGAAGATGAACATGGAATAACAATTTATGTGAGGTGTTACATTTTGTAATAGCACACATAGCTGTAGATTACATGTAGTTAATCAATAGGTGCAACTAAAAAACAAAATAAAACTAAATGAATCCCCGTAGTTAGGTCCATTTCATCAATGCCTTCCATTGAAAACAAATTTTTGAGTTTCCCATTTTTGCACTAGTGCAAAAATTGTCAACAAGATTGAGAGGAATATTTCAAAATTTTCATTCTTTTGCTTCTTCATATCAGCAGTTGAGTTTCTCATTCCCTTAATCGAATCAGGTGATCAGTTTTGAGACAACAGTTTTAGGAGGTCATTATTCAGCATCACGGATCCCATTCGCTGGGAATGAGTGGAATTTGGGTAAAAGACAATTTTCCACTATCATAAAAAGAATATTTTCTTGTGAAAGTTGAGAGTGTAAGCAGCAAGGCAGTTCCAAACCCAAACAACATCGTTCCAAGCATTTCAGGGTAAATATGTTCAAAGTTTGGACCAGTTCATGTTGATCACGCAGACTCTATGCCCAATGATTATCTACAAGCTGTTGGTCACACCCCATTTGGCAGGGAAATGGTGGTGTGATTCACAAAATTATAATCCAATTCCACTACCTTGGTGAAATTGGAAAACAAAGATAAAATCTTGCATGCAATGGAATGGCAAGATCTAGTATTATGGATTTAAAACGCTATCTAACATTGATCCTCAGCTCCTTTGTATTGAAAAGTACAAAAATCTCCAAGAAGCTTAAATGAATGAGAAAAAATTATTTTGGTACAATAGTGCCATGCTTAGAACTCAGCCAATCTATTCCTTAGCTCCTCGAGCTGTCATATGGTGCATCGAGATCTGAACTGAGCTCTATACTACAAACCGAGTTATATGTTGTATATCACCAATCTATCTAGACCGAGTTGGAAAATCGACGAAGGGGTGGCCGAATTGGAGCATTGAGCGCACCAATAGTACTGGTGTTGAGCTAGGTAAAAGACATGTCAGTCCACACGTGACCGAGATTTTCTTATTGATAGCCGAGCTCAAGGAAAACAAAGAGGCGATTTGTGCATTCCTTAAAGAGCTAAGTAAAAATTGCATCAACACAAATCAACGAGCTCACAGGGGTTGGATTTGTTTTATAGTGAGCCAAGAAAAAAGGGGAAACGAGCTGTTGTATTGATATATGCATCAAGCTGAGCATTGGCAACTTCAATGCTGAAGAAGTAACAAATCACTGTATAAGGAGAGCTAAATTGCCAAAACCAGGCCGAGCCCAAAATATGCAAGTCGAGATTTGCGCAAGTGAAGGAGCTCCTGATTATTAATCCATTCCTTTGAAGGGAAGAACTCTTCTACAACTGAAGGGCCAAGCTGTTTTATCTGATGTCGAGCTGGTAGATTCAGGCTTGAAAGATGAGTCGAGTTGCTGAGACAAAATGAAGGAAGAAAATCTCGAGCTCGGTGGACTCAATATTTCACAGGACAAGTATATTTGAGTCGTAGCAGTTTGAGTTTCTGTAACTAAACTGATCACAGAAACACTGAAACTCATGAAAGGGTTGTATCAAACACTGAAATCCTGAACTCGACTCTAATGAATACAGTGGAACGGGCATCACGCTTATGCTCTAATGAAAGCAATCAGTAAGAAAAGGATAGGATAGTCAATGCAGAGCGGTCGAGTTTTTCAATCAAAACAAAGCCACTTCAAGGAAAATCTCAAGACATTGAGTCGAGCATCGTATTGGGAAATGACTTGGATGAGCCTTCAAAGACGGAGCAAGCTTGGATCGAAGGCATAACGGATGACGCGGCTCGGCGGGCCTTAAAACGAGCTCGAGGGGAATCTCATTGCGAGCTCGTGCGAAGGAGTGTGGAATCACGTGGGGTCTCCACGTGGCTCCTCAGCGTAACTTTAAAAGGTCATGGAAAAGAGGAGGCACCGAAGACACGGTGTGCCTCCACGTGGAACAAAGTGCCGCGGATATGTCGCGAGCCAATCGATGGTTTAGGACAGCCCGACAAGCAAAGCTAAAACAGCTCGTTGAGGTGGATGACTCAACATAAGTGGAAAAGGCAAGTTAGTAAATAGAATAGAATAGAATAGAAACTTTTAGCGTCCACAAGGCTAAAAATAGCCTATGAGATGGTAAAACCACTTTCTTTACAGTTCACCAATTCAGATCTTCTTTTGTTAATCTTGATGATGAAGTCTCTCATTCCAGTTATCCGCTCCTCATCAAACAAGATCTATAATGGCAAAGTCTTGAAATTAATTGCATATCTCGAACGAATGTCATTATAGGCACTGCATTATGTAATAAAGTGTTTTTCTTACTCCACTGCCCCATCTGAACAAAAGACACAAAGTCTTTCTTCCCATTTTTCTTTAGGCCTTTTCCATCTACCTGTTTCACTTCTAAGTCGATGGGAGTTGGTCCTTAGTTGAGCTATGAGAATCTTAGCTCTCCACGGAATGAGGGCCCCAATTTATGCCTTTTGTTGATGGTCACAAGTGGGATTAAATTCTTCAAGATAGAATCTCTTTTTTCTGCCTCTATTTTCCCACAAAGTTTTGTGGACGTTATCAATAACAAATGCTTGTATTTCTTTACTACCTTGGGGACATGTATGCAATTCAATATTCCATTTCTTCATCCATGACCTCTTCCTCCTGCCTAGCAGCTCTTTGAAGACAAGTTTGGGCCACCTATTTGTTGTCATCTGTTCAATTTTGTTGAGGTATCTGAGAAGTCAAATCATATCAATGGCTTCAATTGGAACTGTACCCGTTTTGGCTAAAAGAATCTCATAAGTGATCGAGACTTTTAACTTAAATTTGGTGGTAATCATATGCTTTTGAATTCTCTCAATTTTCTTCCATTTTGATAATGTTATGTTGACGGCCCATATTTCACACCCATAAAGAACACACTGGTTAGGAGTGTTCTAGTGTTCCAGTTGGTTCAAGGAAGGTAGGTCGGTGGTAATGGACCCATGTCATGTGACGTAGAGGTATGTAGCGGGGTCATCATGGCATGGAGATGACTCGGCACTCGTAGGGGAAAAAAGGGGGATCATTGTGTGAGTATGGGGTTGGTGAGCCGGGTGCCCAATGGAATCAAACTTGATGCTAAGGAAAAATCTAGTCAATGTAGGAACCCAATACGGAGCCTGGGGAGACAGGAGCCAGCTCAGCCAAGCTGACCGAATTGGCAGAAGTATAAAAAACATTTAGTACGCCACCCGCCCCCCCTCCCCCTTATTTTAATATAAATGATGAAAATCAAGATGGACCCCCACCATATTTTAATAAAAAATAATTTAAAGGATATGAAGAAACATTAAAGAAGGAGGGAAATAATTAAAAAGTGATTTCCCAAGTAAGAATTTAATTCTCAGTCCCATGCAGTGCAAGAAATACTGTGAAAACCCAAATAGTTGCATGTGCTCAGATGATAATAACTTTTGCATCCCTTAACATAATTTTACAAAAATGGTTTTGTTGGAATCATGATTATGAGACCTTTGCATAAAAATTAATAAATCAAGAAATTGATAAATATTTGAGGGAGTATTTTACAGAAAATGATCCTATTTTAGTTTGTTAGTTGTGTGGTGGTTGGGAGAGCAATTAATTGGCATGGGCAACAATTTTCTCTCAATAAAGGTTGCATATTAATGAGGGATGGATTTACTATCATGAATTCCACCCACTTTGGGTACCTTATAATTAATGTAAAGGTAAAATACAAGTTTACTCTCTCTCCTCTCTATTCTCTATAAATTGAGAAGTTGTGTTATTGTAAAGGGGGATGATTTGAGTAGCAAAACTCTTCCCATTTTTTTTCAAGCTAATGGGTTGCATGCACTTATAATGGACTCCTTGCATGGTGATCCAAGCCCTTGGTTTATAATTTTTTCAATTGTGCATACTAATCAAGTAATAGATATAAGTTTGAGGATGTGTCTTCCCTTGTTGTGTTTATTTTCTTTCTTCTTTCCTCTTTAATCTTATTTTAGGTATATTGTACTTATATTATGCCCTTGCAAGGTTCATAATTGTTGTTTTCACCTTGGAAATTCTATTGTGAATGTTGTATGTTGTTATTAGATTGTGGGGAACTGTTATCACCCTCTCTAACATGTGTTTTCCCTCCATTTGCACACATTAGGGAGTTATTCTCATACCCTTGTTTTGGTACATCACAGCTGTAGTGTAGATTTCTTTATTTGCATGCTCTCTCTCTCTCTCTCTCTCTCTCTCTCTCTCTCTCTCTCTCTCAGGTCCCTTAGAAGTGATAGATTAGTAGTCACTAGTTTTCTTTCATTTGGGTTAGTTTGCACTAGATTAGGAAGAGGAACTAGTCTTCTTTGGAGGTTTATCTAAAGTAGCAAGTCCCAAAACTTGGAGATAGTACCCATGTTACCTAGTCACACTGTGAGCTCAAGTACACACACTTGTGCAAACTATAGGTTGTTTTGATTCGATGATAACAATAACCACATGACATAGCTTGGAAATTATTTAATTGAATTCTCCACTATATTTAGGGTACTCATAGTTTTGGTATTTAAAATGGATCAGCCATAAACATTGATTTGATTGGATTAACAGATTCAGATTGGTATGGTAATATTCAACATTCTGAGTCTACTTTAGGCTACAGTTTCTCACTTTTTTCAATACCGAATAGTTGGTCAAGACAAATTACATATACATATTTCCTTATCTTATACAGAGGTAAAATGGAAAGGAGTTTTTAATGTTTCCATGGAGGATATTTGGCTTTAGGGGATCCTCATTGAGCTCACTATCCATTTTCACTGACCAACAATCATCTTACATGATAATCAAAGAATAATCTAGATTTTACAGAATATATTCCTCCATTAATGGAAAAATAATATCAATATTAACATTCATTTCATTTGGGAGATCATTCATGAGTAATTCATTAATCTATGTTATATCCATACAATGGAGTAAACTACTAATATATTAACCCAACCTTTCATTGAGAGAAAGTATCTTCATTTTCTAACTCGTATTAGGGTTTGGGAAGCTCTGTCATCCTTTTCCAGGGGGCTTCTTTATAAATGGTTACCTCATTAGTCCTTGTTGACATGACACACCTTATCATCTACCCACCTAAGCTACACTTAAGGGGTGTTGGTGTATGATTTTTCCCACTACGTGATTTTCCCTATGCAGTCTAATTAACTTAATTAGCTTAATCATAGGTCATTAAAAAAATTACTTTAAGTTATTTTCTAGTTTTTAGTTGAGTTAATTACATTTTTCAGTGACCTAATTCCTCACTAAATAATGAAACCTCCTATGCACTTTTTGATTAATCATATAATCAACATTTAATTATTTGTAAACATCTTCCTTGATTTTTTGAATTTCACAACCACATACATGATTTTTCTTATTGTATTCAATCCTATAGACTCTCAATATTCGACTATGGTCCACTCCAAAATTGATCACATTTTCATGGTACACTTTGTCTAAATATCCTTCTATAGTATCCAATAAGGTTTGGTAAAATTCACAAGGGAATCCATCAAACGAAGGGGATTTTTCATGATCCATTTCGAATTTAGCTTCTTTAATATCCTCGGTCAATAAAGGACACTCATAAGAAAATCTATGAGCCAGTGATAACATGCATGAGAAAACTCAAATTTATTTCAAAATAACCTCTTCCCAATTAGGAGACGTAAGAGGTTAAAAAACAATACTCCATGATTATGATGAAAAATATCTTTGAGAATGTTTGGTAGAT
The DNA here is from genome assembly GCA_019776745.2 of Taxus chinensis. NCBI lineage: Eukaryota > Viridiplantae > Streptophyta > Pinopsida > Cupressales > Taxaceae > Taxus > Taxus chinensis. The sequence goes on along the minus strand of CM034149.1, from coordinate 831,207,199 downwards.
TGGCAAACCTAACATTCTCTTATTGGATGTATTTTATTATATCAGAAGTTTGTTTACATTACAGAAAGGTAAAAAATTATATACACTATTTTTCACCAATTTATAGCCAATGGAACCTAGCTCTTAGTTGGGATTCTCTACCTTTATGTTCCTCCTCCACTTATATATTTTGTCTCTATTGAGTTGTTTGGATCAACAATGTTGCATTGATGGGAGAGACATTGAGATCCTCTGAAATCCTATGGAATTCATTTTATGAAGCCTCGTGACTCATTTATCTAAAGATGGTAGCTTGTTTACCATATATTCTATGGAAAACAGTTGTTATTTGAATATCTTTAGCCCACTATTAAATCCAACTAAAGTTCTCTATGTGTCTGAGGACCAAATTCTAAGTCTATTTGATATGGAAAAGTGTTATTGAATTCTTTATATGGGTGGCATTTGGATAAAACTATTATTTTTGAATGTTTTTGCACTGAGAAGTGCTCCATAAGATATCAAAGTATATGGGTTGACGATAAAAAAGAATGGTTTTGTCATTTACAACCATAGGCATAACATGATTGTTGGAGAGGCAAAAGAGATCTTTCTCTAGCATGAAATCTCGGTGAACTCATTAAAACAATGTATCATTCCCATGTCTTAATTTAGACCATGTGAACCATGCAAAAGTTGGATTTATGGCTACGGTGGTGATTGGGGTCAGATTATCCAAGCCTATGCCACATATAGAATGAATCTTCCCACTCTCATACATGTCAACACATGGGAAGGTGGTATTATTTATCCTTGGGAAATTTGAAAAAATTTAAATAACCACAGAGAAGCTAAACTTAATTATGGATTGAGTCTATGAGCCATTAGAAAAACAGAGCATGTTCAACAACTTCATTGGAAGCATACAGGTTTGTACATCTAAAAATATGCTCAAAAAAATAAAAAAGGTCCCTAAACAATCAATGGGTGGGGTAAAAGCACCAAAAAATAATTTTCTAAGCAAGGTCTGATGTAATAAGTGTCATGAAACCTCAAAAATTATGCTCGTGACTATAAATATGAAAAATAACATCAGTCTAAATGGTGAGTGGAGTCAATAGAAGAAAAACTCAATATATTTTAAACTTCTTGGATGTAATGTTTTTTCATATTTGTGAAAAGGATGTAATTTTATTTGACATGATAATGACAGTTATGTTGATTATGATGGCTAAAATTCCAAGAGAAAAAAATCATTGGGTAACATCAAGGTGTATGGACCGTTTTTCATTAAGACCTCTAAGGGAAGAGAAATTTTTGTTAAAGGTAGAAACCTCCATAAAAGACGATTAACCTCACCTATCGACCATAGTTTTCACTTTTTCTAAACATATTCTCCATACATAAAAGGAGATGGATTGTGGGAACAACAGAGCAAGGTTTTTGGATTGATTGAGACTACTTGGTTATCTAGGAAGCTCACATTCAAACTATGTTCCAAAGTGGGTTCAAAATGAGTTGTTATTTTTAAAGAACTAATGGAGGACACTACAAGAGCTATATATGAAATTAGCATAAACATCTTGATGGTTGGTAGCACAGGTTGTTTGGTAATTGTGGCAAAATAGCTACCTTGATTAGTATCAACAAAGTGATAAGAGGTAAAATTAGGTTTAGTAGAACTCCCAAAGGTACTTTTTTATTAGCCATAATTGTCTAATAATCATTCAAATTTCGCATTTTAGAATCCTGCTACTATTTTTCATGTGTCACTTAGAGAGAAGTTGAAATTAAAGGGATTTTACAAATCATATGATCTAAGGCTTGAAAAAAAGAACAAGCGCTAAGAAAATAAATGCACAACACATACTGAGAGTACTAAGTTTATCCTATTTGAATTTAAATGGTTTCGATAAGGTCTTTGGCCAAGTCAACCTTCACAAAAACACATTTTTTTGTCGAGCCATGTAAAATTTAGGCTGATTGAGGTAATCCAAGAGGCCCAATGTTTTGATTAGTTATTCAACAAATCCCCATAAGAAGAGAGGAAGACTACAAAACTCAACCCATCTAGGGATTTTAAGCTCGGCTAGCTCGAAGAATTGAAGTTATCCATTCCAATAGGAAAATAAAATCAACATGTTTCATATGAACTGTGAGCCATGGTTAAAAATGGTTTTACATTGCTCTTAATTTTAAAACGAAATAGGAAAAAACATTTTGTGAGAATTTGAACTCCCTCAATTTTTACTCCTTGGGACTACTAGTGCTTATGAACCAATTGTTCGAGTAGGATTTTAGGGGGAACTCGGATAATAAAATAACCAATTAGGGTAAAATATTCTTGAGAAAGTTATATGCTTTATTGAATTCAAGTAGTTCAAGAATAAAATTAGGTAAATGGGTTTCACAGTTAGAAATGTTACATTGTCAAAGACCTTCCGAATAAATTTTCTCTCCATTTCTTGTTCCATGGATATTTATATCTTTGTTGGCACCACCTACATAGAAAGGTACAAGGATATATGAGATGTCATGATATAAAGGAATTAACGTCATCCAACGGGTGGATTAAAGGCTCCGATCAATGTAATAAATGCATAGGAAAAATATTTTAAAATACCAAGATCTCTAAGAGATCGTCAGTGTGAAATAGAGTTGTACAAGAGACAATATGTTAGGGGAACATGCATGTATGTAATAATATTTCAACTAGATATTAAAATTAAATTAGATGAATAACTTGACAATCTATTCTCTTAAATATAGATGTATTTATAGAATTTAAACACCAAAGTTGATAAATTGGATTGTCATTTATTATATAATTCTCTAGATGTACAATAAAATTTTACGAAAAAACATAAAATCCTTTATCACAATTAATAATACATCTTTTAGTACAAAATCTCAGTAATCATCGTCAACCTTATGAGGCTAAAGAAACAACTAAATTATGATACTAAAAACTAAATTATCAAGTACAAATCATGTAATCCTCCTTATTCTCTACCATTTTAGTTACATAACATGTCCTCTTATTTGAATTTCAAAGGACTCCTAATTAAACTTGACTTCTAATTCAAACTTGACAAGACTTGCTATTTTTAGTAAAACTTACTAATCATAACTAAATCTATTTTTGGTATGTTTTAAATATTAAATTTCTATATCCTATGAATTATCATACATTATCCTCATGCCTAAACTAATATATTTATTATGTTGTTATTCATGTTGACTGATGGTTACAAATTTATGTAATTTTAAAAGTTGAAAAAAATAAAAAACACTTCAAACCCAATTTGCAAACCGTGGATGGATTATTTTTGCCTCAAAAAATTGCTAAAGTATGTCATAAGAACACAACGAAGATATATCTAGTTGCTTTTCATAAAATAAACGAATTCATTTATGTTCTTGAATCAAATGTTATGCCCTTCACAAGATAGGCAATCAAATTTGCGTCAAAAAGAATCCATTAACCATAATTTTAATGGCTTGATACAAATAACTTGACATTACAACTTAATAAACATAATGAAGTAATAAAATATGGATTCGTATAAAAATCATATTGGAATTGAAATTAATTGAGGAAAAAACTTAAAACCTAGCCTCGATACTAAATTCAGTAAAATAATAATGGAATGAAAATGACCAATATTTGGTGCAAGAAAACATTGTACTTATGTTAGTTAAATTAAATAATTATAAAAAAAAATTGTGTGTGTGTGTGGGTGAGAGAGAGAGAGAGAGAGAGAGACATAATATTATATATCTGAATATATAATATTATTTAATTATATAATATTAATTGTAGCTGGACATATATTATTAAGTATAAATGGGTGTGTGTGTGTGTGTGTATGTGACATATACTACGATATATTTGAATATATAACATCATTTAACTATATATTACTTATTGTAATTCCATTTATTATTAGGTAGAAAATATATGCAATGTACAAATCAACGTATGTGGGGATGTTTTAAATGGCATTTTGGTAGTTACTAAAACCTATAACATTGAATGATTTAACAACATATCAATTTACATATCCTACAAGTTAGATTCAAACCTCTTAATGTAGTTGTAATTATACTCGTGAGTCCTAATTTCTCCAAATTGCATTCCTTATTCAACTAAATAAGTAATCGGTTCAATTAAAGAATTTTTTGGGTAAAATGAAGCTACGAGTCACATAATGTAGTCATAATCATGTTTTTGAATAGGATCACCAAATTTATTTCCTCATTTAGGTAAAATTATACAACTCACCTTTGTTGTGATGTTAGGTCAATTATAGAAGCAACAACATTTAACCTTCGATTGGTGACGAGGCAACATCACCTTATTTTCAACCTATAGTCAACCTTTGGTAAGAAAATCAGTGTCAAGATAACATTCATGTATAGTCACGTAATTAGTGATAGGTAAATGTCACTCTATAGTAAATCTATTGTTAGCTAACTAATGACAAGATAATGTCGACCTCTAATCACTCTATAGTCTCGTAGTTTTTGAAAGATTAATATTACCTGATACTTTCCCAATTAATAACAATTACAGTATGTTGTTGGCCTATGATCAGCGTACTATCACTTTACTATTAACGGATTATTGTCACCCCCATTTTAATGATGGCCTATAACAACCTATAGTTGACCCAATAATAAAAAAATTCTAAAACAATATAATTCATCTAAGGAAATCCTTGGACAAATATAGGGTGATTAAAGACCCACTATGAAATATATCACTATTTGATTGAAATATAATTATGCAAACATACTCTAGCTGCTTAAAAAAATGTAAAAATTCACGGCCCTAACTCGTTGATTTTTATGTAATTTTATTTGGTATTGACTAAGGGCGATAGGTGGTCAGCGCAGATTGTCCCTCCTGTTGTTGTTGGGGTTGCACTAGATCTGTTTATGATAGATACCTTCGTGAAATAGGGGCGTGGCTTCATAATGCCCCCCAAATCCCTGAAACCCCACCCCAAGTCGCTTAGTGCGGGGACGTTTTCTGCTCAGAATATTGGCATGAATGGCGGTGACTGCACTGTGTGCGATGATGGGACTCGGTCTGGTGAGGGCCCCTGATCTCAGGCTACTGCAGACGGCTTCCTCTGGAAGCGGGTGGTCTCGACAATATTGGGTTCGGCGACCTTTTGTGCACCGATGGATCACAAGGCCTTGGATCTGCTAAAAACCTTGCTTTTTCAAAGGCTTTAAATAGCGGAAGGATGGCGAACTCTGCCTCCCATGTTCGGCCGCACCCTGTCTCTGAAGATACATCTTTAACCTCTAAAGGCATCTCCGCTGCTGTTCGTGTTTTGGAATCCGCTGTTCGCCTTCATTCCCTAGCACGGCAGGTTCTTAATGCTGCAAAAACTAAGGTCGACCTTGGTGAACAACCTAAACTGTCCTTCAGGGAGGCGTTTCGGGAGAGAACTGGTAAACTCATAAGCATGGTACCTGCTGCTAATATTCCTTGCGTTTCTTTTAGCGAAGAGTTGCTTAAATATGAGATTTTCTATCAAGACTATGCCCTGATCTGCAGATTCGGGGGCTTGTAGCCCATCCTAGCTACCCTCCGCGAATAGATTTCATAGTATGGGATTCCTCATTTGGAAGGCATGTTAGATATCTATCCCTTTTGTAAGGGTTTTTTTTTATTGTTGTTTTTATTTCTATAGTTGATAAGGACTCCATAGCAAATGATCTTTGGGCATCCCAATCCCAGTGCCCATTTATGAAACCATGGTTCTCCTCCTTTAACCCAACCACTAAGACCCTTTCTTGCAAATCAATTTGAATTAGATTACCACACTTACCGCTGTAATTGTGGGATTAAGTTTGTCTTGTCTCCATTGGAAATGTGTTGGGAAATATCTTGTGCATAGATATCCAAACCATGGATTTTACTCACGCAAACTACACAGGAATCCTAGTTGAGATTGATACAACTAAAAACCTACCACCTAGGATTCAACTAGAAGTTCAAAAGAGATCATATACCCAACCTCTTGATTATGAAGGATTGTTTTTTAGATGTAGAACTTGTTTTGGTTTGGGGCTAATTGTTGTTGATTCCATGTTGGTTACGAGTAAGAATGAAAGGTAAAGTAGATCTTCATGGTGGAAGAATGTTGATCCTAGTCACATGTTTGTTCAAATGGATAGTGATGCAAAGGAAGTTTCTAAGCACGAAGATGAGTTTGCTCCGTCATTTTTGGAGCACTCTCCTTCTAATTTTGTTGGGAAAGCAATGTTGCTTGTTGCTATTTTGGATACCGATTTTTCTCCACTTGAGGCTCAAACTCTTGAGGACAAGGATAATTTTGAAATCATAATTCCAGTTCACACTAAGGAAAATCTAAATCCAAAAAATGATGAATGCTAGAATACTATGGGGAAGAAGAAGAGAATGATAAGTGTAAATGATCCCCTTAAAATGCATTTAAGATTACGAGGGGAGGATTCTCATAGATGAGTTGTTTGTATGGTTGTTATGTTTGTGTTAGTGCTTTGGTTGTTTCTTTTGATCGCTGATAGAGGTTGTTGTTATCACGAAATTACAACACCCCAGAATTGCCTTAGATGTGAGTGAGGCATTCAGTGTAATTTGTGTAACATTGGATCATCTCTCAAGCTATGGGACATGTGGGCTTGAGATGACCCTCCAGAGAAGGTTGGTTCTTGCTCTTAAACTATCTACCACAAGTTACTCTAGTGCAGGAAAGCTATCAAATCCTAATCTAACATTCCAAGGGACCAGGGAGAGAGAGAGCATGAAAACAAATCCTACACTAAAGCGGTGATACACTAGAAAAGGAGGTTGCTGATTACAAATCCAACTGCCTGAAGTGAAGAAGGGTGAGCAATGGAGAGGATGGAAAAGATGCATCACAGACCAAAGATAAAGTTCACATGGAACACCAGTTCAACCCATTAAACACAACTCCCAAAACCTGCAATAAACATATGAGATATGCACAATATACCCTGCAACGATGAGAGGCAAGAAGAGACAATAAAATAAGAAAGGATGGACAAAATACATCACGAAATAGATTTTTTTTCTCTAAGATTTCACATGGCTAATCATCAGTGGGCAAGGGGCTAGAAAATGTCATTACAAAGCCAAGAGAGGAGGCTTAAACTCCACATTCAACCCTAAGGAAGAAAGAGAGAGGGGGGCAGGAGAGAAAAGATGACCAACCTTTTTGAAATATGCCCCTCTACAATATATAGAAGAATGAGAGAAGGAGAGAGGGAAAAATCAAATCCTTCTTCAACCACCCTTGCGAGAGCATTGAATCCAACCACTCCAACCACCCTAGAAAGCATTAAAATCTACTTGCAACAATGATGGGCTCTATGACACCACTCATGCCTTCATTAACATTCCTGTTTGGGCAAGAAAGGGAAACCAAACCTCATTATGGTGGTAAGTGAGAAGCATGACAACCTAGAAAATGGCGGACTAAATTCATCATTTTTCATTAATGGTGGCAGGTGAGTAGCAGGCATTGGGAAATTTCTAAAAAGTCTTTTCTCGCTCAATTCTAAGTTGCTAGCCAAAAGATATGGATTTCTGAAGGAACTTTGGGTTTGGATTTTATTCACACGAGATCCACGTGGCGGCCTTGCGCATCTTGAGATTTCAGCCCCTCCTCTACACTCTTGAAGTTACACCGATGAGACATGTGGCATCGTCCATGGGCCTGCTTGGTTTCCTCTATGTTCTTCCTGAGTCCCTCCTATTGTTGGTGACACTCTACCCCACCTGAGAAACGTGGAGGGCTGGTGCATGTTTAGGACCTGCCCTTGATTTTTACTTTTGAAGGATCGTTGGGTTGATGTGTGGCTCCTCTCCCCGACCTTGGAATTTTTAAGAGCAGGCTATGTCTCCCTATTTGACTCAGACTACGTGGTGAGTTAATGCTCGTCTGAAGACCCTTTTTGGATCTGACCTTTGGAGGTGTGCCTTTGAGACACACGGAAGCTTCCGCAGGCTCTGTTCTACTTAGCCGATTCAATGGCCGACTCTGCCCCCTTTTGTCTTTTGGCCACATGGCGAGCCTACGCTTGTTTGGGGACTTCCTTTTGGGTCTCACCTTTGAAGTTGCTCGGATGAGGCACGTGGAGGCTTCTACTGGCTCTTCTATACTTAGCCGATTCAACAGCTGACTCTGCCCCCTTTTTGACTCTAACCATGTTGTGAGCCTGCACTCATTTAGGGACTGTCCCTTTGATTTTTCCTTAGGAGTTGCCCCTAAGTGACATGTGTGGCCTCCATTGATGGTTGGACACTTGGCATTGTCCACAAGCTTGTTATGTGCCGAGATCCACGTGCGGGGCTTGCACTCATCTGAGGTCTCCATTTTGATGTGCCTTTTAGAATTATGCTGAGCTGACACCTGGCGCCTTCCGTGAGTCCATTGCTTTGGGTGATTCGGGCCTCAAGTTAAATAGTATGTGAAGTCTGAAAACTTTGAGTCTTTCTCCATTTTCTTCCATTTGAGCTTTGATATCCTTTGACATTGTTCAGCCTCATTTGCTGACCTTGCTCCTGCATTGTCAAGCCCCGCCTGCCCCTTGATTGTTGGATTTGAAATCGTGGGATCGCATGACTGAATCGACCCTTCGATTTTCTCCTGTGTAGGGTCGTGTTTGACCAATTTTTCTTGGGGGGTAAAATTGGGATAATAGTTTGGCAACTAATGGGGACATCTACCTGCTAGATGAATAGACCAGTTTCCTCATTGCATCCATGTGTCATGGAGTCAAGAATGAAAGCCTAATACTGATATTTTACTTGAAACTTCTCCCCAATTTCCTACACCTTACTAACCCTGAACCTGCCTCATTGTCCGCACTCTCAATTATTTCATGAAAATCATGGAGACTAGGTTTCTGAGAGTAGAAAATTATATTGACCTGGGGCCTTCACCAGTCTCTTGAAATGGACTCCTTCGCAACTTGATTTTAGTTGGTCTGTATTTATTTCATTTTGAAATCAGTAACTGTTAGAGGTAACTATGGGTCTCCCTGTCGTAAATACTGAAGGGCCTGACGCACATTGTAACTCCGGAGAAATATGAACAATCTTATATATAAAGATAAAATCATACATGCCTCAAATAATACATGCAGAATGTGCAAAAGCACTTGTCCTGCTGAAAGAAAAATCTACTTCTACTCCTACACTAACCCTAACAAAGAAAAACTAAACAAATCCTACCACAGGCAGGGAGAAATAATTTCCGTTTCTCAAAATAGGAAGCCATGTATCTGATTTGGCACTAAACATGGTTTTTATAATGAGTGAGAAACCGACAAGAGGTCGATCTTCCACCCAAATCATCAAGGTATCAACATCAATAAAAAATACCTCCTCATGCTGATTGACATTGGACTCCTAGAGGTGTTGATGGTGACCCTTGGTGCTTTTATACTCATCATCATCCCTTTGAGTGGGCATGACTTGTTTTGGTTTCTCTCTTAGCTCAATTGAAACCAAGTACGTGATTGGGCATGGTCTGATCCAATGGATGTGCCCATTGTTCTGAATTTCAACTCCAAGAATGGAGTCTTCTTGCGGACCTTCTTAGGTGGATGGTGTGGAACAGATGGGATCCTCGTGCCCTTTTCCTTCCTTCTCCTGAGAATAACATGGAAGATTATGATCCTCCAACCTTGGTTCCATAGGGCCGATGTGAGATGTAGGTTCATCTCCTTGAATGCTCTCCTTTATGGTAGCAAGTTCATGTGCTCAGAAAGTGGATGATGAAGGAGCAAATGATGTGATTTCTATGGGCTCCTCCCCATCGAAGCAATACTCCAAATTTTACAGACAATCTACCTCCTCATTGTCCTACTATGTGTGCTTGACCTCCTCTATGGTGTCCTTTGGATCTACAATTTTCTCACCATGGTTCCCCTCATCCTCAAACATAAAGTTTGAAATCTCAAGCTTTTCTTTGACATTAGAGTTTGAAGGGGAGGAAGTGGGAGGAAGAATTGAAGGTTCTTCGCTAGAATACTCTATGCTTGAAGCCTTTGGGACTGTATGGTTCACCTCCGTCATGGGTTCATCAATCAAATCAGTCCCTTCAAATGAAAGAAAAAAAATTCAATAATGCTTTCTTTATTAAGTGGCCTGAACTCTTATTTGATCTCCTCCAACTACTCCTCTTCAATGGGACATGGAGTTGTTTGTTCTTCCTCTCTCTTGAATGGTTGTGCAGCTTGGATTAGATCATCATCCTCTTTAGACAAAGTGCCATTATGGACAATACATTCAGAGCATACAGACTGCTAATCTTCTTCCTCTTGTTCTATTTCTTTGTCTCCTGCATACTCATCTTCCACCACTTGTTGTATGACCCCGAGCTCCTCTAAAGGTTTAACCATCAAGGGTATTTTCGTAATCCCAAATTTTAGAGCCCAGCTTCCTAAGATTTTGATCATTTCTTCTCTATTTGGCTCTCCTTCTTACTGCTCTCCTTGATTGGTTTTTGGAGTCTCTCCCTAACATGGACTTGAGAGAGTAGGTGGAGTGGTGGTTGGGGTCTCCACTAGTTGTTGCTTTATTTGTGGTGGAGGGGAAGGCACTGCTTTTGGCTCTTGTGGAGGTGAATTAGATTTGGAAGGGAAAAGGGTAGAAGAATTGAGGTGAGATGGAAGCCTAGGAGATGGAGATGACAATTCAACACTTGGGGCAGCAGATGGGAAGCTAAACTCATGACACTGCCATGATGATACTGATTGAGGAAGAGGAAACAAAAAGATATGAGGTGGGAGAGTTACCCATTGACAAGGTTGCCTTGTGTCCAACTCATAAGCCTCAATCTCCTCAGTCCATTACACAAGTTGGGGCAACATTTTGACCATGAATTCAAGCTTCTCCTGTGGGCTATAATGTCTTAGAAAAGGGCCTCCCCATGGACAAGGTGCCCTGTAACCAATTTTGAAATGAATTCATTTATGCTACAGCCTGAGACTGAACCATGTTAGCCTCCATTCTTTGGATCTTCTCCAGCAGATCAGCATTTTCCATATAGCTATCACCATCGTATGCGTACCCTTCCTCTTGATAAGCTCCATGGCCAAAATGGTTTTTTACCCTTCTCATATGGGTAAGAATAATGATTCTGTATTTGATCATAATGCTGATCTGGAGGAGTTGGGAAATACATTGGAGGCAGACTGCATCATTGTTGTTGTAAGTGTGAGTTCTAAGAGGGAAATGAAGCCATGATTGCACAACTTCATGAATGGAAGAAAATGAAAGATATGGAAAGAAAATGGATAAAAATGGATGGAAGGAAGGTATGCAACTCAAAGAATGGGTTATTGACTAGATGGAGTCTCCAGATGTGCTCGAAAGTTCCTCCAAAGGCTGAAATATTCACCAAGAGTACATCGAACCTGATGAAGTGAAGTGGTAAGGTACTTCAAACCTATACCACCGGGAATGCCAAAACTATTAGTGTGGTCACTCGATGGCTTAATGTTTGTTATTTGATAATGAGACACCTTGGAAAGATGATAAAATCTAACTTCAATGTCCAACTGGGTGTGAAAAATTTGTTATCACAAAATTACATCACCCTTGAATTTCCTTAGATGTGAGTGGGGCATTCAGTATAATTTGTGTAACATTGGATCATTTCTCAAGCTGTGGGACTTGCGGGCTTGAGATGACCCTTCAGAGAAGGTTGGTTCTTGCTCCTAAAGTACCTACTAAGCTACTCTAGTGCAGGAAAACTATCGAATCCTAATCTAACTTTCCAAGGGACTAGGGAGAGAGAGAACATGAAAACAAATCCTGCACTAAAGTGGTGATACACCAGAAAAGGAGGTTGTTGATCACAAATCCAACTACCTGAATTGGAAGAAGGATGAGAAATGAAGAGGATGGATAATATGCATCACAAACCAAAGATAAAGTTCACATGCAACACAACTTGAACCCATTAAACTCAGCTCCCAAAACCTACAATAGACATCTGAGATATGCACAATATACCCTGCAATGATGAGAGGAGAGAAGAGACAATAAAATAAGGAAGGATGGACAAAATGCATCATGAAACAGATTTTATTGCTCCAATATTTCACACGGTACATCATCAGTGGGCAAGGGGTAAGAAAATGTCATTACAGAGCCAAGAGAGGAGGCTTAAACTCCACGTTCAACCCTAAGGAAGAAAGAGAGAGGGGGTAGGAGAGAAATAGATGACCCACCCTTTTGAAATATGCTCCTCCTTTACAATATATAGAAGAATGAGAGAAGGAGAGAGGGAAAATTCTAATCCTGCTTCAACCACCCCTGTGAGAGCATTGAATCTAACAACTCCAACCATCACAGAAAGAATTAAAATTCACCTACAACAATGATGGGCTCCATGACACCACTCGTGCCTTCATTAACGTTGCTTGTTTGGAAAGAAAGGGAAACCAAACCTCATTATGGTGGTAAGTGAGAATCCTGATAGCCTCAAAAATTATAGACTAAATTTGTCATTTTTCATTAATGGTGGTAGGTGAGTAGTGGGTGTTGGGAAATTTCCAAAAAGTATTTTCCCGCTCAATTCTGAGTTTCTGGCTGAAAGATATGGTTGTCTGAAGGTTCTCTGGGTTTGGAGTCTATTTGTGTGAGATCCACGTGGTGACCCTATGTGTCTTGATATTTCTCCCCCACCTCTATACTCTTGAAGTTACACCGATGAGACACATGGTGTCATCTGCAGACCTGCTTGGTTTCATCTATTTTCTTCTTGAGTCCCTCCAGTTGGTGGAGACACTCTACCCGACCCAAGACATGTGGAAGGCTACATGTTTGGAACCTACCCCTGATTTTTTCTTTTGAAGGAGCACTGAGCTAACATGTGGCTCCTCTCGCCAGCCTTGGACTTTTCAATGGCCAGCTCTATCTCCCTATTTGACTTTGACCATGTGGTGAGCTGGTGCTTGTTTTGAGACCTTACATTTGGATATGACCTTTGGATGTGTGCTGTTGAGACACGTGGAGGCTTCTGCAGGCTCTGTTCTACTTAGCCAATTCAATTTGGTTAGCTTTGCCCCCTTTTGACTTTAGGCCATTTGGTGATCCTGTGCTTATTTGGGGACTGCATTTTGGGTCTTGCCTTTGAAGTTATGCAGATGAGGCACGTGGAGGCTTCCGCTGGCTCTTCTATACTTATCCAATTCAACGACCAACTCTTCCCCATTTTTGACTCTGACCATGTGGCAAATCTTCTCTCATTTGGGAAATGTCCCTTAGATTTTTCCTTAGGATTTGTGCCTAAGAGACACATGTGGCCTCCGCTAACAGTTAAAAACATGGCATTGTCCGCAAGCTTGTTATGTTCCAAGATCCACGTGAGGGGCCTTTGCTCATCTAGGGTCTCCATTTTGATGTGCCTTTTGGAATTGTGCCAAGGTGACATGTGGCACCTTCCATGAGTCTATTTCTTTGTGCAATTCAGGGCCTCGAGTTGAATCATATGTGAAGTCCAAAAACTTTGAGCCTTTCCCCATTTTCTTCCTTTTGAGCTATGATCTCCTTTGACGTTCTTCGGCCTCATTTACCAACCTTGTTCTTCCATTATCAAGCCCACCTCCCCCTTGATTGTTGGATTTTAAATACGGGCTTGCATGAATGAATCGACCCTTTGATTTTCTCCTTTGTAGGGTCGTGTTTGACCGAATTTTTCTTGGGGGGTAAAATTGGGATAATAGCTGCTCTTTTTTATCCTCACTGTTATATCTTTTCTCCACTTGTAATTGTTTGTTTTTGGGTTCCCTTCAAAACCACCACATTTACCTAATTAAAAAAAATAAAAAATTTTTACTAAATGAAGTAATAAATTTAAATTTGATTAATTATTAAAAATATGAATACTTAATTTATAATAAAATTATAAATTATGTATGCATAGATAATATTATTTTAAAATATTAAATTAACGTACTCAATTTTTAACTTACATAAAAAATAAACAATATTCCATTACTTAATATGTATGTGGACTCCCTCAAGGTCCTCAACTTATGGGAGGGCAAGAAGTACATAGAGTATATCAAATCAACATTTGGGGGTGGAATGCTTGAAGGTTTGGATGATGGGTGGAACACTATGTGGTCCAAATGAGATAAATGCAAGCATTCAATTCCGCAGTGTGATAAAATCACAAGGAGCAGGTATAAACACTATCTTGATCTTGTGCTCCCTTGATTCTCTTGTGTTCTTAATTTCCACTTCTCGTTTGGGTGGTGGGTTGTAATTTGGTTGTTATTTTGGTGCATTTTTGTTGTTGTTGTTTTGTATGTCTGTTGTCTTTCCAAAATGTTCTGATTGGTTGGTTTTTTGGTCTTCTTTACTCTAATTGTTATATCTAGGTGATTAGACCCCTCTTTTGACTGTACTAGATTATAATTCTTGCCAAAAATCCTTTATCCTCAATAAAAAATATTCAATTACTAAAATTTTATTGAAAATTTTAATTTTTACTATTTTTAAATAATTATTAATTAGAGTTAAATAATTTTACTATTGCAACCACCTTTATATCAAATTATATAGACAAAATAATATAAAGTGTTACATAGTAAGGGGTGGGTGGCAGTGTTCACAACCTCAAAAAAGAACAAAAGCCACTAGGGTAGACAAAAGACAAGCTATGAGGGAAAACAAAAACATGCCACATAGGGCTACAAATAACAACCAATAGTCGAAGAGAGAGAACCAAAAACTACATCAAGAGAAAAAAAATTACGCACAAGGATCCCCAACACCTAGAGGAGCTAGTGGATCATCCCATGACAAAAGAAAGTTGAGGGAGCGTGACTCTTCTAAAGGAGGATTAAGCAGCCAGCCATCCTGGTAAGGCATGTGAACCTTGAGAGAAACAATAATTCCCCACCCTAGGGGTGGTGAGCCACCAAATTGGGAAGCACCGTCAGGTGGAGAGCCCCAGTTGGAAGAGCCAATCACCACCTTGCCACACACCCACGGGCTTCAGCTAGGACAAGAAGAAGAGGGCCCTTGGCGAGCTAGAAGTGGAGATGGTTGGGTGCTTATGGAGTGATTGTGGGATTGACCATGGCATATATGATGTGGCTAGGGTGGTGGGGGGCAGCTATCATCATCATCTGGAGGAACCCGACTCATAATACAGGGTGCACTTCCCCGATGATCAAGTAGCTACTGGAGATGAGTTAAACTCGAGTGCCACCTTCTGTGCTTGTGCCTAAATTTGTATGTGAAGAGAAGACAAGATAACCACCTTTTCGTTAATGGTTAGCTCAACAGAAAGAGTATAATGTTGAAATAAGGCAATATCCCTAGCTTTCAAAATCTGAAACAAAATAACAAAATGAAAGAAATGCCATAGGTAAGCAATTTAGGAACGCTAGGTATGATGGTCACTAAACAACGCAACTTTACAATCAAAAGACTTAGGGTGTAATGGCTAAAAAAGGGAGTGAATCCAATGACAAACATGTTGCACATGAGGGAAAAACCAAAATACATGTTTGAAGGAATCCGGGTGACCACAACAACTACAGACTAGATTAGGAATGCCAATATGACTTAATCTTTCCCTTAATAGGTAGGCCCTGATAGATCAGACACTAAAGAAATAAATTGAGCTTCAGATCAATTACGGGATTGCAAGCCCATTGGAGACACTTTAACCAGGTGACATGAGAAGAATGTAATGACCATCTAGTATTGAGCTTATCTAAAGCTGACAAAATAGGAGATAACAAGGAGTAGATAACTCCTGAATTGTATTGTAACAATGAAATGTCCACGTTCCAATGTCAGTCTTTCCACCAAGCCTTGGGTAGCTGAAGGCCCAACTTGTGTAGCATAACATCAGTTAGAAAAGACTGAATAGCCAAAATTGAAGGCAAATCAGAATTATCCAAGTTGTATTTTTGTTTCAGCACTGGCCAAAGAAGCCAATCTCGAGAAGAAACCAGGTCCTGGATGGTACAGATGCCATTACGAGCTAACCACATTTGGTTGGGAAGCAAGCGGGAGATCGTCAGGAGAGAAAATAGGTGACCACCACAGATTGTGCTCATTGAAAGAGAGATCTGTTTGCAATCCATCACCAACCCACCACATGAAGGGTTTGACCATCTCAAATGCTTTCCATATGATTTTGACCACAAAGGTGCCATGTATTTTAACTAGAATTTTAGTAATTAGTAGAGTATGAAATCATATTTTTTCAAACAATTTTTACCATATGGTGCTCCTAAAGAGATATAATGTCGTAACAAAACCTGCTAAGCTTAGTTACACTGGATACAATGAACAACCCACTTAGTGCATAGAGAGATACTCTTCTTGTACACATTAACAACACCCATGCCACACTAATCACTGGGAAGACTGTAAATCTCCCAAGCAACATGATGACAACCACCTTTCTTAGAGCTAGACCAAAGAAAATCCTACAAGTTCTTACCTAACTTTTTAAAGGAGGCACAAGAGGGACACCAACAAGGTACATAATAGACCTGAGTGGTAGCAAGAATTTCAGTGCAAAGTTGGAACTTCCTGGTTAAAGATAATGGAGGAAAGATCCATTTCTGCACTTTCTGCTCAACTCGATCAACCATAAATTTCCATAAGGTAGAAGAATCACTGTCAAAGGAAAAAGGAATTCCCATAAATTTTAATTGTTCTCCTCGTTGAATCCAGTGCTAGGGATAGGCCGCCAACCAGTCAGGAATAGACCACGAACTTTGGTGGAAACCCAATGATTTAGAAAATTAAACTTTAGAGTCAGACGCTTTAAAGAAAATATCCAAGCAAGAAATCCTCCTCCATATTTTGTTCCGATTTAGCTAGACTGATAAAAGATTCATCTACAAAGTGGTCATTGATGAGTTAGGATTGATGATCAGGTAGATATATGTCACATAATCTCCCTTTAGTAGCTCTGTTGGAAATAAGTTAACCGAAAGCATCCGTTTCCAAGGAAAAAAAGAGCTGCAGCCAAAGGGTAACCTTGCCTTATCATTCAAAATAACCCAACAACAGAAGAATGGCATCCATTTATGGTGAGACAAGATGAGGCATCAGTGAAGAGAGTGGTAACTGCATTGAGGAAGAAATCACTAAACCCCAAGGCTTTAAGCATGAAAATAATGAAAGGAAATTCTATATAATCAAAATCTTTTTCAAAATCAATTTTGAGAAAAAACATCTTCTGAAGAGAAGCACGATCCCATTCTAGCCCTTCCCAAACAATAATAATATTATTGAAAATGAAAGGACCTTTGACAAAACCAAATTGTTTGGCTTAAAAAAATTTGGGAAGCAAAGCAGCCACCCAAAGAGCAAGAGCCTTTGCTAGAATCTTATAGGAAACATTAAGAAGCGTTATGGGCCGTTAATTGGTAGTGAGCTCCGGATTACCAACTTTAGGGATGAATTTGTTATTACCTTTATTAAAAAAGTTCCCAAGGGATCGTGATTGCAAGGCTTCCTGATAAACCTCTAACAAATTTGGCTCAACAATGTGTTATGTTGTTGTTATCCAATTTTTCCCCTTAGGAAAAACTGAAAAAACATGACCTTGCACATGGAGACAATGGAGGGATTTATTCAGCCATGGGATCTTGTGTTTTGGGATTGGAAAATCGAGTTGCATGGGGGCTCAACAATGGTAATGCAAGGTCAGTAAATGAATGGCCAAGGGAATGTTGAAGGAGATCAGAGTCCAAGCGGAAGAATGGAGGCCCAAGCTCAAAGTTTTTGGACTTTGGGCATTCCATATTTTAGAAAAAATGCCAGAAAGGAAAAGTCTCGAAATTCTAAAAGTCTAAAATTTCAGACTTTCAGGTTTTGGAGTTTCAGAAATTTTGGTGGAATCAAGGGCTGAATAGTGACAAAAAGTACAAAAGGAAAAGTTTTTAAATTCTGGAAGTCTGAAATTTTTGATTTTTGGGTTTTATAAATTTAGAAATCTCAACGGGATCAAGGGATGAACAATAACAAAAAGTATGAAAAGGAAAATTTCTAAAATTCCAAAAGTCTGAATTTCAGAATTTCAGGTTTCAGAGTTTTGGAACTCTTAAGCTGATTTTCCAATGAACAGTAACTAAAACCCCAAAAAGGAAAACGTGTGAAACCCAAATTCCAAATTTCAGACTTTGGGGTTTCGGAGTTTCGTAACTCTCAAGCACTTAAGAAAGGTGAATAATAACCCGAATTTTGAAACCAAAATGTACGAAATTTTGAATTTCAGGATTTCAGAGGTTGCATACATTTCAGAACTTTGGAGAGGAAGATCAAGAACTCACATTTTTTACAGAATGACCCCCAACCTTCACATGGTCATAACTTGTGACTGAGAGCTTCGATTTGCACAAGAAAGGATGGAAATCTCTCATTGCCTACCACATTACTAATAATCTTAATTTCAGTAATCCTAATTATTCAAAATGAAGAAAAATAGTTTTCCATTTTTTAGGATGTTCCAAGTTTCTCACCTACCACCATAATAAAGTATGGGCTTCCTTTCTTTTCCAACAAGACATACTAAATGGAGGCATGGGTTTTGCAGTAGAACCCATCGTTGTTGCAGGTGAATTCAATGCATTTAGGGTGGTTGGAGAAGGATTTCAAATTCCTCTCTCCTTCTTTCTTCATTCTTCATATATATTGTAAGTATTGAAGTTGGTATAGATTATTGGAAATAATCTTGTATAGTAAAAACACCAAATAAAATAATATTAGAATAGTTTTCAATTCATTCGGGATATTTCTTCATTTACATTGAGAGGTATAAATACACATATGATCTATTAAATAAGATTCATCCTTTATCCCACATATCTCTCTACCTTCCACTAATCTCTCTCAATCCCTTAGTTATCTCAACACACTCAACTAATACTAAAAATACCAACATGAGTTGTTTATACAACAAACTCACAACTAATATATAAAAACTATATTATTAATATGAGCTATATTTTCTCATATTTAATAATATTACATTTTATTTATTCACCCATATATATTACCTCCATGATAATATATATTACATTAAAACATTCACCAATGTAAACAATATAATATTCCTAACATTCACTATCCTATTGTTTACATTATTACTTCCCCTACACTCCCCTAATGTGAACAATGTAGAAAAGAATAGTTACACTTTCTCTGCATCTTGCACACCCCTGTTTGCTCATGATCTTGGTACACATATGGACCTCAGTCCAAGGTAAGAACCCTTGTTCATGAACATTTTTTCATCCCCTTCAAGTATCATGATGCTGACTTTGTACTTGTGTTATGTTCTTTCTATTAAAACATTACATCAAGGAGGTTTATAAAAGGAACTTACAATTGAACAAGAATTTCCTTTTGTTCTTATTATAAAACACACAATAATCGAATCAAGCACACAACTAAAATAAATTGGTCACCGATACATTTGAAGCAGTCTCTTTGTTGGTGACTAACAAGAGATGCTAATCTACCTCCTCCTCCTTTTCCTCCTACCTCCATCTGAAATTTATCTAAAGAAGGAAGTCTTCAGAGTCATAACCACTGAAATCACCATTTGGTTCTTCTTTATCACCGTCTTCTTCTTCATTGGTTGGTTTTGAAAGATTACCTTCAACAATTTCCCACAAGTCTTTATTGATCAAAATTAATTGAATTCGCACTTTTCATGTGTGAAATTATTTTCCATTGAATTTTTGTCATGGGATTTCCATTATGGATGTCGAACTCAGTCGAAAATCCACCCTTACAAAGTAAAATTTTATTTTCAATTGGTAGAAAAAAGCATATGATCAATGCAAATATTTTGAAAAAACATACATTTTCAAAAAAAACATCACCTCAATCTGAGTTACGAGGTGAAAGATATGACACTTCCAAGTTCTAAGTTTGACATCTTTCTAGACCCTTTTCAAAAATGGGGAAAAAAAATTCAGCATGTCCAAAAATGGCAAAAAATAATAAATAAAAAATGCAGAGTTATGAAAATGTCGATACAATACATAGGCCGATCAGAGTTACCAGAATGACGATGCAATTCACATGGCAATCGATAAAATGTGCAGACAGAAGGACGATGTAATACACAAGAAAATCTAAGCAATGCGCATGTAGAATGATTTAGTTCGCAGGTAGAATTATGTAATACGCAAGATGATGCAATCAGTATATCCACCTTACTAGGTTGTGTACATTGCGATGAGAAAGTTTTATTTAAAGAATCTCATCATGGAATCCCTACTCTGATACCAGATCTTGAAGTTGATACAGATTATTGGAAATAATCTTGCATAATAAAAAAACCGAATAAAATAATATTAGAATAATTTTCAATTCATCCAGGATATTTCTTCATTTACATTGAGAGGTATAAATACACATATGATCTCCTATTAAATAGGATTCATCCTTTATCCCACATATCTCTCAACCTTCCACTAATCTCTCTCAATCCTTTAGTTATCTCAACACACTCAACTAATCCTAAAAATACCAACGTGAGTTGTTTATACAACAAACTCACAACTAATATATAAAACCTATATTACTAATATGAGATATATTTTCTCATATTTAATAATATTATATTTTATTTATTCACCCATATATATTATCTCCATGATAATATTTATTACATTAAAAAATTCACCAATGTAAACAATATAATATTCCTAACAGTAAGGAGAGGCATTTTTCTAAGGGGGAATAATTTTTCTTTGTACTCTTCCTTCTTCTCTGATTTGTAAGTGAATTTGTGGAGTTCAAACCTCCCATCTAAACTATAAAAGGAAATCTTGCCTCTTGGCCATTGTAATGCATTGTATCAAGCATTTGAAAAAATAATAGAAGTATGTGGATGAATTCTAACCCTCTCTTGTGTTCATTGCTTTCATCTGATCTCTCATTGCAATCTTGGTTGTCTCTGCATGGGTACTATGTTACATATTTGATGCTCTATGTTTAATGGTGAATGAATTGGTAATAATAAACTGATATGTGTTGATGTTCATCCTCTTCAATCTTGTTTCACATTCATTTCCATGCAAGGCAAGTTATTCAACAATCCTTTGGTGCATCACCTTTGTTAGTTTAGGTTTAATTTATTGTAATCTTCTTAACCTTGTCTCCTTGGAAAGTTAGAGTAAATTTTAGGGTAGGTCCTCTACAATTTGGATGTGTGCATAAAAATAGAGCAATGGGTACCAAACTTCATCTAGAGAGATTTCCCAATTGCAAAGTCCCACACTTTAGGAAAATCTCCATGTTATGCAATCACACTGACAGTTTCAACATATCGAGTTGCAGACATTCAGGGGTGATGTGATTAAGAATAAATAACTTCCTTGTAAAATTCACAAGGAAACCCATCCAAACCTGCAGATTTATCATCCACAATACAAAGAAGGGGATTATGAAGCTCCTCCAAAAATAGAGAAGCATCACAATGCTTTCAATCCAGTGGGATAGGCTTACATGGAACTACATCAATACATTGATGTAGAGTTGTTGTAATTTCCATAAAAGGCTCTAGCGCTTGAAAGAAAAGAGTATAATAGATAACAAAGGAAGAAGAAATTTCCAACAGGGAAGTGACATGAGTGTCACCAAGCTGGACAATTCTGATTCACTCCTTGACATTCCATGCTCTAAGAATTTTGTACAACCCTTTTGAGGCCCTATCACCAGTCTTCAACCACTGCAAGCAATCCTTGATCTACGCTCCTTTAGCTCTATATTGTTCAATAACCTTGAACTAATGTTAAAGCTTAGCTGCTCAGACTTGAACATTAGTGTCAAATGATTGGATCTTACTCAATCGTGTTGTGTGTAGTAACTCCTATTGGAGAGTCTCGTCAGCATGCTTATGATCCCATGCCATTTTTTTCCAAAGAGGCAAAGAAACTTGGTATTGTTTTGAATATCATCATTCCACTATGAAATACAACTGGTAACATAAGGAGGATGTGGTGTCATATTCTAGACTTGGGAAATGTATGCTAGAACCCCCGGATGACACAACAAGGATACATTCATATAAAATTGTGTGCTTGGAGTTTTAGTAGAGGCACCATTCCAAGTAAGCGTTAAAGATATTATACTGTGATCTAGAAGAATAATATCAGGCCACGTGGTGATATGAAAATGACTACTAGATGCTAGTGCAAAACTCAAGTACTGAGAAATCATGACATGATCAAACTGTTTGAGCACACGTGTCGAGCCTTCTCAAAAATTAGACCAAGTAAAACAATTTTGAGAAGTAAGGTCACGCTGCCTTTTAAAAAGAGGGTTTTTTAATGCCCCACCTGCTTTTGAAATAGACCCAAGCTTCATGCTCTCCAACACACCATCTCATTGGCAGAAGACCCAATTTTTCATCAGGATGTTCCACCATATTAAAGTCACCATAGAATAGCCAATAAGAAAAAGGAAAATTATCCCCAAACCATCGCCATAAGGTTGTCCTTTCCATACCATTATTAGATGCATAAAGATTAACAATACAAAAAAAGACATTATCATTAAAAAGCACCCAAAATGCCCTATTATCAGGATCATGACCCATGGAAGAGGTCATGGTAGAAAATATAGGTGACAAGGAAATAGGAACACCACCTTTTCCTTCCAAATGAGAGGACTAAAAATGAAGAAAATTAGGAGCAATACACGATAAGGAATTATGAAGCAAAAAACTAGTAATCTTAACCTCTTGCAAACAAACAATACCGATATTACCAATAATTTGACAAGTGTGCTTAACAAAATATTTTTGAGAGGATTCTGCAAGACCTCTAACATTCCAAGAGAGATACTTCATGAAAAGATGGACATGGAATGTTCTTCCTCCTGTCCATCCTGTAGCATATCCCCCAAATTTAAAATACCAAAGCGATTTGAGATAAAATTAGACCGGTATCAAGAAAGTGGCTCCCTCAGGCTAGGACAATGCTTAGGCATGTTCGGTCCAATGTTCCCCCTTGAGTCCCAAGAGGGGCTTTGGGAGTGACATTATGAAGACGAGGGAACAACTGACTTTCCAGCTATCTCTTGAACTAGAGTGATTGGCTCTGCATGACAGGGGTATCTTGAACAGTCTTAGCAAGAACATAAGCGAAAGGTTGAGGAACCGAGGGATGCTTAGGGGGAGGTGAAGTAGTTGCCGAGGAAGGATTTCTTGCCACATTTTTGTTAGCAACCTGGGTCCAACCTTCAACATTTTTTGCCTATGAAATAGACGAAGTATGCGGAATGAAGGGCTTAACATGTTCGGTTAGTGGACAATCATGAATACGATGATGAAATGCTTGATAGGGAAAGTAGTGTTAGGAAGGTTGAAATAGATAGTCTTCTACGAGATATGTGTGGACCTAACTTGTATGTCAATGTGGTCCCATAGATTATATGTTAAATTAACCTCGACGAAAACCCGTTTATATTGACAAGCATAAAATAAATGGTCAGGCTCATGACAAATCACATGGCCAAGTGGGTAGACAATATCATTCAGAAATGGCCAGAGTTGTAATGGAAGACCCAAAAATTCAACCTAGACTAGAACTTAAAGAGAGAGCCTATTAGCTGGGTTAAAAGCAGGGCTCCATTGTGATAAAACAAGTAAATTGTTTGCAAGTTACGAACAAGCGGAACGCTCGACAAGTAGTTGAACTTGCCAAGGCTCATGAAAAGTTAAAAAATAAAACCCCTTGATGAGGTTCTTGACACTAGTAACCTAAATGTCGGGGGATGCCCTATGGGATTTAATCCACTTTTAAAGATAAGACTCAGATAGAATACAACCACAAAAACACGCAACTAAACATTTGTTAAAGTTAAAATGCAGAACAAGATGAACAAAAGAAAGCTCAATAGTAACATCTGAGGGGGAATCAAAGACATTACCTCATCGTACACTTTCGGGATGAATTTCCTCCTATGCGTGGCAGCCATCTTCACCAACGTGTGCAACTGATGTTGAAATGGAACGGTTAACGACAATTTTAAAGGGCTAGTGTTGCCCTCATGGGCGGAATAAATGTCCAAAGCGTTGTAAAAAACACTAATAATAACAAGAAAAATCTTGAAAAGACCAGAGAGAAAAGGATAACACGAGCGTAATCATGCAAGAAAAACCTAGCAAAGGCAACTCCTCCTCCTCGAGAACCTGCAAATTTTAAAAAATTTAAGAGTTAAATAATTTTATTTGTATTCATAAATTAAAAACTAAAATTCACTACTTATATCTTAAAATCTTAATAATTCATCAACTAGAATCTCTAAATAATTTTCTAATATGTTAATTACGGTTCAGGCGCTTTAGTGGCACCATCTGTAAATAATATTTGACCTAATTACATGGTAAGCTTCCTTTTGCTTATTTTTTATACTATTAAAAATAAAATCTATTTGTATAAAAAATTTCCTAATGGGCATGCCAACGAAACGCACCTGAAGGAAAAGACCGATTGTATGGAAAGAAATACGGTAAAGAAGACCGCATAAAGAATCTTTACAAAAATAAACCAGGGAGTCGAGAGATATCTTCGTAAAAATAAATCTTACGAAATTTGGTTGGAAACCTGTGTATAATTATGTCTCGAACATGGATATCTTGATAGAACATACACCATAAATGCGATCTTATTTGGGATCCATGTGAGATTTCGATAACTTTGCAAAGCATAAGGACCAAACAACATCACGAGATTTAACATTCCAGCTGTTATTGAGAGTTCACCGAGGATTTTTTGTTAGGTTAGTACGGAGTACCCAATATGTGGATTAAATTGGTAGAAGGGAGTATCCATCGGCCAGTTTTTGTCTCTCCACCAAGAGACAACAGAAGTGATACCAATATTATACATAATGTAGTCAAGTGTACACCCACCTACTAACTTTTAACCCCATGTGTGCTGGCCTATCACCCAGCGGGTGCTAGGTGCTCACTCGAGGCATGCGCAGGCACCGATCCCCTCCTTTATGTGAGCATTATGAGAAGATCTTGCCATTGATAGAAAATTAGATGCAGAAAAGTAAATGTCCATGCACTCGTTCTGGAAGCATCAGATGAGCTATTACATCTATATACCCATGCGGATAACAAGAGAAACATCATATAAAGAATAGTTCTGATTCATAACATGAAGAAGAAACACTAGGGTTTGCATCCATGAATCATATATTCAGAACAGAGCTATATATTCATATTGATCACAGTATCAGTAACGACATTACATTCAAAATTGGTCATTATAGACCATACATATCAAAAGACTTCAGACTTATCTCTTACACATATTTTTTGGTGGGACATTCTAACTATGCCCTCCCATTTCATCCCTTACTACAGATTCTAATGCCATACAGAGGCATAGTACATCAATCATAACCCTTAACACTAAGTGTTCTAAAATACTAATACTACTGCAACATCATACTTGTGATGCATTCCCACATGATCTTGCACCTGATGTTTGTCATCTTCTTCTCCATTATGGTATGTCTTCCTTGCTCTAGAGCATCTCTATTAATAGGTTTAACACCCACCGCCATGCCTTTCTTTAGGATAAGATCACTTGCCACGTGTCCGTGTGGTCGTCCAATGGAGCATGTTAATCCTGTTTTGAGCTCTCAACTTTCTGCAATGATGTCTTTCGAGAACCTTCCATGCATGGAATATTCTTTTCTTGACCACCAAGTCTCTAGGCTAGCACCTTATCTATTCAAGATGCCTAGTCGAGTAACATTTTTCCTCAAGTGCCTTTAGAATGTTGAATATGGATAAGTCCTTAGATCCTCTTTTCCTTCCTTGTGTGCATGCCCTAGTTTCTCATAAACCCTTCTTAAACCCTTGTTCTGCATGCTCCCCCCCACCGTACGCACTTATTCTTCATAGCCCCACATGTGCACGCACCCTTTGGAACTTAGCTAATATTTTGAGGCCCAACATCAGCCCTCACTAAGCTTGTTCTTCATCCTTGGAAACATACTAATTCGCTAAAGAATAAAGAATGAAGGGAGATATACAGTTTGAATAAAGATTGAAGGAATGAAGAATGAGAAATTGAAGACTAAAGAACGAACAATTTGTTATTGTTGTAAAAGGAGTGGTAACTCCTTCCTCATTGTCACCTCAATTTTCTCTCAGGCATTTACTTCACCCTATGCCTGTTGGAGTAGGTCGCCTACTAGAACGCTCACCTCTTCAAAACTTAGTTCATTTCCCCTAGCATTTAGCATATCAAACATCCCCTCCAACTTCTTGCTAATGTCATCAAGTGCATCCATTCTTCCCGTGACTTGGGGGTACAACTCCTTTAGCTGATTCTTGACCAAACCTCACAAGGTTTCGATTTCTTCCATCTTCTTTTCAACCTCGGCTAGGATCTTATCCCACTCTGCCATGTTTCCTTTGTTCTTTTCTCAGAATTATTTCATATTTGCCTCATGTGTAGTAACTAATATACTTACTACTCTATCCCTATCAGCACAGTTATCATACATGGCCTTAGCCATGTGTGTGGCAGTTTTTACAATGACAAGGAGTTAAGAATATCAAGTGACTATCTCCCCGATCTTCTACTTTTCCTCTTCCTTATGGCACACCGAAAATATCTTATGTTGATTCTGATTCGAGAGGGCACCTTTCCATTACGAGGATGCGTGTTAAGTCTTCCGAGCATTGTAAGGTTGACTTGTATTTCTACTCAGGTGGTGGTAGGTCTGGGTTTTTCAAGATAATGGCATCTATGATCATTTCAATTTTCTTGTACACCTCTCGCTCCTCCTTTTACTCCCTTAGTTCACGCCTTAACTATGTGTTGATCAACTCTTCCTGCTTCAGATCCTTTATTTTCTCAATGATCTCCTCCTTCTTCTTCTCCTATTCCTCCTATATGAACCTTACCATGTCATTCCTTTTCAAGAGTCTCACCTCAATCTCAATTGATACCTTGTTGAGGGCATTGCATACTTGTTCATCAAATAACAGTTGAGTATTTACAAGGGGATTCATTCTCTTGTTCTTTGGTATCCTCATCAGTGCTCCTTAGCTAACCTTGAACTCGGGCTCATCAAATTCCCAAGATGACATCTTCCTTTTTCATGGGTATGTGACTTCTTTAAATGAAGACCATGTAAATATTTGGTCTGTGGGCATGGTACTCTGGAAGTGCACATGAAGTACCTTACTTCGATCATTGATGTAACTCATTCCCCACTCTTGTGCTGCTATCACACTCTACCCTCCTCTATGCGGTGCCTTTAGAAAGTTTACTGCTAAGATGGTATCTCTGCCCATGCTCCCATATTCTTTTCCTATACTCTCCTCTTCTATCTACTTGAGTATTTTATCAGCGCTTCACTCCACTTCCTACTCCACTAAATCCCTTATTATTCCCACTACTTCTCTTTCTGCGGCCTCTTCTGTCTACTCCTTCGTGCGGCTTGGGGTCCTTCGATTCTTTGTATTTACTTCCTCACTCTCCTCTTTGCCTTGATCACTTTCCTCTTCCCCATCCTTTTCTTCATTTTCCTCATCCTTGGAGTCATGCACATCGTACACAGGATGGTCTTGAGCCTCTTCATGCTCATCATCATCTCTCTCAGCTTTGTAGGCCTTCAGACTCTTTGTTTCTTCTGATTCATCCTTCTCCACTACCATCTTCTTCTTCCTAACTAGTGATTCTAGTATAGGATAATCTTCCTTTTCTTCTTCTCTAGGTGAATCCTTCCTTGGTGATTTTTCTTATGCAAGAGGCTCTTCTTTCTCATGTGCCTCTTCCTCAAGTTATTTTTCCTTTTCCTTAATGGGGTATTCTTCCCCTATGCATATGAACTTGGCTTGGTGCTTGATTCCGGCGCACCCACAAATTTCTTTTCAGCACTCTTGGTGCTTTTTTCTCTAATGACTCTTCCCTCTCCCTCTTATCTTGGTGCGACATTATTTCTTTTGATGGGGTCTTCTAGGATGGAGACATCACTCTCCTAGTAGGATCCCTTCTCATACTTGGGCCAGATGTGCAGGTACACCCTTACTGCGGTCCTTCTAGTAATTGGCATAGTTATAGGTTTTTTCATGCTTACCTCATAGCAGACATACTTCTCCAAGTAAGCATGCTTCTTGAGGTATACCATCTTTCTACACAGCTCGTGGTGGTTTTGGTCTACCTCACTGAAGTTGAACATTGGTATCTTTTCTTCTTTAAAGTGACTGATGCCTACTTGATAGTATTTCCTGGTGAAAGAGAAAGGAAGTTTGCACCATGGACTCTTGGTCTCATCCATCAATGTGAATCTGCCAATGTAGAAATGTTGGTAGATAGAAAACTAAGCTTCTCCTTGTCCTAGTGCTGGTAATTGTTTGGGTATCCTCTAGTCAGCTTCGAATGCATTGCACATCCTCTTGTACTATATATCCAGGCGCACCTTGTGGGCAACCATCATGGTGTCACAAGTTTACTTTTCAAATATTTTCTCGAGGGAAGGGTCTTCATATGGATACTCCCATACAAAATTCTCTAGCCCATCGGGCACTCCAATATTTGAGAAGACTATGGTTAGGGGGGCATTGCCAAACATGATCTTCTCTCCTTTGTGCGCGGTGCTGATGATTTCTTTTGCAATGAAGGAAGACATATTATAGATGGTTCCTTCCACAATCTTTCAGAAAACATTCAACCAAGACTTGTTTATCTATGTTGACATTTATTTTCCATTCAACTTGGATACCAAACATATGGCCATCCTCATCACTAGGTTGGAGATATTTGAAATATCAAAGTAGCACAAGCCCTTTTATAGTCATAAGATTTGATTGTCTCCTTGATGGATTCATTATCCTCTAGGTATTCATCCAATGGCTTCCCTTTCGTAGACAAGGTAAGTAATCCTAGAGATTATTTGAGGGGTTATGTGCATTCTATGGCCTGTGAAGTACAAGTGGTCCTTGTGCACACACGACATCAACCATTTGTAAAGTAACTCAGATTTGCCAAAGTAGGGGAACTCATAAAGTTGTAAAAGCCCAACCATTTCCAACTTTACCTTCACTTCATCATCATAGATTGGCATCCATTCTGGTGTCCTTTTTTCTATCGGGTGAGCCAATTCTAACACCATATCCTTATTTGTGGTGTGTTTGCGATGGTTTTAATTTCTCACAACCATCTTCCTCACACAGGATACCCATTCTTTTCCGAGAAACATGCCATCTAGGTATTACATCTCCGCATACCAATCCTCGTTGAAACTGGTCGCGGAATTTTGTTTCCCCTTTCCCTTGCCCTTCTTTAGTGAGACAGTTGCCTTCTTTGACGCCATTTTATTGTCGGGTTAAAAAAAATTTCTTCCTTTCTCCTCTTCTTTTCTCTTCTCAAATATGTGGCTCAACTTCAAAAATAATCCCTTTACTCCCGTGCCCTAGATGTAAAACCCTAACCTAGACAACCCTTCCACAAGAAGGCGTACACTTCTAAACCCTTCTGCCCTACGCTCGTGTACTTTATCCACTCTGGTTCGCAAATCAAACTAGTCACGCACTCAAATAATCAAAACTTTTCCTTCACACAAATCTTCTTCGCGTATGCCATAGTTTGCAAGAGCTCTTGTTTATCACAAATGCAAGGTAATAATGATGTATTCTGACCTTCTACTTATAGCTTTTTCTTCATCTCCCATTATGAATGCCATGCCACCTACTAACATAATTTGCATTAAATGCAGATTTTTCCTCTAAATTTGATCTTAACTGATCTTACCCAATGGCCCAATCCTATATGAAAAATCCTTACAACCTTTTGGTGTGTAAAATATTTATTGACCAAAGACTCTTACGCGCGCATTTGTACCACTAAAGGTAGTTCTTCTTCCCTTGACATGGTTTTTACCCTCACCTACCTCATGTTGTCTCGGAAATGCTTCGTTCCTTATAGAAACAGATAAGGTTAGGGTTAGGAGGAATACCTGTAGAATGTCGAGATGATGTGCGCGTACCGTAGAGAAAGATCAGGCTGACTGCGAAGAACTCCTTTTTGTCTTGGAAGGACTACCTGCAAATAAGAACACAAGACCACAAGATTTTGATTAGATAGTAAATGAGGGAACTGCCTTGGGCCCAGGAAATATGAAACTTCCTTTCGAAGGTGGTCAGTTCCCCTGCCGATATGAGTTAACACAAAATACTGTAAAATATCAATTAAATTGCTTGGCTGAACTGGGTAGGGGAAAGGCTGTTTTTCCTGGTTTTTGATCAAAGGAACCGATGCCGGTTACCTATAACCGATGGCGGTTACTGATAACCGATACCGGTGGGTTCTAGGATCTTCTGGGCTGGTTGTGGAGTTTGTAATGGCTGATTTTTGGATAGTTTTTGGGGAACGGGATGGTTAGAAACAAAAGAATGACAGCTAGAGGCAATGGTACGTTGGATAATGGATCCAGAAACGGATTTGGGAGGACTGTAATTCCAAAAGCATAAGAAATGTTATAATGGAGGACATGCAAGATGTAACTTACTGGTTTTTGACGAAGATGCCAGTTGATCTCCTTGGCTGCCAACTCTTCTGGTTTCTTCACTCGTCTCTGCTTGGTCAAGTGAAGTTCTGGACTCTGCTAATCGCTTTGGACTCTCCTTTGATTCAACAATCCTTCGACTGATCTCCAAAATGAAATTCCGATCCGTTGTTTTGGTTTGGGGAGCCCATTTACAGGGAACCGATGGCGGTTACGTAACCGACGGCGGTCGAGTAGGAACCGGCATCGGTTAGGAAAAAGTAGGCTATTTTTAGTAAAATAGCCCACCTTCCCTGCTTTTCTCCCGAGAGATCAGTTGCGGGCTTGGTCAAGTGGCTAGAAGGTCGGCTTTGGGTGCGAGTAAGGAGGCATTAGTTATGGATGTGAGTCTAGACCAAGTCATGGGTCCTAATTAGGTTAGTTTAGGGTTAGGGCTAAGTCATGGTGAGGTGGGCAAGTGAGGTGGCGGGTAAGGCGATGTGGATTTATCAATTATGAGGTAATTAATAAATAATTGTGTAAGGTTTAGGTGATGAGTTTAGGTTGCGAGATGAGATGTGGGTCACAAGGGATCGTAAGACACGAATTTGGTGTCTACATTAGCCCCTTATTGTCGTGTAGCTTGTTTTGTAAAGCTGCGCGGACAATAATATGAAGTGGTTTCCCCTGTTAAGGGTATAGGTAATCCCCCTCAAATCTATCACAGATTGGGTGAACGGGAAATCAGGGATAGGGTTGATAAAGGGTATATGTTGTTGAGAGAATGGTAAGGTGTGGGGTAGGTCCAAGGAAGCATACACATGTTGAAATGCAATAGTATGACTAGGGTACATGATTTGACGAGCAAACCAGCGATGTATAGGCAAAGGTCGATAGTTTATCCAAACAAGGGTGATATAATCCTGGTATCCAAGGCATAGGAAGTAGCTCCAGGGTATATAACAGGTAAGGTACAAGAACGTTTAGGCATGTTCGGCAGTACCAAATGGTTGGTTTGGTTGAGATAAACGTCACGGTCTAGGTCTAGGCAAAGTTGGTCAACAGATCAAGTCAAGGACCCTAATCATGCTAAAACACGAACAGGTGAGCTCGATTGAACAAAAAGCTACATGATGGATGGATAAATTAAAACGGTGATTGTGGGTATGGTATGGTTAATTGGTGCGGCCTTAAGTCGGGCCAAATGGTTAGGTGCGGCCTTGGGTCGGGCCAAATGGGTTGGTTGCGGCCTTGGGTCGGGCCAAATGGTTTGGTTGCGGCCTTGGGTCGGGCCAAATGGTTTGGTTGCGGCCTTGGGTCGGGCCAAATGGTTTGGTTGCGGCCTTGGGTCGGGCCAAATGGTTTGGTTGCGGCCTTGGGTCGGGCCAAATGGTAGGTTGAGGCCTTGGGTCGGGCCAATTGGTAGGTTGAGGCCTTAGGTCGGGCCGAATAGGTAAGTTGCGGCCTTGGGTCGGGCCAATTGGTAGGTTGAGGCCTTAGGTCGGGCCAATTGGTAGGTTGAGGCCTTGGGTCGGGCCAATTGGTAGGTTGAGGCCTTGGGTCCCAATTGGTAGGTTGAGGCCTTAGGTCGGGCCGAATAGGTAAGTTGCGGCCTTGGGTCGGGCCAATTGGTAGGTTGAGGCCTTAGGTCGGGCCGAATAGGTAAACAAATGGTGTTCAGCAAAGGTGGATATAGGCGATATGTGGTTAAAAAAGAGGCAAATGGTAAATAGGGGCAAAAAGATAAAATTGGGGGAAAGTTGGGATTAACACCGATGTCGATTCTACATGACCGATATCGGTTAAGGGACCGATACCGGTTTTTTAGGGCAAAAAGGAAACCGACATCGGTTAAGGTCGAAAAACCTATAAAAAGAAAAAATACGGCCTGTCATTGTCACTTTGGTTATTTGCAATCCAAATTAACTTGTCTGACGTGGAGAGTTGAGTTGGAGGGGTATTGAGTGAGGTGGAGCTATTTGATTGGCGGAGAGAGTTGATAGTGGGCCCGAATAGTTGAGGAGGCCGCAGGTGATTGGCCGGGGACCCAGCAGATCAGGATTGGAGCCATGGCACAGGCAGGAGGAGCTGGAGGGGCTGGACCAGCTGGACCGCCACCACCCATCCCACCACGACGACGTGTCGTCGTACCGGTAGGTTCTAAACTCTTTATTTTGGTGATTTGGTTGAGTTATGTTGTTTTTGGGATTTGGGTAGGAATTGGTAGTTTGTAGGAAATAATGGGTAAATGGAGGTAATTTGAGAAAGGGAGAGGGTAGATAGGTTAGATAGGCTAAGGCGGCTAGGTGTGTAAAATTTTAGGGTTTTTGGGTGGGTAGATGGGTAGAAATAGGTAAAAAATGAGTTTTGGGGGCCGTGCGCGGGTTCGGCTCGGGTAGTGGACAGTGACCGATGTCGGTCACTAGGCGACCGGCATCGGTCGAAAAAAAAGGTAAGGTTCTGTTTGATCGAAACCGGTGTCGGTTTTGCATCGGCCGGTATCGGTGGGGTTGGGGGTCGTGGGGGATTGTTGTGGGTTGGGTGGTTGAGTGGGTGGGTTGGGTTGGTTTGGTTTGGTTTAGGGTGGGGGTTGGATTGGGTTGGTTTAGGGTGTAGGTTGGATTGGGTTGGTTTAGGGTGTAAGTTGGGGGTTTAGGGACGAGGTTTTTGTGGGTTGGGGGGTTGAATGGGTTGGGTTGAGTTGGTTGGGGTGGGTTGAGTTAGTTGTGTAGGGTTTAGGGTTTAGGGTCTAGGTTTTTGTGGGTTGGGGGGTTGAATTGGGTTGGGTTGAGTTGGTTGGGGTGGGTTGAGTTAGTTGTGTAGGGTTTAGGGTTTAGGGTCTAGGTTGGGGTGGGTTGTGAAGGGGTGGGTTGGGAGGGTTTAGGGATTAGGTGTGAAGGTGGGTTGGGATGGGTTGGGTTTAGAGTTTGGGGTGGAGAAAGGTGAGGTGTGGGTTTAGATTTTGGGTGTTACAAAAGGGGGTTTAGATGGTAAAGTAGGTGTTATAATAAAGAGTGGGTCTAAGAATGTGGGTTGGTTTTGCAGGCACGTCAGCAGTTGACGATGCGTGATAGGATGCCTCCACTATTGAGTCGGATGAGGCCACACATATCTGCGGCGCATTGGGCCATCATGCGCGAGGTAGGACTTGGCGGGGTCCAGAGGTACAGAGCGATAGACAGAGATCACAGCCTGATGGTCGCCCTCATCGAGAGATGGGATCCGGCGGCCAATGTGTTCCATCTGCCGACCGGGGAGATGACGGTCACATTAGAGGATGTGTATCGCATCCTGCGGCTACCGATCGAGGGAGAGGCCGTTTTCCAGGTAGATTCAGAGACTGCCATGGATAGCATACTGCAGGTTTTTGGGGATGCAGCCGCGCTTCTTACATATCATAGCGCGAGCATTGGATATGGTGACATGTACCGCGCACACAGACATGAGACACGGCTTGCCGTGTTGATGATGATAGGGATCACCTGCTTCGCCCTCCCGGATTCAGAGGGAGGCCGCTTCCCACGGGCATTGATGGGGGTGCTACTGGAGATGGTGGAGGAGCACACCTGTTTTGCATGGGCACCAGTGTATCTGGTGCAATTATACAGGGAGTTATGGGGCTATCGCCGGAGGAGGCGATTTGGTATTTGTTCTACATTTTTGTTGCACTGTTGGGCATACGAGCACATCGTATGCATCAGGCCGGTAGGGCTACCCCAGCAGCCAGGGCCACAGGTCGTGTACCGATATGGATTTCAGAGGTGGTTGGGGATCGTGGGCCAGCCACGAGCAGTTGTTGCAGGTCGGGATGTGGCCTACTATAGACATATGTTAGAGGGCCTTACAGCAGTAGACATTATATGGAGACCCTACAGAGGTCACCAGCCTGGCAGAGGAGCCCGCGTACAGCTGCGCCTGATCCAGTATACATTCTGGATAGCAGGACGGAGGCCGGGAGAGTACGAGCGGATACCCTTAGAGAGGGTACGCAGGCAGATGGGGCTGCCACAGGACGAGCCACCTCCCTTCCCTCAGTACAGGAGGGATGATGTAGAGGCCCCACTGCCAGCACCACAGCCTTGGGATCCAGACTGGGTAGCGGAGAGACCAGCAGGTGAGGGTGTGGATGATGCCGGGTGCACGGCAGCATACAGGGTCTGGTGGGCTGGGCAGAGAGCAGCGAGGATAGTACCGCCTGCGCAGCCAGACTTGGCTGCAGTTACTGCAGAGAGAGATCAGCTCCGGGGGCAGGTGCAGCTATTACAGGGACAGTTGGCTGCTGCACAGGCACAGATAGGGGTCCTACAGGGGCAGCTAGCCCAGGCTCAGGTACAGGCACAGGCAGCACCACCACCAGCAGCACAGCCACAGGTGCAGGTACAGGTACAGGCAGCCGTACCAGCAGCAGCACAGCCACAGCCCCAGATACCACCACGGCCACAGGTGCAGGTACAGGCACAGGCAGCACCTCCACCAGCACCACAGCCACAGGTGCAGGTACAGGCTCAGGGGATATTGGTGTTAGGTGCCAGGGGACCAGCCCCAGTTCCTTCAGTGGCGAGAGATCGTTATATGGAGGTTAGAGCAGAGGCCCGTTATTATCAGGATATTCTTGATAGTAGCGGAGTTGAGTATCAGGCGTATGCAGCGCATAGGGCGGAGACCTCGCACAGCCAGAGATCTCAGGGAGGGGCAGCTACAGCTGGCGTGTCCGTGACGGGCAGGAGGCGAGAGGCACCACAGGGACCAGCGGGGAGAGGTGCCGAGGGCGGTGGGGAGAGCTGATAGATCCCCGACATGGTTTTGTATAGGGACATGGGCACCGGTCTGCGAACCGGTTGTATTGATAGAGGCCTGCGTGCCTACACTTATTCATTGTTTTGATTTATTTATTTATTATATACCGGCCTGCGAGCCGAGTACGGGTTGTACATTTGATACCGGCCTGCGAGCCGAGTATATTTTTGATATGAGAGACCGGCCTGCGAGCCGAGTCGATATTTTTGGTAGGTATTGCGGCCTGCGTGCCGGCTTTGGTATATTATGAGATCACAGAGGCCCCGATGTAGGGCACATTGTATTTTTGAAAACTGGGATATATATATATAGATGATGTTTTGATCCACATGCTGTGTTTAAAATGTGTTGAAATAAATGGTTGGTAATATATAGAATGTGTGATGAGTTTAATTGACATGTTGATAGATAGATGATGCTGATGTTTTTGTTTGTTTGTGCGTATATATGAATGTCAGGTTATGTGATAAATTGGTGGTTTTGTGACAGTGTGATATATGTAACTGATGAGTTGGATCTAAATGATGTATAGAGTGATAGTTTTTTGGTATCTGTAGTTGATGGTTTGTTTATTTATAAAATAAATGATGTTGATGAAATTGTAATGCTATGTGTGGTGGATGAACAAAATGTGGTAAATTGTGTTGTTTATGCAGGCAAAGAGGCGGGCGCGACAAAAATTTAGAGGAGAAATGAAGAAAAGAACCCTGTTTCAAAAAGGAAGGTGTGTAACCGATATCGGTTAGGGAACCGATATCGGTAGTCATAGACCGATACCGGTCAACTAACCGATACCGGTTATTTAGGTATGAGCTTTTCTAAAAATAGAAAAGCTAGGGTGGCAACTTAAGTTTTAATTTTAGAGCCATGCAAGAAGTTAAATACGCGAACGCGACGCTTTTTGACGACTGAGACAGGGATTTGCATGAGGGATTTGGGTGAGAAGGAGAAAAGAGACAAGGAAAGTAAATGTGATCCGAGGTTCAGAAGGCAGAAAGACAAAGTTGAAAAGGGTGGTGATCATGGCAGAACGAGGAGAAGCATCCAGCAGGCAAGGACAGGAGGGAAGACAAGGGCCACCTCAAGCTGCTGCAACCCAAGAGGTATCATTTTGTTTGTGATTTAACTACTGCATGTTTTGTGAATAAGATGGGGGAGAGTAGGTGGGTAGATATGAGAAAGAAAACATGATAACAAGGGTTGCAGGTGAGGTAAGTGTTACAGGGTAGGCAATCAGGGGTTTCAGGTATGTTTGCATGTATAAAAAGGAATAAACGAGCAAATTATTGTCGTAGGTGGTTGTTTTTAGGGAAGGTGAATATAATTGACAGTGACCGGTAGCGGTTAGGGAGAACCGGTATCGGTTACTCAACCGATATCGGTTATGTATAACCGGTACCGGTTACTGGAGAAATTTCCAGAATGTTTGAAAAAGACTCTAATGGATTGAATGGTTGTTTGTCGTTTTTGGCGTATGCAGGCAGAGACAGGGTTGAGGATGAATGATAGCGTGCCAGCGCTGTTGTCGCGAATCCGAGCGGATGTAACACCAGCGGAATGGACATTGATAAATCGTTTGGGGTTAAGTGGAATCCGTTATTATTCACGAATCGCACGTAACCATGGTATGTTACAGGCGCTGATTGAGAGATGGAATCCCGAGACAAATACCTTCTATCTGCCAACAGGTGAAATGACAGTAACATTGGAAGATGTGTTTCGGATTTTGAGACTCCCTATTACAGGAGAGCCAGTATATCAGGCACTACCTAGCGCGGCACGGGGAGCGATAACAGCAGTATTTGGTCCATACGCACGAGATTTGACACAGCGAGGTTTATCGTTTTCATATGGGGTAATGTATGCAGCACACCCTGAGGAGACAAGGTTAGCAGTGATATTAATGATAGCAGTAGGGTATTATGCATTACCGAGGGCGGAAGGGGGAAGATTTCCAAAGGCATTGATGTGTGTTATCTGGGAGATGATAGAAAGGAATGTGACTTTTGCATGGGCACCTGCGTATTTGGCGGAGCTATACAGGGGTTTATGGGCTTGTAGGCGAAATCACAGAACGACACTGGATAGTTCATACTTATTACACTGTTGGGCCTATGAGCACATTGTTTGTGTGCGACCAATAGGCCGATCCATCCAGGCAGGAGAGACCGGAGTACAGAGGTTGGGATTCAGACGATGGGTCCAGACAGAACAAGAGGCCAGATCCCAGGCCGTGACAGGTGATATTGAGTATTACAGGCAGGTATGGGAGAGAGTGACGGTTGCGGATATCTGTTGGAGGCCATACGGAAACTATATGGTAACCGAAATCATAGCTGAGGAGTTGAGAGGTGTTGAGCGATTGAGGTGGATCGCGGGGCACAGGCCAGGTGAATATGAGAGGATTCCTATAGATCGCGTGCGGCGACAATTTGGATTTGTGCAGGACATACCACAGGCTTATAGACCATATATGAGGATCGATGCCGAGGCAGCATTCTCACCACCCCGGCCAACACCTCCAGAAGGGCCTGAGGAGATAGCAGCCGATCGCAGGGTAATGGATGCAGGAATGACAGAGGCCTATAGATTATGGTGGGTAGCAGAACTGCGAGGTGTACGTGAGCGCCCTGACATAGCGGTGATTACAGCAGAGAGGGATCGTCTGCAGCGTTTGGTTCAGCAGCTCCAAACGCAGGTGAATGAGACAAGAGGATTGGTAGTGGTTGCGGAGTCACGGGCGGCGAGACTAGAGGCTGGAGTTCTCCATGCGAGAGGGCGTATTCATATGTTACAGGAGAGATTGGCAGATCAGTGGGCGGTACCAATAGCCGCGGTACCTTTGAGGACAGAGAGGCCCGGCGAGAGGGGTCGACGATCACGATCATCACCTAGTTCGGGATGAGTTGTGATGGTCTGAGTATATGTTAGCGAGGTATGAGAATAAATAAGGATGCCGACCTGCGTGTCGATGATAAAGGAGATGTATTTGTTTAACATCTAAATAAAACTGAATATGTATGTTGATTTGAGTTATGATAATAATAAGATTGTCGGTGTTTTGATTTTCGGTGTTTCGAAAAAGGATAAAGAGAAATGTGATTAAAATAAAAATACACAAAAATATTTATATTCACCACACAAGATAGGTTATGGTAGGGGATGGTCGAGCTAACCTTGGGAGACCCCATGTCTCCGAAGTGCTGCCTACATAGCCCATTGCACAAAGCAAGGAAGGGCCTCAGACCGATGTAGTTCTCCCTTAGGATCAGGGAGGGGTGAATTTAGGCAATTTGGTATGGTTTAGGCAATTGGTCGTTTGGTAAAAATTTGATGTTGGTAGGGTAATGTTGTTGGTGCTGGTAGGATAATGTTGTTGGTGTAGGTATAGGTAAAGCAAAGGTTAGCATACCCAAGTAGGAGGGAATAGTGTCCTGATTAAGATCAACACACAATCCTAGATGCGAGGCAAAGCGGAAAGAGTGTTCCGTAGGTGAAAAGAGCTAAACAAACCACACAACGTAGAACGAGCCTGAAGCCCTAAGTGCCGTGCACAGACGAGAAGTCCATAGTTGAAAAGAGTTGTATGATCACAATATATCAGGTGTACGTTACGTCCCTTGAGTTGAAACAAATGGTGAGGTGATGTGGATGATATAGCGGAGGTACAAAGAACTTGTTATAACGAAAGAGAACCTACCCTAAATAGACAAGTCCATGACCCAAAAAGTTCTTTTGAATGAGGCTTTTATTTTATTGAATGTAGACTGATCGATGCGGGAAGTCTACAAGGGATATTGATTGTTTTATTCTTGAGGTCTTCACGAAGCTGATCAATGCGAGAAGCTTCTGATAAAGGCTGACTGTGTATAGCTGTCCTTCGGGGGAGCAGTCTATTTATAGTAGCAGATATGATTTTAGTGCATAGCTGTCCTTCGGGGGAGCAGTCTATTTATAGTAGCAGCAATAGTTTGGCATATAGCTGTCCTTCGAGGGAGCAGTCTATATTTAATTTAGATGACTAGATATTCATTTGGCGTGAAGCATCTAGTTTAGTAGGAAGTTTGACTCAAGAAAATCCCTTAAGAATACGGCTTATTTTAATACTTTGAAGTCATGGACTAGACTAAAGAAGGGAAGGCATCATCAAGGGGAGGTGCGAAGTGATTTTGATTTTATTCGGAGATATAGAAAACAAAGCGTATGTAGCGGTAAATGAGCTCAAGGGACGAGCAGTAGGTAGATAAGAAGTGATATAACACTAGATTCAACAGTAGAATGGTCGAAGATGCAAGGCATTCAGGGGTTCAGGCTCAGGTTTACCATTAAGCGAAGCTAAACGATAAGTACCAGATCCATAGGTATGAGTGATTATATAAGGCCCAATCCAATTGGGAGCAAATTTTCCACGTTTGCTCTTTTCTAGTTTGGTTACATGTTGATTCTCTTTGAGAACAAGATCACCAACCTTAAAGGTACGCTCATGAAGTCGCTTATCATAAGCACGTTTGATGCGTTTTTGATAGATTTGAAGGTGATCAAGAGCTGTAAGACGGCGTTCATCAAGAAGCTCCAATTGGGCTAACCGCTCTTGGCGGAAATCATCGTTGGTGAGAATATCCTGAAGAGATATTCTAAGGGAGGGTATTTGTATTTCGAGAGGCAAAACAGCCTCGGTGCCGTATACCAAAGAAAAAGGTGTGGCATTAGTAGAAGTACGAATGCTAGTACGATAAGCCCAAAGGGCAAAGGGAATGTGATCGTGCCAATTTCTTCCAGATTCATTGACAACTTTCATGAGGATTTTGGTTAGTGTTTTATTAGAAGACTCGGCTTGCCCATTGGCTTGTGGATAGTAAGGTGATGAGAAACTAAGTTTGATACCAAAGTTGTCACAAAGGTCTCGCAACAACTTGTTTTTGAAAGATTTTCCATTATCTGTTATCAGGCGGTGAGGAACACCAAAACGACAGATAATGTGGTGGTTAATGAACTCGACAATTTTTTCTTTTTTGATTGAAATGAGTGGAATAGCCTCCACCCATTTTGTGTAATATTCGGTCGCTGTGAGTATCCAACGGTGACGTTGTGAAGAGG
Organism: Taxus chinensis; assembly: GCA_019776745.2. NCBI lineage: Eukaryota > Viridiplantae > Streptophyta > Pinopsida > Cupressales > Taxaceae > Taxus > Taxus chinensis. Next base: position 831,166,770 of record CM034149.1, on the reverse strand, counting down.
TTGGGTGAATCTCACCAATAAGGTCTAAACCCCACTGTGAGAAAGGCCAAAGATCTCGAGCGATCTGGAGCGGGTGGCTAGGAGTATGTTGAAGGTTGGCATGTTGCTGACACATAACACAACGCTTAACATATTCGTAGCAGTCGTTATTGAGAGTAGGCCAATAATAACCAAGGCGAAGGATTCGTTTGGCCACGGCAAGGCCGCTAAAATGTCCACCACAAATACCGTCATGGACCTGTTGGATGGTATGAGTGGCCTCCATGCCAGTTAGACAGCGAAGGAGGATACCATCAAAGCCACGTTTATAGAGGAGTCCCCCCATGACAACATAACGCGAAACACTTTTAAGAAAAGCACGTTTGCCGTTACTAGTAAGATCAGGTGGGAGGACAGAGATTGTAAGGTAGTCGTGAAATTGGTGGTACCAGGTATCCTGTGAATTAGTAGACACAGTATTTATCATACAAACTATCGGGGTTGAATAGGATGGGGCAAAAAGTTGTTGGACCACGACGAATAATTCAGAGTCAGTTGGCGCGGCGGGAATTTGCGAGGCTAAGCAAGCCATAGTATCCGCAAATTTGTTAGTGGAGCGGGGAATGGTTTGTATAGAATAGTGGGTAAATAAAGCTAGAAGTGATTCTACATAGTGTTTGTATTTTTGAAGTTCCTCGTTTTTGCATTGGTAGACGCCCATAACTTGATTGACTACCAATTGAGAGTCGCCAAAAATGTTGATAGATTTGATACCTAAGTGTAACGCAACGTGGAGACCCAGAACAAGGGCCTCGTATTCTGCTGTATTATTAGTGCAAGGGAAATCAAGTCGGAATGAAAGAGGCATAGGTTCAGCGTTGAGAGGAATGAGAACAACGCCAGCTCCTCCGCCGCGCTGGCATTTAGATCCATCGAAGAAGAGGGTCATTGGGTACGACTCCTCCGTGAGGGAAAGAGTAGCGATGAGTTCGTCGGGAAATGTGAAATTGGTAAATTGTTCCCCCGGTACAGGAGCGTCCGCAAGTTGGTCTGCGATGGTTTGTCCTTTGATTGATTTCTGGTGGATAAACTCAAGGTCGAGGTCGGCGAGAAGCATGAGCCATCTAGCAATGCGTTGGTTCAGATGAGGTTTGGCGTACATGTAATGGATGGGGTCTGTATTGGTGATGACGAAAGTCTTGTGATTTAGAAGGTAGTGTCGGAGTTTGGTGGCAACGAATGATAGGGCAAGGCACAATTTTTCTACATGTGTGTACCTAGTCTCATAGTCCACCAAAGTACGACTTATATAATAAACGGCTTGTTCGTGATTCTCAGAGTCACGATGTGCAAGCATGGCTCCTACAGCGTGGTCGGTGGCGGAAAGGTAAAGGTAGAAAGGGCGGTTGTCTTGGGGTGGGATAAGCACGGGTGGCTGTAAGAGATAAGCTTTGAGAGCTTCGAAGGCTTGGTGACATTCTTCGCTCCATTGGAATGCAATATCCTTTTTAAGGAGGTGATGGAAAGGTTGACACCGATCCGAGAGTTGGGAGATGAAACGTCGGATAGATTGGAGCTTACCTTGTAAACTACGCAGTTGTTTGAGATTTTTGGGTGGGGGCATTTCTAGGATAGCTTTGACTTTCGATGGATCGACCTCAATGCCACGCAAAGAGACGATAAAGCCAAGAAGTTTTCCCGAAAGAACACCAAAGACACATTTCTTCGGTTGAAGGCGGACAGAATATTGTAACAGGCGATCAAAAATAATGGTTAAAACATCGAGATGTTCACTACGATGTTTAGACTTGCCAAGAAGATCGTCGACATAGTCTTCAAGGATAGTGTGCATAATGTCATGAAAAATGTAGGTCATAGCCCGCTGATAGGTAGCACCAGCATTCTTAAGGCCAAATGGCATGACACGATAACAAAAGGTTCCCCAAGGAGTTATGAAGGCAGTCTTGTGTTGATCGGCAGGGGCGACCAAAATTTGGTTGTATCCTGAAAAGCCATCCATGAGAGAAAGCATTTCATGACCCGCAGTGAGATCAACAAGTTGATCAATACTTGGGAGGGGGAAGTCATCCTTAGGGCAAGCGAGGTTAAGATCTCGGAAATCCGTGCATATCCGAAGTCCCCCCGTCGCTTTCGTGACAGGTACGATGTTAGAAATCCATTGAGGATAGTCAATAGGCAGAATGAAGGAAACAGAAAGGAGTCGTTGGAGTTCCTCTTTGACCAAGAGAGCAATGCGTGGATGCATTTTTCTCAATTTCTGTTTGACTGGTTTGGAATCGGGGTTTAGGGTGATGTTATGGACGGCAATGGTAGGATCAATTCCTGGCATGTCAGCGTAAGACCATGCGAACGCTTGGTTGCGAGCACAGAGAAAGGTAGTAAAGGCGGCTTGTTCTGATGTGTTAAGGGATTGTCCAATCTTCACTATGTGAGGATCTTCCTCCGTGTGGATGTTGATTTCTATAGTAGATTCATTCAGCATAGTTTGGGTTTCAGATGGTAGGGCGCGTTGAATATAAGAATCATCCGCGCCCAGGTAAGTGAGTATGGAGTCGTCATCCTGGCATTCAACAACATTAATCAAAGGCGAATCCTCTTCGATCATGTCTGGATACAGAAGGGGAAGAGAAGATGGGTCCTCATTATCGCGTTGATAAGTGAGAGGACCTATGAAGATAGCATTTATGAAAAAAAAAAGTTAGGAGGGATAGATTCAGGGTCCATCGATTCTGTGGGTGATGATGGCAAAGTAGGTGATGATGTTTCGGTAGGGGCAACGTCTTCCTCTTCCAGGATACAGCTGACAGGAGGTGTCTCTTGTGTAGGTGTTTCGGAAAAACCGAGACCACTGCGATCATTATGTTTGCGTGTGGTCACGGGAATGAGTGTATGTCGGCCTTGTTCGTAAAGGCCAAAACCAAAGCCTTTCCACGCACAGCGAGTCAAGAAGGTGAGGGCGAAGCGACGATTTGTCAGGTATTGAAAATCGGATTGGAAGGGAACCACACCAAGAGGAGGTTCAGGGGTAATGGAGGATGCGTCAACACCCCCATACGTTAGGTTAGTGCGACAATGGGGTGGTCCGTAAGGGATTACCTCCCCCACGCGACGGTCGTAGGTGGGATGTGCATGTAATTGTCCGTACTCCTGCGGGGTAGGGAAAGAACTAACGTTATATAGGCGGTACTCCCCCAGCGTGAGGCGATGAAAAACATCGACTAAGGGGTCGGAGGTTGGGATGTTAGCTGCGGGAAGAGAAGTGGTTTGTGCGACGGTAGTTTCATCAGTTGAAGGCGTAGGTGCAGTTGAGGTGGATGGTTGAGGTACATTTGAAGAGGATGGTTGGGTTGAATGTATGGGTGTCTTAATTGGTATAAGCACATCATTTGGGCGATATAGCATATTGCAAGTTTTGAAGGGGGGAGGATCAGCTTTTACAGTGTAGGACTTCCCCTCGTACTCAAATTTTATGCATCGATGTAATGTTGAGGGAACGCATCCCATGGCTCGGATCCAAGGACGACCCAGCAATATATTATATTGGAATTCTCCTTCAAGGACATAGAAGAGTTCGGGTAAAGTACGTGGTCCTACGCGAATGTTGAGGATCACGGTGCCTAAGGTAGAAGTAATAGCGTCATTGAATGATCGCAACATGATGGGGTTGGCACACATGCAACTAGAAGGGATGTTCATTTGTTGGAAGGCTTTTGAAGAGATGATGTTTAGGCTAGCGCCCCCGTCAATCATAACCCGACGTACTCGAATGTCTCGGACGTAAGCGGAAATGAAAAGGGCAGGGTCAGGGTCTTCTGCACCAAAGTCGATAATTTCATCTTCCGAGAAACTAACCGCAGCGGCTTGTTGTTTTGAGACAGAAGTGGTGGGGGAGATGGATTGTTTGGTGAGAGAGGCAACGTGATTGGGTGTTAGAATGGAGGCAACGGGCAGGGTTTCGTTGGGTAAAACCTCTATCCCTTGAAGGATCTCAACGAGAGCTTGTCGATGAGATTCAGAAGTCTGAATGAGATCATATAGTGTCATTTTTACGGGCGATTGATGAAGCTGTTTGATCATGGTTCGGTGGGCAACTCCATTAGAGACGGGATAGGTGGGTCCGCGAATAACCACTTTAGGTGGTGGTGTAATCGGGATGGTTGAAGGAGAAAGAGATGCCGCAGGTGTGTTTTCTTTCGCTTTCCCATTGTTTTTCTGTCCTCGAGTAGCGACACTAATCATATTAATCTCGTAGACCTGAGATGAAGAAGATGGTTGGGATAATTCATGGTCTTTAAGAGGTGGGGTTGTAATAATGATCGATCTTGGTGAGGCGGGGACAGATGGTATAGTAGAGGGAATTGACGCTAGAGGTCTCTCCCTTCGTAAGTTGTCTTTCTTAATCTTTCTATCCGGGAGAGGTGACTGGCGAAGGATGGTTTTTAGAGCTTTGCATCCTTCCACATCATGTCCAGGTGTGCGGTGATAGGCGCAGATTTTAGACTCATCATAATCCACAGGTCGGGGGTTAGACGGGTCATAAGGTCTAAGTGGAGGTAGGGAGATGGTCGCATTCTCCACCAACATAGCAAGGATTTTGGCGTAAGATCCTTTGAGTGGGTCAAAATCAGAAGAAGATGAGGGTATTGATTGTGTGGGTTGTGGTAATGTTTGGGCGTGTTTAGTTCGTATGGGTGGTGGTTTAGCCGAGGGGTGCTGACACATGTTTTTCACTAAACGTGGTTTCTTGGACACAGAAGTTACGTTCAGCTGGTTAGATGATGAGGCTACAGATGGCATGGTAGCGGGAAACAACCACGGAGAAAGGGGAGTGACAGAAAATAAATCCTTTGATGATGGGATTGGTTTAGGGTTGATAGGTGGACCGGATACGTGGGGTAACGATGTTGTGATACCCTTTGATCTCTGTATAGGTGTAAAAGGCGTAGGTCGTTTTGCAGAAAACAAAGGAGGTATGATATATTGGTGTAATGTGGAGGGATGAGGTCCCAATATGGAAGGTGGGTGTGATGATGAGGGTTTTAATTGTGATAGAGGCACGGATTGCGTTCGTCTCCTAGGTGGCGGGGCGGGTTTATTTTTGGATAAATCGAGTCGCTTAGGCGGGTGTGTTAGACTGGGCATTGGCAAGGTCCCAAGCGTAGGGGAAGATTTGGCTAAGTTAATAGAAGTGGAAGGGGCATTTGGTAGAGGTGAGGGGGGTGAAGGTGAGAACATGGGCATTTTAAGCTTTTGTAGGCACTTCGGGTATATGGTGGAGGCATCAGGATTGGTTGTTTGCATTTGAGTAGAATACGGCGTACTCAAACGTTCCCATAGGGCTCGTCTATCGTCTGGAGACTGACAGTCCTCTCGTGTGAATAGGAACTTTGGTATGGAAGAAAGGTGGGTTGTGATTCCAGTCCACTGTGGGAGTGATACAGGGGGTAGATGAGGCACTGTATCAATAGATGTTAAGAGGTCGACGGGTTGTTGAAAAGATTTAGGTGATGAGGGACTAATAGGCAGAAGGGCATGTTGGAGGGGGTCTGTCATGGCTAAAGAATTTAATGATGTCGGTGCGAGAGATTTCTCCTCTAAGGATGTCAAAAGGAGTGGTGAGCCTTCCTCTTGTGTAGCAAGAGTGGTAGAAGGGGACGTTTGGGAAATAGATAGATTAGACAACATCCGCTCGCAATCTTGTAGGGATGTGGTGTAAGAAGACTCATTGATGAGAAGAGAAGCCTGGGCAGTTAACTCTTCTATGGGTAAAGGAACGATTTCGCTTTGGCTTGATGGTGGTAAAGGAGGTTCGGGCTCCTGTGTTAGTGAAGAGGCTTGATTCAAAATTTTCTCAATAGAGGCTTTTGGCTGGGTATCGAATACTGCATGGATCTCATGAACACTCTCCTCAGCTAAGATATCTTGGTTCACGTTGCTGCTGGACGAGTGATTCGGGAATGGCTTGTTGAAAATTTTCAGATTTCGGTTAGCAGGGGCGTTAGGATTATCGAGTGTTATATCCCCTGCATCAACCATTTCCTGCACTATGTTTTTCAACATCTTGCAGTTTTCATGACTATGTCCTTTTACGCGGTGAAAGTTACAAAAGTCATTTTCTTTGTACCAGGAAGGTATTGCGCGGGTGGAGTCAAACCCAGAGTGAGGTTTAACAGGGGGCAAGGTGATAGCCCCAGCTTTGAGCAATTTCTCCAATATCACATCATAGGTTTCTCCCAAGGGAGTGTAGCTGATGGGTTCGGCTTTGTATTTATAGGTGGTTTTTGGTGGAGTATTGGACGGTGGTTGGGATTTGACCATCACTGCGTGGACAGCTCCTTTTGATTTAGAAGAGGTGGACGCGTGAGAAGTGGTGGTATTTGGTTTATTGGTAGAATCAGGAGTTCGGAAAGTGGAGTTCTTGTTGCGCAACCGCAGTTTCTCTTCCTCTAAGGCTCGAATTTCTAATTTTCGAGCCATAGTAAAGGCCTCGTCGAATGTACGGAAAGTTTGAATTTGGAGGGTAGGGGAGATGTGCTTAGCGCAGGCCCGCGTAAACAGTTCGATAAGTTCGGTTTGAGGCAAGGCATACGTAAGTTGGTTGATAAGGCCCCGCCATCGTCCAACGAAATCTGCGATAGATTCGTCTTCGAATTGTCGGATGGCATAGAGGTCAGTGATAGATACTTTCTTGGCAATGTTAATGGAGAAATGATCCAAGAAAGATTGGGCTAGTTGGTTAAAAGAGAAGATTGAGTGCTGGGTTAAAGCACTGTACCACTCCAAGGCAAGGCCCTGATAAGGACATGGGAAAGGTGCGGAGTAACAAGGCATCATCATGGGCAATCAAATAACAAGCATGTCTAAATGATCGCAAGTGTTGTTGAGGATCCTCTTTACTGTTAAAACGAGTAAACTTTGGCAACTCCCATTGAGGAGGATATGAATGAAGGGGGACAGAAGGGTGAATGGGCTCCCGACAAACTTGCTCGTATGTCAAGGCGCTACGACTTCCTGAAACGGAAGCCTCCAGGTTTTGCATTTTGTCCATCATTTGCTTGATGAAATCTGTGGTTGGATGAGATGATGGTGCCACAGAATAGGGATGTCCCATATAAGGTGTTGAGGTTACTGGATACGTGTATGGGAATGAAAAGGTAGGTGGAGCTTGAGAAGGAAAGCTCGTTTGAATAGGTGGCAGAGAGTAAGTCATGAATGGAGTGGTCTGAAAGAGAGATGAGATAGGGGCAGTTGGTGGTAGCGATACGTGGGGCCCCAGGTTAACCAAAGGAAAGCTAATCGGGGTCGTATGAACCTCTGAAGCTGTCGGATTGGGAGACGGGGCTAGTGATGCAGGAAGTAAGGTATTGTTATCAGGAGGAGTAGGAGCTAAATGAGCAGCTATACTAATAGGCATGCCCATAAGGAGCTGACCATCAGGCGTACGGTCAGGGGTATGAGACAAATAGTATTGTACAGCGCTGGGATTAGCATCCAGAAATTTGGCAAAGTCCTTGTCTCCTACAGGAATTTGGGGGATCTCACTGGTGTCTGTAGGGTTCCCTATAGAATGTGAAGGGGGTGATTCAGGCAAAGACACAGAGCAGGCATGTGAAACCATGGCGGCGGCTTGCTTCCGAGTGATGACAACCATAGACTAGAACACCCAGGAAAGTTTCAATCTATCAAGAACAAAAACAACCTCTGAATGGTGAATTTGGCAAGCTGCTGGTTTGTCAGGGGCTGATGAAGACAGTAACCGATATCGGTTTACTAACCGCTGATGTCGGTCACAGGGGAAACGACGTCGGTCCTTTAATCGATGCCGGTGTAAAAATCTAAGACAAGAAGATACAAAGGGGCTGCTAATTTGTTTTTTTTAGCAACGTTGAGTATTTTTATCAACTTATTGATCACAGAAGACAGAGTATGACAGAGAAAACAGAACAGCAAACAAGCAAGATGCACACGCAAATCTAGAGATTAACCCTAGGGTTAATTTTAGTTATCGTGGGCTTATGCCTTTAGACGTAAGATGATGTCAGAATCCTAAACAAGAGACTTAGAGGAAATGTCAAGTTGTTTTGGCTTATAAGGTTACCTCAATCGGGCGGAGGAATACCGCGGAAAAGGGGGGATGTTTGAGCTGTTGTGTTAATTGTGAAGTGATTCGGTATGTGTTGTGCAGTGAAACTAAGGTTAATTTCCTGTCAATACCGTGGATATCACCCCCACGTGTACGACCTGTTACTTAATCTATGTTCACTAGAATTGGAGAACAACAAGCAGGAATGCAATGCACGTGTTTTAAAACCCAAATCGAAAGTGATATTCGATGAAGCAAAAGAGATGACTTTCACTAATGCGAAACCAGGAAAGCAAGACAAATTCTTTACTAAAATATATAACAAAAACAGCAACAGCAAATATGCTTCCTAAAATGAAAATAAGCAAGAGAAAGAAACCCAAAATGGGTCCCACCGGGCGTGCCAAAAATGTTTCACTCGGAAATGCTTCGTTCCTTATAGAAACAGATAAGGTTAGGGTTAGGAGGAATACCTGTAGAATGTCGAGATGATGTGCGCGTACCGTAGAGAAAGATCAGGCTGACTGCGAAGAACTCCTTTTTGTCTTGGAAGGACTACCTGTAAATAAGAACACAAGACCACAAGATTTTGATTAGATAGTAAATGAGGGAACTGCCTTGGGCCCAAGAAATATGAAACTTCCTTTCGAAGGTGGTCAGTTCCCCTGCCGATATGAGTTAACACAAAATACTGTAAAATATCAATTAAATTGCTTAGCTGAACTGGGTAGGGGAAAGGCTGTTTTTCCTGGTTTTTGATCAAACGAACCGATGCTGGTTACCTTATAACTGATGGCGGTTACTGATAACCGATACCGGTGGGTTTCTAGGATCTTCTGGGCTGGTTGTGGAGTTTGTAATGGCTGATTTTTGGATAGTTTTTTGGGGAACGAGATGGTTAGAAACAAAAGAATGACAGCTAGAGGCAATGGTACGTTAGATAATGGATCCAGAAACGGATTTGGGAGGACTGTAATTCCAAAAGCATAAGAAATGTTATAATGGAGGACATGCAAGATGTAACTTATTGGTTTTTGACGAAGATGCCAGTTGATCTCCTTGGCTGCCAACTCTTCTGGTTTCTTCACTCGTCTCTGCTTGGTCAAGTGAAGTTCTGGACTCTGCTAATCGCTTTGGACTCTCCTCTGGTTTAACAATCCTTCGACTGATCTCCCAAAATGAAATTCCCTTTCGTTGTTTTGGTTTGGGGAGCCCATTTACAGGGAACCGATTGGCGGTTGCGTAACCGACGGCGGTCGAGTAGGAACCGGCATCAGTAAGGAAAAAGTAGGCTATTTTTACTTAAAATAACCCACCTTCCCTGCTTTTCTCCCGATAGAGATCAGTTGCGGGCTTGGCCAAGTGGCTAGAAGGTCGGCTTTTGGTGCGAGTAAGGAGGCATTAGTTATGGATGTGAGTCTAGACCAAGTCATGGGTCCTAATTAGGTTAGTTTAGGGTTAGGGCTAGGTCATGGTGAGGTGGCCAAGTGAGGTGGCGGGTAAGGTGATGTGAATTTATCAATTATGAGGTAATTAATAAATAATTGTGTAAAGTTTAGGTGATGAGTTTAGGTTGCGAGATGAGATGTGGGTCACAAGGGATCGTAAGACACGAATTTGGTGTCTACAGTAGGCATTTAACCTACTCCTATTGAAATGTCCTGATAACCGTGTACTATCAAGCACTTGTAACTAGAAAGTGCATGAATCAAGGATGTATAAGATGATATATGTCCCTAACCAATGGAATTTTAGTTTCCCAGGATGGTGCCAAAACTTGGAATCATATAATAAATCCATCTACTCAACCTCGAATTGTTTGTTTTTAATATGGCGATCATGCCATGCTTTCTATTGTTCCTTTTGAGTCTTCTGACTCCATCTAACAAGTGATCACAATTTTTCCACTAGTATTAACTTCTCCATGGACTCCTGAATTGCTTGTTCATTAGCTAAACCTCCTATGTGCATAATATGTAGTGGTGGTAGCATAAATTCATCTAGTAAAATAGCCTCCCCTCCAAAAACCATCTGAAATGGTGTGGATTTGTTAAACGTCTTCTAGGTTGTCCTATATGCCAATAGAATGGCTGATACCTTTTCATCCTAATCTTGTCTTCCCACATCAGAACTTTTGGTTAGTGTGTGGCTTAGAATTTTTTTAAACACCTCAGTAGTTCCATTAGCTTGAGGGTGGTATGGGGTAGTGTTATGATGGGCCACCATGAACTCAGCCAATAGAATCTTGACTGTTTCATTCAAAAAATGTGTACCCCTATCACTAGTCAAGCTTAAAGGACATCCATACCTACTGATTATGTTCTCCCATAAGAATCTAGTAGTTGTCATTGTGCTACAGTCCCTTATAGATGCTCCCTCTTCCCACCTTGTTAATTAATTAGTGTAAGTGATGATATAGCGCTAACCATTCCTTCATGCAATAGGTGAAATTGGCCCTACAAAATCAATTGACCATTTTTCAAATGATTCTACAGTAGCTATCAGCCCCAAGGGTATTTCATCCCTTCTTCCTGGCTTGCCGAGGCACTGAGAACTGTCATAGACCTTGCAAAATTCAATACAATCCTGGTAGATGCTTTCCCATGAAATCCGTACAAGTAGAATCTTCCGCATTGTGGAATTCCCTACATAGTGCCATCTTGTAATCCCACCATGTGCTTCTTCCAAGATTACAATGTGCTCATGTTCCAACACGCATCGGCAAAAAAAATCATCATCGCCTAGCTTGTATAAGTCTCAACTAATCATCATGTAGGGTGCAACGCGTATAACTAACTATTTTCTTTCCAAATTTTTCATTCCTTCTGGAGCCACACCCGTTTTGAGAAATAGAACAATATCTTCTAAGTTAAAGAATGCGCACCATAACCTAAATAGTTATGTGTCTTACATATCATTCTCAAATCTCTTTGCATCCTCCCCTAAGTCAATCCTTGACAAATGCTCAAGCCCTGAGTTACTCTTTACTAGTTTCACAATTACTGTAAACTGAAACTCCTATAACAATAGGACTCACCGACATATGCGCCCTTGCAAAATGGGCTTGTTCACCAAGTACTTCAATGCCATGTGATCTATGTAAAATATGAAAGGTGTTGTCAGTATATATTGCCTAAACTTATGCATTGCGTAGATCATCAAAAGTGCTTCGTGCTGAGTAGTGGTGTAATTGTTTTAGGTTGGTGTTAACTTCCTACTTGCAAAGCAAAGGGGGTGATCAACAATCCCCTAACCAGGTTGTGCTAAAAATTCTCTAATGGTTATCCTTGAGGTATCAACATGCATATGGAAAGGTTTATCCTAAGAGGGAAACCATAATATGGGTGGATGGACAAGTCTATCCTTCAAAGTGTCAAACATCATTTTTTAAGCCTCTCCCCAGTGAACGAAACTCTTGTGTTTTAGTAAATTCTCCAATGGCGTGGAGATATTGGCATACCCATGTATAAACTTTCAATAGTACCCTATATGCCTAAGGAATCCATGCACTACACTTTGACTAGTAGGCTCCCTCAATCCCACAATAACAACAACCTTAGCGGGATCCACCAGCAAACCTTCCTTACATATAATATGCCCCAACAGAGTCTGAAATGGAGTAGCGAAAACACATTTCTTAATGTTGAGGGATATCCTCAATTACTAACATCTTTTAAAGATCAGTCTCAAATTGTTACAATGGTTTTTCACTAGTCCATATACTGTTCAGTCTTCAAGGTAGACTTACAGAAACTTATAGATAAAATCTTGAAATAACTGGACCACTATATGCGAAAACACAGCTGACATGTTCTTTAGTCCAAAAAACATGCCCATATAGGAAAAACTTCCCCAATCAGTGGCAAAAGTTGTCTTCTCTTGGTCTTCTTTAGCAATTCTGACTTGATGGTATCCTGAGAATCCATCCATGAAGGAATAGATTCCATGCCCGCCCACCCCTTCCAGAATCTCTTTGGTGAAAGGGGTTGGAAAAGGATCAATTACACATACTACATTTAAGTCAATGTAGTCAAGACATATCCTTATCCTTCCATACTTTTTAATATTGATGACCATGAGGATTACCCATTCTAATTCCTCCATAGCTTCAATGATGTCTGAAGTGATCATTTTGTCTATCTCCTCCTTGACCTTGACGCAAAGATTCAAATTCATTCAATAAGGCCTCTTCTAAATCGGGCGCGCACATTATTTCAATTTGACCTTCATCTCTCCTAAGGAGTGGTGAACGCCTTGCTCATGGTACCCACATGGAAATAAATCTTGAAACTCACACAATATATCAATAATGTTTGAAAGCTCCTTCTCTGACCAATAATGTCCAATAACAGCCTCTTTTAGTTCCGTTTTCTCAACCAGTGTTAACCTTCTTTGTTTTCAGGGGTTCATGGTAGGCACATGCTTTCTCATCAGTACTATCAATCACTTCACGCATATCTTCAGTGTGGTTAGCATCCAAACTCTCCATCTCTTTGTCATATATCACATAGACCATATTTCCCTTCTCTTTCTCCATGCACACTCGCTCAAGCTGCATCTCTTTTGACTCCTCCTCATCCAAGCGCAATGCCAAGCAAGGTTCACCCAATAAATCTGGTATCTTATCTTATTCCATGGCACTATCTCCTATTGTTAGGCAGTTAACAACCTGCAACGCCCTATCCACCGATTGTTTAGCACTCCGATACTCAAAATATTGAAGGAGGTTAGTCGTCAAATCCTTTGAGTTTCCTTTTTAATGACACATCTCTTAGTGAATATATTATGCACGCACAAAACCTTGTAAAGTGGAATAAATATTGAGTACCCATAAAGAAGGTGGTAAGGCATCCATGCCTTCCATCCATGCCTTCTCACATGCTTGGATGTGAAACGAGGAGTGTTCTTTCCCATGGTAGTCTTGTATCGCAGTGGGTGAATTAATTCAGGAAAACCTAATAGAGAATGTGGTTCTTACCTCACGCCATTCTAGAAGGCTACCACAATGTGTCGCCCATCAAGGCGCTATGGTCCCAAGAAATTTATAGCTGAGCAATCCTCTTCTTTCGATCTCATTTTTCCATTGAGCCTCCATATCTCGTAAGAAATCGTCAGGATTGGCTCCTCCAGAGTATCTCAGAAAATTCTACCCTCTCAAGCACTTGACTAAGCATGACTTCATTACCCTTGCAATAGAGCCTCTTAGTTGTCAACTAATCAATGCATAAGTCCCGTGCGCCCAATTGTCACATGCCACAGTAGTTGTATCACTCATGGACTAAGCATCTTCAAACTGAATAACTCCCTCTGTAGGATTAATAACCTCAGGGTCCCTGATAGAGCGCACATATATCCTATCAAGAACTTCTTCTCCCAAGGGCTCATTATAGGGTGCTGATTTCCCATCGGTCAAGGGGATGATGACCCATTCTTCCTTGTTTTCAAAGCTCATGTATCCCTTATTGAACCTTAGGTCAACATTATTCTTATAACACCACAAGCACCCAAGTAATGCTGGAAAGTTGTCTTCCTCAGCTAGTGTAGACTTTGAAATCCCCAATGAACTTTCCCCCTTGGATAGTGATAGTTGCATCCTTTAAGACAACAATGTGAATTTCCTTTGTCTTTTTAGCCATATACAACACATTTGAGGATGGCTATAATGGGGCCTTCCCATTTGATGCCATCCATCTAGAGTGAGGACATTGACTTCCACGACTGTTTCAATCAAAATATTACTCAGAAGCCATCCATCTACAACAAAATTAAAGGTAATATCCTTATCATAGTCAAGGCTATGGCGAGGAAGGTTGGCATGTAGAACTTGCCTCTCGCACCCTCCTCAAGCATGCAGTACCTTATCCTGTAGCCACTCTCCTTGCAAGGGAATGATATTATCTTTCCTCAACATCTAACATACTTCCCTAACCTCATTAAAATCCTTCTATGGAGCCTCAACACTCTTCCTTTACTCTAGCTATTTTGACTACTATTTCACGCACTGGATCTCTCCCTGAAGGTTTCGAATCACATCCATGGTTTCTTGATACACTTCCTTATGATGAGTAGGGTCCATATAGTTCCCATGTATCACATTCTCTCTAATAACCAGTGGTCTCTGCCTCTGTATATCTCTTGCATGCATAGGCTCAACTTGCATCATAACTAGTATAGGCTCTAGTTCCGAATCACGCACCACCATTGGCATTGATTGTGAATTATCCTTCTAGCTCACGATTCCGAAGTCTTTGTCTTTTTAGTGGTGCTGGCTCATGTTCTCAAATAAATCTGGGGACTCCTCATACTTGTGCTTCTTTCCAGACCACAAGCATTATAGTAGATCAGGGCACTCGCGTTTATAGTGCCCTGTGGATCCACAGTTGTAACACATTCCAGATGGGAACTAACTTCTTCCTCCTTCGCGGTTACCATGACCATGAAATCCTCCTCGAAAACTTCTTCTAAACGCCCCTCCATCTATGTATCCTTCATAGTGATGACCATCATCCTTGGAACTACTGACAAGGCTGGTCTGGTGTACACCAGTATTAATGGCATCATGTATATGGTCAATCAATCTATAATCCTTGGTGTTATAGGTAATAGAAGTGAAAATCTTGCAATAACAAGACACGTTCTTACAGATCATGCGCTTGCAGCAATGAATACCTACTTACATCGTGATCTTCATGGAATATTTCACAATCTACCATTATGGCGCGTACCGATCTCTGGGGACAACTATCCTTTGCATGCCCCTCTACCTCAAAATCCATGCACCATAGTCCACTACGAGTCTCATGTGTCGAGTTTGTAGATAGTTTCATCATTTAAACAATATGAGCCTCAAGAAAAGGGCTCACACTAGTATCAACACTTCCAACAACGTCAATGCAGAGGGAAACTTCCAAGGCATCATGCAGGTCTGTGAAAGTCTTATGCAAAATTTCTCTCCAAAACGGTGTTATCAGTCCTCCAACAAACCATTGAGCATGTTGAGAGGGGTGAATATCATAGGATAGCTTTGATCAGAGATTCTAGAATTATACATTGTACTTCTACACACCCTCTATCATTCCTTGTTAAATCTCCTTCAGCGCATTGATGTTTTTCTATTTAAACTAAGTGATATGAAATTCATCCAAGAAATCATTCTGCAATTTTGTGTAATCTACCACTATCTGATGGGGGTTAGACTTTTGGTACCAACTATGCGCGCAGCCTTAAAATGTTGTTACAAACTAACTTTCCTTTCGCTATGGGGTAGTGATCCCCTTCATGTGCCATTAAAGTTCACACTTGTGTACTTGCTCTGTAGCATCCTCAACACCTTTATAGTCTGGTAGGTACAAATACATTTCAAAAAAAACTTACTTAGGTGGTTGAGGCCTTTGTCCACCTTACCTGGAACTTGGATTCCCTCTGGTGTTGCCTTCACCACCAGATCCTCTAGATCCACTAAGTTTCGTTCCTCTTGATCCACTAGATCCTCCAGATGTGCTAGGTCCACCAGGTCCTCCATCTCTTATACCACAAGATCCACCTCATGTAGCTGGTAATGGGCCTTAAGTGGTCAAGCTTAGCATTCTCAATGCTCCATTGAACTACGTGCCAATAGTTTGTGATATTAAACCACTACCAAATTTGTGTCTTGCGCCACTTCTAGATGTGATACCCAAACTTTCTGTATTCACACATTTCCCAAACATTGTTCCAGATAATGTTCCTCCAAATACAAGGGCTTATTATGTAGCCATAGATGTACCAAATGAGAAATTATATCTCCTAGGTATAGATCGGCTACTCCCACCAATAATAACTATGTTAGTAATACTTATCTCTTGATTTGGAAGACTAAGCACATGGGTTTGGTCACCATGCAGATTTAGATGCATGTCGATGACTCTCTTTTCACAAAGCAATGAAATCTCATCTGAAGTCGAAGGGATCTCTCTCTTGCACTCGCCAAGATGGAGTAGCATAGACTACTTAGGCTCCACATCCTCTACGCGAGCCTTAATTCCTTCCCACAATGTCTTCCTCCACATATCCATCACTCCTGTAACCTTGTGTTTCCTAGCCAACTCCGTTTCATGCCCTTTGCTATACTTGAGTTGTCTCTCCTCTCTTTATTTTTCTGTCACGATGTATGTCATCTTCCTTCACCTTAACTTCCTCACCCATCTCGCAAAAGAAGCTTATCCGGCCATAGAAAAATGCTTCCAAACTTAAGGTAAAGATCATGATCTTTATAGCTAAAGGGATAGCGTGCAGAAATAATTCCTCTAGAATCCCTTAAGAACTCAAACTCAGCAACCTCAGGACAAGAATACATAGAAATCATGTATTCCAAGGTATAACTAGTAAACACTCTCTTCCACCAATGATCAACAACACACGTCCAAGTCAGATTAGCATCCTCCAGCCTCTAATATTCATCTTGGGTCCAAATGCAAGATATATACTATTATCTTGATCTCGATGCATATGATGAAAGCCATTCATACAAATCTACTAGAAGATAACAAAATAAGGTCTCATACAACTCATGATACAGGTGTTCTTCTATGCATTTGCATGCATCAAACTAAGGTCTAGTACTAAATCTCTGAGAAAACTTATCCTCCGTGATTTTAAACCATGATTCGAGATTGTCCAAGGTCAAACAATCTTTCATTACACATCATTCTCACAACAAATTCAAAAAGGGGTCCCGGAAATGGAACCAAAATGTAGTCACTTTTACACCCACCTACTAACTTCTATCCCCATGGGTTCCAGCCTATCACCTAGCGGGTGCTGGGCACTCACCCAAGGAACACGCGAGCACCAAGCTCCTCATTTATGTGAGCATTGTGAGATGATATTGCCATTCATAGAAAATTAGATGCAAAAAAGTAAATGTTCATGCACTCATTTTGAAAGCATCAGATGAGCTATTACATCTATATATCAATGTAAATAACAATAGAAACATGATATAAAGAATATTTCTGATTTGTAACATGAAGAAGAGACACTAGGGTTTGTACCCATGAACTAGATATTAAGAATATAGCCATATATTCATATTGATCACAGTATCAGTATCAACATTACATTCAAAAGTGGTCATTAAACACTATATATATCAAAAGACTTCAGACTTATCTCTTACATATATTTTCTAGTGTGACATTTGAACTGTGCCCTCCCATTTCATCCCTTACTCTAGATTCTAATGCCATATAGAGGCCTAGTACATCAATCAGAACCCTTAGAACTAAGTGTTCTAAAATACTAATACTATGCAACATCATACTTGTAATGCATTCCCTCATGATCTTACACTTGATATCTGTCGGCTTCTTCTCCATTCATGTGTGTCTTCCTTTCTCTAGAGCATCTCAATAAATAGGCTTAGCACCCACTACCATGCCTTCCTTCAGGAGTAGATTATTTGCCAAGTGTCTGAGTGGTCCTAGAATGGAGCATGCTAATATTTTTCTGAGCTCTCCACTTTATTCAATGATGTCTTTCGAGAACCTTCCATGCGTGGAATATTATTATCTTGACCACCAAGTCTTCATGATGTCACCTTATCCATTCAGCACACCTAGTCAGGTCACTTTTTTCCTCAAGTTCCTGTAGAACGTTGAATATGGCTTAGTCATTAGATCCTATTGTCCTTCCTTGCATGCGTGCCCTGGTTCATCATAAACCCTTCTTAAACCCTTGTCCTGTGTGTTTCCCCCCCACATGCCCTTATTCTTCCTAGACCCACGCATCCACGCACCCTTTGACACTTAGCCAATATTTTGAAGCCCAACACATACACTCATCAGATATGGAATTAGTGATTTCAAGGATAGAATTAGTATCATCCTCTTTGATTTGGGATTTGAATTTTTTTCCGTGCCAACACAACCAAGACTGATATATTTTTAAAATAGATCTGAAATCTATTTGATTTCATTTTTAACAAGACTTAAACTTTTGATGCGAGGAATCATGGAAAAAGTAACATCATGAAGTTTCACAATCGGAGATCACCATAAAGAATAAAGGTTAATTAAAATCCTATATCTAAAAACCTCCCCTAACTATATGTGACTGGTTCTAAGAAGTTCTGTATAATTCTATACAACTTGGAAATAAAGGTGCCCCTAATTTTAATAGAAGCATGAGACAATAATATTTTAAAAACCTTACCCCTTTCAATATTTCATGCATAGAGGGGTTCCTTAGGAGATACTATTTTTGCAAAGAATTTTCCATGCTTCTAACTCCTTCCACACATCATATCATCCATTTAGCACAAATGGAATGACATGGATTCATAATTTCTAGGTGAACAAGGCCCCCTGCTTCTTTGTAATGACAAAAAATATCATAGCACACCCTGTGAAATCCTTTATGACTTTCAAAGTGATCCCACAAAAAACATCTAAGTAGCTTCTTCAATCTAGCATAATTTTATTTAGAAGGATCCCATAAAGAATAAATATATAAAATGAGTAGAAGCAAAAAATTTAGAGAAAATTTAGAACTTTCTTGTTCGAAATAAGGTTTTGGTGATGTAGAAGACAAATTATTTCTTCACTCTTTGGACCACATATGACCAAATCGCAGTTGGAGTAGCAACAAAATCAAAAGAGATGTCAAAAAAATTGAACTACAAACCTGGTTGAATCCACATCAACTGATAACCTTACAAAAATGGAGGTTTGTGTGCAATGGACTATTTGTAGCATTGATTTTTATTCTAGAAAGTAGAGGATCGTAAAGCTAGGAAGAAAGTTTGTAGACAATCCATGGCATTTTTTACAGTTTACTCTTCTTATAAAAAAGTAAGAAATGATTGATTAGAAAAAAATTCATTAATGAGTTGTTGTTCAGTTTGAGGTAGACAAATTTCTTTCACCAAGCCTTGATAATCACTACCAGCAAAAAATAAATAAAACCTTTTGGTTCTAATAGAGAGAGAAGGGGCTAACTGTTTCCCTTGTCTGATGGATTCGAAAATCCCAAACTAGGAGGCCTATACTCCATTAAAAGAGGTGCATGCTACAACATTATTAAAAGGCATTTATAAAATATGAAAAATCTCAAGACAAAACCCCATGTCTTCGGGCATAATAAGGATAAAATACCATTCAATCATGTCATAAGATTTTTCAAAATCAATTTTCAAAAATATGTATTTTGTATTAGAGACTCTAGCCCATTGGATACCTTCCCAAATGACAATCACATTATCTAGGATATACATGTGTTTGATGAAGCACATTTTCTCACTTCTAACTTTGAGGGGAAGAAGGTTATAAATTCTATTGGCCAAAGCTTTAGAAATAATCTTGTAAGACATATTCGTGAGAGTTATAGGCCTTCAATTTGTAATTTTCTTTAGTTCACCCAATTTAGGAAATAATTTTATGTTAGCTTTATAGATATCTTCTCTGAAAGAGTTGGTGATTATTGGTGTAGGTTTTTTCCTACTATTCAGTTTACCTACACTTTCTAATTAGCTTGCTTAGGTTCATCTTAGGTAATCAGGGTAAATTTATCTTAATTAATTTTCTAATTTTGAGTTGATTTAATTTTCTTTTTTGGGTGACCTAATTCCTCAATATATAATGTAACCTCTTATGAACGTTTTTGCAAATTTTAGTTTATTTAATTTCCTTAATAATTAATGTAACCTCCTATGAACGTCAACATTTTTAGATTTCAATAGTGCACACATTTTTTTTGTTATGCATTCAATCCTATGAAGTCCCAATCCTTGATTGTGTCCAACTCTCACATGGTACTAGATCCACATTGGTAATTTAATGACACATCATCTATTGTGATATTTATCATTCTATCTCATATTGTTCATTGATTTAAGTTTTCAAGGGTTTTGTGGGGTTTTTAAAAATAGGTAAAAATACCTTCCTCTAGAGTCTCTAAGGGAAAAAAGAATTTATATCTATGTTTTTTATAATTGCCAACATATAAAATTTACTTTTTATTCTATAGAATGCAAGTCTCATGAAGTTATTTCAATGTCTTCTATTAAAAATGATGTAATATATATAATTGATAGAAACAGTTTTTTGTTTTTTAATGAAATACTTTCTATGTTACCAAAAAAATAAGATAGTACTTGAATCTGCAATTTATGGTGTGTAGTTCTTATATTATATTTAGATTGCCTGGTGTAGCACTAGAAAGGAGGAGTCCAGTGTGGCTGAATAATGCTAATGAAACAGATAGCAAAGTTTTTAAGTGAAATCTTCTTGCAAAGGTATGCTCAAAATTATTCAAAAATCTAAACTTATTGAAACCTTCAAAGTTATTTACAAATCAATTATATTATGAATCAAAATTCTCGGACTAATATTTAATAATTTACCTGTGTTGGTTGTAACGCTTGGACCAAAATCCGGACTGAAACTGATTTATTCAGGCATCAAGGTACATGAGATTTGACATAAAGTTTTTTTTGTTAAGATTAAAGAAACTAATAAGACAGATGAACTTGGTACCTTGTTTCACGAGCTCACACTTCTTTTGCAGACTGTTGTTTGCTTTCCCTTCACTGACGGCGTACTAGAGTTTGGCGTCACACAACAGGTATTAATTTCACAAAATCTATAATAATTTCTATGGTCTACAATTTAGTTAAAAGGTTTCTACCCTATTTTTTTTTTTTTCAGTTTGTTATGTTAAAAGGTGCAAGAAGATCCAGAGCTTATAAAACGCATTGCAACCTATTTCATCGACCTTTTATGAGGATTTGAAGGTTATAAAGTTGGGGATGCCATGCCTCACAATAGTCTCACAGGATTGTCATGGAAACCTTCGGGAATTTTTGATGTGGAGTTATTATGCTTATGTTTATACGAACATTGTCTATATTTAAAGTGAATCATTTTTGGGTAATTAATTCAGGTAATATAATTTTGAATTTGACTGATTTTTAATCTACAGAGGATGTTTTGAGCATAATTTGGAGTCAATTTATATTGATCTATATTTTATAATGATATGTTTTACAAAAATTCTTCTTTTAAATCAATTTTGAATTTTGAAACTTAATGTGAAATAATTAGGGAAACTCTTATAAAATATCTCCTTAGAATAGGCACATCCCCACTTCCTCTGAGATTTGAAATGGTAAGATGGATACCCCTTCCACCTGCTATATGTTCAAATTTGGGTATTGTTAGCTCTCATTTTGGTACATTCCCTAAGGCTGAATTAAGTAGTACATATATCTAAAATACAACTATTTGAAAAAAGATGAGAGACATCCATTGAATCTTGAATTTGATTTAAATTTAAGCATATCATGTAATTATTAACTTTTTTATTACCTCCTTCAATAAATTGATATCTAATGGTGAAAAATGGTGTCAGTCTAATGACATTAGTGTGTACGGTTTGAAAAACTATTTCAGAGAAAAAATGGCTCCAAACTTTGCAGGATCAAGATATTATGATGTTTCGATTGATTTCTCGAAGAAAGAAATAAAAAAACTAGTTAGTGATAGTCAAATGAACACCAAATTAGAAATTGAATTATAAGTGAACACATTTACAAACATTATAACATACCACCACCATTCGAATGAGATGACTGTATCTAGCACTCACAAACCTGGTGGAATCCATGCTCTCCTCCAATCACAAAATCAATACTGAAAAGTATTAATCATTATTAATTTTGTGATTGGTGGAAACATGTAAGCCCTACTCTTTTGAGTTTGTCATTGTAGAACACCTTTCGATATAAAGAATGCCTCTCTCAACTCCTCTAATTTTACTTAATAACATAGATTTAGAATGTCTATTTACCATAAAACAAATAAAGACTTTTTTCTTTTTTTTACACTTATTTATAAACTTCCAATTAAAAAATGAAATTTCTAAAAACTTATTTGATTGGAAATCAAATTACGCCAAACATTTCATCTAAATGATGCTTTCGAGGGTGAAACACAAGACTTACTAGGCTTAAAATTTTTTTTCTAATAACATAAGGTTTGTCAAGCAAACCTGAGATTTCTAGTCCAAATTCAGCAATGGAGTCCATACATTTTAGATTCCAAGGTTTGCTTACTCTAGCCATTTCTACTGTAGACTTGTTCAAGAAAAACAAGAAGAAAGCTTATAAAATGATACCTATTGGCTATTAGACAAATCAACTGACAAACTTGTGGCTAGTTTGTCATCCATTCTGCAGTTTTCTTTGACTTTTGGCATTTATCTTGTTTTATATGGTGTCCTCTCGAATTTGATATGTTTCCCCGGCGGTCTCTATTTTTTGTCGGCGTCTCTTCCAAAGCTTTGGAGTGACTTTCACCAAGTTGTTAAAAATTCAGGGGTTAAATGTGACGGCCATCTATGCCTGTCAAACAATTTTTAGATGACGGTCATTTTTAAATATTTCCCTTCAAAAATGTAAAATAATATTATTTTTATACTATTAACAAATTATAAATCAGATTATTATGTATATATTTAATTAGTGTTATATATTTTACATATAAATATATATAAAAAATGACGGTCACACTTAAAATATGCAAGTCGCATGTGACGGTTATTTCGAATATTTGCAAGTATTTTACGGCTAAAATCGTGAAAAACGTCTAAACGGCCGTCAAATTTAACCCCTGGTGGGCACTCAGGGCAGGTCGTTCGCAATCGTTCCACTTCGATAAGATAATGAAAGAGAAAAAGATGAAGGGAAGCGAAGATGCCGCAGCCGAGCCCGTCTTATTCGTACTTACCTCACATGTTCCACTGCCGCCTCGACTGGATGCAAATCTACGCTCAGGGGTTAAATTTGACGGCCACCTATCCCTGTCAAACAATTTTCGGGGTGACGGTAATTTTTCAATACTGTCCTTCAAAAACACAAAATAATGTTATTTTTACTAATTATTCTATATTTATTATATCTTTTCTAATATATATTTACATATATTTTTATAATTTATATACAAACCTATATAAAAATTGACAGTCAAGTTTTAAATGTACAAGTCGCGTATGACGGTTAGATAAAATATTTACAAGTATTTTACGTCTAAAATCATGACAAACGTCTAAACGACCGTCAAATTTAACCCCTGAGTCTACGCTAATGCCCTCCAGGCTCCAATTCCAAGGCTCCATGAGTCCATGTGCGCAGGCTATCTTTGACTTATGGGCTCTCACAGCTGTTCTCAAATTGGCAGAACAGTTTTAATTCGACGGCACTTACATTCCCCCGGGCCCTACGGGTGTGGGCCCGGGGTGATGTAATCTATTTGTCGTTTTTCTTTATGTAAAGCGCAGCCCTACGGGTGTGGGCCCGATCGTCAAACACGAGGTTCCACGGAATATAAAATTGGAAGCGCATCATGCATGTGCTGGAAATTGATACAGTGTGACTGTGAGAAGGTGTAAATTGTAAGTGTGGCCCACGGGGTAGGAGGAGGCTATCCTCTCCCAAGAATGCACCAATTTAGCACTGGAGACAAAAAAGGGTCCTTTTTTAAAGTGGTGTATTTTTTTGGGGAGGATATCCTCCGCCCGTAGGGTAGGTGGTGCTCCTTTAGAATTTGTGATGTTCAACATAATAAAAGGCTGCCCGTGTCATTAATGAGTTGGAACTTAGAAGCCTACGCGGAAAATTTAACTGAGGTTTAATATTTTAGGTTGATAATTTTTACTACCTGTATATATATAATGTTCATATGTTGGATTGGACTTTATAATATACTGCTAACACATCCTATTTCTTTTCTTCTTATATGTTACCATTCTAAATTTTTAATGTCTCTTTAAAATTTGGGCATTGATATCCACTCCGTTCATCCACTTATGATTATGTTTCATTCATGTGTTCTTTATTTTGTGCAACTGTTCACCATTTATAACCACAGGCCACCTAGCAATCTTCATATTTTACTTGTTTTTTAAAATAACATATAAACTTGGTCATAATAGTCAACCTTTTACTTTTAGTTAATGACTATTAAAAATTTAAATTTTACACTAAATGAGTTGTAGTTTTAACGTTTTTTACACACACACACACACACACACACACACACACACAGAGTTGGTTTCTAGAGTGTGAATTGATATTTTTCTCTTTATTATTAAAATAAATTAGAAAACATAATTACATAAATATTAAATGGGTTATCAACGTTTATATTTAAAATATTATTTCTAACATTTGTTTAATATTAGATGGTGTTATTTTTGCATCAATAACATTTAATTAACTACTAAGTGTGTGTTGCTTTTTTTTACAGTGATTTTCTCATTAAAAATGATGGATGAAAATTAGTTTGAATCATTATATACCCAGATAAGGGTTTTAAAATGCCCTCTGAGATTGAGTAGGCACGGGGATCCTTGATCATGACTTGCCTTCGATCTCAAGAGCGTAGACCAAATTAGTTGTATCGCCACCTCTACATTTGCAAACATACAATTATGAGATAAAGGCTTAGACTTTTATGACCCTTTTTATCACATTAAAGCTAACATATTAAAACATTCTATAGGTTTTTCATCTAATCCTACTTGTTATCTCCTATCTCTTGGAAAGAACGATCTCAACTTTTTATAATCTTCAAGGCATATGATTCCTGGTGATAGTGAAGGAGATGTATTGAGAATGGTGAAGTATTTAAAGAAGTCAAGAAATCACTAGAGTATTTACATAAGTCAAATAAATTCATAGTACAAATCACATTACAGTGTCTTGATTTAAATTTTAGTTAAACTAAATATTGTAATTATATGTGTTGTTCTTAATATTGTACAAGATGTTGACTGTGTCTCACCAATATCAAAACAGACTAAATTATTTCTTCTAGTATAACACACCCCAAACCGTATACTTAGTTTCCTTAATCAATGTTAGAACATCAATTAAGGTTAGGAAGTAGAAGAACAGTTTCCTAGTAGATCACGAAAAGATCTTTCAAGAGCATTCCAAGCCAAGTCAGAAGCAATTTCAAACCTAATATCAAAGAAAATCAAGCATTTGAATACTTTCCCAAGAACTCTTTGAGTACATGTTTCAAATCATACTACAATGACTTTGGTTGTAGGGAGCTTTTTATCGGTTCTCTATTCATGTCATCAAAAGGGTCCATTCTATTTATGTTGTATTCCAACATATATTTCTTGAGTTTCTATATAATCATACGTGGAGTATTTCAGAATTCTCATTCACACTTGCATATTTATAAGAACCAAAATACAGTTTGAGCCAAAATTACATCAAAAAGTTCCACCCATGAGAGCTTGTTCATAACTAGCAGTGCTTTCTTTACATCGCAGAGCTCTCTGTTACACACATTACAATACCTCTATCTCTTTCTCACTCAATGTCCCATTCTGAGTACTTAGTCCCCGCATCCCCCCTCACTATCACATCTCTGTATGCACAAAGCGTCCATCATCACCTGTGAACGCCTGGATGGAATCCTATATCATTGATCTAGCAACCTAAAAAAGATGCCAGATGTCTACCACTACCTAGTCATGAGCTCCCACTCAATAGAGTGTCTTTAACATGCATGTGCCAACTAATCCTTAACAACATTGACTCCTTATCCTTTCATGATAACCGTAATAATACCCTAGAATATCCTTTCCTTGAGTTGCAAGTCTCCATAGCTTATCCACATCTACATCTGGTCGATTTTTCGTTTGCTTCATATACGTGTTTTTTCCTGTTGTCTAAAACTCACTAAGTCCCAAATCCATCCTGCCCTGGTGCAAGCCTTCGCACCTCTCCAAGGACTACTTCTGCGCGCACCTTCCCGCCCTGCTTTCGTGCACTATAAGGCTTCGCGCCTTAGGTATTCCTTGTAGCCTTGCACTTTTCCCTTTTCTTCTTCGCCCCAAGGGTGAATCCTTTATCCTCCTTTATAGTAAAGGAGTCCCCTGTATCTCCCTTTGGGCTTGTGGTCGGTGGTGTAGAGGCCTCGCGTGCTGGAATTTTCTCACCCCCTGCAGAATGTTTCTCTCCTTCCTCCCATGTCTCACTTGCATCCATGGCCTCTGTCTCAACCCCATGCCCCTCCAACTTCACTTCCAATTTTGCTTTGAAAGTGGTGGGGTCTTCTTTGTCTTCTTTCTCCATGCCTGCTGGGGGGCTTGATGCATCAAGCATCTTTTGTCTCTTCTCTTCAGGTTCTTCCTTCTCTTCTTCCTCTTCCTCGCGCCCTGGTAATGAGGTTTTGACATCACCTTGTTCTGAAGTGATGACGCCCTTACTACTGCTCTGGCACGTATAGTACTTCCTCTTCCTAGAAGTATCTAGTTTCCCTTCATCTTGTTCTTCCTCCTCTTCTTCTTCTTCTTCTTCTTGTACTGCCTTCATGGGTGGGATTGACGTTCCCCACGGCTTTGTGAAGGGGGAGTCTGTAACCTCCACCTCAATTCCCGCTTGTGTTTTGGGGCGCAACTGTACAAACACCCGATGGACGTATCCATTAATAGTAACGCTGACCTGAGGGTGTAAGTCCATAAAATATGGCTCCAAAACTTCGACGTAGGTAGGTTAGGTGCCATACTTGTATGAAGCGCGCAACGTGTGGACATCAACATCCACTTTGTCTACTTCAAAAGTCAATTTCTGTGCATCCTTGATCTGGTTGATGGTGCACTTCATATATTTGGATGTGAATGCGAAGGAAGCTTGCACCATGGCCCCATCTCTCCTTTGGCCATCATAAACCTCGATAGACAAAAGTGTTGGGTGACAAATTTTTTTACCTTATCCCCAACAACTTATGGTAACTCGTGGGGGATGTGCCACTTGTTCTCAAAATCTCTGCATAATTGCTCGAACCACATGTTCATCCGAGCCTTATAAGCATTTGAGATTGTCCCATTGCAGGTGAACTGTGTGAACTAGACTGTAGGGGACGCCTGCGTGGGTGGGTGAACCCAAATGTTCCCATCTGGTCTATCCAAGATGCCAATATCCTAAAACATGATCAAAAGTATTGAATTGAACTAGTTTAAACCTTAATCAACTTAAAGATATGTGTCAACCTAAATGTTGGATTTTCATAGTACATGGGCACATAGGAAAATATGTTTAACTCAAGTGATTTGTGAGTATATTAGTTGATTGGTTTGGTTATAAGAATGTGTACGGTTGGTGTGTGGATGTGCAAGTGTGGATGTAGTGCCACACTCTTACTTCCTAAGTATTACTACTCTATTTCTCACATACCATGATGCTAGTAGTCTTATCAAATTATTGGATACCGATTTTATATATGCCATATTGATCTAGGACTCTCATTATTACTTTTGTATGCATGTGACAATTTCAATGCTTTTTTGGGGCACATGTTTCCTAATTAGATTTTTGATCTTATACATTTGACTAGTTATATGGGTGATTTAAGTATTGTTATGTAATTATATATGTTGTATTGGATGTATTTAATGGGTGTATTGAGTACAATACCTAGTGAAAAGTGAGACACACATGGTATGTGAGGGACTCAATCAAGCCATTTTCGTGGAAAAATCAACCTAACCATGATTATCCTTGTATTTTTTTTGGATGAGTGTGTAAATTTACACTTGTAAATGTCTTAGAATGTTTTATTTTTTCCTTATTTTGGGGTATTTAAGACTTTTATTTTAGATGAAAATCATCACTCCTAATTCTGAGAACCTTATATAACCTTGTTTACACCCTTTATAATAGTAACTTAATATTTTTATGGAATGTACAACTAAAAAAGGAATTTAAGATTCGATACTAGGATCCATTCAGATTAATTAATGCCCAACATTAACAATATAATATTAGAATAATGTATTGGTACTTGCAACTAGTGTTCACAATATGCTACAAGATTAAAAACACAAAAGGGAAGATATATACTTAGCTACAAAAAATGGTACAAGATAGATCTAGATGTAAAAACTAGAAAAGCGATGAGTAATAGATTTATAGATGCTTCGTTTTGGGAACTATGAATGGAAACTACTGTAATACGAAATTGCACATGTTTATCAAGAACATATGAACAATATCGAACTTGTTGTATGATCTTAGACCTTGTTGGAATGAGGTCCTTCTACTTGTTGTTCCCTTTGATGGTTTGGAAAATGTTTCATTTTCAAAACCTAAGTGTCACACAATCTTGAAACCATACGAATTAGCTGAATGGAACCCAATCCCTAACTATGGGTAGAAGACCCTATAAGAAGGTTAATGTTTGGGTTGAAGTGAAATATGTACACCACCTGTGTCAGCACTACTCTGAAGAGACCTCAAATGCATGCAGTTTTCCACCTAGCATGTGATATCTAGATGATTGTATCTAGTTGAGAACTTGAATCACTTTGAACATGATTGAGATGATTATGATCTTGCTAAGACATTGAGTAGGGCTCTTTAAGTTCTTGGAAATGAGGGAAGATGAACTCCTTGACCTAGTTGAGTACTTAATATATGTAGTAGTGGTTTCCCTTGCAGATGTTGTATCATCTTTAGGAAGATTTAGGGACCCTTAGGTGCCTTTTGTTCTAGTGTTTGAAATGGGAGCTCATGAGAGTTCCAAGTTGTTTCCAGTTGTTTAAACAAGGTGATATAAAATTGCTTATATAGGGATTTAAAGGTGATTTTTCATGTAAAGGCCAACCTTGGTTAACGGATGTCCAAGGCTCCATGTGTTCAGTGAGAGATTCAGTCTCAACATCACATTGCCCACCTTGATAGTTCCACTTGGAGCAAGTGACCATTTTTTCAGGGTTTGAAATCAATTAATAAAAATATCCTCGTTGGATAGACACCACCAAGGGTTAAATTTGACGTTTGTTTAAATGTTTTTCAGATTTTTAACTGTAAAAAAATAGGTAGATTATATTCTCAGCCGTATCCATGTAAGGGAGAATTTTTATATACTTTGTCACATTGACATTGACATTCAAATGTTTAAAATATAGAGACATATATTTTATGTATTAAATGTCTTGTTTGGTGTATCTTATGCGTTAGAATATATGAAGAGTTGCAAATTTGGGATTGCAGCTGTAACTTACAAGGGATGGACTGTCAGTACCTGTTTGGCTTACACCAACATTAATGTTGATGAATCAAACCTAGAAGTTAGACTCACACCTTTCAATTTTAATTTCCAAACTTCTAATTCCAACTTCCACCGTCCAACAGATATAATATTTTATACACTTTACCCAAATCCATATTCAACGATCATATTAAATAATCCATTTTTTTGAAGGTTTGAAAATGTTTTGGACCTACCAGTGCTGCCTGAGTAGCTAGGAAACGGGCTTGCACTCTTTGCATGTCCTGTTTCTACATTATAATTTATATTATGGGTGAAGGTAGCCATAGGAGTTAAATCCATTGTTCTCATAGATGAAGTGAAGGAAGCCGTTGTAGAGGTTAAATTTACATCCTGAACAAATGAAGTGTCAAGATATTAAAGACCTAAGGTTGAAGGTTATGTTTTGATTAATTCAAATGAATTCATGGAGCTCAACCGCCAATTTGGATAAGGAGCAGGGATATAAACATCAATTTCTTCCTTAACATAATCCCAGGTAAGAAAAAGTCGTTAGTTTCATACTCTTTTTTTCTTTCTTTTCTGATTTAAATGTCCTAAGATCGTCTCTACTGATAGGAAATTCTAGCACTTCACTGGCCTATACGCCAAAAGAAAACATCCATAAATTTCCACCATTCAATCCAATGTGAGGTTCGGCCAACCAAAACAATCCCCAACATTTAAGCCGTGGAATGTATGATTCCCTTGCAGTCCACCACAATTTTTAAAAAAATGCAGTGTTGTCCACTGACAAGTTACACGGCCACAGTCCGTAAAAATTTAAGAGGATTATATTTCTATATTAAAGCTGCCTGATTTTTAAAAAAGATCTCAAATGTATTTTTAAACCCATCATCAAGATGGAAGGCGATAAAAATTGTATGAATGAAAGAGAATTCATAAGAGGAAAATGTGAATCCTTAAATTATATTGTATGTTCTATTTTAAAGATAAGATTTACACATAACCACTAACGGAGGGTATTAGAGCATATGTAATGGTCATATTAGTTATGGATGGTTGGTTTTTACGAGTTGGTTGATAGTTAAAAGTTAGTTCGGAGTTAAAGGTTGATTGGGAGTTAGGAGGTAATCAACAGTTTCAAAATCAGTTAAGAAAATATTAAATTTAATGGTAAGTGCTCCCTATTGTCTTTACACATTCACCAGGTTTCTAAATTTTCCTTCATGTACTTAACTCTCATCTCCTTCATTATGGATGAAGCAAGTCAACACTATTTTTGATCTCCTTCACTAGCACTAGATTGAAGTCATTCTTTAGACATACATCTATCCAATATTTTGGTTGTCGCTAACAAGCATGGTGTTCAACTAAAACTTAATAAATCATAGTGCTTTAATATTTGATAGGAAATTAAGAGTAACGGAACAACTTCCTACGCTAATCTTGAGGAGAGATATTATGCAAAACTTTCAATATAGTAAAGCAGTTACAGAAATATTAGCAACATATTCATAACAGAAACACAAACACCAGATATACGTGGGGAAAATCCTTTCGGATAAAAAACCCCACACTCCAAAAGCTCACTCAATGTATTTCAAATCTAATAACAAGATTACATACACTTGCAGAGCAAGTCTCTTACAGGAGTATCACCAGAAACAATTATAGGAGGATTAAAACTCACTTCTCCAATTGCTTCTCCAAGCCTTCAATTTATAGACCTCCGGTTATACAAGAAACCACCTATGGTTTACAAAACCATGTGCCAAACCTCTCATGAGGTGGATAACATTAAAGAGCAAGATTTCGGTCTAAAAATAGGCTCCCACGTCCACAATATTCTCCCCTATTTTTGACCCTCATAGATGTCATAAAAACTGTCATAATATCTCTAAAAATAGCTCTTCCAAGATATACTATCATATGGGAATCTTTTGACAATTCTTATTTCTATTTTTAGAGCCTAAACAATGTGAAACGGTTGTAGGAAAATATTAAATGAATAACCAAACAAGGTTGAGACACCTCATTTCCAACAATATTGGCCCACAATGACAATCATTCCAAAATGGAGGAGCTTATTCAGTGGTATTAGTGTTTTCCCCAATTTCATTTGCCACTATTCAAACATAGTTTGTGTAAATTTAAGTGGTTAATATTCTTTAATTTATGAATATTTGGGTTTTTAAAATTTGGATTTGGCTAATTTTGAGGGGTTAGATTGATTGTTATTTTGCCTAAATTTTCTGGGTACCAGCTAATTTCTTAGCTTGATTTGCCTAGTGGGTTTTTGAAATTTGGATTTGGCTAATTTTGAGGGGTTAGGTTGATTGTTATTTTGCTTAAATTTTCTGGGTACAAGTTAATTTCTTAGCTTGATTCACCTAGTGTTTACAGTATTAGAAATTTTTTATATCCAAGTTGCCTTTACCATGTGTACAAAATATAATTTTTTTAACCTATTGTTAGCCAAATACTACCATCTGATAGTTGATACTAGTAAAAAAACATTCCTTTTCAATTCATGGCATTTGCCAAGATTTCAAAATTCATTTATAGAAATTCGCCAAGTAATATCTATGGTTATTTTTGTACAGGGGTCTTAAAATTTACCTTGAACATAGTTTGTACTCCATATCATTTAACCAACAAATCCACATGTCACTAGAACCAGACATTGAAGTAAATTTTTAGAAATTGAAGGATGTGCTTTGTTATATCTTTGGTAATTCTCCCTTGTTGCCAACAACATTTTCATTATAGTTTTGACCCATCTAGAACCTAGTAAATTAATAGGGCTTCAATATTGGCTCACAATGACAACCATTCCATAGTGGATGAACTTCTTCACTCGCAATATCTTTTTACGCAATTTCATTTGCCACTATTCAAACATAGTTTATACTCAATAGATCATTTAACTGAAAAATCCACATGTCACAAGGACCAAATCTTGAAGCAAATTTTTTAGAAATCGAAGGATGTACTTTGTTATGGATCTGTAATAGTTCTCCTTACAACCTTTTCATTATAGTAGTGACCTCAAAGTAAATATTGACTATATCAATATATGGATGCAATCCCAAGTGAGCCAATAAGATAATTACAAGTTTTTTTAGAATATGACATCTCATTCCACATATATATTCTTAAAAGGTTTTATACTCAGAAGTAAATGGTGGTCATGTGTAAATTTTCGAGGATTTATAAAGTTTTTCATGAAAGATTGTCTTCTTGTAAATGTTTGGCTAATTTCAACCACATATGCCAAGCCATATCTTAGGAGGGAAACATAGCTTTATTTTTATTTTTTTGATGCATTTTCTCAATTTAGAGGTTCCAAGTAAGTTAAAATATATCTTGTATGGTTTCTACTCTAAATTTTAAATGATTGGCCTAATTCGTGGGAAGGAATACTTAAAAATTGTATGGATAAGACAATATAACCCTAACTAGTATTTCTTAAGTTTAAGATGCTAAACATATATTCCATTAAAGATTGAAAGCATTGAAAGATCATGTCATTACATCATAATTTTTTGAAACAAAAATTTGGTGATCCAACATATTATAGTTTACTCAAATTTTTAGAACCATTTAAATATTTAATTGTTTATTCAATTAATAATGTATCATCATGTTGTTAATATTATTATATTATAATTTTTATTACTATAGGATTTTATATCTAATTATTATTATTTTATTTGGGTTGTATAGGTACATTATAATTTAAAATGTATCAAAGCAAAAAGAATCAATCTTCAATCAATTTTCTTTTGCATGGTCAAACACATCACAAGCTTCATTAAGAGATGATCATAATTTTGATTTAAATGAAGACTTAAATACAAAACAAAAGTATGATGAGGAATTTGAAGGAGAAACGACTTCAATACAAAAAAAAAAAAAAACTAGAGTTAAAAGAGGATTTAGAGATGAATAGAAAGTGAAATTCAAGTGGTTAAATTGTGCAATGCATGAAGGGAAAACAATAATGAAATGTATATATTATGAAGAGCATAAGTCTGTTGGACCATGGGGAACTAGAACTGGTTGTACTAATTTGCAACATAATGCAATAGTTACTCATGTTGATTCAAACAACCACAAAATTTCACAAGCAAAATGAATATGTGGAAATGAAGGGGAGTCAAAATCAATTCCAGAACACATTGCAAACATTGATGACACCGATAAGGAATTAATAATCACAACCATGAAATTAGTTTATTGGGAAGTGCAACAAGACTTACCCATTTCAAAATTTGATTCCTTTTGCTCTCTTTAAATGTACTTATAAACACCAAACATGCCAAAAAACAAGGACTATATATCATATACAAATCACATGGCTGCAAATGATTTCCTATTTTCCATATCTAAGTATCTTGAAGAGAGACAAAGTGAAAAAATGTTAGATAGACTATTGTTTTCTTTGATGTTGGATGAATGTAATGATAAAAGCCTGGAGAAAAAACTTGTGGTTTATGGTAATTTTTAAGAATCAAAAGTGTTTGGCTCACTAATTTCACAATCCTTAAATCTTACAAATGTGTGTGATAGACGAGGAAAAACTATATATGATGCAGTTTATGTTTTGAAGAAAGAAAGGGGCATTTTAAATAAAATATTGATTGTAGTTTCTACAGATGGTGCTTCATCAATGGTGGGGAGTGAAAATGGATTTTTTACTCTTTTAAAGAAATATGTTGACAATATTATAGGCATTCATTGCACTGATCATTGTGAGGCTTTAACTACATCAAATGTTGCTAAAAAAATACCAGAATTGTTGTTTGTTGAGAAGCTGGTAAATAAGGTATATTCTTGGGTCCAAAACTCTATTTACATACATAATGAATCTATTACTCTTCAAGAACTCATTTAACTTGAAACACTTCAAGCTCTTCAAATTCACGGGGTTATATGGCTCTCAAGAGATGCTCAATATAATTTTTCTTACATATGATAAAAAATGTATTGTCTAATTTAAACAATATGAATAAAAAATTTCAATAGGATAATGTGGGTGTTACATATTTAGGGGAAACTATAGATTCTACCATACAAACTTTGAGTAGGTGGTTTCTAAAGATTGACAACTTTTCAAATGACACAATTTACTTGTCTAAATTTTTAGAGACCTCTAAATATGGTTTATTTAGAGATTATTGATAAAGATGGACACATTCATAGGAATGAAATGTGATTTGAGGAAATTCCAAATGTGTGTGATGATAATGTTGATGCACCAAAAAAATATCGAAGCCTTACATTGATGGCTCACTAGAGAGTTGTAAGAAACTTGCAAAATAATATGTTCAAAAACTTGTAGATTGTTTAAATGAAAGATTCCCAAATCTTTCATTTTTCAATTCTATAAAGTTTTTTAGCATTTTTCATTATTCAGAGGATGCATGTACTAGATAAGATAATTCAAAGCGACGACTTCTTAAAATTTTGAACACTTGCAACATAATTTGTGTGAGGGAGAATAAAAGTTTTTTATTTGATTTTGAAGTTTCTTCAAAAGAGTTGTATAATTTTCTTGATACTCTTCGCATTGGTTGTGAAGGATTACACATGAAGGAGGCTTGGAGGGTTTTTTGTGCCACATATTCGCATATAAACTTTCCAAACATGACAAAACTATGGAAAACAATACTTACCATTCCAACAAGTACAATTGCATGTGAGAAAGGATTTTCAAGAAAAAATATAATAAAAGATAAAAGAAGAAATTTGTCCCAGGAAGTCCGGGACAGTTGGGACAAAAGTGCGCGGAGGATGTGAACCGGCCGGTTCGGCCGAAACAGAGGACTTTCGTACTAGGACATCCAAAGCAGAAGTACGCGGAGGACACGAAAAGCTGAAAGAGCTGAGAGAGAATTGAATCTTGCCACGTGTCTTCACCGCAAAGAGGGACAAGGAAACCCGAATCAGCCGAGGCAGGAGATTTTCGTCCGGGACAGCCGGGACAAAAGTACGAGCAGGACGCAGGGGACGCGAAAAGCCGAAGCGGCCGAAGGCAAAGAAGAAAAGTCAACGTTTGACCCGTGAAACTTCAAATGGCCATAAATTTTGACTCCGAGCTCCGATTTTCAAAAAATTGGACTTTCTGGAATGAGCAAATGACAGAAAATGCCTGCCATATCCCAAATAGCTGCCTGCACTCAGAAGGCTATAACTTTTGTATTTCTCAACGAAATTGCACAAAATTGGTACCATTGGAATCGTGGCTCTGAGCCCAACACACAGCAATCAAGAAATTATGGATTTGGTGAGAATTTTATGGATATTTTTTATAAAACGTGGCCGAGTTCATAACAGTGTTTCATTTGGTGGTTGGGAGTGCAATTAAGAGGCATGGTCATCATTCTTTCTCTGCTGCAGCACTTGGGAAAGTATGGGGAGCCTTTTGCAAGTAATATATAATCATTTTACTCCATTTAATGCCTCTTACAAGTGGTTGAAGGACAGGTTTCGGGATTTCCATTTTCCCTTCTCTTTTCCTTCTCATTTTTCTATAAATTGGAGTGTTGGGCTCATTGGAAGGAGGGAGGTAGTTTTGTAGCAAAGCTCTGTAAAAATTTCTTTGTGAAGCCAGTGTGTTGCAGGCCATTATCTTGTAATAGATTGAACTGTGCATACCAGGAAGCAATAAAATACAAGTTTGTGGATGTATCTTCCCCGGCTGTGTTTTCTTGCATTCTTCTTGCCCCTTTAACCTTATTTACAAGAATATTGTGTCTATTATTATGTCCTTCCAGGGATTCATTATCATTATGTATGCTTGGAATATTGTTGTGAATGCATTTTGCTAGATTATGGAGAACTGTCATCACCTCTTCTAGTGTGCACTTTGCCTCTGTATTTCACACATTAAGAGACTACTCTCACACCCTCCTTTTCTGGTGTATCACCGCTTTAGTGTAGGCTTTCATTTTATGCATTCTCTCTCCCTGGTCCCTTGGAAATTTAGATTAGAATAGTTAGTTTCCCCCTGCATTAGAGTAGATTGTGGCAGGTAGTTTAGGAGCAAGGACCAGCTTTCTCTAGAGGTCTATCTCAAGTAGCAAGTCCAACAACTTGGAGATAGTACCCATGTTATCCAATCACATTGTGAGTACAAGTATATGCACTTGTATAAACACATGGGTGTTGTGATTCGGTGATAACAATAACTTCAGTGAATTCAAAACACCACAAGACCTTAGACTCAGATGTGCACATTGTGATAAATGATTTTGACCATTTTTTTAGGGTTTGAAAGATCTTTTTGAAATATTCAAAATTCAGGATAGTATCGAGCTCAAAAAAACTATATTTGTGATTTCATGGGTTTATCGAAGTACTTTGTGGGTATTTTCTATTTTTTATTGAAGACACGGATTTTTTCAAATCTAGGGTTTTCCTTGCATTTCTCTTGAAATATGTGCATATTCAGATTTTCAAATTTTTTTTCATGTCTAAAAAAGTGAAAGTCCATTTCAATAAATTTTGTTTTCTCAACAAAGTCAAAAACCCTGACCCTGTGTATTTCAAGTTTTTCAGGTTGCTCAACAAGTTGAAATTTCTGACCTAGTACATTTTTGTTATTTGGGACATCAAGATATTTCAACACACAAACACTAAACTTACAATTTCTATTAAAACATCCTGACCCCAATGAATGTAGTGTATTTGTATTTTTTTAAAATTGAGACATCTCAACACCTATTTTCCAAACTTAAAACTTACAGTCAAAGTTCCCAACCCAAATCAACATGGATTGTTATCAATTTTTAATTTTTTGGGGACATCAAGACATCTCAACAGATTAACACTTAACCTATAACTTGTAGTAAACCCTCCAAACCCTAGTCAACATTGTGTATTTCATGTTTTTGGTACATCAGGACATATCAAGATGTTAATAAAAACATGTAACTTGTAGTCAAACCGCTAAACCCATGTCAATGCAGTGTATTGCAGATTTTTCATCTTACTCGAGATGCTTCATGTTCCAACATGGTTTAGGTTCTAACAAATTACATGCACATGCTGAAACTGCAACAATCTATTTGTTATGCCCACTCCTCTTCCACACTTATCTTACTATTATTTTAATTATTATTGTGGACTAGAGACATGGACATTATTTTTTATATTTTTATTATCAGACATTTGTAGATTGACATTATTGTTGCAATTTGATTAGCAAAGGATATATGATATAGAAATTTGCATTATCAATATATTGTGATTCATATTTTGGATTATGATATGCTAGCTGACACTAGTGGACTGTTTTATACATGTTGATTTGCATTGTTTTGATTTTATACTGACACATTATATTTGTGACTCATTTCCTATGTTTGGATGTTTGATCTAGTCTTGTGATATCATTGATGTTAGTAAAATGGTAGAATCAAAGTAATTAGAAATTCTAGAGACTTGATAGAATTGTTTGATTTTGGTGATGATTATTGATTGATATGTATGTGTTATTTCTTGATCTTATTGATATTGCATGGATTCGAAAGAGGTATTGTTGTTTGTGATTACAAGAAAATGATATCACTATACACAGGAAGGGGCTAGGGGACCAACCCTAGAAGAATGTTGGGTGTTTACAACGAGGAAATTTTGACAACTTGTGTTGTATGTGTGTTTTTGTTTAATTATTATAATTGGTTTAAGAGGTTTCCCATGGGGGGTTGACCTCATGTGTGTGGTCATGGGTTGTGATGTTTCCCCTCTTTTAATTATGGGTATTTATCTTGTGGTGCATGTATCCCATTATTTTTAAAATCTATTCGCTTTATTAGTACTTGTTGATATGCATTTAATTAGTTAGTTAACTTAATTTGTAAACTAAAATGAATAAGTGAATAATTGGAAATTTAATAGGGTATATGGTCCTTGATATTTTCTTGATGATGAGTAGACTTGATCGCATTTTGAAGTGTGTACTTCTCCTTTTTTTATCTCTAATTTTGACTTAGTGGCCACTTTTTTGAGACTTGTGGGACAAATTAATCATGTCCCTTGCCTCTGAAACTCACCCACCAACCATACTTATGAAGTATGGAGTAAATTTTAGCCTTCATAATGGATATGCTAGGTGAAAAATGAGTAAATAAAGTCACTTTTTCAACTTACCTCATTTAATATTTCCTTGGAAGTATGGAGAGGATATTGGAGTGTATACTTGTGCATGTCATAGACTTACTTACTCATTTATTAGCATTGGTCTTTGTGTGTTGACTTGTTGAGTTGGAATTGAGGAAATATAAATTGGCATCCTACATGGATCCACCACATTATCCTCACCTCCTTTTCTATTTATTGAACTTAATTTGGAGTATTTGGGGTTACTTTTTCTCACTCCTACTTTTCCTATTTTTTTGAATTTTGGCTTTGGTTCTTGATTGGAGATTTTGAGGATTTTATTTTTGGGGGGAATTTTATTGGATTGAAGCTTGTTGTGTTAATATTGGAAGCTTGGAATTGAAAGGTAGGGGTCTTAACCCTTGATTTATTACTTTATATGTTTTGATTAAGAAATATGCGATTATTTTAGTGTATGTCTTGTGTGTTATGAATGTATTATGTTGGGATGGGTAGTTTTCCTTTAAGAGTGGTGTGGAAGAAGTACATGGAGTTATTTTGTGGAGGAAAAGTGGAGTTAGTGAGGAAAGTGTGGAGGGAGTGTAGGAGAGGTGCTCCACCTATGTGGAGGAAAAAGGTTTCTATGTTATTCTTGCATTTGAATAGGGAGAAATAAGGTGTTGTACATGATTTTGATATTGTACTTTGGAGGTATTGGGTGGACCCATTTTACACATGGGAGGCACAAGGAGAAGAATCCATATTCTTTTCTCCTTTTGGATTACTATTAATCCTTTGTGATTGTGAGGGAAAATGTGAATTTTTTCTATGTGCTTGTTTTGGAAAAGAATGCAAAATTACCCTTTGTTGAAATTTCTGGAAATATTGATTGAGTGTTAAAATATATTGCATGAGATTTGAAAATATATATTTCTGTGTTATTTTCAAAGCCATTATAATTGTGAAGTTGTCAAATTTGCAAACATTCCCTATTGTTCTATGGTTGGGGGTTGGGGGAAATTAAGAAAGATGGCTTCTCCTCCTTATTGGAATAAATGTTGAGTGGAGAGCATCGCCTACTCCCCATTCCTTGTATTGTGATTCAAATTTGATGAGATGAAAGAGTGCAAAGTTGAAGCTTGGAGGAGTTACATTATGTAGAAGACAAGAAGATTTTCTTTTGGTAAAGCTTATCTTATTATATCAAAGTGGAAAGTTTGTAACCCTTGTAATGTATTATGGAAATCTGATTTTGATATTTATTTAAGAAGTGGAAATGTTTGAAAGAGGAATGTGAAGATTTATTCTTGTGATTATTGTATCTCCTTCAAACTTTAAATTTTATCATGTATGCACTGATTTATCAATGGAGCTACAAAAGAGTATTTTTTGGATTTATTTATTTTTAAAATGATCTTATCATATTTCATTGTATTATAAAAGAGAAGAAGTTTAGAATTGGTTGAGTTCTCATTCTTGTCTTCACTCTTTTAGTATTCCTTAAAATAGTGAGATTATATCATCGTTGCATGTTTATACAATATGGAAAACACAACTATGAATGCATCTAGCTACTCCTTGACAATAAATAAATTCTTGATCACTTCTTTACTTGCATTTAGTCGAATGGAAAAGATATTAGTCCAGCTATCCCATCTATTTAAATATAAATATAAAACTATATAAACTCCATATGCCCTTAAATTTTGTTATATAAATAAACTCGAATTGATAGATTGCTTAAAATAAAACTAAACAAATATATATATATATATATATATATATATATATATATATATATATATATATATATACATACATATATATATATACATACATATATACATATACATACATGTATACATATACATAAATATATAAATATATATATATATATATATATAATACATATATATACATATGCATATACATATAGATATATACATATACATATACATACATATACATATACACACACACACACACACACACACACACACACATAATGTATTAATGTTTTATAATAAACAAAATTAGTAGTGGAATGAATTAAGAGTTCAGCTTGAAAATGCCTTTGAAAGCAAAGTGAAAAAATTAATATTATTTATGTTAGATAGCCTTACGGGTCATGGTCCATGCTGTATATAAAAAACAAATAAAATAAAAGGGGTGGGGGGCATCCCCACCCCCAATCCATTGTAATATTACGGAGTGGGGTGAGGGCGGTGCCCTCCACCCCCTTTTACCCTTAAAACCTATGTATAACCATGGCCACTACCATTCAACAAAATTTTGGCATTCTGCCCTAATACAGGCCGGGAACCTTGAAAATCTTTTCACAAATTATATATATATATATATATATATATATATATATATATATATATATATATATATATATAAGGATTTTAGGGGATTTTAGAGAAAAACCTAAGATGTAAGAGTTCAAAATGATTCAATCTAAAGGTGGATATTTTAACCCCTACAACTTTAAGTTGTTGACACGTCATGGGAATGAGTATTAAATAAATGGTATGGGTATTAAATTAATGGGGCCACCTAGTGCTTAGTGAGTTAGAATAAAATTGTGACCCCTTTTGGAGGTATGGTTCAATAATTTATTTATTTAGGTTTTGACTACAGCGCTTGAATAAATAATATTGCACATGGATATTATAGACAATGATTCTAACAGGATTATTTTTTTCTTAAGGTTAGAATGTATAGTTAATAAAGTAAAATAATTAACATGAATGGTAAATTATATTTAGGAAATGAATTTAATCCAACCTAGAAACAAGGGGGGATTAAGCCCTGAGCAAAACTAGGCAACTGCCTAGGGCACCAATAGTAAGGGGGTGCTTAATTTTTTTTTAAAATCATTATTTTTTTGTTATTATTATAACTTAATAATAATAGTTTTTTTACCTAAAGTCAATATTAATCGACCCTTTTATTGATATTATTATAGAGTAATATAAATTTCATGCATAAACATAAAAATGTACTATAATATTTTTACAAGTAAAATAAATATGCATATTTTTAAGCTCATCCAATTTTCTTGGTATTATTACCCGTTCTTTAATGTAGCTCTAGATAATCCAGTAGTGTGTACTTTTTTCTTAGAAATGTCTCATGTATATTTTTATAATGTCACTGTTGTAGCTAGTAGAGCCAAGTACAATTGAAGGAAAGAATTATTTAATTCTCTATTCCTAATGTTTTTTCGGGGAAATATCTCTTTTTTTATGGAGGAATTAGTAGGCTTGGTCTAGATACCAATATGCATAAAATGATGGGAGCCACCTAATATTTTTCTTTCTTTCGAAAAAGAGGTGCTTTTTTTTAGCTTTAAGTCTCATCACCTACTTGATATTGGTAAAATAAGACAAGTAACCAAACTTGGATACAAAATTGTATTTGTCATATTCTAAGCACCTCCTATGATTAATTATCTCCATCCATGGATTATGAATTCTCCTTATTTGATAATTTTATAGGATATTTTTAATCCTTTTGTATAATAATTTCTTTAAATTAATGATGTATTATGATCCTTACAAAAATTCTAAAACATGATAATGTACGTGAATTTTGTTTATTTATTTTATGGGAATGAATTATTAACTAAAATTTTAAGAAGAGTGTCTACTTCATTTACTGCCTACGATGCTCCTAACCTTTAATTCGGCCTTGCCTGGAAGTTGATTCCTTGATAAAATTACGAGGATTCAACATGTAGAATAATGAGAATGATTAGTCAATATTTAACAAAAATTAATGTACACCTTAGAAGAAGATCAAATTTTGAATGACTTTCGAAATCTACTAATAATATTTAATTATTAATTTTCTTCCAAATTAATGTTTGGATGTGAAA
The DNA here is from genome assembly GCA_019776745.2 of Taxus chinensis. Taxonomy (NCBI): domain Eukaryota; kingdom Viridiplantae; phylum Streptophyta; class Pinopsida; order Cupressales; family Taxaceae; genus Taxus; species Taxus chinensis. The sequence goes on along the minus strand of CM034149.1, from coordinate 831,124,652 downwards.
AAAATTATTGATGGAAAATTAATTAAAAGTAATGTAAGGTTTAACACTCATGCACCCTTTTAAAAGAAAAAATCCTGCAAAATTTTCCCTTATAAATTTAGAGTATTTGATAAGTTCTTCGGTGCGTAAAACTGTGGGTGTTACACTATTTCACGATTTCTAAGGTGCTTGACAAGTCTTAAAAAAGGACATTCTATTTCAATATTTTGAAGGTGTTTGACACGTGAATAACCCAAATAGCCCATTTTTGGATTTTGAAGATGCTTACCAATTCCAAAACCTGTACAATTTGTTTCTCGATTTTGAAGGGTGATCAACAAGGCCAAATTCCCAAAAGGTTAATTTGAAATTTTAAAGGTGGTCGAAAATTCTAAAACCCCAAAATTTTATTTCAAGTATCTATATGTGTAAAGCAAGGTGAAAAATACAACAACATGTGTGTGCACATCAAATTTAAATAGGAAGGGTGAAAAACTATTAATTGACAAAGAAGGGTCAATATTGGAATGACATCACTTCCCTAGTCACATCACCATGTAAGAGGACATCATCAAAGGGGAGGGGTACTCATCCTAGTCCTTATCCCTTGGTCACATCGTAATTAATCCCTTGGTTTTCCCAACCCAAGTGGGCTTAAGTTTTCCAACACAATGTTTGGGGAAAACATTTGCACACCAAAACAATTATACAAAGTGGAGATTATTGTTTTCAAGAAAGAAACTTCAAACAATCATAACATTCAGCCAACATGTCCTTTCCAGGTTTTTTCCTTTTTGAAAGTATGAATTTTTTGCACTCTACACAGCTATACTATTATTTTTCATTGTATAATTGAACCTATATACTTTTATGTGGGTTAAATATCAAAATCCATTAAGTACACACAGTTCAAAACATATCCACCTACTACAATATATCAATCTCAAGTTCCACTTCTTACACCTTTCAACTATCATGAGTGGAAAGTGAAAATAAAAATAATCTTAATGAGTAAAGGATTACATTAGATCACCATTGGTACTGAAACCAAACCAACATGAAATGTATAGATGGTGAAGAAGTACAATAAAAGTGACAAATCCTATGGTCTATTATGCCTATGAATGTCTCCTAACTTTCTACTTCATATTAAATTTTTTACTAATCCTAATGAAGTATGAACCACTTTGGAAAGACTGTTTGGGAGGCACAAAATAATGAGAGGTTATGAGTTGGAAATGAGATCATAAGTTCGAGCCAGGTAATGTTAACATGATACAAAAATTATTCCTCAAATTCAATTCACTTAGGTTCTAGTTAAAATTATCCAGCATAGAAAAATAGAATGATCATCATATTCTTTTCATCCTCACTAAATTGGTTTCTTAGTATATTATCTTCGTTTCTTATTTCCAAGCTACTAGGTGTACCATTAGAGCTAAATGGAGCGTGACTTCCTTAGAAAAATTCAGTGCTAACTTCACTTAGGAGCAAGACAAGCTTATTTAAATGTGTGAAATGAAGTCCTCAAAATCACATGCCTTAATTGTGAGTAATGAAAAATACAAGGATTTTTTTAGTAAGGAGAAGAAACAGAACAAGGACCATAATTTTTTTTTAAAAATTAGAAATATTATACGAAGTCCAGATAATCAATTGAGACATACTCTTGAGGTGGAAATCCAAAAAAAAGACTTAAATGTTTGTACTGTGACAAATCTTGGTAGGATTGAACCAAATGCTTCAAGAAGAGGATTGACAAACTAAAAAAGATGATCAAGAGGAAAAATATCACTGTCAATTATTCATTCAATTAGAGTTCATCATCACAGGGATCTTTGAAGGCCAAAGATAATAAAAACTCAAAATATAATTGAAAATATTTGGTTGCAGTTACATCTCAACCTTCCATATGGGTTATTAATTTTTGTGCACTTAAAACTACATGGATTCAACTCAGGACCGTTTCACATCCTTGGAGCCTTTTTCGTGTCTTCCATATTTTTGGGTGAAAAAAATTCTTCCAAAGTTAGTGAGAGTGGGTCATTTAATGTGGATGATGGGACATTTCAGGATGTTCTATGTGTTCTCTAATTCTCCACCAATCTCATATTTAATTATTAAATCACACACATTGTTTCAGGAAAGAGAGTTCAGTTCATACCATATTATTTATTTATTAAGAAATAATAGTTACTATATTATTGCATTTGGGAAACCAAAACAAAAATTTAGGTTGTACAATTTCTCATTTTTTTCTCTTGATCAACCTTCTATTACATTGCTCACTCATATATAAGGGGTGAATAAATTATGGCATGAGCATTTTGTCCATCTTAACTATCAATACCTAGAGAAACTTAGTCACCATGACATGGTTTCAGGGTTGTCACATGTTCATTTTTATAATGGTGTTTTCCAATATTGCTTTGTTGGTAAGAATCCTGAAGAGAAGTATGAAAAATTTAAATCATGAAGAGCTATACAAATATTAGAGATAGTTTTACATTGACATTTTTGGTCCATTTCCAACACCTTCATTCAATAGGGAAAAGTACATTCTTACCTTCATCGATGAATTTTCAAGGTATTCTTGGTTGTACTTTTAAAAGAAAAATATTAGGTATCTCATCATTTTCTAGACATCAAGGAACCTATACAAAATAGTTAGGTAAATCAATCAATATTTTTTTCACAAATAATGGTGGTGAGTATGTCAGTAACCATTTTTTGAAATTCTAAACTTCAGAGGGGATTGAACTACAATATATAGTTCCTTATAATCCTCAGTAGAATGTAATTTTAGAGCATAAGAAGATGTCCTTAAAGGAAATGACCAATTATATGGTACACTCTATGTCTCTTATACATCAATATTTCCCCAACACCATACAATGTGTGTTTTATATTCAAAAATGGGTTCCTCACAATATATTGAAGGAAGTCACTGATTTTGAACGTTATTCTTAATTCTGATGATTCAGATCCACTTGAGAAAATTATTCTTAATTTATGTTATTCTTCTAGTTCTGATGATGGGAGCAGTGATGGGGACTAACCTCCTCCTTCTCCCTTTATATTTTAAGAGGATGAGTAATATCCTCCTAAATCTCCAAATTACATTCCTCTTTGGGCTACATAGACACTGTAATGGGCTAATAATTATTTTTTAAATGCATCAGAAAATAGGTAGATATATTCATAATTCCATAATGCCCAACTTGCATTCATTGCATCCACTTCCAATCCACATTTATTTCACAAGACATCAAAGAAATCCTGAGCTGGATAATTCTATTCAAGAGGAATATGATTCCTTGCTAGGGCACAACAATTGGGATTTAGTCCCTCCTCCTAAGGGAAGAAAACTTGTTCAATGTAGATGGCACTGTCAAACAAAATTTGTAGAATATGGGTCCATATACAAGTTTAAATAATGTTTGATAGAGAATGATTTTTATCTATTTCATGGATTTGACTATACTGGTACTATTTCCCCAGTTGAAAAAATGAACTCAGTCTGACTCTCTCTTTCCATTCCTGCATCACTTTTTTGTTATTTTCATCAAATGGATGTGAAGAGTGTCTTTCTTCATAGTGACCTAAAATATAAAATATACATGGAGCAACCAAAATCATTTTTGGAATTTAGGCCTTAGTTTGTAAACTTCATGAAAAAATATATGGCCCCGAAAAATTCCCTCAAGCTTTGTATTCCAAGATGGACTCTTTTCCTATTTCAATTTGGTTCACTATATGCTATTCTTATCTATAAGTCTATATTTTGATCCTATATGCGGATGACCTATTGATCATAAGGAGTTATTCATCCACCATTGTAGCATTAAAAACTACTTTGTCTGATAGGTTATGAATGACAGACCTAGGCTTAGTTCAATACTTTCTTAGGTTTAAAATTTCATGTTATGACTCATGGATCATGCTATTTCACAATCCAATTATGCTCTTGATTTTACTACACATATTTACATGGATGAATGCAAACCAGCTCCAAATCCCATTAGAATTGTGATGAATCTTGAGGATGATAATCAATCTCCTTTGGTTGATGTTACCTTATAGCTGATGTGAATCCAGCTACAAGAGGTTGAAATACCTCCAAAAACACACATAAATAGGTTTGCAAATAAAACCAGGAGTTTCAAAATAGCTTACTTCTCATTCTGGAATTCACACTACCCTATTACATCATTACCATTCTCCTTTTATTTCAAGACTACTCTAAAACCCTAAAATGCCTAAAACCCTAAAATGCCAAAAAGCCCTATAATGTAAAACAACTCAGATTGACCCCAAAATTTGAGTGTCAAATGTGCATTCATAAATTAGGGCTCATGAAAAATTTAGACTTATTCTAACAAGCACAACAAAAGTTATTAAAGTTCTAAGACCTAGTCAAAAGCGAAAAAAAATTCGGAGCCAATTTTAGGCCACTAGATGACGGAATCCGAGCCCAAAAACGTGCCAAAATGAGCACAATCCTTGCAGGAAAAGTTGACCCCGCCATAGTAATAATGTATATCTACCACCTTGTAAAATTTCAGGACGATCCAACGGTCGGATCAAAAGTTATGGCCTCTGCAAGTTATGCTCCCGCATCAATAGCGATAACTTGTTATGAGTCTTATCTATTTCAGATGAAATGAACATGGTCTCTAGATTTATGCAAGAACCACATGAGTTGCCTTGGACATTATCTAATCATGCATTCTCCACTATATTCAGAGTACTAATAGTTTTGGGATACAAAATGAAGGAGGCATAGACATTGTGTTGATTCAGGATATAGATTCATAATAAGAACGTGATATTCAACATCTTAAGTCTAATTAAGTATACAATTTCTTAGTTGATTCAAGATTGAATAGTTGGTGAATTAAAATTAAAATGATGTTTCATTATATTTGGATATAGGTAGAATACTAAAGGGACATGTTAATGTTTCCATTGAGACTATTTATCTTCAAGGTATTCTCACTAAGTTCCATATCCATTTTTGAAGACAAACAATCATCTTTCATGATAATTAGAGTACAATCTAGATTTACAAGAATCCAGTCCTCCATCAATAGACCAAGCATATTGATATTCACATTCATTTCATTGGGATATCATTTTTGAGTAAGTAATGTAACCTCCATTACATCAAGACAACAGATTAAATTTAAATTTCTAATATATTCACGAAACCTTTCATAAAGAGAAAGTGTCTTCATTTTCTATATCTTCTTCAGATTTAGACAACTCCATCCTCCTCCTATAGGGTATTTTCTTTGTACATAGGCACCTCATCCATTTTTTTTCTCATATTCTACCTTTTCTTCTACCCATCTAAGCTACACTTAAGGGGTTGTTGGTGTAGGATATTTCCTACTATGTGGTATTACCTAAATAGTATAATTAGCTTACTTATGTTAATCACTGGTCAAAAGGGGAAATGTACAAAATCTAATTTTTATTTGATTTAATTATATTTTTAGGTGGCATTATGCCTCACCATATAATGTAACCTTCTATGATATTTTTTGGCTAATGATTTTATTAGTAATTAATTGTTTATTGAATATAATTAACATATTCTTTAATTTTTTTGGGATTTCCCTAATACAAAAAGGTTTTTTATTTGTGCATATGATCTTATCGACTCACAATATTTAATTTTGGCCTAATCCGATAGTGATCACATATTCACATTACACTTTGTACAAATATTCTCTAATAAAATCTAGAAAGGTTTGGTAAAATTCATAAGGGAATCAATAAACTAAAACAACTTTTTTAGGATCCATTTGGAACATAGCTTCTTTAATATTAACCATGGATAATGGACTATCACAGGAAACTCTATGATTATATGAAAACATGCAAGGGATATTAAGTAGACTTTATATTTTCCTAGCCCAATTTATTTACCTATGTCTATGGTCCCATGGGCATTGACAATCGATATATGAGTATATATTGCAACCCTCCAACTTTACTGTATGAGTGAAAAAATAACAATAAGCTAGTCCTCCACCCAAATCATCAAGGTATCAACAGTTCAACAAAAATAACCTCCTCAAGTTGATTGGCATTACACTCCTCGAGGTGCTGATGGTGACCCTTGGTACTTTGAAACTCATATTCATGCCCCAAGGTGGGCATGACTAGTTCTAGCGTCTCCCTTTTCTCCAATGAATCCAAGTACCTAATTAGCCATGGTATGATTCTTTTGTTGTGCCCCTTTCTCTGAATTTAAACTCCAAGAATGGATTTTTCCTGTTGACCTTCCTGGGTGGATGGTGGGAGAGGGATGATGACATCCTCCTGCCTTTTCTCTTCCTTCTCCTATGAAGAACATGAAAGACTCATATCTTGAAACCTTTGTTCCAAAGGGATGTAGTGGAGTGTAGGCTATTGCACTTGAAATCTCTCTTCCATGGAAATAGGCTCATATGCTTGCAAGGTCGGTGATAGAGGAGTTAATGATGTGATCTCCATGGACTCTTCTCCATCAAAGCAATCATGTAAGTCAGAAAGATAGTGTGCCTCCTTGTTGTCATGTTGCAGGTGCTCTACCTCCTTCATGGTGTCCTTTGGATCTGAAATTTTCTCACCATGGTCCCCCTCATCTTCGAACATGAAGTTTGAAATTTCAAACTCTTCTTCAACATTAGAGTTTTAAGGGGATGAAGTGGTAGGAAGCGTTGAAGGTTATTTTATGGCCTTCTCTGCATTTGGAGCCTCTGAAACTGTATGGTCCTCCTCCATTATGGGTTCATCAATCAAATCAGGCCCTTGGAATGAAAGAAAAAAAATTCAATGATGCTTTCTTCATTTGAGTGGATTCAACTCTGATTTGATCTCTCCCATCTTCTCCTCTTCAATGGGACTTGGAGCTGATTTTTCTTCCTCCTCAACTAGTTGTGTAACTTGGATTAGATCAGCATCCTCTTCAGACAAAGCTCCATTAGGGAAATTACATTCAAAGTAAATGGACTACTGATCTTCTTGTTCTTGTTCTTATTCTTCTTCTACTACAAACTCATCCCCAACCACCACTAAATTCTCAACCCTGACCTCCTCTATTGCTTGACCATCAAGGGGATATTTGTTAACCCACATTTGGCATCCCAACTCTTCAGATTGTCTATCATTTCTTCTCTATTTGGCTCCCCTTCTTGTTTTTTTCCTTGAATTTATTCTTGGGTCTCTTCCCAACATGGAATTGGGAAAGCAAGAGTAGTGGAAGTTTGGTTTTAATCAGCTTTGCAATTGTTTTATGTGGGGAAGGGAGTGGAACTTATTGTTTATTTGGAGGTAATGACTACTTGGGAAAGAAAAGGGGAGAAGAGTTGAAATGGGGTGGAAGATCAGGATATGGGGAAGGGAAGTCAACACTTGGGGAAATAGATGGGAATCTTGTCTCTTTCCTCTGCTGAAATGATAAAGCTTCAGAAAGAGAAAATGAAGGACATGGAGTTGGTGATTGACTTACCCATTGACAAGATTATCTTGTACTTTGTTCATAAGCCTCAATGTCCTCAATCCACTATGTAAGTTGAGGCAACACTTCAATCTTGAAGTCAATATTCTTTTGAGGGATATAATGCCTTGGAAAAGGGCCTTCCCATGGACAAGGTGCCCTGTAACCAATCTTGAATGCCTTCATCTGTGTTGTATCCTTGGACTACACCATGCTAGCCTTCATCCCATGAATCTTCTCTAATAGATCAACGTCTTCCACGTAGTTGTCACCATCTTATGTGTCCTCTTGTTATTGATAAGCTCCATGGCCAAAATGAATTTGAACCTGCTCATATGGGTAAGCATAATAGTTCTAGATCTAATCATAGTGCTGATCTGGAGGAGTTGGGAAATTCCTTGGAGTTAGAATGCACTATTGTAGGTGTGAATTCCATGAAGGGAATGAATTCATGATTGCAAAACTTTATGAAATGGAAGAAAAATCAGAGATATGGAAATGCAAGTGAATTAAGATGGGAGGAAATGGATTGAAAAGGTCTGCAACTTCAGAGATGGAGTTGTTGACCAGATGGAGTCGCTAGATGTGCTTGCATGTGCCTCAAAAGGTTGAATCTTAATAGGAACACACCAACCTGCTAAGATGAAGTGGTAAGGTTCTTGAGACTACTCCCACCGGGTGTGCAAAAATTGTTAGTGTAGTTGCATGGTGGCTTATGATTTTTTGTTGATAATGAGACACCTTGGAAAGATGGTAAATCTAATGTCAGTGTCCCACCGAGCCTGCCAAAACTATTAGTGCAGAATCATAGCACCCCCAAATGGACTCTTGTGCAAGTGGGGAATTCTATGTGATTGCACAACATAGGACCATCTCTTAAGCTATGGGACTTGAAAAAATTGAGATGGACCTCCAAAGAAACCCAGTTCTTGCTTCCTAGTCTACCTGCCACAAGCTACTCCAGTGCAGGCATAACCTATTCTATCATAATCTAATCATTCCAAGGGGACAAAGAGAGAGAGAGGGGGGCTGAAAGAGCCTACACTAAGTGGTGATACACCAGAAAAGGAAGTGGTTGAATCACATAACTGACTGCCTGAAGTGGAGAGAGGTGAGTAGAGGAGAGGGTGGATAGAATACACCATAGACCAGAGATAAATTTCACACAGAGCACCACTTCGAAACCCATTAAGCACAACCCCAAAACCTACAACAAACATCACAGTATGCACAATATCTCCTGTCACAATGATAGGTAAGAAGAGACAACAAAATAAGCCAAGGATGGACAGATCAATCACAAAAAAAAAATTATTGCTCCAAAATTTTACACATTGGATCATCAGTGGGAAAGAGGCAATAAAACGCCATTACAGATCCATGGAAGGAGGCTTAGACTCCACATTCTACATTAGGGAAGAAAGAGAAACAATGACCAACCCTTTGAATATGCCCCTTCATCACAATAAATAGGAAGAATAGGAGAGAGAGGATAGAATAATTTGAATCATGCTTTAACCACTCTTGAGATATGCATTGAATCTTTATTTGAAAGCTCAACCACCACCTAGTAATTCCTGATGTAGATCTACCCACAATCTATTGATTCTGGTTCCCCGATGGATCAAATTGAATGAGATCTGGTAGTTGGAGAAATCACGCTCTGTATTAATGTCTTAGAAGATGTTTTCCCATTTTTCAGCTACCAGAGCCTACTAAGAATGATATTTTATGTTTCCAAAAATTCTTCTCCCGCCCAAATATGAGTTTCCAGTCAAAATATATGGCCATTTGAATATTAGGTTTGCATGGTGCAATATTTAAAGAGTCTATCCAAATAGGGTCCATGTGGCAGCCTTGCTCATCTTGGAGATATGGCCCCCTCCTTATGCTCTTAAAACTATGCCAGACTAACATGTGGCGGCCTCCGCGAGATCTTTGCGCTCCTTTGTATTTTGTCTAAGTCTCTTTGCTTGGCGGGGCCAAAAGTATGACCCTTGACACGTGGAGGCTTGGCACTTTTTTGGGAACCCACCCCAAATTTTACTTTTGAAATAATGTCATGCTTACACTTAGAACTCTTTTCTGGCATGCATCTGCTTTGACTATTCAACTCCTGGATGTCCCCTTTTTATACCTAGGACATGTGGAAGGTTTGTGCTCATTTGGAAACCCACTCAGGAGTAAGGATTTTAACCTTGGAGATGTGTCGGGTTGACATGTGGATGCCTCTGTAGGCTCTTGTAATTTTCAACGACCGCTCTTACTTTTTCAGGCCCTAAACACGTGGTGACCTGACGCTCATTTAGGAATCACCTTTTGGGCCACGCCATTGAAATTATGCTGATGCAATATGTGGCACCATCCGCTGGTTCCCTATACTTACTCGATTTTGGGTTCACTCTGTCCCATTTTGAACATGGACTACATGGCGAGCCCACGCTCATTTGGGTCTTCAGTCCTTGGATTTATCTTTGAAGTAGCGTCGTTTGGACACTTGGTAGCTTCCACTGAGTTAAATACTTTTCAATGGCCGGTGTAACTTTTGGGTCTATGGAAACATGGAGGCTTCGCATAAGTTTGAGTCTCCCTTTTGGATTTAATCTTTGGAAATGTGTCATTTGGACACTTGGCATCTTCCGCTGCCCCTCCATACTTAGCCAATTTTTTTGGGCTTGTTCTGAATCATTTGCAGAGCCTGAAGAATTTGAATCTTTGTCATTTATTTTCCTTTGAGCCTCTATTTTTTTTTGACATTGTTTTCTCTTCCCTTACCCTATAATTCCATTTTAGAGCCCGCCTATAAATTGTCTGTTGGATTTGAAGCATGGGTTCATTCGACGAAGCTGTTTCTTGAATTTATTCTTGTATGGGGTCATGTTCGATCCATTTTACTGGGGGAAAAATTCTTATAACAGGTTTTTGACCAGATGGAGTCTCCAGATGTGCTTAAAAGTGCCTCCAAAGGCTTAAATATTCACCAAGTGAACATCGAACCTGATGAAGTTAAGTGATAAGGTGTTTCAAACCCTATCCCACCAAGCGTGCCAAAACTATTGATATGCTCACATGGTGGCTTAAGATTTGTTGTTTGATAATGAGACACCTCAGAAAGATGAGAGAAATATAACTCTAGTGTCCCATCGAGCGTGCAAAAACTGTTAGTGTGGAATCACAATACCCCTGAATGTCTATAATTTGATGGGTTGAAACTCTCAGTGTGATTACATAACATGGGTATTATCTCCAAGTTGTGGGACTTGCTACTTGAGATAAACCTCTAGAGAAATTTGGTTGTTCTTCCTAATCCTAGTGCTAAACTACTTCTAATGAAGGAAATGCGACTATCTACTCCTAATATAACAATTCCAAGGATACAAGGAGAGAGACAACATGAAAATAAATAAATCCTACACTATAGAGGTGATAACACCAAAAAAAAGCGGGGTTGCAGATAAAAAATCCAACTGCCTAAAGTGGAGAGAGGAGAGAAATGGAAAGGATGGACAAGATGCATCACAGACCAAAGATAGCGTTCACACATAACACCACTTCAAACACATTAAACACAGCTCTCAAAACCTGAAATAGACATTAGAAGTATGCACAGTATACCTTGCAATGGTGAGAAAGCAAGAAGAGACAATAAAATAAGGAAGGAAGGAAAAAATGCATCACAAAACATATTTTATTGCTCCATGAGTTCACATAGTACATCATCAGAGGGAAAGAGGCAAGAAAATGCCATTACAAAGCCAATATAGGAGGCTTAAACTCAACATTCCACCCTAGGGAAGAAAGAGAGAGGGAGACATGAGAGAAGAATGACCAACTTTTTAGAAAAATTCCCCTCCTTACAATATATAGGAAAAGTGAGAGAGAAAGGAGAGAGGGAAAATAATTTCAAAATCCTCCCTCAACTACCCGAGAATGCATTAAATTCACCTACAAGAATGATGGGCTTCACTGTAAAACCCATGTCCCCATGTGTTTTTCATTGTTGGGAAAGAGAGGAGGTCCTTTATTCGTTATGGTGGTAGGTGAGAAGCGTGACAACATTAAAATGGCAGACTAAAACAACATGGTGGTAAGTGTGTAGAAAACATCGAGAGATTTCTAAAAAGTCCTCTCTGACTCAAATCTGAGTTCCTAGTTGAAAGATATTGTTTTTTGAAGGTCAGAGTCAGGCATTTTAACATGGGCTCACAATATTTAAAAGATTCTATCCATGTATGATCCATGTGACAGCCTCGCGTGTCTTAAGATTTCAGCCCCTCCTTTCACCTTGAAGTTATGCCAATTGGACACTTGGTATCATATGCGGGCCTGCTCTATTTCCTTTTTGTTTTGGCTTAGTCCCTTCTATTTGGCAGGGCACTATGTCTGACCCTAGACATATGGAGGGCCAGCACATGTTTGGAACCTACCTCTAGATTTTACCTTTGGAGTTGCACTTATGAGACACATAGAGGATCCTGCTAATAGTTGGAATTTTTAATGGTTGGTGCCACTTGCTTAGGACATGGACATGTGGATAACCTGCGCTTGTTTGGGACCTACCTTTGGAGCATCATACCAAAAGTGCACTGATGAGACACGTGGAGGCTTCTACTGATGGTTGGAATTTTCAATGACCAGTTCTTTCTTTCTCAGACCCTAGACAAGTGGAGAGCATGTGCTCATTTGGGGACCTCGCTCTAGATTTTACCTTTGAAGATGCATTGAGATGACACATGCAGGCTTCTGCTAGCTCTTTTTCTATTAGCCGATTCAACGGACAACTCTACCTTTTCAAACTCTAACCATGTGGAGGGCCTGTGCTTTTTTGGAGACTCTTCTTTAGAATCAACCTCTGAAGTTACGTCGAGCTAACACGTGGCACCTTCCACTGTCCTTAGACTTTGCTTCAAGTCGACTCACTCTGGGCTCGATTTTGAAGTGTGGGAGTTGGGCATGAGGCGTGAAAGGGAGACATAGAGAAGGCATGTGCATAGGTGTAGACATAGGAGGGAGGTGTCATCACAAATCCAACACTATGATAATTCTCCATCGGGAACTCCTCGTGATATGATTATTTACTAATGCACAGCCTTTAGTTTGGTGGATATAATCTAGAAACACAACAACAAACATAACACAAGAATACCATAGGCTATAATACGAAAGAATGATGACAAATATGAAATATAAGTGTAAAATATAATATCAACATGAAATTGTTACAATCTCACCCATGAGGTACTTCAAGTGTTACTGACTTCACTTGCCTTCCAACAATAACTATGGGAGAAACTTCACAATGGATTCTTTAACATGCCTTCTAATTGATGGCTTCCTTTACACACTTACTCATACAATATTTCTCACTACTTCCCTATATGCTAAATTAGGGGGTTGGCCTCTTTATTTATAGGAATTCAGGCCTATCCACTCTATCTCTAAGATAGGATAGCAAATCTCTTCCAGACAATCATATTCCATGCCTAACTCTTAACTTTACATTTAGGATTATCTTCTAAGATAAGGTAAACCTTATCATCTCACATGGGTTCCACCTTTTTAGAAATTTCCACAAATAAAATACATTAAATATTTATGACATCAATCTTTTTTCTTATTACAAGTATAATATTTCTAATTCCTAATCATGTAGACCCTAATTCTCTACTTACCCCAACTTTGACATTCTAACATTACTGGACCACTTATGACAAATATTTACCTTTTACAACATTCCTATTGTACTTTGACTATTACCATACTCTACTTTATTGGCAGCACCATACTGATGGTGTCGTTATCTTCTATCAGACGCCACTACTAATCATACTTAACAACATCCTATTCCTAATACATACATAATAAAATAGAAATTATGGAGGAAAATTTTAATTTCGACATTTTCCCCCTTCCTAGCTTCTACTCCATCCTCGGAGTAGACTATTCTGGTGCTTGGAAAATATTTAACTTGTCGTGGTTGACCCATTTGGTAATGGGGGTGCCATCCAATTCCTCTAGTCGATATGTACCATTTTCGTGCACAACTGCTATTTTGTAGGGCCCCATCCATTTGGGAAGAAATTTTCTCTGCCTTCTTTTTTTGTATATAAAATCATATACTAGAGTCAAGTCATTCACATGAAATGGAGACCAATAGATCTTTTGATCAAAGTATTCCTTCTACTTCATTTTCTTCTTATAGCTTGTATCCTTTGCTATTTACCTCATTTCCTCTAGCAAATGAAGATGCACCAACCTTTCTTTTACTGAATTACTTTCATCCATCCTTTCATTTTTTATAACTCTCACAGTGGGAATATCAAACTCAATAGGAAGAATTGGATCAATGCCATAAGCCAATTGAAATGGGGAGTATCTTGTTGCTAACTTTGATGTTTCCCTATATGCCCACAATGTTGCATGAATCTTTTTATCCCACTTATGTACCTGCAAGGCTGCATATTTTCCTAGAATTTGACACAACACAAAAAAAAATTTGTTCCACCTGTCCATTTTTGCTTGGCTTATATGTTGTTTCCTTCCTGTGCTTAATAGAAAAACTTGTTGACTAGGGATTCTACCACCTCATTAAAGAAGTGGCTTCCTTGATCTATTACAATTTCTAACGGGCAACCGAATCTAGTGACAATGCGTTCATAAATGAAACTTGCCACTTCATCCATGGAAGTTGTTTTCAATGGCCTAGCTTCAACCCACTTGGTTAAATAATCTATGGCAACTACAATATACTTATTTTGGCATGGGGTAGTTGGAAGTGGACCTACAATATCTATTCCTCACTTTTCAAAGGGACCAAGTGGAAAAATAGGGCATAATTGTGTTGATGAATTCTTATGGTTACCATGTGTTTAACAAATATCACATGTCTTACAATAATTATAACAATCTCTAAAAAGAGTGGGCCAGTGATAACCTGCATCTAAGATTCTTCTTGTTGTAAGTTGTCCAGAGAAGTTTCCTCCACATGTACCATTGTGGAATTCTTCTATCAGCTCCTTCCCTTGATCACATCCAACTGCCCTCTTGTACTATCCATCATGTCCTATTCAAAATAATATTCCATGCATAATAGAATATGGACGACTGGCTTGAGTAATCTTCCTCTTAGTATTTGCATTGGCACCATCAAGAAACTTTAATTCATTCAGATAATTCCAAATATCTATGTATTCACAAGGGATTGTGTCAAGGGATAACAATGTTGCATCTGGGAAATCATCATCATCACAAGATGAACCTAAACCCTCATAGGCTCAAGAGAGTGCATCTGCATTGACATGATTCTTTCCTAGCCTATCTATAATATCAAATTCAAATTCTTGTAGCAAAATTATCCATCTTGCTATCCTCCCTGATGGGTTAGGCTTATTTACAATATATTTTAGATCCTAATGATCTGTTACAACTATAAATTTATTCCCTAGCAAGTAATTTCTAAACTTCTTTACACCAAAAATGATAGCTAGAGCCTCTTTTTTTGTTACAGTATAATTTACCTTAGCACTACTCATTTGTCTACTCCCAAAGTAAACTGGATGATCATTCCCATTTTCATCCTTTTGGCTCAGATTACTTCCTAGTGCTATATCTGAGGCATCAATATACACAATGATTGGCTTGCTCCAATCTAGATTCTTTAAAATAGGTAAAGACATCAGGGCTTCCTTTAGTTGTTCAAAAGATTCATGCGCCTTATTTCCTGGTTCATAAGTAACATTCTTCTTCAAGATCTGGGTTAGTGGCTGTGTAATTTTTGAGAAATTCTTGATTAACCTTCTATAGTAACCCACATGGCCTAAAAAAGATCTCAACTTATTTCTATTAATAGGATATGATAACGCTTAGATTTTTAAAACTTTATCAGGATCAGTACCAATACCGTCTCTGGATACAACATGCCCTAAAAAAATACCTTTAGAACATCCAAAGACACACTTTGTAGGGTTTAGTGAGGCTTGTGCTTCATCTAACCTTTGAAATGTTGTATCCATCTAGTGCGGGTGGTCCATCTTGCTCCCATAGATGCAAAAATCATCCGGGAATACTCTGATGAAGTTCCTAATGTAGGGTTCAAACACCCTATTCATCAAACGCTAGAACGTTGCCAGAGCATTACACAACCAAAAAGGCATAACTCTAGAAGCAAATGTTCCCCAAGGAGTGGTGAATGTGGTCTTCAGCTGATCTTTCTTTGCTATACGAACTTGGTTGTATCCACTATATCCATCAGAAAAACTATAACACTCATGGCTAGCTACTTCGTCCAAGATCTTATCTGAGAATGGAAGAGGATAATGATCCTTCTTTGTTTCCTTATTGAGCTTCCTATAATCAACACAAATGCATAGCTTCCCATTCTTTTTTATTGAGATCAAAATGGGAGAAACCCATTCTAAATTCTCCACAGCAAATATGAATCCTGCATGAAGTAACTTATCTATTTCTTCTTTTACAGTCTTGAAAAAATTAGGATTCATTCTATATGGAATTTTCTTTATGGGATTAGCACCATCTACCAACTCAATATAATGTTCTTCCCAACTTACTTGACGGAGTTCCTTGTAAATAAAAATTGAATAGGTGTATGTACCTTTGAAAGAGATGGAGGTAGGATTCCTTCTCTCTCCATCACGGCATCACCAATCTTTATTTGTTGGAGACAATCATCAATTTATTCTTTAGATAATTTTATGGGTTCATGAGTCGGTGCAACTGGAAGGATATCCATGACCGAAATATCAACCTCACTTTATTCATCTTCTGTGTCCACTTCACTGGTATTAGAGTAATCAGAAGATGTCCAATCATCAGTTTCATCACTTGAATCCACAGGTTCTGTCTTATGATGCCGATGGATCATGTTTATCTTCACACTCTCTCTACCATGTCCAAGTGTCATGAAGCCTTCATTCCAATAATTTCTTGCATGAACTCTCCTTAGACATGGTCTTCCCAACAACATTGGGTACACAACCGTACCATTTTTCATAACCTAAAAGTCTACCACACATACAGCACCCATAACAAATATTGCTACATTTGAAACTACATCTTCTGGTTTATTTTTTCCCTTATTTAATGACCTTAACATAAGTGTTGAGGGGAAATCAATTTTTAAACCCAACATATTCATTATAGACTCGGTCATTACATTAACTGCAACACCTCCATCAACTAAGACATCGTGAATTGAAATACCATTACATAATACCTCATCTTGTGGAGCGTAGGGATCCGCCTCTACCTCCAAAATAGGGACCTCAACCTCCTTCCTTCGTTAAGCATTGAGTCCACTTCGTAGCTCCCGCCTCTTCTCAGAAGACATAGCCAAGAGTTGACCATATGTAATATTTTTAGGCCTTTTGGATAGATCTTATAAGATGGAGTATAGTCCTTGTCCCTGTGAAATCAGAAAATCCTACACATCCAACTTTCTTCTCCTATGTTTCTTACTAGTTTCTCCTTTCATCTTCTTAGGATCATTTCCATCTTGGTTATATTTTTCTTTCTTTCTTTTTGTTACAAACACATCTACTTCATTATTTATGATATTATCTACTACATCAAAAGAATTCATAGGTGCTTTTCCTTTATCATTATCTATTATACCAGATGTTGAAGCTCTATCTGGACAATTATACTTATAGTGACCCTTTTATGAAAACCATAATATATGGCTTTAGAAATATTTCTTTTTGGACATCTATCTCCTCCTTGAGAACTAAATTCTTTTTCTTGAAGAAGATTAATAGTTAACTATCCCATCTTTCTGAGCAGATCTTCATACTCAGTAGATGTACTAAGAGAAATATTTGTGCTCACTAAGAGTGCTTGTGGATTACGGACCAAAGGTGCTGGTGTAGGCTCTACTTTAGCAGCAATTTCTTTGGGCTCCTCTTCTATGCTTTCTTCTTGCCTTCTTGCAATCTCCTTTTCTTGTTCAATGGTAGATGGGCGGTCATATTTCACTAGTTGTTTGATCTCTAGCTTCATCCCAAGAATGAAGTGCTTACAGAGGAGATTATCCACGCCATTAATCAACCCATCCACTAATCCTTCCTTCCAGATCTGGGCATCGAGTTTCCTCCTTAGCTCTAGAACACGAGCATGATAATCCCTTATCTTATCCTTCTCTCCTTAGGATAGCTTTGTGATATCAATCATAACATCTACATATTTCTATTGTTCACCAAATTCTTTAAGAAAAATTTCAGTTAATAAATCCGATGAGTTTTTCACATTATCACCTAGTGTTTCAAACCACCTGAGGGCTGAACCATCCAAAAAGGTAGGAAAAAATTCAGTCCATTGTTCCCTTCATATAATTCCATTACAAATACAAGATCGTTTAAACTCTTGAATGAAAGAGGAAGCATATTCATTAGATTGGGCTCAAAAAATAGGAATCTTCCCCATTTTCAAAAGTAACCATAGTGAAATACTAACCCACAAGTACAATCAACAAGACTTATGTGCACAAATAATTGGAATCACTATAATAGAAAATAGAAATGACCATGGTAAACTATGGTAAAATGTGACTTACTGCGGTAAAAAATGACTTTACTGTGGTAAACACTATTCACAGTAAAAAGTGAAGTTACTACGGTAAATCGTATTCACGGTAAAAAGTGACTTTACTGCGGTAAATACTATTCATAGCAAAAAGTGACTTTACCATGGTAACTACTATTCACAGTAAAAACAAGGTTACCCTCCAAATGTTTTCTAACTAAGTGGGAATATCTCTCCAAAAAATCCACCAACGAGGAATGTTCCTGGCAACGAAACCAAAATGTCATCACCAATCCGGCACTATGATAATTCTCCATTGGGAACTCCTCGTGCTATGATTATTTACTAATGCACAACCTTTAGTTTGGTGGATGTAATCTAGAAACACAACAACAAACATAACACAAAAATACCATAGACTATAATATGAACGAATGATGATGAATCTAAGATATAAGTGTAAATTATAATATCAACATGAAATTGTTACAATCTCACCCATGATGTACTTCAAGTGTTACTGACTTCACTTGCCTTCCAACAATAACTATGGGAGAAACTTCACAATAGATTCTTTAACACGCCTTCTAATTGATGGCTTCCTTTACACACTTACTCATACAATATTTCTCACTACTTCCCTCTATGCTAAATGAGGGGGTTGGCCTCTTTATTTATAGGAATTCAGGATTATCCACCCTATCTCTATGATAGGATAGGAAATCTCTTCTGGCCAATCACATTTCATGCCTAAACTCTTAACTTTACATGTAGGCTTATCTTCTAAGATAAGATAAACCTTATCATCTCACATGGGTTCCACCTTTTTAGACTTTTCCAGAAATAAAATACATTAAATATTTATGACATCACTCTTTGTCCTTATTACAAATATAATATTTCTAATTCCTAATCATGTAGACCCTACTTCTCTACTTACCCCAACTTTGACATTTTAACATTACTAGACCACTTATGACAAATATTTACTTTTTACAACATTCCTATTGTACTTTGACTATTACTATACTCTACTTTATTAGTGGCACCGTACTGACGGCGCCGTTATCTTCTATCAGACGCCACTACTAATCATACTTAACAACATCCTATTCCTAATACATACATAATAAAATAGAAATTAAGGAGGAAAATTTTAATGTCGACAGAGGCATACCTATAGAAGGCATGGAAATAGGGTGCACATGTGGTAGAAAAGGAAAGAAGGCATGTGACAGAACAGGGTGCAAATGAGCGCACAAGAGGAATAGCATGGACATAGCCAATTTTAGGCAAGTCCGAAGAGTGGCACATGGGAAGGGTGTGAGGGGATAGAAAATAAGGCGTTCATGTGGGAAGAATGGAAGAAAGTGAGTCCACGGGAGGAAGATGTGAAATGGGGAAATGGAAGGGGCAGTAGAATGTGAAGGGAGAAGAAAGAAGATGTGCATGGGCGTGTGGAAGAAAATAGGGAGCATGGAAAAATAGATCATGCAAGCGCGTAAGAAGAATGCTGGCGACTTAGCCATTTTGGAAGGCTAGTCTACAAAACAGGGGGGCGTAACATGAAATATGAAGCACCAGACCTAGAGTGAAAGTAAAAATCATCCAAATACCCAGGAGGGTTATTTGGATAACAATACTTTTTTATTTCATTATAAGAATGTCTCATATTTATAAAGTTATTACAAAACTAATGATTTCTTAGGAGTTTTGTAAAACACATGTATTGCTACATTTTACATGATTATTTGGAGTGGGATGAGACTAATAGAACAATTAAAAAACTTAGAAAAAATTTCATACTTAATTACAAATATTCAATTCTTTAGGGAATTTTAGATTTCCAATTCATTCATGTGATGCCATTAATAATTATGCATTGGTGTGAGAGAATACATATTCCAACACTCCCACTTAATCTCAACTTCATATCCCTATGACTCTTAAAAATTATTTCAAATATTCAAAACTCTCAAAAGCTAACTAATTTGAGAAAATATCTACAAAATGATCTTATGATATACAAAACTCTAGATAGATTTAACAATTTCTCACAAGGCGTCTGATGAATTGTAAGTTAGTATCAATGTTCTTTCTTATTATATGAAATACATTATTATTTTACAATGAAATGGCTATGTTATTACCAAAAATATCTTATTTTCTCATTGTTTCAATTATGAAATATAATTACCACACTCTAAGCATCCATACTAATAGACATATTTTGGACATAACTTCCACATCACACTTTAGATGATGAATGTTTTCTATGGGTTGTTTCTTTGAGTCTTATGGAAATTAACTTGATCCAAAATTAAATATATATGCCATTTATCATATTTTCTACTTGTAAAATAACTTTTATTGTAAGCAATAAACAAGAATTCATCATATGTTTCATACAAAATTTCATATATAATTGTTCTTTGAACATATCTAAATACTTTATTTCCATTTTTTTAGTGTGAATCTTTGTGTAACACCATAAACCTTGAGATAAGGAAGAATCTAAAAACAACATCCATCCTTTGACGATAAAGTACATCAAACTACCCCTGTAACTATTTTCTAAAATAATTTATTTTCATCAGATCTAATGTCTTCTTTTGTTAGATTAGTTCCTAGAGAATCTAGTGTGGATGTTAACTAAGAATTAAACATCTTGAAACTATTCAATACATCATTTAATTTTTTTATGACATATAAAAAACTCCATACTATTACGAATTAAATTTTATGACAAGAAAATATTTCATTAATCCCAAATCTATCATCACAAACTATCTTTTCATTACTATATTAAACAAATCAACTGAACTTTTTCCAATGAAGATATAATATTGTTGACATATACACATACAATCACAATTTATTCTTGTGAATTAAATTTCATATACAAATTGGTCTCATTATTTATTCTTCTAAACTCATTTCACAAGAGGTATGAGTCTATGTGACTTATGTCAAACTCTTAGTTCTTGTTTGAGACCATAAAGATCCTTTTTCAATTTGCATGATGTCTTCTCTTCACCTTTTACTTCATAGTTATGTGATTGTTGGACATAAAATTTTTACTATATAATATGATTCAACAATTCATATTTTACATCCATTTGATATAACCTCTAATTATATTAAGTCTTTATGGCTAGGATAACTCAAACTATGTTTACTCTTGCTACTGGGGTAATTGTCTCACTGAAATATATTCTAGGTTGTTATATAAATCCCATTGTAGCCAATCTTTCCAAATGTTTTTTTTCAACATTTCCATGCATTAATTTTTTTATTATATACCCATTTCAAAACAACAACATTATTTCCTTCTGAAAAATTCACCGAATTCCATTTATAATTTTTCTCAATTGAATAAATTTCTTCATCCATTGCTTTTATCAACCATTCATCATTGACTATTTCTTTTCAAGAAACTAGATCATGAAACAATAATATAAGGTTTGAGTGTAAATCAGTATTTTATGCACCATTATCATATATTTATCTTAAACTTATAATTTACTTTGATATATCTCTACGGTGAGATCTCAATGAGGCTAATGTAGGGATCTAATTATCACTATAATGGCTTCCTAAATGAATTGATGCTTATCCTTATGGAATGATTTGAGAACGAATTGAAGGTGTGGTGGAAGGTGTCAGTGGAGGTAGAGCTTGAGGGTTTTATTGACAACCATATGCACCAACCTCTTATTTTTTTTCTTCATCTTGAAATATCAGCGTTGTGATAGTTACTGAGTAATATATGTTGTGATCCTAAGATTATTTCTCAAAAAATTCCACATCACAGTTGATAATTGCTTCCTTTGTAGTGGTAATATCAAGCCTAATATGGGTCCCAACTTCCTTTGTTGTGGTAATATAATCCACCACAAGAGAAAAAAACACTCTCTAATCCAAGAAAGATGCCAAATATGGGTCCCAGGTCTAGACGAGCCTGAAAATGTACCCATGTACAAAGAGGCAATCTCTCAGAAAGAAGAAGAAGAGAGAAGAAGAGGGAGACCGAGAGGAATGCAGAAGATGCCATGGACGGATATGAACTCTGCAGCTTTATGAGGTCTCCCAAAAGAATGTCGATGAGGAGATCCTCTGCCTCTGGACTAAAGAAGATCCACCCATAACGAACTATGTTCCTGCCGTTAGGAAGGATAGAAATGACGTGTTGAAAGTCCACCCACTCCACAAAGGAAATTGAAGGCAGCAACACGAAGAACTCTGAGTCTGGTGCACAGAAGTGTGACATAGGTCTAGCGAGTGTGTGCCAAGGAACCGAAGGTAATGCCACGTGCGTAGAACTGTCAGAGTGAAAAAGAGGAACACTCGCAAAAAGGATGTCCAAGTGATGTGAAGGGAACAAAACATCCTCCACAACAAAAAAGGGGATCCACAGCTGAGGGTGGATCAATGAAGTTCTTTGGAAAAGTGGCAGTGACATGATTCCAGAAAGGGGGCACTCCCAACAATAGAGATGATGAACTCCTCTAAAACACCTATAGATGGATGAGGAACCTGTAGACCATCACAAGTAGACTCTGCAAATAGATGACTAAGGTCAGGCAGATACTCATCCCAATGAGGGGGCTCAACAAACAGAAGAGCGATGTCAGAAGGTATAAGTCATGCAATGAAGGTAGAGGAGTGGAAGGGGCCTCACACACTGGAAGTTGAAAGGAGGCTGGTGTAATGACGGTATGAGACTGAGAAGGAGACTGCTTGATATCTGATGAGATGTGGGAAGTGTCAACACTCTTTGGAATAGTGAGAGAAAGAGGAGAAGAGTCCTCTGTAGTACTCTCGACATCAGAATTGGGTGCACAATCCTCATCATCAGCAGTAGAACCAAGTGAGTCTATATCAGTGGAACTATCATCACATGATGAAATGGAGGAGATGACATAATCAGCAGTAGTAACAATGGCAGTAGTATTGAAGGGTCTCCATAGAGGGACTGAAGAATGCTCCAGACATGGTGAGGTGGATCTGAGTGTGCCACGTGAAAACCAGAGAGAATGAGAGACATGCATCATCATGTGACCAAAGACATGGTCGCAAGTGTCAAGAAAGTCCTCTAGATGATGACGTTCCATGGAAGCATGCCAAGTTAAATAGTTCCCTCTCCCGGTGAGAAGTAGCAGAGGATGTAAAGTGATCCTACGATGCTCAAGTCTGGAAAGATAACTCTCCATGATGAAAAATGTAAGACAAACAAAAGCAAGACGTCGGACTCAGCGGATAATGCGTTTGCATGTGAAAGCCCAAGAGTACAAGTAACCCCCCCAGAATACGACACTTTATAAAAGTAGTGTGTTTACAAAACTAACAATGCCATCATGTAATGTGCATAAAATCATGCAAACCTTGACTAAAGAAGCACTCAAAAATGAGCAGAAAGTCAAAAGTTATGGCATTAAAATGATTCCCGCAACTGATGGAAAAATGCACTAGATGCTGCAAATGCATTAAAAAAGTGCACGAAATGCGTGCAAAGGGTATTGTGTGGGTAGCCGTCGGAAATGGCACAAAATTTTAGATAGGGTTTGTTTTGACTACGATGGGGGATTAACCTCCTGCTAAACCCAGACCTCACCCTCCGTCTTCAACACTCGTAGGAGGGAGAACAATATAAGCCAAAAACCCAAATTTTAAAAAAAATTACAATGCCAAACTAAATGTTTTTTATTTTTAAACACCTTAAAACATTAAAAAAGGTGGAAAGGAGGTGGGCCCACATTGGAAGTGTTGCACTCAAGAGTTGTCCACGTGTAGAATCCCAAACCGCCAAAAATGTGAAGTCCACCTGCTAGTTTTGTTGATAGTTTGGACTGTTGTGTAGGCTGGAGTTGTTGCAGAGCTGAATGTGGTAGGGAAATGCCTGAGATGCACCAAGAGCAAGTTGCAAAGAGAGCTGGAGGTGCTGCAAGCACATGGGAGAGCAGCAAAGATCCCAACCGGCCAAAAAATGCCAGAAAAGCTTGAAAAATTGTTGTGCAACTATTGATGGAGGTACAAGGTTAAAAAATGTCCAAGGATTCAAAAAAACAAGCCAGCAATAGACACACAGAGGTAGAACAATAGTAGAACATGATAACCAGGGAAAAATGACCACTCAGGGGCAAAAAATGAGCTGTAGAATAAAAACCCAAGTTTTTAAACCAAAAAAATGAGCTGATCACTGGAGATGATCGTTGTGCAGAGAAAACATTGGAGTGTAGAGCAGGAGGTGATCCATGTGCTGGAGGTCTATTTGACCAAGCTGAGCAAGGTAATGGACACTGGCAATGCGTGGAATGAAGCCACGAACCAAAAACAGGCTGGGAATGCATGGAATGAAGTCTTTCCCTCAACTGTGAATGTGTTTAGACTCCAAACATGATCGAGTCCAAGGTAGCAGATCTCGAATGCACATGTGGATGGAATGCACGAGTTGATAATTAACCATAGGTCCATGCCAAAGCAAAAAATGAGCTCACGAATAGAAGCAATCATGAACTCAACAATGGATAACGCAAACCCAATAAAAAAAGCAACATGGCAACCTCTAAAGACCGCATGCAAAAGCTATAAAACCATGAACACCCCAAAAACACCCACGATCACACGAACAACCCAAATGGAGGTATAAATGCCTGAGTTAATGCACTGAATCACACAACTAGAATATCCATTACGACACACACTTAAAGAGATCTGTATATCATGATGGAAGCTAGAAAACACACACAGAAACATCAATGAGTGCATGGATCCACAAGATCCACTTTGATACCATAAAAGAGGGTTTAAAACCCACAAGCGAGGATCATGAGGGATGACATGCACATCAACGAACGTGCGAACAACAACGTGAAGAGATCTCAGGAGGAGTGAACATCAATCGAATATGCATGCAAAGATTTGAAACACAGGGCAGAACCTGGGTAAGCCATAAAACTCTCCTCTATCTCATAGATCAATTGGGGTGTACATATAGAAGGTGTTGAGTAACCCCCAGTGCTACAATCATTACAACTTGAGTAGAGAGGGGGAGTTACATTCCCAGAATAGAAGTGTAACTCCCAATGATGCATATGACACACTGACGCACTAACGTGTTGACGCACTGACATGTAAGGGAATCTCACAATGACCCCTAAATGACACATGGACCTACGATCTCACCTAAATGAGATGACTCACCTAATGATCTGGAAAATGATAGACACCAACATTTTCTACTTGTAAAGCAACTTTTATTGTAAATAATAAACCAGAATTCATCATATGTTTCATACGAAATTTCATATATATAATTGTTCTTGGAACATATTTAAATACTTTATTTCCATTTTTTTATTGTGAGTCTTTGTGTGACACCATAAACCTTGAGATAAGTAAGAATCCAAAAACAACATCCATCCTTTGGCTATAAAGTACATCAAACTACCCCTGCAACTATTTTCTAAATTTATTTTCATCATATCTAATGTCTTCTTTTGTTTGATTCTTTCCTAGAGAATCTAGTGTGGATGTTAGCTAAGAATTAAACATCTTGAAACTCTTCAATACATCATTTAAATTTTTTATGACATATAAAAAATTCAATACTATTACGAATTATATTGTATGACAAGAAAATATTTCATGAATCCCAAATCTATCATCACAAACTATCTTTTCATTACTATCTTAAACAAATCAACTAAACTTTTTCCAATGAAGATATAATATTGTTGACATATACACATACAATCACAATTTATTCTTGTGAATTAAATTTTATATACAGATTGATCTCATTATTTATTCTTCTAAACTCATTTCACAAGAGGTATGAGTCTATGTGACTATGTCAAACTCTTAGTTCTTGTTTGAGACCATAAAGATCCTTTTTCAATTTGCATGATGTCTTCTCTTCACCTTTTACTCCATAGTCATGTGATTGTTGCACATTAAATTTTTATTATATAATACGATTCAAGAATTCATATTTTACATCCATTTGATATAACCTATAATTATATTAAGTCGTTATGGCTAGGATAACTCAAACTATGTCTACTCTTCCTACTGGGGTAATTGTCTCACTGAAATCTATTCTAGGTTGTTATATAAATCCCATTGTAGCCAATCTTTCCAAATGTTTTTCAACATTCCCATATGCATTAAATTTTGTATTATACACTCATTTCAGAACAACAACATTATTTCCTTCTGAAAAATTCACCAAATTCCATTTATAATTTTTCTCAATTGAATAAATTTCTTCATCCATTGCTTTTATCAACCATTCATCATCGACTGTTTCTTTTCAAGAAAATAGATCATGAAACAATAATATAAGGTTTGAGCGTAAATCAGTATTTTATGCACCATTATCATATATTTATCTTAAACTTATAATTTTCCTTGATATATCTCTATGGTGAGATCTCAATGAGGCTAATGTAGGGCTCTAATTATCACTATAATGGATTCCTACATGAGTTGATTCTTATCCTTATGGAATGATTTAAGAATGAATTGAAGGTGTGGTGGAAGGTGTCAGTGGAGGTAGAGCTTGAGGGTTTTCTTGACAACCATTTTCAGCAACCTCTTATATTTTTTCTTCATCTTGAAATATCATTGTGATAGTTACTGAGTACGATATGTTGTGATCCTAAGATTATTTATCAAACAATTCCACATCACAGTTGATAATTGCTTCCTTTGGAGTGGTAATATAAAGCCTATATAATTTTCAATATTCACTATATCAAAAATAAATCACGTTTAACATGTGGCATATAGATTTATCCTACTTTATTATAGTACATGAGAATATGAAACACATCCAGATACTAGATTACGTATGCAAGACTACTATGTGTTGCTATAGGTTTCCTATGGAACTTGATCCTTGAAACTTGTAACTTGGAATTTATTGATATTAAATAAAAACATGGTATATATTCTTCACAAAATTCATATAATAATTTATTTTCTTGTAAAATATTCTCAATATTTTCCATTATATAAATATTATATCTATACATTACATTTTGGGGGGTGATTAATCTAAAATGGAAATAAATGATCTATTCTAGCTTAAAAAGATGTTATGTAAAGCAGTAAATGAGAGATAATTAAATGAAACAAGTGACCCAAAAACCTAAGAAAGTAGAAATGTGAAACCGTAATGTGCAAGGAAAATTTGATAGTTCAACAAAATACACACGACAAGTAATAAAGGCCTCAGATCATCTAGCGACCCTACAAGTTTGGTTTCTAGACCTCTTGCATAGAAAAGGGTGCCCATAACACATAATAGAGTGCCCCAAGTGCCCTCATCCCTCTCTAGGTGCCCTATTCCAGCTAGATATCTTTCTTCTATACCTTTTGGAGCTCCTATGTGATAGCATATGCATTCTATTCATCTAGCTTATTCTACGACACAGTCCCAAACAACTATCGATAAGATGACGTAAACTGTTAAAGTCCAATGGGCAAGTATGTGCAGGAGGTTCGCAGTGATGACAAAAAGTAAAGTAAAATTGCCAAAGGACATGGGTTAATTAGTAATTTCTTCACTCAAAAACCATATGAATAGTAATATGAGACCGAGACAAAATTATACTAAAAGTGCGTGATTTTATGTCTACAGGGGGTATATAGCCAGTGGTGAAATATTTTTAATTGGCATGATTAATTTGAGATATGCTCACTTACCACGTATGATCTCAATATATTGATATAATTTTCATTTTTTTCAAAAAATGCTTTTAACTTCTTGAAAATAAAACACCTATATTTTCTTCTTAAGAAAATAGATCAAACGTTTTTTAATAATGATAAATAAAAGTTAAAAAAAAAATAGAATTCTACAAATTTAAAGAGTTTACATGGCTCCACATAGGTCTGAGTGAATGCGTTCGAGTGGATTATTTTCCCTATAAGAGTTACCAACTACATATGATTTTGTATGTTGCATGGCAAGAATGTAGCTTTCACATGGTTTATTGTGTTGCATAACTGAAAGAAAAAAATTCACCATATTATTATTATGTAATAGACATAGACCTCTAAAACTTAAGTGGATGAATTTTAAGTTATAGAGAAAAGAATAGTCTTGGAAAGAAGCCTTATATTATTTTTATTTCTGACTTCGGCAAATATTACTGATTCTTCTCTTGAAAACTTTGAATTTTGGCTATCAAAATTTCTAATTTTACCTACAAAATCTATAGTTTTTCCTTGAGAAGTCACTTCAATGACTACTTGTGAGAAGGATATTTTAAATTTATAAATTTTGTTCCTTTACGTTGTCTCTCTACTAACTATTGTGTTGGTAATTTTACGTTTTATTGTATTTTTATCATCTACTGAAGGTGTATCTTTAATGGCCCTTTGGGGAAATGTTCAAGGCTTTAAATTTAAGACAAGTACATATTCATATTTATTTCTGTAATGAAATATTGGTTGTTGAAATGGTCAATGTACATGGTAAGATGGCTAAGACTATTTTATTTATTAAAAATGTAAGTTCATTTGGTTTGATTCTTGTGTGACACACACTTTCATAACACGAGATTATTTTGAAATGGGCCTTCCTTTATGAAATTTTACTATGACAAATACTTTATTGGGATTTACATTCAAGGTTTTCATTTCATGTCAGAAGTACATGATAGATATAACCAACATGGAAACATGGGTGCATGGCTTGCAAGTGTGATGTTGATCACCCACACCAGTTTGAGCACGGGATGGACCCAAGGTAGATGTTACTACCATGAGAGGTCTGAATGACGGAAAACAATTTTTCTAATATGAATCTGTTTTATCAATTCATTGCTAATTTGAAAACCCCGCTCCATTAATAACTCTTTCTTGAACAAGATGTTGGTAGGATGACATGACATGGGTACTTTTAGAATCATATTGATTATAACAAAATTATGTGAGGTAATGTTTTGTTAGATTAATCACTTAACTAGAGGTTGGGAGTGAGTAGAAACTGAAGAATAATTTGAATAACCAATTAACATACTCATTTTGAAAAGAGTTTGAAAGATAACTTCACTCTAAAATTTTAACCGGAACATACGGGTTCTTGTCGTTTTGACCCTAGCAATAAGATTTTTATCTCAATTTTTTTTTATAATAACACATTAAGTATTCTCAATATATACTTGTTATCCCTTGTGTATAAGTTGACTAAAATTCATGAGGTTATGTTTTAAACTAATAAAAAAATAAACACCAAGTATAAACTTAAATTTATCATGTTTTTTTGAAAATGTTAATAGTTCCCTTTCCTATTACAAAAAGTTATTGTCATTTCTTAATTTAAAATATAATTGTATGAGTTTATATATTTTCAAGAAAAAAAATTCCTATCATATTGTTGTAGAATCCACTATCTAGAAACCAATTATAATTCATGTTCTCTTATTAATCATTGCAAGTGATAAACAAGGAACTATAAATTTCATAACCTCTAGGTAAGATGAATAGACACTTCTATGGCCACTACAATGGTGTTAAACTGACTTTGTAGACTTATAGGAATATTTTCCGTAACCTCTTTTTCCTATGAGTTTCACTTAATTATAAATGATTTGGTTTACTACACTCATGACCTAGGTAAAAAAAAAATCTATAGAATCAAATTCCTTCATGCTAAAGTTTTCAAATTTTCGTCTTAAAATTTCTACCTTCACCTTTTCAACTTTACTAGACCAATGGTAGGATATTTCTATACTATCTGAAGCCTATTTAGACCAACTTACTACTACAAATTTGTGCAAAATAGACGCATAATGGAATATAGGACAATAAACAAGGATTTTCCACCTTTTTAAAACTTGGATTTCATAAATCTTTCTTATCCTATGATAAGGCATGTAAATCTTGTTGATTCTTGTTAGCATATTGGATATGATTTTTAGGAATAGATTTGCGTTGACACAAAATCATGAAAATACTACTATTCTAATATACTACTAAGTATGTTGTTTTATGTATGGATCTTGAGTAAGAAAAGTATTCATTGGTGAAACACTTCCTGGTCCATCTTCTTGCTTTGATTGTGTTTATTGTTTTTATATTTCACATCTTTCACTTCTGCATACCAGTTCTAGTCAGGTCACATGAATCCCTGTCTGTTAGTGTTTTGAAATTTTTCGTCATTTGTCTCAAGACACTATCACCCAGGAACTCATGTACAACCTGGGTGCTATTTTCCTCTTTTTTCTTGTTCGCATTTTTGACATTTCGGGTCATCCTTTTTAGTTTTCTTACTCCTATCCCGAGATCCTAGTTAGAATGTTGTTTCACTTGTGTTGAAATTCAAAAAACATATCCCTATGTAAGCATAACATACATACGATTATAAGGGTGGGAAATTTTATCAAGTGATATCTATCTACATACTATCAAAGGAACTGTATTTTGGGCTTATTACTCTGTATACACTACATAAGAAGGGGAAGTTTCTAAATTCCAACTCACACATTTGCATTCTTTGTAGCTACAACCCGCTATCTTGACATCACCGGTGTAAGGAAAACCTAGGAGCACTATTGCACACACAAGAGCATAGAACTACATGGTGTATGAGATGTAGTACAACACTTTGTCTTAAGTTCACTCTGTCAAGTGACCACAAGGGTCATTCCAACTCCCCATTTGCATAATTTTTTTAGGATTTGATGTAATTTAGGGTTTTGTAGGATATTATCTATTTTTTAGGTTATCCGTGAAATCAGAAATCATCAAGCGACCTACAAGAGATCAACAACAAAAGCATAGAAAATCCCGAGAAACACCAAAAAAATTCAACTTTTGATCCTCTGAATAATAACATGAGTCTACTAAAGATCTCGGGCTCCCATGTGCCCTTGCCCCTACCTAGGTGCCCATGTCTAGGTTATTCTACAACTTCCAAAATTCATATCATGAATTTACAGTACTCCACCCATCTATTTCATCAGTTGTTCAAGATTGGGTATACTTTAGGACAAACAAAACTCAGATAAGTGCCCTATCTCTTTCATTTGCTTACATAATTACATCTTTGATGTGTCTAGCAATTGTATCTTATTGTATATCATTATGTGACTCTGAATTACATTTAATAATAATATTTCTGATTTTATTAAATCATTTGGTGAACCCATTTCTTTGAAATCATTTCCCTAGGATACACTAAACCCTAATGGCTAAAATTATATCATCCTCTCCTAGGAAATCTATGAATCATGCGAGTTTTAATCATGTCCTTGATGATGATGTTGATGTTGAATTACTTGATCTTTATTGTTATGCTCAATTTGATGATATATACAAAGATTGCTTGATGCTAATGAACACAAAGTTCCTACTAGTTTTGAACACTCTACTCTCAGCATTGTTCTTAACACTTGAATTTTTTTTGGATGTAATCCTTGATATTCTATAGGCACCAAGAATACTCCACCTTCATCTATTTATGTTGAAACTCTTGATGATGTTATTATCAATTATATGCTTGGTCTTTATTGTGATATTATAGATAAAAATCATAATAAAATATCCATGCGCATGATAATATTTCTCATAATACTCAGGATCAAAGTATAATTGTATCTCAGGCTTCTTCTATTTCTAAGAAAGTTTCTAATGATTGTAAAGATACATCTCATGATAGTTCTTCTCCTACTTCTCTATATGTTGATGATGTACTTGATGAATTACTTTCATGTGAAGATTTTTTTGATACTGATGATATTTCTAAGCATGAACATGTTAGTAAAGATTCTACTTTTCTTAAGACTATTGAATGTGAATTTTCCACTCCACTTTCATCTAATTATGACATTGTTTCTGATGGCATTCACAATTATTTTTCTATTCCTATTAAATCACCTCTTATGATTTCATCATATATTCCATGTTCTTCTAAACCAATTTCCTCTCCTTCTCTTGATGATATTCATGCTCCTTCTTCTATTTCTCCTAGTTTACCTCCTCTTATTTATTATATGGATACATCTAGTGTACCCATAACATCTTCATTTTCCACTAATTCTTCTCACATTCCTATGATCACTCATAATGGCAAGCTTCAACCTCTCAATGTTCCAATTATCTCTTATATAATTCCTCCACATGATATTTTATCACTCATGAATATTTTTAGTTAGTTGCAATCTCAAGTTCAATCTCTCACTCTTGAAAGAAAAACCTATTATGATTCTATTGATAATAAATCTCTTCATGGTAATCCTATTCCAAAGAAAATTTACAATTAAAAATTTCCAAAGGATTTCATCATGCCTACATTTTCATGTTTCAATGGAATTGGAAATCCTTATCTACATCTTAAGCATTGGCTTTTAGCCCTTGCTTCTTATTCAAATGATCGATTATTGCTAAAAGGCTTCTGTCATAGTTTAGTCGATGAAGCACATCAATCGTACACTCATCTATATTTTGGATCTATTAGCACATATTATGAAATGGAAGATGCTTTTCTTAGATGATTCATGCTTAAAAATGGTCTTAGATTCATATATGATCGCTTTCCTAACTTGCATCAAGGAAAGAAAGAACCTATTCTAGACTAATGTTTATGATTTAATCCGTGCATGCATCAATTAGTATATCAACCTATTGTTCTAGATAAGAAATTTATAATTTTCATGGCTTGATTCCTTCTTTAAAATAACCATTGCAATACGATACATGTGAATAATTTACACGTTTATGCTATAAGGTTATTGATCTAAAATATGATATAATTGCTACACATGTTATAGATCATACTTATACTTCATTTACTACTGCGTCATCTTGTACTTCTTCACCTCTTCCATCTATTAAGCTTCCTCTAAGGTATCCATATACTCCACCTCACAATCATGTTCCATCCCCTCCACCACATCACTGTCCACCATCTCTGCCATAATTTCATTCTTCACCTAAGTCTTCACCATCTGATGTCTCATGATGTCTTGCATGCGTTTCATGATAAGCACTTAATTCTCTTACCTTCTAATAAATATCATCTTCCACATCATTTGCATCACCATTACAGTCATCCTTTTTACAATTAACACCGCATCAATGGCCATAGTGAAAATTATTGTTGCACCCTTCATGAAAAATTACAACAATTAGAAGATAAGGGTGTCATTACCTTTTGTTCTCTCTCTAGTGAGCGGTCTATTTATCCAATTCTGCACAAGCATGTTGCTACTTCGGTTCACTTGTCTCTTCCTCTCACTCTAAGGTTGTCATTTGCCCATAGCATAAAGTCATCATTCATGCACGACCTCCACGTCACCAATCCACTGCAGTATCATCTCATCTTCCACACAGTGCTCCTACTTCACATTCACTTCCTAAGCCGTTAGTATTTGTGCTTCCTACCACTGTATCTCCCATCATTGGCACTATCTCATCTGACATTGAGTTTGGCTCATACACTCATGATGTTATCACTTCACATATGTCTATCTCTCCTTGTCATCCTCTTCATCATTGGTAGGTGATTTTTCTCACCTCATTACCTACTGATGCACTCGTGTTCTCAATATTCTTACATGACTGTTGAGGGATTTGTTACAATAAGAATCTCACTCCATCTTTGTGATATACAATTCATTGATCTATGTATCTTGCATACATTATCAAACTATTTCTTAATAACACACTCTTTTTCTATGATTCATTCTTGATTTCTCAGGGGTCTTATATAAATGAACATCATATTTTCTACACATACACTGGGAGCATCAGTATTCTTCCCCTTTCTTCATCACACTCACACACATTCACATACATTATGTATCATCCATTTTATCCACTTGCATCTATCACTATCACATATTATCTATCCTCATTTATACATAAAATCCAATTTTCAAACTTTCATCAATTACTTTCGATCTACATCATCAAATTAACATAATCATTTACGCAATACCTATAATGCATCATCATTCGAACAATGTAAATCAATCATAAAAAATCATTCATCGCATGAGATATTAATAACACAACAACAAAACAAAATAATACCAATCCTCCATATATATATATATATATATATATATATATCATCATCATCAAAACTTCATAGTTACAAAAATAAAATTGCTATGGAGTAAGCCACTACATACATATACATCGTATCTCATCATTATTATCACTATATAAAACTCTAGGAACTCTAGAACTAGATGCTTCACTGATCAATCTAAGATTCTAGTCATGGCCCCTATATCTCTCCACTAGCCTCAGTAATAATGCCACCTTAACTAACTACTCTGGAAATCAACCTTGTAACTCTACATACTTTGTGAACAAATGTTGGACTAGGGATCCACCTCCTGCAGCCTACCTATCTCACTGAGTCTCCACCCACTACTCATCACACTCACTCAACAATATGGTACATTTAGTCACCGCTATCACTATTGGATCGAACAAGTGGGCATGCTCACCCGCAATAGCATCTACTCGCTTAAACATCCCACCTCCAACGAGAGCATATTGAGCTACATTTTGTGTCAATGTGTGGATTAATGAATCCATGATAAAGGACCAATACACATAACCTACAACCATCCAATACCATATTAGTTAGTACATGTAATTATAAACATGCAACAACTAAATGAAGACAAAAAACTATCAAAAAATAATAATTAAACTCTTCTAGTGTTAGGGCTATGCCATTGCCGTCGGGTGAAGGGGCCTACTCCTCTACTCCTCCAACCAGTGGTGCATCTATCACATCTACGACAACTAGAAATAATAACACCCATCAATGTGATGTCCACTACACACTATACACCTCGGTACATCCTCCATCATCCATTTGTATCAGCTCTATGGCCTAATCCAACTCATCTAAGCCTAGGTGCAATAAATGTGGCCCTATTGGGCATGGCATCACTACCAGTCTCCTCCATTCTCTACTAGCTCAAAAGCATACATATGGCTCTAGGGGCACATAATTAGCCATATCAAACTATCGAGTTACTTGCTCTACTTGAAAAAAAAATGGCTGCCCCTGGAAACTAGTCCTCCAACCACATCGTGCGATGAATATGTCATAGCTCTTCTCCATCCTCTAGCCATCCACCATAGTTTCTATATGCTTTCCATATAATGGTCCTTGGCCACATATAATCAAGCATCGATATTTAAGTATTTGTGTCTAGCCTCCTGCTCTAAACACCTACCCATCTCGCATCAAATATATATGTCCTCACCCACTCCTCATGTCGTCCATCAAGTGGCCTCAATATATCAATATGATCATAGGCCCATGCATGTAATAATGTGGTGGATCAAATCCCACAACCATGGTCCTCATGTGTAAAATTGTATAGGTCCCTGTATAAATGTACCAATACACATCGAGCTCATGCAAACCTAGTCTCATGCTCCTCTATATGCTGAAAAATATCATGCATCTTATAAAAGATGCCCACTCCATCACGCTACAATGCCACTGATGAACCAATCACAACTGCAATGAACTTCCGCCATCATGGAACACCTAATATCATTATGGAATTTAGGTAGATATGGGTCTCTATTTGTACATATGTGCTTGCAAAGTACCATCTACCTGCCCTCATTTTCCTCTGAGCACCCACTATGGCCATTACTTGGACTCTATCATCGAGTACTAGTAGTGGAAATATGTGATACACGTCCTCTAGTGTCACAGTCATCTCCCTAATAGGAAACCAAAAATTACAAGTGTCTTTACACCACCTGTCACCTAACGCTGTGATCATGGACATGTTATGGGGTACCTCCCCTAATCTTGCTTTGTCAAAGACTGGCACTGTCCAATATATCCCACTCAATATCATATAGGCCCTAATTCAATAATGTACTCAAGTGTCCACATCCGCAGAAATCCCTTGAATGAATATCCCTCTGCATAGCACAAACACCAAAAAAATCACAACATTAACACCTCATATATAAGAAAAATCAACCACCAATGCACCAAAAATCCATCAAATAGCACATATATCACACTTTACAGTCAAAACAACTTCTTAGGTCATCAGTTCCTAGGAGTAGGTCACTAGTGCTTGGAACTGGGTGTTGACGTCCCGAAGAACATTAGTGACCTAGCCACTCTCACATAGCTCAAAAATGCCGAGAAATTAAAAAGATCAAATTTTTGTAAAAATAGAAAAAATTCAACTAATTTTAACACACTTTATGAAAATACTTGTACTTACCAGCTCATCTGTCATCTGCGACTCCATGGCCACTTCCACCATCTCTAATTGAGTTGATCTGGTTGCCCATATATGCGGCATCCTCGCAAGCTCGGAGCTCAAATTCTAAATCAATCAAGGTTCAAATAAAATTACTATTTAATTTTCACCATTACTATATATATCACTTCTTGCAATTCTTACTTTACTATAGCTTACGATTTGCTCTCAATCTTCCAACTAATACAAGCCACATGATTTTTATCATAGATTGAGCTTTGCTAATCCGTTTTCTTCCCCGTCTACGCCATATGGTTCATAATTCATCCTACCATCCTATTGAATACATTCCATGGCATTCTATTTAAATATGGCACATTTTTAACTTGATATACACACAATTTTGTGGCATCTATTAAACTTCATTTTTCTCACTATTACATCATTTTACATCTACTTTCGACTGAGTGTTTGTTCTTACTAACACTCTCCCTTTTACCAAAAGGGGTAGCATATAATCACGATCACCCTACAATCCCTCTGAGGCTACTATGGGATCACTACAAACTCTTAATAAATCAGTATAAAAAAAAATACACATACAAGATTTTCTACTACTTCCTATCTATTCCTCTTAATGACCTAATATGGTCGTAAAAGGTGAAGAATATCTCCCTGAGTATTCTATAATATAAATTCTATCTCAAAACAATTGTTCAATATTCAAATCAATTGGTACAAACATTACTTCATCGTCCCTCCCAAAAGACCTAACTTGGGAGTTACATCACTGCTTTCCTAGATGACCTAACATGGGAATCATTTTTACATCACTTCCAGATGACCTAACATAGAAACCAACACTATACATATCACAACACCCATGGAGTGGGGGAAATGAGACACCATTACCTTTTCTATATTTCTCCTATATAGTTTATTTAGCATGAATCGAAATAGAACAAAATTTGGTCTTTATTCATCTACAACGATTTGACCATTTGAGGATGTATTCATAGTTGCAGGGTAAAACTAGAACTGTCTCCCTAACACTCTTCATCTATTCAAAGACGCCCAAATCCTTCATTTTTTCAAACATATAAAATCAAGTTGGGAACTGATCACTCCTTACCTCTTCAAATATCCATCAGTGACAATTCAAAATCTCTAAAATTGAATAATTAATTTCTCCAAGTGTTCCTTACAACAATTCGCCATCTCTATTTATGTCACATGGTTGGACACATTGATCCATGGTTCGTCACGCTATATGTTCTTATTATATGCGTACTTCTTCAACAAGGATTTTCTAAACTTCTCGCATGTATGTTTCTTACTTCCTTTAAACTACTTGAATTTCATTCAAATAACATAAAGACGGGGAAAATGTAGACACAAAATCATGCACATATTACTATTCTACTATACCACCAAGTATGTTATTTTATCTATGGATCTTGAGTAAGAAAATTATTCACTAGTGACACGTTTCCTAGTTCATCTAATTGTTTTGATTGTTTCTATTGTTTTTATCTTTCACATTTGTCAATTATGCACACCAGTACTGGTCAGGTCACAGGGATCCCTCTCTGTCATTCTTTTCATATTTGTTGTCAGTTTTCTCTGGACACTAGTGCATAGTATTGGATATTAACACCCAATTGGTCATGTCCAGCCTATGTGATCTTATACTATTTGTTCTTGTTCAAATTTTTGACATTTTTGGTCATTTTTTTTTGTTTTCTTACTCCTATCCCGAGATCCTAGTTTTCATTTCTTTTCACTAGTGTCGACTTTCAAGCAAGAGATCCATATATAAACACAATATACATACCATTATAAGTGTGGGAAATTTTATCATCGGATACCTATCTACATACTATCAAAGGGACTTTATTTTGGGCTTATTACTCTGCATAAACTAAATAATAAGGCAAAGTTTTTGAATTCCATCCCACACATTAGCATTCTATCTAGCTACAACCCACTATTTTGGTATCATCGGTGCGAGGGCAACCTAGGAGCACTATTGCACACACAACCACATAAAACTACACATAATCTAAGATGTAATGCAGTGCTCAATCGTAATTTCACTCTTTCGAGTGACCATGGGGGTAAGTTTGACTCCCCATTTGCATCTTTCTTTTTTAGGATTTGATGTAGTTTGAGCGTTATGCAGGATATTATTTGTTTTGCATGTTACCGGTGAATTTAGAAATCATCCAATGACCTACAGGTGATCAACAATGAAGGATAGAAAAACCCTAGTGATACCAAAAGAATCAAGTTCTAACCCTCTGCGCAATCACAGGAACCTATATAAGGTCTCAAGTGCCGAATCACCCTCGTCCCTAACTAGGCGCCCTTGTCTAGGTTATTGTTATGGAGAAATCAAAACACCCCTCATTGCTTGTAAGTGATTGGTTGAGGCAGTCAGTTTGATTTGTCAAACATAGAGTTATCCCAAAGTGTGGGACTTTGAAATCGGGATAATTCTCTGGAGAAGGCCGACTTCCAGTCCTATCCTAGTGAAAACTATTCCAAAGTTTAGAGAGTTGCACATCTAACCCTAATCTAATATCTGCAAGGAGATGGAGATAAAAAAAATGCATGATAATAAAGCCTACTCTAAGAGAAGGTGATGCACCAAGAAGGATGTTGAACAACTTGCACAATAAATACATCACTACCAAAACCTTGCAATGAAAACAACAACAATATACAATAATCTCACATGCAATGAAAGATAAAAAAGATGCAATAGAAGACAAAAGAGGGAGTGAAACATTCACAGATATGACTTTATTGCTCTCAAAGTTGATACAAAACATCACATTTAGGGCCAAAGGCATGGATTTTGCATTACAATGTCTAGTAGGGACGTTTGAAATCTCCACAAATCTCTTATAGACAAGAAGGAAGGCAGGGGAATTTACAAGGTGTCCAAATTTTTAAAATGAGCCCCTCCATACAATATATAGGAAGAATGAGAAAAAGGGAGAGAGAAGGAATTTGATATCTTGTTTCAGCCTCCCTAAAACGCATTAAAATCACCTGCAACAATGATGGGTGCAACTACTAGACCCATACCTTCATATACCTTTGCTTGTTGGGGAAGAAAGGAAGCCCATACCTTCATCATTTTGGTAGGTGAGAAATCTAGAAACATTCCTCAAAAGAGTTGGATTGTATTTCCTCATTTTGTGCAAATTCGAGCTCCCAGTCAAAAGTTATGGCCATTTGAAGATGAGGGTGCCATACTGTTATAAATGTTAGTTGTTGATATGCCTTTTTGGAGCTTTAACCCTACATCACATGCTCCAAAATCTGAAATTTCAGACTTCTCAGATTCGGAGCTTCAGATATCTGTACTTCGAAGGTCATTGTCAGTATTCATCTAGTGAGTTGGCTTGAGTGTTCTAAAATGTCAAAACCCCGAAGTCTGAAATTTAGACTTTGGGTTTCAAACCTTTGTGTTTTCGGGGTTTTAGGAGTTCGGGTTTCAGGATTTTGGGGGTTCGACTTTTGGAGTTTCGGGTACTTTTTATCCGTTTGGGCGACGCATTTCTCAGCAGTCCCAAAATGCCAAAGTCTGAAATTTGGAGTTCGGGTTTTAGACCTTTGTGATTTTGGGCTTGTGGCACTGTTCACCCACCTGAGCTCATGAAACCTCCGAATCTCTAAAACCCCGAACTCTGAAACCTCGGCCTACCTCCGAACGACCTCAACTCCGAAGTCCGAATTTCAGACTTCGGAGCTCCTTCATTCCCCGAAGTAGCTCGAACTCCCGAGCTCCTTAGCAGTATCCTCGGCCCACTTCAACTTACTCGGCTTGAGCTAAAAATGTGAACTCCCATGGCCAAATCGATCGCCCTATTTTCTTTGTGTGAGGTCATATTTGTCTGATTTCGCCTGAGGGGCAATATTGGATAACAATTAGCATGTATGTTCATGAATTCATATTAAGCATTTCGAGTACTCTTCCCAGCATTTTCATCATTCTTGCAGTTCAGAGAAACTTCAAGACAAGCGAAAATTAGATAAGTGTCCTATCTCTTTCATTTGCTTGCATAATTACATCTTTGAGGTGCCTAGCATTTGTATTTTATTTTATATCATTATGCGACTCTGAAATTAGATTTAATAATAATATTTTAGATTTTATCAAATCAATTTGTAGGTAATTAGCAATTAATCAATATGTTAGTAGAAGTAAATATTCTATTTTTTTTAGTATTTCCTCTCAATCCTTGTATAAATTCCACTCTGTTTTGCTATGAATAATTAAGTCTGAGCTTCAATCTAGTATGAGAGCGGCTTACTTGGAGATATAGAGGAGGACCTTTTTTCCTTTGGCGCTTAAGGATATTCTATGTTGTGAAAAGTTGCAGAGGTCCCTGCGTGGAAGACCTGCATTGGCGCCAACACCCACAAACAAAAAAAAATTGCGACATGGGCGTGAAAGGAGTCTTT
The DNA here is from genome assembly GCA_019776745.2 of Taxus chinensis. Taxonomy (NCBI): domain Eukaryota; kingdom Viridiplantae; phylum Streptophyta; class Pinopsida; order Cupressales; family Taxaceae; genus Taxus; species Taxus chinensis. Next base: position 831,083,954 of record CM034149.1, on the reverse strand, counting down.
ATATTGCAAATACGTGGTGCTAACCTTCCTTCGCATGTAGCTTTGCTGTCATTTCTATGGCATTTTTCTATTTTGGAAAGGACAACATTGAAATCTGTTCGTTGTAGCAAATACCTGGCTGTTTAAAAAAACCAGCGACCTACAGAAGGGACAAAATAATCTTTTTAATTTTTTTAAGGTTCTGTTTGGTGTGACCTAAAGGATCTGTTGAGAGCGCAGTACATACGTGGGGACCATCGACCAGGAAAAAGCCCATCATCCAGGTAATAAAAAACAATACAAGTGATTTCCTCTCTGTGTAACAGATCTATGCAGAAAGTGACCTCGCTTACAAAATGTTTTTTCCTCTCTCCAATAGACCTACAATTGGCGCAGTAAATTGGAGCAGAACGTGGCACCCTGTAGATGTGGGTTTTGTCCTGTGGCTGCGTGGAAGGATACGACGTGCAAAGGAAACCTGTTGTCATAGTCTTGAGCGATAACTAATTGCGATGACGTCACAACAATTCAGTTTTATTTTGGAAACGTAAGCACAGACGAGCATCAAACACGCAACCCTCTGCTTTGAATCGTGGGGGTGCCAACTTTCAAGCAAAACATCATTATGCCGAAGCACCAGCTCTGAGGTGAAGGAAAGCACATGTTTTTTTCTAAGCAATCACCGCGGAAGACCGCTCACATTATTTGTGCTTTGTGTTAGGAGATAACAAGCTTTCTATCCCCCTCCGCATAAAAGTCGAGTCACCACCTTTATTAGTACCTGCCGCTGGCAGTGTACTATTGTTTTTGCCTCAGGGTATTAATTTGCATAAGATTAGTGCTGACTATACAAAAGCTAATGTTTCTCCAAATATTTGTTCAATTGTGGGTAGTCTGAGGGTAAATATTTTATTAGTAGCTGCCGCTGATTGGTGGAATTTTAATCCCTCATTGCCCGAACACTTTCCTTCCTCCCGCAGATGTGACCGCTTTTATTAAAGGTTGTTTTACCCTTTACAAATCGACATGTGTTTTAGGTATTTTCTGCTCTTCCGTCGAGCTTCTCCAACACCTGCGGATCCCATTTTGAGTTGTCAAACCTGTTTCGCTTTGCTTTTCTATTTTTCCAGATTCTGTCCCTGCATGGTGGAGACATGTGGCTGGATGCATGCGATATTTCCAGGCTTCTGTAGCGTTGAGAGGGTGAAGTTTTTAATGGCAGGGCATTTTATCAAAATGGTTCATGCTTTGCAAGTTAGCAGAGAGTTTTGTTCTCTGTAAGAGCGGCGAATGGCAGATAAAAATTGTTCAATGGAGGCTTCTGTCATTGATATTGATCTTCAGGGTCCCTCTCATCTGCAGCCTTCTATTTGGAGAATGATCAAAAGATTTTAGTGGGGCTTCTTTTGGTCTTGGTATATTGGTTCCATACTAATCCTGCTTATACTTGCATCCTTCATTTTGAGTTTTCTTGTCATGCATAGCTTGGTTGAGGAACCGGTTCACATAAAAGAAGCTTTGTATTTTGATTATACCAAGCCTCATCTGCTTGCATATGTGCCTCTTCAATTTTTTTCCACAATACCAATTTTGGAGGATAATCTTGTCAGTGTAAAGGATTAGGGTCAGAAAAAAAGTTGTCTTGCATCGATCAATTCTAGCTAATCACAGGTTGGAGATTGCTATTGATCTGACGCTGCCGGAGTATAATGCAAAGCTTGGAATTTTTCAGGTAGTTTCTTGATGGTACTGAAACTTTATTCAATGGTGGATACCACTGACTATGCTTTTTATTTCTTTGTTGTTCGTCTATGTCTGTTAGTATCCATATATTCTTATGTTAAAAACCAAGCCTTGTGATCTATTTTTAGGGCATACTGCTATACAGAGTCCTCAGAGTCAAGGGCACCAGACCATAATGTCAAAATTATGCTTTGCATGAAGCCCTCATGATTTGCTTGAAACTTTGTTCACTTAGCTGGTGAACCATGGCTGCTATATACTACAACTTCAATGAACTTTGTTCACCTCACTAAGGAATCAATGCCCTATCGGAGGCGGTACTATAATCTGTGCTTCCCAATGATATATCTCAACATGAAATATCTCTTGCATTGTAGACGAAGGTACAAAGACTGAAGACTGATTACAATATGCAGAAGGTATGCATTCTTCATCTGATGCTCCGTCTGAGGGGATGAATGCGTTAAACTCTATCATTGTCTTCTAGAATAAATAGGTTATCAAACAGTTCATGCGCCTTTTCAACAAATCCATTTTGTGCATATCCTGCAAACATGGCATTTTATCAAACAATTCGCGTGCCTTGTCTATGCTTTCACATTTTTCATACATGTGTACCAGGTAGTTGCGACTACATCAGTCAAAATTCCTCTATCCATTATGCTTTGACGGATGTCCATACCTTGTTCCAAAGCTCCCATTTTGGCACAGGCAGCGAGGATGCTGACAAAGATTGTGGAATTTGGCTTCGCTTCTGCCAATTGCAATTGCATGAATGTTTGTAAGTAATTATAATGCATTTTCAACAAATCCATTTTGGGCATATCCTGCAATCATTACTGTCCACGATACCACATTTTTTCTAGGAATTCTGTCAAACTGTTTACGTGCCTTGTCTACGGTTCCACATTTTGCATACATGTCTACTAGGACATTTCCTCTATCCTTTATGCTTTGATGGATGTCCATATCCTCTTCCAAATCTCTCATTTTGGCACAGGCTGGGAGTATGTTGGCAAATGTAAACTGATGTTTGGTGTATACCTTCTTCAATAAAGTAGTTCACTTCATTAAATTGTTTATGGTTTTTCTACAATGTCTTTCTCGTCATAAACTTGTCCTTGCATACCTGTATATTTAAATCGCATTTTGAATTTCCTTTGAATTCTTTATTCATGATTATACCTTGTATTTTGTTTTCCTGTTGTTTTTCTTTATTAAAAACAATGAAAATGCATTTTAACTTCCATAATTTAAGCAAAACTTGATACCTCTGCTGATGCTTTCCCCAATCATGTGGACAATTCATAGTCCATTTAATTTCAACTGCAAGCTTACTTGAATATTTCCATGCTTGTATTTTCATATACTTCTTTATGCTACTCATTCTATATACATTCAACATATTCAACTGAATTTTTAAATGATAATTTACCCTTTTGTAATCATTATTTACCTGCTTCCACTGCACAAGTATTTTATGAAACTTGTTTACCTGCAACTTTTGTTGACGTCTTCCATACATATCTTTCATTAGGTCTTCATTCTCTTTCACCTTAATTTTTGTTTCTGCTTCTATCCCTCTTTTTCAAAATCCGTGCTTTTCATTACTACACCTGCTCCAATGTCATAACTGTTTTTTTTTGCCTTCAAAAAGACTTGTTTGTTTTCACACAGTCCATTAATGGAATTCTCCACACATTTTTTATAAATTTGTGATGATAAAAAATACCATGTAAAAAACATAACAAATTTACCAAATGGCGAACTAAAATACCTTGTTTCACCCCTCTGAATTATCTCCTTGCAGTTCCCTATTTTGCATTTATTTCTCTCCTATCTTCAAGTTGTTGTCTTCACCTATTTGTGGACTGATTCTTTCATCCATAACCTTCATTTATTTTCCATCTTAAGGGCTTCTTGCATTCAACCATTCTTCACATATTTCTTCTTCAATAGATGCTACGAATGCATCTATCACTCCTTCATCCCTGCTTGAGCTTATCATAACAAGAACTTCTTTGATCTCTTCCTCTTGTTCTTCTTGCTGCACCTTTGAAGATGATAATTTAAGATCATTTAACATTTCTTCAAAAAGAAATGATTTATCTTGGGCACTGTATTTTTCTTTTTCATTTGTACTTGCAAACATACATTCACAAAAAAATAATAACTAAAACTTTGAGGCTTGACTTCCTTTCCCCTGTCTTCTTTCTTGGACTGGGTCTCCAATACCTTTATCTATTTTTTCAAATTTCTGATCATCTCCTGTTTTTCCCTTCTTTCCACAAGTTACTGTACTATCCATCTTGCCTTTTTCTTTACTTCTACTATAATTTTTTTCCTGTCCATTCTCTTCCAGGTGCTCCACCATGAGTTGTATCTTATCTATCCTCTCTCTTATACCCTGTATTTCACTTTTATCAATCAACCCTTTCTTCATTGTGTTACTTTCCTTCTTCTAATTCTGGTTCCTTATTGGTAGTTCTTCCATCTTCCTCTATCTCTTTCTCACTGTACCTTTTCCCCCAACCAAAGCTTTGGTCTCTTAACAAGTTCCTTCAAGTCTCATTCAAATTTGTTTCACTCTGGTCTTTTAACTTTCATATCCAAGTCTTCTTTCTTGGGTTTTTACTGAGAAACTTTTGTGCTCTCCGCTTGAGCTTCTCTGATCTCTTCTTTGTTGAGCTTCCTCTGAGCTCCTTTCCCAGAGATTCTTCTAAGATCTTCTTTCTACTTAAGCCTTAATGGCTTGCAAGCAAGGTAGCAAGTTTCGTATGGAGAGTATTAAACAATGGTATTGAAATATGGAAAAAAGACGGTCGATCAAAAAATTACGATAAATATGGAAAACAAATACGGTCTCACTAATCTTCAAGGGATTGTTAAAAACCATGTAAACAATACTAAAACTGAAAATCATTTTCACTGTTGACTATAAAATCGTGGAAATGTTCATAATTTAAGTATTTATGGTTAAAAAATAATAACAAATAACATAATTTTTTTATCCTACATTATAATATTTTACCCCTCGAGTGTGTGGCTCTTCTATTGCTCCATTTAATGGCCTTATGAACAATTTCTTACTGAGTGAAAGAAGTTTTGGGGGTTACAAGGAAAATTCTGCTGTGGGCATATAATCAGAACCCAGTTTGATAGCATGCCCTTATTCCAGTATTAATACTAGCAATGGAATAGGCTTAGGCTTAGACAAGTCTGATGTTAGCAGTATTTCCTAGCCTGCCAAAGTAAGCTCTCAAGGTCATATGTTGAACTTTAAATTCTGAACTTGCCTTTTAAATGCATTTTCTTTGAAAGTCAAGCATCTCATATGCACAAGCATCAGTAATTTTTTTGAAATACACAAATTGGAAGCAACAAAAATGGAACACTTCCTTCCAGCCTTGGGTATGGGCTGCAGTTGCTTATACTATTACAAGTTGTGAACATCCAATGCATTTACAAGTTGTGAACCTGCATCAGGGCCAGCCCTTGTCCATAATATTATTTTTCCCGAGCATATGAGATCTATTTGCATGTTCACACATTCCATTCTGCCCAAAAAAAATTGTGCCAGTTATTAATTATATCACACCAATTTTCTGCTTATTTATATTGAGTTTCAGTATCATTTCCAACATGGAAGAGACTCTTTTTAGTGTATTTCTTCCATAGAATTGTTTCTTAGACAATTGCAGCAATGTTGGGATATTTTGCCCAATTTTTTTGTGAACTACTCTTCAACAACTGTGGTTAGGCAGAAATCATTTTTAAAAAAAATGAACATTGGTTTGGGTGCTTTGCACTGTAGAGGCCAGTAGGGGAATTTGTACATAATGCAGTAGTAAAAAATTAAAAATCAACCTATGGGTTTTTATAGCATACAAAAATTACCGAATACGTTGATGTCATTGGCTTTTTCTAAAAAACATTTTAAGCTCTGTGTGCCCTCTTTTGAGCTTTCATTTTATAATACCTTATTTGTGGAGGATTCTCACAATAGTTGGAATTTATAAATCATTATTTACGACATGGATGTTGAACTTGTAGTTATTTTCCAAATCATAACAAAAAACATCCTGTGAAAAGACCTAGAAAAGCATAGTGTATGTACATTCATAACAAGATTGATTAAGCTTGAATTCTATCGGAAGTGAAGGAAGAATACAACAATTTGTTAAGATTGTGTTTTTTTATTAGCTTTAACTAAAAATTCAATAGTTATAACCAGACACATAATGGATATAAGCATTTGTGGTTAGAGGCTATAGCCTACGGGGAAATCAAAATGTGGGATACTAACACCATAGCTGAATTGTAACTAATGTAGTTGTCACTCAATCTCTTGACTCAGCGACTCGTGCCCGTTTTTGACAAGTCAATACCGACTCATCCTTCAACCACCAACTCACTTCTTGATCAGCAAGTTGGTTCCTCTACCATGTCAAACTCCACGTGGAGGCCCTGCGCTACTCCATGGTCTCCACTACTCCTGGTATTTTTGAAGGAGCATCGAGGGGCCACGTGGAACCTCCTCACACATCCTTTTCCCACATGGGCCCGCCATACAACTTGTCATTAACCTAGCTAAGGATTCGTCGAGTCACCTTGCATTAGACCATTAATTCGCCCTGACTCGGACATTGTTACTTTCACATGAGTTATCTATCCCACAGCCCACCTACCCTATCTTGCATTTCTAAGCTCACCAGGCTCCACTCCGCACCATAGACTGTTCCAACTTCCATTATAATAGCTCAGTCTCTGCGTCAAATCACCAATTGTGCCATTATAGCTCGATCCACAAAAGTGAGCTCGATTTCCCTTCACATATCCTGGAAGATATGCTAATATCCCGATGAGTAATACAAGGTTCAGTCTAAAGGATCACCCACAAAATTGAGCTTGGTTTTGTATAAAAAATAATTTTGTCGAGTTAATTTATGACTGGCTCATCATCATTGGGGTCATTTGGAAACAACTCACCTACAAGGGCTGGGAAACTTGGTCATGTGTAACATAACTTAGTGGGCATCCCCTCCTTTTGAATGTCTTAACACATACAATGCTTGGATGCAAACATCCTAGTATTTCTGTGTAACCTAGGGAAACTTGATATTACTCCATGCACTCCAACTCGGGTCTGTGACCTCCTTGAACCCATAACTCACCAAGGATAAATTTGAGCTCAATCTATTATAAATGAATGGCTCCATGCTTGAAAATATAAATCTTAGTTTGCCTCACGTTGATTCACTTCCCATGACTCACTTCAATGCATCTATAGCTCGATCATGAGCTCCCTTAAATAGCTCAGTGTGTTCCTACAAAACCGGTCTCAGTCTACACAGAGCAACTCGATGGTGCATAACTTGTTTGACAATGTAATGGCTCTGTGATGAACTTGAGAGCCTTTTTGACAACTCGTCCATCATCTTTATGAACCCGATATGCCTCAGTCAGCCTAATGACCAATGTATGAGTAGCTCGGCCACTCTTTTGATGATTTTGCATAACTTGATGATGAGCCCTAGATCATGAGTAGATCTAGTTCTTCACAGGGGAACCTGGAGTGTTATATGGATCAGTTTGGCCAATAGCTTGATAAGATCATTTTAGACTCTTCAACCTTCTCCATTCCCTACAAACTCTTGAAATCCCCCAGTGACAATTATGGAAATTTGGGATTCCAGATGCTGGGGGGAATGTTTTAGATGATTCCTTAGATTTGTTATCTCCCCTGTAAGTGAATCTCTATTAATTTCATGATTATCACAATAAGCTTTCTTTTTATCTAATTTCACCAGGGTAGTGAAATTAGATAACAATTTGGCGACTCACAAGGGCCATTAGCCTGCTAAATTGAAATTTTCCAACTGCCTATATCTTTCCATTGGGCATGGAGTCTTTATTATCATCATGAGCTGATCTGAACTCTGAAAATATTTACCCATGAACGCTTGGAGTGTCATTATTTACCTTCTGCAGTTGTTTCCTGTTGCTTGCATTTTCCAACTTCAATAATGAAATCTTTGAAATTTGTTTTGTGAGAGTAGAAAATTGCTTCAAACCTGAATTTCACTCATTCCTACAACTGTAATCTCAAGGCTGAATGATGGACCTGATTCTGGATTGGGGTGTCAGTTGATCTTTGATTTCTTACATGGGCATAGTGGCTTACTACAGCTATTCTTGGAGATAATCAAAAATATTTCCTCGTTAACTTTCAATATCAACGGTAAACCAGCATTCGTAAAACGCTTTCACGGCAGGTACTACTACTATAAAGCATTTCTTGTTTTTTCCTTGGACCCAAGTTCCAACCCTTCTCCCCTATCTTCAGCGTAGATTTGGCCATCTAAAAATATCCAAATTGAGTTGTATAACATTACGAGTCACCTGTGTGTGCATTGGAGATGTTGTGCCAGTGTGTAATCAGATTTGTGCTTTTCTTTCATGTCAATAATTTTTTTTTACATTGTCTGCTCCAAAATTAGTTTTATCTAACGCCCAACTTCTCAAAGGGCTAAACTATGCCACTTGGAAAATGAATATGTGTACCATCCTTTAGTTTGAGGGACTATCGAGCACCGTCCTTAGAATTGAGCCGTTCTCTACTAATTCCGATGAGATGATTAAGTATTCAAGGGTTGATGGTAAAGCCGTGATGTTGATTATGTTAAGCATTGCTGATGACATGAAACCATATGTCTGAGATGCGGTGACAACAAAGGCAGTGTGGGATAAATTGGCGAGCATCTTTAAGGATAAAAATTTGACAAATATCCTCCATTTGCACTCGAGGCTTCACACCATATCTGTGGGGTTCAACGAGAAATTCAAGGAATTCTTACGTAGAGTGGTTGAGCTATGAATGAAACTGTTAGCACTCGGTAAGAAAATCAGACAAAATCTTGGTCCCAATCACATTGAGAGCTCTTCCTTCCCAATACAGAGTATTCATTACGACATTGAACATCTCCAAGAAGACAATGTCATTCGAATAACTCGTGGCCCCTGCTCCATAGAGAAGAAGCAATCAACTCAATCAAAGATGACTTGCAATAAAAATCCCTTATCTCGAAGCCATAAAGTGGTCAAGAGTTCCGCAAGGAACCCCCAAAGAAGCAACCATAGAAACAATGACAATAGTCTCCGCAACAACAGAAATCTCAAAAGTTGAAGAGGTGGTGTCACATCTATCGAACCAAAACCCACGACACAAACAACTGCTGGTATAATGGCTTGAAAAAAGGGTCTTATATTCAAGAAAGCACATTAGGGCATGACACTTCTCATAAATTGAAAATACATCCCCACCAGAGGAAGCAGTTCTATAGAATCATATTCCTTCATGCTAAAGTTTTCAAAATGTCTTCTTAAAATTTCGACCTTCATTGTTGTAACCTTACTAGACTGATGGTACGTAATTTCTATACAATCTGAAACCTATTTAGACCTAGTTACTTCTACAAATTTGTACAAAAATAGACTTGTAATGGAATACTGAAGTATAAACAAGGATTTTGCACCTTTTTTTAAAGTTGGATTTCATAAATCTCTCTTATCTTATGATAAGGCATGTAAAGCTTGTTGATTTTGAGGCTTATTGATACCGTTATCTACTAAATACCTTTATTTTTATGAATATAATTACAATTTCAATTTTATACAATAAAATTCATAGGTTTTACCTGTACAAACATATAATTTGTTTGACTTAGGTTACTACTACTTTCTCCCATTGTGGACTATAAAACAACTATGAAATCCACTTTCTCTACGTTCAAAATTATGTTTTTCTCTTTCGTTGAAACTATTTAACTCTAAAACTTGATAATGGATAGATATTTGGCCAAAACATTGATTTTCTTGGTATCTAATACCGATGTGAAGGGGGGGAAGGAGGAAGAAAACAAGAAAACAAACACAAAGAAGATAATTCATTCAAGATTAAACATTTTTTTGCAGCACTTAAGTGATTTTCAATTTCATTTTATGAACGAATACAAAATGCCACATATTTTTACAAGCCTTACCAAATTGGAAAGTTTCTAAGCATTTGTATTAGTTGTACAAAATACAAAAAATGACCATATTTTACATCAATATTTAGATTGGGTTGAGATTAATATAAATATTCACCTTGTTAAAAAATGTGTTATAATTAATTACAAGTATTCCCTTATTTATGGAATTTATAATTTCCCACATGGCTACATTATGTCATTATTAATTGTGATTAGAAAGGATAGATTACAAATTCCAACAAATATTAGAGATAAGTATTAAGAATTTGCACATTCACATGGCTATAAAAATTTAATAATAATTATTGGATTTAATCAAATTAAGATGAACAAAAAATAAATAAAAATCTTGACCTTGGAAGATAAAAAATATGTAAGGGCCTAATATGGAATGCAACTACTTATACTTTGTACTAATGCAAGTTTGTTTTCCCAACCCTTTATTAATTCATTCTTAGCTAGATAAATATTTATGATCAATCAACAATGGATTGTACAGGACAGTCAAATAAAGGTACCCATGAGCCTTGTATAATTGGTTTGGAAGATATAGTGAACATATTGTACATTATAAATGAGTACATTGAGTTGTGGAAAAAGAAACTGATCAATTTCCAGAGACTCGACTAAATATCTCCAGGAATAAATAGAAATAAATTATTCAGTGGTACTGAGTAGCAGATAAAGATAAGTACCAAGAATCAAGCAATTTCGTCACACACCAGTCAACTTTCAAATGAAAAAAATACAAACTATTGAAATCTATGGATAAAATTTCTTAGTTATGATTCTCTAACCATAAGAGTTTACGTCTAGTAAAAACTTTTCTCCATTGAAATAATTTGTTATGGTACAAAAATCTTTTCTGGACAATTTTTCCTATGTTCGATGACTAGGGCTGGTACTTATTATACAGAGAATCTCCCGCCATAGCTTCTATCTAAAGGGGAAACATGATGATATGCTACGACATCTAAAATTTATATGCATTTAAAATATAAACTAAATTAAAAAATTGTTCTTTATCAATATTTTTCATACACAAGAAATAACTTTTATTAAATAAAAACATTTTTGCAAGAAACCCATGTTAATACGAGCTTACAAATATTATCTTATGTTATCCTTCTATTCTGAATTTATCTTCCAGTTACAAAAACTTTATACATTACAAGCATGTATAACTGTAATTATATTTCTTTTTCAATCCTATTTTATATTTCTTTTATAAATTAGTTTTTTATCAAAATTTAGTTTGAAAACATTTTCCTATATATTACACTAGTTTTTTAAAAACAATTTTTAAATGTAACTCCTTGTTATAAAAATATACTTGTATGATGTGCATATGTATGAATTGAAGAGTTAGACAAAGAACCATTTTTGTAACGACCATCAAAACGACGTTCTTGGAACATGTTAACACCTAACACTTATCCCAAAATTTGCGATTTATTTTTTTTTGTTACAAGATTAAGGATACAGGTAAAAGAGTTTACACGGGCTTAATTCCCTAGGGTACAACAACTAACTTACACCACTAAACTCAACCCTACGGTTTAAGAACCAGGTATACTAGAAGCTTAACATATTTTCTAATTCAACTTTAAGGTTCGTTAATCAAATATTCACTAGGAAGGTACCAAGGATTAATTTACATAATTAAATATTTTCTTCTCCTTAATAATGTTAATTCCTAATAAGGTTAACCTCTTACACAATCAATATAAAATCATTATCTTAATAACTTAGAGTCTGTTGGTGCTCAGATTAGTCTCACCCCCATATTCCATTGAAATTCTTCAATTTGCGGCCTCTATCACATTTTTATCTCCCCATGTTGTGCTTGAAAAGACTCTGTCTTCCATTTGGTTTCTGTAATCAGTCCCGTCCCTGGGTCAAGGATCACTTATGGGTCCATTATTGGTTTTTCATTTCTCTGTCCATCTGAAAGAGTCTGAGGATTGGGTGTAGAACTCAGGATGTTCTTTTCTTTCTATTTTCCGCAGTCAGGAATTGTTGTCCTTGTTGTTTTTCTCCCAAATACTTGAAGAAAAATGAATGGATGTAGCTCAAGGGAATGTGTTTGAACCTTGTAGCGTTTCTAAATTCTTTGAACCTTGGAAAAAATTCATTTCCGGGCTCAAACAGTTGGTTCCTACATTTTTACGGTTTGACGGGTGTGTTTTCCTGGTCAAAATTGCATCTCTACATCAGTGGAAACATAGCCCTTTTTGGTTGGATACAGCTCAACAGGGGCACTCTACAAATTTTGTGGCTTGCCTCGACCCAAAATTCATCCACGTGGAGGAACGATGCTCATTTGAAAGTTCACTTTTTGGTTTGGTCTTGGAATTGCGTCAGGAGGACACGTGGAGACTTCCGCTACTTTTCCTGAACTTAGACAAATTTTTATGTAGCTAATACAGTTTGGAGGGACAGGGACATGTGGTGAGCCCACGCTCATTTAGGGTCTCTGCTCTTGGGCACCATTTTGAAATTGCACCATGGAGACACGTGGAGGCTTCCGCCAGGTCTTCCCATATTTAGACTTTTCAAAAAGGTTTTGAGAGGCTTGGGACACGTGGAGGGACCATGGCATGTTTGGGGGACCGACCCCTTGAGTTTTATTTTAAAGAATCATCAGGAGGACACTTAGAGGCTTCTGTTTTCTTTGCCTTTTGCTTGGACTTTTCAACGGCCAAAGGAGATTTCCTTGGACCCTGACACATGGAGCCTTCCACTGAGATTTCAAATTTCAAACAAATTCTGCCGGGCTAGGAAACGTGGTGAGCCCACACTCATTCAAGGTCTCAACTTTTGGGAACCATCTCAAGATGTGCCATTGAGATGCGTGGAAGTTTGAAAAGTCAAAAAGGCGGGGAAGCGGGCCATCGGAGGCAACCTATATTTTTCGCCTCTTATCAAAAGCATTAAAATCATTAAAATGGCCCGCAAGCCTGACAAAGGATAAATCAAAATTTTCTTTAAGTTTGGCGGAGGTGCGGACGTCCAGGGGAAATTTGGAAAGTTTTCCTTTTCTAAAAAAGGGTTAAAGTATAAAAAGGAAGCGTGTTTCCACTGGGACCACATTGGGACATGTGTCCAGACTATTTTTAAAACGTGGAGGGGCGGAGCAAAAATAATATTTTTTTAACATTTTTTCAAAACATTGTAAAAGGTAAAAAGAACCCCCAGGCCTGTTTTAAATTGGATCTTCCATGTGGACGGTCCAAATTCAAAATAGAAATCAATGGCAGTTATGCATCTGTATTTGATTCTCCCACCAATTTTAATCAAAAGCTCATAGAGTTTCAAGTCTTCATAATTTCTTAATGTCTCCTACATGCCAAATAGAGAGGAGGTTAAATTTGATATCTTGGTTTGGTGGGGAAGATCTAAAGACGTATTTTTACCATTAAGGGATGATCTGACTATCCGGTTCGATTTGATCTTTCATTTTTTCCTTCCTGGGCACGCAAAGAACAAAATTTGACATATTAGGGGTGAAAGTAGGTTGCGAATAAGATAGAGAGTCATCTACCAGATGAAAGAGTTGAATGTTGAGATATTCGAAGAGATTTGCCTCCCTGAACACCTGACAAATTTTTTCAAATCTGATTCTGGGAATCGCGATCGAGATCATAACAAGCACTGGTACATTCAGTGTTTGGTTTTTTTTGGGGTAAACTCTGTTGTAAAAATGTTATAAATTGCATGTATTTGTTGTACAAATGGTTGGAGTGTTAGAGGTCGGGATTGGCTTTCTAAGAGAAAAGCTTGATAGAGACCCCTATTTCTAAGAAATTATATGAGAAACCTGTTTATATCTTTTGTGTTAAATTTGATCGTGTCAAGGTGGTTGCGATTGTACAACCATTGACAAGCTCTAAGATTGTTCTAGAAACTTTCCCTTGTTAATAAGTTTAATGAAATTTAATTTATTCTGTGTTGATTCTGGGAAAAATTGTGTCTGCTTCATTTATGAATGTTTGTAAATAGTTTTTCTTATTCCCATTGCAATCTTACATTGAAATATTTTTGAATCACACAATATCTTATCCTTGTGATAGTTTGGTGGTATTTACAATTTCATTTATCAGAAGAGCTTTCATTTGACAGTGAAATAAACAAATTTAAAATCACTGTAACTCCTAGCATGACTATAAGATTGTTTTTTAGCCTTTGAGGGTATGTTAGGCATGGTGAAAATGAGATCAATAATGTTTAGTTAAGTTTTTCAATTTGAGACTTCATTTTGGATTCTTAAAGTTTGTGTGAAAACGTGTTGATCTGGGCCTCCATTGAAGCACAAATTCTTGTTTAAACGAACATTTTACCTATCTTGAAGCATTCTGTTGTCTAAGCTCCCCTTTTTTGTAAGAGTTCTCAAATATCTAGAAAATCAAGTTCATTCTGTCTCACCTCCTACCAAAATTTATTTTAAAAAAACAAATCTTACCCATAATACCCTTGTTTGTCCTATGTGTGTACAAATGCATAACTTCTATTACCAAAACATGCAGAAACAATTAGGTTTTCATTGTCTTTAGTAGCCTAAACCTTGCTTTTAAAATATCTCCACTATCTAGAGTGACAAATCATGAGAGTTATGTTTTGTTGTATTGACCATATTTTTCTTCAAGGTTTTCTTAACAAAATTACAAGGACATCTCTATCTCCTCCACAAACAACAGGCTACAAAAGGGTCCTCTCACCCTAGTTGAAAGGTACAACCATAAAGTAGTGAGGATAGGTCAAATCCTCTTGAGGGTGCTACCCATTTATCCAAATCTGAGTGACAAAGAACAAGCTACATCTCTTCCCAAGCTACAAAATGACATACAGGGTAAGTGCATGAAGTTGGCGGATAATTCCGTGGACATAAAAACCTGAAATAAAGGTACCGCGATCGCAGTTATTGAATTCTAGGTTCAGTAATTACCGAACCTAGTTCCGCGATCGCGGTTTATAACCACGAGCGCTGTTATAAACCGCAATCGCGGAACTCTGAGACAAAATTTAACAGTCCCGCGACTCGTTATTTTCCTCATTTTTCATTTTGAACCGCGACTTTTCCTAAACGTTTTTCACTCGCACTTTCAATACTATCTCAAAATTGCTCATCGGACTTCTGGATAGCGATAGATTCAACCATGCCGCCAAGACGAGGAGGTAAGTCCCCGATTGTAATCATTTTTTTGCATTTTAGGTTTTTTTTTTTTTGCATTTTAGGTTTTTTTTTGGCATTTTCATGGGTTTTGTGAATTGTTTGTTTATGTATACAATTTTATTGTTTTATCAGTTGGTCGGCAAGCTCAGGCTCATGCAAACCGTCAAAACATTCCTCAAAACCCACCGAACATTCCTCAAAACCCTCCGAACATTCCTCAAAACCCTCCTCCAAACATAGATCCGCCCCTTGTGGCTCCTTCTGTCTCCACTGAGCCAATAGGAACGCAAGATAATATCATTGGAAGAATCCAAGAAAATAAAATTGTCATTGAGAACCTAATTCAAACTATAAGACAAAATCATGCTACAAATCCATCCCACATGACTTTAGCCAATATATTGCAAACATTGATTGGCGAAGTCGAGTCTGCAACCAACCAAATACATAGATGGAACACCTTTAGAAGTGACTGTAGGCGGTGGTATGCGGATAAACTATCTCATGCGGCCGTCAAAGACAAAAAATTTGGAAAAGACCTCATTTGTGCATTATTTACCGACCCTAGAACCAATGCCCCCCCTGCAGTTACTTGCAAATGGTTCCCAATCCATTGGTGCCATGATGATAGAATCAAAAACAATTTTTGGGACCGATGGTGGATGGTTTTTGATTATCCACCATGCAACAACAATGAGGTTCCTCTTTATTTTTTGAAGAAATTATATTGTGAGTTCATGCTCAATGAGGTCCCAAATTATTTTGACTTTTCAGACTTTTTTGGTCGAGGAGGTGGCTCTGCACAGAGCAGACCTGGTGCACGCGTAGGTCAGCCTAGGATCCCCCATGCCCCAAAACCCCCACTACCTTCAGTTATCCCTCCTATAGTGAAGGAGGTTGTGGAGATTGATACATTGCATGCATTGAGGGAGCTCACTGACACTCTCACCCAGCATAGCACCCAGATTGCATCCGGTGATGTTGGTGGAGGCACCAGTTCTAGTGCACCACACCACTGTGGATCATGTGGTGCCGTATGCACTGCAGGCGAGACATCATTTGCTGGTTCACAAGATTTTTTTTTCTATAGATGAGATGCTGGGGAATGTTTTTGGAACTGGAGCCACCGATATTGGTCTTTCACAGGTAAATTTTAAATAAATTTAAATAATATATATATGTACAATAGTTTAATTCACATGTTTGAGATATTAATATATATATATATATATATATATATATATATATATATATATATATATATATATGATTTTACGTCATGTACATACATGTAAAAAACTAATTTTTTATTTTATTTTAAATAACAAGAGCCGGTGAAGGAAACATCCGGTGTCAACATGCTAGCTACTGCGGTTGGGCATGTTTCAAACATAAGTTTCAAGTTGTACAAACTTACATTTTTAATAAATCATTTAATTGCACTAGATTATTATTATAATTTGTTTCACGTGTATGTTGTACATGTATTAATATTTTCCTCTTTTATACACAGGATCCTGGCGGGTCATCATCTGCTCAGGGAACTGAAGCTACTGGCACGCCTCGCATGAGTTTTACGCAGGTTAGTTACAAATCTCTTTACACTTTGTTTCTAATTCTTGGACCTCTGTACATGAGTTTCACTTTCTTATACTCAACGTATATAAAATGCATACAACAGCTACATAAAAACGCAAGCACTAACTTGCATGGACAACTGTCCTTAGTATGTCCCTCAACCTCACAATCTATGTACCATATTACACTACACATCTCATGTGTTGAGTTTACATATAAATTATCTAATTACTTCGCCATGACTATGATTTTATCCTCCAAGAATGGGATCACTTATGTATCAACAATTCCAACCGTATAATCATAAAAAACTACTTCTATAGCTTCGTGTGGATCCACATACATCTTATGAGATAAATCCCTCTTGAATGGGGTCAGAAATCCTCCAATAAACCACTATGCATGCTAACTCATATGATCATCATAAGATAGTTTGGACAATAAATTATTAAAATACATGTCATGCTCCCTCATGCGTTCTGATAATCCCTTCTTGATTTTATTGAGCGTGATGATGCTTTTTTTTAAACTATGGGATGTGAAACTCATCCGAAAACATAGTTCACAAAGCACTATAGTACACTACATTCTTATGTGGGTCATACTTTTTATACTAGCTATGTACACTCCCTTGAAGAGTAGTAGAAAATTGACTTTCCTTCCTATCTAAAGTTGTAATTTGCTTAGAATAACATAGTATCTCACACTTGTACACATGCTCTGCTACATTTTCAATACCTCTATAATTTTTGTAATTGGAGATACATGTCATAATAGACTTGAGGTGCTTACTTTAGGTGAAGAGGATTATTAAGTGATTATTATGGATGTGGACCCTATCCTCTAGATCCAGAAATAGAAATCTCATAAGTATTTTTTCTAGGTGGTTACTGACCCAATCCTCTTGATCTTCTTGATCCTCTCGGGCCAGTTGATAAATTCCCTTATGTCTCATTTGTAGTACTAAATTGGATACACATGGTCTACATGTTCCCAACATCCAAAATAATGACACGTACTGCACTGTCATAGGTATATTATTTTTATGATGAACTTCTCAATCCAATGTAAAATGATATCTTCCCATATCTACTTATTTACCTAGACTACATCTTGATTCTCAATAACTACCTCTAGATATGTAACACCATGTGTAAGGGCTAGGTGGCTAGCCCGGGATCAGATGTGTGCCTTTGGTCCTCACTCTTTCATCTAATGCACTCTTATCCAAACCTGAAGGCGATATCTACTATGATTTCTAAAAGTTGGGAGACCCTGATGTTGTGGCTCCTCATCTTCCATAAGAGCTTCAAAACATTTGTAAACCATCATCCTCCACAACTCTATTGACTCCTCAGCATCCCACACTTGTGTAATTTCCCATTCACGCACTTCAAATTATATACTCAAGCCATATTTCCTCTCTCTCTCTCTCTCTATATATATATATATATATTCTTCCTGAGATTCCACCATATTTCATCACACTTTCTCCTACCCCTACGCGTGGTGGGGGTTTAGCTAGCCTTGGGTAGCCTCTCTAAATCCAGTTCTACCATCAAAATCTTTATTTCCAAAGGGATAATGTCACAAGTAAGATCCTCTAGGCTCGTGCACCAAAACTCAAACTCAGCTACCTTTGGACACAAATACATATAAACAGTGCATTATAATCTATATATTTGCAACACACTTGCACACCAAGGATATACAACTCTAGTCTACTCTTCGTCTAATCTATATGTTTGGTCTAGTGATGTTAGATTTAAAAGTCCTTCAAATTTGAATGATGCTCTAATTGTCATAGAAGATGACTATGGGTTACCTTGATTAAATACAAAAGTTTGTCAAAATCTTATGAAGATAGATGGCCTCCGTGCTAACATTTATAGATCCTATGTATTTAGCCTAAATAGAAGATAAAATTTAATAACATTTTTATTCTTTCTTAAGTAACTAAATATTGATTTGTACATGTTTTTTGTATAGCTTATGACTGCTAGAGAGACTCCTCCACATATGCAGACTGTGGAGGCTGCTGTAGATACTGCCATAGCATCTGCAAATCCACTAACTGAGGTACACAATTTTTTAAATTTGTTAAATTTTGGAGGTTCATTATTTCTTATTAAACTTAAATCTACAATATCAAATTTTGTAGGTATATATATGTGTGAAATATTTAATTTGAAAATTAATTATTTGTATGTAGCTTACCCCTCATGAGTCTATTGTTGTCCCTGCGACGCGTCAACAACAAATCGATAGGGATCATGACATTGCGGTAAGATTGCACATGCATTTTAACTAAATTGTACAAGTTTCTAAATTTTGAAGGTATTTTAAAATTTTGGGTGTTAAAAACTTGTTGCTTATGAATGTGCAAGTTAGGTTGCAGGCATGCTTAGAGACACCTAGGACCACACGGATGAAATCCGTAGTGGCATCTCCCTCCACTACATCCCCAGGTCGTGGACGTGCTACTTCTAGCAGGGCGAAGAGAGGGAAGATGTTTCATGAGTAGATTTATAGTCCACTTGGATGCCACATATATGTGGTCAGGAGTATCTATTCACAATCCATTGTATATATATATATCCTTTTGTGACCACATGTGGTCCCATATGTACATTATGACACGTGCTTAGTTCGAGATGTATATACATACATTATGAACTTATATGTATGTACATATATATTTCAGAGACATGCGCGTCTGGAGCACACTTTATTTGATTCTTATATATATATATATCCATGTGTGTTGGTTAAATCATATTTATTTTGGTTATTTTGGTATTATTGCTAACTCTGAGAAAGTGGATTGCTGAGAGTCTAGAGATGTGCTATGTATAACGTGCATTGATTCTTGAGGTACCAATATGAAGAAAAAGTAATGAAATGGCGGACTTAGAATTTGGGAGTGAGAAAGATGCTTTAAGCATAGTCAATAAATGTGTAAATAGGATAATAATAAGATAACTTGTATTATTTCCAAGTCCCATATGACTGATTTATAGTTATTACAAAGTGATTTAGGTGGGCCCCATCATCCTATTTTTCACATGTAATTTTTAAGTGCATGATTTTATATTTTTAGACCATGCCTATTCACCTTTTGACCCACGTAATCTCACTTTTACTGTTTACTTCTATTTTCTTCTTATTACATATCTTCGTTAGATCCTTGTCTAAGTAAAAGTGTGAGATCCTTTTAATATCCCTCTTATAATTTGCATCTTTTCATCTTTGCATTTTGTAATTACATGCATATTTTTGGCTCTTCTTTTTTTCTCACCTTTCTTGGCTTGCAAACTTGGAATAATTTTCCTTTTCATAAAATTTCATCCTCTAGGAATCGTCTTACTAGGTTAAATTAGTATATCTTCATTTTATTTATAGTTTTTGACTTCCTTAATAATTATATTGTCTAGCATATTGCTTCTCTCCCTCTCTTCAATCATTTGTAGTTTTACATGTTGGATATTTTTTGTAGGTTGATTACTTTCTCTCTAAGCATCTCATTATTTTTCTCTAGTTTTTTATTTTGTTTACATGTCACTTCTAAAAATATGAATTATTATATTGATTCCATAACTTCCACACCTTATTTATAATATTGGATGCTCAATGAACCAATTATATTACTATGTTAACAAAAAAGTGGTGTTGATGTAAGGCTATAAATTTGATCTGATAAACAAATATGAGAGAAACAATTTACTTAGGATATAACACCATGCCATGCCATATAGAACACCATGCTGGATATAATGTGTATTTGTGTCAATTTTTAGGATATCTTTAATATATAAAATTCACTAAAATATTCTGATCAAAAGGGTTGTAATTTAATTGGTGCATGCAATAGTAAAAGTGTCATGTAGTGTTGAATTCATTAAGATATAAATGTTTAGTACCCAAAATTTGGTTTGGGAACTTGGAAATATAGAATTTTGTACTTATTTTGATATACACTTCATTTATGCATTGTTTTAACAACCATAGGTGCCTTCTTGATCTATCTCCCACCGTATATCCACTAGATAAAAACCAATCTCTAGCTCAACCCTCTAAAATCACTGCACATGTTATTGAACATCAATCTAGACCTCTAAAATACTCATACCTAATTTTTGTCATACTCTAGACACATTAATAGGTCCTAGAAATGTATGGATATGAAGGTCTATCTACATCATATTAACCAATGCCATTGCATTTTAATGGCCAATTTTTCAAAAGTTTCATTTGGATTAGTTGAATTAGATTATACATTTAGGTTAGTTGAGAGAGAAAACTCACAAAGGTCTCCTACAAATATAAACACACACTAACCTATTAGGGGCATCTAGGAATCTTGTAAACAATACTTCACTTTACTTGTCCAGCACATCATATACACATCTGAATACAACTAACCACATCCTAGATCACACTCATAGAGTTGAATTTCAAAGTACACAAGTTTATGAATTTTAAAGTACAAAAGTTTAAAGCTCATTTTGTCAAGTTGAGGGATGAATCAAGAGATAATTTTCTATTCTATATTTTTCTATATCCCAACATATGTTTGGAGAAATATAAGTATTTTATCCCTCCATAACTTAGTGGTATACATAAAAAAACTCATAAAATTAATGGGGGTGTGAGGAGGTAGTCCAAACCAAATTACACTTTTTTCAAGTCAAAGACAAAGTATCCATGATTTTGAGACAATTAGAGGCAGTGAAAATGGTTCAATATCCAACCAAAGTTCCTTATGCACAAGATGCACCCAAACCATGATGGTATAGAGATCACACGACTACTGTGATTTTCATCGTGTCAAGGGAAAAAAAAACAGATAAATTTTTAAAAATGAGAAAATTTATTGAAGACCTCATTGAGGATGGGAAGAAAATAATATTCATGAGCCCTGGAATGTATATCATCCTACCAAGGACAAGATGACAACAAGAGATAACATAACAACCAAGTCATTGTAATTTAATTTAAATAAATAAGGAAACACTGTATTTTGCAAACGGTGGGCCGTGGCACCAAACCGCCTGCGCCAGCACGTCCAGGTGGCTAGGTGAATGCTAGAGGAGGTGGTGTTTCGGTGCGTGAAAGGGTCGTTGCTTCCGGGCTACTTCGTTCGGGCGTAGTCCCTTAAGAGCCCTGAGACCAAAATATCATTCAAATTCGACAGGTGACTACTCGGATTCCGTGGCACCTAGAGAGGCCTCGTCTGATCCGTCATCTCGGCATACAGACACTCTACAATAGCCTCTCTCATTTTTTTCCTTCTCATTTCGGTGCTCTCGTTGTCCTAATGTTTGCAAACGCGTGAAATACTGCAGTTGGAGCTAGTGTAAGGTTGTCAAACGCTGTATTTTGCAAACGGTGGGCCGTGGCACCAAACCGCCTGTGCCGGCACGTCTAGGTGGCCAAGTGAATGCTAGAGGAGGTGGTGTTTTGGTGCGTGAAAGGTTCTTTGCTTCCGGGCTACTTCGTTCGGGCGTAGTCCCTTAAGAGCCCTGAGACCAAAATATCATTCAAATTCGACGGGTGACTACTCGGACTCCGTGGCACCTAGAGAGGCCTCGTCTGATCCGGAACCTCGGCATATGGACTCTCTACAATAGCCTCTCTCATTTTTTTCCTTCTCATTTCGGTGCTCTCGCTGTCCTAATGTTTGCAAACACGCGAAATAGTGCAGTTGGAGCCAGTATAAGGTTGTCAAACACTGTATTTTGCAAACGGTGGGCTGTGGCACCGAACCACCTACGCCGGGACATCTGGGTGGCCAGGTGAATGCTAGAGGAGGTGGTTTTTTGGTGCGTGAAAGGGTCGTTGCTTTCGGGCTACTTCGTTCGGGCGTAGTCCCTTAAGAGCCCTGAGACCAAAATATCGTTCAAATTTGACGGGTGACTACTCAGACTCCGTGGCACCTAGAGAGGCCTTGTCTGATCCGGCACCTCAGAATATGGACCCTCTACAATATCCTCTCTCATTTTTTTCCTTCTCATTTCGGTGCTCTCGCTGTCCTAATGTTTGCAAACGCGCGAAATAGTGCAGTTGGCGCTAGTGTAAGGTTGTCAAACAATGTATTTTCCAAACGGTGGGCCGTGGCACCAAACTGCCTACACCGGCACGTCCAGGTGGCCAGGTCAATGCTAGAGGAGGTGGTGTTTCAGTGCACAAAAGGGTTGTTGCTTCCGGGCTACTTCGTTCGGGCATAGTCCCTTAAGAGCCCTGAGACCAAAATATCATTCAAATTCGACGGGTGACTACTCGGACTCCATGGCACCTAGAGAGACCTTGTCTAATCTGGCACCTTGGCATACGGACCCTCTACAATAGCCTCTCTCATTTTTTTCCTTCTCATTTCGGTGCTCTCGATGTCCTAATGTTTGCAAACGCGAAATAGTGTAGTTGGAGCCAGTGTAAGGTTGTCAAACACTATATTTTGCAAATGGTGGGCCATGGCACCGAACCGCCTATGCCAGAATGTCTGGGTGGCCAGGTGAACGCTAGAGTAGGTGGTGTTTCAGTGCGTGAAAGGGTCGTTGCTTCCGGGCTACTTCGTTCGGGCGTAGTCCCTTAAGAGCCCTGAGACCAAAATATCGTTCAAATTCGACGGGTGACTACTCAGACTCCGTGGCACCTAGAGAGGCCTCGTCTGATCCGGAACCTCGGCATACAGACCCTCTACAATAGCCTCTCTCATTTTTTTCCTTCTCATTTCGGTGCTCCTCGTTGTCCTAATGTTTGCAAACACGTGCGGAATAGTGCAGTTGGAGCCAGTGTAAGGTTGTCAAACGTTGTATTTTGCAAACGGTGGGCCATGGCACCAACCGCCTATGCTGGCACGTCCAGGTTGCCAGGTGAACGCTAGAGGAGGTGGTGTTTCGGTCATTGCTTCTGGGCTACTTCGTTCGGAGCGTAGTCCCTTAAGAGCCCTGAGACCAAAATATCGTTCAAATTCGACGGGTGACTACTCGGACTCCGTGGCACCTAGAGATGCCTCGTCTGATCTGGCACCCTCGACATACGGACCCTTTACAATAGCCTCTCTCATTTTTTTCCTTCTCATTTGGGTGCTCTCATTTTTCTAATGTTTGCAAACGCGCAAAATAGTGCAGTTGGAGCCAGTGTAAGGTTGTCAAACGCTGTATTTTGCAAACGGTGGGCCGTGGCACCAAACCGCCTATGCCGGCACGTCTGGGTGGCCAGGTGAACGCTAGAGGAGGTGGTGTTTCGGTGCGTGAAAGGGTCGTTGCTTCTGGGATACTTCGTTCGGGCGTAGTCCCTTAAGAGCCCTGAGACCAAAATATCGTTCAAATTCGACAGGTGACTACTCGGACTCCGTGGCGCCTAGAGGAGTCGTTTTCAAAATTTACAACTTTTTCAAAACTTACAAATTTTTCAAAATTTACAACATTTTCAAAATTTAGAATATTTTCAAAATTTACAAACTTGACTTTTTCAAAATTTACAATTTTTTCAAACAATGTTCAAGCTTCTCTTAGCTTCGAGAATTTAAAATTCTCTACTAACGATACCAACCATGTGAAGGTGGAAGCTTTTCTGGCACCACTAACCTAAACATAAAATTGTTAGTCAAAGAAATTTAAGTTTCAAATCAAAACCATATCCTAGATCTATATACATGACAGACAAAATACACAAATTTAAAATAAAATATATTCAAACTTAAATCTAGATCTTTAAACTAAAAAAATTATATATATATATATATATATACGATATATAAATTGAAACTTGAAATTAAATATATACCAGACATGAGCATTGTAAATTCATTCCAATGAACGATCAAGATCGGATCTACTCTGAATATCAGACAAGATTGCTTCATGATATGACTCTCGAACCTTCCAAAGAATCTTGTTATTAAGTCTTCCTCGATATCTATACAACTAAATATTTGTCGCTAGAACTAGATGTGAATATAGGAGTATTTTCCTGTGTGTCTCAAAGTCTTCAAATACCCAAACAGAGGAGTTTTTTAATGGATACCATCGAAGCCAAGTTCCAGTAACTACCACTGACCCTGTAGGATACTCAATCTCTTCGCCATCTATAATAGGAGAAGTCAACTTCTTTCTTTCATCGATGCAACGACATAAGAAATAGTTTGTTCCTTCTTCATTGTCTTCTGTCGCAATTACTACAAACACATGTCCTACAAAAAAATAACCAAGGTTGAAAAAACTCAAAGTTTAAATTACATATTAAAATTTCAATGGACATAACTCAATACAAAAATTAAATAAATAACTGGATAAATACCTTGTCGCACCAAAATCAAAATTTCGTCAAAGTCCTTGGATGTTGTAACTTCATCTGTATAAACAAGTTGTAATGCTTGTGGAGGTTGATAACTAGGAAGCGGAGTTAGAGGCCTACAAATCCATCCTTCCACCCATTCTTGTGAATCACACTCAGCAGTGACAATTTTTTATACAAGATGCAAAAAAAACATCTCAACTTTCTTGTCCATACGGCCCACGAAGTAGCGTTTAAGCTACAAAATGAGTGCATATCACTGGACCCAGTGAGTGTCATACAATCCTCATAGTTAGCAATATGTTTTTTCTCTATCAACCAAAAATATATGCAAACTATGGAATTTTCTTGAGAACCTCGGGCCATGTTGTCAGTACACCATTCCACTATGCTCTTTGCATATTTTAATTTAGCACCATCTTTGTACTTCAACTCTTCTCTTGCAAGAGATCTTTTCACACATGCCCCTGCACCGTCATGCTCTCCTTTTCCATGTCCAGCCTCAGTGAAACTTCAAATATGTTGCACACCCATCTTGACATGCATTCTGCTCATCCAATAAAACATTCGTGCATTCTTAAACTGAGACGTGCAATTATCTGACCATATATAATGTTGTTTGAAGTGGATGTCCCTATCAAACAAGTTTCCATAAAATAACTGGAAACACCCTTGCACAAATTCAGTAGAATGAGTATGATCATCACTGATATAAAAGTGGTACTCTCTTAAAAATTTTCGATCATTCTCTGTACTGTCAGGAGAATGTAAAAATGCTATATGCACAAAAATGGTAACTTTTACTGAGTTGTAATATTGCGATTGAACCTCCATTTGTGGTTGCAATGTGTAATTCTCTGTAAAATTGACCACTGAAACAATAGTACCAATAGGAAATGTGTCTTTGCATAGCTTGAATTGTTCATCCAACCATCGAGATCTATGTGTATGCCTCGCATACTCATAAACAATTTCATCCTTAAATTTTCTCATAAATTGAAAAATAGGCATTTGTTCTGTAACTAGCTCACACCGTTTTGACTCTTTTCCATGTTTCAACTGGTATGCAACTGATTTATATTTATCAAATTCAACTAAATTATGTCCTATTGTACCTTCAATTTGCTCATGGATGCAACTTTCCAATTTAGGTAATCCGCCGCATGTACTACAACTTCCATCTAAACAATCCTGACTATAAAAAAATTGTCCAACTTCTTTTTCACAAAATATAGTAGGAATGAAATCCCTAGAAGATATTGGTGGAACTTGAACACCACATTCAGATAACATAGTTTCAGAATGAAAAATAGAATGAATACGTAAAAATTTAGCATAATGCATCGCAAATTCAACATGTTGCCTACAACAACAAGTGGTGCGAGCATGGTTGATTTTCACATAGAATGGTTTCAACATTTCAAAAAAAACGTTGACTAATTTTAATTTCCAGATTCTCTTGTTCAAACTTACGAAAAAATTGAGTTTGAGTCATATCTAAGAAATGCTTTGGATGTGGTTCACAATTAGTAGAACCAACTCTCTGTTTTATAACATCTCTTGTATTAGGTGAAACTCTAGTGTTATCATGCCAAAATTTAATAACAACTTCTCTTATAGCATCAGAATTATTTTTGTCCTTACGCGGTGCTCTAGCAGAAAATGCCTAAAAATTGACATTATTGAGTGATTGAAGGATATTACGTCTTTCAATTGCTTTCATTAGAGTTTTTCGATTAACTTGTAACATTCGACTTGTTTGCGTAATTAAACATTTTTTTTTATTAATTCACTTACAACACTAGTAGCAAGTACACGACGCACAATATTACTATCCCTAGTGCGTCTCTTGACACCAACAGTGTGGTATGCATCATGAAGGTTTTCAACAATTGTAGAGGTTTGACCACGTATGTTAGATGTTGTCAATCCTAAGGTGTTTAATGTAGGTCTCATTTTAATCAATTTCATCAAACTAACCAACAACTGACATCTTTGGGAATCATTTAAAATTTCAAAATGATTATCCCAAATTTCAGTGGCTTTTCTTCTGATTTGTTGTTCAGAAAGTTTGTCAGACATTGGTTTCAAAATGTTTTCATCAATTTCAATCAAAAAATTAGGTTTCTTATGTAAAATCCTAGGAGGTGTTTTTGTCAAATTTTGCTTGTCCATAGTTTCAACATGAATTTCTTTATTCACATTTTCATTGTCTCCTTCAATTTCAACATTTGCTACATCATGAGTATTTAATTCTTCTTCAACATTGATAGTAAAAACTTCTTCATCACGAGTATTTAATTCAACTTCAACATTGACAGTAGAAACATTACCTAGTTCTTCATTGCTTACAATAGTTGGGATTGAAGATGAACCTCTTCTAGATCCACGAAGTTTCCGCATTCGCTCAGCATTTTCAATTTTGTTGGCCTCTAATTCATCTGGTGTTTTTTTACTTAATGACTTCCTTTTTTGACTTCATTTTTTGTCTCCCATGATGTTTTGCTTTCGGTGAAAAAAAAACGTGCCTGGAAAAAGACAGAATTGCACAGTAATTCATACGGTAAGGTCAGAGAGTAAAAATGACATGGTAATTCGGACATTGGGATGTGTGTAAATATGATTTATAAAGCGCGAGCGCGCTTTATAAACCGTGAGTGCGCTTTATAAAGTGCGTTCGCGGTATTTTTACAAAAACCGCTATCACGGATCTATTGGTTGAACTTAAGCCTCAGAAAATCTTTGTTTTTCCCCAACCAAAGATATAAAAGGTCATTATGAAGTGTAAAAGGTCAAAAAACCTCAGATCTGCTCTTCCAAAGACTTGAACCATGCTAAAAAACTGAAAACATTTCACAAAAATGGTGCCATCACGTAGGGTAGACTCTTAGCTTTTTAAAAATACTGTTTTTATAGTGAATAGAATAAGATAAATATCATGTTATAATTTATTACTAACAATAGGTCCTTAAGACATTTTTTTCCCGTGAATGTTTATGTCTATGTTTAAGACTATAAATTTTGTTTCGCTTATCAAAATATGATAAAAATTATACCATCCCAAGCGTGGACAAATTCTATACATCTTAAAAAAAATAAAAATTGATTTCGATATTTTTTGATATAGTTATGGCGGGCAAACGGAAAGCGCTCCATTTTGTAAATATTTTCAGACCACTTTCACGGAAAAAATCATAAAAAAAAAAAATATTGCTAAACAAAATACAAAATAAAATCCATCCCAAGATAGATAACTACATCTAACGTTTCACCAAAGGAAAAAAAAAATAACAAGATTTGGTCATCCAAAATGCGGGCAAACGGACTACAATTTTATAAGTTTTTTCAAAAAAAATAAATAAATCATATAATTTTAAGTGTTTAATATAGCTAAACTTGTCCGTTTTTTACAAAAATTAGTATTTCAGAAACTAGATTCCGAATGCTACGATTCATATTTATATAAAATTTTCTAATTTAGAGTGCATGTATAGCTAATAATCCCTACAAGTTGAGATTTCACTGTTTTTTGCAATATGACGTCCACGGATGACCCTATATTTTTCCATCAACTTCCTGCACTTACCCTACAACATGATATGCTTCTCTCTAAGCTTCCTGTCAAACCTATAATGCTGCTTAGCTTTTGAGGGAGAATAAATTTGGGTACCAACACCAAATTGACATCATTTCCGGAGACATTGTGATTGCAGTTCATATTCAAACCCTGGTAAACATTTCTCATATGCTCTAAGTTCTAGTACATTGTTTCAACATCATCCTCTATTCGGGCCTATAAGAAGTTTCCAAGTTAAAAGTGTTGTGTGTAATTTTTCCAATTTCTAGAGTTATTGCACTAAGTTTCATTGATAAATGTGGGTAAAGGAAGATCAGATCATTCCATTTCAAGTTGTTAGTGTTGAGAGACATTCGAAAAATCATATTTTTAGTGCATTTTCACAACTAAGGTGGAAATCCTTAGTGGCAACTCCCTGTTGATCTGATTCTTGATTTAAATACTAGTGTCTTAACCTCTGTCAAGTGAAATTTGTTACTAATATTTGAAAATCTCGAAGGAAGAAGATATTTCTTCGCTAAGGATCCTGCTAAGACATTATTTCCAGAGCTAGGAAAAACAAATTCAGAAGGAAGAAGAGCATGGAGAGTTGTTGGAAATTAGCAGCCAAGAAAAGATATCTCCATTGATGAAAGTGATCATCCTATCATTGAATATTTCCATTCAATTGCTTCTAAATTAGGTAGTCTCTTTTTTGAATTGAATTCTCCATCTGGAGAGGGGCCCTCATTTTAATTTGAAAAGTTTGCTTCTCATTATGCCCCTGTGTTCTCCAAAGTTGAAAAGGTTTTCCAAGAACCAAGGCCTTTAGGGGATATCCATTTGGAAATTTATACTCCTGTGTTTGAAAGACCCCTTTATCCCTTATTAGTTTGTTTCTCCCCAAGGCCATCTCCTTGAAGCAACATGACCCATCCCCCACCCAAACCTCCATTTGTTGTAAATACCTTTGGACCTATAACTTTTGTAGGGATGGCTGATTATCCAAATGCAGTTCCCCATGATGTAAGAAATAGACTTCCAAAGTTCTAGGGAAATAATGATATAACTGGTTATTAACATTTAAAACTTTTTATCAATATGATGGAAGACTTTGAGATTGAATATGAAAATGTATATATCAAATTGTTTATGCATACTTTGGAAGACGATGCAAGGGACTGGTATAAAGCTTTGCTAGATAATTCCATTGATTCTTGGATGGAGATGAATAATGAATTTAGATTACAATATGGTGATAAAAAAGACCTTAGGTTTCTTCTATCAGAGATTGAAAATATCAAGAAGAATCCTGATGAGTCAGTACATGATTTCAACACAAGATTTAATAAGACCTTGAGGATATTTCCTGTTATTTTGAGACCATGTGATGAATCATGTTTGTTCAAATATTTAGATGCATTTGATAAAAAAGTTGCTTACTACTTGAGGGACAATAACCCTACCAATTTGAGGCAGGCCTTCACCATGGCTCTGCAAATTGAGAACAACATCAAGGAAATTGGAAAACCTCCTAAGAGGGATGGTGTGAAGCTGGTTAACTCGGAATAACCTCAAGAAAGTAAGGATGTTGATTTTGAGGAGGTTGTGAAAACTTTGGCAGGGGCTACCAAAGAAATCTCATACAAATTAGCCTGGGCTGAGAAAGGAATTGGGTAGAGCTTACAATGTTAGCACAAGCAAGAGCGCCAAGAAATATTTAAAAAACATCACAGAAATGAGCATAGATCTGATGACAGAGGAAACGGGCCTGTTGGATTTAGAAATAAACAGCCCCAAGATAAGGAAAACAGAATGGTGCCTTATCCTTTGGTTACTAGAGTTGTTATTGTGGAAGAAACAAATGTCATTGATTGGTGTGACATATGTTTCATGCCCCATGCTCCATGTGAGGTAGATCAGCAAGAAGAAGAAGAAGTTGATGATGATAATGATGATGATGTTACATGATGGGTTGATCCACGAGCTCACAATAAGAGGAAACTTCAACTAAAGTGATAAGTGCTCGGACTGCTGCAGGTTTTTGGGATTGCATCCACAAAAAACTCTTCTTCCTCCCTCTCATACTTTAGAAATAAATATTGTGCAAGATTTTGAAATACCTAATAATGACTTTGAATACTTAAGAGCTTTACTGATAAAAAAGTATGATGGAAGAATCCCATCTGAGGAGGATAAACAGTTGTTGATGAATGTTGTTTTTTCCCAAGAGGAGGAGTACAACATAAGAAGTAAAGTTATCAAATGGGAAGGGCCTCAAGCCAAGAAAAAAAATCAATTGCTTTCAAATATTTCTAAAAAGGCTCCTAAGAAAGATGCAGCTACCAAAGGCCTTGCTGCCCCAAGAAAAACTTATACTTCTCATGCCCAAACTATCAAGAGTCCCATGCCATCTGATGAGTGTGTCAATCTCCCTTCCAATGTTGCCTTGCCAAAATATGTCCCTTATGATATTGCCCAAGTCTTGACTCAGATCAAGATTTCAGTTCTAATTGTTGAATTGCTTACAATTCCTAAGCACAAGAAAAGGGCCTTTGAGTATTTGGGGCTGAAAGAGGAGAAGACTGCCCTAGGCTGAAATGTAAACATTGTGGAGACTCCTCTAATCATTGAAGAGTTAGAAACACCACTAGCATTGGAGGAACTAGGTGAACCACCTGAGGTTTATTTGGGGACATACTTGGTGGAATATCAGCTAAATGTGAATCCATTCTTCACCACTCTAATCATTAAGGACAGATTGCTACACAACTGTATGTTTTATTCTGAGGCATCATGAAATGTTATGCCTCTGACAGTCATGAATGAGATGGATATCAAAGTAACAATAGCATATGGGAAGTTCACTGCCATGGACTCTAGAGAAGTTCCAGTGGTGGGATGTGTGAAAGGTTTGGTGGTGCAACTTGCAGCTTACCCAGGTAACAACCTGAAACTTGATGTTGTTATTGTTGATTGCCCAACCAAGTGGGGTATGTTGTTATCTAGAAAATTGGTTGTAAGTGTTGGTGGGAGTGTTCAAATGGATATGTCCTATGCCCCCATCCCAATTGAGGGCAACCTTGCTAGGCTATATGAAGAAAAGAAGATGTTGCACCTTATTGAGGATCCCAACAATGCATCCTATGAAGTACTGTACACAATTGTTGATGGTGATAACTTTGTAGGATTTGCTAATGGTAAAGAGCACAGAATTGAAGAATGTAAGTTTCTTGAACATGCAAGCTCTTCTTGGACTTTATTTTTTGATGGAGTTTGTTCCAAGTTTGGAAATGGTGCTGGTGTGGTTCTAGTCTCTCCAGGCCAGGAAGAGTTTGTTTTTTCTTTCAAACTCAACTTTGAGTGCACTAATAAAATTGTTGAATATGAAGCATTGTTATTAGGTTTGATAATTTCTTGGAAATATGGTGTTAAGGACATCATTGTCAAAGGAGATTAAAAACTAATTGTCAAATAGATCAGAAAACTATATGCTACCAAAAATCAAATAATGAAACAGTACAAGCACGTTGTCTGGGACTTGATTGAGATGTTTGATTCATTTAATATCATGCATCATGACAGGGAGTTCAATGTTATGGAAGACAAACTTGTAGTATTGGGATCTCGGTTTGACAATTGTATAATGTCCCCATATTGTGAATATGATGTTGAATCATTGACAAGACCATCTGTCCCTAAAAACATTAAACACTGGTAGGTATTTTGATGATGATGCTCAAGTCAGAAGATTTATGTAGAACAAAGGGGAGTTTACTGATCAATACATTTATTGGGATCGAATGGTGTGTGCAGCAGATGATAAAGAAATCTTGTTTAGCAAAGGCACTATCCAACTAAAAATAAATACCATTCCTAGAGGGATGGTTTCTCTTAAATCAAACTTTTATAATGTTGATTGCATTATTAATAGATATATAGTAGCCTCAAGGGATGTTGAGGAGAATGATCTTGACATGAAGGAGAAACCAAGGAATATCTGGTTGGGAAGAAATCTGAACAAGGAGGAAAAATAGTCTTATGTCCAGTTGCTTAAAAAAATATCAAGACTACATGGCTTGGTCTTATTATGAACTAAAAGCATATAGAGAGGATTTGTTTCAACATGAGATTCCTTTGGAATCCAATGTAAAACCATTCAGGTAGAAACAGAGGCCAATCAATCCATTCCTATCTCTTAAAATGCAAGAAGAATTAAAGAAACTAAGAGATGGAGGGATTATTCATCCCACAAGGTATTCTTCTTGGCTTACAAACCTAGTACCAGTTAGAAAGAAGAAATGTGATATTAGGCTATGTGTGGATTTCTGAAATATGAATAGAGCATCAATGAAGGATAATTATCCTTTACCAAAAATAGAAAACATGTTGCAACTAGTGACTAGTTTTGAGTTGTTTTCTACCCTGGATGGTTTCTCTGGCTATAACCAAGTTGTTGTAAAGGAATCAAAAAGAATTAAAACAACCTTTACCACTCCTTGGGGGACTTATGTATATGTCAGGATGCCCTTTGGTTTGATGAGTGTTGGATCAACCTTTCAAATAGAAATGGATGTTGCTTTTGTTGGTTACATTAATGATTTTATTGTTGTTTACCAAGATTATGTAACTATTTTTTCCAAAAAGAGAGGTGATCACTTGTAGCACTTGGAAAAAATACTGATAAGATGTAGAGAATATGGCATTTCACTCAATCCAAAGAAGTGTTATTTTGGAGTACAGAAGGAAAAGTTGCTTGGTCACATTGTGTTATAAGAGGGGGTAATGATTGATCTAGAAAGGGTAAAGGCCATCAACAAGGTCCCAATTGCAAGAACCAAGAAAGGAATTCAGTCCTTCTTTTGGCAGATAAACTTTATCAGAAGATTCATATCAAACTTTGTTGAGTTGACCATTCCAATTACTTCCATGATAAAGAAGGACCAAGTTATCAAATGGGAAGAGGATGCCATTCAAGCTTTCAATGGGATCAAATAGGCATTAAAGCATGCCCCTGTTTTAGCAGCTCCAGATTATAAGAATCCTTTCCAACTATTTTATTTTGATTCAGAGAACACTATTGCATATGTCTTGTTGCAGAAGGATGATGAAGGGGCTGAGAGGCCAATTTCCTTTTTCAGCAAACCATTGTAGGGGGCTGATCTGAAATACACTATTATGGAGAAGCAAACATTTTCCTTGGTAAAAGCAACAAAGGTTTTCAGACCTTACATTCTGAGCTCTAAAGTTGTTGCTTATGTTCCCCACACCATGGTGAAGGACATCTTATCAGAGATGGAGGTATTAAGCAGAAGATGCAGATGGGTGAACAAGTTGCAAGAATATGACATGGATATCCAAACCATGAAGTTTTTAAGAGGTTTGGGCTTGGCTAATCTTATGGCTGAGAGAAACTTGCAAACCATTGAGGTAAATGAGGTAGAAGAAGAAAGGATAGCTATCTTTTGAAAATTTTATGAGTTCTAAGTTGTACAAAGATGTGATATTTTATCTCAGACATTTACACTGCCCTGAGTATTTAAGTAAGAACCAGAAAGGAGCTCTTAAGTTGGCTTCCAAGAAATATGTCATTACTGATTATGGGTTAGCTTGGAATAACCCTAAGGGAGTTATCTTAAGGTGCATTACTGAAGATGAATCCCCCAAGATAATTACTGATCTCCATGGAGGAGTTTGTGGGGGGAATTTTGTTGGAAAAGTCACAACACACAAGATCTTGAGAGATGGTTATTGGTGGGTAACTCTCGTCAAGGATACAACTCTATTGGTTAGAAGATGTGAAAGTTGTGAGCATTTTTCTGGAAGACTGAATGCTTCAAGATCCCTGCCTTTACATCCTGTCTCAATTGAAGCCCCATTAAAGCAAAGGGGAATGGATTTCATTGGTGATGTTCTAGACCCTTGAAGTGCTTGGCCACTAATTACTTTACTAAGTCGGTGGAAGTGATTGTCCAATTTTTTCCCCCTCGGGAAAAATGGATCAACGCATCTTGCATGCATGGAAAATGGAGGAGGTTCCAGTCATGCGAGCTTGCTTTGATTTCGAAGATCAAGTGTAGTCGAGATCGAAAATGGAAAAGCAATGGCAGAAAGGGAAGGATGAAAAGATTAGAGCTAAATAGGGGGGAAATGGAGAAAAGTTCAAGGTTTTCATACCTTCGTATTTTTTGGCGCTTCTGGAAAAATAGGGAAAAAGAGTAAAAAAGTTTGAAATTCCGAAGTCCGAAAGTCGAAAATTTTGAACTTTCAAGTTTTTGGGTTTTTGAAATTCTCAAGAAAAAAATGGAAAGAAAATCACACGAAATGTCTTAAATTCTAAATTCCAAAAGTATTAAATTTCAAACTTTCAGGTTTTCGGGTTTTGGACTTTCAGAAATCTTAGAGCATTTTGGCAAATGAACAGTGTTTTTTCTCTAAAATGAAAATTTCCAAAATTCCAAATTTTGGGATTTCATAGGTTGTATGCATTTCAGACTTTCAGAGTTTCAGAACTCCCAGCCCACCATTTTTCAAAGAATACACCCAGACCTTCAGATGGCAATAAATTTTGACTGGGAGATCATATTTACACAAGAGAGGACTTTTCAAAGAGCTCACATGATATCTTTAAATAAGTGAGACTAAGTTAGTCAAAATGAAGAAATACAGTTCGTCATTTTTGGGGTGTCCCAGGTTTCTCACCTACCACCATTAATGAGGTATGGGCTTCCTTTCTTACCCAACAAATAATAGTACATGGAGGCATGGGTTTTAGTCATGGAACCCATAATTTTTTACAAGCAAATTCAATGCATTTTTTGGGTGGTTAGAGAAAGAATTCGGATTTCTTCTATCTCCTTCTCTAATTCTTCCTATATAATGTAAGAAGGGGCATTTTTCTAAAGGTTGGACATTTTGGCTTTTCCCCTCCCTTCTTCTCTTTGGCAGGTGAATTTGTGGAGTTCAAACCTCCCCATTCAAACTTTAATGCAATTTTGTGCCTCTTGACCATTGTAGTGTACTGTATCAACTTTTGGAGCAAATAATGCATGTCTGTGGATGATTTCCAACCCTCTCTGTATTCATCGTCTCCATCCAATCTCTCATTACATTTTGTTTATCTGTGTTAGTGGTTGTATTACATGTTTTATGGTTCGTGTTTAATGGCAAAGCAAGTGTTCAACATTACTTTGGTGCATCACCTTGTTAGTTTTTAGGATTTATTTTTAGTGCATCTTCTTAACTATGTCTCTTTGGCAAGTTAGAGTAGGTTTTAGAGTAGATCCTCTGCAATATGAATGCATGCACATGAAAAGAGGAATACGAATTGGCCTTCATCTGAATATTTTTTCCCAATCGCAAGGTCCCAAACTTTATGAAAAAACTCAATGTTATGCAATCACACTGATAGTTTCAACCCATTGAGTTGTAGACATTCAGGGGTGTTGTGATTACACATCAACAGTAATCCCCTCCAAGACAGAAACACACCAAATTGTCATGGACTTCATGCTGAACCATATCATCTACAGGTTTGGAGTGCCAGTTAAAATTGTTGTTGACAATGCCATGATCTTCAGAGCTAAACCTTTGGTGGCAATGTGTAAAGAGTATGGGATCAATTTGACATATTCCTCTAACTAAAATCCCCAAGGAAATGGACAAGCTGAGTCTAGTAATAAAAACTTGCTAAATATTATCAGAAGAACCTTGGAGTTGAACAAAAGGAAATGGGGTGTGAACAGTTGAAGTTTGCTATTTGGGCTGATTGAATTATTGTTAAAAGAGCCACTGGGAAAATTCCATTTGAGTTGGTATATGGAATTCAGGCCCTACTTCCCCCTGCATATGCAATTATCTTCATATCAGTTCATTCAATAACTAGAAGATCAAGAAGTTAGTCCATATGATGCTCACATTAACTAGATTGTTGAACTTGATGAAGAAAGGAGGGAATCCCACAAAAGGCATGTAAATTTTAGAGAAAAATTGAAGAATTTATTCGACAAGAAGGTAAATCCAAGAGATTTCAATGTTGGAGATCTCGTGCTACTATGGGATAGTAGGCATGAAGATAAGGGAAAGCATGGAAAATTTGACGCATTATGGATGGGCCCTTACTCCATCGATATTAAAATTGGTGAACATTCCTTCTTCTTGAAGGACTTGGATGGGGAATTTCTTGAATTTCCTATTAATGGTAGGCATTTGAAACATTTCCTGGATTGATTCACCAACATCAGGGTGAACATCTTTTGTGCAGTGTATAGTTTTTTAGTTGTTTGTTGTCCTTTATGTTTTTTGTTTGTTCTGGTCGCTGGTGGCCTAGTTTTGTTGGTTTATCGGTTTCTTTTTTGGGAGACGGTTCTAGTTTTGTGCTTTGCAAGCTAACTCCTTTTCCTAATGGATATTTTGGCACTTGGTCTGTTATTTGGTTCTTATGGAACTCACAGGGAGTTCCCATCCCCGAACCAGATCCGATGTTGGTGCTTAGATTAGTCTCGCCCCATTTTCCATTGAAACTTCCTCAATTTGTGGCCTCTGTCACATTTTTATCTCCCCATGTTGTGCTTGAAAAGACTGTGTCTTCCATTTAGTTTCCATAATCAGTCCTGTCTTGGGTTGAGGATCACTTATGGTTCCATTATTGGTTTTTCATTTCTTTGTCCATCTGAAAGAGTCTGAGGATTGGGTGTAAAACTTGGGCTGTTCTTTTCTTTCCATTTTTCACAGTCAGGAATTGCTATCCTTGTGGTTTTTATCCCAAATACTTGAAGAAAAATGAATGGATGTAGCTCAGGGGAATGTGTTTTGAATCTTGTAACATTTCTAAATTCTTTGTCCTTGGATAAAATTTCATTTCCGAGCTCAAACAATTGTTTTCCTACATTTTTACGGTTTGACAGGTGTGTTTTTCCAGTCATATTTACATCTCTACATCAGTGGAAACATGCCCCTTTTTGGTTGGATATGGCTCAGTGGGGTACTCTAAAAAATTTGTGGGTCACCTCGACCCAAAATTTATCCACGTGGAGGAATGAAGCTGATTTGAAAGTTCACTTTTCTGGTTTTGCCTTGCAGTTGCACCGGGAGGACACATGGAGACTTCCACTACTTTTCCCAGACTTAGAAAAATTTGTATGAAACTAATACAGTTTGGCAGGACAGGGACACGTGGTGAGCCCATGCTCATTAAGAGTCTCTACTCTTGGGCACCATTTTGAAATTGCACCATGGAGACATGTGGAGGCTTCTGCCGAGTCTTCCCATACTTTGAATTTTCAAACAGGTTTTGAGAGGCTTGGGACACATGGACGAGACCGTGCATGTTTGGGGGACCGGCCCCTTGAGTTTTATTTTAAAGAAGCTCTAGGAGGACACTTGGAGGCTTCTACTTACTTTTCCTTTTTCTTGGACTTTTCAACGGCTAAAGGAGATTTCCTTGGACCTTGACACATGGCGCATTCCATTGAGATTTAAACTTTCAAACAAATTCTTTCAGGCTAGGACACGTGGTGAGCCCATGCTCATTCAGGGTCTCAACTTTTGGGAACCATCTCAAGATGCACCATTGAGATGCATGGTAGTTTGAAAAGTCAAAAAGATGCGGGGAAGCGGGCCATCAGAGGCAACTTGGATTTTTTTGCCTCTTATCAAAAGGATTAAAATCATTAAAATGGCCTGCAAGCTCGACAAAGGATAATTTGAAATTTTCTTTAAGTCAACGGTGGAGGTGCAGACATCTAGGGGAAATTTGGAAAGTTTTCCTTTTCTAAAAATAGGGGTTAAAGTATAAAAAGGAAGCGCATTTCCATTGGGACCCACATTAAGACACATGTCAGGCCCATTTTTCAAAGGTGGAGGGGAAGAGAAAAATGAGAAATTTTTACATTTCTTCAAAAAGTTGTAAAAGGAAAAAAGGAAACCCCTAGGACCATTTTAAATTAGATCTTCCATGTGGACAGTCCAAATTCAAAATAGAAATCAATGGCAGCTGTGCATCTATATCTGATTCTCCCAGCCATTTTTTCTCAAAAGCTCCTGGATATGTGAGTCCTCATAATTTCTTGATGTCTCCTACATGCCAAATAGAGAGGAGAATATGTTTGATATCTTGTTTTGGTGGGGAAGTTTTGAAGACATCTTTTACCATTAATAGATGATCTGACTATCAGGTTCGATTTGATCTTCCATTTTTTCCTTCATGGGCACGCAAAGAACTAGATTTAATAGATTAGGGGTAGAAGTAGTTAGCGAATAAGATAGAGAGTGATCTACTAGATGAAATATTTGAATGCTGAGATATTCGAAGAGATTTTCCTCCCTGAGCACCTAACAACTTTTTACAAATCTAATTATGGGAATGGCGATTGAGATCATAACAAGCGTGCTGGTACATTCAAAGTTTGCTTTTTTGGGGGGAAAAATCTGTTGTAAAAATGTTAGAAATTGCATGAATTTTTCGTTGTAAAGGGTTGGAGTGTTAGAGGTCAAGATTGGCTTTCTAAGAGAAAAGTTGGATAGAGCCCTTATTTTTGAGAAACATTCTGAGAAACCTGTTTATCTCTTTTGTGTTAAATTTGATCGTGTCAAGGTTGTTACGAGTGTACAACTATCGACAAGCTCTAAGATTTTTCTAGAAACTTTCCCCTGTTGATAAGTTTAATCAAATTTGAGTTATTTTGTGTTGATTTTGGGCAAAATTGTTTATGCTTCATTTCAGAATGTCCGCAAATAGTTTTTCTTGTTCATGTTGCAATCTTACATTGAAATCTTTGTGAATTACACAAGATCTTATCCTTTTGATAGTTTGATGGCATTTGCAATTTCATTTATCAAAAGAGCTTTCATTTGATAGTGAAATAAAAAATTTAAAATCACTGTAACTCTTAACATGACTATAAGATTATTTTTTAGCCTTTGAGGGTATCTTAGGTGTGGTGAAACAGATATCGATAATGTTTAGTTAAGTTTTTCAATTTGATCCTTCATTTTGGATTCTTAAAGTTTGTGTGAAAACGTGCTGATTCGGGCCTCCATTGAAGAACATATTCTGGTTAAAGGAACATTTTATCTATTTTGAAGCATTATGTTGTCTAAGCTCTCCATTTTTGTAAAAGTTCTCAAAGATCTAGCAAATCAAGTTCATTCTGCCTCACCTCCTACCAAAATTTATTTAAAAACAACCAATCTTACCCATACTACCCATGTCTATCCTGTGTGTGTGTACAAATGCATAACTTCTATTACCAAAACATGCAGAAACAATCAGGTTTTCATTGTCTTCAGTACCCTGAACCTTTCTTAGAAAATATCTCCACTATCTAGAGTGAAAACTCGTGAGAGTTAGGTTTTGTTGTATTGATCATATATTCTTCAAGGTCTTCTTAACAAATTTACAAGGAAGGACATCTCTAACTCCTCCACAAAAAACATGCTACAAAAGAGTCCTCTCGCCCTTGTTGAAAGGCAAAACCATTAAGTAGCGAGGATAGGTCAAATCCTCTTGAGGGTGCTACTAATTTCTCCACATCTGAGTGACAAAGAGCAAGTTGCATCTCTTCCCAAGCTACAAAATGACATACAACATGACCTTCTTGTCTCTAAGCTTCCTGTCAAACATGTGATGCTACTAAGCTTCTAAGGGAGAATAAATTTGGGTACCAACTTAGTGTTTTCTATTACTAACTAAAGCTTGATAATGACTAACAAAGGTTTAACACTCAAGGGCAATAAAATGGCCCCATTCCCAAATTACACAAACCCCTAAGGTTTTAAAAGCAACATTAATAAAAAAAAATTTCACCTATAAAAGGTAGGGTTGATCCTCCACCTTTGGATCAAATCAATTTCAACCAAAAAATCTTAGGGTTGCAATCAAGCCCTAAAATTCCATAAGCAATCTATTAAAATCCTCCTTTATTCCATTCTTCTCATTTGGTCTATTTTCCTTTGTGAAAAATGCAGGTTGAGGAGGTGAAGGCCATGGGAGCAATGAGGGAGAAATCATGGAGGACACTACAAGGAGATCTAGTTTAGATTAGTTTAGTTGTAATTTTATTGTTTTTATAACTTCCATTCAAGGATTGGGAGGGTTATTCCTTTTATCAATCTAGTTTTGTTTCAATATTTTGTATTTGCATTTTTTAGTTTGGGGCAAACCCTACCCCCATGAATAAAATGAGAAGAAATGTTTTACATCCACCATTTGTATGTTATATAGTCCAAATCCATGGGATTACTCTTTGTTTACATGCAAGTAGTCAATTTAGCTAAATTTTACATCTTATAAATTAGTAAAAACCAGTTAAAGTTTTCACACAGGCGCAGATCCGTGGATTTCTGTCGTAAGTGACGGAACTACCACCAACAGAAGATCAACGGTCCTGGGACCATCGCCCTGCCTGGGTGACAAACAACGGACCACTGCCCTACTGAGTGGCGGTTTAGAGACCGTCGCCTTAGCCTGAGCGGTGGTTACGGCACCGCTGGTCTACACAGCGTGGCACTCCTATTTCAGAAAAATCGAACCTTAATTTTGAGGTATTCTCAAAAACTAAAAGTTACAAAAAGGTGCTAAAATGCATTGTAAGGCTATTTTTGAACATATAGAGTTCTTTGTTTTGTGATTTCACTCGTATTGTTCTCTTCTTAGTTAAAATTTATTCATTTAAGCATTTCCCATTCCAAAAATAGTAATATAACTACAAGGTCTATTCTATCTTGTTCAACTAAATTTTCTTCATCATTAAGAGTTAAAAGAAATTTACATCTACTTATAATATTGTTATCACCATTTCTAAAGCGCAAATGCTTTCAATTTGTTTTCTCTTCCATTCAATATAAATTGTAGATTCAAAAATACTACAATAACTTTCTTTTACTATTGAAAATGGCTCAAATCATTTAACACCAAGAATTACTTTTCCCACAATACAACCAACGTTTCAAATAAAAGAATTACTTTATTTTCTATTTCTCAAATAATCTCTACAATACAAATCTTTCTTCTTTTGCTTATCCAATAATACAATGCCATAATGAAAGTAACTTTCCTCTCTCTCTTTTTACATACAATTTCAAATAAAACCTTACATAAAATTTACATTTTGATCCTTTTTCTTTCCCTATTACATTCTAATTAGAAGGAAATTTCTTTCTTTACAATCCTACAATGAACTACAAAAAATATTAATGTAACTTGCATTTCAACATTTCCTTTAAGGCATGAACAAATTTACAATCTTCCACTTTGAGTGGGAAGCCAAAACGGCGTCTCCCAAGAAGGGATTTCCTCAAGGACTCCAAAAAAATTCGGAGCTCCTCAACACCAACAAGAAG
This sequence comes from Taxus chinensis, assembly GCA_019776745.2. Lineage (NCBI taxonomy): Eukaryota > Viridiplantae > Streptophyta > Pinopsida > Cupressales > Taxaceae > Taxus > Taxus chinensis. The sequence goes on along the minus strand of CM034149.1, from coordinate 831,042,253 downwards.
GCTCCAACATGATTTATTTGATTCACAACAAAATGGGGGGAGATTCAACGCTCTCCACCCAACCAAGATATCCAATGAAGAGGATAAGCCATCCTCTTCATTGGCCCCTGAGCCCCATACACATCACAATGGGAGATGATTTCAACACATGGAAACAAAAAGCTTCCACAACACTTAACAAAATAGTTTCACAATCATTCCAACCACAATCAAAACAACAACAACATAAGAAAGAAGAAAAACCAAACAACGAATAACAAGGCCTAAATAAAATCCAAAGGAGCAATACGTGTGGGGAGGCCACTTATGCCTCCCAATGGGAATGGGTGCCTACATTAAAGCCACCAATGCATATCTCAAATCCCCGACAAACTCTTATGCCACCCTCAAGTACCCTTTATACCTCCCATATACTCTTATTCCTCCTTCAATCTCTTATGCCTCCCTCATAACAAGAAAGAAGAAGAAATGCAAGCATTCCTCATACAAGGTGGGGCACAACACCCAAACTCCCTCCAACAAGAAAGTAAACTCTTATGCCTCCCTATATGAAATCTCCCCATAGTCTCCTCCTACTCCAAACGTAGGCAATCTACCCATACCCGACAAGCATTCCAAAGGAAAACAATACTCAACACAAACATATAAACAAAAAATAAAAACATAATTTAAGAAAAGGTAAAGCTCCTACCTCTCCATAGTAGAGATTCTTCCAAGAGTGAAACTCTGAGCTGTTTAAAATCAAGAAAGCATCCACAAGTTCCAACAATCCACAAGCACTCCCAAAAATCCTCTCACTCTCAAAAAATTGAAGAGTCCAAAATGATCAAGTAACCCCCAAACAAGCAAAAGAGAAACAATAAATAGAAAATGGAGGGAGGGGGATGAGGTGGCTCTATGTAGGATGCGACATCATTCATCCTCAACTCCACCTCAAAAGTCAAACCTTAACCCCAATGCACCATAAATTTGTGGTTGAGAGGAATGAAAAGATACTTGCACACACAAACTAAGCCCACACCCCCTAAGGACAAAATTAAATATTTGAAAGAAAGTGCAATAAACATTTCATCTTTTTATCTTCCCAAAACACTGAATGGGGTGTAATTTTTACCCCCCAACCCATAGATAGGGTTGGTATATCAATTTAAGAGGTGTGGGAAAAGTTTAACTTGTCCCACAAGCCTTGATAATATGCCCTTAAGGTCAAATTCGACTTTCCCATGAAGGGTACAATGTAGAACACTCTAGATCTCAAGCATTCAACACACAACACAAAATCCAAGAGAAAATCAAGTCTAATAAATGATCCCCTTTTGGTCACATATTTGATTAATTAAGGAATAGATTAATTTAACTCTAATAGAGACACTTAGACCCATTAAGATAAAGGGAACAAACACACACTAAAATCTAAATAAATAAAATAACTAAATAACATCACTAAAAGAAATACATACTAACATTAATAAAAAGGGAAACTAAAATAAAGGACAACACATGACTCTCTTGGTCACAATTTCCCCCCAACCAAAATTCAAACACACATAATTACATGTTAACCAATTCCCCCGATGTTTGTTGTGAATACATATATATGCCTACAAAACACAATATACCTCCTTCGGCCTCGCGGCTATATCAAAACATCCAAAATAAATACGAAATTTAAATCTAAAATCGTCTATATATATATATATATATATATATATATATATATATATAACAAATCATCATCTATAATTTATAAAATCTTATCACTATTCTTCATTTCATCCATGTCAAAATGATCACAAAATTATTTCAATTATCAAAGCCTACGCAGTGTGGCAAAATATATCACATGTCAGAAATATATATATATATATATATATATAACCATGCCCACAACATATCAACATCAAATATAATATGTCTTTAATAATCCAAATGCATCGTACATAAATTGAAATCAATAACCATCTAGTATCCCTAGCATCTAGTATCATGTTAAATCAAAAGGCTACAACAATGTCAATAAGTGTCGAAGGGAAGTGGGCACTACATCCTCCTCCCCTTAGACTTGACTTCCTCCTTGAAGTCACTGGAACAGGTGTGGGAATTGCACTTGTAGCAATGTAGCATCCTCCCATTTAGCTGCAGTCTTATCATACCTTTCCCACGGGACCCAAACCTGGTCAATCTCTTTACTACAAGGGCCTAGGGTCCTGCGCTCTATAATGCGGATGGGCTCCACAATCACCTACCCCTGATCCTGCACCTGCTATGTGGTTCAATATAGCACGTGAGAAGGATCATAAATATATTTCCTAAGCACATAAATTTGAAACACATCATAGATGCGAGACAAGCTAGGTGGTAATGCTAGAGGATAGGCCAAGGGACCGATGCACTCCAAGATTTCAAAAGGAGCCACAAACCTAGAAGAAAACTTAGAACCTTTTTCGTAACAGATAGGGATCTTATGTGGTTTGATACGAAGAAACACCTTCGTGTCCACCTCATAACTATGATCTATACTATGCTGGTCTGCATACCTCTTCTACCTATCATGTGCCTCTTACAATCTCTGTCTGATCAATACAACCTACTGCTCCATGTCCTATAATAAGGTTGGCCTGAGAGAAACCCTGTCCTCTAACTTTTCTGAACTAAGAGGTGTCCTACACTCTCTGCCATACAATACCTGAAAAGGAGCCATGCCTATCAAACTTTGGAAACTATTATTGTAGGAAAACTCAACCAAGTATAGATACTCCTCTCATCTTGACTGGTGATCTATAACGTACATCCTAAGCATGTCCTCCAGTATCTGATTCACACACTCAGTCTGTCCATCTGTCTCAGGGTGATATGCCATACTGAAATTGATCCTCGTCCCGAGAGCATGCTTCATGGTGGTAAAAAAATGTGAATTGTACAAAGGATCACAGTCGTAAATGATCTTCCATGGAATCCCATGAAACCTGACAATCTCTTCAAGATATACCCATGCCACTGCACTAGCTGTGTATGTGGTCTTCACTAGAGAAAAATGAGCCACTTTCGTCAATTTATCCACCATGACCATGATGACATAGTGGTGGTATCTCAATGTTGGTAAACCAACTATGAAATCCATGGAAGTGGTGTCTCATTTCCACTCTGGTATAACATGAGGAAAGAGAAGGCCAACAGGATGTTGGTGCTCGACCTTCACCCTCTGACACTCTAAAAAGTGTGAAACAAATTGAGCCGCATCTCTTTGAAGTCCTATCCAATGGTACAACTATCTCAAATAGGCGTGCATCTTCTTCACCCTGGGATGGCCTGAATAAGGTACACGGTGAGCCTCTATCAAAATGTCCTCTCTCAAGGGTCCATCTCTAGGAACATATATCTGAACTCTGTACCTAAGAAGACCATCTGCGTCTAATGAAAATCCATCAGATATCCCCTCAAGGGGTCTCTGAGATTCAATCTCTACTCTGGTTGTAAGGTAGAAGCTGTCATGAGGAAGTTGGTACAAAAACCTGCTCCACAAATCTATACCCATTGAGGTATCCATAGCCACATGTCTCCATCTACTCAAGGCGTATGCAACAATATTCTTCTTCCCCTTCACATGTTCTATTTACATATCATACTCACAAAGTAACTCCATCCAACGCCGCTGATAAGCATTGAGATTGGGTTGTGTGAAGAGGTGGTGAAGAATCCAGTGATCAGTCTTGAGTGTAAATCTCCAGCCAAGAAGAAAATGTCTCCACCACACTAAGGCGTGAACTAATACTAAAAGCTCAAGATCATGTGTTAGATAATTGAGTTCATAATCATAGAGTTTTTGAGACTCAAAAGTAACTACTTTTCCCTCTTGCATCAACACACCTCCAAGTCTTACCAAAGAAGCATCTGTGCAAATGTAGAACTCGCCCTGAGGATCTGGCACTGCTAGAATAGGTGTTGTTGTGAGGCACTCCTTCATTGTCCTAAAGGCCTACTCACATCTTCCCTTTTCGCTGAAGGGAAGTGATGGGGTATGTAATCCAAGAAAAGTCTTGAACAAATATCCTATAATATCTTGCCAAAACCATGAAGTTGTGCACGTCAGTCATAATGGTGGGTGTTGGCTAATCCATAATAGCTTGAATATTTGAAATATCAACTATGATACCTTCCCCATAAATGATGTGGCCCAAATACTAGACCTCTATCTGAAAGAACGCACACTTCTCCAGGTTCCCGTAAAGATGTTACTCATGAAAACACTGAAGAACCTGATGAAGGTTCTCCTTGTGCTCCTCACATGTACACGAGTAAATAAGAATGTTGTTAAGGAAAATGATCACGAAGTGATCTAGAAAATTATTTAATACCACATTCATCAATCTCATGAAAACTGTAAGGGCATTCGTCAGACCAAAAGGTACCATTATGAACTCGTAGTGGCCATATATTGTGCGAAAGGCAGTCTTATGAATATCTGCCTCTGTAATTATCAGCTTGTGATACCATGACTTAAGAATTATCTTGGAGAAAATTGGGCCCCCTTTCATTTGATAAAATAAATCATCAATGCATGGAAGGGGTAACGATTCTTGATCATTACTTTGTTAAGATGGTGGTAATCAATACACAACCATAGAGATCCATCCTTCTTCTTCAAAAAATCCACTGGTGCACCCCAAGGGGATACACTAGGATGGATTAGGCCTTTCTCCAGAAGGCCCTCAAGCTACAACTTGAGCTCACAGAGCTTAGGGGTAGTCATCCAATAAGGTGCTCGTGAGATAGGCTATGCGCATGAAACCAGATCTATGTGAAAATCTATCTCACATGGGGGAGGTAACCCCGGTATCTCCCCTAGAAAAACATTAGCAAACTCTGTCAGGATGGAATGGCCATCAAGGGATGGTCCACTAGACTTGTCCTTAGATCTATCACTAACCATAACAACATACATATGAAAACCTCATCGCACACACTGCTTAAGCTGCATAGTGGAGATGGTACAAAGAGAAACAAGCCTCCTAACCCCTGCTATCACTGACTCCACTCCTAGATCATCTATACAAGCAATAGTCTTATGGTAATAGTCCACTCTAGCTCTTTGTGCAGACAGTCGGTCCATGCCCAAGATGAAACCATAAGAACATGATGGAAGGATTTGAATATCTGAGGTAGTGGTGAAGGGTTCCAAATCTACTACACAATCCTTAACTAAGGATTCTACAGAAATTTTGGCTCAAGAATCCATCTCAACGTCCCAACTAAAACTCTACCTAACTTCCACCAGCTTGCAATGCTCTACTAAGGATGGTATAGTAAAAAAATTAGAAGAGCCAGAAAAAAAAAAAAGGCAGAAACACCACCAATACTACTTGTCATCTCTATGATAGTACTTTGGTTCTCAGCCTAGTTGTTCTCAACCATAGCATATATCCGATGGCTCCATCCCATATCTCCAATAGTTGGCTCTAACATTTGTGTCTTACCCTTGTTGCTAGGGTTCTGTGGGCACTCTCTCCAATGGTGTCTAGCGACACCACACCCATAACATCTGCCTTGCCCTCTCCAATGGGATGCAACTCTAGCTAGTAGTCTAGATGTATGTGTTGTGGATCCTGACAACCCAGCTATGGACTGTTGAGGTCTCGGCTGATTGATCTCTCTGTAAACCTTGTGTCCTCATGGTACCCCTAGGAGGAGGCCCCATTCTCTACCCCCTCTATGCGTCGAATATCTAAGGAGGTCTATAAGGTGGGTGGGTTTGTTGTTGTTGTTGCTGCTGACGTGGATGCTGAGGTGGCCTGAAGGAAGAATGCACTAAAACCTATCCACCACGAGGAAGAGGAGCTGACCCCCTCGAGCTGATGTCTTGCATCTACTGGGTGTAGCTCTCAACTCTGTCTCTAGCCTGTTGCGTCTTCCCCCATGTCTCCTCTGTAATATAGGCCTTCTCCAAGGGCTCTGCTAGTGTCTGTGGGTAGTGAATGAATACCACACCACCCAAATCCAAATTCAGGCCCCAAATGAACATGTGTATCTATACCTGCTCATCCTACATGTAGTTGACATACTGTAGTAGGTCCAAATCAACTCTCATACTCGGCTATAGTCATAGATTCTTGGCGGAGATCATAAAACACATATATTCGCTGCTGAATAAACCTCCTCGGTAGATACCTGCTCCTGAAACGCTCATCAAATAGCTTCCAGGTAACTATATCTGAGTCTACATAGAGCTTATGCTCTTCATTCCTCCACCAAATTCTTGCTCCATCCCTTAGTAGATGGATCGTAAAACAAGCTTTTGTGTTGCTAGTACAAGGGTAGAGCTTAAAGCATCTGCTCAAGCTCACTAACCAGGCCTCTTCCTGAAAAACCTCCTGTATCTCCAGAACAATGCGATGGTAATAGCTTCAGGATCTCCTTTATATGGTCTACGACTGATGAATGATGAGCCCTGTGTCTCTCTACATGCTCCTCCCTTTGTTTAAGACTCCGAGATTTGTCCCTATGCCCTAAAATCTTGTCCCCATGCCCTCTCGGTGGTGAATCTTCCCTAGCTGACTCCACATGGAAGTTCTCTATCCCATGCTCCTCACTATATCAAGGAGATGCCCTAGCCTCAACTGATGGCTCCATATCCTGCCTCGCAAGTCATCCTCCTAGCGACCCTTTGCGTATAACAGTATTGACGTCTTGAAGCATCTACAAAATCTATGGAAGGATGGCAACTACAGCCTGATCTAGCGGTGGTATACCTAGGTCTATATGGAAAGACCCCTTGTCTGGTCTGTGCCTCCTACACAGAATAAGGCGAGAGTTAGTTCATCATTTTAGGTTTTTTTTTTTAGTTTTCTATGTTTTCTAAAATTATACAATACTAGATAGTGTGGTTTTCTAGATTTATAAGAACAATTTTGCACTAGTTTAAACGTTCATGTCTCGTTTTTTCTAGTGTGCCCAAGGGTCTAGGATTTGAACCCATGGCTCTGATACCTGTTGATGGTAAATCACAACACCCCTAAATGTCTACAACTCGATGGGTTGAGACTCTCAGTGCGATTGCATAACATGGAGCTTTTCTGAAGTGTGGGACCTTGCGAAATGGAAAAGCTCTCCAGATGAAGGCCGGTTCCTATTCCTCTGTTAAGATGCACACATCAAAAATGCAGAGGGTTTACTCAAAAACCTAATCTAACCTTCCAAGGAGACAGGGTAAGAAGATGCATAAAAATAAAACCTAAACTAACAAAGGTGATGCACCGAGGAATGAAGAACACCTATCTTGCCAATAAACACAAAACCATTAAAATGCAATACAAGATCATGCACAGATAACAAAATTTGCAGTGAAAGATCAGGAGGGTGCAAATGAACATAGAGAGGATTGAGAATCATCCACAGACATGCATTATTTGTCTCCTAAGATGATACAATACACTAAAAAATGCCAAGAGGCAAAGTTTTCATTACAGTTTTAGATGGGAGGTTTGAACTCCACAAATTCACCTGCCAAAGAGAAGAAGGGAGGGGAAAAACAAGAATGTCCAACCTTTAGAAAGAAGCCCCTCCTTACAATTTATAGGAAGAATGAGAGAGGGAAGAGAGAGAGGAATTCCAAACCTACCCCAACCACCTCCAGATTGCATTTAATTCATCTCATTATGACGGTAGGTGAGAACCCTAGCAAACTTAAAAAGTGGCGAAAACCGTATTTTGCATTTTAAAGAACTTTTTCCCACCCAATTAAGCTTTTTGAAAATTCCAACCTTGCATGAATCCGAGCTCCCTGTGAAAAGTTATGGTCTTCTGAATATCTGGTTTAGGGTCTTCTTCCTGTCATCACTCAGAATGTTGTGCCTCCTGAAGGTGCACCATAGGTGCATCTATATTTGTGTCGACATCCTATTACATGCGCCAAAGGCACATCCATATTTACGTCGACACTCTTTGATGTGTGCCACTTACCTACGCCTTGGGCGCAAATTTTCCCTTGTCGACACTCTGTGTTGTGCGCCCTTTACCTACGCCCTGGCGCATCCATATTTGTGTCGACATCCTCTTACATGCGCCAAAGGCGCATCCATATTTGCGTCGACACTCTTTGACATGCACCACTTACCTACACCTTGGGTGTGAATTTTCCCTTGTCGACACTCTGTGTTGTGTGCCCTTTACCTGTACCTTGGCGCATCCATATTTGTGTTAACATCCTCTTACATGCGCCAAAGGCACATCCATATTTACATCGACACTCTTTGACGTGCGCCACTTACCTGTACCTTGGGCACGAATTTTCCCTTGTCAACACTCTATGTTGTGCACCCTTTACCTGTGCCTTGGCACATCCATATTTTTGTCGACATCCTCTTACATGTGCCAAAGGTGCATCCATATTTTATGTCGACACTCTTTGACGTGCGCCACTTACCTGCGCCTTGGGCACGAATTTTCCCTTGTCGACACTCCTTGTTGTGCACCCTTTACCTGCACCTTGGTGCATCCATTTTCATCATGCTTTGAGTTTCTTTGATTTCCATATTCTTCTACTTGTCTATATCTACCCGGGGGGAAAGATATATACAACAATTTGGCGACTCGAAGGGATCACCTGCCTGCTAGGTAGAAGATCAGTGGCCTTTTAGCAATCCATTAGGTATGGAGTCATAAGCAATAACCTGAAACCAACTTGATATCTGATCCTGAGCCTGATATCACAACCCCTTCTTCAAGAGCACACTGAACTGCAGAAATTCAACCTGAGAGCAACAAAACCTGTGCCGAAGCACTTAAGGAAACTGAAACATAACTACAACAAGACAATGTGCCTCCGCACTGTAGAGGAATTGAAAACTAGGCTAATATTTTCAAGGGTAAACCTTCTCCTTTTAGTAGCAATGTTTAAGATAGATTCCGTTAACTGGAATCGGGAGTTCTTCTCCATCCAATGTAGAAAATTAGAAGGGCATTACTAATTTTACATCCCTGTGACCATGTAGGGGCCACTCCAAATGGCATCAAACTTGGAATGCCTTCCTGGTTTTTCCTGATCTGGCATCCCATTTTAGAACTAGGTCCCCCTTCCTGGAAGGTCTTTGCTCTTGCCTTCTTATCAAACCATCTTTTTACTAAGGCCTAATCCTTCTCAAGCATCTGAACTGCATGTTCTCTTATTTCTTCCAATTCCATCAACTCTGCATACCTAGCCTCCATTGGTTCGAACTCAGACAACTCCAACTGCTTCATGAGTTCCAATGCTAGCAATTCTAATGATATAGGCAATACTACCTCTTTCCCATAGACCAACTTGTAGGGAGAATTACCTGTATATCTCTTGGGCGTTATCCTGTCAGCCCATAATGCTGATTTTAGCTTGGTATGCCATGTCCTTTGGTTTTCATCTAGAGTCCTTCTGATGATTCTTAGAAAAGTCTTGTTTATGGACTCTACATGTCCATTACCCTGTGGATAATAGTTTGAAGAGGTACTCAAGTAGATTCCATTCTTAACAACCCGATATATGTAATCTTGGAACCTAGGAACGCCAATGGATTGTCTGATATGATAGTGGCTGGTACTCCAAACCTAGTCACTATTCCATTCATAGAAGTATAGTATGCTAGATTCATTTTCCTCCTTGAGTGCTACCACCTTCGGTCCCCTTGGTGAAATAGTCCATGTTGCTGTGAGAATCCACTTGTGGCCTTGGCTTGAGTTTGGATTGATGACCCCAATGAAGTCCAATCCCCATTGCATGAATGGCTGGTAAACTAAAATTGGGTGTAATGGAAGTGCTGTTAGTCTTTCCTTGCCTATGAAGAACACACATTTCTTACACTTTCTTGATCCAAGTGTAGTAGTCACTGAAGACTATCGCGGGCCAATAATAACCCTGACTTAATTATCTTGAGAGCTGTTACCCATAAGGAAAAATGACCTTTGACTTCTCCATCGTGAAAATCTTGTAACAATCTCTCAATTTGATCCATTCCCAATGCATCTCAATAGAACACCATTGATGTCCTTTTTGAACAAAACACCATCAAAAAGCACATATGGAATGGCTTGTAATCTAAAGTATCTCCTCTTTTCTTTGTTCATTTCTAGAGGGCATAGGCCTATTTGTAGAAAGTGTATCATATTTTGAGTCCAACAAGGAGTGGGTATATTATTATTTATCCTATCTCTTGATCATCCTGCAATACCAAAACAACCTCCATTCTCATTACTTGCATCAACCTATTGAATCGAGGCTAGCTATTCACATAGTCCCTTTCCATGGACCAGCTTAGTGACCTTAATATCAATTTCATATTCCATGACATGAGTGATCCATCCTACATGTTTCTGATTCAAATATTTGTTCAGATAGGAAGTCTTTGACTCCTACATGAGCGATGAGCAATTATTGATACCTTGTTATTTAAAACTAGTTGCTTGAACTTATTCAAACTCCTGATCACTGCAAGGACATGTTTCTCGATGAAGGAGTACCTCAGTTTCATAGTCCTCCAAACCTTAACCAAAGAAAGTGCAACTGGCTGTTCTGGAATCCTTCTTTGTTTTGTTATATTAGGATTGCAGAAATTGTGTCCCCACAACCGAAAGGCATAGAGCATGAAGTCCTTGGAGAAGTCTTGATTGAAAAGAGTTAGAGCTTGAGATATAGCCTCTTTGATGGCCTCAAAATTATGCTTTACCCTCATTTGTCCACCTAAATCCCATACTCTTCCTAAACATCAACGTTATTGTCTTCACAAGAGAATTTTTTTTTGGCACAAATCTGCGGACAAAATCAATCCTTCCTAAGAAGCTCTGAAGATCCTTCTTATGACTTGGAAAAGGTAATGCTTGAATTGCTTCAACTCTCTCTTGTTCAATAGTCAATCCCTCCTTTGACAACAATATTTCCTAGGAGCTTGCCTTCATTAGCAAGGAATATGCATTTTTTGGGATTTAATGATATTCCAAATCTCCTACATCTTTGAAATACTTGTCTCAGATGAAAGAGGTGATCCACTACATTTTTGGAGAACACAGTGATATCATCAAGGTATATCAATACTATTTTTTTGATCAACTCCTTAAATTCAATAACAATTTCCCTTTGGAAAGTTGCTCCAACATTTGACAATCCCAAATGGCATTTTCCTATAGGCATAGGTGCTCCACTTGGTGGTGAAATCTATTTTGAACCGATCATCTTCTTTCACCATTATCTGATTATACCCTGAGTAGCCATCTAGGAGAGAGAACCTTTTTGATCTAGCTACTACCTATGCAAGATTTGTTCCATTGAAGGAAGTGGATAGTGGTCTTTGAGAGATGCCCAATTCAAGTCTCGAAAGTCCACACATAACCTTATTTATCCATTCTTCTTTATGACCTACATCAAATTCGTAACCCAGCTTGAATGATTGATTGGGAATATAATGCATGACTCTATCAGCTTGTTCAAGCTCTTTCTTTATAAGAGGATCAATGTGTGGGTTGACTGGTATTTACTTCTGCCATGATGGGCTTAACATCTGGTTCCAATTCTATTGTATGTTGTGCCAACTTTTGATTGAAACCTATCACAGGTCTTCATAGCTCCAGGCGAAGACATCTGGAAATTCTTGGAAAAGTTGTGTGAACTCATGATCTCTCTTTCTCGGTGGCTAATTTTTTAATTTGGAGAGTTTTTCCCTCTCTAAACAAAATTGGCTTTGAATATTCTCCTTTGACCTGTAATGTTGGATCCTTCTCTTTAAGAAACTGGTCATTAGGATGGAATATAGACTCCAATTTTACCAAACCCTTTGGAAGATTGTTTGTTTGACAGCTACACTACTTGATCCTCGTACTGCTACTCTAATTTGTCTTGATTCTTAGGTGAGAATTCAGCCTCTTCCTGCAAGAAATTAATGATCTGTTGATCATTCTCAAAAACCTTCCAGCTTGTGTTGTTATCTGGAACTACTGGCATTTTAATCACATGGATACGTGGTTGTGTTTTGTCTCTTTTGATGCTATCAACCACATAAAACATTTTCTCCGACTTCTACCAGCCTATCTTTAGCTTCACTTTTCTTCCTGGGCATGGACACAATGTTGAAAGCTTCAAAATCCTTAATTAGGTCCCATACCCTATTTTTGTAGCTCTTGAGTAGGTCATTCTTTGTAGCATGTTGCCCCTTGACTTGATTAACGATTAGCTCACTATTACCGAAGTACCTGCAAGTTCTTTATGCCTATTTTTCTAGCCCAATAAAGTCCATGAATCAAGGCCTCATATTCAACTATGTTGTTTGAACAGGTAAACTGGAAATCTGAAAGCTGAATAATATTTGATGTTCTGTGGTGAAACCAAGCATTGCGCCTCCTCCTAGCACCTTGTTTGCTTCTTGAACCATCAAAAAATAGTTTCCAAACCTCCATTATCAGCCTTTGGTTTGTTGTCTTGGTGATACTGGGGATAAGTGAATTTTCTTCGTGTACACAATATACACCCAATTCAAATTCTTCAATTTCCAAGTGTATGTGATCAAATGCATGTACCTTTTATTTTCCCATTAATCCAGAGTTCAAATCTGGAATTCCCTTCCAACTTAGGTGCCTGTTTCATAGATCATTTGATACATTCTTCCTGATCAAAGGATGAGCAATTTGCAGTTGATTGGGATCAGCAGTATGGGGGTCAATGTGAAATTTTGAAATTGGCTCATATCTGATGGTCGACATTGGCTTCCATATATTTTTCGGAATAGCATGTGTGAAAAATCCACAGATAAGATATCCACCAATTTTGGAAGTGAATTCCCTTGATAAGACACAACACAAAGAGTGGAGGCAAGGTCTAATTACAGACACATCCTGCAAGAATGTGACATTATGACATAGCATGTATTGTAATACTTCAAACCTTTGATTACCCCCACCATTCCTACTTCTGTCCCGTCTAGTTGCACTACTCCCTTGTAGCATATGGCTTCATACTTGGAGACCCAATTGATCTGCTATTTGCTTTGGCATTACTGATCTACTTGCACCATGAATCAATCATGTAGTTATGTAATAAGTGTTTCTTGAATAATCAATGACACATAGAATGTTGGAGGCTTCAAATTCTTGCCTTGGTTGACCTCCATGACTCCATGTTGGCTGAGCTGCATTAGTGAAAAGTTTCTCCCATCCTTAGGTTTGATCCTACTTTGATGCAGACCAATTAGCCATTCATGTAGCCTGCAGAAGAATATCATTGCCCTGGGATTGCTAGTGACTCCCACATGGAAATGTTCACATGCATGTCTTCTTCATCTGATCGATAATGTTGAAATGGGGATGAATTATCTCTTTTGTTTCCCCTTACTCTGTGCATAACCTTTTTTGTGCATGGGCTTGCAATAATTGGCATGTGAGTTGGTCACTGCAAGGTGAGTTCCTTAGGTTGATTTTACACATTCGACACCACATTTTATCTACTAACTCCTTATTGTGTGGGAGTGGGATGAGAAATTACTGTATTAGATGATTTTCCCTCCTTTATGTTCCTTTTCTTGGACCATGTATTGGAAGCTACACCCTTAAAAGGAGGTTGATTAACTCCAAAGAAGTCTTCATCTGCTAATTGACCAATGTGGTTTCTATTGGAAGTTCCCCTTGTTGAGTTTTGTGCTACTGATATCCCTCTTGAATTGGTTCTTAGGACACACCAGTGGTCTATACAATCAAATACTGATTCAACGCACCATTGAAACACGTTGATTGATTGTGAGGAAGATTAAAAGGGTAACACTAGTCGTACTCCTATGCCATGCTGTTTTGTGTTAGAGCCAAGGCTATTGATGTTGAAGCTGAATTTGGATCATATGGTCGGAATGGATTGATGGTTTGAGGTTGTCCTTGATTTGCAGTCTGATATAGTGGTCTATTTTGTTGATATGGGGGCCTAGATTGATACTAATTTGGAGTTTGATATGTTATAGAAATCTGAGCTTGCTATCTCTTGATAGTCACTAGCTCATTTCCTAGGTTCTGTATTTGTTTCATAACCTCCTACAATTATTTTGAAGTTCTTGAAGAATTAGAAGCCTCACTATTGATCTCTGATTTCTAGGGGGTGGAATGGGATTCAACTCTGGTGTTTGACTAGTTGTACGAGCTCCCATGTCTGGATAGAGAGGCATTGGTGGCCTTGGTGCTATCTTACTAGCTTGAATCAAGTAGTTTTCAGCTCTAATGGCAATGCTATAGGTTGTAGGTAATGTTATACCTCCCATTGATTGGATTATCATGGCTATATATGAATTTATAGCCTTCAAGTAAACAAAATTCTATCCCATGTCCTCTGGAACCTGAAGTTGAAATCGGTCAACTGTTCATTAGGAGCCCTCTTGATTGCTGTCAATTGTTCCAATAAAGAAAAATTATCTCCCTTTTCCCCAAATTGATTATGGAGGGCTGAGCATAAATGATACCAATTCTGGATAGACCCTAATATTAGGCTTCTAAACCATTGCAAAGCTTTACCCTTAAAATATGAAGCTAAAAACTTGACTGCAATATCCATTTCATTGATTTCATGAATTGCATAGACATTTGCAATGTCTTAGATGTGGTCGATTAGAGTTATCTTGTTCTCTCTAGGGAAATATGGGATATTCTTCAGTGCCACAATTGGAACTGGATTTTGAGCATTTAGGGAAAGTGGGCCACTGCTCGTGAAGTTGACATAGGGATTGGGTTGTGCCATCTTGATTGGTCAGAGAACCCTCGATGATTGATGAAAAAGTATACTAGGTGGAGGTGTCAAGAAAGTCCTCTAGGTGGATATGGTGATCTTTTCAGTCTTCTTCCTCTCCTTCCTCAACTTGGTGATAATTGTAGGTAGACAAATAATCCCTCTTCTCTAGTATCAAACCTATTTTGGTTTCTTCTCATGTAGTTGGGAAACCTGTGCTGCTACACCACTAAATTCTATCCCTTCAGAATCAATAGATGTGTTGGGGAAATGAGCCTCTAAAGGCTAGATTTTTCTTAGTCACACACCAAACTAGACAAAATTATTTAAACCTTGAAGGACCTGATTTTGAGATTCTTGAGGTTTTAAATTTGATTTGGAACGATATTCCCAAATACCCAAAAATACAAGACTTCTGAATCTCTGATACCTGAAATCTTGAAATTTGGAGAAGTCTGGAATTCTAAAATCTCAAAACCCAAAGTTTTGAAAACCTGAAATCCTGAAATTCAAAAAACTCTGAAATTTCAAAAATCAAAATTTAAAAAAACTAAAAAATACCCTTTTGAAGATTAGCCCCCAATCTATCAACTGGTAAAATTTGGACTTGTTTTGAGCAAGTTAAGCATCTAAAAATTGATTTCGAAGTTCAACATGAGAGGTGAAAAGTCTAAAATTGGAGAAATTGCAATTTCTAAGTTTGAATTTCTTGAAAATGCCTTCAAATCTTTTGGAATGACCTCTTGGTCCCACCACGCATGCCAAAATTATTGATGCATAATCATAACACCCATGAATGTCTGTAACTCGATGGGTTGAGAATCTCAGTGTAATTGCATAACATGGAGCTTTTCCCAAAGCATGGAAATTTGTGATGGGAAAGCTCTCTGGATGATGGCAAGTTCCTATACCTCTGTTTAAGGATAGAGGATCTACTTTAAAACCTAAGATAACTTTCCAAGGAGACAATGTTAAGAAGATGCAAGAAAATAAACTTAAACTAACAAAGGTGATACACCAAAGAAATGTTGAACACTTGCTTTTCCATTAAACAAAAACCATAAAAATGTAATACAACCACCATGCAAAAATAACTAGGATTGCAATGAAAGATCAGGAGGATATAATGAACATAAGAGACAGTTGAAAATCACCCACATAATTGTATTATTTCCCCAAAGATTTGATACAATACATTACAATGGCCAAGAGGCACAAACTTGCATTACAACTTGAATGGGAGGTTTGAACTCCACAAATCCACTTATAGACTAGAGAAGAAGGGAGGGTGCAAAGAAAATTGTCCAACCTTTATAAAAATGCCCCTCCTTACAATATATAGGAAGAATTAGAGAAGGAGATGAGAAGAATTTGAAATCTTGCCATTAACTCTGACCCTAGAATGCATGTGAATTCACCCGCAATTTTAAACCCGATGCTCATTCCTACTACAAAACCACAAAAATGCCTCCATGTGCTATCTCCTTGTTGGGAAAGAAAGGAACTCCTTCTGCCATTTCATTACTGGTGGTAGGTGACGAAACTTGGAACACCCTCTAAAATTTGTGTAGCAGACGCTGATGAGATTTACATCAAGGTCCTTCATCTTGTGCAAATCTGAGCTCCCAGTCAAAAGTTAGGATCATCTGAAGGTCGAGTATGTCATTCTACAAAAATACATGGAAGGTGAATTGGCTCTATCTTGCTTTGCAGTTAGAAAAGCATGCAACCATACTTCGAAATCTTGAAAAAGTGGATTAGAATTTTGTACTGTGCTTATTTATGGTTTCAGAAGTTGAGCTAGTGTTCACCATCTCAAAGTAGCTCTTCGAGAGTTCTCTGACCACATTCTTAAACCTGAAATTAGGAAAGTGTGACAACTTTCCAGACTTTCAGAATCTTCGAGATTTCAGGACTATTGAGGTAATGACTTTGCTTTCGGAAGTTTGTCTCCCGTTGCCTTGAAGCACTCTCCAAGTTCAAAACCCTGAACTAGGATAACCCAAAGTCTGAAAATGCCATTACGTTGATCCTTGAAACCTACATTGACCTTCGAAATCTGAACCCTTGGCAAGATTTGGACTTTCAAGGATTCTTAGACATTGAGGTCACTTTTGTGATTTAGTAACTGCCGGAGACCTCCGAATGCCTCTAGTATGATTTCCACACAAACTCTGAAGACTTCGATTACCTGAAACTCCAAAACAAAATGGGACTTTCGAAGATTTTAGATTTTATGGTTTTTAACTTGCCTTGTGTCCCATCTAGCCATGGCCCCAAAACCTAAAAGTCTGAAGGTATTTCCTGGACTCTGATCACCACATTTTTGGTTTTCGGAGAGCTTTTCCTTTATTTGCAGTTCCAACTTCACAATCCGAGATTCTCCTGAAACTTCCAAGGACCCAATGCATTGATCCAAAGAGAATTTCTTCCTGGAATTTCAGAGTTTCAGAAGCTTTTGACTTGCTGAGATCTCCGCAAAGACATCCTTATTACTACCTGATCTCGGACCCTTGTAGGCTTTAATTATTTGCCGATAATTTACTCCTTTTAAGTAATCAATTTTAAAATAATGCAAGACAAAAATGACAATTGCACACAGATTGATTACGGAGTTCGGCAATTGCCTACGTCTCCGGGTTCGTGGTCGAACCGTTCCACTAGTCAAAACTTGTAAGTTACAATAGTACTTTCACAAGAAAACCTAATGGAATTTTACTTGCCTATCAGTACACCAGACCTTCAGACGACAAGGGTGAAAAATAGCACCCGACTTCCACCTTCCTGATGCGTACAATCTCCTTCGGCTGTGATCGGCCTTCCCGACGCAAACAATGCGAAGCTAGCACTCCGGTCGACAATCCAGGATTTGCAAGTAATTGGTGTGGCGCTATGGGCCTACTAGGTAGTTTGAATAACTCCTAGCCACAAATATTTAATTTATTATTGCCTAACAAATAATAGGTCAATAATAATCAAAATAATAATGCCTAAATAATTTAGGTCTTCACACAACAATTTCTCATTCTCATTTGGCTCGGCCTCCAGCGCTCTAGGAATGAGCTTTTCTCTAAGTTTGTGTGTGTAATGTGTGTCCATTACAATAGAATGGGTTCCCTATTTATACAAAATTAGGGCCCAAAAAATATGCACTAAACAATTATCCATAGGCTATTTTAGCCTTCACCCGTACATGAAAAATGGGATTAAATCCCTATGTGGGTGGATATATTTTTAAATGGGTTAAATTCCCATGTTTGGCGCGGCATTTGTTTGACATGGGATTAAATCCCCAAAGAGGCGCATTTGTTAAGGGATACAAATCCCATAAGGAGCGGTGATAATAGTTTAGGCTTTATTAAGCCTTTCCATGCACATGAAGTGGTCAAAGACCACGTTGGAGCATAACCGCCCCCCTACCACCTTGTTCGCCACGTGGAAGTTTCCACGCATGGGTCTAATGCCCCCTAACAACCGCTTCACCACCTTTTAACGTGGTCAAGTCCGTGCATTTTGGTGGTTCATATTAATGTTTTAAACATTAATATATATATGTGGCATTTGGAAAGTGGCCTTACCAAAATAATATAATTTCGACCCATACAATGTGGTATAGAAATAATTAACTCGGTAATCCTGTAGTCCACTTGTCGTCTCCCGATAGGCAAATCGAGTGAATTCGAAGAGTGTTGGCAAGCCACGTGTCACAGTGCGATTCGGTCCAATATTGACCAGTTGACCAGAGTTGACTTTCCCATTGACCGAACTTTGACCGAACATATCTAGAGCTCCCGATGTCCGTTTGTCACGTTCTCACAGTCGTTGGAAAGCTCTCGAGATGATCTTCTACACTGACACCATTTAGAGATGTTTAGGGAACTTTTAGAAATGATCCCCTGATCACACCTCCCCACTGAGAAAAGCTTTTTGTCCCAAAAAGCTTCCATACTGTCCTGAATCTGAAAAACTCTGCTGCCACCTCGGAAGTGCTGCTGTAGTAGACCCTTGGGTCTTCTCCTCTGCAACCTTCTCACTTCGACAACTCTGCTCTGATCCTGGGACCTGTGGGTTATGGGTCCATGATGCTTCCGCTGCGCCACTCTGATATCCGAAGAAGACCTCCACGCCTCCGCTTTATGGTGCTAAGTTTCTGAATGAAACCTCAACGCTCCTTCTGTGCGGTGCTAAGCTTCTTGATATCTGACAACAAGGATCTTCTTTTACTCTATAACACAGCTCCTGGCTCCAAGTTGATTCCGCAGAATCCGAACTGGTTTGAAGGAACTCCATGTTACGTAGAGCTTTGATTGATCTGTTGGTGATGTCCTTGTCCCTTTATGAATGATGGACCTCCAATGCCTTGTGCCCTTTGCTAAGCCTCTTTCAAGAACCTCAACGCCTCCAATGACCTCATGATGATGCTAAGCCTCTTTACAAGACCTCGAGCCTCCGATGCATGATGCTAAGTCTCTATAAACCTCAACGCCTCCGATGCATGATGCTAAGCCTCTTTCAAGACCTCGAGCCTCCAATGCATGATGCTAAGTCTAAGTTGATCAGCTACCATTCATGATGTGTGGTCACAATGCCTTGACCTCGAGCCTCCAATGCATGATGCTAAGTCTCTATAGACCTCAACGCCTCCGATGCATGATGCTAAGCCTTTTTCAAGACTTCGAGCCTCCAATGCATGCTAAGTTGTTGATTAGCTACCATTCTATGTGTGGTCGCAATGCCTTGACACCGAATGACGTTCTGAGCTAATACTTTGAGAGCTCTCTTGTTGACATACTAATATCAGGTACCATTCTGCTGCACGGTCGCAATGCCTCTACACAGAATGAAGTTCCGACCCTAACGTCAATGCCAACGGTGATTCAGCTACCATTCTGCTGCACGGTCACAATGCCTCTACACAGAATGAAGTTCTGAGCTGATCTCTGTGAACTCTATTGTCTGCACAAATGGCAGATCAATCTCCAAGCTTTATATGAGTTAAATCCTGTATCCAAGCTATAACAGGTACTCACAAGCTGATTAGGAGATATGTTAGGAGCATTAATCAAATTTTCTAAGTAAGAAAATCCACTGAGTATTGTAAACCTTTCTCTCAGCATTTTCTCACAGAATCTGATCTCCAAACTTAATACTGCATACGATCCATCAATCTGAATTATGCAATATATAATTGAAAAATTGTTGACTTACCCATTTTAAAGGACTTTCACTTTCAGGTATTACCTGGTCCTGGGTTGACTTGTCAACTAGTGGTGAGTAGAAACCTCTTCTGCCTTTGCAATAGGCCTCCATTCCATCTTTGGCTTGCCATTACTCTGATGGCGAGATGGATGCAGTTTCCAGCAATTTTCCACCCGATGCCCATTCCTTTGGCAATGAGCACAAAAATTCCTCTTAATCTCCTTCTTCTGGGATGAGGAACTCTTTCTGCCATTTCTCGACTCTGCATGACGAGATTGGTCTTTCTGATTTGCCGTGTTCCTGACGAACGGCACCAACTTCTTCATCAGTGTCCTTCTCTTCCAGCATCTGGCCACTGAATGATTATGCAATCCACAAAAAGTACATGGAAAAGAATTCCACATCTTCTGAAAATCATAACCATACTTCTTAAGCTGAAAAAGTGGATCAGAAGTTTTACTGTGCTTATGATTATGGTAAGAAACTGGAGGTGGAATCTCATTACCTCTTCGCTGATTTCTCTTACCACATCCTGCCTGTGATGACGAAGCACAACTTTCCTGCTCAGAATCTTCTTGCAGGACTAGTGGGGTAATCACTTTGCTTTCGGAAGCTTGTCTCCCGTCAGTGTTCTTGGAGCATTCTCCAATTTCCATTCCCACACTAGGATAACCCAAACCTGCAAAACAAGGACGATCCTCGACCTGTATTGGGTTAGCAATACCTTGGCCATTTTTACCAAGGCCTCTTCCATCAAATCCCATTTTATCTAGTAACTTGGATCCAATGCCTCTAGTATGCTTTTCAAACAAACCAAAGACTTTATTACCTGAATCCGAAACCGAATGGGAGGAAGAAGAAGATTCCCGTGGTGAACAACTTACAGTGCAATCATCTGCCATGGCCTCTGCATCTGAAGTTGAAGGTATTTCCTTCCTCTGATCACCACATTGCAACCTTGCCAAGAGCTCATCCTTGGTTTGCAATTCTGATTTCAAACGAGCATTCTCCTCTTCCAAGGAGTAATACATTGATCGCAGGAGAGAATTCTCTTCCTGGATCTGGTGATTATAAGCTTCAATCTCTTCGAGCTTTTCCTGTTTAGACATCTTGCCCATAGTGCACTTGTACCCTGTTCACACAAACTGAACCAACTGCACCAATCTTGAAGCAATCACTTTGTTAATCAGATTTACTGAAAAACAAATATGGAGCTAAACCAGCTCTGATACCAAACATGATCCGAAAATAATCAGATTATTACTACCTGATCTCGGACCCTTGTAGGCTTTAATTATTCACCGATAATTTACTCCTTTTAAGTAATCAATTTTAAAATAATGCAAGACAATAATGACAATTGCACACAGATTGATTACGGAGTTCGGCAATTGCCTACGTCTCCGGGTTCGTGGTCGAACCGTTCCACTAGTCAAAACTTGTAAGTTACAATAGTACTTTCACAAGAAAACCTAATGGAATTTTACTTTCCTATCAGTACACCAGACCTTCGGACGACAAGGGTGAAAAATAGCACCCGACTTCCACCTTCCTGGCACAATCTCCTTCGGCTGTGATCGGCCTTCCCGACGCAAACAATGCGAAGCTAGCACTCCGGTCGACAATCCAGGATTTGCAAGTAATTGGTGTGGCGCTATGGGCCGACTAGGTAGTTTGAATAACTCCTAGCCACAAATATTTAATTTATTATTTCCTAACAAATAATAGGTCAATAATAATAAAATAACAATGCCTAAATAATTTAGGTCTTCACACAACAATTTCTCATTCTCCTCTTGGCTCGGACTTCGCCTCCAGCACTCTAGGAATGAGCTTGTCTCTGAGTTTGTGTGTGTAATGTGTGTCCATTACAATAGAATGGGTTCCCTATTTATACAAAATTAGGGCCCAAAAAATATGCACTAAACAATTATCCATAGGCTATTTTAGCCTTCACCCGTACATGAAAAATGGGATTAAATCCCTATGTGGGCGGATATATTTTTAAATGGGTTAAATTCCCATGTTTGGCGTGGCATTTGTTTGACATGGGATTAAATCCCCAAAGAGGCACATTTGTTAAGGGATACAAATCCCATAAGGAGCGGCTGATAATAGTTTAGGCTTTATTAAGCCTTTCCATGCGCATGAAGTGGTCAAAGACCACGTTGGGCTTATAACCGCCCCCCTACCACCTTGTTCTTCCACGTGGAAGTTTCCATGCATGGCGTCTAATGCCCCCTAACAACCGCTTCACCACCTTTTAACGTGGTCAAGTCATATGCATTTTGGTGGTTCATACTAATGTTTTAAACATTAATATATACATGTGGCATTTGGAAAGTGGCCTTACCAAAATAATATTATTTCGACCCATACAATGTGGTATAGAAATAATTAACTCGGTAATCCTGTAGTCCACTTGTCATCTCCCGATAGGCAAATCGAGTGAATTCGACGAGTGTTGGCAAGCCACGTGTCACAGTGCGATTTGGTCCAATATTGACCAGTTGACCAGAGTTGACTTTCCCATTGACCGAACTTTGACCGAACATATCTAGAGCTCCCGATGTCCGTTTGTCGCGTTCTCACAGTCATTGGAAAGATCTCGAGATGATCTTCAACACCTAACACTTACCCCAAAATTGCGACTAATTTTTTTTTTGTTACAAGATTAAGGATACAAGTAAAAGATCTTACATGGGGTCAATCCCCTAGGGTACAACAACTAACTTACACCACTAAAATTAACCCTACGGTTTAAGAACCAGGTCTACTAGAAGGTTAACATATTTTCTAATTCATCTCTAAGGTCCGTTACTCAAATATTGACTAGGAAGGTGCCAAGAATTAACTTAATTAAATGTTTTCTTCTCCTTAATAATGTTAATTCCTAATAAGGTTAACCTCTTACACAAATAATACAAAATCATTATCTTAATGTTAGAGTCTTTTCTATTACTAACTGAAGCTTGATAAAGACTAACAAAGGTTTTACACTCTAGGGAAATTAAATGGCCCCATTCCCAAATTACACATACCCCTAAGGTATTAAAGGCAACATTAATAAAATCCATTTTCACCTAACAATGGTAGGGTTGATCCTCCACCCTTGGATCAAATAGATTTCAACCACAAGATCTTAGGGTTCCCATCTAGGCCTAAATTTCCTTATGATTTTTTATTAAAGCATTTCCTTTGTTCATTTCCCTCATTTGGTCTATTTGTTTTGTTAAAAATTGTAGGTTAGAGAAGAGGAAGACATGGGAGCAAAGGAGGAAGAACTATGGAGGCTTCTACAAGGAGATCTATTTTAGATTAGTTTAGTTGTAGTTTTATTGTTGTTATAATCTTCCATTCAAGGATTGGGAGGGTTATTCCTTTTAGCAATCTGGTTTTGTTTCAAGCTTTTGTATTTGGGCTTTTAAATTTGGGGAAAACCCTACCCCATTGTTATAAATGAAAAAGAATAGTTTTAGATCCACCATTTGTATGTTTTATTGTTAAAAACCATGGGATTACTCATTGTTCTACTTACTGGTAGTTAATACATAAATTTTACATCTTATAAATTTGTAAAAACCAGTTAAAGTTTTCACACAGGCGCGGATCCATGGAGTTCTTTCGTAAGTGACAGAACCGTTGCCCAGAGCAGACCGGCGGTCCTAGGACCGCCACCCTGCCTAGGTGACATACCACAGACTACCACCCTACTGAGTGGTGGTTTTGAGACCGCCACCTTAGCCTGAGCGGTAGTTACGAGGCCACCGCTCTGCACAGGGTGGCAGTCCTATTTCAGAAAAATAGAACCTTAATTCCGAGGTTTTCTCAAAAACTAAAAGTTACAAAAAGGTATGAAAATGCATTTTGATCCTATTTTGAGCATCTAGAGTTTCCAGTTTTGAGATTTAGTTCTATTTGTTCATTCTTAGTTAAAATTTATTCATTTAAGCATTTCTCATTCCAAAAATAGTAATATAACTACAAGGTCTATTCTATCTTGTTCAACTAAATTTTCTTCATTATCAAGAGTTAAAAAAAAATTACATCTACTTATAACATTGTTATCACCATTTCTAAATATCAAATACTTTCAATTTATTGTCTCTTCCATTCAATACAAATTATAGATTCAAAAATACTACAATAACTTTCTTTTTCTATTGAAAATGGCTCAAATCATTTAACACCAAGAATTACTTT
Source organism: Taxus chinensis (assembly GCA_019776745.2). NCBI lineage: Eukaryota > Viridiplantae > Streptophyta > Pinopsida > Cupressales > Taxaceae > Taxus > Taxus chinensis. The sequence goes on along the minus strand of CM034149.1, from coordinate 831,018,141 downwards.
TCCCACAATACAACCAAGATTTTGAATAAAATAATTACTTTCTTTTCTATTTCTCAAACAATCTCCACAATACAGATCTTTCTTCTTTTTCTTATCCAATAATACAATGCCACAATGAAAGTAACTTTCCTTTTTTTTTACATACAATTTCAACTAAACTCGTACTTAAGATTTTCATTTTGATTCTTTCACTTTCCCTATTACATTCTAATGAGAAGGAAATTTCTTTCTTTACAATCCTACAATGAACTACTACAAATATTAATACAACTTGCATTTCAACATTTCCTTTAAACCATGAGCAAATTTACAATCTTCCACTTTGAGTGTGAAGCCAAAAAGGTTTCTCTCAAGAAGGGACTTCTTCAAGGACTCCAACAAACTTCCAAGCTCCTTAACACCAACAAGAAGGCTCCAACATTATTTATTTGATTCACAACAAAATGGGGGGAGAGACAACGCTCTCCACCCAACCAAGATATCCAATGAAGAGGAGAAGCCATCCTCTTCATTGGCCCTCGAGCCCCAACCACATTATAATGGGAGATGATTCTAATACATGGCAACAACAAGCTTCCACAATACTACAAATAGTTTCACATCCATTCCATCCACATTCAAACACAAAAACAACACAAGAAAGAAGAACAAAAAACAACAATATAACAAGGCTTAACAAGAAATCCAAAGGAGCAAGACCTATGGGGAGGCCACTTATGCCTCCCAATGGGAATGAGTGCCCACCTTAAAGCCTCCAATGCATATCTCAAATCCCCTACAAACTCTTATGCCTCCCTCATATACCCCTTATACCTCCCATATACTCTTATGCCTCTCTCAATCTCTTATGCCTCCCTCAAAACAAGAAACAAAAAGAAATGCAAGCATTACTCATACAAGGTGGGGCACCCAACCCCAACTCCCTCCAACAAGAAAGTAAACTCTTATGCCTCCCTACATGAAATATCCCCATAGTCTCCTCCTAATCCAAACTCAGGCAATCTACCCATACCCAACAAGCATTCCAAAGGAAAAAAACACTCAACATAAACATATAAACACAAAATAAGAACATAATTTAAGCAAAGGTAAAGCTCCTACCTCTCCATAATAGAGCTTGTTTCAAGAGTGAAACTCCAAGCTCCTCAGAATCAAGAAAGCATCCACAAGCTCCAACAATCCACAAGCACTCCCAAAATCCTCTAACTCTCTAAAATTCAAGAGTCCAAAATAATCAAGTAACCCCCAAACAAGCAAAAGAGTAACAATAAATAGAAAAGGGGGAGAGGAGGATGAGGTGGCTCCATGTAGGATGCCACATCACTCATCCTCAACTCCACCTCACAAGTCAAACCTCAACTCAATGCACCATAAATTGGTGGGTGAGAGGAATGACAAGTTACTTACACACACAAACTAAGCCCACACCCCCAAAGGACAAAATTAAATATTTGAAAGAAAGTGCAATAAACATTTCACCTTTTTCTCTTCCCAAAACACCTAATGGGGTCTAATTTTGACCCCCCAACCCATAAGTAGGGTTGGTATATCAATTTAAGAGGTGTGGGACAAGTTTAACTTGTCCCACAAGCCTTCAAAATTTTCCCTTAAGGTCAAATTCGAGTTTCCCATGAAGGGTAGAGTGTACAACACTCAAGATCTCAAGTATTCAACACACAATATAAAATCCAAGAGCAAATCAAGTCTAATAAATGATCCCCTTTTGGTCACATATTTGATTAATTAAGGAATAGATTAATTTAACTCTAATTGAGACACTTAGACCCATTAAGATAAAGGGGACAAATACCCACTAAAATCTAAATAAATAAAATAATTAAATTACATCACAAATCTCCCCTAACCAAAATAATTCAAACACACAGACAATTAAATGTTTCCATGGTGACCCTCATTGAATTCATCTAGAATTCCAATGTGGTTGGTCTCCAATCCGCCCGATGTTTGTTGTGAATAAATTTATACCTGCAAAACATAGAATACCTCCTTCGGCCTCGTGGCTGCATTAAAACATCCATGCCAAAATATGCAATATAAATCTAAAATCATCTATATATGAATTAATATCATCTAGGCAATTACAAATCATTTTTTCTAGCAACATTTCTATCCAATGTTTCATCCATGTCAAAATTATCACAACATTAATTCAATTATCAAAGCCTACTCATGGCGATGAAAGTATATCACATGTCAAATAATATATATATAAATAACCATGTCCACAACATATCAACATCAATATAAAATATCTCTAATAATCCACATGCATCATATACGAATAAAAAGTCAACAACAGTTTAGTATCTCTAACATCTAGTATCATGCTAAATCAAAAGGCTACAACGGTGTCCATAAGTGTAGTCGATAGTATAAAAATCAAAGCAAAAAGGTGTCGAAGGGTAGACATGATTTTAGATTGATAAATGATGCCTAAACTTTCTCTCTTAGATATTCAATTGTTTCCTTATGTAATAAAACCTAAGTATATAACACCATTGTTTTGAGATCTTTGATGAAATAATATTTTGTATCAATGGGCTATATTATATCTTGAAAAACATTTATGTTTGATAATGGTTTATCTAAATTATTATAAAACATTACTTTTTTTCCTCATTATTTATCTTGTTTCATATATGTCAAAATAACTATTATAAAAACTTTTTGATATGATCTCAAAGTTTCTACTGAATAATTTTTGTTGTGCTGATAAATAACTTTCAATAAGGTATTTTTATAACCCCTTCATATTGATCTCAAATCAAAATTAAAAACTCAAGTACTCTTTTTGTCAGAAACGTTTCATACACAATTAAAATCTATGTACATAATCCACTTGAATCCATCTCACTTGATATATATAGAATACCAAAATCCCTTATATTCAACTTATTTATTCTTAGAATTATTTTTCCAACTTTCCAATTTGATTCTTTTGGAGTTTCTATTAACCTTGAAATTAGATTCACTATATATATTATGTCAATCCTGTTTTTCCTTAATACATCAAACGTCCAACTAGTCTTTTATATAATGTTTGGTTATCTAGGTTTCTCTTATCCTCCTTTCTCAATTTAAAACTTAAAATTATGTGTAGGTGTTGGTTTTAACATCTTAAACCATTTCAACACATTAGTAGAATAATTCTATTGATGAATGAAAATTTCATCACTTCCTTTATTTACTTTAATTCGAAGAAAATATTTCATCAAACCTAAATATGTCATCTCAAACCCGTCCTTGATTTTTCATTTCAAAAAATCAACTTATAAATTTCCTACAAATATATAAAAATCAGAGAAAATATCAACACTAAACTAAATATTCACCTTGATCATTCACCGTTGTATATAGAGTTGGTTTGATTCTTCTTTTAGTATAATCATCACTTAAGAAGTATGATTCGGTGAAACAATACTGATCACTTGGTGCTCATAGTAAGATTATACAATTTTTCCACACAGGTAAACTTTTTCCTTTTCGCTAGGGATAATCAAAACAAAAAACATTCAATCAAAATTTTATATTGATCTTCTAACTTTTCTATAGAGTTGGTTTGTTGCATATTCTACTAAAACTATCTCAATAGGTATTGGTAAATGTGGATATAACAATATCTTGACTTGCTTTCTTAAGACCATATGAAGCTTTGGATCCAGTGTGTATCCTTTATTATGCCGCTGGGCGTGCCCTTTTATAGCCAAAGGCCTGAATTCTAACACAGCAGCAGAAAATGAGCAGTTCAATTTTGTTAACAGGTACATGGGACAAAACATAGATTTTATCCGGCCATCCATTTCTACAGGTGCCAAGCTGGAAGTCGTAGGAGGAAAAAAAGACCGGTCCGTTTACACCGACAGATCCGTATCCATATTTTTTTAACCTTGCAGATCCCTAACAGTGGTTTTGTCCCGTTCGCCGCTCATTTTCGACAGTGTCGCGCCGTTCCCGACACAGGATTAAACAAAAAGAAAAATCCATTAAATTAATTGATACTGTAATATTATTTTACCATATTCTTAATTTAATTTCTTTTTTTTTTTTCATGCGAGGAAATACTGTGTGATCGATGCAAGTGGATAAAGCTTTGAGTATTTGTAATTTTTAAATATTTTTGAAAATGTTATACACGGAACTCGAAGTTCTCTCGAGTATTTTAACTAATAATGTTATTTTTTATGTTCTTAATAAAATACATTTAAAATATTCTATATATATTAATTATTTTTTTATATATTTTAGTATAGTTTATATATAAATGTATAGAAAAAATGACGGTCATACATAAAGTATGCAAGTCGTATGTGACGGCTATTTCAAATACTTACAAGTATTTTACGGTTAAAATCATGAAAAATGTTTAAACAACCATTAAATTCAGCCCCTAGGACACAAATTTATCTCCATGTGCATGGTCGACTTAACCCATAATGGCATTGGTTTTGGGATGGCTATTAGTAAGAGCTCAATTTAGCACGATTCTTGTATAGTCCTGTTTATTTAATTATATCAGGGAAGAAATTTGAACTCATTGTAACTATCCAATTACTTCTAAATTTTAACATTAACTTGTTTTCTAACGCCAATCTAACAGGGGCCGCAAGAGGGATAGGTATGACAACACATGCCAAAGGGGCGATTGCCAAATAAGTTGTGACACTGAGTACACGACACTGAATATATTTTTATTGCACCCAAATCCTTTGAATCCCGTGGATCACAATCTCCCACAACCACCGTTTTCTTCGTTGCCCTTAGCTCTGTTGGCTACCATTAACAACTTCTGCACTTTTAGTTATGTCTCAGCTTCTTTCTGTATCTTTTCAATGGCTTCCCAAGCCATATTACCATCCATTGTACAGTAAGATGAATCGAGTAACTTGTTTATAGAATCAAGAGCAAGGTTTTAGGATCCTTTTGAAATCATTATAAGTGGTCATGCATATTATATCAGTGTTAATGTCGAGAAAATTAAGTAGATTAATGGTTTTTAGATGTTGAGAATCACAATTTTGAACATAAAATATCCAAGTTGCATGTGACAGTTATTTGAAATATTTAGAAGTTTTTTTTTCGATTAAAATTATGAAAAACGTGTAATCATCCTTCACATTTAACCCCAAAGCCATGGGTTTATCTTCATGTGTAGGGTCAGTTTAACCCATAATGGCATTAGTTTGAGGATGGCTATTAGCGAGAGCTCCATTTAACACAACTTCCATAATGCCCTATTTATTTAATTATGTGAGGGCAAAACTTTGAACTCACTACAACTATCCAATTACTACTAAATTTACATGTTAACTTTTTTTTATAATTCTAGTCTGATAGGGATCGCAATAGGGACAGGCACGAAAGTGAATGCCAAATAGGCGATTGCCAAATAAGTTTAAGGCACTAAGTAGATGACGCTAAATATATTGTTTTTTGCACCCGAATCCTTTCAATCATGTGGATCAAAATCTTCCACACCCACGTTTTCTTCATGGCCCTCAAATCTCTTGGCTATCATTAAGAGATTTTGTACACTCACTCGATGTTGAATGTGCCCATGCACAAATTATAAGAACAAAGACGCTTTCATCTGGAGATTTCCTTACAAATTTTAAAACCATAACTTCTCCCTCCACAAACATTCTTCCTCCCTCCTCTCATCTCACGTTCTTCCCCTACTCTATTTTTCATCTTCTTCTTCACACTTCCAGTTCCTTCTTTGTACACTCTTTACTGTTTCCCGATAATCGTTTCCTCGCCTATCGATGTATCCATTTCACCTTTGCATTCCGATTGTTAGTCCCTATTACTAGCAATTTCAATACCTTGCATTTATTTCACGTATACTTCACCATCCAACACTCCATTCAAAAAATAGTACATGACATTCATATGAGAAAAAACTCCAGTTGTATTGAACTTATATTTCTAAAACAAATCCTATAATTTCAATTCTTGATGTAGTTGCAAATGTCTCATTAAAAGAAATACTGGGCTATTATGAATACTCTTTTGTAACAAATTTTTCGACATGCTTCTCATTGTTTCCTAAAACATTCAAATTCTTCTTTTAAATCCACTTTAATATAATAACATACTTTACATGTGAATTTTTCACAATACCTAAAGTATTCTTTCTTTTATTGCATAAATATCTTCATCTATGCCTCTCTACCAATTATCATTTAATTTGTTCCTGAAAATATAAATGATTAATTACAATTGCTAAATAAAGATCCAAAATTTCATCATTTCCTAATTTTCCATATAAATTTAATTCAAACTCACTATCTGTTATCCATTCTTTCTGGAGAGATATTTTAGAAAATATGAACTTAAAGATTGTCCCCAGATGTGTCCAGATATATATCTAATAGGTGAAATTGTATTTTTTGTTGGGGATGTTTCTATGATAATATCAAGTGAAATAATTACTCATGAGATCCCTCTTTGAAGATATCATGGTGTGTTTGACTTTTAAATAGTTCTTAGGTTCCATCTTGTGTGAAAATGTGTTTAAGGACGTATATTTTATACACGCGGAGATATCTATATAGTCATAGATTGTGAAACTAATTCTTCGCTTGATGGATATATCATTGGGGAAATATATTGTGAGGTAATTGGTGTCTCATATTAATTTATAGGTGTATTTTAAGTTAAATTACTCACTACCTAGACATATAACTCTTTGCAATAGTTTTACATGCTACCAACAATACCTAAATTATTTTCAATGCTTCCATATCATACTTCTTCTTCAATAATATGAACATATTTTCTGATTATCACATTATTAGTGATTGTATTATGTAGAAATTGTATGTTTATATTCTTCAATGTATACCAAAAAACTACATATTTCTAAATTATCATTTAATTTATTACTCATTTCATCATGAACATGAACATATGTGAAACAAAAAAACACTCTTAAGTGATAAACATCAAGGTTTTTTTTTTTTTTTTTATCACGCCATGATTATTAAGATTATTCCATGAACACACTTTATAGGACATATATTTACAAGATAAATTGCGAAAGGTATCACTTAATCAAAATATTGATCTCTGAAGATGTTTTAAAATAAATATATACTTCTTACTATTTTAATAATTGTCCTATTATTTTTTAGATAAAGGATAAAAGGTGATTTTGTTGTTAGGATCCTACCTAAGAAAAAGGCTTGAAAGCCCAGATAAAATCATAAACACATCACAAAACAAAAGAGGTTGAGGTCCTTAGTAGCAAAAATAAGAAACTATGTAGGAAAAATGATTTTCTTTGACTATCCTTTTTTCTTGCTATGCACTAGTTTTCAAAGATCTAAGATGTCTTCAATAGTAAGAATAATCCTAAAAATCTTTAGTAGGCCAAACTTCACTGACATTTAAGGTAAAAATTTCCTTAGCTACTTCACTGGCATTTGGTTCAATAATTTTTTTCATCTAAGTTTCATCATTTAAATTTTCCTTGTTTCTTTCAACCTAAATTTCTCTAAGTGGATTTTTAGGAACCGAGTCAAGCACGTCGTGTAAATATTCATTTTAATCTACATCTCCCTTAGCATCAAGAGAGAAATCATGTGGGGTGATCAATTTTCCACCAAGTGGCTCTCTCATTCTTACGCTTATCAATCTCAAAATCAGGAACAATATGTCCCAAAGTGAAGCATCTTCTACATCTGAAAGGAGAAACCTCATAATAAAGTGGTTGGGTCCAAGTTCTATTTTGGATTTTGAGCTTAATGTTAGAAGGGAGGTTTTTTCAAGTATCAAGCTCAACCATAATTTGGGCATAGGTTGTATGGGTAAAATAAGTGGTGTGAGAGTCAATGTTTAAAATATTTCCCAAAATGTTTACAATGGAAATAAGAAAAGAATGGTCCCAAAATAGCAACTGTAAATGTTGAAATCTAATACAGACTAGTTTGTGAGGAAATATTTTGATTATTGGATTAAATTAAGGGAACTTGGGTTTCATGAGAACACAGTGAGATTGACATGCCCAAATATTTTTCAGCTATAGTATCGTTATCAACTATTGAAGTAAATAAAAAAATAAAAGTTCCCTTTGCACAAGGGTAAATGTCTAACCAACCTTCAAGAAGTGGAAGAATTTTTTATAGATCTATTCGTGGAGAACATGAAGACTGGGAAAAAAACCATTTAATCTATAGGTGAGTTCACGTGACCCTGAAAAAGGGTCTCAACTTCAAGCACATCATCCCCAATAGTAACAATAGGTGTATTGGAAAAAAGAACAATGAGTTTTATTGACTTTACAATCCACCCCTACAACACCTTCTTAAAGGATCTATTTGCATGATCTCTAGCATGCTTAATAGTGAGACCGCACATGGTATTTCCTATGCCCAAATCCACCAGATAAGAGACACGAATAGGCGAATCATGCCTAGTAGTAGATTATTTTAATCCAACATCAGACAAAAGGGGGCAGAATAAGAGACAATGAAGTGAGAAAAAGGGAGAGTAGCGTCAGATCTAGCATCGTCCGAGCACTATCTAATGTAGCCAAATTCTAACCAAACTTGATTTACTGCAAATAATATGAACTCCAAAGAAAATAGATATCCTTCTTCATTATTGAATAATGAATTACAATGTTTCCTAAATAGGAAAACAACTCCCAACTCGAGTTGCCAAGTAAAATCTAACTAACTCTGACTAATCTACTTTACGTGGCTGAAATTACTATTTTTTAGCAGTTTACTCTAACATGCTATTCTTAGTAAGTTCACATGCTTATTCGTACAGGCACAGAAATTGCCACGCATCTTCTACATTCCTAAATTAGAGGAATTGCCAACTTTCTAACTCATAATGCAACTAATAGACTAAAATTAATTAATGTCCAAAAATAGGAAAAAACTAAACTACAACTTAAATCCTAATTTTCAGCCTCAAGATGGTGGATTTTGGGCCTGAAAATGTTCTGAAACTTTCTCCAACTAGTACGGTGATTTCCAAAGCGTTCATCTCATCGAAACATATGGTTTCAAAAACAAATGGACTCAAATGGATACCCGGAGCTCAAGTTATGACCTTGTCAAGTTCCTGCTAATTTTGGGGGATCACTATCCTCTAATTGTTGATGAGGGGATGTAACCCAGGATTTTTCCACCACCAAAACAATGAGATAGTTTGATACCATAAGAGGCCCTACCACCTCCAACAAGCACATGTCCCAAGCTCTGTTGTATGCATGCTCCGACTGTTACTTTGATCCCTCGTAAATGAGCCCAACATTTTCAGAATCCAAAAATTTCCATCTAGATCTCCTGTTATCGAAACAAAGGTCGTCACTCACCACTCCCACCTTAGCAAAAGTATACCCCTCTATAATTCTATCGTCATCCAAGACCTGACATTTAGGTTTAGGTTTTAGGGTAGTTTACTCCACAATTTTCCTATTATTCATTTTTTATGTGTACCATTTTTTATGAGGTGTATTCCTTATCTTAAACTATTTCTTGATCACATTTTAAAAAAATAAAAATAAAGTTATTAGTAATTATACTCACCTACACTTATTTTTTTGCATATGGTGTTACTAATTCACACTTGTAATTTGTATTCATGATGAAAAATTAGTTTTTTTGTTCATTCTTTACTCATTGGCTTATACATACCCCATAAACTATTCAACCAATAATTGTGTTAATTATTTTGAATTTTCAGTTGCACACTAACTATATAATCAAACCTAGAAATGATAATTCTTAGTATTTTTTCTACAACCCTTTTATCCACTAGTGTTTTATGATGAGATCTAATTTAACGTAATACTTCTTGTTGGTATCCAAATTTGTTCTCCTTTTCAAGCTAAGCAGCATCATGGGTTCGACATGGAGCCTAGAGACAGATAGATCATAATGTGTGTCATTTTCTATCTAGGGATGAGGTCGAACTGGCCCTTTGTTACTCAGATTTGTGGAGAGATAGATAACACATTCAAGAGGAATTGATCTATCCTCACTGCTTTAGGTCGTGCCTTTCGACCAGGGTGAGAGGACCCATAGTGTAACCTTTTTTTGATGAAGGAGATTGAGATATCCTTCTTTTGCACAAATTTTATGAAGAAAGCCTTGGGAAAGTATGATCAATACTCCATAATTTAACTCTCAAGAGTTGTCACTTCTAAAATATGGAGACACTTTCAAAACAAGCCTAAGGTTACTGAAGACATTATGAGATCCTGATTATTTTACATATTTTAGGAAATAGATTTTGTTCCTTTGTTGATATACAAGGTAAACAGGGGTATTTCAATATGGATTCATGGTTTTTGAATGATTTTGGTGGGAGATTGAGCAGGATAAAGTTGATTATACCATATCTTTTAAAAACTTCACAAGAATGGACAACTCAACAATAGAAATCTTCAGAACAGTTAAGACGTTTCTTCAACCAGAAGGTGTCCTTCAATGGAGGCCAAGAGCAGCACGTTTTCACACAATCTTTGAGAATCTAACATAAAGGCTCGAGTTAAAAGACTCAATTAAACACCTGGAAATTTCTGATCAATCACCCCTAAGGTACACCCAAAGACTTACAAATAATCTTTATCAAAAATTGACATTGCAATGATTTTAAATTTGTTTATCTCATCACAAGATGAAGGCTCTTCTTGAAATAAAATTACAAATGCCACTAAATTGTCACAAGGATGAGATCCTGTGTGATTTCACAAAGATTCCAATGTAATATTGCAATAGGAACAAGTAAAACTACTTGTAGACATTCTGAAACAAAACAGACACTAATTGCTCCAAGGTGGACACAAATTAATTTCAAAATTACTATCAGCAAGGAAAAGCTTCAAGAGAAATCTTAGTGCTCGTCAATGGCTATACATCTGTAACCAACTTGACATGATAGAAAATCTAACACAGAAGAAATTAACAGGTTATCTCGGATTGGTCTCTCAAGAAGACAAATTTTCTCAAATTTTCTCTTAATAATTCAATCCTTGACCCTTTAAAAGAGTATTCTCATTGCATTTGTACATTTTAATTGTTCACTTATCCCAAATTTCCCCCCCAAAAATATGAATATTCGAGGGACCTTTGCTTTGCTACCAATTTGCCTCAAAAAGTGACGTTTAAAAAATTCAGATCCGAAAGCTGCCAGGTGGACCAATTATGAATTGATCACATTTCTTGGGCCCTTGAATAATGACTAGGATGCCATGCCATAACCTTTTGGCAATCCTTCTAATCATTATGATTCTGTCATGTGAGAAATCCCTCATTTAATCATTTTCTGGAGGCTCTGCACAACTGGATCTGACAGGTAATCCTTTTCACCCTCGAGGCAATACCTTTTTCATCCTTTGTGCCTGTAACCTTCATCATTTCATCCTTTTCCCTCTCTTCCATATGTAACTCTGTCATGTATCCAGCTTCTCTGGTAATTCATGTTTTTGCAAGTTCCCGAGGCACTTTATTTTCAAAATATTGACCATAACAATCCTTGGACTCATAAATTAAGTTTTGAATCCATTCAATGGTACTTTATAGACAAAACTGAAAAGGAATTTCATCAAAAAATGATGAAAAATAGTGCGTATTCGCATCTCTAGGAGTCTTATAGCAAAAAAGATGGACACAGGTGAAATGCACAACAACGGTTGATCCAACCCCTTCTCTACTTTAGATCAGAGTCGTCCACGTGTTTCCTTGGTGCAACTACAAAGGAGAAATATAGAGGCAAGTTTCCAAAATAGCGTTGGCCTTCCACGTGCCCTGGGCCCAAGAAAAACACCTTTTGGCCTTTGAAAAGTCTTAGTATGAAAGGAACCAATGGAAGCCTCCATGTGTCACCTTGGCACACCTTTGGTATGACCCTCAAAAGCGGAGACCCTCAAGAAGTGTAAGCCCTCCATGTGTCTCAATCTGGCAGAGTTATTTTAGAAAATTGAAGGACTAGTGGAAAGTGCCATGTGTCTAGGGTTCGAGACAGTTTTCCTTGGCCATTGAAAAGTCTAAGAAAGGGCAGAGTAAGCATAAGCTTCCAAGAGTCCTCTTGGCACTTTTTTTAAGGTGGGACCCTGAGGCGGATCCTCAAATGAACATTTTCCCTCCACATGTCCATGGTCCACCAAAACTGTACCGGTCGCATGAAAAAAGTGTCTATGTTCGAGAAAGGTAGCAGAAACCTCCACGTGTCTCCCCGATGCAATTCCAAGGTCAAACCAAAAGGTGAATTTTTAGATGAGCCCCGACCCTCCACATGGACTAGTTTTGAGTTGAAGTGAGCCTTAGAATTTTCAAAGTGCCCTACCAAGCCACATCCTACCAGAAAGGGCCATGTTTCCACAGATACTGAGATGTAAATGGGTCAAAGCATACAAGTGTGTCCCACTTTGTGGGCATAAATATTTTAAAATTTGACTAGTAAATAAATAATTTAAAAATACTATAAAAATTTAAAAAATCAGGTAAATTTTGAATGCCCTGCACCTTGGTATTTATAGCCTCTTAAAAATGCATGTTTGGTCATTTTATATGTGTTTGGTCATGTTTTGGTTGTCAGACATAGTTTGCTGAAAGTTCAAAAACTAGAAAAAAGTGGGACACAGTTATATGCTTTGACCCAAATTTAACAGGGAAAAACACACCCGTCAAACCATAAAAAGTAGGAAAATCACCATTTGAGCCCAGAAACGAATCTTTCTTCATGGTCAAAGAGTTTAGAAATGATATAAGGCCCAAATGTGATCCTCCAAGTCACATCTAATCACGTTTCCAAAAATATTTGGGACCAAAAATGACAGGGAAAACAAAACGTGACTGTGGAAAATGGAAGGAAGGGAAAAAACCCAAATTTTTGCCCAAGTTACAAACTCCTTCACACGGACAGAGGAACAAAAAAAAATTCTAGACTTTTAAGTGATCCTCGACCAAGGAAGATACTGATCATGGAAACCAAATGAAGGAAAAAGTTTTTATGCATCAATACAGGGAGATAGAAAAGACAACAGAGCCCGCAAACTGAAGAACTTTAAGGAAAAATGGGGTGAGATCAAACTGAGCACCAACATTGGCTCTGACTCGGGGATGGGCACTCACTGTGAATGCTACAAGAACAAATAGTAGACCAAGTGCCAAAAATAGACCATTGGGAAAATGAGTCAAATAATGAGCTTGAAGAGTAGAACAATAATAACCAAATCCCCCAAGGACGAACCAAGAAACCAAAAAAACCGCCACCAAGAACTAGGAAAAAAAAAATAGAAAAACACGAAAGCAGAAAGAAACCAGAAGACTATACGCTATACAATGGAGTATACCTTGATTCTGAGAAATCAATCAAGGAAATGTTTCAAATTCCTACCATTAATAGGCAATTTAAGCAGTTCCCCCTCTAAGTCTTTTAGGAAGAAGGTATTTTCACCAATTTGAATGTCAATTGAATAAGGGTCCATCCATAATGCATCAAATTTACCATGTTTACCCTTATCTTCATGCCTGTTATCCCATAATACTACCAGATTCCCAATGCTAAAAGCTCTTGGAGTCACCTTCTTGTCAAATAACTTCTTCAACTTTTCTTTGAACTTCACATGTTGTTGATGGGATGCCCTTCCTTCTTCATGTAACTCAATAATCTGATTGATTCAAGCATCATATGGACTAACTTTTTGATATTCAATTTGATGAACAAACTGAAATGAAGAAAATTGTAAATGAAGGGGCAGAAAACCTTGAGTTCCATACACCAACTCAAATGGGCTTTTACCAGTATCTCTTTTGACAGTGATTCTATCAACCTAAAGAACAAACTTCAGTTGCTCACCCCACTTCTTTTTATTCAGCTCCAAGGTTCTTCTAATGATCTTCAACAAGTTTGTATTGTTGGACTGAGCTTTTCCATTTCCTTGGGGATTATAGTTAGATGCATATTTCAAATTGATTCCATATTCTTTGCACATTGCCACCAAAGGTTTGGCTCTAAAACTCATGGCATTATCACCAACAACCTTAGCTGGCACTCCAAATCTGCATATGATTTGATTTAGCATGAAGTCCATGATAACTTGGTATGTTGCTTTCTTGGTGGGGATTGGTTCCACCCACTTAGTGAAATAATCAGTGGCCACAAGAATCCATTTATGACCAGCACTAGAAGGATAAGAAATTTTCCAAATGAAATCCATTCCCCAATTTCTAAATGGGGTTTCAACTGATACATACTGCAAAGGAAAGGAGCCCGAACCTTTCAGTCTTCAAGAAAAACGCTGACAAATTTCACATTTCCTAAGCAATAGAGTTGTATCTTTGAAGAGAGTTGGCCACCGATAACTAGCCCTCAAGATTTTATGTGTTGTAACTCTTCCAAAAAAATGTCCCCCACAAAATCCTCCATGGAGATCAACAATTACCTTTAGAGATTCATCCTCAACAATGCATCTTAAGAGCACTCCCTATGGGTTCTTCTAAGCTAACCCAAAATCAGTAATGAAATATTTTTGAGAGGCTAACTTAAGAGATATTTTCTATTTTTTACTCAACTATTCAGGGAAACCTAGATGTCTGATATAAAATATTATATTTTTGTACCATTCATAGCTCACCAACTTTTCAAGGACATCCACTCTTTCTCCTTCTACTTCATTCACCTACATAGTTTGCAAGTTGCTCTCAGCCATAAGCTTAGTTAGGCCCAAACCTCTTATCAATTTAGTGGTTTGGATATCCCTATCATATTCCTGCAACTTGTTTACCAATCTACATATTTTTCTTGAGACCTCCATTTCTGATAAGATTTCTTTCACTATGGTGTGGGGAACATAAGCAAAAACTTTAGAGCTCAAGATGTAAGGTCTAAAAACCTTTACTGCTTTCACCAAAGCAAATGCTTGCTTCTCCATGATGGTGTATTTAAACTCAGCTCCTTACAATGCCTTACTTAAAAAGGAAATTGGTCTCTCAGCCCCTTCATCATCGTTATGCAACAAGACAGATGCAATGGTATTTTATGAAGCAAAAGAAAACATTTGAAAAGGATTCTTGTAATTTGGAGCTGCCAAAATAGGGACATGCTTTAATGCTTCTTTTATCCCATTGAAATCTTGAATGGAAGCTTCTTCCCATTTGATAACTTGGTCCTTCTTTAGAATGCTAGTAATGGGGATGGTCAGCTCAGCAAAGTTAGACACAGATATTCTGATAAATTTTATTTGTCCAAAGAAGGATTGAACACCCATCTTAGTTCTTGGAATTGCAACCTTGCTGATGGCTTCCACTCTCTCGGGATCAATCATGACCCCTTCTTTTGATATAATGTGACCAAGCATCTTTGGGTTTTGCACTCCAAAATGGCAGTTCTTGGGATTCAATGATATGCCATACTCTCTACACCTTAACAACATTCTCTCCAAGTGTTGCAAGTGATCATTTCTTTTTCTTGAAAACACAGTTACGTCATCTTAATAAACAATAATAAAATCATTAACATAACTAGCAAACACTGCATCCATTTCTCTTTGGAAAGTTGTTGCAACATTCATTAAGCCAAAAGGGATCCTAACATAGACATAAGTTCCCCAAGGAGTGGTAAAGGTAGTCTTTATTCTTTCTGACTCCTTCACAACAACTTGATTGTAGCCAGAGAAACCATCCAAAGTGGACAACAATTCAAAACCAATTACCAATTGTAGCATATTCTCCATGTTTGGAAAAGGGTAATTATCTTTCAATGATGCTTTATTCAAGTGCTTGAAGTCTACGTACAACCATATATCACCATTATTTTTTCTAACAGGCACTAGATTTGCAACCCAAGATGAGTACCTTGTGGGATGAATGATCCCTCCATCCCTCATTTTCTTCAATTTTTCTTGCATATTCAAGGAAAGGAGCGGGTTAATCAGCATCTATTTTTTCCTGAAAGGCTTGGCATTAGATTCAAGAGGAATTTCATTTTGGAACAAATATTCCCTGTATGCCTTAAACTCAGAGTAAGACCAAGCTAGGCAGTCTTCATATTTCTTCAACAATTGAACATAGGATTGCTTCTCTTCCTTGCTCATATTTCTTCCTAACAAGATTTTACATGGTTTTTCCTTTGTGCCCAAGTTGTGCTCTTCCACATCCCTTGAAACCAACATACTTCTGTTAATAATGCAATCAACATTATCAAATCTTGATTCAATTGCCACCAAACCTATGGGAATCATGTTTATCTTCAGCTAGATGATGTCTTTGCCAAATAAAGTTTTATTTCCTTCAGTAGCACACACCATTGGTTCCCAATCGATATTTTTGTCAAAAAACTCATCTTGGTTCTGTAGAAAGCATTTCACCTAGGCATCATCATCGAACACTTGCCAATTTTTAACGTTGTCAGAGACAGATGGTCTTGTTAGTAGTTCAACATCATACTCACAAAATGGAGATACTGTAAAATTTCCAAATCTTTATCCGAACACTTATAACTTGTATGTAACAAAATTATACTCTCTATCATGGTGCACAATATTTAATGAGTCAAACATTTCAATCAAATCACAAACTACATGCTTTTATTGTCTCATTCTCTAATTTTTAGTAGCATACAGTTTTCTAATCTACTTGACAATCAATTTTGAATCTCCTTTGAAAATGATATCCTTTACACCATATTCCCATGCAATTCTCAAACCCAAGAATAGTGCTTCATATTCAGAAATGTTATTAGTACATTCAAAGTTGAGTTTGAAAGAAAAAAAAAACTTTTCCTCCTGGAGAAATCAGAACAATACCAGCACCATTTCCAAACTTGGAACAAGCTCCATTGAATAACAAGGTCCAAGGAAGACCTACTTGTTCAAGACATTTACATTGATCAATCTTATGCTCTTTGCCATCAGCAAACCCAACAAAGTTATCAGCATCTACATCAGCATACAACACTTCATAAGAGGCATTATTGAGATCTTCAATGAGGTGCAACATCTTCTTCTCTCCATACAACTTTACAAGGATGACTTCAATTGGAATGGTGTGAAAATACATATCCATCTGAACAATTCTACCAACACTTGCAACCCACTTTCTTGATAACATCATGCCCCATTTGGCAGGGCAATCAACAATAACAATATCAAGTTTCAAGTTCTTACCCAGATAAGATGCAAGTTGTACCACCAAACCTTTTACACATCCTACAACTGGTACCTCTCTAGAATCCATTGTAGTACACTTTCCATAAGCTGATGTCACTGTAATGTTCAATTAATTCATGACCTCTAAACACATAACATTGCATGATGCTCCAGAATCAAACATACAATTGTCAAGTAGTCTGCCCTTAATAATCAGTGTTGTAAAAAATGGATCAACATTTAATTGAGACTCAACCAAAGATGTTCGCAAGTAAACTTTAGGCGGTTTATCTATCTCCTCCAATGTTGGTGGTTTTTCTAGGTCTGTAATGGTTGGAGGAGGAGTGTTTACATTATTTATACTTTTGCCTTGGGTACTCCTATCTTCTTCCAACCTCGAATACTCAAAGGCCCTCTTCTTTTGCTCAGGAATCCTAAGCACATCAAAAATTGGAACAAAAATATTGATCTGACTCAAGACTTGGGCAATGTCATAAGGAATGTATTTGGGCAAAGTAGCATTTGGAGAAATATTGACAAACTCATCAGATGGCATAAGATTTTTCACATTTTCGGCATAGGTGGGAACACCAGTTCTACTTGAGACAATAAGGCCTTTGCCAGATGCATCTTTCTTTGGATTCTCTTTTGGGACGTTGGTGAGAACTGGGATTTTTGGTTTGGTCTGAGGCAATTCACCTTTGATAGCTTTACTTCTTCTGTTATACGCTTTTTCTTGGGCAACAACAACATTCATTAACAACTATCTATCCTCTTCTGATGGGATTCCTCCATCATACTTCATAATCAATAGAGCTCTTATGTACTCAAAATCATTATTAGGAAGTTTAAAAGCTTGTACCATATATATTTCTAAAGTATGAGAGGGAGGAAGAAGAGGCATCTGGTGAATGCAATCCCAAAAACTTGCAACAGTTCTTACACGTATTACCTTAGTTGAAGTTTCTCCTTGTTGTGATCTTGTAGAGTAGTCCACCATGTATGCATCATCATCAGTATTATCATCGTCATCAGCTTCTTCAACTTGCTGATCTACTTCACATGGTGGGTGGGGTAAGAAACATTTGTCACACTAGTCAATTTCATTTGTATCATCAATAACAACAACTCTGGCATTTATAGGATCAAGCATTACTCTATTTTCCCTAACATGGGGTTGTCTAGCTCCCATAGGTCCTTCACCTCTGTCATTAGATCTCTGATCATTTCTAGGATGATTTGTAAATTTTTCTTGTCCTTGTTGCCTACGCTAACCTTGATAACCTTGTCCAATTCCTTTTTCTTCCTTGGCTAGCTTGTAAGATATTTCTTTGACAGCTCTGACCAAAGTCTTTACAACTTCCTCAAGATCCATAGCCTTACTTGATTGAGGTTTCTCTGGGTTGATTTGTTTAACACCATCCCTCTTAGGAGGTTTTCCAACTACTTTATTGTTGTTCTCAATTTCCAAAGCCATGGAAAAGGCCTACCTCAAAGTTCCAGGGTTATTATCCCTCAAATAGTAAGAAAATTTCTTATCAAATGCATCTGAATACTTTATCAAACATGATTGATCACATGGCCTCAAATTAACATGTCGTCTTCTCAATGTTTTGTTAAATCTTGTATTGAAATCATGCACTAATTCATTATGATCCGTCTTATTGTTTTCAAACTCTGATAAAACAAACCTAGGGTCTATTTTATCACCATACTATAGTCTAAAATCATTATTCATTTCTATTCAAGAATCAATGGAATTATCTGGCAAAGATCTATACCAGTCCCTTGCATCTTTTTCTAGAGTATGGATAAACAATTTAATGTACACATCCTCAAATTCTATTTCAAAAGTATTCCATCATATTGATAAAGAGCTACAAGTGCTAATCACCAGTGATTGCATTATTTCCTTGAAACTTAGGCAATCTATTTCTTACATCTGTGTGGCACAATGTTTGGATAGCCAACCATACCTCTAAAATTGATGGGACCAAAAAGTATTAACAATAAATGGAAGTCTGGGTGGAGGTTGAGCCATATTATTTTGAGGAGATGGACTTGGAGGAGATGCAAACTGATGAGGAGTGAGAATTCTGTGTGGTACAGGGATGCAATTCTCAGAATGACTTCCCTCTAAAGGCTTTGTTTCTTGTTAAAAATCTATTAGATTTGAGAAATAGATGGGCAAATTGAGAAGCAAATTTTTCGAATATAAAAGAAGGACCCTCTCCCAGATGGAGAATTCAATTCAACAAAAATACTACCCTGATTCAGAAGCACTGAGGAAGTATTGCAATCCTCAATCACAATGATGATTAGTTTCACCAATGGAGATCTCTTTTCTTGATACTTGATCTCCAATAACCTTCCAAATTCTTCTTCCTTCCAAATTGGACTTTCCAAACTCTTGAAACAACCTTCTACTAGGGTCCCTGGTGAAGAAAAATATTCTTCTTTCAAGCTTTGAAGAGATTAATGACAAATATTACTTGATATATGTTAAGAAACTGATATTTATTAAGAATTTTAAAAACATGGAGTCGCCACTAAGGATTTTCACCTTAGTGTGTGCAAATGCACTATGAAAGACCTATCAAATTTTTTTTAATACTATATTCATGCAAAGCTTACAAGATCTTCTCTTCTTCTACCCAAATTTAGCAATGATGATAAAAACTTTAGTGCAATAACTATATAAGATGGAAATATTACACTCAGAACTTAAAACTTTGAACAATTCTTACAGATTTGAACAGATAATGATGTATCAGCAATTTATTTGCACTTAGATCATGTAAGGAAAATTACCAGGGTATGTATGTACATCACTTGTAAAATAATTCAAAGAGTCCCCGCCAGCGGCACCACTAGTGTTGGTATCCAAATTTGTTCTCCTTTTCAAGCTGAGAAACATCACAGATTTGACATGGAACCTAGAGACAAATATATCATAATGTGTGTCATTTTGTAGCCAGGGATGAGATATAACTGGGGCTTTTTCACACATATTTGTGGAGAGATGGATAACAGCTTCAAGAGGATTTGATCTATCCTCACCGATTTAGGTCGTGCCTTTTGACCAGGGTGAGAAGACCCGTAGTCTAACCTCTATTTGATAAAGGAGATGAAAATATTCTTCTTTTGCACAAATTTTATGAATAAATCCTTGGGAAAGTATGATCAATACTCCATAATTTACCTCTAAAGAGTTGTCACTTCTAAAAGATGGAGACACTTTCAAAACAAGGCTAAGGTTACTTAAGACATTATGAGATCCTGATTGTTCTGCATATTTACTAAATAGATTTTGTTCCTTTTTTGATATACAGGGAAAACAAGGGTATTTCAAGATGGATTCATGGTTTTTTAATGATTTTGGTGGGAGATTGAGTAGGATAAAGTTGATTATACCAAATCTTTGAGAAACTTCACAACAATGGACAACTCAACAACATAAATATTTAGAATAGTTAAGATGTTCCTTCAACTAGAAGGTGTGCTTCAATGGAGGCCCAGATCAACATGTTTTCACACAATCTTTGATAATCTAAGATGAAGGATCAAGTTAAAAGACTCAATTAAACACCAAAATCTCTGATCAATCATGCTTAAGGTACACCCAAAGACTTATAAACAATATTTATCAATAAATGACAGTGCAGTGATTTTAAATTTGTTTATCTCATCATGGGATGAAGGCTCTTCTTAAAATGAAATTGTAAATGCCACTAAACTATCCCAGGGACAAGATCCTGTGAGATTTCACAAAGATTCCTATGTAAGATTGCAATAGGAACAAGTAAAACTACTTACAGACATCTTGAAACAAAGTAGACACTAATTGCTCCAAGGTGGACACAAATTAATTTCAAAATTGTTTAAATTCATCAGCAAGGGAAAGCTTCCAGAGAAATCTCAGCACTCGGCAATGGCTATACATCTGCAACCAACTTGACATGATAGAAAATTTAACACAAAATAAATTAACAGGTTTGGTCTTTCAAGAAAACGGATTTTCTCAAATTTTATCTTAAGAATTCATCCCTCGACCCTTTGAAAGAGTATTCTCATTACATTTACACATTTTACTTGCTCACTTATCCCAAATTTTCCCACCAAAAAAAATAATATTTGAGGGACCTTTTCTTGCTACCAATATGCTTAAGAAAGCAACGTTTAACAAATTCATATCCTAGAGCTGCCAGGTGGACCAATTATGAATTGAACTCATTTCTTAGGCTTTTGACTAATGACTAGGATGCCATACCACAACCTTTTTGTATACCTTCTAATCATTCTAACTTTTTCATGTGAGAAATCCCCCTTTTAATCATTTTCTAGAGGCTCTGCACAAATGGATTTGATAGGTACTCCTTTTCACCCTCGAGGCAACACCTTTTTCATCCTTTGCACCTATAACCTTCATCATTTCATCCTTTTCCCTCTTTTCCATCTATAACTCTATCCCGTATCCAGCTTCTCTGGTAATTCACATTTTTGCAAGTGCCCGAGCCACTTTATTTTCAAAATATCAATGATAACAATCCTTGGACTCTTAAATTAAGTTCTAAATCCGTTCAATGGCACTTTATAGACAAAACCGAAAAGGAATTTCATCAAAAAATGATGAAAAATAGTGTGTATTCACATCTCAAGGAGTCTTGGAGAAAAATGGTAGAAAAATAGGTGAAATGCACAACAACCGTTGATTCAGCCCCTTCTCTACTTTAGATCAGAGTCATCCATGTGTTTCCTTTGTGTGAATGTAAATGATAAATATAGAGGTACGTTTATAAACAAGTGCATGCCTTCCACATGTGCTAGAACCAAGAAAAATGCCTTTTGGCCTTTGAAATGTCTCAGTATGAAATGAGCCAGCAGAAGCCTCCACGTGTCACCTTGGCACACCTTTGGTATGGTTCTCAAAAGTGGAGACCCTAAACAAGCGTGGGCCCTCCACATCTCTCATTCTAGTAGAGTTATTTGAAAAAGTTGAAGGACTAGCGGAAGGTGCCATGTGTCTAGGGTACGAGTCACTTTTCCTTCGCCATTGAAAAGTCTAAGCAAGGGAAAAGTGAATGGAAGCTTCCAAGTGTCCTCTTGGTGCTTTTGTTAAGGTGGGACCCTAAGGTGGATCCTCAAATGAGCGTCAATCCTCCATGTGTCCATGGTCCACCAATAATGTACCGGTCATATGAAAAAAAAGTCTAAGTTCTAGCAAGGCAGCAGAAACGTCCACGTGTCTCCCCGACACAATTTCAAGGTCAAACTAAAAGGTGAATTTTTGGTTGAGGACTGGCCCTCCATGTGGACTAGTTTTGAGTTGAAGTGATCCTTAGAGTTTTCAAAGTTCTTCGTTGAGCCGCATCTAACCAAAAAGGGTCACATTTCGACAGATGCTGAGATGTAAATTTGACAGGGAAAAACACACCTGTCAAACCGTAAAAAGTAGGAAAATCACCATTTGAGCCCGGAAATGAATCTTTCTTCACATTCAGAGAGTTTGGCAATGATATAAGGCCCAAATTTTATCCTTCAAGTTGCATCTAATCACATTTCCATAGATATTTGGGACAAAAAATGATAAGGAAAATAAAACATGACTGTGGAAAATGGAAGGAAGGGAAAAAACCCTAGTTTTCACCCAAGTTATAGAATCCTTCACATGGACAGAGGAATGAAAAAAAAAATCTGAAATTTTAAGTGATCCTCAACCAAGGAAGGAACTGATCTCGGCAACCAAATGGAGGTCAAAGTTTTTATGCGTGAATACGGGGAGATAGAAAAGGTGACAGAGCCCACAAACTAAAGAACGTCAAGGACAAACAGGGCAATATCAAATTGAACACCATCACTTTCATTGCATGGGTTTAAATTAAATTAACTAAATATGAATATTTACTATATTTTTTTTTTAAAATATCTCATAATAATCTAAAACTTAGCTAATTTAATGTAACTTATACATTGATATGTTGTTTGTATAATGAAAAAATCCTTACCATCTTTTTCTTCTTCTATTTTGAATAATCCTTCCCTTCTTGTGATAAAATATTGAAATCCACCCAATTTACACATTCTAACTATCCATTCTCCACAAAAAATCTTAGATTTTATGATCGAATGAGTTTCTTCATATTGATCCTCTAGTAATCATAATTTTCCCATTGAAAAGAAGAATTTTATTATGGTTAATACGATTTTTACATAAACTCACCATACTTCAACAAATTTGAGTGATATATCTATGTCACAAGTTATCTCTGATACACATTTGAATTTATGTTATGATGTCTCAAATTGCTATACATTCAAAAGATAAATTAAATACAAAAATTACTATTTAAAATAATTTGCATATACTGAAAATAAAATTTATTAAACTAGAATATTATTACCTAAAAACCCTTGTTGATACAACATTGAAATTATTATCTACTCTACACCTATTGTTTATCTTCCTCTTATTAAATACCTAGAGACCACACATACACACATGCATATGTGCATGTGCGCCTAACACCCACCCCCCCATGTGTGCACACACAGAGGCGCATGCATACACAATAAAAATTATTTATTTTTCATATATTTAGACTGCATTTCTAACTCATTTTTTTCAAAATTTATTCTTAATAGATTTCTCTATTATTAGACTAATTTTCTAAATAGATTTTCCTGAATTTATTCTAAAAAGATAAAATTCCAATTTTAAACTTATAGTTATCAAAATAAACTTTCATGATATGCTTACACGCATGAAATAGTTAGATAAATACATATGTGTTCCTATTTTCTAGTAGGTATATCCATATTTTAATCATAAAATTACTTGACAAGTGATAAAATTTTATGGTTGTGTTTAAAGAATGCAAAATAAACTATGGGCTATATGGCCTTTGAAGTATAGAATAAAGGAAAAACAAATATTTGGATTAGATACTTGTCTATAAGTATAGGTGTATATGATGTCTCATTTTAGAATTTTATTTATGGTGCATCATATAGAGCTACGTACGATTATGTACACTTCACTTGTATACTAACTCCATTTTAGTGCTCAATTTAGGATACACATTTCATTTTTTACTAAGATCCGATGACTGAGAGGTGATTCTTTCCAAAAAATTCACCCAGGGCATTGATATTATTTTGCTCAGATTATAACCGTGAAACAGACAGAACAGTAAACATGAACTCTTTGATTTCAATTCATTCGGGATATTTTATTAGACAAGGGAGATTACAATATATAGAAGATTGATCTCCTTAATTTAAGGAGTCAACTTCAATCTCAAAATACTCCCTAGAATATCTCGTGATCCACTAATCACTCAACAAACCTAGAATCTCTCTAAGAGATCTCTACGAGTTGTCACCAACTCATTATTTGCACAATAATAATAATGTTCACAATATTAAAATATTGCTAACATTCACTCCCCTATTGTTAACATTATTATTTCCACACATACACTCCCCTAATGTGAACAATGTAGAGAAAAACATTCACACGTCTTCTACAGCTTGCCTGCCTCTGCATGCTCATGATCTTGGTACGCTGAACCTCTGTTCACCGAATACGAACCCCTGTTCGACAATAACGGACCTCTGTCCTAGGTACGAGCCCCTGCTCATGAACCTCTGTTCATCCTCTTCAAGAAAAACATGATGCTGCTTTTTCTTGTGCTTTTATATTTCTACTATCACATATTTACATCAGGAGGTTATAAAAGGAAATACAATTCTGAACAGGAATGTAACATCTGTTATTATTACAAACAATGAAACACACAACTGAAAATACTTGGCCACCAAATCAATACCGCGGCCTCGTCGATGGTGCCTGACGAGAGGTCGCTGATCAACCTCCTTCCTCCGTTGCCTCCGGCCTCCATCTGAATGTCCCTGCTAACTCAGCAGAAAGTATAGCCGAGGACGATACGCGTTCCCTGTCGCGATACAGGGTGGGGTCGAGGGGCAGAGCCCCCGAAGCCAGGAACGGTTTTCATTTTGCATTTTTCCTTAAAAAATGAGTGTCGGATTACACCGAAAATGCACTCATTTGTCCTTTTTTTTTTTTTTTTAAACAACTTTTCGACTCAATTTTGATGAAAATAGAATGACAACAAACATATACCCTAAAATCACCTATTTTGACATTTTTAATGACTCTCAAAGACACTAAAAATAACTCAAGACTTCAAAAACTCGCATCGACCTTATAAAGACTATAGACTCAATTTTTTTCAGACTTTTACTCCTTTTTTTTTTTTTAGTAACAACTTTTCAACTCAATATTCCGACTATTTGACAACAAAATTACTGATAAAAATAATGACACTTAAAGACTAAAAACTATACTTTTAACAACATTACAATTAATAGAAGACTTTTGACACTTATCCTAAACAAAGCACAATGACCCTACCAAGATGAAAATGACATTGTCTTTATACCGTAACATGAACACTATAGACCTCACGTAAGAACTTATTTAGATGCATTATAAACAAAGTAACACTTAAAACTATATAACTGACCTGCAACATATATGATTGTATTTTAATCACACACCCAAGTCAATCTAACATTTTCATTACACCTGGAAATGAGAGATCTACGTGCACCTGTTTTTCAGTGGAAGATTGATTTATTGTGATTCGATGTGATGGCAAGAGGGAATTAGGAAATATACAGCCCACAGGAGGAGACGTGGAGACAGTCACTGATCCAATGGCGCATGGGAATGAGACTTCGAAATCAGTAGTGCCTGTTGCCTTTCCACGCCATTTGATGCAGACCCGTTGCCATTACCAGATCTCCTGTATTCGTTTACAGATCCTCACAATAGTGATTGCCGTATTTTTATAGATCCATACCTAAAATGGAAGGCTTCAACTTCTACTGAGTGCAGATCTACAAATGTGGGTGGAAATGCATGAGCCGAATCCACGTGGTGAGAAATGCCAATGCAAATCACGGTGTAAATATCAAATACAAGCTCATAATTCCTTGGCTGCAAACAAGATCCTCCTTACACAGGTACGCAGATTCACAAATAAAATCACGAACTAGCAGTACAATACATTTTTCAATACACGGCCCATAGATGTGTGCTTACATCTGTGTTGAATGAAGTGTAACGTTGGCAGCTGCAAATCCACTATTCAGTGTTGCACGGTGTCTCCGTCTACAGGATCAAGTGCAGGGCTTTGATGATCAAAGGCATTTGATAAATCAGACCATTGTTACAGAAGACTCCACAACAGTGATCGACCACGCTCTGATACCAGTGATATTATTTTGCTCAGATTATAACCGTGAAACAGACAGAACAGTAAACATGAACTCTTTGATTTCAATTCATTCGGGATATTTTATTAGACAAGGGAGATTACAATATATAGAAGATTGATCTCCTTAATTTAAGGAGTCAACTTCAATCTCAAACTACTCCCTAGAATATCTCGTGATCCACTAATCACTCAACAAACCTAGAATCTCTCTAAGAGATCTCTACGAGTTGTCACCAACTCATTATTTGCACAATAATAATAATGTTCACAATATTAAAATATTGCTAACAGGCATGATCTTGACATCATCCCTTTATATTGGTTTTTTTTGTAACCTTTATATTACTAGATTGCTAAGTAGCACTTAATACATCATCATCCTCACTATTGGACTACTAATGACTTGATTACTTCCTCCTTTTAAAAATAGTTTGAATTTATAGATACATACATACGTATAAGAGAGAGAGAGAGGAGAGGGGGAGGAGGGAGAGACAGAGTGAGTAGAGAGAGAGAGAGAGAGAGAGAGGAGGGAGCTGACAGAGAGAGCGGAAGAGGAGAGAGAGAGAGATAGAGGAGAGAGAGGGAAGACAGAAGAGAGAGAGAGCGAGGAGGAGAGAAGAGAGAGAGGGAGAACAGAGAGAGCGAGAGATCGATGTATATAATATATATATATGTATATATATATATATATATATCCACATATACATATACATATACTATACATATACATATATGTATGTCTGTATGTATATAAATACATATATATTGGGGTGTGTGTGTGTGTGTATATACCACACACACACAGTACACCGATATATATGATATAATATATATATTCTATATATAATATATATCTGTATGTATGTATATACATATATATATAGATATATATATAGATATATCATGTCATGTTATTACATATTATATATACATTATATTATATATATATATATATATATATATGTAATATACATATATATATATATATATATATGTATATACATATATTATTATATACATATATATATATATATTATTTATATACATATATATAGGTTATATATATAATATTATATATATTTCATATACATATCTCTATATATATATATATGTCTTACCCTATATTCTCCTCTGTAATACATATGCTATATATATGTATTACATATATACATACCTTGCTAGATATATCTATATCTATCGACTCTTTATATCCCCTATATATTTTACATATCTCTACCTCTCTCTGTCTTTCTGTTATGTTTTTTTTTTTTTTTTGTTTCTCCCTCTCTCTATTTATCGTCTTTCTCTCTCCCTCTCTCTCTTTCTATATATAATATATATATATATATCTACATCTATGTAATGTGTATTTATTATAGCTACATGGTATAACCTATGCATACAAAAATACATTTTATATATCATATGTATATTGACTGCTCCATGAGTAATGCCCGCTCCTCTTCAACACTAATTACACTATGATTTTAATTTTGGTTTATTAGAGACATGGACCTTACTATTATATTGTAGTTGGCGTGTGTTAAGATACGATGGACATCATGATTACTATTATGTTCTGATTGTTACTTTGGACTATATGGATGCATTGTGGACCTTGATGGAAATTTTAGGATTGACGATGATCTAGGATGACCACTTTGTTGTATATTGTCATTTGGATGCTTGACGTATTGAGTATATTCAGAGTATTGGACTAACAATATGATGGTATTAGGGATTGGTAATATAATGTTGAGTGTATCTAGTAGTTAGGAGTTACAATAGATATAGGGAATTTCATGATTATTGCAGAATGTCAATTGGAGTAGAATTGAAATGTTAAGTGATTTTAAATAATTGACAAAAATTTGTAAATTTTATGATGCTATATATATGTTTGTTGTATTGCTTGATGTATGTTGAGGTTTGTATAATATATTTTTTATACGCATTAATTCCTATGAAATATTCATATGGCCTTGAGGCTAGAAAGGTATTATTGTTTGTGGTTACAAGAAAATTATATCGTTATACACCGAAAGGGTATAGGGGACTAACCATAGAAGGTTCTTGGGTGTTTTATAACATGGCCAAATTTTTACAACTTGTGTATAATGTATATGGTTCGTAATTACATGCTTAGCTAGGAGGTTTCCCATGGGGGGTGACCTCACATGTGTGGCCATGGGATGTAATGTTTTCCTTTATTTTAATTTTTGTGTGTCTTATTTTCTTGTGGATGTATATAATTATTGGGAAAATTTAGTCAATTTATTAGCAGTTGGTAATGTGTCTTAATTAGTTAATTTAACTTAAATTTCAAACTAAAAGGAAGAGGTGACATTTGGTTAATAAATAGATTATATAGTCTTGTATTTGTGCTTGATGTGGAATGAATTAATTACATTTAGGTGGTGTGTGTCATCTTCACTTCCCAAATATGAAATTTTCCTTGTAGGCAAATTTTTGAGACTCGTGGGAGAAGTTAACCTTGTCCCTCACATCTCAAACTCTGTTACTAACCATACGTATGAAGTATGGGGCTTATTTTGACCATTTTAATGCATTTTTTGAATGTAAAAGAGAACTTATTTTCACTTTTCTACTTACTACAATTAGTTTTTCCTTCAAAGGCATGGAGTGCATGTTGGAGTGTCATGTGTGCATGTCATAATTCTTACATGTTCATTTATTGCATTGAATTTGGGGTGTTGACTTGTGATTTGGAATGGAGGGATGGTGAAGTATCATTCCTTGAGCCTCCTCATCATTCTCACATCCCTTTTCTGTTTATTGAATGAATTGGAAGAATTTTGGGTTACTTGCCTTATTTTTCTTCTCTTGCACTTTTAAAATTTGGTCTTGCATGCTTCAAGGTTGTTGGAGTTGCATTGTGGGATTATGCTTGGTGTGAAGGAGCTCAAGATTGTTGAGTAAAGGATTTGGAATCTTGATGGAGAGGTAGGATCTCCATCCTATGTATCATTATTCTTATTTATGCATTGTGGATGTGAAAATTTGTGTTTGTTTGAATATTGTATGAGTTTTGTGAATGTGTTTTTGTTATGGTTGGGTAGCTATGCCTTATAGAAGGGAGTGGGAATATGGAAGCATTGGATACCATTGGGGAGGGAAAAGGGAGTTGTGAGGCATGAATTTTGGAGGGAGTGTGATTGGGAGTTTCACCTCTGGGGAGTGAAAAGGAAATCATGGTCATATTTGACATACTTACAAGGGGAGAGATAAGGATGTTTTGTTTTTTATTTTTTGCACTTGGAGGCTTTGGGTGAAACTCCTACTTCACTTGGGAGGAAATAGGAGGTGGTTCCCATATTCTTTGCTCCATTTGGTTTGATATAAAACTTATGTGTTGTTTGATAAAGTTGTAAAATTTATGGAGTATGTCATTTTAGATGTATTGAATGTATTGGATTGTATGTTCTGTGGAATCCATGCTTGTAAAGAGTTGTCAAATGTTGCTCAAGATCCCTCATTGTTCTTTAGTTGGGGCTACAGGGCCAGTAACGGGATGGCTTCTCCTCTTATTGGATAAAAGGTTGGGCTGAAAGCGTTGCTTATTCCCCCTTCTTTTGTATTATGATCCTAGTTTTTGAAAGATTGAAGAATGCAAAATTGAAGCTTTAAGTTGGGAAAAGACATGCAAGAAGATTTTTGTTTGGCCTTGTTGAAATATTTATGTTGTATTGATCAAATTATTATTCCCACTTTGAATTGAATTTTGTAACTTTTTATGTTTGAAGGAAAGTTGTAATATTTCATTTATTCCAAGATTGAGATTAGTTAGTAAATGTAGAAATATCTCTTGGTTGCTTACCTTGTTGGAAAGAATTAGTCTTAGTGAAAGAAAAGGATTGAAGCCTTACATTATAAAAGAATGATTTGGAAAATTGGTAGATCCGTAGTTGTTTTGTAATGTTATACTGAAAGGAAAACTTAATTTTTTTATTTTCCTTGATTCAAAGCTGCAATATATATACATGTATATTTGGAAAAGAACAAAGATGTATTGAAAGGGAGTGTGTTGAATTCTTGTTGTTTTAGTTGGCAAAATGGAATATATGAAAGAGAATGAATTGTAGTAATGTTATAATCAATTTTTACATTTTATTGCAAAGAGTAGAATATAGATTGAGTTGTTGTTTTGTATTTGGAATTATGAAATTAGATATAGTATCACCTTACCAAAAAATGAATAGAGGACACCTTCATTAAAATTAATATGACATTAAAAATAAACTCAAGAGGAAAAACTGTGAAAATAATGTATTTTTGAAGGTTCTGTTTTTGGTGAACAGAACCGCCACCATGTGCAGAGTGGTGGTTTCAGAACCACCACCCAACTTAGAGCATTCGTCTGTGAACTATCCCCCAGGTAGGGCGATGGTCATAGGACTGCCATTTTGTGTAGGGTGGCAGTTTCGTCACTTTTGACGTAAAAATAAATTTCCTTCTGTGAAAATCCCAGTTTCCAATTTAAGTAAAATCTAAGATTAAAATTACAACAAGGATACCTTCCATCAACTAGGAATCAACTAAATTTAAAGGATCTAGCCTTCCAATATCCCTTTTTTCACTAAAATGTGTAAAACTCTTGGATTTAAAAGAAATGGGGTTTCCCCAATAGTTGAACTCAAAATAAAAAACAAGAAAATGATTTTTATTAAATAACCACATAGATCCATGGAAGGATCTCTACATTTAACAATGGGAAACATTTCATATGGAAAATATTTACATCTAATATCAAGAGAAATTTTTCCATGGATGTTCCCCCTTGCTCTGATGGCTTCTCCTCCTCCCATTCCTCCTCTTCCAAAATCTGCAAATAAGAAAAGACCAAATGAGGTTGTTTGAGGAAAATAGGAATTAAAAATAGAACCATAAGGAACTTTAGGGAAAACTAAATCCAAGGGCTAGGAAAGATTCAATCCTATGGTCCAAATTAAACCCTATCTCACTTAAGTGGGAAGGTATTTAATGGGAATGTGACTTTTAATTAAAAATAAATAACATTAGTAATGAGGGTGAATGGGGCCACTTAGTGACTAGGTAAAACAATTAAACCTTTGAGTTAGAAATTAATATAGCCTTGTTACTTGATATCCAAATTACCTAATGGGACTTAATAGATGTTTTAAAATGTAAATATAACTTAGGAAGTAAATTATACTATTAATTATTAATTTAATCCCATTGTCCATAAGCTTGTGTAGAAAGCCCCTAACTGATAAATTTATTAAGTGTGAAAATGTCTAACCTTGCTAACACTTTTAAACAAAAAGAATTATTATCGTAAACTTGCACTGTTAATATGGCCACGTTCTCTTTGTTTTGAACCCCTGTAGAATAATGTTCAGTGTAGTACACTATAAATTATCAGAGTTGTGGGTTCAATACTTGGTACATCAGAATACACTTGGAAAATTGAAACAAAACAAGAAAACCCACCGATAACTCTAAATCCATTAGAACACATATAAATTCGGGTAGATGATGATAAACTAACTCCCATATTAGTTTGTAAAGAAGGCGCGGACTAGATGATGGGTCCTGTATCACATGATCGTAGATCTACCACCCCCATATCATGGCAGCAATAGCCATACCCTTAACCCTAAAATGATAGATACTTTAGACACTAACAAGAGTTGAATTTATGTCACTTTATCCATGGAGAATCTTTAGGTAGGGTATACCTTAGCATTAAAGGAAAAAGATATCAAAATACAGTTGAGGCTCATGCATACGCACACATCATAGTGTATCAAGGATAAAAGCCAAACAAACACTTCTCCATAGTGGAGTTAAGTTGGACATTGAGCTCACGCTTCAACCTGAGAGATGTTACATAGATAGAGCTTCGGGACACAGATGACAGATCTAAGGAAAACTTAGGCCGAGGGATGTTCTGTGCATCAGAGAGATCCTAGGGTGCTGACAGTAAAAAATGACAGACTCACATTAGATGACATATTTAATGGGACACCCGCCACATTTTTTTAGAGGCATGGGAGGATATCAGGACAAGGCATAGGTCTGGTTAATGGTTGAGCGGATGCTTCAAGATATGTG
Organism: Taxus chinensis; assembly: GCA_019776745.2. NCBI lineage: Eukaryota > Viridiplantae > Streptophyta > Pinopsida > Cupressales > Taxaceae > Taxus > Taxus chinensis. The sequence goes on along the minus strand of CM034149.1, from coordinate 830,985,612 downwards.
AACTTGTACTAGTAGGGATGAAATATTATTTTGAATTGTCCCCCTTCTGAGAGACAGTCTTAGATGTTTTTTAGAGGACTGGTAGGTAGAAGAAGCTTCATAGTAAGATTTAATGAGACAGTCACTTAAATGGAGCTCTTCGAGGAGCACTTCAAGATGTTTAGGGGTATATTCTATATCCAAGTAAGATTCATCTAGCATGTAGATCGATGAGTTTCATGATCTACAACAGGATTCCATGACAGTGGCAGAGTAATGAGGGTACTTATTTATTTGAACATGATCTACATTTTAAAGTTATGGTGATTACATGCAGGATGAGCATATTAGAGTTCATACCGTTCGAGTCATGGGCCATAACTTATACTTGGGTAGGGAAGTGCATAATTCATTTCCCACATTTTACACTAATCAGAGGTTGTGGATAAGGCTTATATTTTGGATTTGAGCATCAAACCAGGGGGAAGACTACACCAGGCTTATGATAGCCGTGAGGATCTACATACAACAGTGGACCCTGGGATAGTATCTCAAGGGGATCATGATCCTCCTCCTTGTGGCGTAAACACTTCAACCTAAGAGTCTAGAAGCTTTAGGCCTAAAATCCATAAAAACAGTAGTAAGACTTGACCACCTGATTTTGGCCTTACCAAAGTGGGCATGATGCTCAGAGACCCGGCATAGTATAGGACCTCCTAGTTCGGGGGCCCAAGAAGAAACTTAGCTCCACTTCGAGCACAGTCAGTAGGAAGTACGTTTCCACATGCAACACCTATAGAGATCTATGGTAGGATCATCAGGTTTTGGTTACAGACATGTGACTACCGATCCACCTGCAGGATTATCTACTCAATAGATTTTGGACCAGATAGTTACTATGGGTGTGGTGCTAACTGATCATGGATTAGTGCTAGAGAGTAGCCCTCAAAACCCTATTAATTAGGGTAAGGAACCTAGTGGTTCTTTAGCCTATGGTTAGAGTTACCCCTTCTTCTTCAGTGACTAGACGCATTAGTTTGATCCTATGCTTTTGGAATCAAGAACCACCATGGGAGAGTAGTCACCGATGACACGATGATAGTAGACCATCAGGTAGTATTGGTGGTATGTGTCTACCCCTAGATCTCATTTGATTTAGGCTCATCAGTATTCTTTCATTGGCATCCATGATTTAGTAGAGCGATGCAGGCTGATGTGGCAGTTTCATAGGGCCTTATATTAGGAAAATTGATTTATGGCTATCAAGGAGAACAATTTTATTTAATGGAATCCTTGAGTTAAGGAGTGTGTAGTGGACTTAGGACCCTTTTACCAGCGACTATTGGATCTTATGGTAAAAATCCTTCATATTTAGGAAAATTTGAAATGGAGATTATCTTGGGTATGGATTGGTCATCCTACGTTCACTTAGAGCTTAGAGTATATGATTTTTTACAACAAGGATTCACTTACTTTTGCAGATGATTTGGGCTATGGAGTCATAGGTGATTTTTCAGGTAGTATACTAGGAGAACCATCTCTATTTAGCTTACTAATATCCACTACGTATAATCTAAAGCATTATGCGTGATGGGGTTGTTAGTTATTTTCTAGTCACTGTTAGTAAACAATCAGAGGATGAGATTCATGGACCATCACTTGATGACCAACCCATTGAATTTGTTCACGCACGAAAAAGGGGTCTCCAGTTGTTGACTTTCAACTAGTGAGTTGTCAAGGCTGACATCCCCAATGTGAGATTGAATTTCATATTGATTTGGTTCTTGGAGTGGTTACCTATCTCATGTGTGACAGGGATATATGATGGCGCACGACAAAGAGCTATGTGAGCTAAAGCGTAGTAAGCTGGAGTGTCTTCTTGACGAAACGACCTAATCCATCCTAGTGTATCTGCTTTTGGGTGCACCAGTGATCTTTGCTGAATAAAAAGGATACGATCTGGGTTATAGTTTATGTGTGGACTAGGGATGCAGCTGAAGGTGTTGTTGACACATTATAGGGATAGTTGACCCCCTGTCCACGTGATAGATGATTTAGTTCAATTGAGATGAAAAGGAGCCACGATATTTTATAAGATTGATCTTACAAGTCAGGCTACCATCAGCTAATGATTGCAGAGGTAGATATTAATAGGACAACTTTCCGACATGAGATATAGGCCGTCTATCGAAGTTCTATGGTGGTACCTTTTGGTCTGACGAACAGCCCCCACAACATTTCATGAGTTATGATGAATGGCATGTTCAGGACATTGATACTGGATTTCTTTGGATGCTCATAGGGTTTTCAGTGATTTATTATTCTGATATACTCATGTATGCATGAGGAGCATGTTGGAGAACCTTCTGACAGGTTGCATGTAGTGTCTTCATGTAGCTCGCTATCTTTATGGGAGCCTTGAATAAGTGTGCATTCTTTCAGTCAAATTGTGCATTGGAATACCCTTGGCGTCACATCATTTTTTGGGAAGGTATTACAGCTACAAGTACAACTGTTCCCAATGTTGAGAGTGGAATTGGTGCATCGTCACACTCTACAGAAGAGAACATTGAGTTTGAAGAAGCTATTGATAATGGATTGTTTCAACTTTAAATAGGTATCTTCTTCACCTTAATCTTATTGTTTGTCACTTTAATTTTTTTTTCAGATCTTTTTATCATTAAATATGTTACAGGTATATATATTAAAATATATTTAAATACAAATTTTTTCATCTTTTTTTTGAAAACGTGAGTTGACATCCATCCGAGGAAGCTGGTACTTCTCGGGACTGAAAATGTCAGGCAACTCACCCATCTATCTACTAATCCATTTCTCATGTTGATTTTTCTTAAAACAAATATATAGCACATTACTGAAGTGATGATTTCACAGCCATCTAAAACACTAGAGGTAAGTTAAACCCTATCATATCATCTTTCTTGATTTCTTACAATTATGTTTAATTTATTTTTTATATTTGCAAAATGCTTTGATATATTTTTTAAACTTTGTGGGATAAAATGACACAATTGAATTTTACAAAGAGGAAGATATTTCTATATTATACAATTCATAATCCACGATCCATTATACAATTCGTCATCCATGATCGTGCTAGAAGCATAAATCTACGTCCACATAGAATTCATCATCATCCATGATATATATCATATTATCATATCATAATCCTGACACTACAATTATTATTAAATTCAATTATTTCATCTATTTTAAATCCTAACACTCCAATTTCTCTGTCCTAACACAATTCCATTTATCTATTTTACAATGTGCATGAAACATATCATTCCTAACAATTATATCCATTCTTAAAAAACATCTATATCCATTCTAATGTCATTTATCATCCATTTATAACACATTCCATATTATTGTACTCATCTAAAATCCATTCTAGAGAAGAATCATCATGATCATATCATTTACATGTATAGTCGTACTAGATTCCAGAATTATCTCAAAACAAGTTTAAATTATCATCAGAGAAGAAGAATTTATCATTCTTGAAGGTAAATCTACGTCCACATACAATTCATGATAATCCATATCTATGAGACAATGATTCTATTGTACATGTCATCATCCACTATCTAATGCAATCATCATTACAAGTAAACCAAAAAACATAAACTCCATATACAATCTAGAAATTCTATACATAATATATATGAAGTTATAAAATTAAAGATCATAAAGTATTTCAAATTTTCAAAGGCTATCAAATTCTAGTTTCAAATTTCAAATCCAAATAATAAAATTCAAATGCAATGACCATCAACATTCAATGTTTCAAATTTTCAAATATAGAATCAATATTTAAAGTTTCCACACTCAATAATAAAAAGTTTCAACCCTCTTTTTCTATATCCATTTCAACTCCTATGCTCCTTTCTCCAATGAATTATTCACCTGTGGTTGTACCCCTTTCCCCAATGAACAAAATTAACCCCAGAACTTATAAGATCTTTTGCAGCACAGTCCATATTCTTTAAAAATTCTTTCTTCTTGCTTTGTCGACATCTCCATGGGACAACAAGTTTGGATCAGCAATGCTGCCTTAGCTTTGAATAATATTTCAGGGTCGAAGCTGTGCTCTTTAATTATCCGCTTCAGTGTATTGTTTTGTTTGTTAACCAAAACAATATTTTCCTTCAAATTCTTTGTTGCAGATAAACTGTTCTTCGCTGTTTCTAAGTGAACTTGGAAAACCTTTGTTTGACTCTTCAAATTTTCATATTTCAACTGCACAAAAAAAGTAATGCCAATTCAACATATTACTAAAATAATAAAAAATTTAAATTAACAAAAAGTATTGTTTGAAAGTGATAATACTTATGACCTCTCTATCTCTCTCGGCATTTCCATAGCTGCTACCAGATCCTTGCCCTTAGACCATTTGTTAAAATATGCCTAGGCCTCAACACTAATATTTTCCAATTTGTTTAATGTCTTATCCAAAATGTTCATCTTTATAGTTGTTGTTATACATGACAGTCCCACTTCTTACTTGTGTAAGTAAGGAATCCATCTTTGCAGGTTGATTCTAGACTGCAGCATATAAACTATCCCTTTGCTAATAATTTTCATAATGACTAATAATCTCATTGATAAGTACTTTAGCCCTTCTCTCCCATTATATGAGTTGACTAATATGAGGTAGAATAAACTCATCTAACATGGGATTGACAATCATAACCAACTTAAGTTCTCCAAAGGAAAAGGTAACAACTATTCACCATCTGTAACTTGATGAAGATGATCTCGCTGGAGAGGTATGGGGGCTTTCAGCTAGATCAATTGCTACGTGTTTCTGCCTTTGGGTGACCTGACCCTGTTTGTGATAAAATTAATCAAGATTCAGACATATAAATCTAAAGCGAAATGTAATTCAAGTATGAATAAAGTATGTTGAAATTGAAGTATGCTTGCTGGCCTTGAATCATCTCACAGTGTATTGAAAAAAATCCTGTTGGGTACATTGCTATCAATTCCCGATGTAATCTTCATCTAAATTTATATTATTCAAAACCGATATGCCCATTGCACTGGGACAACCCACCAAGCGAGAGGGTTGGAATTTGAAACGTAGGAGGCAATGTTTAGTGTTCCTGCTAGGGGCCGGAGCAATTTGCATGCATTTACCAATGTTATTTATTCCTGATTCCTTTGGTTGGCATTTTAAATATTATTAGTTGAGGAGGGGGTCAGTGCCATCTATTTGTACATAAGGTAAAGGACTATAATGTGCTGAAAAGTTCAAGAAAAAACATATGAAAAACTAGAAAACTAATGCAAAAAATACAAAATTAAATGAAGTAGTATTCAAAACTTGTACCTTGTTGTTGAACTTGAGGGGTAACTTTTCATGGTGCTTGAGGGTGGCCATGTTGGAGTAGTAATTGGTGGTTGTTGAGAAGTCTATTGCTGGGATTGTTGAGGTTGTTGTTGAGAAGACACAAATGCATGCGACTGTACTGAATGAGTTGGGGAAGATGGTTGAGTTTCTGAGAAGCACACATATGGTCCAAATGTACTCTGCAATGTCATCAACATACGAATTGTATGTCAACTCAATAATAAATATGGTAAAATTTAAAATGGGAAAATGAAAATAAAAATTTGCAATTTGTAAATAATACATGAAAAGGTATTACTTCTCTCGCATTTAACAAAGTAAAAATGGATTGGGGGTTCAGAGAGGAGTGAGCTTCCATTTCAGATTGGGAATCTCTCGACAGCCTCAGCGGTGTTGTTGACCTCTTCCTCTTGATGCTACACCTTTTTTCAGGGAAGGGCTTCCACAAATCTTCTTTGTAAATAGTAAATTGTTAATACCTGTACATCAGTGTAATGTCAAAATACAAACTTAATAGTTTATACTTGTTATTCTTCAAATGGAATATGACAACTTCATCAATGCCTCGTCCAGTGCAAGTGGGAATTGGTTTGTCTTTCAAATTTAAAAGAGCCTCGTAATAAAGGCCAAGGAGATAGTTTGTGGAGTAAATGACAGGTTTTTCTGAAAGCTTTGCATTTGTTATGGTCAGTTCTTATTTTTTTAATAAAAATGTGCACCAATCAAATTTTTTGTTTTGCGATAGTTGCAACAATTTATGCAATGGCCCAATTTGGTATATCTGTTTGATCGACCCTATAAAACTATTCTGGATTGAAATAAGGAAATCATTAGCAGTAAGAAAGTTGTGTGTAATTACTTGCGTATCCACACCACACCTAGATTTATTGACGTGAGATGCAAATGCCAAAAAATAGTGGGAATTGATATAACATTTGAATTGTATCACAATCAAAAACTGAATAAAAAATGATGAATGAAAACGAATTTATACTTACAATCAACATGGAAACCGATACGTCAATTCAAGATATTTCTTATCATCTTTGACGAGTGTTGACTTCATTGTAACAAAGGGTAAATTTCTAAATGGAAGGCCTCGTAAACCGATGGATGTTAGTTTCCTCGGTACCAAATTGCAACAATCGGCCGTCGTTCATAGAGTAACATTAAACATAGGTTGTCCTCTATATTGTAAGATGAGAGAAGGTAGTTCAAAAGTATCATGGGTCTATTTTAAAATGGGGCATCTTAATGAGTCCACTAAACTCACGTGCATCGATCAAATCTTTGTATTCTGAAAGTCATCTGTAAAACAATCTAGATGTGGGGGCACAAAGGATTCATGTAGAGTGATCTTGGCCATGGATAGGGATTGTGGGTTGACTGGATTTTCCTCTTGATTTTTAGTCTTGAGCTTGCAGTTAGGATGCACTTGTAGTTGCCATTATAGTTTTCCTTGAGCTTGATTGTACCTGACCTGGAAAATGGATTCCTATATACAAGAAAATTCAAGAGCCAGAAAGTGTAAACATGAAAATAATTGGCAAGAGGGTATTTATAAGAAAAAATTAGGGTTCAAAGGCTCGTTAATGCAAGTTAAAGAGCCTCATTGACACATGTCAACAAGCCTAGTTGACATGTGTCAATGAGCCTTATTGATGCGCGTCAACGAGCCTTGTTGACCCATGCCAACGAGCCTTGTTGACACGTGACACATGTCAACAAGCCTGGTTGACATGTGTCAATGAGCCTTATTGATGCGCGTCAACGAGCCTTGTTGACCCATGCCAACGAGCCTTGTTGACACGCACGCGTCAATAAGGCTCGTTGACACCCGTCAACAAGGCTCATTGACACATGTCAAGAAGCCTGGTTAACACATGTCAATGAGCCTTGTTGACGTATGTCAATGATCCTTGTTGGTGTGCGTCAATGAGACTCATTGATGCGGTCAACAAGGCTCATTGACACACTTCAACGAGGCTCATTGACACAAGTCAACAAGGCTCATTGATGCACGTCAACAAGGCTCATTCACATGCATCAACGAGCCTTGTTGATGTGCATCAACAAGGGTGTCAGTGTCTACAACTCTGCAGTATCTCTAACTAAAAAAAAGTGGGTGAAATTTCAGTTCTAAAAAATTGGTAAATTCACCTTTCAGTAAAACTGGTTCCGGGGATATTCGCTAGGTATTTTCCACCTCTAATTTCCAAGAGGTATCTTAAAATGAACCCTGCTTTGAGGCTCTTCTTATTATTTTTTAAATCTTATTGTAAGATTTTCAAAGATGACCATGCAGTTACTTAGCCATTTTATTTGATTGTCAAGATTTCCTAGATTTTACCTTTAATTGGTTACTTGGATCTTGTTTGTCTCGTTGATCACTTGGCTAAATGTTGTTAAGCATGTTAAGTGACCATTATATTGTCTGCTAATGAGTTGGTTCCACACTATTTGTATTGTGATATCTCATCGTATGGGGGTAAGGTGTCTTGATGGTCTTCTTAGGTGATTCAAGTCAAGCCTTTGGTTTTGGAGTGATGGAAGTTTTTGTGCCTAGGACCATAAAGTAACTCTAGGATAATTAGAGGTTTCTAGTGATAGTGTATTGTTTAGAAGTGATGGTCCACCGATGGGGATACTGAGTTCTAATGTGGTTCCCTTGTCTTATTTTAGAAAATATCAAAAATCGACTATATGTATCTTGGGTAAATATGGTTATACTTAGGCCCCTTCGGGCATTGTGCTTAAATAAGTGTGTTTGTTTTGCTTTCGATGAGTCATGGATAGACCTACCCTTGTCTCAATCTCTTAAATTTGTTTAAGTATACCACACTATAATATATTAGTATTGAGTTATGTTAAGACATATATGGATTCCTTGGGGTCCTTTTGGACCTTGTTCTTATATATTTTGGTTTCATAGGTCTTAAGTTTCCAATCTTATTTGTGTTTATGTCATGCTCTTTCCTTCTAAGGCAATATCCCTTGGTCGTAGAAGCCATGTTCAAGTAATATAGTTGATTGTCCATCTTGTATTTGATGTCCTCTTGATGAGGAAGTGTGGTTTCCATGGGTCAATCTTCCCCTTGTTTTCCCCTCATCGTGATTGCTTGGTTGATGGTATCTTATGTAGGTATACGTTTTCCTAGAAACTATCTTTCTTATAGTGAACCCATTTTGAGTTTAAATATCACAAATATTGTTTTCTCCCCTAAACCAATCTAAACCTCTTAAACTCGTAAAAGTAATATTTGCATCTATAATGAGGTTCTTCATTGTAACTCCTATTGATACTTGTGGATACCCACTTAGAGTGCATCTGTGATGTAATTAATTCTTTGGTAAACTCTTGTAATCTTTGTGTGTTTGTTTTTGGCCAATGATATCTTGTTCCTATAAAATTAATAAGGTTATATTCTCTACTCTTCCTACTCTTAATAAATAGGAATGCATTAATTATGATAAACCTATAAGAACATATGCTTTTAAAATGTAACTCTAATCAGGAGGCTTGGATGTTCGAAACTTAATAAGTAATGTGGACATCAATGAAATTAAGTTCCTTATCTTAACCTAGTAGATTAATAAAAGAACTAAAACTATGTGAAAAATGACAAAAAACCTCTTATACTCCCCAAGAAGAAGAATGGACAAATTTTTCCACCTATATAGAATGCTGAGATATCATGCCAACATTGAAGATGACCCTTAATGACGCAAGATATGTGATATCATAATAAAAGGAATTTTTGAATTAATTAAGAAAAATTATAAGAAATAAGCTTAGTAGATGTAACTGTAACTTGTATCTTATAATTTGGTTTGATCTTTCCACCTAGAATGAGTAAATTTATGAGATTGAACACAAGTAGAATTTATAAATAAATAACCTTGATTGTATAAATTGCTTTTGCACACCCTATAATTTATTAAGGACATAATCTAAAAATTTAAACTAATTGAAAGGTCCCCTTGAACTACTGTAAGAATATTTAACCTCATTTTTGCGGCTTAAGATTTTGGGTTGTGATATGGTGGAGTACTTTCCATACCTCCCCTTGTTATATAGCAAACACTAATACATAAGTAAAATGGTTATAACACAAGTATATGCTAGGTCATTTTGGACCCCTCTTTGGGTAGTGTGAAGTTTTAGAAGTATGCCTAAGGGTTCTATCATCCTGTTTGAATTAGTTGATATTTAAGTTCATATTGATGGATCCTACGTCCCATCATGCCAAAGGTGGAAAATATTTGAACCTTTAGGTTTGTTCGCCTACCCTGATTAATGAAACACATTATTGATAGTGATGTGTTATAGTTCTGTTGTACTCCCTTGAAATTAATGTGTGAGTCTATATCTCAAGTTTTATGAGAGGCACCTCTTTGTGTTGGATTTGGCCATTAGTGACCTAGGCTTAGGTGGTAAGCTTAGGAAACATATGTTAAGGATATGGAGGAATTTTGGAATTCTCTTTCCTTTTACGGACCATGATGTTGCTCCCCTTTTCCTTTAAGGAAGAGAATGGTGGAAGTTTGTCTTCATAAGTTCTACAAGAATCTATTGTGTGTTTCTCTCATAAATTGTAGTTGGACCTCTCTCTTTTCCTAGTTCTCCTAGCTCGCTTGAGAGTTCCTATGGATTATAATATTATGCTTGTGAACATTTTAAGGATATTTGAGCTAGGGTAGATTTAAAATTAATAAATGATGTGTTGTTAGACAAAGAGAATGCTATCTCTTGTATCGATATGTTAGTTTGGGAAAATACTAATTTTCTTCCTAGTATAAATATTATCTAAGTGTTTGGGGTTCCTAAAACATGATTAGAGTTTGTGTGTTTTATATTTGAGTAAAAATTTAAGTTATAGAAACCTTGTGATCAAGAGTATGGTTGGATCACCAGGAAGGGTTAAGTGTGTTATTGTGAATATTTTAAAGTACTTCCAATAAATATCCACATCCTTGGAAACAATTTTTCTAGTTTAGGTGTTTTCCTTATTAAACCTCATCTTGTGTGGTCCTAAATTGGTTAGACCTATGAGTAGGTGTGCCTGCTCATGAAAAATTGAGGGTCATGATTGGTAGTTGTTAACCTTGTCTAAATAACGAACATTGAAGTGTAACTCAACCTAAGTGGAAGTGTTAACCTTCCTTATTACAGTGTGTTATATCCATGTGTGGCTATGTGGACATCATGTGTTCATGAATTTATCCCTATTCTTCTTGGACCTTGGTTGTCATTCTTTGGGTTTTCATTGAATTTTTTTCTATTTAGATGCTCTAAGTTGTAACTTGGTTAACCTCGTAGAGTTTATTCTGTAGAATTAAATACTTGTAACCTTGTTTGGAGGAGGTTTAACACTTGTGCCTAGCAATATACCTTCTCTTTGTTCTATAGCGTCATGCCAAAATTGGGTCCCAGGAACCCACTTTTGTTTGAAATAAAGAAATCCCACGAAGGGCATAACTTCTATTCATATGCTTTGTTTGCATGACTTATAAGAGGAAGTCAAATCTAAGGGTAGAGGAATGTAATTCCCACTCCTCTTCAACACTGATTATACTATTATTTTAGTTTCACTTGATTAGAGACATAAAACTTACTATTATATTGTAGTTAGCATGTTGTTAAGATACGAGGGACATCATGATTACTATTGTGTTCTGATTGTTACTTTGGAATGTATGGATGCAATTTGGACCTTGATGGAAATTTAAGGATATGATGATGATCTAGGATGATTACTTTTTTAAATATTGACATTTGGATTCTTGACGTATTGAGTATATTTGGAGTGTATCTAGTAGTTAAGAGTTACAAGAGATATAGAGAATTTCATGATTATTGTAGAATGTGAATTTGATTATTGATGATTGTAAATTATTTACTAGAGTAGAATTGAAATGTTAAGTGATTTCAAATAATTGATAAAAAAATAGTAAATTTGATGATAATGATTTGTCTATGTTATACAACGATGTTAATTGATAAATATATGTTTGTGTTATATTTCTTGATGCATGTTGGGGATTGTATGATGGATGCCTTATGTGCATTGATTTCCATGACATATTGATATGACCTTGAGGCTCGAAAGGTATTATTGTTTGTGATTGCAGTAAAATTATATCATTATACACCAAAAGGGGATAGGTGACCAACCACAGAAGAATTTTGGGTGTTTTGTAACATGGCCGAATTTGACAACTTGTGTCTAATGTTTATGTTGTGTTATTGCATGCTTAGTTAGAAGGTTTCCCATCGGGGGTGACCTGACATGTGTGTCCATGGGGTATAATGTTTTCCTTTCTTTTAATTTTTGTGTGTCTCATTTTGTTGTGCACGTATTTAATTATTGGAAAAATTTAATCACTTCATTAACACTTGTTAATGTGTCTTAATTAGCTAATTTAATTTAAATATTATATAAAAAGGAAGAGGTGACATTTGGGTACTAAATAGAACAGATAGTCCTTGATTTTTTCTTGATGTGGAATAAAATAATTACATTTAGGTGGTGTGTACTCTTCTCCCCTTCCCAAATTCGATTTTTTCCTTGTACGCCACTTTTTGAGACTTGTGTGAAAAGTTAACCTTGTCCCTCACATCTCAAAATCTTCTACCAACCATAATTATGAAGTATGGGGATTATTTTGACCATTTTAAAGCATTTGTTGAATGTAAAAGGGTAAATAATTACGCTTTTCTACTTACCACATTTAATTTTTCCTTGATAATCATGGAGTACATGTTAGAGTGTCATGTGTGCATGTTATAAGCCTTACATGTTCATTTAATTGCATTGTGTTTGGGGTGTTGACTTGTGAGTTGCAATGGATGGATGATGGAATGGCATCCTACATGGAGCCACCTCATCATCCTCACCCCCCATTTTTATTTATTGATTGAATTTGAAGGATTTCGGGGTTACTTGCCTTATTTTCTTCTCTTGCACTTTCGAAATTTGGTCTTCCATGCACTTGGAGCTTTTTGGAGTTGCAATGTGGTATTGTGCTTGGTGTGAAGGAGTTAAAGCTTGTTGAGTAAGGATTTGAAAGATTGATGGAGAGGTAGGATCTCCACTTTTTTTCATTCTTTTATGTATGCATTTATATGTAAAATTTCTCCTTGTTTGAATATGCATGAGTGTTGGGAATGTGATTTATTATGGTTGGTTAGCTTGCCTTAAGAAGGGTATGGGAGATGGAAGTATGAGACCATTAGGAAGGGAAAAGGGAGTTAGTATTTGTTGAGGGAATGTGATTAGGAGTTCCACCTATGGTGAGTGAAAAGGAAAACATTGACACATTTTTTCATATTCGCAAAGGGAGAAATAAGGATTTATTTGAATCTTTGTATTGTGCACATGCAGACTTTTGGGTGGAACTACTACTTCACTTGGGAATGTAAAAGGAGGTGGTTCCCATATTCCTTTCTCTTTTTTCTTATTGTCAAGCCTAAATGTGTTTTTTGGGAAATTGTAATCTTGTTGAGTGTGTTATTTGAATGTGTTGTTTATTGTGGATTGTATGTTTTGTGAAAGCCATTTTTTGCAAAGGTTGTTAAAGTTGCATAACACACCTCATTGTCTTCGGTTGGAGCTCGGGGGCTAATAAGGAAGATGGATTCTCTTTTTATTGGATTATAGGTTGGGTGGAGAGCATCACATATTCCCCTTTCTTTGTAATGTGATTCAAAATTTGAAGGAGTGAAGGAAGTGCAAAATTGAAGCTATTAAGTTGGGGGATGTTGAAATGAAGACTTTTGTAATGTACCCTTGAAAGAACCTCTATGCTATAAATTTGGTCATATTGTTCCCACTTAGAGTTGAAGGTTGTAATTCTTGTATTTTAAAATAATGTTATTGTATATTTTATTTATCAAGTTGGTAATGGTGAAGTGTAAAGGAGAAAGCTTAAGTTGAAATTTGTTGGAAATGAAACTCTCCACATTTTGGATGCTATTTAAAGTTGAAATATGTATTTTTAGAAAAGAATGATGTTATTGAAAAGAAGGAGTTTGTTGATTCTTTCGTTGTTTTGTTGGCAAGTTTGAGATCAAAAGAAATGAACTATAGTTAATGTTATACTTAAATTCTACATTTTATTGCAAAGATAAAATATTGCAAATTAAGAGTTTTAAATCAAAGAAACATTTCCTCCTTCCTTCCTTGTTTTGGGTTGAATAAAAGGCCATTAGATTAATTTATTTTCACACATTTGTATAGATCTAAATATACAACTACTTCATACACCCCTTATAGTTGTTATATAAACAAATTGAAATGAATAGTTTATTCACAATAGATCAAATTAAGAAAAGGGGGAAAACAAAATAACTAAATATGAAAATAATAGATGCAATTGTTTGTATAAATTTATATTATTATACAAAATCTAAATTACAAATATTAAATAAAACAAAACAATCACACACACACACACAAACAAACACACACATACACACACACACACTTTAATAATACAAAAGAAATTAATAATAAAATAATTATGTCGGGGACCAGCTGATTGGCATTATAAGCCATACATATTTTTTATTTTAATAAAAAAATAAAAAAGAAAAAAGAAAAAAATTTGAATATTACATGGTAAATTTGTATGGCTTTTGAAACTAAAGTTTTATTAAAAAAAAGAAATATAAACAAAAAAAAGTTGTGTTTAGGGCTAAGCAGCCATGGGAAAGGTTTTATAAAATAAAACAAATAAGTGGGTGGGGGCGGTGCCCCACCCCAAAAACAATTAAAGCTTTACCAGTCGGCTATGGGGCCAACTCCCCCTAAATAAACTCAAAACCCTGCACATTAAACTTTGGCTGCGACCCCTATAAAAATGCGACTGTATCTTTTTATCTATGCGTTGTGTATTATATTAAATGTGACCGAACTATATATATATATATATTTTGGAAATATTTAAATTTGTGTGTCTTAAAATAGTAATTCAAGCATATTTAACAAAATGTCATATATATATATATATCAAACACTCATTCCTGTGTATATAATATTTTGAACTAGAAATAGATGGGGAAAATTAAAACCCCATAGCCACATATATGGTAGAAATTTAACACAAAAAAGAGGAGAATTTATATATTATCCATCGAAACCCTAGGTAGGGTATACATTATCTTTAAGGAAAAATATATAAAAATGCAAATATAATATACACACAAATTGTGTGTATCCACCCTAAAATCCAAACAAACAATCCTCCATAGTTCGTTAAGCTCCTTGGCTCTCCCTTCAACCGAAAAAAGTAAAAAATGAGGGGGATTAGGGAAATTTTTTGGGTAAAATGAAAACATAAGGATTTCTAGGGCATCATAAATCCAATGGCTTAGATAGACTTGATCCTATGGTGGAGGATAATCCCTACAACTTAAAGTGATGACATTTTCATGGGAATGGAATTTAATTAAAAAGGTATGGGTTATTGGTTGAATGGGGCTAATTAATGGTTAGGTAAAGGTGTGACCTTTTAATGGTAGGGATTAATTAAGGAATTATGTAAATTGATTGTTAAATGAATAAAAAGGGGGTTTGTAAATAATTAATAGTAAGGTTTAATTAATAGACTAAATTGATCTTGGTCGTTAAACGTTTAAGGGGGATATTCTAATAAAGTAAGGAAATTTAATGGAAGGGTTTCAAACTATAAACTATTCGGGAAAAAACATAATAATATTTAATTATTAATTTGAATGTGGTTACATTTTAAAGTTATGAAATTCCTTCATGACAAATTAATCAACCGCTAGTAATATTTGTAACCCTTTGAAAGCCAAAAAAAAAAAAAAGTCCCGTAATTTTACCTAATAATTTGATAGGTTTTATTTTGGATTTGAGCATCAAAAATTGTGTGCATTATACTATTTATGTAACTACAGGAGGATAACCATTATACTCTCATCCAATAAATCTATATTTTTGAACTTTACATGCTGGCTACCAAGCTCTAGAACTTTATGAGGCGAGATCATTGATTTATAGGGATAAGATAAAAATTACGTGGTTAAGATGGATCATAAAGTTATTCATAATACATTAAACTATCTACTTTGCATACAGTTGATAGATTCTTTCCCAAAAACCAAGTTACTTTAAGCTTTCTTTATGGTGATGGATCTGAGTTTTCATACCCCCTAATTGAGTAGTCGCCAGATATAGATTTTGTTCTTCTTATTTCTATCCCTATAACTTATGACTTGGGTAGGTGTGCCTATTTTGTAACAGATATATGCTTATTTTTACAAGAAATCTAGGACAATTGATATAATTTAATGATTGCCATTAAATAATGTAAAATCAATCATGTGGGTTTTATGACCTTTCATGTATAGAAAAAGGTAAAAATAAATCTTTGGTTTAACTCTGTGTCTATAATTATGGGTTGACATGTTGTCTCATTTTAGAAGTTTATTTTTTGTGCATAAAGTAGATGTACATATTGGCTTGTACCCTTCACTTGTATACTTCCTCTATTTTAGTGATCAACTTAGGAACCAAATTTTAATTGTTTGTTGCTAACAATTAAGGGCTAAGGGATATTTCCTTACACCAAATTCACCCTAAGGAAAAAAAATGAACTCATCCGTTTCTATTGCTATTTTTTTTAACTTTTTTGGATGTCTATGTAGCGCATTTTACATCATCATCCTCACTGTTGGAATACTACTAGCTGGATTACTTCCTCCTTTTAAAAATAGTACAAATCTACACACACACACACACACACACAAAGAGTGTAGTGCCCTCTCCTCTTCGACACTATTTCACTATGATTTATTATTGTTTGATAGATACTTTGATATTTTTATTATTTTATCTTGATCAGTAGACGACAAACTGTATGGACATTTGGACTATTGATATGTTTTGATTCACACTTTGATTATGATACACTAGATGACATTGATGGATAGATTTATAGATTTTGATTTACATTATTTATATTTTACGTTGACATGTTATATTCTAGATGCATTGCGAATGTTATATGTTTTGAGTAGAATTATGATCTCATGGATGTTAGAATATAATTATTTGATATGTTGATAGAGGATAGAATTACTTAATTTGGATTACGATTATTGATTTCCATGTATATATTATTTCTCAATGTTGTTGATGTGGCCATAAGGGTAGAGAGATATTTAGTTTGTGTTTTCAGGAACATTTATACATCGAAAGGGGATAGGGGACAAACCACAGAAGAATGTTGGGTGTTTTGCAACATGGAAAAATTTGACAACTTGTCTCTAATGTTTATGTTGTGTAATTGCATGCCTAGTTAGGAGGTTTCCCATAGGAGGTGACCTCACATGTGTGCCCATGGGGTGTAATGCTTTTCCTTAATTTTATTGTTGTGTGTTTTATTTTTTGTTATATGTATTTAACTATTGGAAAATTTTAGTCACTTTACTAGCATTGACTAATGTGTCTTAATTATCTAATCTAACTTAATTGTTAACTAAACTAAGAATGTCACAATTGGGTAATTATGAGGGTAAATGGTCCTTGTTTTACACTTGATGGAATGAATTAATTTCATTTGGGTAGTGCATACTCCTCTTTTCTTCCCAAATTATAATTTGGACTTGTAGGCCACTTTTTGAGACTTTTGAAAGAATTTAACCTTGTCCCACACATCTCAAACTCTTCTACTAACCATATTTATTAAGTATGGTGCTCATTTGGACCGTTTTAATTATCTTGTTGAATGTAAAAGTTAAAATAATTACACATTTCCATGTACCACATTTAATTTTTCCTGAATAAGCATGGTGTGCAAGTTGGAGTGTAATGTAGGCATGCCATGAGTCTCACATGTTGATTTATTGCATTGGGGTTGGTGTGTTGACTAGTTGAGTGGAATTGAGGGATGATGAAGTGGAATCCTACATGGACCCACCTCATCATCCTCACATCCCTTTTCTATTTATTGATTGAATTTGAAGGATTTTGGGTTACTTGGGGTTATTTTCTTATTTTGCACTTTTGGGATTGGGATTTTTTTTTGGAGTGGCATTTGGATTGTGCTTGGTTAGAAGGTATAGAAAGATTGTTGGAGTGAATACTTTTAGAATCTTGATGGAGAGGTAGGCACTCCACTTGTTGTCACTCTTTTATGTATGCATTTAGATATAAAATTTGTGCTTGTTTGAATATTGTATGAGTGTTGTTAATGTGGTCTATTGTGGTTGTGTAGCTTATGTTAAGAATGGTATAAGAGAATGAAGTATGAGATCATTGGGTAGGGAAAAGGGAGATATAAGGCACACATTTTGGAGGGAGTGTGATTAGGAGGTTCAAAAATGGGAATTGAAAAAGGTAACATGGTCATATTTTGCATACTTGCAAGGGGAGAGATAAAGATGTGTTTGATTGTTTTGTATTATCCACAAGGAGGATTTTGGGTGAAAATCCTACTTGACTTCGGAGGAAAAAGGAGGTGATTCCCATATTCCTTTATCCTTTTGGCTTGTTGTCAAGCCTATGTGTTGTTCAAATGTTTTTAAATATTGTCTTGTGTGTTTATTTGAATGTGTTGGTATTGTGGAAGCCATTTTTGTAAAAATTGTAAAAGTGGCACTATACCCCTCATTGTTTTTGTGGTTGGGGCTAGGGGGCCAATAAGGGGATGACTTATCCTCTTATTGGATTATAGGTTGGCGGAGAGCATCACTTACTCCCCTTTTCTTTGTTTGTGACCCAAATATGAAGCGGTAAAAGAGTGAAAAAATGAAGTTTTGAATGATTTATGCTACATTGGAGCCAAAAGTTCACCCTTGTAATATTCCCCCTATTGTAAAGTGGATGTTGATACCTTGAAAAAGTTTCTTTCTAAATTGTTTTAAAGATGGACTATTTTATTGTAACAAAAGAGAACTATGATCATTGAGAAAATGTGTTACCTTGTTTACAATTCCTATTTTGTAAACATATGATTTTATTAGAAGGAAAGAAAAGAGATAACATCTCACTTTTATTGTAAGAACTAGCTCATTGAATTTTTGCAATTAATTAAAAGTTGCATTATGGATATTAATTTTGAAAGGATGGTGTTATAATAAGGAAAGGATATGTTCATTTTATCGGAATATAAACAAATTCCTTATGGTTCAGCCGCATCGTATAAAAGCTTTATAATAAAAAAAGGTGTATTGATTTTTTTATGGGGGGCGATTTGTTCTTCATATAAAAAATAATAATATTTCAAATAAATGTCATTTTTTTTATATGGTCAAATGGCCAAGTTTTAAATTAATAATAATTAAAAAATTGGTTACGCCCAACCCCTCAAGCATTTTTGTTTTATTTTTGGGAGTGGGAGGGGGGGCTACCGCACCCCACCCCCACCCTTTATATAATATAATAGCGGTGGGGGTGGAGTGTGTGGGCATGGAGTGCAGACCCCCACAATAATATATAACCCTGCACTTATTAAAAATGGATGTGGCCCATGATTCTCAAACCTACACATTTTCTTGTGAGTCGACCGACCCACAATGTAGCCTATTGTATATAAATCCAATCCACTATTTTTTACCAATAATTTTAATATAAAGTTATATATATATATATATATATAAAAAAAATTTATATTTATACATTATGATATGCATAATATCTATATACATATATGTATACTCATATATGTGCATCCAATATATATATATATTTACAAAAAATAATATACACTTAGGGTTTTTATATATTCATCCAAAGGGGTATATACGTATTGTATATACACCTAACCTGCATTGGAAAAATACCAAATAAACACAAATAAATAGGGGTAAATAATAACCAAAAAGGGAAATTGGGAGATCTCCCATTTAAACACAAACCTAAAAAAAAATGAGTAAATCATCCAAAGATCCATTGGGCTTCATGGCTTCTCCTCTTTCTTGTCCTCCGAACATGCAAAATAAGAATGTACAAATGAATGATAAATTAGGGCAATGTGTATAAACAAAAATATATAAAGATATTTAGGGTAACCCTAATCCAATGACTATGATACATTTGATATAATGGCTCATATTAAACACCACATCACTTAAGTGGGTGGCATTTTATGGGAGTGTCAATTAAATTAAAAAGGGCATGAGAAATGGGGTGAATGGGGCCCCTTAGCGGCTAGTCTAGTGGTGACATGTTGGTGGGAATTAATAGAGTGAATGTGCATGGTAAGTGTTAATGAACTAAAGGGGTTCTTAAATAATTATTATTAAAGGTGTAAATAAATTAATTAAGGGAACTTGGTAACTGTTTTAAACTATAAATAATTTTGGAATGTCAATTAATAATATTTAATTGTTAATTTAATTCCAACTTCCTCCAGATTTTGTAGAAAATTTAACCAAGAAATTAATTGAATTTTGGATGATGGTTAACCTTGCAACCCTTTTTTAAAAAAAGTAAATTTTACCTATTAAATTAATAGGTACTATTTTGGTTTGAGCGTAGAATGTTTTTGGGCTTACACTTAGTATGAGAGTTACGGGTTCAACACTTAAAACCTAAGCACACTTGGAAACATGAAACACAACAAGTAAACCTAGCACAACTCTAAACCTAGAACACACAACATTGCAATATATTTTAAAACATAGAAAACATAGAAACCTGAAACAAATAGAAGATTATGATAAAATAAATCTTGTCTTGATCTATGTAGGAGGCATGGACTAGACAAGTGGTTCTTACACGTGGACATAGACCTACCACCCCAAGATCAGGCAGTAGATAATATATTTCCATAGATACTATAGACATTACTAGATGTCAATGTTGCTATATGCGGAGGATCATTAGGAAGAAGACCTAGATGATAGGACAGATATCCATCACATGAGCCCCAACACCATCCACAACGTAGTGAGGAGCATAGGGTGGAGAACTCCTACATGGATTCAGCTAGATAAGATTCACCTCAGAGGGGGCATGGAGAGAGGGCTACAGGACATAGAGATATATCTAGGAGCCTTAAGATGAGGGATAATAATGTGAATAGACCTAGAGGCCGGAAATCAACATCGAAAGATCATATTAGAGAGATATTAAAGTTTCACCTACCCCATTTTTCTTGAGACGTAGGAGGATTTGAGGAAGAGGCATGGTTGGTTAGCTTAAGTAGATTATTCAAGATATGTCCTTGTACCAGCAACATGAAAGCTCCTGTTTCCATCCACCTTCTGAGAGACAGAGCTGAGGTTTGGTGGAGGACTGAGGAGTAAGAGCTCCACATCGATTCTGAGAGTGTTACCTGGGAGCTCTTCAAGGAATGGTTTAGGAGTAGATACATATCTAGGAGATTCATCGAGCAATGGATTGATGAGTTTCATGATCTGTGACACGTATCCATGACACTAGTAGAGTATGAGGGTCATTTTTTGATCTAATTTAGTATGCAAAGTACATGTAGGGTGAGAAATTTAGGGTTCACATGTTCATCAGGGATGTTAACTTAGACTTGGGATGGCAAGTGTGCATTCATTGTCCACAGACACTATCGAAATCCATGGAGAAGGCCTATATTACAGAGGAGATGAGGGGAAGAAACAACAGGCTAGAGATAAAGTCAGAAGTCACATTCATTAGCTATACAATAGTAGATCAAGGGATTCATCTCATCCTCCTCATGGTAGACACAGTTCAACCCAATCCTCTTTCAGACCTCCACAACAAACACACCAGTAGACTCGACCCCCATTTAGACCTCCTTATTGCCATAATATACAAAAAGGGCGTAACATGGGACCTCCGACTAGGGAACATAACAGGACACAAGCTCTACCACGAGCTCAGTCAGTCATAGTACATCCACCAAAAAACCCACAAAGATCTATGACAAGATCATCAAGTTCTAACACTTGGACTCCTAGGCCACCTAGAGGAGTATCTGCTTAGTGGAGGGGTCTAACTAGTTGTTATGGGTGTGGTGTACATGGACATCACTAGAGATAATACCCATAAAACCTTGTTAATCAGGGTAAGACATATATTTTTGAGCCTACGGTTGGTGAAATGACAAGGAGCCACAAGATTTATGCAGCAGTCGAGACCTGTCAGGCAAAGCACTAGGGCATGATAATTGAGACCACATGTAGCATTGGTGGTATTTGTACCCCTATCTTATTTGATTATGGCTCTTCATATTATTTCATTTCTTCACCATTAGTAAAGTGATGCACGCTGGTGGAAGTAAGGTAGAGCATTAGTTGGGATGTTGAGAGGCTTATGGAGCTAAAATCTCATTGGAATCCTTTGTTATGGAGTTTGTAGTAGACCTAGGACCCTTCTCCATGACTTTGGAGCTTCATATACTTTCCTTGAGTTCATATTGAGTTATCTTGGGTATCAAATAGTTATCCATAGAAAGAGATAGAGTAGATTGTTACATCTAGGTTATATCTTGTGCAGATGATTTGGGATTTGAGTCTGTGATAGTTAGAATCAAGAGACCCATCTCTATTAACACCATATCTACTATGCAGCTGAGGTGGTTTGCATGATAGGGTTTTCAATTGTATGCCATCATAGTTAGTGACCAATCAGATGTTTTTCAGATTTTTTTCCTAGGGATTTTTCAGGGTTAACTCCCGCATGTGAGATAGACTTGTTATCCCAAATTCCCCACCTGACAAATTTGGTCAAACATGACCCCGTACATAAAGAAAATCTGAAGCAAATGATTCAGACCCATGAGCTCACATTCTAGAATGACAAATAATGGGACAAGTGAGCTTGACTTAAGGAACACGTGGTCAAAGTGAGTATGAATGACATAAAAGAAACCATAGGCCCAAAGGATCAAACATAACCCTACACAGAAATAAATAAAAAATACAACTCTGTCGAATGAACCTACACTTCAAATCCAATGAACAGGTTACAGGTACGCTCTACAATAGAGTAACAGGGTCGAGGAAGGAGCGGATAGTGACAAAGAAACCAGAAGCTCAAAGGAAAAGAAATGGTGGAAGCTCGAAGTCTTCAGGATCTCTAAATGATTTAGAATGAGCAGCAAAAATGACGAAGTGTAGAGGAGACAACAGACACTACCAAGTGTCCAAATGACACACCTCCAAATATTAAATCCCAAGCTTGAGATCTAAACAAGCGTTAGGCCTCCACGCATCCAGAGCCCAAAAATTTGCACCGGTTGTTGAAAATTCTTTGACTCAGCGGAAGGTGCCAAGTGTCCAAACAACGCTACTTCAAGGATAAATCCAGAGAGTGGAGACTCAGATGAGCATGGGCTTGCCATGTAGTCTAATTAAAAAAAATGTGGGACGGAACAGGCCCAAAATCAACTAAGTATAGAGAACTAGCTGACGGTGCCACGTGTTGCATCAACGTAATTTCAAAAGCACGGCTCAAAAGGTGATCCCCAAATGAGTGCCAACTTGCCATGTGTTAAGGGCCTGAGAAAGTAAGAGGGACCATTGAAAATTCTAGAAGCCTGCGGAGGCCTCTACATGTCTCATTGGCATGATTTCAAAAGGAAATCCTGAAGGTAGTTTTCAAATGAGTGCGGACCTTCCATGTGTCCCAGGTACAAAAATAAGGGATAGAGTCAAGAGTTGAATAGTCAAAGTAGAAGCAGGCCGGTGGAAGGTGCCAAGTGTCAGTGCAGCGCACATTCAAAGGTAAAATTTGGGGCGAGTTTCCAAAGAAGTGCTAAGCCTCCATGTGTCTAGGGTCAAACTTTTGGCCCGCCAAACAAAGGGACCTAGGAAAAATACAAAGGAGCCCAAGAAGCTCGTGGAAGCCACCACGTTTCAATTTGATGTAATTTCAAGAGTGAAGGAAGGAGCCAAATCTCAAAGATGTGTGAGGCCACCATGTGGACCCTGTATGGGTAGACTGTTTAAATATTGCACCTTGCAACCCTAATATTCAAATGGACATATATTTTAACTAGAAACTTAGATTTGGGGGGAGAAGATTGTTGGAAACGTCTCGACACCCTCTACGCCATGGAAACATAAAATATCATTCTTAATTGGATTTTGTAGGTGAAAAATGGGAAAATGTCTTTCAGGCCATTAATGCAGAATCTAATTTCTTTGACTACGAGATTAGATTTTATTTTTGATCCGTCAGGGAACCAAAATCGACAGATTGTAGGTGGATTTGAGAGGGGCATTGATTGCTAGTGTTTGAGCTTTCAAATAAGGATTCAATTCATATCTCAAGGTGGTTGTTGCATGATTAGAACTCTTCCCTCTTCTCTCTCCTATTCTTCCTATATATTGCAATGAAGGGGCATATTCAAGGGTTAGTCTTTATTTCTCTTCTGCCCTCTCTCTTTTTCTTCCTTAGGGTAGGATGCGGAGTCTAAGCCTCCTCCCATGGCTCTGTAATGGTTTTTTCTTGCCTCTTTCCCACTAATGATGCACTGTGTAACATTTTGGAGCAATAAAATTTGTTTCATGATGCATCTGTCCATCCTTGGCTTATATTGTTGTCTCTTCTTACCTCTCATCGTCGCAAGGTATATTATGCATTCTCTAATGTTTTGTTGTAGGTTATAGGGGTTATGCTTAATGGGTTTTGAAGTGGTGCTCTCTATGAAATTTATCTCTTATCTTTGGTGCGTTCTGTCCACTATCTCCTCTACTCACCTCTCTCCACTTCAGGTAGTCAAATCTATGATTCAACCATTTTCTTTTCTGATGTATCACTGCTTCGTGTAGGCTCTTTCATTGTTTCTTTCTCTCTGTCCCCTTGGAATGGTTAGATTAGGATAGAATATCTTCTACCAGCACTGAAGTAGCTTGTGGTAGGTAGATTAGGAGGTAAGAACCAAATTTCTCTAGAGGTCCATTTCAGGTTTTGCAAGTCCCAAAGCTTGAGATACGGTCCCATGTTGTGAAATCACATCAAATGCCCCACTCACCCAAGAGTCCATTCGAGGGTGTTATGATTCTACACTAACAGGTTTGGCATGCCTGGTAGGATACTATGGTTAGATCTTCCATTTTTCCAAGGTTTTTCATTATCAATAACAAATCATAAGCCATTGTGCGACCACACTAATAGTTTTGGCACACCCAGTGGGAGACCAAAGTTAGATCTTTAATTTTTCCAGGGTGTCTCATTATCAATAGTAAATCATAAGCCACCATGTGATCACACTAACAGTTTTGGCACGCTCGGTGGGATAGGTCTAAAGCACCTTACCACTTAATCTTAGCAGGTTGGTGTGTTCCTGTTAAGGTTCAGCCTTTTGAGGCACATGCAAGCACATCTGGTGACTCAATTTGGTCAAAAACCCCATCTCTAAAGTTGTAGACCTTTTCCATCCATTTCCACCCATCTTCATTATCTTTTCTTTCCATATCTCCCATTTTTCTTACATTTCATGAAGTTGTGCAATCATGACTTCATTCCTTTCATGGAATTCACACCTACAACAGTGTAGTCTACCTCTAAGGAATTTTCCAACTCCTCAAAATTAGCACTATGATCAGATCCAAAACCATTATGCTTACCAATATGAGCAGGGTCAAAGTCAGTTTGGTCATAGAGCTTATCCCAAACAAGGGGACACATCCAATGGTGACAGCTATGTGGAGAATGTTGTTTTTTGGAGAAGATCCAAAGAATGGAGGCTAGCATGGTGTATACACTAAAATTAGGTCACACTCCCCTTTGGTCCCGTGACCAATAAGCACCCTTTATTACATTTACCTAGCCATGACCCCCCTTCATCCCACTAATATTAATTTAATTAAATTAATTCATTACAATCACTATATTTATTATTTAAATATCTTATTTAAATAATATCCACACATACACTTCAATTAGACACCTCATTAAGCCAACTCAACCTAAGACCTATTCTTAGCAAGTTGTCATAACTAACTAAGACTTACCTAAACCCTAAAAAACAATGCCTACATTCCCTCTAACCACATTCTCACATGCTTTTAAGAAGCTCCCAGTCTAATCCATGGGATAACGACACGAGATCTAAGGAAATTACAAGGATCTCCCTAGTTTAGTAAACCTAGGAAATCCCTCCTAGACTGACGTCGGTTATCCCTAACCATCACTAGTTAAGTCAGACCACCATCAGTTACCCCTTTTAACCCCTAAACTACCTTATTCTCAGGGTTGGAAAAAGTTAGCAAACATTGGGAGAAGGTTGAAGAGCAAGAACACATCTTAGAGAGATAACACATCTTTAGAGAAAATTCCAGCGAAAACCTGCATGCAAGGAAGGGGATTGAGCATCTTCTCATGCACATCCATCCCAACCATGATCTGATCTATCTAAGCAAAGAGGAGTGTACATGCAGCCCATGCATAAGCTTTCTTTCAGCTAGTGATAACTTGCAGCCTTCAAACCCCTCATCAACACCTCCACCCCTCACACACAGGCATTCAGGACCAGAATCCAAGCAAGTATAACATCATACTTTCTTAGTTATTTCATTTCATCATCATTTTTTCATCCATTGTTTATCTTGCCCCCTATTGACATTCTCCATCATTTTCACTTCCATATACTAATTAAAACCTCGCCAAATCCTACTCCAGTAACCCAATATTTCACCCCGACTCACCAAAGTCCTTTGTGCAATCACAAAGGAGACCAAGAGCTTGTTCTGTGATATTTCTAGATCTCACAATAACCAGCACCGGTCACACCTAATCGCCGTCGATCACCCCTGACTGATATCGGTCTCTGTATTTGCTCATACAACCCTAAATAGAAACCTACCCACCGAATTTCATCTCACCCTCATTCACCTGTGATCTACCCGAGACCTCTATCAGACCTGTAGAACCTAGAACCAATTATTTGACCTTTTGATTCTATTCTAGCTTAGCCTGTTAGATTAGATTTATTTCTTATTGTGTTTTAAGTTAGATACCTAAATCATTTTAAATTACAATAGGATTTAATTTTATTACAACATTAAATTGTTTAAAACAATGGACTAACAACCATCTAGGAAGTATCACACTTCCTGAATCTAGCATACACTAGGCAGTTCACTGCCCATATTGTTTAATTCCTTCGGGTGGTCTTGTTTGCATTATAGGTAGTTCCTCCGAGTCCAAAGGAAGCTCTCATGATTAGATGTGGATTCAGAAGTCATACATGACCAACAGCCCATCAACCAACATTTGAACAAGTATTCCTCCTACGCCCGTTACCCTATCTGTTTCGTCAATGCTTCAAAGAAATGATCTAAGAATCAGGTGAAATATTTTGGCACGCTCAGTTGGACCCTTCCAGGGTTTGTTGAATTTTATTCATTCCTAGGATAAAATTGTGTGTTTGTTTCCCTTCTAAAAATCGTACACACTAATTTTCTTCCCTGGTAATCCACCTCTTATTTCTATTTTCTCTACAGGAAACTTTTCCTTTGGTGTAATTAAAAAAAAAACATTTCTTCATGTTTTCTGTATTATAGTGAAAGAGCATCCATCTTCCTTTTCATCTTATTGTGTCATCCAATTTCACATTTTCGATTTGGGTTTAAAAATAGGTGCATTCCATTCTAATTTATTGCATTAGCTCACATCAATTGAGGGAAACCTATACGCTGGAAGTCATGCCCAGCTGATGGTTGACAAACAAATCGTAGAAAAGCACTTCTATCCTTTTCTCTCTCTGAGTCTTACCAAACCTCATACAAATTCAAAATACATACATTCTTAAACAGCATCCTACGTGGAAGAAGTTGTAGGTGATCACATGATCACGGTATAGTGGGCACCCAGCTCGCTGCTTTGTCGAGTCATACTTCAGAGCGAAGAGCCCCCACCATAACATACCTAAAACCTCACCTTTTATATCTCCTTTTTTGTAGGAAGCCATCCTCACCAAAAACTCTATTTCACAATTCATGTGTCAATCCCTAAATAGCATAAGCTAAACAAACATAATAGAAAAGGCACTCCTAGGATCACATTTTCTTAGTGTTTTTACTTGGCTTTCGTTTTGAGGTGAGAGATCACATTCGTCACTTTTTTGTTCATCCTTCTCCTCATCACAACTGGTGTATTCTGGCTTCACCTGAGTGTGCCTGGGCCATATTATCATCATTCGTAGAATTCTAGGTCTGATTCTATATCAGATTTTAATTCACAGCCACTTTCTTTCATCACTGCTTCAATTTCACAGTAACCATCGTCAGTTACTTTAGACTGCCATCGGTTATACCCAACCAACATTGGTTCAGTTCCTTTTGCTAACCTACTCAAAAGGACATTTTACGTCACTTTCTTCAACATTACAAAGCCCTATCATTGTCATTATTCCCATTGACATTTTAAACATCTTCAGATTTGGTATACGTGTCAGATTTTACCTTCTACCTCATTGTTTACTCACTGTCATTTTCTACAGTAACCAGCTACGGTTACCTCTGATCGAGGTCAGTTTTCTGTAACTGACATCGATTAGCATGTTTCACATTCCAGCCACCATTTGGTACTTAATCCACCTTTTGTTGCAATATTCCCCTATTCCTGTTATTCTCTATGTCATTTACAGAGAAGCTTCCCTACCTGGTCAGTACTGGTTCACATGGTGTTGACCCGAAGACAAGAAAACGCACTCGTATTTCATGCTAGTTATCAACCACTCCCACCTAGTCCTTCACCACCTTCTATTTTATCACCAATCATGGATCCCATCTAGCCTGCCACTATCGCTACCAAAGATGAGGAGTTTTCATGACTCCTTGACCAAAACCATGCCGCCTTGCAGTTTTAATTTTCCCACTCATCCACTCGAGACACCTTGGGTCAATTGATATATGGCATGCTCTTATCTATCCCCCCAACTCTCGTACCCACTCCCGCATAGGCCCCATCTGGCTCTGTGCTACCTGCATTCACCTTACCGTTAGTTGTTTCGTAGTTAGGTCCTATACTCGCTATGACTACCACATCTACTACCTCTATGGCACCTGTTACATCCACCGTACCCTCGACAACTACCCCAAACACAATCTCATTCGCCCCTAATTTCTCTCACATACCCGTAGCTACATTACCACCTCCATTGTCAGTGAACCATACCCCATTTCAGAATGTGGTGCTTTCTATTCCATAATCATTAGCCCCTATTGCCCCTAGGGTTACTACGACCCTTCCATCCCCATATACATACTACCAACAACCTCCCATTTCATCCATTATACATTCTAGGTACATACCCCATGTGTCATTACCTTCTTCGCCACCAACCTACATGGCATCCCCATACACTGGAGTGTCACCCTTGTTATATTCCCAAAACAAACCCTCTCACGCTACGGGAGGCATCCAATCATCAAAACCCACTAATGACCTAATTAAATTGATGTTGGACAAGATGCAAACATTGGAGGCATCGGTTTCTAGCTCCCACGACACTCTTAGCTACGAAGAGATTTGCAATGAGCCTATTCATCCATCCATTCCTATCTGCTCATACCCTATGCATTGGGAAATTCCTAAATTCAAGCATTTCAATAGCAAAGAAGACCCACAGAAACATTTGCAGTCGTTCAAACATGGGCGTTATCTGATCCCTCATGATGATGCCTTGCTTTTGAGAACCTTTCCCATGTCCCTCACTGGACCTGCATTAGAATGGTATAGTGGGTTACCTAAACACTCTATAATCTCATTTAATCAAGTAGCCCAAGCCTTCTTGGATCATTTCTCTATCAATATCGTCAAGAAGGTTACTATGACCGATCTATATTCAACACGTTAGTATGAGGATGAATCTATCGCAGATTTTATCACTTGCTGGCACAGCCTCATCAATCAACTTACCTTCTAACATCCACAAATAGAACTCATCGAGCTCTTCACATGGGCTTGCGCTAGACATATATCCTCAACCTTGTAGGTCCAAACTTTCTGAACATTTTACGAGGCATTCACTATGGCATGAAAGTTAGAGATTTGGGCCATCGAAGAGAAGAAAATCCAGTTATGCAATAAGAATTCAGCATTCAAGTCGAATGATACCTCTTCTTCTTCCAAATCACAAACCAATTATTCAAAAGCTAAGGGCACCGCTAACGTAATGGTACTCAAGGCCGACCCATCTCATCCATCAAATCAAGCTACCCCCTCATCTAATCTCTCACCTATCTAGACTTTTCAATTCAGACGAGAGTAGCAAAAATATACCCCAATCAGGGAACCTTACTCTTATGTCTTAGAAAATATTATTAAAGCTGGAGCCATCACCCTTCCACCTTTAAAACCACACACTAGTTTTGACCCTGCTCGCCCCATGCCCACATGGTATAAAGAACATGATTTTTGTAACTATCATAGAGTAAAGGGTCATAGTGACGGCAACTGCATCACTTTTAAAAATATTTTCTAAGAAATGCTCGATAAAGGCAAGTTAATTGTGGATAATCCCAATGCTACCCCCAACCAAAATCTATAAATCTTCAAAAAACCATTTCCCAACCATGCCCCTTTATCTAATCAAACTGGTGAGACATCAACTCACAATACCCATACCCACGAGGTTCACGCTATCTTTAATGAGGTACCTGTCACCTCCCAATTACCCCATATTCCTTCCATAGAGGAGATCCTAGCCAAAAATCCTCCTTCCACGTTGGAACTAACCTCCCATGTTCCTTCACCAATAGAGAAACACCTTTCATATCCTTCATCACTAATGGGGGGGTCTTCCACTAACATTGATCCCATCTCACCCTTGGCTTCACCACTTAGAGAACCTTTACCCACAGTACCTCCTCCACCTATAGAGGAGCTCCCATTATCTCCTCCACCCAAAGAGGAGCACCCATTTCCTCCTCCACCCACAAAGGAGTGCTCATCTATTCCTCCACTTAAAGAGGAGCTCCCATCATCTCCTCCACCTATCATAGACCCAGTTGAGATATCTTTTCCTCTTGGCGAGCATTCTCCATCAGCTATCCATAACCTCGCCGACCTACTTTTAGCTCTCTTACCCACGGAAGTTGAAGATGGCCAATTCCCCTTCTCTAAGAAAAATTTTACGGGAATTTCCATTAGGTCCTCACCAACTCCAGCCACAGACGTGTTGTTCTCATGTTTGGTTGATCATTTGGATTATTTTGATAGGGCTTTACTATGGGGGCGCCTCTTACTCCTCGTCTCAACACAGATGTAGAGATCCCTCGTTGATACCTCCACTATCTACCTAAACACATTTCAACCAATCAAACCAAATACAACCACCTCTGTCGCAACCCCTTCCACAATACCTGTTTGTGCTCAAACCATACCATTACCCATAACCCAACCTGCATCTAAACCCAAACCCACACCTACAACATTTTCCTCAATTAAACCTATTACCACTTTAGGGGTCACCCTGACCACCAGCCTCACTCATCCACCTATTAAAATGGATTTAGCTACATCCTCCAATGCCAATACTACATCTACTCTGAAACCCAAGCTAAATAAACAAACTCATCGACTTCATACCCTGACCACACCAATCACACCCGCACTTGTCTCATCTATCTCAAGACCTCAGCTGCCCAACTTGATCAAGTGACCTTCACCCATCCATAAGCTAATAACACAACCCATTCCTTCCTCAAAAAACTCTAACCTACCCAGGCACACAACACGACTTACACCCGCACCTGTAGTCTCTTTACCACCAATATCTCTAATACCCTCAACTATTGCTTCGACTACCCACTACGCTTCATTCATTGTCCTTCACACCCCAAGCATGACCCACGTCATCTACCTTCACAGCACCCCTGTTATCCCCATGGGTAACTCACCCTCTTCCTCCATCTACTTTTCCTTCTAGACCTCGTACACCCACATCATCTTTACCCAAGAAGGTGCAACCCAAAAAAAAAAAACCCACTACCCCACAATAAGGTAGTCAAAACAACCACACACCCTCCTACCCGTTTATCTATTGTACCCCTACCCAAATAAACATGACTGATACCTAAAACCACATTGACACCTAAAACCATAACTCGACCCATTCCTACTCTTTCAAAAAATAGTTCCTCGACAATCAACCACACCTGCACCCAAACCCACGTTCATTCCCATTGTGATCCACTAGTAGGATCCTCTGCCAAAATTTTAACCAACGTCCTCAACACCTCTGTTATCACATTACTGCCACTCTGACCTTATGATCCCCTCAAACCAAAGCCCAAAGGGTTTGATGATACTAAAATTTGCACATACCATCATGTGCGAGGGCACAATGTGGAGAACTGCAAGGCCTTAAAAATCATCCTTATCCAATTGTGTCCACTAGAAACTAACTTGGATGATGATGACCTTCTTTACGAGGATCTTTCTTCACCAACACCCATTCCCACACATCCCACTCAACAACCATAACCTCCACCCTCACAGCTCCTAGAGCCACTCCCAAGATTTGAAATTAACATGGTTTGCATCAAATAACTTGCCATGCCACCATCCCAATGTCATTGCACCCAACTTACCTCACAAGGATTTTCTCCTGTAGTAGGTTTTTACCCTTCATGTCGTTATACCACTCATCCTACACCTTCTCCATTTTCCAACTCCCCTCAAATCAACATGATACACATGACTACATGTGTGCAGAAGGGTAAAGAAAAGGCAGCTGACCTAACAACCAATACTATACCCAACATACCATCTACACCCATACCTAAAATAACTATCTACGGGTACGTGGCGTCACACATCACACCATGCTCAAACAATTACGTCAATCTCCCCTCAAAATTTCCTTATATGACCTCATCCAAACCTCAGAATCCCATCGTCAAGCTCTTATGGAGGTTCTTAAATCTATTGAGGTTTTACCCATCGACCCTACAATCGTCGCCTCCATTATCACACCCCATCATGTAGCCTCCCTCACCAAATTACTACCTTCATCTTCACCCCATCTTGTTCACCAATTATCCTCCCTTAGCTTCTCAGAGGAAGAGATCGCGTCACACCAAAATGATGACATGGACCTATCGACACTAAAATTTTCCTCCGTAATTTCTATCTCATTAATGTATGTATTAGGAATAGGATGTTGTTAAGTATAATTAGTAGTAGCGTCTGATAGAAGATAACGGCGCCGTCAGTACGGTGCCGCCAATAATGTGGAGTACGGTAACAGTCAAAGTACAATAGGAATGTTGTAAAAAGTAAATATTTGTCGTAAGTGGTCTGGTAATGTTAAAATGTCAAAGTTTGGGTAATTAGAGAAGTAGGGTCTACATGATTAGGAATTAGAAATATTATATTGGTAATAAGGACAAGGAGTGAGTGTTATCCAAAATTCACCCCCAAGGTAACTTTGATAACATGCAAGCAATTATATTGATTCAGGGTGAAAAGTCATGTTTCTAGGGTCCCCTCATATTTGTCTAACTCCCCTGTCCAAGAGGAAGAGAGTAAGTTCTGAGAAAATGCGAAAAAAAGGGGTTGCAGAAGGCAAATAGGTTGATCCAGGAAAAATCGTGAAAATTGGCTAAGTCCCGCTCAAGGTCGCCTCTGGGACGTTTGGGACAGAAAAGCGCGAACCGGCCGAACCGGGTGAAATCAGCACAAACAGTCCGAAATGCAGCAGGAACAAATGGGACAAAAATACGCGGCGGGCGCGAAATTCCGGTTCGACAGAGAAAAAATCGACTAACTGCTGAGAGGGTCACCTTTGGGACAAGCGGGACAAAAAGACGCGAACCAGCCGAACCGGGCGAAATGAGTCAAGGAAGCCCGAAATAGTCT
Organism: Taxus chinensis; assembly: GCA_019776745.2. Lineage (NCBI taxonomy): Eukaryota > Viridiplantae > Streptophyta > Pinopsida > Cupressales > Taxaceae > Taxus > Taxus chinensis. The sequence goes on along the minus strand of CM034149.1, from coordinate 830,952,471 downwards.
GGGATGCGCGGGCCAAAAGTACGTGAACCAGCCGAACCGGCTGAAATGAGAACTTTTGTCCCGAAACAATTGGGACAAATGGGCGCGAACCGGCCAAACCGGGCGAAATGGGAACATGCAGTCCGAAACAACTGGGACATTTGGGACAAATGGGCGCGAACCGGCCGGTTCGCCCGAAATCAGCACAAGGAGTACTGTGCTAAATGGGACAAAGGGACGCGTGGGACGCGAAAAGCTGAAATGGCCGAAGGTAGGGAAGAAAAGTCAACGTTTGGTCCGGAAACTTCAAACGGCCATAACTTTTGACTCCGAGCTCCGATTTTCATAAAATTGGACTTTCTGGAACGAGCACGACGTCCTCTACACCAAAAAAACTGAATATCTTATTTTTAATGATGGTAGATATATTTAAATAAAAGAAACATATTCGGCTCCAGTCAGTCAATGCTCATTCCCGTCAAATGAAAGAAAACGCCTGCCAGGCCCAAAACAGCTGCCCGCACTCAGAAGGCCATAACTTTTGCATTTCTCAACGAAATCACACAAAATTGGTACCGTTGGAATCGTGGTTCCGAGCCCGACGCATAAAAATCAAGAAATTCTAGATTTGATGATAAATTGATTGAGATTTTTAAGAAAACGTGGCCGGGTTCAGAACAGTGTTTTATTTGGTAGCTGGGAGTGCAATTAAGAGGCATGGTGATCATTCATTCTCTGCTGCAGCACATGGGACAGTATGGGGAGCCTTTTCCAAGTAATGTATACCCATTCCACTCAATTTAATGCCTCTTACAGGTGGTTGAAGGACAGATTTCGGGATTTCCATTTTCCCTTCTCTTTTCCTTCTCATTTTTCTATAAAATGAAGTGTTGGGCTCATTGTAAGGGGGAGAGTTTTTGGGTAACAAAGCTCTGTCAAAATTGCTTTGTGAAGCCAGTGTGTTGCAGGCCCTTGTAGTGGAATCCTTGCATGGTGATCCAGGCCCTTATCTTGTAATAGATTGAACTGTGCATATCATGAAGCAATAAAATATCAGTTTGTGGATATATCTTCCCCTGTTGTGTTTCTTTGCATTCTTCTTGCCCCTTTAATCTTTCTACAAGTATATTGTTTCTATTTATTATGTTCTTGCAGGAATTCATTATTATTGTGTGTGCTTGGAATATTGCTGTGAATGCATTTTGCTAGATTATGGTGAACTGTCATCACCTCTTCTAGTGTGCACTTTACCTCTGTATTTCACACATTTGGAGATTACTCTCACACCCTCTTTTTCTAGTGTATCACCGCTTTAGTGTAGGCTTTCATTTTATGCATTCTCTCTCTCTAGTCCCTTGGAATTTTAGGTTAGAATAGCTAGTTTCTCCTACATTAGAGTAGATTGTGGCAGGTAGTTTAGGAGCAAGAACCAGCTTTCTCTAGAGGTCTATCTCAAGTAGCAAGTCCCACAACTTGGAGATAGTACCCATGTTATCCAATCACACTGGATGCTTAGAGTGATCAAACTAGAAATCTGATCAACATCCAGGGGTGCTGTGATTTGGTGATAACAGTGAGGTCATAAATATTTTGTGTATTTTATTTGTAAAAAGTCTAAAAATGTGGAACCCATGTAAAATGATAAGGTTTATCTTATCTTAGAAGATAAGCTTACATGTACAGATAAGAGTTAAGGTATGGAATATGATTCGTCAGAGTGGATTTCTTATCCTATCTTAGAGATAAGATGGATAAGCCTGGAAGTTCTATAAATAGAGAGGCCACCCCCCTCATTTAGCATAGAAGGAAGTAGTGAGAAATATTATAGGAAGTGTGCGAAGGAAGCCATCAGTTTAAAGGTGTGTTGAAGAAGCCATTAAGAGGTGTAATTGTAAAGTTTCTCTCATAGTCTTGGTGAAAGGCAAGTGAAGTCAATAACACTTGAAGTACCTCATGGGTGAGATTGTAACAGTTTCATGTTAATATTATAATTTATTTTGATATTTCAGATTTGTCATCATTTTGTCTTATCATAGTCGATGGTATTCTTGTGTTATGTTGTTGTTTTTTTTCCAGATTACATCCACCAAACTAAAGGTTGTGCATTAGTAAATAATCATAGCACGAGGATTTCCCGGTGAAGAATTATCATAGTTCCGGATTGGTGATGAAATTTTGGTTCCGTTGCCGGGACCATTCCTCGTTGGTGGATTTTTTGGAGAGATATTCCCACTTAGTCAAAAATCAATTAGAGGGTAACCTTGTTTTTACTGTGCATAGTAGTTACCATGGTAAAGTCATTTTTGCCATGAATAGTAGTTACCATGGTAAAGTCATTTTTGTTGGAAAAGTATTTACCACAATAAAGTCACTTTTTACCATGAATAATATTTACCGCAGTAACTTCACTTTTTATCGTGAATAGTATTTACTGCAGTAACTTCACTTTTTACCGTGAATAGTGTTTACCACAGTAAAGTCAGTTTTTACTGCAGTAAGTCAAGTTTTACCATAGTTTACCATGGCCATTTCTATTTTACTATAGAAAGGTGTAAAGTCACTTTCTAGTATAGTGATTCCAATTATTTGTACACATAAGTCTTGTTGATTGTACTTGTGAGTTGGTATTTCACAGTGGTTACTTTTGAAAATGGGAAAGATTCCTATTTTTTCAGCTCAATTTAATGAAGATGTTTCTTCATTCATTCAAGATTTTAAGCGATCTTGTATTTGTAATGGCCTTATAAGAAGGGAACAATGGACTGAATTTTTTCCTACCTTTTTGGATGGTTCAGCACTTAGGTGGTTGTGAAACACTAGGTGATAATGTGAAAAATTCATGGGATTCATTAATTGAAATTTTTCTTGAAGAATTTGGTGAACAACAGAAATATGCAGATCTCATGATCGAGATCACAAAGCTATCCCAAGGAGAGAAGGAGAAGATAAGGGATTATCATGCTCGTGTTCTAGAGCTAAGGAGGAAGCTTGATGCCCAGATCCAGAAGGAAGGACTAGCGGATGGGTTGATGAATGGCGTGGATAATCTCCTCTGTAAGCACTTCATTCTTGGGATGAAGCCAGAGATCAGACAACGAGTGAAGTATGACCACCCAGATACCATTGAACAAGCAAAGGAGATTGCAAGAACGCAAGAAGAAAGCATGGAAGAGGAGCCCAAAGAAATTGTTGCTAAAGTAGAGCCTACACCAGCACCTTTGGTCCAGAATCCACAACCACTCCCGGTGAGCACAAATATTTCTCCTAGTACATCTACTGAGTATGAAGATCTGCTCAAAAAGATGGGTCAGTTAACTATTAATCTTCTTCAAGGAAAGGAATTTAGTTCGCAGGGAGGAGATAGAGGTCCAAAAAGAAATATTTCTGAAGTTGTTTGATATGGTTGTTATAAAAAGGGTCATTATAAGTATAATTGTCCAGATAGAGCTTCTACATCTAGTAAAGGAGATAATGATAAAGGAAAAGCACTTGTGAATTCTTTTGATGTAGTAGATAAGAGCAGAAATAATGAAGTAGATGTGTTTGTAACAAAAAGAAAGAAAGAAAAAGATAATCAAGATGGAAATGATCCTAAGAAGATGAAAGAAGAAACTAGTAAGAAACATAGGAGAAGAAAGTTGGGTGTGCAGGATTTTCTGATTTCACAGGGGCAAGGACCATACTCCATCTTGGAAGATCTGTCCAAAAGGCCTACAAATATTACATATGGTCAACTCTTGGCTATGTCTTCTGAGAAGAGGCGAGAGTTACGAAGTGGACTCAATGCTTGACAAAGGAAGGAGGTTGAGGTCCCTGTTTTGGAGGCAGAGGCGGATCCCTATGCTCCACAAGCTGAGGTATTATGTAATGGTATTTCAATTCATGATGTCTTAGTTAATGGAGGTGTTATAGTTAATGTAATGACCGAGTCTGTAATGAATATGTTGGGTTTAAAAATTGATCGCCCTTCAACACTTATGTTAAGGTCATTAAATAAGGGAAAAACTAAACCAGAAGGTGTAGCTTCAAATGTGGCAATATCTGTTATGGGTGTTGTATGTGTGGTAGACTTTCAGGTGATGAAAAATGGTACTGTTGCGTACCCAATGCTGCTGGGAAGACCATGGCTAAGGATAGTTCATGCAAGAAACTACTAGAATGAAGGTTTCATGACACTTGGACGTGGTAGAGAGAGGATGAAGATAAACGTGATCCCTTGACATCATAAAGCAGAACCTATGGATTCAAGTGATGAAACTGATGATTGGACATCCTCTGATTACTCTAGTACCAGTGAAGTGGACACTGAAGATGAAGAAAGCGAGGTGGATGTTTCAGTCATGGATATCCTTCCAGTCACACCAACTCATGACCCCATAAAATTATCTGAAGAAGAAGTTGATGATCATCTCCAACAAATAAAGATTGGTGATGTTGTGATGGAGAGTGAGAAGGAATCCTACCTCCAGCTCTTTCGAAGGTACATACACCTATTCACTTTTGATTACAAGGAACTCCGTGAAGTAAGTTGGGTAGAACATTGTATTGAGCTGGTAGATGGTGGTAAGCCCATAAAGAAAATGCCATATAGAATGAATCCTAATTTTTCCAAGACTGTAAAAGAAGAAATAGATAAGTTACTTAATGCAGGATTCATATTTTCTATAGAGAATTCAGAATGGGTTTCTCCCATTGTGATCTCAATAAAAAAGAATGGGAAGCTACGCATTTGTGTTGATTACAGGAATGTCAATAAGGAAACAAAGAAGGATCATTACCCTCTTCCATTTTCAGATCAGATCTTGGACGAAGTAGCTGGCCAGGAGTGCTATAGTTTTGCTGATGGATATAGTGGCTACAACCAGGTTTGTATAGTAGAGAAAGATCAGCTGAAGACCATGTTCACCAATCTTTGGGGAACGTTTTCTTATAGAGTTATGCCTTTTGGGTTATGTAATGCTCAAGCAACATTCCAGTGTTTGATGAATAGGGTGTTAGAACCCTACATTGGGACCTTTATCAGAGTATTTTTGGATGATTTTTGCATCTATGGGAGAAAGTTGGACCACCTGCACCAAATGGAGACAGCATTTCAAAGGTTAGATGAAGCACAAGCCTCACTAAACCCTACAAAATGTGTCTTTGGATGTTCTAAAGGCGTTTTGTTAGGGCATGTTGTATCCAAAGATGGTATTGGTACTGATCCTGATAAAGTTTCAAAAATCAAAGATTTACCATTTCCTCTTAATAGAAGTAAGTTGAGATCATTTTTAGGCCATGTGGGTTACTATAGAAGGTTCATCAAGAATTTCTCAAAGATTGCATAGCCACTAACCCAGTTCTTGAAGAAGGATGTTACTTATGAACCAAGAAATAAGGGACATGAAGCTTTTCGACAATTGAAGGAAGCCCTGGTGTCTTCACCTGTTTTGAAGAATTCAGATTGGAGCAAGCCATTCATTGTGTACACTGATGCCTTAGATGCAGCACTACGAAGTACTTTGTGCCAAAAGGATGAAAATGGGAATGAACATCCAATTTACTTTGGGAGCAGAAAAATGAGCAGTGCTAAGGTAAATTATACTGTAACTGAAAAAGAGGCTCTGGCTATCATTTTTGCTGTAAAGAAGTTTAGAAATTACTTGCTAGGGAAAAAATTTCTAGTTGTAACAGAGCATCAGGCTCTAAAATATATTGTAAATAAGCCTAACCCATCAGGGAGGATAGCAAGATGGATAATTTTGCTACAAGAGTTTGAATTTGATATTATAGATAGGCCAGGAAAGAAGCATGTCAATGCAGATGCACTCTCTCGAGCCTATGATGGTTTAGGATCATCTTGTGATGATGATGATTTCCCCGATGTAACATTGTTATCCCTTGACACAATCCCTAGTGAATACATAGATATTTGGAATTATCTGAATGAATTCAATTTTCTTGATGGTGCCAATGCAAAGACTAAGAGAAAGATTACTCAAGCTAGTCGTCCATATTCTATTCTGCATGGAGTATTATTTCAAATAGGACCTGATGGACAGTACAAGAGGGCATTTGGACGTGATCAAGGGAAGGAACTACTAGAAGAATTCCACAATGGTACATGTGGAGGGCACTTCTCTGGAAAACTTACAGCAAGAAGGATCTTGGATGCAGGTTATCACTGGCCCACTCTTTTTAAAGATTGTTATAATTATTGTAAGACATGTGATATTTGTCAAATACATGGTAACCGTAAGACTTCATCAGCTCCATTATGTCCTATTCTTCCCCTTGGTCCCTTTGAAAAGTGGGGAATAGACATTGTAGGTCCACTTCCAACTACATCACGCCAAAATAAGTATATTGTAGTTGCCACAGATTATTTAACCAAGTGGTTTGAAGCTAGGCCATTGAAAACAACTTCCATGGATGAAGTGGCAAAGTTCATGTATGAACACATTGTCACCAGATTTGGTTGCCCATTAGAAATTGTAACAGATCAAGGAAGCCACTTCATTAATGAGGTGGTAGAAGCCCTAGTCAATAAGTTTTATATTAAGCACAGGAAGGCAACAACATATAAGCCAAGCACAAATGGACAGGTGGAACGAACAAATTTTGTGTTGTGTCAAATTCTAGCAAAAGATGCAGCCTTGCAAGTACATAAATGGGATAAAAGATTCATGCAACATTGTGGACATATAGGGCAACATCAAAGTCAGCAACAGGATACTCCCCATTTCAGTTGGCCTATGGCATTGATCCAGTTCTTCCTATTGAGTTTGATATTCCCACTGTGAGAGTTATGAAAAATGAAAGGATGGATGAAAGTGATTCAGTAAAAGAAAGGTTGGCACATCTTCATTTGCTGGAGGAAATGAGAGAAATAGCAAAGGATACAAGCCATAAGAAGAAAATGAAGCAGAAGGAATACTTTGATCAAAATATCCGGTGGTCTCCATTTCATGTGAATGACTTGGTTCTAGTATATGATTCTAGATACAAAAAAAGAAGACAGAGAAAATTTTTCCAAAATGGATGGGGCCCTACAAAATAGTAGTTGTGCATGAAAATGGTACATACCGACTGGAGGAATTGGATGGCACTCCCATTACGAAATGGGTCAACCACGACAATTTGAAGATTTTCCAAGCACCAGACTAGTCTACTCCGAGGACAGAGTAGAAGCTAGGAAGGGGGAAGATGTCGACACTAAAATTTTCCTCCGTAATTTCTATTTCATTAATGTATGTATTAGGAATAGGATGTTGTTAAGTATAATTAGTAGTAGCGTCTGATAGAAGATAACGGCGCCGTCAGTATAGTGCCGCCAATAATGTGGAGTACGGTAACAGTCAAAGTACAATAGGAATGTTGTAAAAAGTAAATATTTGTCGTAAGTGGTCCGGTAATGTTAAAATGTCAAAGTTTGGGTAATTAGAGAAGTAGGGTCTACATGATTAGGAATTAGAAATATTATATTGGTAATAAGGACAAGGAGTGAGGTCATAAATATTTTGTGTATTTTATTTGTAAAAAGTCTAAAAATGTGGAACCCATGTAAAATGATAAGGTTTATCTTATCTTAGAAGATAAGCTTACATGTACAGATAAGAGTTAAGGTATGGAATATGATTCGTCAGAGTGGATTTCTTATCCTATCTTAGAGATAAGATGGATAAGCCTGGAAGTTCTATAAATAGAGAGGCCACCCCCCTCATTTAGCATAAAAGGCAGTAGTGAGAAATATTGTAGGAAGTGTGCGAAGGAAGCCATCAGTTTAAAGGTGTGTTGAAGAAGCCATTAAGACGTGTAATTGTAAAGTTTCTCTCATAGTATTGGTGAAAGGCAAGTGAAGTCAATAACACTTGAAGTACCTCATGGGTGAGATTTTAATAGTTTCATGTTAATATTATAATTTATTTATGATATTTCAAATTTTTCATCATTCTGTCTTATCATAGTCAATGGTATTCTTGTGTTATGTTGTTGTTTTGTTTCCAGATTACATCCACCAAACTAAAGGTTGCGCATTAGTAAATAATCATAGCACGAGGAGTTCCCGGTGAAGAATTGTCATAGTGCCGGATTGGTGATGACAGACCCAACCCTCTTCATCTCCATCCACATTGATGACATACGGGTGTGCCCTGTGATGATTGATGGAGGCGCTAACATTAACATCATTTCATCCCATGCATTTTCTCAAATGTGTATACTAGACAATTACATGCATGAACATCTTGTCATGTTACGTTCATTCAACGATGCTATCACCTCAACACTAGGCATTGTCATCCTCCAAATTCACGTGGGTCCCACACTGTTCCAGAATTGTTTTAAATTTTTGGAGGGGGAATTCCAATATAACTTATTGCTTGGTAGACCCTGGATCCATGTCATGGGTTACGTTCCTTCCACTTTGCATCGTTGTGTAAAGTTTGAACACAAAGGACACACTTATACCATTCTGGCTAACCCATCACCTTTCAAAACATGCAACATGCTTTACTAACCTAATGATGTGCTCATACCTATCAAGCTGTCTACATCCGTAACCAATACCACTTCACCTACACCTCTACCTACCATTACAACCACTGCTTTCACTCCACATACCTCCTCCATTCCTACTGCTACTATAACCTCCACGGCTGACCCATTAGCTTCCCAATCCATTAACACCACCTCCACATTGACCTCTAACATATCATCCATTCTAGCTACCTACTTATTAACCATTGATCCCTTGGAAGGTGTTTTTCATTGCCTCACTCTGGGGGAGTACAACCTATATAGTGTCGACACATTCCTTACTCCGCAGGAGTATGGAAGCCCTCACCAACAACCTCACTATGATCACCTCATAGGAGAATGTCCCCTTTATGGTCCTCCTCATCTTCGTACTAGTATCACCTATGGGGGACTTGATACTACAACTTACACACCTGAACCACCATCATAAACCCACCCATTTTCCACTGACTTCAAATTACTTACAAATCACAATTTCACCCACACCTTCCTGTACCACTATGTGTGGAAAGGTTTTGGTTTTGGCTTTTACGAGCAAGGCCACCATAATGTTATTCCATGTACCACCCGTAAACATAACGACTGTAGTGGTATCGGCTTCCCCGAACCTCCTACTAAATAGTCCAGCATTGAACTCATTGAGGACCCTAGCCCTTCTCCACCTTCATCTTCATCCCCACCTTCACCCACTCCACTTTCATCACCACCCTCACCGACGGAGTCGATTGATCATGAATATATCCCTCCTAACTTATTTTTTTCATAAACACCATTTCCTTAGGGCCTTTGACTTATCAACACGAAGGCGAGACCCCTTCCACTCTTCCATTCCTATATCCTAAGATGATCGATGATGACACACCTATAATTAACATCATTTAATGCCAAGATGATGAATCCATACTCACCTACCTTGGTGTAGAAGACTCATATATTCATTGGTCATTACCCTCTGAGATGTAAACCATGTTGAATGAATCAACTATCAAGATCAACATTCATACTCATGACAACCCGCACAACCTAAAGATTGGACAATATTTAGATGTTGCTAAATATGAAGCCATCACTTCTTTTCTTTGAGATCATAACCACACTTTCGCTTGGTCTTACGTAGACATGCTCAGTATTTACCCCACCATAGTGGTCCATAATATCGTAACCATTCCCGATGCCAAACCTATCAAACAAAAGATGAGGAAAATGCACCTCGCATTACTCTTCTCATTAAAGAAAAACTTCAACACCTTCTTTTTGTTGCCTTCATCTCACCCATTAATTATTCTTGTTGGATTTCTAACATTTTCCCTGTTACTAAAGCAACAAGGAGACTTTTCATTTGCATGGACTTCCATGACCTCAACGTAGCCTACTCAAAATATGAATTTCCCTTGCCAAGTATTGATCAACTGGTTGACCTGACCGATGGTCATGAGATTCTATCACTCATGGATGGCTTCTTGGGTTATAACAAAAATTTTCTTGCCCCAGAAGATCAACACAAGACATTCATCACCCCTTGGGGGACCTTTTGCTATCGATTCATGCCCTTTAGCCTTCAAAATGTTAGTGCCACATATCAGTGTGATATGACTTATATCTTCCATGATATCATGCAACACATATTGGAATATTATGTGGATGATCTCTTTGCCAAATCTAAATGTCACTACGAGTACCTCTCCATCCTCAACACCATCTTTGACCACCTCATTAAATATTGCATCTGCCTTCAGCCTAAAAAGTGCGTCTTTGCGGTTCTCTTAGGAAAGATCCTGGGATTTATTGTTTTCCTCCATGGTATAGAAGTTTACCCTACTAAAGTCAAGGCCATCCTCAAAATGCCTCCACCTAATAACCTTCACCAACTCCGTAGCTTACAAGGTAAATTGCATTCCATTTTCTGTTTCATTTCACAATTATCTGATCAGTGTCAACCATTTCATCATCTACTTAGGAAGGATGTCTCCTTTAAATGGGATGATGACTATCACAAATCTTTTGAGGCCCTAAAACAATACCTTCTCCAACCACCTGTACTCATTCCACCTAAAGATGATCAACCTTTTTACCTATACATATATTCTGCTGATCATTCCTTGAGATCCATGCTCACTCATTGCGATTAACAACACATGGAGAAGGTGGTTTATTACATAAGTCGTACTCTTTTGGACTATGAAACCTAATACAACCACCTAGAAAAACTTTACTTAATCTTAGTTTTCGTTGCCAGCAAAATCTGCCATTACCCACTCAACCAAAAACCCTATGTCATGACCAACACCAATCCCTTACACTTCATGTACACCAAACCTTATCAAAATCAGCGTACCACATGATGGCTTATGCTTTTAGCTGATCTTGACCTCGAATTCATTCATCAAAATTCCTTCAAGGGCCAAGTTATTTCCGACCAATTGGCCAATGTACCTATTTCCAGGGATCAACCCTCTAATTTTGACTTTCCTGATGAGTCAATTACTACTCTTTCCCTAGATGAACCCCCTTACCAAATGACACTATTCTTCGACTGTTCCAAGTGTCAGTGTGGGGGTGGGGCTGGTATTATCCTCATTCCTCTAGATGGAGAACCCATACCTTTGTCTTTCAAACTAGACTTTGAATGCACCAAAAATATTGTCGAGTACGAAGCACTCATACTAGGTCTCCAAGCCGCATATGCCCTAGATGTGAAATCAATCTGCATCTTTGGTGATTCACAATTGGTCATCAACCAAGTCAATGGTATGTACCAATTTCATAATGAGATACTTTAAAAGTATATACATCATGTAGACATACTTTTGACCACCTTTGATCATTACACGCTTCAAACCATCCCACATTCAACCAACAAATGTGCATATACCATGGCCTTCTTAGCTTCCCAAATACCCGCTTCACCCACCGATTCTAAAATCTTTGTCACCGTACATGCCTCCATTCACCTTCTTATTTACCTCACGATGTTTACTCCATTTTAGCCGACACCCTTGACCTAAGTGACCTTTGGTATAAACAGTACTCCTACTACCTTTCTCTCTCCATCTTACCTCCTGATCTCACCCGTAACAGACAACACTCCTTCCTCAAAAAGGTTTCTCATTTCATCATTCTAGGGGGGACTCCTCTATAAGTGTAGCTTTGGTGGTATTCTCTTATGATGCCTCATAAGTTTGTAAATTCTTTATACCATTAAGGAGGTTCATGATGGCATATGTGGAGGTCACTTTAGTGGCCTTGTTGTTACTAAGTGTATTCTTCGCATAGGCTATTACTGGCCGACCCTTAACCATGATTGTTATGACTATGTCAAACATTGTGTAAAATTCCAACAACATTCCAACCTTCATCATACACCCAGTCATGCCTTACAGGTCACTCGTGACCTTTGGCCCTTTCCTCAATGGGGTTTGGATCTTATTGGAGAAATCAATCCCCATTCTTCCTAATGTCATCAATGGATCATAAGTGCTACCAAATACTACACAAAATGGGTGGAAGCCATACCACTCATCTCCAAGAAAGTTGAGAAAATATGTGATTTCATTAACCATCACATCATTTTCCTCTTTGGTGTCCCTCATCGCCTCATCACTGACAATGGAAAAAAATTTAAAAACAAAACATTGCAAAAACTTTGCGATGCCTTTGGCATTAAGCTTAGTTTCTCATCACCTTATTACCCACAAACCAATGGCCAAGCTGAATCCAATAACAAAAACCTGAACAAAATTCTCATAAAAGTGGTTGATAATACTGGGAAGGATTGGCATACGCACATTCCTTTTGCCCTGTGGGCATACCGCACTAGTATTCACACTTCCATTGCAGCCACACGATTGTCTCTAGTCTATGGTACAGAGGCTATTATACCTCTTGAAGTCTAGATCCCCTCACTCCACATTTCTCTCCATGACATGCTTACTGAAGATGATTTTTTTCAAGACCGCTTAGCACAACTAGAGTTTTTAGACGAATTTCATCTTAATGCTCTAGATCACCTTCAAGTTTACCAACGATGTATCAAACATGCTTATGAAAAATGTGTTCATGAATGAACCTTCCAAGTCGGTGACCTTGGCTTGAAATAAATTCAACACATAACTAAAGCAGAAAAAAGTAAACGGGGCAAATTTACTCCTAATTGGCTTGGACCATACAACGTAACTCATACCTATGGATCAGGTGCCTATCTTTTATCCTCACTTGATGGTAAACCCAAACTTGATCCCCTTAATGCATTGCATCTTTGACCATTCTGTTGTTGACTCATCATCCTACCTCACCCTTTTGTCTCTTTACAGGCTCATCCCTTGAGAGCTACCCACTCCATACACCTCCTCAATGATTAAACAAGACTCATGTGAGTACCATTCACTTGTTATCTCTTCTTGAGTATGTGTACCATGGAATTTCACATAGCATGATTCTCATGGATACTTTTCATCTAACTTTAGATGAGATCCCATGGTCATTCCACCTTTCCTTTTGAACAAGAGTCCTATCCTCCACTTTGGTCTTGTCCATGATTTCAAAGACTCATATGGGACCAAACTCCTTAAGTCAAACTTCTAATAAAAGATGAATCCGTCAAAAGGACATCTCGCTCTTGAAAAAAATTGAACTATTAATACACTGCTCCCTCGAAGGACAGCTATGTGATGCTTTCAAAACAAAAAAAAAACAAGAAAAACTGAGGCTTCCTGCATTGATCAACTTCATGAAGACCTCAAGGAGTACCATATTATTTATCCCATATAGACTTCCCACATCAATCAGTCTATCAAAACAAAAAATAAAATTAGTTATGGACTTTCCCATTGTGACCTAGGACCCCTTGCCCAAAAACCCTGTCACTCAAAACATATAAAACTAACTACCTTTCACCCTCCTTACCATTTCCACTCTCATTTCCTCAATTACCTCAAGGGACATCTTGGAATTTAGACATTTGGTGATCCTGTGACTACCTTCATCGTCAAACATTTAATCGTGCAATGCCTTTCATGTCTTATGTTCATCACCCCCTCCAAGGTATGATCTACTTAGTATGATCCTACCTAATCAGGTGGCTTTATTGCCCCCCTCTTATCTTTTAACCATATTTGTTTATGTTTTGATTACCTTATAAAGGACTTGGTCCTCTACGCTTACCTTTTAGGTCATCCTCCCCTTTCGCCATAATCATCTTCGCCTACATCATTTTACCTATAATCTACCCACACCTATTAAACCTAAACACACAACATGCCAAAAAACCTACCAACTCATTTTCATATTCTTCCCTAGCTCATGGGAGAACTACATCGGTCTGAGGTCCCTTTTCATTGGGACTATGTAGGTAGCACTCTGAGGGCATGGGGTCCTTGGAGGTTAGCTCAGCCATTTTTCTACCCTAAAAAAATTCATCAACCAGGCCTAACTCACCATTTACATCACATTTCACTTAGTTCCCCTTTTATAACACAATCAAAAATTAAGCCACATACATAACAAGTTGCTTACCACAGCATACATTTATTACACCTACCATCTCTCTATCATCACTATGCATAGATTATATAACATTACACATATGACCCATAGTATCATTCATTGCAAAAAGAATGAATCATAAACTAACCTTACTCAATCCATGCCTAAACCAACCTGACTCCATCATGCCTAACTCACCTAATTTCCATCCACATAAAAGTAACAAATCCATATCTCATCTAACACAAGCCATAGACCAATGTCTCATAAACACATCAACACATCAAAAAGTACCATTTATCTCATCATATAAATCAATAAATGCGTGTCTAAATATACATGTAAACCTCATCATGTCTATCATCTCAAAAATGTCGAGCATGCAGGCCAATATACACATACAAAATGTCATTGGCACAAAGGGAGATCTCATATATACAAAACTAATGAATTAATTAATAAAAAATATCTTCGGCACGTAGGCCAGTATGGGATCAAAACTACAACTATCTTTGGCACACAGACCAACATATATATCAACAAATCATGAGTATACATCAAAAATTAGGTGACCGCATCTCAAGCATCTCACTAGATGTCCTTCATCTCTATGTCAATTGTACCCTTAGCCTCCTGTGTCCCTACTGGAACATCACCTACCTCTGGTCATCATGCACTGGTGGCCTCTCCCTAATCAGGCCTCAGAGCTCACTAACCTCTTGTGCTCTCCACACTATGTGTGCGAGATCTCAACCTCTCACTAGACACTTGTTGTGCCTTGTACTCTCCATAAGATAGGAAGTCTATCCTAGCCACCATGAGCTGATGCTGATAATATATCACCTCACCTAGGGCATCCCATAACATGGATACATACATGGTCTATGGTGGTCCCATAGGTCTTGGCCCCTATACCTGCCTTGCAGTGAACTGCCCTATGCCAGCCTATGAACTAGGACTAGCTCCCTATGCCTGTGGTGGTGCCCTTTGTACTTGTGCATGTATCTGGGCCTTTAAGGCCCCAATTTCTGCCTGGGATATAGCCAACTGGCCCTGTAAATTTTCCACCTAAGCTAATAAGGTTGCCACCTAACCATCTCCATCTCCATCCCCTCCATCTCCTCCATCCCCTCCCTCTACCATCTAGTTCTGCAGACTAGCCACCTGTACTTGTAGCTCTGCTACCTCTACCTCTGACCCCTTGAGCTATGTGTGCAGTATACCTATCTAGGTAACTAGTATAGATACCTGCCCATGTAGGGCATCTCTCTGCACTGTGATGGTAGCTAAGTTTGGTTGCCCCAGTCTAGGTGGTAAGGCTCGAACCTGAGCCACCCACCACTGCCTACACCTGTCTGTACATTCAGCATCATCTATCCACTGATCCACTAGCTCCTCCTCTTCCCCTGTAGGCAGTGTAGGCTATGGTAGAGGTAGAGGCCTCTCCACGTCATCTCTCCAATACTATGGGAAGGATGGAGGAATATCTTGTACAAAACCAAACTGTCGTCGTACCCTATCTACCGAGATCATCTCATCCTCCCCAGCGCGGCGACCCTGTATCCACCTCTCTAGTTGGAACTCAGCTAGCTCCTCGTGTATGTGTTTATATGAGGGGAATCCCACACATGGCCTCAAGATAATGTCCACTTTGGACAAAACCTCCAACAACTACCAAAAATGGGCCACATCATATGTCGGCCTATCTGATCTTTGCTCTCCTATCACTGGCACCCATCTCCTGTATCCCACCCGTACCGATCTCGCTAGGAATGCATTTTCTTGGGGCATCCCTATAGGTCAAACACAGACTATATGCTCATAGGCCTAGCAGTGTTGTATATATGTACAACAGAAACTAAACCTACGTAATCACCCATATGCCCACAGCTCTTGGTATAGCTACACTAAGAATGTTAGTGCCTAGGTAAACCGGGTCTCCTCTACCATCATATCATGGAGCACCCCAATCAGTGATCAGGGAAAGTGTCCACCCTCTTCATCTAGCAGTGCATAACAGCACACTGCCTCCATCAATAGAACCACTAGCCTTGTCTCATCTGGATGGGCTAGGTACATCTCACCATAGCTCAAACTAGCACTATGGAATCTTAGAACTACCGCCCCCTCACCAAAAACTATCCTGATTAGCTCCTTTGAGGCCTCAGAGGAAATAGAGTAAAACTGGGAACCCAATATTGGTAACCAAAAAATCTGGAACACGTCCTCCAGAGTCACCTGTCAGAAGGTGGAACATGTTGGTCACAGAGTCCCATCTATCGATGAGAATGACCGTCAAGTTGGGCTTCCAAACAACATGTCGGTCGCACTGAATCCCACTCAAGCCCATTGCCTCCATGTGCTGCTGCTCCAAATGGATTATTAAGCCACACAATGTCACCAGTAGAGCCAAAACCCTATCCTTCATGTGTAACTATGCTCTCCCCTGCATCTAATCCAAACATGGCATTAATTCCTATTTACCATGACCATATTCACCAATTATCAATACCCTCCACCATATTTTTACCCTACCAATCTCAATTACCTAAATTACATCACTTTTGCACCCTTGTGCCTGACATCCTGACTGGTACCGTTATATTCTAACCAACTTCGATCACCTTTAAACCAACATTGGTCACCTGTTTGGTGACCGCTATCAGTTTACCTTAACTGACCATAGTTACCCCTAAACCAGCCTTAGTCACCTATTTGGTGACCAATACCGGTTCTACCCAGCCGACGCTGGCTAAGATTGATCGACAGCGGTCACTGTCGCACCGAATCTCGTGACTTCACAAACCCCCCTTTTCTAAAAAATGCCCCCCTTCCCCTTTTACCCCACCTACAATGACCTAAAACTACCCCTGGACCTCTACCCACTCCACATATACCATTTACTACCCTTCCCCTCCCTCTTTTAGCCCGTTATTCCCCCCATACCCAAATTTTATTTTTACCACCCACACAAAATGTAAACCCATAAAACCCTATAAATACAACATAACCAAAACACCTAATCTATCGAATCACCAATATAGAGTTAGGTACTTACCTTATTGCATTGCCACCATCTCGGTGACACATCTGGCAGCTGTGCTAGTGGTCTACTCAATCCCTCTCCAACCTCTACCATCACCGAATAACTACTCGCAACCTCTGACCAATCAACTTTCTCACCCTAATCACGTGGACCCGCTATTCACCAACCCAACCCTCATCGAATCCCACTACCAGCTCACTGTCTCATTTCCTCTTGACACTTTTTTCTCTTTTCTCTCTTCTTTAGTCCCTTATTCACTTCGCACATAACAAACGAATAATAAAAATGTGGATTTTTTGTTTTTATAACCAACCCGACCTAACTGACATCGGTTACCCTTGACTGACATCAGTCGCATGCCCTACCTAACCGGCGTCAGTTTCCCTATACCAACGTTAGTTATCCATCACCGGCATCAGTCACCTTCACCTACACATTACCATTTTTTCCCCTTTTACCCCACCCTTTACCCTGATCCTTTACCCCACCCCACCTGTACCCAACCTCTTTACCTTACATTTCCAGACCTCCTCACTTACCTACCTACTCTTGTTCTCCTTTGAGGACTCATTATTTTAACCATACCTTGGCTTTACCCTTGCCATGACCTAGATATTTAGACCTGGACCATCGCTAGTGACCTTTGACCTCACATGTTCACTATACCTAGTGGCACTGTTACCTGTGTTGATTGACCTAATGACCTTACCTAGCCTATTACCATGACTATTTATCCTGACCCTACCTTTGGTGTACCAGAACATACCTAAACGTTCCTGCACCTCACCTACATTGTGTTTCCCGACTATATCTTATACCTTGGATACTAGATTCACTTCAACCTTGTTCAGATAAACCTATCAACCTTAGACGATGTAGAGTTCGCCTGCTCTTCAACTCGGGTAGCATGCTATAATTTATAGGTGTGGGTGTATTTGACTATTGCTACCTTTGACCCTGACCCATTACCTAGATTGCCCAAGTTGACCTTTCACCGTTTTCCCCTGTAACCACTTACCTTTTCCCCACATTTTCCTTTTACCAAACCACTCACCGCTTTAGCCTGCTACCTCATCAATTCTTGGTTTGAGGGGGATCACCTTTACCCACACATGGGGCAACCACATCTTGTTTTTGTTAGTGCTGCTTACCAATACAAGCTATGCAACAAAAAGGGGCAAAATGTAGACACTAAAATTAGTTCACACTCCACTTTGGTCCCGATGACCAATAAGCACCCTTTATTACATTTACCTAGCCATGGCCCCCCTTCACCCCACTAATATTAATTTAATTAATTCATTGCCCTCACTATATTTATTATTTAAATAATATCCACACATACACTTCACTTAGACACCTCATCAAGCCAACTCAAGCTAATACCTATTCTTAGCAAGTTGTCATAACTAACTAAGACTTAACTAAACCCTAAAAATCAATGCCTACATTCCCTCTAACCACATTCCCACATGCTCATAAGAAGCTCCTAGTCTAATCCATGGGATAATGACATGAGATCTAAGGAAATTATGAGGATCTCCCTAGTTTAGTAAACCTAGGAAATCCTACCTTGACCGACATCAGTTATTCCTAACAATCACCGGTTAAGCAAAACCGCCATCAGTTACCCCTTTTAACCCCTAAACTACCTTATTCTCAGGGATGGAAAAAGTTGGCAAACATTGGGAGAAGGTTGAAGAGAAAGAACACATCTCAAAGAGATAACACATCTTCAGAGAGCAAATTCTAGTGAAAACCCACATGCAAGGAAAGGGATTGAGCATCTTCTCCTACACAACCATCCCAACCATGATCTAGTCTATCTAAGCAAAGAGGAGTGTACATGAAGCCCATGCAGAAGCTTTCTTTTAGCTGGTGATGATGTGCAGCCTTCAAACCCCTTATCAACACCTCCATCCCTCACACACAGGCATTCAGGACTGGAATCCAAGTAAGTATAACATCATACTTTCTTGGTTTATTTCATTTCATCATCATTTTATCATCCATTGTTTATCTTTCCCCCTATTGACATTCTCCATAATTTTCACCTCCATATACCCATTAAAACCTCGCCAAAGCCTACTCTAGTAACCCAATATTTCACCCCGACTCACCAAAGTCCTTTGTGCAATCATAAAGGAGACCAAGAGCTTGTTCTGTGATATTTCCAAATCTCACATTAACTAGCACCAGTCACACCTAACCGTCGTTGGTCACCCCTGACCCATATTGGTCTCTGTATTTCCTCATACAACCCTGAATAGAGACGTACCTACCAAATTTCATCTCACCCTCATTCACCTGTGATCTACTTGAGACCTCTATCAGACCTGTAGAACCTAGAACCAATTTTTTTCCTTTTGATTATATTCTAGCTTAGCCTGTTAGATTAGATCTATTTCTTATTGTGTTTTAAGTTAGATACCTAAATCATTTTAAATAACAATAGTATTTAATTTTTTTACAGCATTAAATGATTTAAAACAGTGGACTAACAGCCATCTAGGAAGTATCACACTTCCCAGATCTAGCATATGTTAGGTAGTTCACTGCCCATATTGTTTATGTCCTTCGAGTGGTCTTGTTTGCATTACAGGTAGTTCCTCTTAGCCCAAAGGAAGCTCTCACGATCAAATGGTGATTTGGAATTCATATGCGAGCAACATCCCATCAACCAAAATTTGAACAGGTATTCTCCCTATGACCTGTTATCCTATCTGTTTCAACAATGCTTCAAATAAAGGATGTAAGAATGAATTGAAACATTTTAGCACGCCCGGTGGGACCTATCTAGGGTTCCTTGCATTTTATTCATTCCTAGGAAAAAATTTTGTGTTTGTTTCCCTTCTGAAAATCATACACAGTAATTTTCTTCCCTGGTAACCCACCTCTTTTTTCTATTTGCTCTACAGGAAACTTTTCCTTTGGTGTAATTAAAAAAAACCATTTCTTCATGTTTTCTGCATTGTAGTGAAAGAGCATCCCTCTTCCTCTTCATCTTATTATGTCATCCAGTTTCACATTTTCAATTTGGGTTTAGAAATAAGTGCATTCCATTCTGATTTATTGCATTAGCTCACATTAATTAAGGGTAACCTATATGCTAAAAGTCATGTCCAGCTGATGGTTGATAAACAAATCATAGAAAAGAACTTCTATCCTTTTCTCTCTCTAAGTCTTACCAAACCTCACAAAAATTCAAAATACATACATTCTTAAACAACATCCTATATGGAAGAAGTTTTAGCTGATCACACGATAATGACACAGTGGGCACCCAACTCACTGCTCTGTCGATTCATACTTCAGAGTGAAGCCCACCTCCACCATAACATACCTAAAACCTCACCTTTTAGATCTCATTTTTTATAGGAAGCCATCCTCACCAAAAACTCTATTTCACAATTCATGTGTCAGTTACCCCTTTTAACCCCTAAACTACCTTATTCTCAGGGTTGGAAAAAGTTGACAAACATTGGGAGAAGGTTGACGAGAAAAAACACATCTCAGAGAGATAACGCATCTTCAGAGAGAAAATTCTAGTCAAAAACCCACATGCAAAGAAGGGGATTGAGCATCTTCTCCCACACAACCATCCCAGCCATGATCTGATCTATCCAAACAAAGAGGAGTGTACATGTAGCCCATGTAAAAGCTTTCTTCTCAGCTAGTTATTACTTACAGCCTCCAAGCCCCTCATCAGCACCTCCATCCCTCACACACAAGCATTCAGGACTGGAATCCAAGTAAGTATAACATCATCCTTTCTTGTTTTATTTCATTTTATCATCCATTATTTATCTTGCCACCTATTCACATTCTCCAACATTTTTACCTCCATATAACAATTAAAGCCTCACCAAATCCTACTCCAATAACCCAATATTTCACCCTAACTCACCAAATTCCTTTGTGTAATCAAAAAGGAGACCAAAAGGTTGTTCTATGATATTTCTAGATCTCACAGTAACTGGCACCGGTCACACCTAACCACTATCGGTCACCCCTGACTCATATTGGTCTCTGTATTTGCTCATATAGCCCTGAACAGAGACATACCCACCAAATTTTATCTCACCCTCATTCACCTGTGATCTACCTGAGACCTCTATTAGACCTGTAGAACCCAAAACCAATCATTTGACCTTTGGATTCTATTCTATCTTAGCCTATTAGATTAGATCTATTTCTTGTTGTGTTTTTAAGTGAGATACCTAAATCATTTTAAATAACAATAGGATTTACTTTATTTACAACATTAAATTGTTTAAAACAGTGGACTAACATCCATCTAGGAAGTATCACACTTCCTGGATCTAGCATACACTAGGCAGTTCACTACCCATATTATTTAATTCCTTCTGGTGGTCTTGTTTGCATTACAGGTACTTCCTCCTAGCCAAAAGGAAGCTCTCAAGATCAGCTGTGGATTCAGAAGTCATACGTGCACAATAGCCCATCAACAACCAATATTTGAACAGGTATTCCTCCTACACCTGTTACCCTATTTGTTTCATCAACGCTTCAAAGAAATGACCTAAGAATCATGTGAAACACATGGTGTAATCCAGTGGTACAACATAGATGATGGCATTTAGAATTGATTTCCATGGGAATGACCTTTTCCAAGGCATTATAGCCATCAAGAGAAACTTGACTTCATGGTTGAAGTGTTGCCTCAACTTCCATAGTGGATTGAGGACATTGAGGCTTATGAGCAAAGTGCAAGACAACCTTTTCAATGGGTAAGTCAATCACCAACTCCATGTCCTTCATTTTCTCTTTCTCAAGCTTTATCATTTCACCAGAGGCAAGAGTCAAGCCTCCCATCTTTTGCCCCAAGTGTTGATTTCTCTTCTCCATCTCTTGATCTTCCACCCTATTTCAACTCTTCTCCCTTTTTATTTCCCAAGAAGTCATTCCCTCCAAATAAAAAAAAATTTCCACTTCCCTCCCCACCACAAACAATTGCAAAAAGGGTTGAACCCCAACCTTCCACTCCTCTTTCTTTCCCAAGTCTATGTTGGGAAGAGACTCAAGAATCTAGTCAAGGAGAATGGTAAGAAGGGGATCCCAACAAGAAAGAAATGATATAAAATATGAAGAGTTGGGCTACCAAATTTGGGTTTACAAAGATCCTCTTGATGGTCAAGCCAGTAGAGGAGGTCAGGGTTGAGGAGCCAGTGGTGGTTGGGGCTGAGTTTACAGTAGAAGAAGAACAAGAAGAAGAATAAGATTAGTAGTCTGTTTACTCTGAATGCAGTGTCCCTAATGGCACTTTGTCTGAAGAGGATGCTGATCTGATCCAAGCTACACAATCAGTTATAGAGGAATAACAATCATTTCTAAGTCCCATTGAAGAGGAGCAGATGGGAGAGATCAAATCAAAGTTGAGGACACTCAATGAAGAAATCATCACTGAAGATTTTTTTCTTTCATTCCAAGGGCCTGATTTGATTGATGACCCCATGATGGAGGAGGACCATACAGTTTCAGAGGCTCCAAGTGTGGAGCAAGGCTACAAAATAACCTTCAGTTATTCCTCCCACTTCATCCCCTTTAAGATATAATATCTGAAGAAGAGTTTGAACTTTCAAACTTCATGTTTGAGGAAGAGGGGAACCATAGTGAGAAAGTTTCAGATCTGGAGGACACCATGAAGGAGGTCGAACACCTATGCAGTAGGACAACAAGGAGGAAGATTGTTTGTTTGAATTGGAAGATTGATTTGATGGACATGATCCCATGGAGATCACATCATTTTCTCCTCCATCATCCGCCTTCTAAGCACACGATCCTACTGTCATGGACGAGAAAATTCAAGTGCAACAACTTGCACTTTACAACATCCCTCTAGAACCAAGGTTGAGAGGATCACGAGTATTCCATGTTCTTCACAAGAAGAGGAAGGGAAAGAACAAGAGGATTATATCATCTCTCTCACACCATCCATCCAATAAGGTCCACAAGAATACTCCATTCTTGGAGTTGACATTCGGAGCAAGGGGCTCATCCAAAGGATCAGACCATGCCTATTAAGGTACTACGCTTCATTGGAGCCAAGGGAGAAGCCAAAACTAGTCATCGCCTACTTTAAGGCATGAGGATGAGTATCGAAGAACCAAGGATCACCATCAAAACCTCTAGGAGTCCAATGTAAATAAGCTTGAGGAGTTATTTTCCATTAATTTTAATACCTTGATCATATTGGTGGAGGACCAGATTATTGTCAGTTTTTTCACTCATACAAGCAGCCATATTTAGTGTCAAATCATTTACATGGCTATCCTCTCTTGAGAAAGGGAAGCTACTTCTCCCTACCAGTTGCAGGATTAGTTTGAGTCCCTCTTCTCTCTGGTTAGTTTAGGAGTAGGTTTAGGTTTTCTTTCAATAGAAACAAGTGCCTTGCACACTCTGCATGTCACATTTGAGGCATGTATGATTTTTGTCTTTGTACATATTGAAATGTTATTGTGTTTTTTTGCTCCAGAGGTTATGTCATTGTGTCATTCAATGTGCCTTCGGGTAAATCATTGTAGACAGACCCATTAGTTGAGGCTATGACCATGTGCTCAGGACCTTCAGTATTAAACAAATGTAGAGAGACCCATAAATGTTTCCTGTAGGCATGTTCATATCTTGAATAGGCTCAGGATTGGCAAGAACAACTAGTTGGGCTTGCAGTGGCTTGAGGATAGTCCATTTTTCAGGGACAGATGATTAGGCATCAGGTTAAAACAATTCTTCTACTCTCATGCCTAATCCTTGTTTCAATACTAATGGTACCTTCATCTAGCAAAATTGAGATGTGCAGACGCATGGGTAGGCTCGGGGTCATTATCCCAAATTCACACCCTAGAAAATTTGAGTCAATCAGAACAATCCCGCACATGAAAGAAGGGTCAGTACCAGGAACGATTCAGACCTATGAGCTCCACACCCTAAAATGGATACAATAAGGCCACATGTGTATCTTCAGCTCAGCAGGTAGATATCCTCAAAATGAGTCTGCCAATTGTTATCTCAAAAGAAATCAGAAGCCCGGTAAAACTAGATTCACCCACAACCATACATGTAGTAAAGAAATTCAAAAAATAGATCTCCGTCAAACGAACCCACACTTCAAATCCAACAAACCAGTTTGCAGGCAGGGCTCTAAAATTGAATAGTAGGGTCAGAAGAAGGAGAAGACAACATGTCGAAGAAACCAAAATCTCAAAGGAAAAGAAATAGGCGAAGGATCAAAGTCTTCAGGCTCTACAAATGATTCCGAGTGAGCCCCAAAAAATGGGTAAGTATCGAGGAGAAAGTGGACAGCTACCAAGTGTCCAAATAGCAGTGCGCACTCTAAAGGTTAAATCTAAAAGCTAGAGATCTCAAACAAGCGCCAAACCTACACGTGTCTAGTAGCCCCAAAAAGTTACACCGATCATTGAAAATTCTTCGACTCAGCGGAAGGTGTCCAAGTGTCAAAACCACACTAATTTAAAGCATAAATCCAAAGAGAGGAGGCACTCAGATGAGCACGGTCCTCGATCACGTAGTCCAAATTAAAAAAAAGTGGTATGAGAACGGGCCCGAAATCGACTAAGTATAGAGAACCACTGGACGGCATGCCACGTGTTGCATCAGTGCACAATTTCAAAAGCACGTCCCAGAAGGTGATGCCCAAAACAAGTGCCAACTTGCCACATGTTCAAGGCTTGAGAAAGCAAGAGCATGGCCATTGAAACTTTCAAGAGCCTGTGGAGGCCTCCACGTGTCTCATTGGCATGATTTCAAGAGGAAAGTCTGGAGGCAGTTTTCAAATAAGCGCGGGCCTTCCACGTGTCTCCCTAGGTCCAGAAAAAAGGGATAGAGTCAGGATTTGAATAGTCAGAAGTAGAGGAAGGGCCGGTAGAAGTTTCCAAGTGTCAGCATGGCGATGCATACTTCAAAGGTAAAATTTGGGGTGGGTTTCCAAAGAAGCGCTAAGCCTCCACATGTCCAGGGTCATACTTTTGGCCCACCAAGCAAAGGTACTCAGGAAAAATACAAAGGATCCCAAGGAGCTCACGAAAGCTGCCACCATGTGTCAATCTAGAACTATTTCAAGAGTGAAGGAAGGGGGCAAATATCTCAAACGAGTGTCAGAGACCGCCATGTGGACCCTGTATGGGCAGACTCTTTAAATATTGTGCTCACATGTATCCCTGAATCTTCAAACTGGCCATATCTTCTGACTAGAAACTCAAATTTAGGCGAGGAGAAGACTTTTTGGAAATTTCTCGACACCCTCTATTCCATGGATACATAAAATATTGATTCTTAATAGGATTTAGTGGGTAAAAAATGGGAAAAACATCTTCCAGGGCATGAATACACAATCTCATTTTTGTAACTACCAGATTAGATTTTATTTTTGATCTACCAGGGAACCAAAATTGATAGATTGTAGGTGGACTTGAGAGGGTCATTGATTGATAGTGGTAGAGCTTTCAAATAAGGATTCAATGTATATCTCAAGGTGGTTGTTGCAGGATTCAAATTATTCCCTCTTCTCTTTATTATTCTTCATATATATTGTAATGAACGGGCATATTCAAAGGTTGGTCATTGTTTCTCCTTTTCGCCCTCTCTCTCTTTCATCCTTAGGGTAGAATACAGAGTCTAAGCCTTCTCCCATGGCTCATGTAATGGAATTATTCTTGCCTCTTGCCCACTAACGATGTATTATGTGAACATCATGGAGCAATCAAAATATGTTTTGTGATGCATCTTGTCCATCCTTGGCTTATTTCATTATATCTTCTTACATCTCATCATTACAATGTTATACTGTTCACACTTTTTGATGTTCTTGTTGCAGGTTCCTGGGAGCTGTGTTTAACGGGGTTCGAAGTGGTTCTTCTATGTGAAATGTATCTTTGGTCTGTGGCGTGCATCTATCCATCCTCTCCTTCTACTCACCTCTCTCAACTTCAGGCAGTCGGATGTGTGATTCAACCACTTCCTTTTCTGGTGTATCACCACTTAGTGTAGGATCTCTTTCACCCCCTCTCTCCCTCTCTTTGTCCCCTTTGAATGGTTAGACTAGGATAGAATAGGTTCTTCGTACATTGGAGTAGCTTGTGGCAAGTAGATTAGAAAGCAAGAACCAACTTTCTCCGGAGGTCCATCATCAGGTTTTACAAGTCCCATAGCTTGAGAGATGGTCCCATATTGTGCAACCACACCAAATTCCCCAACTTCACACCCAGAGTCCATTCAGGGGTGCTATGATTCTACACTAATAAGACTTTCATATTGATTTGGTTCGTCGGTGGAGCCTATCTCACATGCACCATATAGGATGACCACCCGTGAGCTATGTGAGATCAATTTGTAGTTGGAGGGACTTCTTGAAAAATGCCTAATCTATCCTAGTATATCTCCTTGGGGTGCAACAGTGATTTTTGTGAAGAAGAATTATGAATCTTTGCATTTTTTGTGTGGACTACAGGGAGATGAAAAAAGTAAAGATCAAGAATCATTACCCTCATCCTTGCATAGATGGTTTATTTGATCAGATGAAGGTGGATACCATGTTTTCTAAGATAAATCTTAAGTTTGGTTACCATCAGCTGGGGATTGCAGATGAAGATATCCATAAGATACCTTTATGCATGAGATATGG
The DNA here is from genome assembly GCA_019776745.2 of Taxus chinensis. Classification (NCBI taxonomy): domain Eukaryota; kingdom Viridiplantae; phylum Streptophyta; class Pinopsida; order Cupressales; family Taxaceae; genus Taxus; species Taxus chinensis. The sequence continues at coordinate 830,925,787 of CM034149.1, read as the reverse complement.
CCACTATGAGTTCATCGTTGTGCCATTGGGTCTGAAAATTGCCTCTATAGTATTCATGAGTTTGATGAATGAGGTATTTAGAAAATTCTTTGACCCCTTCGTACTCGTGTTTATTGATTACATACTAATATAGTCACGCACACGTGAGAAGCACCTTTGACAAGTTTTGTAGTGTCTTCAAGAGCAACAACTATATGGGAACCTAGAGAAGTATTCCCTTTTCTAGTTATTGGTTCAATATTTAGGTCACATTATTTCTGGGGAATGTATTGTAGTCGATCCTTCATATATTAGAGCTATTACAAATTGGCCAATGCCAACCAATGTCACCAATGTGTATAGTTTCATAGAATTGACAGGTTATTATAGGAGGTTTTTTCAGGATGTCTCTTATATTACACATCCCATTACTTCCCTTTAGATAAAATGGAAGAAGTTTATTTTCTCACATAGATGTGAGTAGGCTTTCAGAACACTGAAGGAATGCCTTACAAAAACACCTATTCTTACAGTGCAAGATCATCAGAGGGATTTCTTCATGTGCACATATGCTTCTTTGGAAGGTGTTATCACCAAATCAAACCACCCTCTGATTTTCACAATTGTGTGTGCTTGATATTATAGTGTGACTGGGTAAAATGGGTACTATCTCTAAGTTTTGGTACTTGCTACTTGAGATAGACCTCCAAAGAAAGATGGTTCTTCTTCCTAATCCTAGTGCAAACTAACTCTATTTAAATGAAGCTACTAACTATCACTATCCTACAATTTCCAAGGGAAAAGGGAGAGAGAAATAACATGCGAATGGAGAAAAAATACACTATAGTGGCGATGCACAAAAATAAGGGAATGAGAATAGATTTCCAATGTTTGAAAAATAGAAGCAAAGTACATACTAGAGAGGGTGATAACAATTCTCCATAGTCTAGCAATTGAATCCACAACAATATTTCATGCACACACAATGACAATGATCCCGTACAAGAGCATAAAATAGACACAATATATTTGCAATGAGGTTGAAAAGGAAAGGAGAATATAAACAACACACCAAGGGAAGATACATCCACAAACTTGCATCTATTGCTTCATTGATATGCACAGATCAATTTATTAAAAAATAGAGGCCTGAATCACCATGAAAGGAGTCCCCTAAAAGGGCCTACATCATATTGGTTTCACAAAACTAAAATGATAGATTTTTGCTACTAAAAAACTATCCCCCCTTTATAATGAGCCCAACACTTCATTTTATAGAGTTTTGGATGAGAGAGAGAGAAGGGATGTAAATCCTGAAATCCACTTTCCAACAACTTTAAATGTGACATAAATGTGCCCAAATGATGATATATGACCTTCATAAGTCACCCCATACTGTCCCATGACCTGCAATAATGAAAACTATCTAACCATGTTTCATTAAATGCATCTCCAACCACTAATAAAATCATTGTTCAAAACCTGACACGTTTTCCTTTAAGTCATCTCCACAAATTTATCAATTTTTGAATTCTTTAATTTATATGTTTCAGGCTCAGAGTCATGATTCCAATGAGACCAATTTTTCAAAAATCCGCTGAGAATTGCAAAATTTATGGCCCTGTAAGTGTCAGCCATTATTCTAAATTTGACAAGGATTTCTTGTATTTCACGATACTAGGAATTTAATTTCTTGGAGATGGAGATGTTTCATTCTTTACACATACCTACCCTCATTAAAAAGAAGAAATCAGAGCTGTAGATCAAAAGTTTTGACTTTTTTAAGATCACGATCGAGATGTTCCATGCGGGATCTCACAATCCACAATACATTGGCTTTTTACTCCTTTTTACTTTGACATGTAGGCATTGCAGGTTTTCAAGGAACTCATGTCCCTTTGGCACAAGTTCTGCCATGGCTACCAAATTACACCTTATCCACAACGTACTGTGTGGAAATTTCTCCTCCATGGGGAACTCGTTGTCCCTACGTTACATGGGACCGTCTGATCCTCCTATCTCTACGTCACCCGACTCGGGCTCTTTTATCCTCACCCATCCATCATTGATCAAGCTAGGTGGTTCATTGAGCACTAACATATCTACACTACCCTACGCATTGGTGATGTCAGACATTGATGTTCCATTTTTACCTATTGTGGCTTAGGTTGCTTTCATCTGACATTCACATGATGCTTTGAGTGTGGTGATTTCATGTCTTTCACATACCTATGTCCCACTTCATTTAGGGCCTCTTGGGCCTCCAAATTCCACTCTACCCACATACACTCTCCATGCATCACTTTTGATTGGGCTAGTTGGGCCGTTTACCTCCGACATCTTCATAAAACTTTCATACTACAAGAAGTTTTGGCATTTTGGTACACATGTGTCCTAGGACATCCAGGATGAATCCATCCGCATTTAGTGATTATCTCACCATGGGTTTTGACTAATGACTTGGTTTGATTTGAAACACATAGCATGGGTGTTGGTGCATAAGAAAAATAACTCACTAAGCCCCTTTTCATTTAGAGCAGCTTGGTTCCTTCCATTGTGAACCAGATCGATCCAAAATAACTCAATCACCTCTAAAATGAGTTCGGTCACTTACAAAAAATTAGTGATTTAATACAAAATCCTGAGGAGCTCCACCTTGTCATAGTAGATCGATGTAAATTTCAACTTTTCCTAATATTCCAAGTAGCTTAATGGAATATCCTTAGAATCTCAGTGCATTATACTGGAAGTTATAGCTCCACTTGAACATTTATGCAATTCCTAGATCCATGCAACTATGAAGAGGTGTCAAGGAGATAGTTTATATGAATTATCAGATTTTTTCACCTTCACTTACAACTAGATTCCTATCACTATGATAATGTAATATTTTCAATTATATGAATTTCATAAGGGGAGTGAAATGGAATAACAATAGGATTAGGAGGTGTTTTTGATGTTGGATGGCCAAGTAGTAGCCATTGAGTCTTGGAAACTCAGCAATTATGAGATCAATTATCCAACTCATGACCTTGAGCTTATGGATGTATTCCATGATTTCATTTGATGGTGACACTTCCTTTTAGGAAAGAAGTTTATTCTCAAGATAGACCATTTAAACCTATGAAACCTCTTCACGCAACCCAATCTCAATGCATGTCAACAACATTAAATGGATTTTCTATGTGAGTATGACATGGAGATAGAGCATGCGAAGGAGAAGGAGAATTTTTTTGTAGACTCTTTGAGTCGTTAGAGGAATTTGGTTATGTCTACTTCAGTGGGTATAGATTTACAGAGAAGGATCTTGTGTCAACTTCCACATGACAGTTTCTACCTTTCAGCTAGAATAGAGATTGAGTCTCAGAGACCCCTTGAGGGGAAATTCGATGGAGTCACATTGGATTCAAATGTGATTCTTCGACAAAGAGGTCAGATCTATATACAAAGGGATTAAATTTTTAGAAATGATATATTGGTATAGGATCATCGTGCATCTTATTCAGCCCATCCAGGGGTGAAGAAGATGTACACCACATTGAGATAGGTTGTACCATTGGAGAGGAATTTAGAGAGATGTAGCTCATTTTGTGTCTTGTTTTTTATAGTATTTGAGGGTGAAGGCTGAGCATTAACATCCAGTTGGCCTTCTTTACCCACATGTTATATCAAAGTGGAAGTGGGACACCATTTCCATGGATTTCATAGTAGGGCTATAGACATCGAGATAGCACCACAACGCCATCATGGTCATGGTGGATAGATTGATGAAAGTGGCTCATTTTCTTTTAGTGAAGACCACTTATATAGCTAGTCCAGTGGTGCGAGTGTACCTGGATGATATTTTTAGACTACACAAGATTCCATGGAAGAGTATTTATGACCACAACCCCTTATACACCTCTCATTTTGGCACTACCATGGAGTATGCCCTTGGGATGAGCATTAATTTTAGTACATCATATCACCCTAAGACAGATGGAGAGACTGAGTGGGTGAAATCATATTTTATAGGAAATGCTTCAGATGTATGTCATGGACCATCATTTGAGATGGTAGGAGTATTTGTACTTGGTTGAGTTTGCATACAACAATAGCTTTCATAGTTCTACTGATATAGCTCCATTTCATGCTTTGTATGACAAAGAGTGTAGGAAACTACTGAGTAGTGAAAAGCTAGAGGACATAGTATCTCTTGGGTCATCTTTGTTATAGGACATGGAGTAGTAGGCTATGTTTATTAGATAGAGGTTGTAGGAGGCACAAGATAAAAAAATAAGTAAGTGTATCAGAGGAGAGTTGAACACAGCTATGAGCTGAGTATGAAGGTGTTTCTTCATGTTAGACCTCATAAGATCCCTATCCTTTATGGAAAAGGCTATAATCTAGCTCCTAGATTCATGGGACTATTCAAGATCTTATAGAAAATTGGTCCCTTAGCTTACCATCAAGCCTTGCCACCCATTTTATCTCACTTCCACGGTGTATTTCATGTTTCTATTCTTAGGAGATACATTCTAGATCCTTCTCCTGTATTGGATTGGATCACATTTTAGGTACAGGAGCATGGGTAGGTGACTGTGGAGCTCATGGGCATCATAGAGCATAGGAACTTTTTCTTTCAAGGCCATGAGGTTGATCAATTTGTATTCCACTGGGATAGGTATGATGAGACTACAATGACATGGGAGGATGTTACTCTTGATGCGTACTCAAAAAACCCCTGAATGTATGTAACTTGATGGCTTGAAGCTATCAGTTTTATTGCATAACATGGAGCTTTTCCCAAAGTGTGGGACTTTGCAATTAGGAAAGCTCTCTGGATGAAGGTCGGTTCATATTCCTCTATTTCAGGTGAACACATACAATTTGCGGAGGGTCTACTCTAAAATCTACTCTAATTTTCCAAGGAGATAGGGCTGTAACCTAACTCATAGAGGTGATACACCAAAGGAATGTTGAACACCTTCTTTGCAATTAAAGACAAACCATGGAAATGCAATATAATCACCATGTACAATTAACCAAAGTTGCAATGAGAGATCATTAGGATGCAATGAATAAAAGAGAGCATTGAAATCATCTAAAGACTTATCTTATTGCTCCAAAAATTTATACAGTGCATTACAATAGCCAAGAGGCAAAAAATTTCATTTACAACTTGAATGGGAGGTTTGAAACTCCATAAATTCATAGGAAGATAGAGAATAAGGGAGGGTGCAAAGCCAAAATGTCCAACCCTTAGAAAATTTCCCCTCCCTACAATATATAGGAATAATTAGAGAAGGAGATGAGAGGAATTTGAAATCCTACTCCAACCACCCAAAAAATGTATTGAATTCACCTACATCAATGATGGGTTCTACGAAAAAACACATGCCTCCCTATGTTGTTCCTTATTGGGAAATAAAGGAAGCCCATACTTCATTATGGTGGTAGGTGATAAGCCTAACATCCTAAAAAATGAAGGACTTTATTTTTCATTTTAAGAACTTAGTCCCACTAATTTAAAGATATCCAAAAATTCCTCACTTGCTCAATTTCGAGTTCCCAGTAAAATGTTATGGCCATCTGAAGGTCGAGGTCAGGTGTTCCAAATGGGATCTCACAATATTTTAAAAACATCTAAGCATTTAAAATTCTTGGTGGGCTTCATGATTCATCTTTCATTCAATTGACCTTTCGCCAATCTTTCCCAAATTGCTTGGGTTTGTAGTCTATCCGTGCAAGATCCCTATGGAAGCCTTTGTGCATTCTTAATATTTTTTATGCCTTTTAGGGTATTAGGAATGCAATGTTCTAACACTTGGCACCATCTGTGAACATGTTGCATCTTTCATTTGGGTGAGTAAAGGGCCCCACTATATATATAATGTCAAAACCCCTTTTCGGGTGGGACCTTTGTAGTTAGCTCCAAGTGAAAGCCCCGCGCATTCTTAAGATTTTACCCCTTCCTTTCACTCTTGAATTTGTGGTGGTTAGACACTTGGCATCATCCATGAGCCTTCTCTACTTTCTTTGTGTTCTTCCTTTACTCCCTATTTAGGAGCAACTATGTTAGACCCTAGACATGTGGAGGGCTTGAGCTCATTTGGGGAGCTACCTTTGGATTTTACCTTTGAAGTTTCACTGATGAGGCACATGGAGGCTTCCCCTATCTCTTCCCATGCTTAGAATTTTCAAGGGCAGTTGTAACTTTCTTAGGCTGTAACCACTTAGAGGGCCTGTGCTCATTTGGGGACCTACCTTTGGATTTTACCATTGAAGTTGCACTGATGAGGAATGTGGATGCTTCTACTGGCCTTGTTTCTTTGCTTTGGGTTAACTCACTTTGGGATTGATTTTTAATTACCAAGTTATCTTTCCTCATTTTTTCAACCGTTCGTTTCCTGAGATCCCCGAAAATGTGAAGTCTGAAAACTTCAAGCCTTTCTCCATCCTTCTTTGTCTTGAGCTCTGATTTCTTTTGACATTCCCTTAGTCATTTCATTTTCTGACCTTGCATCTTCATTGATGATCCCATCTACAACTTGATTTTAGAAATAAGATGTGATCTTGCACAACTGAACCACCCTCTCCATTTCTCATATGCAAGGTTGTGTTTGATCAATTTTTCCTAAGGGAAAAAATTGGATAATAGCTACATTGTTACGAGCCTAGTTTCCACACCTATTTCACTGATTTCTATGAGGAATATGAGTCTAAGGGGAGGGGGGTGTAGTGACCAATCCTCATCCAAAATATTTCACTATGGTTTGTTATTGTTGGATAGATACTTTGTGTAAACACCTAAAATATGCTTACACTTAGCATTTCATCCAATCCAATCAATTAACGACACTTCATTAATTCCCTATATCAATATACTCTCATAGGCCCATTTACGACACCTTCTAAGTTGTATTCTTCCCAGAATCAACTTATTTGGCTAATATCTCTCTTATTAGCTAAAATTTCCTCCTTTCAACCATTTCGAACCTCCCTAGTTCTTTCTAGACCACTTCTATTGGCTTCGTAGGCTATCTATCAGTCAAAATTGGTTATCTAGACCCCTCCCAACTCTCAATGAGTCTCTAATCACTTGCTAATCAAGTTTAACTAGCCTAAACCAAGCTTAACTAGGCCTAAAGCATGTTTATCCTAATCTAATATAAAAGCTTTAGTCCCACATGCACCCAAATTCCAAACTCTTCCATTTGGAAAACTATAAATAGAAGGGTTGCCCTTACCTCTCAACCTTACAAAATTAACTCACAAATCCTTCTCTCTCACACTTTGGAAAGGCATTAGAAACCATTTGTGATAGCTTTAGATCTTGGCATTAGAACATTTAGATCTTGGCCATACTCCATTGTTGAAGCTCCTCCATTGACATCAATTAACTTCATAGTAGGTTAGTAGGAGGGTATCTATCTTGGTCTTGTAGCCATTTTAGAGAGACCTCTTCACCTCCATTGAAGAAACAACACATCTAATTTGATTGCTTAGAATCTAACTAGGTTCACTTGCATTAAGATTTCATGGAGTAGAAAGTAATATATATGCTAGGGTTTAAATGTTAGTTTCAAATTCATATATGTATAGATAGTCTCTTGTTTATCTCTTATCTCATGGTGCATGGATGAGTTAGCAAATATTTGAGGTTCTTTAACCTCATTCCATAGCTTTTGAAACTTTCCATTGCATACATTTGGCACGCCCGGTGGGACACTTATGTCCACCCTCCATTAATGGAGGTCTTTTCGGTTTTTTCAAAGTTCATTTTCAAGTTTTTTTCTCAAATCACTTGTTATTTCTTCATTTTTATTTCTAACCCTAGATAAATGGCCTTCATTTCTATGCATTTTGTGGGTTTGATATATAAATAGGTAGCTTTGACTAACAAATAACCTGTTTGCTTTTGAAAATTTGAAAATCCATGAGTTTTGTAGGTTTTTCACAGGGTGTGCGTAGGTTTCTACAAAGGGGCATGTATCCATTGAAACAGGTGTGTATCCATCAGACTGGGCACATTTGCATCATTGTTTCTGGGTGCAAAAATACTTGTGCGCACGTGTATCCATTAAAACAGGTGCATATCTGTCATACTAGGTACATCTGCATCACTTTTTCTATGTTTTCTATGTTTCTAGGCACAAAAACACCTGCGCACATGCGTATCCAAAACATGTGCATATCCGTCATACTGGGTGCATCTACATCGGACTGCATTCACCACCAATCTTCCGAAGGCCATAACTTTTTCTTCCAAGCTTGAAATGACTATTTTTTCATTGCGTTGGAAAGGTATTGAAGAGAGCTACACAATGGAATCATAAAATTAGGATTTTGACTTAACAAAAATTTATGGCTTACATTATTAGGTAAATAGCCATTTTTTAACGTGTCTTAAAGTCAGAATGTCTTATTAGCCATTCTAACACTTTGAAAGGTTTTGTGGCACTAATCAGTTGTTTGTATGGTTATTTTGGTCTTATTTTTGACTAAATTAGCTAAGTGTTCCATGTCTTAGTTGATAGAGGTTTTTAGAAGTGTGTATGCTCTTCCCTCACACATTCTAGGTGATCTTGGGAACCAAAAACACTTCATAAACCCTCTTATTGCTTTCAAAAACACTTAAATTATGCTTCCTAATGGATGAACATTTCAAAGTTATTTAAAAACAAATTCTAACTTTTACAAGGAAAACTTAATGTATTTTTCCATAAAACTTGTTTTTGTTGAGTTTTCGCGTTGCGTATGCACTTCCTCCATGCCTTTTGGTGATCTTAGGAATCAAAAGAAACACACAAACTCTATTTTGATGTCATGATATTTTGTGGAAAAATACTAATCTTGGTATGTAGGACCAAAATTGCTTGTAGAAGAAAAGTGTCAAAGAAACAACACAAAACTTCTAATACACGTGTTCTTGCAGGTTACCAAATGGTGTGCCACTTAAAACCACATTTAAGTTAAAAAGAGAAAAAACAAACCATATTCAAAACATTGTATTGTAAGTTTCAGAAAAGGGTACGTCCCTATCTACTTAACTGGAACATAACCCCTTTGGCATAACTCCTTAAGCTACAACAATGGGGGCGGTTCCAGGAACCCTAAAGTAATGCACCACTATGTAACCTCATGGATGAAATAGGAAGCGCTCTGCTTACCCACTTGACTAGTTTTTCATTGTGATTTATAGTCACAACCTATCCATATCATGACCATGGTAAGAGTACACGATGGACACATTTATTTCCCACTATACTTGAAGGGGGAAAAGATGAGATACTCCAAGAATTAGTCAGTGTGAGTTTTCTTGGTAAATCGTGCCTTCTCTTAGAAAAACTTGTGTCATCTAGTTGAGAGATCTTGTTAGGGAGGCTATTCTGTCAAGGAGCACACTGTGCTAGTACTTCGTCACGTCCTGGCCATCATGAAGTGATAACTTGTTTGGATTTAGAGCCTTGTTTTTCAAACACGGTAACGAATCCATTTAAGTTTGATTTAAGTTCCTTTCATCAAAGAAATTAGATGACATTTCACTTAGCTTAGCTTCTTTCTCACCGGCGAAGCTATGCCTAAGTAGCACTTAGCTTATTTTCATCTTTTTATCTACACCTTTGCATTCTTGTTTCCCATTTGGGACAAGAGGAGGCATATTTCGGGAGTGTTTTCATAGATAGTAATCACCACTTTTTTTTCCGTTTATGCTAATCCATGTTTTTCAGTTGAGTTGTTAAATGTCTAAAGTGTGTGGATGCATCCTTATATCTTTGATGGCCACTTGATCTTGATTTCAAGATCATCATCATAGTTCAGATTGATTCATCATTTGATCTCCCTTTGACATGTTACCTTGTTTGCATTGTCTTAACACAATTAAAATACTTATGTTGTGTTTTTCGTAAACGTGATCTAAGTATCTACATTGTGGCATTACGCTACACACAATTTAACACATCCTTAGTATACCTTGACTTGGTTTGATTTCAAACATTGTCCCAAATCTTGAAGAGTGTTGCTTACTTTGTTTGTGTCATTTCGATACCAATTTTGCACTAATATCTCACTTCTTTGTGAAGCTTGATTAATGCGTCCAATTGGTGTGGTTATGTGGCTAATATTTGTAAACCTCACCCTTTAACATTTTGGACTTGTTAGTTATTGAACGCATCATTGTATCCTTTGATTGGGAGTCACATCTACCCATTTTTAATATTTATGCCTTGTTCATTTCAAGCTTGATGTAATTATTGGCATTGTGTTGATCATCTTTGCATCGAACTATCACTTTGCACATGCATTTGCATAGGGTGTATTTCCTTGTTGATTGGCTTTATGTTTCACACTTGCATGATTGTTCTTGTGATCATTCATCTACAAATTTTTTTTTCTAAGACAACCATTTTTGATCTCATCGAGATTACACCATCACAATGTCTATTTTCCTTATACCTTCTTCAGAAAATTATGCATGCATCTCCATACTTACAAAATGTCTAGTTGGTTTCTATTATGCTACTCAAATCAACATGTCACTTCCTTTCCTTTGAAGGAGTTCCATCACACAATCTAGGTCTAGGCATTCACACCTAAACGATGCCAACAATTACTGACTATCACATGGTTTCTCACATTTACTACAATACGGAACCTTTTAGGAATTCAAATCAAAAGATACCCATTACAACTAAACCTCATTTGGTTCTTCATGCTAGAAGGCCCATGCAGGTACCCTGTCCCCCACCTTCAGCTCATATTCAGTGGTATGGTTTGGATTCTTCTGATCCAAATTATTATTCAGGTTCCCCCCAGTCTTCTTCTTCTGATTTAGATCTAAACTACCATTTGGACTCCCACTCTTCTTCTGAAGACTCAGATCCCAACTATTGTCTGGATACCCATAGATCAAATATCGAATCATGGTCCTACCTTCCTTCATAAGCCCTTTATTCCAAATCACATCAATGATGTCTTCCTCCTTTGAAGACTTATGTGACTCCAAGTTCCATCAATAGAACATATAATTTGGTTCTTGAGTCATGGTCCTCGCTTTCTTTGCAGGACCTCCTTCATTAGTCATCTCGACGACCTCTTCCTCCATCAAAGAGTTCCATGACTCAGATTCCCTCTAGTCAATCATATAATTTGACTCCTTATGTCACAACTTAACGAATGGCTATCTGATCCTACTTTCAAACCTACATTACGCCATCTTCTAGAAAAGTAATCTAGGTCCAGATCCAAATCGTCTATTCATGAGGTGCCTACCACCAATCATATTTCCTCTCTTGAGTCATCTTCTTCTATCAATCAATCTTCTCCACTTATTGGACCTATTTCTTATATTCAACCTTCTATGGCAAAATAACAACAACCTCTACTAATTGATTTCTCTCAGAATGAAGAAACCACCAGAGTACATGAAGATATCCCTCTAGAGGATTGCAAACAAGGTTTATTTCTTGAACTCGATAAGCTTTCGTATTGGGGAAAATAAGTTGATTCATTTTATCAAAATGTAAAGGAAGATCCTAAGGTCATGGAACTTAATTCTTCTTCTTCTATTCCATCTTCACCTTCTTCTAAAAATGATGAGATGTCGGGATCTAGCATTGATCCATGGCCTATCTTCTCATTACCCAATCATTCCTTATCTATCATCATTACTCAATCAAAATCTCACCTTGGGTCACTACTGAGTAGCCCATCGACTTCTTCTATCCTTGGGCCACCCCTGGGTAGTCCTCCATTTTCTACTTGTGGGTCACCTCTTGGTGGCCCATTACTTTCTATTCTTGGGCCACGTCCTAGTAGCCCTTCGTCCTCTTCTATCTATGGGATGCCTCCGAGTAGTCCCTCCTCATCTATACTTGGGCGATGCCCTAGTAGCCCTTCATCATATTCTTCTATTCTTGGGCCATGTCCTCGTAGCCCAATTTCTTCCATCTTAGGGCCATATCCTGGTAGCCCTTCATCATCTCCTATTAGCGGCTCACCTCCACGTAGCCCATCCTCTTCAATTCTTGGACCATATCCTATTCGTCCATCACATCATCCTTCTATCAATGATTGGGGCAATCCCACCATCATTTCTCTCATTCTTTTCATCAATCATAAACGTTCGCTTTCTTCTCCTCCTCGATATCAAACAAGTCATGTGTTAGCTTATAAGAAACCAAAACAAGTTCATTAGCAAGCTCAGGTCAAAACTCCTAACAGCTCTAAAGCTCCTAACAACTCACATGATCTTAGGGTTAAAATCCAAGTGCAATTCAAGAACGCACATCAACATAACCATCAAGTATGGCACAAAGTTCATAAACCACTGAATGGGGAATTCAATCTCCCACATACAAAATCCATGTTTCAGGACAAATCACAATCATTTTTTGAGTATGAGCTCACCACAATAATCGAGATCAGAGATATTATTACGCTTGATAAGAAAACACGCCTAGTCTCCCTTATCAAGGAAGTCATAGACATTGTTGTTGGATCTTACCACGTAGAGTGACTTTGTTAGTCCAAACTTTCCAAAAACTATCAAAAATCTAAAAATTAAAAAACAATGCAAAAATACAAAAATATGAGAAAACAAAAAAAAAAATCAAAGTTACAAAGATCAAACATTGCAATCAAGTATTGCGTACACATGGATGTTTCTTTATTCCCTTTCTTATCATTATTCTGCAAGTCTTCCTACCATTTTCATCCCTTCGATGATATTTTAGTTAGCCTATTCACACGCATTTTTTGACGTTTATATCTATGGTATCCATTTGACCCTAGTCATTTATCACATTGGTAAATTAAAGAATGAATGACCTCTTAGAGATCCTATCACATTCAACATCTAATGAACTTGTTGCGAAGAAATTTTGGACATATTTGTTGACACTAGCTGATGTCATCATCACGAACACTTCCACCTCCTTCCATGAAGCCATCAGTGGTTCTTAACCCCTTGTCAAACAAGAGAGCTGAAATAAGTTTTCAGAAAGAAAAAGAATCAAAATCAATCAAAATCAAAAGTTAAAAGAAAAATTAAATTGATATATAACTCTCTCTTGGGGTATTTCTAGTAATCTCTATCGGGGCTATGAACCCTTGACTGGAAGTAGAGAAATGTAGCGATTAGAATCAAATACATCTCTGTTAGGGCTATGGATGCCTGGCTGGTAGCGAAGTAATGTATAGTTATCCTTCCACCCTTCATTCACAAATCACCTATCAACTCTCAAAATCAATCATTCCTACGTATTGGCTAGGGTGTCTTCACTTGTTGTCTATTAAATCTTCCCTTCAAGAAATAATTAAATTTCCATGTACACACACTGGATTTCTATGAGTGAGAAGGATTAGTATGTTACCAAGTGTCTCTTTTGGACCTTGTTCAGACTCTTACTATATTCCATATCTCGTATCACAATTTGTGACTTTGGCTAATCACTTCTTCATCATGAGGCTTCTAAGCTACATTCATATCATTCACAATGTTCTTCTACTTCGTTCAGAACATCCATGTGTATAAGATTAATTTTTTTCCATGTTTTCAAACACCTTTGTCCCCTTCCACAAAATAAATCTTCTCCATCCTTTCTATCATGTGATTTTAGGCCAACTTATGCTGGGGGCATCATTACTTCTTCCTAGCACTTCATTGGCTTACGTTCATCATCATGCTGAACCTATCCATAATGGCCTTCAGTCCCGCTTCTACCCATGAAGAGTTTGCCTTTGAATACTCCCACCTAATCATTGGGGCATTGTTGCATCTTCACCTTTCTTGCATACACATGGCCTTTTGCCCTTCTACATCCCATCTATCACTAGGGGCATCCACGCTTCCTCGTCTTCCTGTACATAGTTTTAATTTTTTTTTAAAATAATCCAAAACATTCAAATATGTTTAATAAAAATTATAAAAACAATATAAATCATCCTACAAAACATCATTATTTGGTTCTCACCTGTTCATGTGTGCGATTCGTGGATCATCTTGATCTATCCCCATCAACAAAAGTTAAGTTGCTTACTTCGTCTATACTATAGGGCACAACGAGTTTCCTGGTACTGTTTTGTAGTGCACATTGCTTTTCCATCAGACCCAAGTGTCCTCCATTATTCCCCTTGCATGTATCCTTACTTGGGGAACCATCATAACCCTTGTCATTAATTCGCACAGGTCAGAACTGAAGCTCGATAACAAAAACATTACATTATGTTTCTATGTTAGGTTAGCTTGTTTACTTTCTTGTATTGCATTGCATTTTGTATGTTGCATGGAGTTGGTGTTTTTAGAAATGGACATTTGTTCGTATATGGATTTTCATGTCATACTACACTTTTGTTCATTCTTTTTAATAAGGACCGATGATGAAGATCTCTAGCAATAAGATGAAAACTAAAGTTGTTTAAAAGGAACTAGATTGATGTTAGCTCATTCCCCCTTCCTCACACACCTTTTCTTCTTCTTCACACTATTCTTTCTTCTATTCTCTTTCTATCATCTTTTCGATCATCAATCAAGCTCTTCTATCACCCCATCGACAATCGAGGGGGCATCCTCTATTCTACTCATTTTTCTTCTATCCCTTCAATTTTTTTTTGCTTTCTTGTGTTTGTCTACTTTATTTGAAGTAACGTAGCTTATGTCACCTCAAAGAGGGGCAAATGTAGACACCTAAAATATGCTTACACTTATCATTTCATCCAATCCAATCAATTGATGACACTTCGTTAATTCCCTATATCAATATACTCTCGGATGCCCATTTACGACACCTTCTCAGTCATATTTTTCCCATAATCGACTTATTTGGCTAATATCTCTCTTATTAGCTAAACATTCCTCCTTTTGACCATTCCAAACCTCTCTAGTTCTCTATATACCACTTGTATTGGCTTCGTAGGCTATCTATCAGTCACAATTAGTTATCCAAACCCCTCCCAACTCTCAACGGGTCTCTAATCACTTTCTAATCAAGTTTAACTAGCCTAAACCCTAGTTAACTAGCCTAAAAGCATGTTTATCCTAATCTAATCTAAAAGCTTTAGTCCCACATGCACCCAAATTCCAAACTCTTCCATTTGGAAAACTATAAATAGAAGGGTCACCCTTACCTCTCAACCTTACAAAATTCACTCACAAATTCTTCTCTCTCACACTTTGGAAAGGCATTAGAAACCATTTGTGATAGCTTTAAGCTATAGAAAATTTGGATCTTGGGGCCATACTCCATTGTTGAAGCTCCTCCATCTCACATCCATTAACTTCATAGTAGGTTAGTAGGAGGGTATCTAACTTGGTCTTGTATCCATTTTAGAGAGACCTCTTCACCTCCATTGAAGAAACAACACATCTAATTTGATTGCTTAGAATCTAACTAGGTTCAATTGCATTAAGCTTTCATGGAGTACAGAGTAATATATATGCTAGGGTTTAAATGCTAGTTTCAAATTCATATATGCCTAGATAGTCTCTTGTTTATCTCTTATCTCATGGTGCATGAAAAAGTTAGCAGAGCTTTGAGGTTCTTTAACCTCATTCCATAGCTTTTGCAACTTTCCATTGCATACAATTTGATATTTTTATTATTTTATCTTGATCAGCAGATGACAGACTCTATGGAGATTTGGACTATTAATATGTTGTGATTCACATTTTGATTATGATACACTAGAGGAAACTTATTATTACACGGATCGTGCACTCATTTCATTTTTGAGTAATCAAGTGCAACATTGGAACATACCCAAGGTGTGGGACCTCGTTTCCTTGGGATGAACTTCCGGAGAAGGTCGGATTCCTTTGGAACTTAAAGAACTTGATATATGATTGAAGTGAAAAGATTAAAAACTTAGAAATATCCTAGTCTACTCAATCTTTAGGATTAATTTTAGAGATAAATAACAATAAAATATTAAATAAGGTGATGCAAAAAGTTACAAAACAAACAGATAGATTCATTCAATAGAAAAATTAACATATCACAACAATCAATTATATGCACATTACATGTGATACTCTCTAATCTTTGATTGGTAAGTATGAATCACTTTAATAATAGAAAGGGAATAAATTATCCATAGCTGAATCACAAATGTTCTATGTCACATTCCTCAAGATTAAATAAATATAACTGATATAAAGTCATATCAATTGATCCATATCAAGGAATTAAAAATTCATAAATTAGAGATTAATCAATTGGAGCACACTACACCATACATTCCACAGAAAAATATCATTCTGAATATTATCAAAAGGCTCAAAGTAGCTCAAAAAATCTTACAAGATTGAAGAGTCTTCTCACCAAATATAAAAGTCATCCCAATTCTTAACACATCTAATCTATTTATAAGTTCAAGAGTGATCTGAAAATAATCAAGTTTTTATCTGCCTGATCTCAGACCCTTGTAGGATTTAAAAATTTGTTAACAATTTTCTCCTTTTAAGTAATCAATTTAAAATTAATGCAAGACAATAAAGACAAGACAATTGCACAATGATTGTTTATGGAGTTTGGAAATTTCCTATGTCTTTGGGTTCTTTCGAACCGTTCCACTAGTCAAAACTTGTAAGTTACAATAGTAATTTCACAAGAAAACCTAATGGAATTTCACTTGCCTCTCAGTACTCCAGTTCTTCGAAGACTTCTAATGATCAGTTAAATCATTCTTCATCTTCCTGATGCACAATCTCCTTCGGCTTTGATCGGCCTTCCCAATGCTATCAATGTGCCCTCTAGCATTCCGGTCGACAATCCTAGCTTTGCAAGTGATTAGTGTGGCTCAATAGGCCTATTGGGTAGTTTGCATTTACTCCCAATTACAAATATTCCATCTACTATTGCCTAAAAAATAATAGGCCAATAAACAATATTTGTCTATAGTAGCTTTAGGATTTTAATATAGTTTACAAAACTATATTAAAATTTCCCTAATACTAATTCTCCCACATCCCACAATTAAGCTTAACAAAATAATAAGCTTCTCGGGCTAATGTGTTTTTACAATGAAAAGGGTTCATTATTCATACAAAAATAGGGCCCTAAAAATAATGTATTAACGATTATCTTAAGGCTAATAATAACATTCCCCGTAGCATTTAGTTGGGTTAAATCCCATTTTAGGTGACATTGTTTGAAGGAGGGGATAAAATCCAATTATAGCGGCTAATGGTGAAGGGGGCAGTTTTTCATGCTAAAGTGGGTATTTATCCCACATTTGGCAGCCTTAGATTTTGGGAAGCTTTTAATAAACCTTATCTCCCCCATTCTTCACGTGGATCTTTCCACACATCGCATTGCATGCCCCCTCCACAACTTCAATTCCTTCCCACCATGTGGACTTAGCATATAGGTTGGTGGTTATGTGGGTTTGGAGGATTATGTGGGCTAACCACTTCACATTAATACATGACTTCAAAATAAAACCGGCCCACTTAGACATGTCGCATGTAAAAATGAGTTGTAAGTGGACTTGCCAAGATAATATAAATTCGACCCATTCAATGTGGTATAGAAAAAATTAGCTCGATCAATAGCATATAGTCCACTTGTTTTCTCTCGATAGGTAAATCGAGTGAATTTGATTCATGGTGACAAGCCACGTGGTGGCTTGTGGACACACCACATCGGAAATAATACCATAGTCCACACGGTGGCTAGGCTCCCCTCTGTAACAAAAAGTTGAGCCTCTTGTCCCAACGAGAAATATTTTTACGACCGTTGAAGACCAGAGATCAAAAACCAACAAATGAGTCCCTTTGACTTTTTGCCATGTGTCACAGTGTCATTGGTCCAATATTGACCAGTTGACTAGAGTTGACTTTCCCATTGAGTGAACTTTGACCGGACATATCTAGAGCTCCCAATGTCTATTTGTTGCATTCTTATAGTTGATGGAAATATTTTGCAACAATCTTCTACAATAACATAGTTTAGGGATGTTTAGGGAAATTGTGATATTAAAAAGGATCCTCTGATCACACCTCCCCATTGAGAAAGGATTTTTTTCATAAAAAGCTTATATCAGGACATTTTTCCATCCTGTCCTGAATCTAGAAACTTTGCTACCAACTTAGAAGTTCTACTGTAGTAGACCCTTGTGTCCCTTCCTCTACAACCTCCTCATTTCAACAACTTGGTTCTTATCCTGGGACCTGTGGGCTATGGGCCTGCGACACTTCCACTGTGCCCCTCTAATATCTAAAGAATAACTCCACACCTCCATTGTATGGTGCTAAGTATATAAATGAAAACTCAATGCTCCGAATGTGCGGTGCTAAGATTCTATATATCTGACAACAAGGATCTTATTCTACTCTATAACACAGCTCCTGGCTCCAAGTTGATTCCATAGAATCCAAACTTGTTTGAAGGAACTCCATATTACTTAGAGCTATGATTGATCTGATTTCGTTGATGGACAATGAATTATCCCTTTTCAGACCTCAACGCCTCCGTTGTGTAGTTCTAAGTCTCTTGCACACCTCAACGCCTCCGTTGTGCAGTGATAAGTCTTTTGCAAACCTCAACACCTCCATTGTCCAGTGCCAAGTCTCTTGTAGACCTCAACATCTCCGTTGTGCAATCCTAAATCTCTTTCTGACCTCAATGCCTCTACTGCAGGATGCTAAGTCTAATGATCATCTACCATTCGAATTTGTGGTCACAATGCCTTGACTCAGAATAACATTCTAAGCTAATCTTTTGAGAACTCCTTTTGTTGAAAAATTATATCAGGTACCATTCTACTAGATGCCCATAATGGATTCTCCACCGAAAAAAGTTCCGACCCGATGTCAATGCCGACCTATGATTTAGCTACCATTATTTTACACAGTCATAATGCCTCTACACAAAATGAATTTCTAAGCTGACTCCTGTGAACTCTTCTATCTACACATAGATCAATCTCCAAGCTTTATATGAGTCAAATCTTGTATCCAAGATGTAACAGGTACTCATAAGTTGATTAGGAGATATATTTGGAGCATTAATAAAATTTTCTAAGTAAGAAAATCCACTAAGTATTGTAAACCTTTCTCTTAGCATTTCTCACAAAATTTGATATCCAAACAAATATTACATACTATTCATCAATCTGAATTATGCAATATATAATTGAAAAATTGTTGACTTACCCATTCTGAAGGACTTTCACTTTCAGGTATTACATGGTCCTGGGTTGACTTGTCAACTGGTGGTGGAGTAGAAACTTCCTTTTCCTTTAGAATAGGCCTAGATTCCATCTTTGGCTTGCCATTACTCTGATGGTGAGATGGATGCATTTTCCAGTAATTATCCACTTGGTGCTCATTCCTCTAGTAATGAGCACAAAAATTCCTCTTAATCTCCTTCTTCTGGGATGAGGAACTCTTTCTACCATTTCTAAACTCTATATGATGAGATTGGTCTTTCTTATTTTCCTTGTTCTTGATGAAAAACATCAAATTCTTCATTAGTGTCCTTCTCTTCCAGCATCTGGCCACTAAATGATTATGAAATCCACAAAAAGTACATGGAAAGGAATTCCACATCTTGGGAAAATCACAACCATAATTCTTAAGCTGAAAAAGTGGATCAGAAGTTTTATTGTGCTTATGATTATGGTAAGAAAATAGAGGTGGAATCTCATTATCTCTTCACTGATTTCTTTTACCACATCCTACATGTGACAACGAAGCACAAATTTCTTGCTTAGAATATTCTTTCAGGATTAGTGGGGTAATCTCTTTTCTTTCAGAAGCTTGTCTTCTATCAGCATTCTTGGAGCATTATCCAATTTCCATTCCCACACTAGGATAACCCAAACCTACAAAATGAGGATGATCCTTGACCTATATTGCTTTAGATATGCCTTGGCCATTTTAACCAAGGCCTCTTCCATCAAATCCCATTTTATCTAATAATTTGAATCCAATTCCTCTAGTATGTTTTTCAAACAAACTAAATACTTCATTGTACCTGAATATGAAACTAAATGAGAGGAAGCATATTCACGTGGTGAACAACTTACAGTGCAATCATCTACAATGGTCACTGCATCTGAAGTTATAGGTATTTCCTTTCTCTAATCATGACACTGCAACCTTGCCAAGAGCTCGTCCTTGGTTTGCAGTTCTGATTTCAAGTGAGAATTCTCCTCTTCCAAGGACTAATAAATTAATTGTAGGAGAGATTTCTCTTCTTGGATCTGATGATTATAAGCTTCAACCTCTTTGATAGTTTCTTGTTTAGACATGTTTCCCATAATGCACTTGTGCCCTGTTCACAAATACTAAACCAAATACACCAATATTGAAGAAATCACTTTGTTAATTATATTTACTAAATCAAATATGGAGCTAAACTAGTTCTGATACCAAACATGATCAGATATTAGAAATTTTACAATCCTAATCACCTACTTTGATACACAACTTGATCTGAAAAAATTCAAGTTTTTATCTACCTAATATCAAACCCTTGTAGGCTTTAAAAATTTGCTGCCAATTTTCTCCTTTTAAGTAATCAATTTAAAATTAATGCAAGACAATAAATACAATTACACAATGATTGATTTTGGAGTTCGGCAATTGCCTATGTCTCCAATTTCTTATCAACCATTCCACTAGTAAAAAATTTTAAGTTACAATAGTACTTTCACAAGAAAACCTAATGGAATTTCGCTTGCCTCTCAGAATTCCAAATCTTCAAAGAATTCTGATGATCATTCGAATCATTCTTCACCTTCCTAATGCACAATATCCTTTGGCTTCGATTAGCCTTCTTGGTACTATCAATGCGCCCTCCAACACATTGGTCGACAATCCCGGCTTTGCAAGTGATTAGTGTGGCTCAATGGGCCTATTGGGTAGTTTGCATTTACTCCCAATTACAAATATTCCATCTACTATTTCCTAAAAAATAATAGGCCAATAAACAATATTATTCTATAGAAATTTTAGGATTTTAATATTTTTCTATAGTAATTTTAAGATTAGAGATTAATCAATTGGAGCACAATACACCATACATTCCACAGAAACATATCATTCCGAATATTATCAAAAGGCTCAAAGCAGCTCAAAAAATCTTCCAACATTGAAGAGTATTCTCACCAAATCTAAAATTCATCCCAATGCTTAACACATCTAATCTATTTATAAGTTTAAGAGGATGGCCATTACAACCCCACCTTTAGCTAACTAATTGCTAAAAATAGAATGTATTTAAGTTCAAGTGAACTATCTCGCATAAAAATAAAAAATTAGTTTCAAAGGTTTAACTAAGTCAACCCTGTAACCTTTGACCAACCAAGAACTCAGAGCCTATTCAACAATGGACACCAACCTCAGCTTGGCCCTGCACTATCTTCTTCTTGTTCATCTTTATCACGACTCTCCTTGCTCACAGCCATACATTACTTAAATTCCATGAAGCACTTCACTATTTCCTTTATTTCTTCCTCTTCAGGTCTGCATGCATACTCACTTACTTCATCATTTGTATCCACATCCCTTGCAACCTTAGTTGGAAACCTTTTCAACTTTCTTATAACTTTATTGATCCGATTTATGAAATTCTATCGCGAAAGAAGTTTATAGGTTGAATTAATATTGAAGGTTTTTGTAACTTCATCATCTTTCTTTACCAAAATTCTGAAATTGGTCTTCACTTGATCAATTGGAAGGGAATATATGTTCTCATTAAAGAACTTACAGTGGATCTCCTCAAATTCTTCTGAAATATCACTCAACACATCTATTATTTCAACCCTTTTTTCAACCAATTTTTTGATCAAATCTTATAACACATGTAACCTGAATTCCATGACCTTTTGAAATTCAAACAACTTATAGGCACTATTCACCACACCTTCTTTGAACACTATATCTATATCAATACTTCTAATTTATTCCTACGTAACTGGTGTCCCCAAGATTTCACACTGAAATCTAGGATTACCCCTTAAAAAACATCATTCTTTTTTAGTAACAAGACGTTTTGTGTTGGTTTTTCCTACAGTTGTTTGCATTGCTCTAAGGTATCCCCAAAGAGTCATAAAAGCCAAACTCCCCAAGTACCCACATGCTAAAATTCACTTTATCCCTTTGTTAGGTTTCTCCTGAGAGAATTTTATTTATTTATTTATTAAATAAAAAAAGTTCTTTTAAAAAGAGATTGACCTAAACTTGGAGGATTTAGGTTATATAAAGCACTTCACCCCATCATTATTATTATTATCGCCAAATAAATGAACCCTTTGAATGGATAGAATGTAAACAGGATGTTCGGTGTGAATGGGAAACACGGTATCACCTCTCAAGATTTGGGACTTGGGCTCTAGGTGAAACTCTGGAGAAGGCCAGCTTTCTCTTCCTAAACCTTGTGTTGTACTACTCCTAGTGTAAAAATGGTTATCTAGTCCTATGCTAACATTTTCATGGGTTTTAGGGAAAGAGATTTGCAAGAAATGAAACTATACTACATATGGTGATGCACCAAATAAAGGGTGTTTCCAGATTCAGGAAGGATTGATTTGAAGAGGGTGTTATAGATAATTTCACCTACTGTAACTTAGAAAAGGTAATAAAATACCACAGACTAGGAAGCATTTGTTCCCTTTGTTTAACTCAATCAAACAAAACAATCTATCAGTATTCCAGTGAAGAAGGATGAAGTTGAAAATAGAGAAAAATCACCACAACTCAACTGCATTTAATGCTCCACCACTCAATAAGAAAATAAATTTGATAACCTACAATAGAAACTTAAAATTGCATAGTGTACTTGTAAGCATGAGAAAGGCACAAAGAAGTATAGAAGGATGAGAGGACCCAAATTAGTCACAAAAAACACTTTTATCATTTCAACAACATGCATAATGCATCATACATTCAGAAGAGGCAATAGTTTTCATTACAATCTTGAAAGGAGGCTTGAAAGTTCCCTCAATATACAAGAACAACTTGCAGAAGAAGGAGGTTTACTGAAAACTATACACTTGACTCAGAAGTCTAACTTGTCCAACCCATTGGAATGAGCTTCCAACTTACATTTATCGAATAATTCAAGAAAGAGAGAGAAGGATTCATAAACGCCCTTCCTAAATTGAAGGCACATGATTTATTTATTATAGTTGGTTTAATCACTTGAGAAAGTTCCATCATGTGCCATTCATTCCATGTTGACCTAATCTTTTCAATTAATTAAAATATTATAATGAAAATATTAATTTAATTAAAATATATGGTGGGACTCCCCATTAATTGGTTTTCAATGAAGGGGGAATCATGAGGAAAAGGACAAAAATATCCCAACTCGGTGGTTGGCTCACTGAGCCAACTCACTAAGTTGAGCTCAAGTTCCTTCAATGAGATTTCTCTCCCCCACCATAACCATCACCGAATTCCTCCCATTTGATTCACCCTTTTTGAATGTGTCGAGCCCCTAATTTTCAGTTCATCATTTCACCATGTGAGTAACTCAGTCTGTCTTAGCTCACTTGTTGAGCTCTTTGCTCTTAAAGAATTATTGATCGAGTGGCTTGGCTTCGACTCAGAACATCCTGAGTCAACTCCCAAGCATCACGTCAACTAAGCAACATTGTGTATTCTTCCAAGCACTGAGTTCATCTAAACAACATAGACCCATTTCTATAACTTGCCAAGATTGCAACGAGTCAGTCACCACCTGGATCAAGTTACTTGTAAATTTCATCACACCAACTATGTCAGATGGTCTTCACTTTATCGAGTAACTCCCTCTCTGCCAAGATCATTTCATGATGTTGAACTCCCTCGCATCAACTCACCACAAAGTTCCAAACAAAACTTCTCGATGAATCCTTGTTTATAGATCACCACTAACGTCTTATGTGACTCCATGTCAAGCCCCTCCTCATACTGAAGGACTTTCCCAAAACAAACCAAACTCATTTATCGAGCTTTATCTTTGATTTCATTATCTTCACGAGTTCCTAGCGAACATGCCAATTTCCTTGACTCGTTGGGCACTCTTTAACCATGCTATATTCTTCCCGATGCACTTAGATATTTGTTCCCACTAATTTTGACATCTTCATCAAGCTACATGGTCACGTTATGAGCAACTTGGATCCCTCATCTAAATGATTCGGTTGACCTACTCTTTTCTAGATCTATGTATCTCACTACATCATAACCTTGAGCTCAAGTTCCTTAATGAACCGTCGCATCTACACTCCAGCAAAACACACTGAATTATATTCCTAACCATATCCAATCAGTTCATCTTAGTGCATGGTTGTATGTTGAGGTCTTACACGCTGATCCTAACGTGAAAACAAGTTTCCATTCCACAATTCAACCACATGAGTCAAAAACCTTATTATCCGAGTGCATCGGCTTCAGCTCAGTTGTCTTCATATATCCGTGAAATTGAGATCCTTTGATGTGAACTCAATGTCAATGTCATCCTTTGATGAAACATGGGAAACCAAATGTTGAGCTTTGCTACATGCTCAAACCAAAGCTCACATTTTAACATAAACATGAGGCTCTTTGAAGCTTAGCTCAGCATCTCTAATGTAAGCTTCGTGCTAAACTTGTTGAGATTATATCCCTAGCTCATGAGTCTTTATGAGGTGAGCTCAAGCTCGGGTGACATCATTCATCCACTTACTCAAGTTGAGATATCTCCTCCTATTTTCTTGGTCTCATAAACAATGTTCTGCATAACCTAGCGAATGACTTGCCATCTTGTGTGAAACGACTCAATCGTGCCTTAAATCTTCTAACGACTCTCCTGGTGAATTGATAACCGACTCAGACTCCTCTAGGTGGAACTCTTGTATTGGGTTGTCATTTTTACATCCCCACATGGTAACTATTATCCAAAATTCACCCCTCAAGGTAATTTTGATAACATGCATCAAATTCTTTAGTCCCAAGCAAATAGATTGATTTAAGGCCTAAAATTGTGTTTTTGGGGCCCCCTCGGCTTCTTTCTAACTACCCATCCAGGAAGAAAACCCAAGGAGTTAAAAAAAAATGGAAAACATGTAAAAATAAGGTTGCAGGACTATTTTTAGGCATTTCGGGTATGAAGGGCACGGGTCGTACCAGTGCAGGTCGTACCGAGGTTCATCGTACCAAGCTTGGGGCCAAAATACAAAGAAAATCAGCTAAGTCATACATTTTTGTCCCAGGTGGTCTGCGGGACAGTTTGGATGTCAGTACACGCGGGGTGCGAATCGGCCGATTTGCCGCAAGGTGGTCCGCGAGATAGTTGGGACGTCGGGACGCGCAGGACGTGAAAAGCCGAAACGGTCGAAAGTGGAAAAAATCATCAATTTTTGTTTTCACGCGGTTTGGGACATCCGGGAAAAAGGTATGCGTGGGACGTGAATCAGCCGAAAAGCTAAAAGATGGTCCATTTCGGGAGTTCGGAGATTTTCGTCCAAGACAGCTAGGACAAAGGTACGCGCGGGACGTGAAAAGGCGAAAAGGCCATAGAAAGGGACAAGAAAGCCCGAATCGGTCGATGCGGGAGAATGCATCCGGGACAGCTGGGACAAAGGTACGCGAGGGACGCAAAGGATGGGAAAAGCTGAAACAACCGAAGACAAAGAAGAAAAGTCAATGTTTGACCCGTGAACTTCAAACGTCCATAACTTTTGACTCCGAGCTCCGATTTTCACAAAATTGGACTTTCTGGAACGAGCACGATGTCCTCTAAGACAAAAAAAATGAATTTATTATTTTTAATGAGGGTAGATATATTTAATTAAGAGAAACATATTCATCTCCAGTCAGTTAATGCTCATTCCCGTCAAATGACAAAAAATGCCTGCCAGACCCAAAATAGCTGCCCGCACTCAGAAGGCCATAACTTTTGAATTTCTCAACAAAATCACACAAAATTGGTACCATTGGAATCGTGGCTCTGAGCTCAATGAAAAAAATTAAGAACTTCCAGATTTGATGAGAGATTGGTTGATATTTTTTAGAAAACGTGGCTGGTTTCACAACAGTGTTTTATTTGGTGGTTGGGAGTGCAAATAAGAGGCATGGTCATCATTCTTTCTCTGCTGCAGCACCTGGGATAGTATGGGGAGCCTTTTTCAAGTAATATATAATCATTCTACTCCATTTAATTCCTCTTACAAGTGGTGGAAGGACAGATTTCGGGATTTTCATTTTTCCCTTCTCTTTTTCTTCTCATTTTTTCTATAAAAGGAAGTGTTGGGCTCATTGTAAAGGAGAGTTTTTAGATAGTAAAGCTCTGTCAAAATTGCTTTGTAAAGCCAATGTACTGTAGGGCCTTGTTGTGGACTCCTTTCATGGTGATCCAGGCCCTTTTCTTGTAACTGATTGAACGGTGCGTATCAGGAAGCAATAAAAATATAAGTTTGTGGATGCATCTTCCCCTGCTGTGTTTTCTTGCATTCTCCTTGCCCTTCAACCTTGATTACAAGAATATTGTGTCTATTATTATGTAATTGCTTTTTCTTAGCAGATTCCCATGGCCCATGTTTGTTGTCATAACTTGCTTCTTGGGGTTAGTTGATCTAATAGAAATTTAGAATGATTTGCTAAATTATGAAAATTTACTTTTTGACATGAGGGTTTCTCTAGATGTGCATTACCAGTGTTGTGTTTATGTTTTCATTACATTGGAAAGATATTCTCATACACCCTCCTATTATCTAGAGATGCAAAAAAAATGACATGCAATAGTTTAGTCTCAAAGTCATTGATGGTTTATAAACTCTCTCTCATTACATTCCCTTGGAATTATGTAGGGCTTAGAACATTTATCTTACCCCGTTTCTATCGTCCATTGTATCTACGGTTATTTCTACTTATTAAGAGTTATGGTTTCTCTAGAGGTCTATCTCAAGTATCAAGTAGCCACATAGTTGGATGATAGTGCCTCACGTCAATCCAATCACACTGTGAGTCCAAGTACATGTGCTTGTATAAATATAAGGGTGCTGTGATTCGGTGATAACAGTAACCATCATGAACTTTTCCCTTGTGTGAAACACCAAATATTATATTGGTTTTCCATGGCACTATCCCCACCATGGCCGCAAATTCCTGAAACTTCCTCGTCGTTAACTTTGTCATCTTTTATCTTGTCATTTTGATGTTGGAAATTCTTTGAATGCTTCC
This sequence comes from Taxus chinensis, assembly GCA_019776745.2. NCBI lineage: Eukaryota > Viridiplantae > Streptophyta > Pinopsida > Cupressales > Taxaceae > Taxus > Taxus chinensis. The sequence continues at coordinate 830,898,672 of CM034149.1, read as the reverse complement.
CAAATTCGTTGAGTTGGAATGGTTCCTTTGACAAAGCTCAAAGATTGATACACTTTGAGCTCTACATCTGCATGGCTCACAACATCATCATATGCCAACTTATCGCTGACCGAGATCCAATCCTTGGCCTTTTTTAGCTCAGGATACTGGACATAATTTTGTGCCAAGCTCTACTCAGAGTGGGGAATCTGTATTTTCAATCCTTTGTGGGCATAAGAGCACAAATTTCCTTGGATAATCTACGTTAATTCTCCCATTTCCTAAGAATTGAATGGGGAATTTTTCACCATTCTTCCCACTCAATTGGAAATGAATCCAAAATTTCCTGAAACCTGCATTTCCACCTTTGGATTAAATCGATTGAGAAAATTTTGAGCCTTTACCTCACATCGCATTGGCCTCCATCATCTTCTTGATTGCAACTCGGTTGAGTCATGCCCGAGTCTTCACCGTGCCACTTCTACAAGATGGCCTTTTCTGCATTAGGTTGAGTGATCCACCAAGTAACTCAATTCCCAAGCTCAACACCAAGCTTGTCTGCATGCTCATAGTCATGGATTAGCCTTCCTAAGCTTCCTATTACCTTTCTATGCATTTATTTTTTAGACAAAACTTGACTCCTCTAGCAAGTTGCATGTACCTATTTTTTTCTATCCTCGATCCAAAGCCATTATGATTGCTTGAGATCTTCTAGAGCTATGATCGATCCTTCTTTTTAGATCTCCTGAGAGTCGAGCCGTGCATTTATCTCACTTTTGAATTTTGTTCTTCTATGAGTTCCTTACCCTTAACTTATTGAGCTGATCTCTTTGCAATGTTCTATTTTGTAAATGACTTTCTTGATTGAGCTTATTGTCAAACAAGCTCCAAGCTCAAGCTATTCATCCAAGACTAGTGCCCATTTCCTTATGATCTCGATGAATTTGAATAAAGTTCCTTCATATAATGTTAAGAGCTACACCTTCTCAAGTTAAATCCCTATGGTGGCCTCCATATTGACTTGGTTCTAATGTCATTGAGTTTGAATCTCAAACAATCAGGGATGTGGTGTTCAACTCGACAATCAACTATCGATCAACTCACCGAGTTGCTTGGTTAGTAGTTTTTTACCCTTCACCATCCTATGTACAAATTAATATTTTGCATAAAACTTTGGATTTTCTAGGACTTCCTCTCAAACTTGGGAGTTAATGTAAACACAATAAGATCCCTAAAACACAATTTCTATCAATTTGACCATTTTTTACCAATATTCACTAAAAGTGGGACCCAAAACAAAATTTCCTGTTCTAAATAAACCTTATAAACTCCAAGATGAAATTTACTTCTAATGTTTTAGATTGGTTAATGGAGCCTTCCTTTTTATCCTAAAAGTATGATAGCCCTCTATTGTCCAACTTTTTCCTCATGGAAAAAATGGATAATATTTTTGGCGACCTCTTCGGGGATGGTTTCCTGCTAAGCATAGTTCCAGTATCCTTAATTTCTCCATTGGGCATGGAGTCAATGTTGGAATCTTGAAAGTGATTTGATATTCTATGATAAATCCTAGAGTCTCCTTGGTATAGGTAATCTCAGACCTCCCTTGAATATTAAGCATGAATTATATTGAATTTGGTGAATACTTGGCATCTATTCCATACTGCAGAATTTTGACTGAAGTAGCATTATGAAACTCTGTTGGAAAATTTGAAAATTGTTTCTTCTTCAAAAAATTTCAATGATGAAATAGTGTGCAAGAACGAAACAAAAAACACCAATCAAGGAAAGAAAAATAACAACAAACATGTAACACTGTGCATAAGAACTTGGAGGAAAACACCAAACTAAACTGTAGATGGGGTGGAACGCTTCTCAAACATAAGATTTAAGATGTATCCTAATTCACATGAATGGGAAGTTCCTCTCCATTGAATCTGTATAGAAAAAATTAATTCACCTCTTATGTAACTCATGATGATGTATGGCTTGCCCTACAGAGATCATAAAACTTCAGTGTGTTTTCCTTAGTTTGGCTCTATCTTCATCCCATTTGATAACTAAATCTACCTCTTGAAAATTCTTGTCAGACGCCTTCTTGTCAAAATATTTCTATAACTTGATTGTGATGTTGCTCCCAAATTATTCATGGTCTTTGTTTCGTACTTCTTCTGTACTCCATGAGCTTAGCAAACTTGACTGTCAGAGGATCACTCTCCATAACTTCAAGATGACGAGTAAACTCCAAAGAAGGTAACTCCAAGGAGAGCGGAAGTTTTTCTCCCCTCACCAAAGACAAACATGAAAAGATAATTCCCAATGGCCCTTTTAGGTTTGATTTGATCTACCCATAAGGAAGTCTTAAGTTGTGTATGCCAAGTCCTAATATTAGTCTCCATTTTATGCACTTGATAATCCTTATGATATTTTTTTGCTAGACTCAACCAATCAATTTACTTGTGGATAGTAATTGGAGGAAGTCTTCAGATATAACCCATTCTTAACAACCCATCGAATCAACTTCACACCAAGGAAAGCCATTGAATTTTCTAAAATGAGTGTAAATAAGACATTGATCCTTGTTATTATACCTTCTAAGAAATCAAGAATTACCTTCTCGTTGCTCTCCTTCAATGCTAATACCTCTATCTAGCGAGTAAAATAGTTCATTCTAGTAAGAGACCCATTTATGTCTATCACTGGATGGAGGATTAATCATTCTGATGAAATCCCAACCCCATTAAACAAAGGGTTGGTCCACTTGAATTGGACGTAGTGGAAGAGTAGTTATCTAAAATCCACCCCATAAGGTAATTTTGATAACCTGCATCATTTATTCAGGCGTGAGTAGGAAGAAATGGTAAAAGGCAAAAAATCAGGTATTAAATGTCCATTTGGCTCTTTTCTAACCCCCCCATCTAAGGAAAAAATTAAAGGAGTTACAGAAAATGGAAAAAAAAAAAAAAATGGCTTAAAACAATGTATTGTGGGTAAATCAGAGATTTGTGTCCCAGACAACACAAGTTAACTTGGGACATCAGGGACCTGAATATTTAAAAAAACTTCAAACGGTTCAAGTGTATTGCGGAAAAACTGGATGTTTTTATCTCACGCGGTCTGCGAGACGTTAGGATAGTCAGGACCTAAAAAATTGATTTGCCTGATATGGCTGAAAGCAGTTGAAATCGACAAAGTCGGGTATTTTTGTCCCAGACGGTCCGCGGGATGTTAGGACAGTTGGGACCCGCATGGCCGAAATTGCCAATTCACAAAGGGTGTAGATAAATCAGAAATAAATTGTCCCAGGTGGTTTTGCGGGACATAGGGACATCCGGGATGCACATCACTGAAAAATCTGCAGGCAGTTCAAATCAGTTAAGTTAGATATTTTTCATTTCAGGCTGCATAGGTACGCGTGGCACAAGGAGTTCCCTAAAGAGCTGACTTGTCTGATTTGCAAAGCAGGTCGAGTGTGATGTGGCTGAAGTGGATGTTTTCATCTCAAGTTTCACAAGGGATATTCAGGATGCCAATACCCGAAATAGCCATAATAACCATGTGTAAAGGAAAATAGTGTAAATTAGACCCCTGAACTTGAAACGGCCATAACTTTTGATCCCAAGCTCCGAATTTCATGAAATTTGACTTTATGGAATGAGCTTGATGTCCTCTAAACCAAATATTTCTTAATTTTTATGGTGGTAAATATGTGAAAATAAAGGAAAATCTCTAGCTCTGGTGAATTAAATATCGAGTCTTGTTAAATGATAGAAATGCCTGGAAGGCCCAAAATAGCTTCCTGCACTTAGAAGGCCATAACTTTTGCATTTCTCAACAAAAATACACAAAATTGATACTGTTGGAATCATGTTTCTGATACCAATGAAAAAGAGTCAACAAATCCATAATTTTATGAATAATTGATGGAGATTTTTCAGAAATCATGTGCAGGTTCAGAATAGTGGTTGTATTTGGCAGTTGGGATGCATTCAATGAAGCATGAGCTGACATTTATCACTGTTACAAGTCACGAGATAGTATGAGGGGAATTTTAAAAGAGAAATACCATCATTTCACTTCATATATGACATCTTACAAGTGGTGGGAAGTTAGATTTCTGGATTTCCATTTTTTCCTCTCTCTCTCTCTCTCTTCTCAAATTTCAATAAATTGGAGTGTTAGGCTCATTATAAAGAGGGAGATAGTTTATGAGTAGAAAAAATATGTCAAAGTTAGTTTCTATGAATCCAATATACTGCATACCCTTGTAGTGGACTCCTTACATGGTGATCGAGGCCCTTATTCTATAATATATTCGATTGTGCATATCAATGAAGTAATAGATACAAGTTTGTGGATACTTCTTCCCTTCTTGTGCTTGTTTGCATTCTTCTTTCCCTTTCAAACTCGTTATAAATATATTATGTCTACCTTATGCTATTGCAGGGGTTCATTATCAATGTGTGTGCAAGAAATATTGTTGTGAATGCAGTTACTAGATTGTGGAGAACTATTATCACCCCTTCTAGTATGCACTTTGCCTTCTATTTTTCACACATTGGATACTATTCCCACACCCTCCTTTTCTGGTGTATCACCACTTTAGTGTAGGCCTTGTTTTCATGCACTCTCTCTCCTTGGTCCCTTAGAAAGTTAGATTAGGATCAGATAGTTTTTCTTGCATTAGAGTCAATTGTGGAAGGTAGTTTAAGAGAAAGAATCAGTTTTCTTTGAAGGTCTATCTCAAGTAGCAAGTCCCACAACTTGGAGATAGTACCCATGTTATCCAATCACACTATGAGCTCATGCACACACACTTGTGCAAACCATAGGGTGTTGTGATCCAGTGATAACAAGAGCTTTCAACATCTATTTGTCAGTAAAAAGGGCACATTCCTTACACTTCCCTACCCAGAGATGGGCATCTTTGAACAAATCTCGCCAATAGTAACTGACTCACATGATCTCTGGTAGTAGTTGTTCATGTAGAATAATGTCCTATAGATAGGCCATTGTGAAACTATTCTAGTGTCTTACTTACCTATTCTGGTCCTGTCATCACTAATCCGGCACTACGATAATTCTTCACCGGGAACTCCTCGTGCTATGATTATTTACTAATGCACAAACTTTAGTTTGGTGGATGTAATCTAGAAACAAAACAACAACATAACACAAGAATACCATCGACTATGATAAGACACAATGATGACAAATCTAAAATATCAAAATAAATTATAATATTAACATGAAACTGTTACAATCTCACCCATGAGGTACTTCAAGTGTTATTGACTTCACTTGCCTTTCACCAAGACTATGGGAGAAACTTTACAATTACACCTCTTAATGGCTTCTTCAACACACCTTTAAACTGATGGCTTCCTTCGCACACTTCCTACAATATTTCTCACTACTTCCTTCTATGCTAAATGAGGGGGGTGGCCTCTCTATTTATAGAACTTCTAGGCTTATCCATCTTATCTCTAAGATAGGATAAGAAATCCACTCTGACGAATCATATTCCATACCTTAACTCTTATCTGTACATGTAAGCTTATCTGTTAAGATAAGATAAACCTTATCATTTTACATGGGTTCCACATTTTTAGACTTTTTACAAATAAAATACACAAAATATTTATGACCTCACTCCTTGTCTTTATTACCAATATAATATTTCTAATTCCTAATCATGTAGACCCTACTTCTCTAATTACCCAAACTTTGACATTTTAACATTACCGGACCACTTACGACAAATATTTACTTTTTACAACATTCCTATTGTACTTTGACTGTTACCGTACTCCACATTATTGGCGGCACCGTACTGACGGCGCCGTTATCTTCTATCAGACACTACTACTAATTATACTTAACAACATCCTATTCCTAATACATACATTAATGAAATAGAAATTATGGAGGAAAATTTTAGTGTCGACATCTTCCCCCTTCCTAGCTTCTACTCCGTCCTCGGAGTAGACTATTCTGGTGCTTGGAAAATCTTCAACTTGTCGTGGTTGACCCATTTCGTAATGGGAGTGCCATCCAATTCCTCCAGTCGGTACGTACCATTTTCATGCACAGCTGCTATTTTGTAGGGCCCCATCCATTTTGGAAGAAATTTTCTCTGTCTTCTTTTTTTGTATCTGGAATCATATACTAGAACCAAGTCATTCACATGAAATGGAGACCACCGGATCTTTTGATCAAAGTATTCCTTCTGCTTCATTTTCTTCTTATGGCTTGTATCCTTTGCTATTTCTCTCATTTCCTCCAGCAAATGAAGATGTACCAACCTTTCTTTTACTGAATCACTTTCATCCATCCTTTCATTTTTCATAACTCTCACAGTGGGAATATCAAACTCAATAGGAAGAACTGGATCAATGCCATAGGCCAACTGAAATGGGGAGTATCCTGTTGCTGACTTTGATGTTGCCCTATATGCCCACAATGCTGCATGAATCCTTTTATCCCATTTATGTACCTGCAAGGCTGCATCTTTTGCTAGAATTTGACACAACACAAAATTTGTTCGTTCCACCTGTCCATTTATGCTTGGCTTGTATGTTGTTGCCTTCCTGTGCTTAATAGAAAACTTATTGACTAGGGCTTCTACCACCTCATTAATGAAGTGGCTTCCTTGATCTGTTACAATTTCTAATGGGCAACCAAATCTGGTGACAATGCGTTCATACATGAACCTTGCCACTTCATCCATGGAAGTTGTTTTCAATGGCCTAGCTTCAACCCACTTGGTTAAATAATCTGTGGCAACTACAATATACTTATTTTGGCGTGATGTAGTTGGAAGTGGACCTACAATGTCTATTCCCCACTTTTCAAAGGGACCAAGGGGAAGAATAGGACATAATGGAGCTGATGAAGTCTTACGGTTACCATGTGTTTGACAAATATCACATGTCTTACAATAATTATAACAATCTTTAAAAAGAGTGGGCCAGTGATAACCTGCATCCAAGATCCTTCTTGCTGTAAGTTGTCCAGAGAAGTGCCCTCCACATGTACCATTGTGGAATTCTTCTAGCAGTTCCTTCCCTTGATCACATCCAACTGCCCTCTTGTACTGTCCATCAGGTCCTATTCGAAATAATACTCCATGCAGAATAGAATATGGACGACTGGCTTGAGTAATCTTTCTCTTAGTCTTTGCATTGGCACCATCAGGAAACTTGAATTCATTCAGATAATTCCAAATATCTATGTATTCACTAGGGATTGTGTCAAGGGATAACAATGCTGCATCGGGGAAATCATCATCATCACAAGATGATCCTAAACCATCATAGGCTCGAGAGAGTGCATCTGCATTGACATGCTTCTTTCCTGGCCTATCTATAATATCAAATTCAAACTCTTGTAGCAAAATTATCCATCTTGCTATCCTCCCTGATGGGTTAGGCTTATTTACAATATATTTTAGAGCCTGATGATCTGTTACAACTAGAAATTTTTGCCCTAGCAAGTAATTTCTAAACTTCTTTACAGCAAAAATGATAGCCAGAGCCTCTTTTTCAGTTACAGTATAATTTACCTCAGCACTGCTCATTTGTCTGCTCCCAAAGTAAATTGGATGTTCATTCCCATTTTCATCCTTTTGGCTCAAAGTACTTCCTAGTGCTGCATCTGAGGCATCAGTGTACACAATGAATGGCTTGCTCCAATCTGGATTCTTCAAAACAGGTGAAGACACCAGGGCTTCCTTCAATTGTCCAAAAGCTTCATGCGCCTTATTTCCTGGTTCATAAGTAACATCCTTCTTCAAGAACTGGGTTAGTGGCTGTGCAATCTTTGAGAAATTCTTGATGAACCTTCTATAGTAACCCACATGGCCTAAAAATGATCTCAACTTACTTCTATTAAGAGGAAATGGTAAATCTTTGATTTTTGAAACTTTATCAGGATCAGTACCAATACCATCTCTGGATACAACATGCCCTAACAAAACACCTTTAGAACATCCAAAGACACACTTTGTAGGGTTTAGTGAGGCTTGTGCTTCATCTAACCTTTGAAATGTTGTCTCCATTTGGTGCAGGTGGTCCAACTTGCTCCCATAGATGTAAAAATCATCCAGAAATACTCTGATGAAGGTCCCAATGTAGGGTTCGAACACCCTATTCATCAAACGCTGGAATGTTGCTGGAGCATTACACAACCCAAAAGGCATAACTCTATAAGCAAACGTTCCCCAAGGAGTGGTGAACGTGGTCTTCAGCTGATCTTTCTCTGCTATACGAACTTGGTTGTAGCCGCTATATCCATCAGCAAAACTATAGCACTCCTGGCCAGCTACTTCGTCCAAGATCTGATCTGAAAATGGAAGAGGGTAATGATCCTTCTTTGTTGCCTTATTGAGCTTCCTGTAATCAACACAAATGCGTAGCTTCCCATTCTTTTTTATTGAGATCACAATGGGAGAAACCCATTCTGAATTCTCCACAGCAAATATGAATCCTGCATCAAGCAACTTATCTATTTCTTCTTTTACAGTCTTGGAAAAATTAGGATTCATTCTATATGGCATTTGCTTTATGGGCTTAGCACCATCTACCAGCTCAATACAATGTTCTACCCAACTTACTTGACGGAGTTCCTTGTAATCAAAAGTGAATAGGTGTATGTACCTTCGAAAGAGCTGGAGGTAGGATTCCTTCTCACTCTCCATCACAGCATCACCAATCTTTATTTGTTGGAGACGATCATCAACTTCTTCTTCAGATAATTTTATGGGGTCATGAGTTGGTGTGACTGGAAGGATATCCATGACTGAAACATCCACCTCGCTTTCTTCATCTTCAGTGTCCACTTCACTGGTACTAGAGTAATCAGAGGATGTCCAATCATCAGTTTCATCACTTGAATCCACAGGTTCTGCCTTATGATGTCGAGGGATCACATTTATCTTCACCCTCTCTCTACCACGTCCAAGTGTCATGAAACCTTCATTCCAGTAGTTTCTTGCATGAACTCTCCTTAGCCATGGTCTTCCCAGCAGCATTGGGTACGCAACAGTACCATTTTTCATCACCTGAAAGTCTACCACACATACCACACCCATAACAGATATTGCCACATTTGAAACTACACCTTCTGGTTTAGTTTTTCCTTTATTTAATGACCTTAACATAAGTGTTGAAGGGCGATCAATTTTTAAACCCAACATATTCATTACAGACTCGGTCATTACATTAACTGCAGCACCTCCATCAACTAAGACATCATGAATTGAAATACCATTACATAATACCTCAGCTTGTGGAGCATAGGGATCTGCCTCTGCCTCCAAAACAGGGACCTCAACCTCCTTCCTTCTTCGAGCATTGAGTCCACCTCGCAACTCCCGCCTCTTCTCAGAAGACATAGCCAAGAGTTGACCATATGTAATATTTGCAGGCCTTTTGGACAGATCTTCCAAGATGGAGTATGGTCCTTGCCCCTGTGAAATCAGAAAATCCTGCACACCCAACTTTCTTCTCCTATGTTTCTTACTAGTTTCTTCTTTCATCTTCTTAGGATCATTTCCATCTTGATTATCTTTTTCTTTCTTTCTTTTTGTTACAAACACATCTACTTCATTATTTCTGCTCTTATCTACTACATCAAAAGAATTCACAGGTGCTTTTCCTTTATCATTATCTCCTTTACCAGATGTAGAAGCTCTATCTGGACAATTATACTTATAATGACCCTTTTTATAACAACCATAACAAACAACTTCAGAAATATTTCTTTTTGGACCTCTATCTCCTCCCTGAGAACTAAATTCCTTTCCTTGAAGAAGATTAATAGTTAACTGACCCATCTTTTTGAGCAGATCTTCATACTCAGTAGATGTACTAGGAGAAATATTTGTGCTCACCGGGAGTGGTTGTGGATTCTGGACCAAAGGTGCTGGTGTAGGCTCTACTTTAGCAACAATTTCTTTGGGCTCCTCTTCCATGCTTTCTTCTTGCCTTCTTGCAATCTCCTTTGCTTGTTCAATGGTAGCTGGGCGGTCATACTTCACTCGTTGTCTGATCTCTGGCTTCATCCCAAGAATGAAGTGCTTACAGAGGAGATTATCCACGCCATTCATCAACCCATCCGCTAGTCCTTCCTTCCGGATCTGGGCATCGAGCTTCCTCCTTAGCTCTAGAACACGAGCATGATAATCCCTTATCTTCTCCTTCTCTCCTTGGGATAGCTTTGTGATCTCGATCATGAGATCTGCATATTTCTGTTGTTCACCAAATTCTTCAAGAAAACTTTCAGTTAATAAATCCCATGAATTTTTCACATTATCACCTAGTGTTTCAAACCACCTAAGTGCTGAACCATCCAAAAAGGTAGGAAAAAATTCAGTCCATTGTTCCCTTCTTATAAGGCCATTACAAATACAAGATCGCTTAAACTCTTGAATGAAAGAAGAAGCATCTTCATTAGATTGAGCTGAAAAAAAAGAATCTTTCCCATTTTCAAAAGTAACCACCGTGAAATACCAACTCACAAGTACAATCAACAAGACTTATGTGTACAAATAATTGGAATCACTATACTAGAAAGTGACTTTACACCTTTCTACAGTAAAATAGAAATGACCATGGTAAACTATGGTAAAACTTGACTTACTGCGGTAAAAACTGACTTTACTGTGGTAAACACTATTCACGGTAAAAAGTGAAGTTACTGTGGTAAATACTATTCACAGTAAAAACTGAAGTTACTGCGGTAAATACTATTCATGGTAAAAAGTGACTTTACTGCGGTAAATACTATTCCAGCAAAAATGACTTTACCATGGTAACTACTATTCATGGCAAAAATGACTTTACCATGGTAACTACTATGCACAGTAAAAACAAGGTTACCCTCTAATTGATTTTTGACTAAGTGGGAATATCTCTCCAGAAAATCCACCAACGAGGAATGGTCCCGGCAACGGAACCAAAATGTCATCACCAATCCGGCACTATGATAATTCTTCACCGGGAACTCCTCGTGCTATGATTATTTACTAATGCACAGCCTTTAGTTTGGTGGATGTAATCTGGAAACAAAACAACAACATAACACAAGAATACCATCGACTATGATAAGACAGAATGATGACAAATCTGAAATATCAAAATAAATTATAATATTAACATGAAACTGTTACAATCTCACCCATGAGGTACTTCAAGTGTTATTGACTTCACTTGCCTTTCACCAAGACTATGGGAGAAACTTTACAATTACACCTCTTAATGGCTTCTTCAACACACCTTTAAACTGATGGCTTCCTTTGCACACTTCCTACAATATTTCTCACTACTTCCTTCTATGCTAAATGAGGGGGGTGGCCTCTCTATTTATAGAACTTCCAGGCTTATCCATCTTATCTCTAAGATAGGATAAGAAATCCACTCTGACGAATCATATTCCATACCTTAACTCTTATCTGTACATGTAAGCTTATCTGTTAAGATAAGATAAACCTTATCATTTTACATGGGTTCCACATTTTTAGACTTTTTACAAATAAAATACACAAAATATTTATGACCTCACTCCTTGTCTTTATTACCAATATAATATTTCTAATTCCTAATCATGTAGACCCTACTTCTCTAATTACCCAAACTTTGACATTTTAACATTACCGGACCACTTACGACAAATATTTACTTTTTACAACATTCCTATTGTACTTTGACTGTTACCATACTCCACATTATTGGCGGCACCGTACTGACGGTGCCGTTATCTTCTATCAGACGCTAATACTAATTATACTTAACAACATCCTATTCCTAATACATACATTAATGGAATAGAAAGTGTCGACCAGTCCCACACACAAAAGGAGAACACCATTTAAATACCTTCAAAAGAGAACATTATCTACAAATACATATGGAATAGAACGAATATGGAAAGTTCATATTTGAATTTTAATCCATATTCATAGGATATACTCCTAAGAAAATTACTCTCTTCATTTTGGATAACCAGTCAACTTGATCATCACCCTCATCAATGTTTAGGAGCATCATGTTCTCATTGCATTTTGATTCCATGTTTGCAACGAGTTGTTTGACCCAAAACCCTTACCTATGACAAGATTGGTAGCTTTGATATGTATGTCATGGCTCCATCACCCTTCATGATCCATCTAGCACTCTTTTCATTCATCCTCTTTATTCACCCAAAAATTCCTTGACACCTGGATGAGACAACATCAAATGAATTTTGTTGTTGGACAACATGTGCTTGACTTTTCTTCAAATATCGAATAACCACAAAGAATTGTTTTTCAACGAATGGATATTTGAGATCATATTCTCTGAGAGATTGACTAAAGAAAGCAATTGGTTGCTCCATCAGATTGTCATTTTGTTGGGTGAGGGATACTTTTAAATGTTGTGTAGACCTAAAAAAGCATAAAGAATAAAATCTTTATCAAACCTTGGGTTCAACAACATGGGAGATTGAGAAATTTCCATTTTTTTGGGTTTGAATCTCTCCCTTCCTTCCTTTGTCCATGAGAATGGCATGTTTTTCTTCAGCATGGCTGTCATTGGTTTAGCTAATGTCATGAATTGAGGGATGAAATATCTGCATGAAACTTATGGTTCCCCAAAAAACTTTGGAGCCCCTTCCTATGACTAAGGAGAGATAAGGACATAATCGAACTGATCCTTGATGAATAAATAAAAAATTTCCTTCCACCTGAAATGACATGCCCCAACAATTTTCCCTCGTGCACTGCTAAAATACATTTCTTGGGATTGAGTGAAACCCCTAATTCTCTACATCTTTAGAAAACCTTTCTTAGATGCATGATGTGGTCTTATTCATGCTTGGAGTGTACAATTATATCATCAAAGGTAAATAAAAATGATATCATTTATCAGCCCCTTAAATTCCCTATCCATTGGCTCTTTGGAAAGTAGCCCCAACATTGGGACAATCTGAAAAACATTTTTGTTATAAGAAAACGTGCCCCACTTAGTAGTGAAATCCATTTTGAATTGATTGGATTCTTAAAACAAGAATTTGATTGTAACTTGAATATCCATCGAGAAAGAAAATATTTGAGCTCTCTCCACCATTTGAATGATTTTATCCATTGATGGAAGGGATAATGATCTTTAAATGAGGCATGGTTCAAGTCTCTGAAATCCATGCACAACCGAATCTCTTTGTTCCTCTTCCTTACAGGCACCGGATTGGCTACTCAAGAGGAATGCTTGATGGGAAAGATTATACAGACCTCAATGATTTTGGTTAGCTCTTTTCCCATTAGTGGGTTGATTTTGGGATTAATTGGCCTATGCTTCTGATGAATTATCTTGGCATTAGGATCCATTTTGATTGTATGTTGTGCTAGTCAATGATAAAAACCATATAGGTCTTTTTAGCTCCATGCATAAATGTCATGATACTTTTGAAATTTTTTTATCAAAGCTTCTAAAACCTCAGAAGAACATACTTTACCAATTTTCAGAACCTTTTCTTTGGCTACCTCGACTTCCTTAAAATATTCTTCTTTGACGACCATGTTAGAGATTTGTCTTTTGGATTGATCATCTTAATTAAAGATGGATTCCAGAGTAACTAAAACTTTTGGTAGCTTGTTACTTTTTAATTATATAGTTTGATCATCATATGATTCTAGCAGCTTATCTTAAGTTTTCGTAGCAAACTTTTCCTCCTCTTGTAGGAAAAGGACAATTTTTTTGTCACTATCGAACACTTTCCAGCTAATCACATTATTAGGGACTACAAGTTGAACCACCATTTTGAAAAATTACTACCCTTCTTTCATGATATCAATGGGTATGTCATATTGTGAGCCAATTGTAGCAAGGCTATCAGCATCTTGATTTTGATTTTTAAGAACCACATGGATCCCAAATGCTTTGAAATCTTCAATAAAATTCCAAACTCAGTTATTTTATGATCTTAAAATATCATTTTTGGATGCACTACATGTTGTCACTTGATGAACAACTAACTCGATATCTCCAAAAATAGTCAGGGATTTGATTCCCTTATATTTGACTACTTAAATTCCATGTGAAAAGGCCTCGTATTTAGTAACATTATCAGTGCAACTAAATTGCAACCAGAAAGATGAGAAGTACTTATCTTCTTCTAGAGAAATTAACATAACACTAGCACAAGATCCATTCCTACTTCTTGAGCAATCAAAAAAATTTACCACAGTCCTTCAGAATTACTTGGGTGTTTTGATAAGTTGTGGTATGATCATATCTTATTCACGAATGCATTATGTACCCCATCCCGTCTCTTCCAATAGTAGTAAACCAAATTCTTCCTCTTCCAACACATAAATGTAGGGATCTTACTGATGATCTCCACTTACTTCATCTAGCACAGTATCACAAACTTCTTTAACAAGAGTATCTGGTTCTTGATCAACATCTTCTTCTTCTGGATCTCCAATGGTGCAATTTACATTTATAGGACTAGCAGTGTAGGGTTCCACATGATTATGGAAGATTGGTTCCACCCTTATAGTCACTTTTGTTCCATATCGAGTCCTGAGAATCATATGTGACCAATCGGCTGATAGATAACTACCCATCTTGGAAGTGAAATCTCATGATAGGAAGATGGCAAAGAGAGGAGGGAGATCAATGACTGATATGTCTTGGGTGAATGAAAAAATCAGGCATGCATGGATGGTAAGTTGAATTCCGTTGATAACTCCAACATTTCTAATGCTTGTGCTATCTAATTAAACAAATCCTCTTGCAACTAGCACATATTGTATGTGTAGTACATCTACAATTTGTTTTGGCATGACCAAGATACTAGCACAAGAATTGATAATGCAATTATGTACCAGGTGGTCACCAATGATCAGGGAAATATACAATGGTGGTAGTTTTTTTACCTTAGGAATACTTTTCCTTTTTGGTTGACCCAAAATTTTAGTGCTTTTTGTTCCATGACCGGATGATCCATCGGTTGTACCAAAATTGTTCAGAGCCTCTCGCATAAAATTTCTTTGAGAAGGAATTGAGAGTGTGTCCCACATAGTAATGCTTAGGTTAGTATTCTTCATCCATTCTACTATGATGAAGGGAATTGGTCCAACTTTACTGAAACTTTTTTAGGTGTTAGAATCCTCTTTTGTAAAGTGCTTGTTGGAATCTTGGTAGCTTTGCTAGATGGTTTTTGTGGCAGTTTCTTTCCCACATATTTATCAACCACTTCTTGTGAATGAGGATATGAAGTGGATGCTTTATCAACTTTTCAAGGTTGAGGTTCCATTTCTCTCTTTTTGGAACAAGTATTTGCCACCACTGATGAAGAATTTGTATTAAACCTGTAAAAATATTCTGTTTGCCAATTTAGCAAAGTTTTTTCTTTTAGGTACTTGTGGTTGATCTATTATTTTTCTATGTAGATGAATTTTCTTTTGGCTCTTAAGGGGTAGATACGCTTTGAACCATAAGGGCCTAGCTAAGAAATCGATTGGGACAAATATTATGATTATGGGGTTGAGAAAAAGGGATAGCACAATTTGTAGTCTTGAACTAGATTATTCTTAATAGATATTATGGCTCTAGATGAGCTAGAAACAAGAGGGTTACAAAATTCCAAAGGCTTGAGATTCGTAACTTGACCTACAGTTTGATTCAGAGTCTAATTGTTCCCTTGAAAAGGAGGACGGTTAGCCTGATACTACTAATTTTGTGACTGGTATGGACGATTATATTGAAATTGTTACCTCTTGATTACAACAAGTTCATTCCCAAATGTTTTGAAACAAGTGAATTAAATTCAAATAGGTCATTTGAAGAGTTAGGGGCTGATTGAAGTGGTTACCAGGAAATTACTGGAAGAGGAGAAATGGTAGGGATGATTATTCGTAAGATCTGGAGACAACGACATTGGCAGTCATAGAGCTATCTTTCCAACCTAAATAAAGGAATTCTCCCACTCTTATGGATACTTTGTAGGCATCAGGTAGTGTAGTTCCTCCCATGGACTGGATCATAACTACTACATCACTATTCAAGGCTCAGAGATAGTACAAGAATACATTATTTGGAGAAGGATTTATGAGTGTATGAATCCTATTCAAGGTCATGTGGAATTGTAAGTTGAAATCACTCATGTATTCTTGTGGAGCTCTCTTTATGGTAGTGTGTTTTTCCAAAAGAGACAGGTGATCACTCTTGTCCTTACAACTATTTATAGATTTTTTCTTCTTAACTCGTCCCAAGTGGCTACAGTACCAGCAGTTAACCCTCAAAACCATTGAAGTGATTTTCACTTGAAAGAGGTAGCAAGAAGCCTAGCTAGAATGTTTTCCTCCATGATGTTATTTACTGTGAAAATGCTTACTACATCAAAAACATGTTCCACTAGAGTAATGTGAGTTTTCCCCTAAGTAGAAGGGTAGACTCTTGAGTGCCGCAACAAGTATAGGGTCACGTTGAGCTAATAGAAGAGGATTGTTTACATTGAAGGGGGGAAAAAACCTGGTTCGTCACCATAACATTGAAAGGTTGATTGTTCCGGGGTGAAGGAAACCATCCGTGTGGAGGATTTGAATGACCCCCTACAAGGTGATGATGCAATGAGTGATGTGGAGATGCCTCTTATTCTTCTCCGTGGAGAAGATAGGGATAGTTTGATATGTTGATAGTTTCCTTGATTTGAAGAAGCTTTTATCTAAAATTATTCACATAAGTTAACGCACTGATATTTGAAATCTAGAAATATAGATTCCTCATGTACTTTGATGAAGATAAGTACCAACTCTTGGTCCCACCGGGCATACCAAAAATTGTTTTCAACCAAATCACTACATCCTTTAAATGGCCATAATGTGAATAGGACATTTTGTGTGATTGGGAAACATGGGATCACCTCTCAATCTGTGGGACATGGGCTCAATGTGAACCTCAGGAGAATTCTTTCTTCCTCTTCCTAAACTAAGAGTTATACTACTCCTAGTGTAAAAATAGGTATCTAGTCTTATGCTAACATTTTCATGGGTTTGAGGGAAAGAGATTTGCAAGAAATTAATTTTTACTAGGGATGGTGATGCACCAAAGAAAGTGTGTTTCTAAACTTATGAAGGGTTAATTTGAAGAGGGTGTTGTGCACCACAAGACAACTTCACCTACTGCAACTTAGAAAGGGTAACATAATACCACAGACTAGGAAACATGTGTTCCCTTTGTTAAACTCAATGAGAAAAAAAATCTATCAGTCTTCTAGTGAAAAAGGATAAAGTTGAAAAGGGTGAAAAATCACTAGAACTCAACTACATTTAATACTCCACCGCTCGATAAGCAAATAAATCTGATAATAGAAACTTAAACTTGCACATTGTACCTGAAAGCATGAGAAAGGCACAAAGAAGTATAGAAGGATGAAAGGACCAATATTAGTAAAAAAAACTACATGCTTTTATTACTTCAACAACAGGAACAATGCATCATACATTCAAAAGAGGCCAGAGTTTCCATTGCAGTCTTGAAAGGAGGCTCTTGAAGCCTACCTCAACCATACAAGAGCAACTTACAGAACAAGGGAGGGGATTCTTGAAAACTATACACTTGTCGTTAGAAGTCTAACTTGTCCAATCCATTAGAACGAGCTTCCAACTTACATTTAAAGAAGAATTCGAGAGAGAGGATAGAGGGAGTCATAAATTCCCTTCCTAAATTGAAGGTACATGATGTATTTATTATAGTTGGTTGAACCACTTGAGAAGGTTCCATCACATGTCATTAATTTCTTGTTGACCTAATCTTCTCAGTTAATTAAAATAATATTTTAATAAAATATTTTAATAATACTAATAAATATTATTAATAAAATATTTTAATGAAAATATTAATTTAATTAAAATATATGATGGGATCCCCCATTGATTGGCTTGCACTAAAGGGGGAACCATGAGGAAAAGGGAAAAAAATTAGCCCAACTCCTTGGTTGACTCGCCAAGCCAACCTCACCGAGTTGGGCTCGAGTTCCTTCAACGATATTTATCTCCACCACTGTGATCATCAATGGATTTCCTCCCATTTGAGTCACCCTTTTCAGATTAATCGAGAACTTGATTTCTACGAGTTCATCATTTCCACCATGTGAGTAACTCGGTCCGTCTTAGCTCACTTGTCGAGCTCCTTGCTCTTAAAGATTTGTTAGCCAAGTGGCTTAGCTTTGACTCAAACCATCTAGAGTCAACTCCCACGAATCACTTCAACCAAGATCCATTGTGTATTTCTTTTGAGCTTTGAGTTCATTTGAACAACATGGACCCATTTCTATAACTCTCCGCCAAGCTTCCCTCTAGTCAGTCACCACCTGCATTGAGCCGTTTGTAAATTTCATCACACCAACTCTGCCATATGGTCTTCACTTTACCAAGTAACTCAATCTCTCTCTATCTCATTTGATGATTCTGAGCTCCCTCACATTGAATCACCACCAAGTTCCTAGCTTAACTCCTTGATGAATCCTTTTTTATAGATCACCACCAATGTCCTCTGTAACTCCATGTTGAGCCCCTCTTCATATGGACTGACTCACCCAAAAATAACCGAGCTCCTCAATCGAGCTCTATCTTCGAGTTCATTATCTTATCAAGTTCCTAGAAAACATGCTGAGCTCCTCAACTCATCGGCCACTCTTCAACCATGCACAATTCTACCTGATGCACTCAAAGCTCCATTCCCACCGAGTTTGACATATTCATCGAGCCATGAGGTCACTATATGAGAAACTCAGATACCTCATCTGAATGATTTAGCCAACCTTCTCTTTCCTAGATATACATCTCTCACTACATCGCAACATTGAGCTCAATTTACTTCATGAATCACCGAGTCTACAGTCCCACTAAACACGTTGAATTCTATTCCTAAAAATATCTGCTCAGTTCATCTTAGTGCATGGTTGTATGTCGAGGTCTTACACACTGATTCTGACTCAAAAATGAGTTTCCATTCTACAATTCAACCATTCGAGTCAGAAAACTTATGATCTGAGCACATCGGCTTCAACTCAGTTGTGTTTGTATATATGTGAAACCAAGCTCCTGTGATGTGAACTCAATGCCAATTTCATCCTTAGATGCAACATGGGAAACCAAATTTCAAGCTCTGTTACAAACTTGAACCCAAGCTCACATTTTAACATCAACCTAAGGCTCCTTGAATCTTATCTCTGCATCTCCAATGTAACCTTCATCCTAAACTTGTCAAGATTCTATCCCTAGGTCATGATTATTTATGAGGTGAGCTCAAGATCGGGTTCCATCATTCATTCACTAACTTGAGTCAAGTTATCTCCTCCTATTTTCTCAGTCTTGTCAACAATGTTACGCATAACCTAGTGAATGAGTCACCATCTTGTGTGAAACCACTCAATTGTGCTTTAACTCTCCTGAAGACTCTCCTCGTGAATCGGTAACCAAATCGGACTCCTCTGCTCATAACTCTTGTGTTGGGTTACTATTTTGACATCCAAGAATGGAAACCATCATGAAATTTTTCCACGTGTGGAAATATTATATTTGTTTTCCATGGAATTATCTCCACCATGGTCGCAAAGGCCTAAAACTCCCCATCTTCAACATTTTTCAGGTTGTAGCTAGTCTTTTTGATGTTTGAAATGCTTCAAACACATCCCCAACTTGTTGAGTTCACAACATTCCTTTAACCAAGATCAAATATTGATATGCTATGAGCTCTACATCTACATGGCTCACCACGTAATCCTATGTTAACTAACTACCGACCGAGCTCCAACCCTCTACCTTGTGTAGCTCAAGATATTTTACATCGTATTGCTAAGCTCTACTCGGAGTGCAGAATCCGTATTTTCAATCTTTCGTGGCCACATGAGCTAAAACTACCTTGGATAATCTACCTTAATTCTCCCATGTCTATTATTGGAATGGGGAATTTTTCACCATTCTACCCACTGAATTGGCAATCAATCCAAGATTTCCCAAAACTTGCATTTCCACCTTTGGCTTAGCTCGATCGAGAAAATTCTAAGCCTTCACCTCACATCCCATTGGCCTCCGTTATCTTCTTAATCATAACTCAGTTGATTCATTCCTGAGTCTTCACTGTGGCCCTTCTACAAGATGGCCTTTTTTGCATTGTGTTGATTGGCCTTGTCATCACCAATCCAGCACTATGATAATTCTTCACCGGGAACTCCTCGTGCCTATGATTATTTACTAATGCACAACCTTTAGTTTGGTGGATATGTAATCTAGAAACAAAATAACAAACATAACACAAGAATACCATCGACTATGATAAGACAGAATGATGACAAATCTAAAATATCAAAGTAAATTATAATATTAACATGAAATTGTTACAATCTCACCCATGAGGGTACTTCAAGTGTTATTGACTTCACTTTCCTTCCACCAATACTATGGGAGAAACTTTACAATTACACCTCTTAATGGCTTCTTCAATACACCTCTAAACTGATGACTTCCTTCACACACTTCATACAATATTTCTCACTACTTCCTTCTATGTTAAATGAGGGGGGTGACCTCTTTATTTATAGAAATTCCAGGCTTATCCATCTTATCTCTAAGATAGGATAAGAAATCCACTCTGACGAATCATATTGCATACCTTAACTCTTATCTGTACATGTAAGCTTATCTTTTAAGATAAGATAAACCTTATCATTTTACATGGGTTCCACATTTTTAGACTTTTTACAAATAAAATATAAAAAATATTTATGACCTCACTCCTTGTCCTTATTACCAATATAATATTTCTAATTCCTAATCATGTAGACCCTACTTCTCTAATCATCCCAAACTTTGACATTTTAACATTACCTGGACCACTTACGACAAATATTTACTTTTTACAACATTCCTATTGTACTTTAACTATTACCGTACTCCACATTATTGGCGGCACCATACTGACGATGCCGTTATCTTCTATCAAACGATACTACTAATTATACTTAACAACATCGTATTCCTAATACATACATTAATGAAATAGAAATTACGGAGGAAAATTTTAGTGTCGACATCTTCCCCCTTCCTAGCTTCTACTCCATCCTCGGAGTAGACTATTCTGGTGCTTGGAAAATCTTCAACTTGTCGTGGTTAACCCATTTCGTAATGGGAGTGCCATCCAATTCCTCCAGTCGGTACATACTATTTTCATGCACATCTGCTATTTTGTAGGGCCCCATCCATTTTAGAAGAAATTTTCTTTGTCTTCTTTTTTTGTATCTGGAATCGTATACTAGAACCAATTCATTCACATGAAATGGAGACCACCAGATCTTTTGATCAAAGTATTTCTTCTGCTACATTTTCTTCTTATAGCTTGTATCCTTTGCTATTTCCCTCATTTCCTCTAACAAATGAAGATGTACCAACCTTTCTTTTACTGAATTATTTTCGTCCATTTTTTCATTTTTCTACTTACTCTGACCGTGGGAATATCAAACTCAATACGAAGAACTGGATCAATGCCATAAGCCAACTGAAATGGGGAGTATCCTGTTGCTGACTTTTGATGTTACCCTATATGCCCACAATGCTGCATGAATCCTTTTATCCCATTTATGTACCTGCAAGGCTACATCATTTTGCTAGAATTTGACACAACACAAAATTTGTTCGTTCCACATGTCCATTTGTGCTTGGCTTGTATGTTGTTGCCTTCCTGTGCTTAATAGAAAATTTATTGACTAGGGCTTCTACTACCTCATTAATAAAGTGGCTTCCTTGATCTGTTACAATTTCTAATGGACAACCAAATCTGGTGACAATGCGTTCATATATGAACCTTGCCACCTCATCCATGGAAGCTGTTTTGAATGGCCTAGCTTCAACCCACTTGGTTAAATAATCTGTGGCAACTACAATATACTCATTTTGGCGTGAAGTAGTTGGAATTGGACCTACAATGTATATTCCCCACTTTTCAAAGGGACCATGTGGAAGAATAGGGCATAATGGAGCTGATGAAGTCTTATGGTTACCATGTGTTTGACAACTATCACATGTCTTACAATAATTATAACAATCTTTAAAAAGAGTGGGCCAGTGATAACCTGCATCCAAGATCCTTCTTGCTGTAAAGTTTTCCACAGAAGTTCCCTCCACATGTACCATTGTGGAATTCTTCTAGCAGTTCCTTTCCTTGATCATGTCCAACTGCCCTCTTGTATTGTCCATCAGGTCCTATTCAAAATAATACTCCATGCAGAATAGAATATGGACGACTTGGCTTGAGTAATCTTTCTCTTAGTCTTTGCATTGGCACCATCAAGAAACTTGAATTCATTCAAATAATTCCAAATATCTATGTATTCACTAAGGGATTGTGTCAAGGGATAACAATGCTGTATCGGGGAAATTCATCATCATCACAAGATGATCCTAAACCATCATAAGCTCGAGAGAGTGCATCTGCATTGACATGCTTCTTTCCTAGCCTATCTATAATATCAAATTCAAATTCTTGTAGCAAAATTATCCATCTTGCTATCCTCCCTAATGGGTTAGGCTTATTTACAATATATTTTAGAGCCTGATGATATGTCACAACTAGAAAATTTTTGCCTTAGCAAGTAATTTCTAAACTTCTTTACAACAAAAATGTTAGCTAGAGCCTCTTTTTCAGTTACAGTATAATTTACCTCAGCACTGCTCATTTGTCTACTCCCAAAGTAAATTGGATGTTCATTCCCATTTTCATCCTTTTGGCTCAAAGTACTTCCTAGTGCTTCATCTGAGGCATCAATGTACACAATGAATGGCTTGCTCCAATTTGGATTCTTTAAAATAGGTGAAGACACCAGGGCTTCCTTTAGTTGTCCAAAAGCTTCATGTTCCTTATTTCCTGGTTCATAAGTAACATCCTTCTTCAAGAATTGGGTTAGTGGCTTTGCAATCTTTGAGAAATTCTTGATGAACCTTCTATAGTAACCCACATGGCCTAAAAATGATCTCAACTTACTTCTATTCATAGGAAATGGTAAATCTTTAATTTTGGAAACTTTATCAGGATCAGTACCAATACCATCTCTGGATACAACATGCCCTAACAAAACTCCTTTAGAACATCCAAAGACACACTTTGTAGGGTTTAGTGAGTTTTGTGCTTCATCTAACCTTTGAAATGTTGTCTGCATCTGGTGCAGGTAGTCCAACTTGCTCCCATAGATGCAAAAATCATCCAGAAATACTCTGATGAAGGTCCCAATGTAGGGTTCAAACACCCTATTCATCAAACACTGGAATGTTGCTGGAGCATTACACAACCCAAAAGGCATAACTCTATAAGAAAACGTTCCCCAAGGAGTGGTGAATGTGGTCTTCAGCTGATCTTTCTCCGCTATACGGACTTGGTTGTATCCGCTATATCCATCAGCAAAACTATAACACTCATGGCCAGCTACTTCGTCCAAAATCTGATCTGAGAATGGAAGAGGGTAATGATCCTTCTTTTTTTCCTTATTGAGCTTCCTGTAATCAACAAAATTACGTAGCTTCTCATTCTTTTTTATTGAGATCACAATGGTAGAAACCCATTCTGAATTCTCCACAACAAATATGAATCCTGCATCAAGTAACTTATCTATTTCTACTTTTACAGTCTTGGAAAAGTTAGGATTCATTCTATATGGCATTTTCTTTATAGGCTTAGCACCATCTACCAGCTCAATAGAATGTTCTACCCAACTTACTTGACAGAGTTCCTTGTAAGAAAAAGTGAATATGTGTATGTACCTTTGAAAGAGATGGAGGTAGGATTCCTTCTCACTCTCCATCACAGCATCACCAATCTTTATTTGTTGGAGACGATCATCAACTTCTTCTTCAAATAATTTTATGGGGTCATGAGTCGGTGTGACTGGAAGGATATCCATGACTGAAACATCAACCTCACTTTCTTCATCTTCAATGTCCACTTCACTGGTACTAGAGTAATCAGAGGATGTCCAATCATCAGTTTCATCACTTGAATCCACAGGTTTTTCCTTATGATGTCAAGCGATCACGTTTATCTTCACCCTCTCTCTACCACATCCAAGTGTCATGAAGCCTTCATTCCAGTAGTTTCTTGCATGAACTCTCCTTAGCCATGGTCTTCCCAGCAGCATTGGGTACGCAACAATACCATTTTTCATCACCTAAAAGTCTACCACACATACAACACCCATAACAGATATTGCCACATTTGAAACTACACCTTCTAGTTTAGTTTGTCCCTTATTTAATGACCTTAACATAAGTGTTGAAGGGTGACCAATTTTTAACCCCAACATATTCATTACAGACTTGGTCATTACATTAACTGTAGCACCTCCATCAACTAAGACATCATGAATTGAAATACCATTACATAATACCTCATCTTGTGGAGCATAGGGATCCGCCTTTGCCTCCAAAATAGGGACCTCAACCTCCTTCCTCGTCGAGCATTGAGTCCACTTCGCAGCTCCCGCCTCTTCTCAGAAGACAGCAAAGATTTGACCATATGTAATATTTGTAGGCCTTTTGGACATATCTTCCAAGATGGAGTATGGTCCTTGCCCCTGTGAAATCATAAAATCCTGCACACCCAACTTTCTTCTCCTATGTTTCTTACTAGTTTCTCCTTTCATCTTCTTAGGATCATTTCCATCTTGATTATCTTTTTCTTTCTTTCTTTTTGTTACAAACACATCTACTTCATTATTTCTACTCTTATCTACTACATCAAAAGAATTCACAGGTGCTTTTCCTTTATCATTATCTCCTTTACCAGATGTAGAAGCTCTATCTAGACATTTATACTTATAATGACCCTTTTTATAACAACCATAACATACAACTTCAAAAATATTTCTTTTTGGACCTCTATCTCCTCCCTGAGAACTAAATTCTTTTCCTTGGAGAATATTAATAGTTAACTGACCCATCTTTTTGAGTAGATCTTCATACTCAGTAGATATACTAGGAGAAAGATTTGTGCTCACTGAGAGTGGTTGTGGATTCTGGAGCAAAGGTGCTGGTGTAGGCTCTACTTTAGAAACAATTTCTTTGGGCTCCTCTTCCATGCTTTCTTTTTGCCTTCTTGTAATCTCCTTTGCTTGTTCAATGGTAGCTGGGTGGTCATACTTCACTCATTGTCTGATCTCTGGCTTCATTGCAAGAATGAAGTGCTTATATAGGAGATTATCCACACCATTCATCAACCCCTCCACTAATCCTTCCTTCCAGATCTGGGCGTCGAGCTTCCTCCTTAGCTCTAGAACATGAGCATGATAATCCCTTATCTTCTCCTTCTCTCCTTGGGTTAGCTTTGTGATATCGACCATGAGATCTACATATCTCTATTGTTCACCAAATTCTTCAAGAAAACTTTCAGTTAATGAATCCCATGATTTTTTCACATTATCACCTAGTGTTTCAAACCACCTAAGGGCTGAACCATCCAAAAAGGTAGGAAAAAATTCAGTCCATTTTTCCCTTCTTATAAGGCCATTACAAATACAAGATCGTTTAAACTCTTGAATGAAAGAGGAAGCATCTTCATTAGATTGGGCTAAAAAAACAGGAATCTTCCCCATTTTCAAAAGTAACCACAGTGAAATACCAACCCAATAGTACAATCAACAAGACTTATGTGCACCAATAATTAAAATCACTATAATAGAAAATAGAAATGACCACGGTAAAATATGGTAAAACTTGACTTACTGCGGTAAAAACTGACTTTAATGTGGTAAACACTATTCATAGTAAAAAGTGAAGTTACTGTGGTAAATACTATTCATGGTAAAAAGTGACTTTACCATGGTAACTACTATTCATGGAAAAAATGACTTTACCATGGTAACTACTATGCACACTAAAAAAAAGGTTATCCTCTAATTGATTTTTGACTAAGTGGGAATATCTCTCCAGACAATCCACCACGAGGAATGGTCCCGGCAACGGAACCAAAATGTCATTACCAATCCGGCACTATGATAATTCTTCACCAGGAACTCCTCGTGCTATGATTATTTACTAATGCATAGCCTTTAGTTTGGTGGATGTAATCTAGAAACAAAACAACAAACATAACACAATAATACCATCGACTATGATAAGACGGAATGATGAAAAATCTGAAATATCAAAGTAAATTATAATATGAACATGAAATTGTTACAATCTCACCCATGAGGTACTTCAAGTGTTATTGACTTCACTTTCCTTCCACCAATACTATGGGAGAAACTTTACAATTACACCTCTTAATGGCTTCTTCAACACACCTCTAAACTGATGGCTTCCTTTACACACTTCATACAATATTTCTCACTACTTGCTTCTATGCTAAATGAGGGGGGTGGCCTCTTTATTTATAGAACTTCTAGGCTTATCCATCTTATCTCTAAGATAGGATAAGAAATCCACTTTGATGAATCATATTCCATACCTTAACTCTTATCTGTACATGTAAGCTTATCTCTTAAGATAAGATAAACCTTATCATTTCACATGGGTTCCACATTTTTAGAATTTTTACAAATAAAATACACAAAATATTTATGACCTCACTCCTTGTCCTTATTACCAATATAATATTTCTAATTCCTAATCATGTAGACCCTACTTCTCTACTTATCCAAACTTTGACATTTTAACATTACCGGACCACTTACGACAAATATTTACTTTTTACAACATTCCTATTGTACTTTGACTGTTACCGTACTCTACATTATTGGCGGCACTGTACTGACGGCACTATTATCTTCTATCAGACGCTACTACTAACTACACTTAACAACATCCTTTTCCTAATACATACATTAATGAAATAGAAATTACGGAGGAAAATTTTAGTGTCAACTGCCTCTGAGTAACTCAGCTCCTGAGCTCAACCGCAAGCTCATCTTCATGCAATTGGTCATGGCTTGACCTTCTTGAGCTTCCTATTACCTTTTTGTGCATATATTGTTACACAAGAATCAACTCCTCCAATGAGTTGCACGTAGCTTGATTTTTCTTTGCTCGATCCAAAGCCATTATGAGTGTTTTAGCTCTTGCAGAGTTGCATTTGATCATATTTTTTTGAGCTTCTAAGAGTCAAGCCATGCATTTATCTTTCTTTTGAGTTTCATTCTACATGTCAATCTTGTTTAAACTATGTGTCATCTATCTGTGCTCTTTTGCAAGTTCCTTACCCTTAACTCGTTGAGCTGAGATCTTTACAATGTTTTATTCTTCACATGATGCCCTTGATTGAGCTCATTTTTGACTGAGCTCCAAGCTTGAGCTTTTTTTCCAAGGTTAATAACCATTTCCTTATGATCTCCATGAATTTGAATGAAGTTCCTCCGTATCATGTTAATAACTACACATGCTCAGCTTAATCCCTATGGTGGCCTCCATATTGACTTAGTTCTAATGTCATTGAGTCCGATACCAAATTATCAGGGATGTGGTGTCCAAGTCAACAATCAACTCATCAAGTAGCTCACCGAGTAACTCAACGATTAGTTTTTTACCCTTCACCATCCTATATAAAAAACAATATTTTGCACAAAAATTTGGATTTTATAGGACTTCCTCTTGAACCTGGGAGCAATGTAAACACAATAAGACCCCTAAAAAATTGTTTCTATCAATTTTATTTTATTTTACCAATATTCACTAAAAGCATGCCCCAAAACCAAATTTCCTTCTCTAAATAAACCTTATAAACTCCAAGATGAAATTTACTCCTAATTTTCTAGAATGGTTAATGGAGCTCGGATTTTTGTCCAAAAATCATGATAGGCCTTCGTTGTCCAATTTTGTCCTTAGGTGAAAAAATGGATAACGTTTTTGGTGACCTCTCAGGGATGATTGTTTGTTAAACATGGTTCTAGTAGCTTTCATTCATCTGTTGGGCATGGATTCAATGTTGAAATCTTGAAATTGATTTGATATTCTTTGATAAATCTTGGAGTCCCCTTGGTATAGGTAATCTCAGACCTCCCTGGAATGTTAAGCATGAATTATATTGAATTTGGTGAATACTTGGCATCTATTGCATACTGCGGAATTTGACTGAAGTAGCATTATGAAAATCTCTTGGAAACTTTGAACCTTGTTTCTTCTTCAAAAATTTCCAATAATGAAATAGTGTGCAAGAACAACACAAAAACACCAACAACAAGGAAAGTAAAAGAACAACAACACACAACAATGTGCATAAGCACTTGGAGGAAAACACCAAACTAAACTATAGAGGGGGTGGAACGCTTCTCAAATACAAGATTTTAGATGTATCCCATTCACATGAATGGGAAGCTCCTCTTCATTTATCATGGATAGATGAAATGAATTCACCTCTTTGCAACTCATGATGATGTATGGCCCACTCAAGAGAGCGTCAAACTCGGTATGTTTGCGTTGTCTAGATTTATCTTCATCCCATTTGAAAACTAAATCTCCCTCTTGAAAATGAATTTTGGATGCCTTCTTGTCCAAATATTTCTTAACCTGAGCATGATGTTGCTCCAAAGTGTTCATTAAAAAGTGCACATTTCTTATACTTCCTTACCCAGATATGGGAATCTTTGAATAATTCCAACCAATAGTAATTGACTTGCATGATCTCAATAGCTATTGTTTGTGCATAATAATTTCTTCTAGATAGGCCATTGTGAAACTCTTCTAGTATCTTACTTACTTGTTCCGGTCCCACGAACTAAAGGAGAACACCATTCAAATCCCTTCAAAAGAGAACATTATCTACTAAAACATATGGAATAGACTAAATACAAAAATTTTGTCTTTGATTTTTGTCAATATTCATATGATATACTCCTAAGAAAATGAAACTCTTCATTCTGGATAACCAGTCAACTTAATCGTCACCCTCATCAATTTTTAGGAGCATCACATTCTCATTGCCTTTTGATTCCGTGTCTACAGCGAGTTGTTGACACAAACCATTACCTCTGACAAGTTTGGTAACTTTGATGTGCACGCCATACTCCATCACCTTAGTGATTCATCTAGCACAACTTTCATTCATCTCTTTGTTTAACAAAAATTCCTTGACACCTAGATGAGACAATATTAGATGAATTTTTTTGTTGGACAACATGTGCTTAAATTTATTCAAAAACTAAAATAACTGCAAAGACTTTTTTTTCAACTAATCAATATTTTAGCTCATAGTATTTGAGGGATTGATTGAAGAAATTAATGGTTTGCTCAATCAGATTGTCATTTTGTTGGGTGAGGATACCTAAAATGCTCTCTTGACCTGCAAAAGCATAAAGAATACAATATTTATCAAACCTGGGATTCACAAGTGTGGGAGCTTGAGAAATGGCCATTTTGATGGCTTCGAATCTCTCCCTTCCTTATTTTGTCCATGAGAATGGAATTTTTTTATTCATTATGGCTATCAGTGGTTTAGCCAATGTCACGAATTGAGGGAAGAATCTCCGCACGATATTTATTGTTCCAAAATAAATCTAGAGACCCTTCCTATGACTTGGGAGAGATAAGGACATAATCCAACAAATCCTGACTGGATCAATAGAAAGCACCTTCTAAAACAACATACCACAAAAAATTTCCCTTTTACACTGTTAAAATACATTTCTTGGGATTGAGTGAATCTTTGAATTCGCTACATCTTTAGAAAACCTTTGTTAGATGCATGATGTGGTCTTCTCCATGTTTGGAATATACAGTTATATCATCAAGGTAAACCAAAATGATATCGTTTATTAGTCCCTTAAATGCCATGTCCATGGCTCTTTGGAAAATATCCCTGGCATTGGTCAATCCGAATGGCATTTTGTTGTAAGCATACGTGCCCCACTTGGTAGTGAAATCCATTTTGAATTGATTGTAATTTTGAACTAGACTTTGATTATAACCTGAATATCCATTGAAGCAAAGAAAATATTTGAGCTCCTACTACCATTTGAAGGATTTTCTTCATTGATGAAAGGGGATAATTATATTTCAATGAGGAATGGTTCAAGTCTATGAAATCATTACACAACTGAATCTCTCCGTTCGTTTTCCTTACGGGCACTAGATTGGCTACCCAAGATAAATCCTTAATGGGAAAGATTATACAAGCCTTTATGAGTTTGGTTAGCTTCTTTCTCATTACTGGATCAATTTTTGGATTAATTAGCCTCTACTTTTGATGAATTGGCTTGGAATTAGGATCCAGTTTGATGGTATGTTGTGCTAGGCATGGATCAAAACAATGCAATTCTTTGTAGCTCCAAGGAAAAATATCGTGATACTCTTGAGAGACTTTGATGAAACTTTCTTTCTCTTCAGAATTACATACTTTGTGGATCTTCATCAGCTTTTCATTGGCTACCTTAACTTCCTCAAAATCTTCTTCTTTTATGACCATGTTAGAGATTTGTGTTTTGGCTTGTTCTAAATTAAATATGGATTGTAGAGTAATTAAGCCTTTTGGTATCTTGTTTCTTTTCAATTATATGATTTTTTCATCATATGATTCTTACAACTTATCTTGATTTTTTGCAGCAATCTCTGCCTACTCTTGTATGAAAAGGAAAATTTGTTTGTCACTATCAAACACTTTCCATTTACTCAAATTATCAAGAACTGCAAGTTGAACCACTATTTTGACAAATTTTTACCCTTCTTTCATGATATCAACAGGTATGTCGTATTGCGAGCCAATTGTAGAAAACCTTTCAACATCTTGATTTTGATTTCTAAGAACTGTGTGGATTCAAAAAGCTTAAAAATATTCAGTCAAATTCCAAACGTAGTTCTTTTATGATCTTAAAAGATCATTTTTGGATGCACTGCATATCTTCACTTGATGATCAACTACCTCATTGTCTTCAAAAATAGTGAGGGTTTTGATTCCCTTCTTTTGGGCTAGCTGAATTTCTTGCACAAGGGCATCATATTTAGCAACATTGTTAGTGCAACTAAATTACAACTGACAACTATGAGAAGTACTTATTTCCTTCTGGAGAAATTAACATAACACCAACACCAGATCCATTCCTACTTATTAAGCCATCAAAGAACAATTTCCAAAGTTAGTCAGAATTGCTTGGTGTTTTGACAAGTTGTGGTATGATTGCATCTTCTTCATGAATGCAATATGTACCTAATCCCATCTCTTCCAACAATATCAAACTATCTTCTTCTTCTTCCAACACATCAGCATAGGGATCACACTGATGATCTACACTTACTTCATCTAGCACAGTATCAGGGACTTCTTTAAAAAGAGTGGTCAATTCATGATCAACATCTTCCTCTTCTGGATCTCTAATGGTGTAATTACCATTTATATGACTAGAAATGTAGGGTTTTACATGATTATGGTAGATTGGTTCTGCCCTTATAATCACTTTTGTTCCGTATCGAGTCCTGAAAATCATATGTGACCAATTAGTCGATAGATAATTTCCCAACTTGGCAGTGAAATCTCGTGATAGGAAGATGAAAAAGAGAGGATGGAGATCAATAATTGATATGTCTTGGGTGTATGAAAATTGTAGCCATAAATGGATGGTAAGTTGAATTCCTTTGATAACTCTAACCATTCTAACAACTATGCCATCCAGCTGAACAAATCCTCTTGCAATTACCACATATTGTATGCCTATTACATCTAATTTTTTTTTTGGCATGACTGAGCTACTGACACCAAAATCGATCATGCAATTATGTACCATGTGGTCACCAATGATCAGGTAAATATAGAATGGTGGTGGTTTTTTTACCTTAGGAATACTTTTCCCTTCCGATTAAAACAAACTTATATAAGTTTTTGTTCCACGACCCGACAATCCATTGATCATAGCAAAAATTGTTTAGAGCCTCTTGCAACAAATTTATTTGGAATGGAATTGAGAGTGCATCCCACATAGTAACACTCAGGTTGGTCTTCTTCATCTGTTTTACTATGATGAAGGGAATTTATCTAACTTTTTTAACACTTCTTTGGGCGTTAGAATCCTCTTTTAGAAAGTGCTCATTGCGTAGCATGATGCCTGAAGAACATTATTTCCTCGCAACTTGGCTAGTAGGTGTTTCTGGTGCTTTATTTCCCGTCTCTTTATCAACCGTCACTTGTGGCTGAGGTTGTGAAGTGGATTCTTGATTAGCTTTAGAAGTTTGAGGTTCTATTTATCTCTTTTTAGAATGAGTGATTTCCGCCACTGATGAGAACTTTGTATTCAACTTGCAAAAATGTTCTTCTTGCCAATTTAGCAAAGTGGTTTCTTCAATTGCTTGTGGTTGATCTGGTATTTCCTACGTAGATGAATTTTCTATTGGCTTTGAAGGGGAAAATATGCTTTGAACCATAAGGCCCTGGATAAGAACTCCATTGGGACAAATATTTTGATTGTGGGGTTGAGAACAAGGATAACACAATTCATAGTCTTTAACTAGATTATTCTGAATAGGTACTATGGCTCTAGATGAGCTAGCAACAAGAGGGTTTCAAAATTTCAAAATCCTAACATTCGCAGCTTCACCTGCAGTTTGATTCTGAGGTTGATTGTTCCCTTGAAAAGGATGGTTAGCCTAGTACTACTGATTTTGTGGCTAGTATGTATGATTATATTAAAATTGTTGCCTTTTGAAAGCAATAAGCTCGTTCCCAAATGTTTGTAGTAGTGACTTGACTTCAAATAGGTCATTTGAAAAGGCATTGGTAGATTGAACTGGTTACTTGGAAGTTTCTCGAATAGGAGCAATGGTAGGATGATTTTTTTTAAGATCTGGAGAAAACGATATTGGTGGTCATGGAGCTACTTTTCCATTGTAAATCAAGGAATTACTCACTCTTATGGAAACCTCATAGGCATCAGATAATGTATTTCCTCCATTGGAATGGATCATAACTGCTACATTGCTATTCAAGGCTCGAAACTAGTACAAGATTACATTATTTGGAGAAGGCTTTATGAGTGTCAAAATCCTATTCCAGATCTTGTGGAATCAAAAGTTGAAATCAATCATATATTCTTGGGGAGGTCTCTTTATGGTAGTGATTTTTCCAAAAGAGACAGGTGATCACTCTTGTCTTCAAATTGTTTACAAATATTTTCTCCTTACTTTTCCCAAGTGTTTATAGTACCAACACTTAACCCTCAAAACCATGGAAATTATTTTCCCTTGAAAGAGGTAGCAAGAATCCTAACTGCAACATTTTCCTCCATGATGTTATGTACTAAATTTTTTTTTGGCTACATCCAGAATTTGTTCCACCCAAGTAACACGAGTTTCCCCTGTGTAGAAGGGTAAAATTTTAATTGCCACAACAAGTACAGGGTCCCTTTTAGCTAATAAAAGAGGGTTGCTTACATTAAAGGGGGAAATTTTTTTTTTCCTCACCATAGCAATGAAAGGTTGATTATTCCTAGGTGATGGAAACCATCTGTAAGGAGGAGTTGAATGAAACCTATAAGGAGATGTTACAACAGGTGAGCTTGAGACATGGATAGTTTGATATGTTGATAATTTCCTTTCTTTGAAATATCTATTATCAGAATTCTTCACATAAGTTAATGTAAAAATATTTGAAATCCAAAAATATAGAGTCATAAGGTACTTTCATGAAGACAAGTACCAACTCTTTGTCCCAACAGGTGTACCAAAAATTGTTGTCGCCAAATCACTGCACCCTCTGAATGGAAAGAATTTCAACATGACGTTGGGTTTGATTAGGAAACATGGGATCACCTCTCAAGAAGTGGGACTTCAACTCGAGGTGAACCTCTGGAGAAGGCTGACTTCCTCTTCCTAAATGAAGTGTTGTATTACTCCTAGTGTAAAAGTTCTAGTCCTATGCTAACATTTTCATAGGTTTTGTTTTTAGGGAAAGATATTTTCAAGAAATGAAACTATACTATGGATGGCGATGCACCAAATAAAGGGTGTTACTAGACTCTATAAGGGTTGATTTGAAGAGGGTGTTGTGCACCACAAGACAACTTCATCTACTGCAACTTAGAAAGGGTACCAGAATACCACATACTAGGAAGCATGCATTCCCTTTATTAAACTCAATCAGACAAAACAATCTATCAGTCTTCCAGTGAAGATGGTTTTATTTGAGAAGGGTGACCAAGAACCACAATTAAACTACATATAATATTCCACCACTCGATAAGAATAGAACTCTGAGAACTTGCAATAGAAACTTAAACTTACACAGTTTATTTGCAAGTATGACAAAGGAACAAATAAGTATAGAAGGATGAAAGGACCAAGATTATTCACAAAACACACACTTTTATTATGTCAAAAAATGAAAAATGCATCATACATTTGGAAGAGGCGATAGTTTCCATTACAGTCTTGAAAGGAAGCTTGAAATTTCCCTCAACATACGAGAACAACTTGTAAAAGGAGGTTTCTATAAAACTTTACACTTTTTTAGAAGTCTAACTTGTGTAACCCATTGGAATGAGCTTCCAACTTACATTTATAGAAGAATTTGAGAGAAATGAGAGACTGAGTCATAAATTCCCTTACTAATTTGAAGGCACATGATGTATTTATTATAGTTGGTTGAACCACTTGAGAAGGTTCCATCAAGTGCCATTAATTGCCTATTGACCTAATCTTCTCAATTAATTAAAAGAATATTTTAATAATAATAAATATTATTCATAAAATATTTAAATGAAAATATTAATTGAATTAAAATATATGGTGGGACCCCCGTTGATTGGTTCGTACTAAAAGGGGGAATCATGATGAAAAGTCCAAAAATAATCCAACTCGGTTGTTGGCTCGCCAAGCCAACTCATCGAGTTGGGCTCAAGTTCCTTAAATGTGTTTTCTCTCTACCACTATAACCATCACTAAGTTATTCCCATTTGATTCACCCTTATTAGATGTGTCAAGCCCCTAGTTTATGTGAGTTCATCATTTCACCATGTGAGTAAATCAGTTCATCTTAGCTCACTTATCGAGAACCTTGCTCTTAAAGATTTGTTGGCTGAGTGCCACGGCTTTGACTCAGACCATCCTGAGTCAACTCCCAAGATTCACGTCAACTAAGCTCCATTTTGTATTCTTCCAAGTGTTGAGTTCATATGAATAACACGAACCCATTTGTATAAATCTCAAGGATTATGTCGAGTTGGTAACCACCTAGATCAACCCGCTCGTAAATTTCATCACACCAACTCAAGTAGATGGTCTTCACTTTATTGAGTAACTCTCTCTCTTCCTAGCTCATTTCATGATGCCAATATCCCTTACATTGACTCACCTGAAAGCTCCAAACTAAACTCCTCAATGAATCCTTATTGATAGATCAACACTAACATCCTCTGTGAATCCATGTCGACCCCCTTCCCATACAAACAGACTCACCCAAAACCAACCAAGCTCATCAATCGAGCTCTATCTTCAAGTTCATTATCCTTGCAAATTCCATGCAAACATTCCAAGCTCCTCGAATCGTTGGCCACTGTCCAACCATACATGATTATCCCCAATGCACTAAGAGATTCGTTTCCAATGAGTTTGATAGTCTTCATCGAGCCACAAGGTAACTTTATGAGAAACTCAGATCTCTCATCTAAATGATTTGGCTGACCTAATATTTTCAAGATCCATGTCTCTCACCATATCGTTACCTTGAGATTGAGTTCATTCATGAACTTCTGAGTCTATATTCCCACAAAACATGCTAAATTCTATTCCTGAACATATCCACTCAGTTCATCCTTGAGCATGGTTGTATGTTGAGGTCTTACATGCTTATCCTAACTTGAAAATGAGTTTCCATTCAAAAATTCAACCACATGAGTTAGAAAAATTATGATCCAAGTGCACTAGATTCAACTTGGCCTTCTTCTTATATCTACAAAACTGAGCTCTTACAACATGAATTCAACACCAATGCCATCCTTTGATGCAACATGGGAAACCAAATTTTGAGATCTACTACATGCTCAAACCCAAGCTTGACATCAACTCGAGGCTCCCTGAATCTTAGCTAAGCATCTCCAATGTAAGCTTCATGTTAAACTTATCAAGCTTTTATCCCTAGCTCATCATTCTCTATGAGGTGAGCTCAAGCTTAGGTCACATCATTCATCCACGAACTCTAGTCAAGTTATCTCCTACTATTTTTTTGGTCTCTTCAACAATGTTCTGCATAACCTAGAGAAATAACTCATCATTTTGTGTGAAACAACTCAATTGTTTTTTAACTCTCTTGATGAATATCCTGGTGAATCGGTAACCAACTCAGACTCCTCCTCTGCACAAAACTCTTGTGTTGGGTTGTCATTTTGACATCCCTGCATGGAAACCATCATAACCTTTTCCCACGTGTGGAAATTTTATATTGGTTTTCCATGGCATTATCTCCACCATGGCCATGAAAGGCCTAAAACTCCACATCTTCAACGTTTTCATCTTCTAGCTCATCCTTTTGATGTTGGGAATGCCTTTTGAACATGTTCCCAATTCTTTGAGTAGGACAGGTTCCTTCGACCAAGGTTAAAGCTTGATACACTCCGATATCTACATCTTCATGGCTCACCACATCATCCTATGTCAGCCAACTATGGATCGAGCTCCAACCATTGGCCTTATTTATCTCAGGATACCAGTCATCATTTTTCCAAGCTCTACTTAGAGTGGGGAATTCATATTTTTGATCCTTCATGGGGCACAAGAGCTTAAAATACCTCGGATAATCTACCTTAATTCTCCCATGTCTATGACTGAAATGGGGAATTTTTCACCATTCTTCCCACTCAATTTGCAATGAATTAAAGGTTTCTTGAAACTTGAATTTCCACCTTTTTCTCAACTTGATTAAGCAAATTTTGATACTTCACCTCACATCTATTGGCCTTTGTCATCTTCTTGATCACAACTTGGTTGATTCATTCTTGAGTCTTCACCATGCCACTTCTACAAGATTTCCTTTGCATCATTGTGTTGAGTGAGCCATTGAGCAACTCAACTCCCGAGATCAACCTTTAGATCATCTCCATGCACACGGTCATGGCTCGGCCTTCCTGAGCTTCATATAACCTTTCTTTGCATTCAGTTTTACACAAAACATGAATCCTCCAGTGAGTTACACGTAGCTTGATTTTTTGGTGCTCAATCCAGAGCTATTATGAGTGCTTGAGATCTTCCAGAGCTACATTTGGTCTTTGTTAGTACAGAACCACATCACCCCCGAATGGTTACAGATTTGATTACGGCATCAATTGTGATTGCATAACGTGGAGCTTCTCCCAAAGTGTGGGACTTTGCAAATAGGGAGAGTTATCTGGATGAAGGCCAACTCCTATAGCTAAACTACCTGCCACAAGTTACTCTAATGTAGAAATGACACCTAACTACATCTATTCTAGCAACGCCAATGAGACAAGGAGAGAGAAAGTGCATAAAGAGGGAAATCCTACACTAAAGTGGTGATACACCAGAAAAGGAAGGTGCTGGTGATAATCTCAGCTTCCTAAAATGGAGATAGGTGAGAAATGGAGAGGATGGATAGATGTATCACAGTCTAAAGATAGAGGTCACACAGAACACCACTTTAAACCCGTTAAAAACAACTCCCAAAACCTATAATGGACATCAGAAGTATGCACAATATACCCTGCAATGATGAGAGGTGAGAAGAGATAATAAAATAAGGATGGACAAAATGCATCACAAAACATATTTTATTTCTCCATGAGTTCACATAGTACATCATCAATGGGAAAGAGGCAAGAAAATGCCATTACGAAGCCAAGAGAGGAGGCTTAAACTCCACATTCAACCCTAGGGAAGAAGGAGAGAGGGGGGGGAAAAGGAGAAAAGATGACCAACATTTTGAAATATGCCCCTCCTTTACAATATATAGAAGAAAGAGAGAAGGAGAGAGGGAAAATTCAAACCCTAATTCAACCACCCCTATAAGAACATTGAATTCTACCTGAAACAATGATGAGTTCCCTAACAGAGTCCATACCTCTGCGTGTTGTTCCTTGCTGGGTAAGAAAGGAGTCAATTATTCATTATGGTGATAGGTGAGAGATTTGACAGCCTCAAAAATGGTAGATGAGGTCATAAATGGTTGGAGGGTGGGTAGCAAGCATTGAGAGCTTTCCAAAATGTCCTCTCCCACTCAGGTCTGATGTTCCAATCAAAATATATGGGCATCAGAAGGTCAAGGTTTTGGGCATTTAACAAGGGATCACAATATATGAAAGAGTCTGCCCATACATGGTCTGTATGGAAGCCTTGCACATTTTTAAGATTCAGCCCCCTCCTCTCACTCTTGTAGTTGTGTCAAACTAACACATGATGGCTTCCTTAGGCTAGTTCTGTCTTCTTTTATTTCTGTCATAGTCCCTCCCATTGGCAGAGAAACTATGCATGACTCGAGACATGTAGAGGCTCAGTGAACATTTGAGAGTTGACCCTATATCCTACCCCTAAAGTTGTGTTGATTAGACACGTGGAAGATTTGCGCTTGTTTTGAAACTGCCTCTGGATTTTTCTTTTAAAGGAGTGTTGAGATTATGCATGGCTCCTCTCACTGGCCTTGGAATTTTAAAAGGCTGGCTCTATCCCTTTTTTGAATCTAACCACATGGCAAGCCTGCGCTTGTTTTAGGACCACTTTTAGATTATCCCTTTGAAGGTTCATTGATGAGACACGTAATGTCACCCATGTGCCTACTCGATTTCCTCTATGTTCTACTTGAGTCCCCATCTGTTGGCAGAGACACTGTTCCTGAATCAAGACACGTGGAGGCTTGGCACATGTTTGGGACCTACCCCTTAATATCACTTCTAAAGTTGCATGGTCGAGTCATGTGGAGGATTCTACAAGCTCTGCTTTACTTAGCCGATTCAATGGCCGACTCTAACCCCCTTTTTTGACTTCTAGCCATGTGGTGAGCTTACACTCATTTGGGGACCACCTCTAGATTTTATACTTGAAGATACGTCGAGCTGACACATGGAGGCTTCTGCTGACCTGACCTGATCTTGGAATTTTCAATGGTCAGTGTCCCCTTTTGAACCTTGGACACGTGGGGGGTTTGTGCTAGTTCAGGGTCCCTCTCTAGGTGGAACCTTTGAAGTTGTTCCGACGAGGCACATGGCACCTTCTACAACCACATTTATAGTTAGCCAATTTAGGGTCTCGAGTGAAGACTGCCTTGTTGGGTTCTGACCACATGGCAGCTTACACTGACCCTACTGCTTGGCTCTGGGTCAACTCATGTGTGAAGTCTAAAAGTTTTGAGTCTTTCTTTGATTTTTCCTAGTTAGCCTCTGGTCCCATTTTGTGGTTCGACCTCATATTTGACCCTGCTCCTCCATTATTGGACTTGCCTGCCCCTTAATTATTAGATATGAACTATGGGCTTACATGACTAAACCGTCCCCTCGATTATCTCCTTCGTAGGGTCTTGTTTGACTAATTTTTCCTGGGGGGTAGAATTGGATAATAATTTTGGCAACTCAAGGGGACATCTGCGTACTAGATGATGATATTAGTGGCCCTTGTTGCATTCATTGGGCATGGAGTCAGAAATGATATCTTGGTACTGACCATGTTCTTAAAATGGACTCCCCGTTTTCTTGCATTTGATGACCCTAAGCCTACCCCATTGTCTGCACTCTCAATTTTTTCAAGAAAATCTTGAAGATGAGGTTTTTGAGAGTAGAAAGTTGTATTTACTTGGGGCTTTCACCTATTCCTGAGCCACCACTACACCATTTACCTTGTAGGCACATCAAACTATACAATGATAGAACCTTGGAGCAAGAAAACACCACAACACTGCTATGTACAAAAACTGAAAATCATACATGCTCCAAGTGGAACATGTAGAGTGTGCAAAAGCATTTCTTTTGCCAAAATCAAACCTAGCTACTCTATGCTAACCAAAAGTAAAGGTGACTCAAACGTATCCCACAAATAGCAGAGAGAAGTAGATCCCCTTTCTCAAAATGGGAAGCCATGTATATGATTTGGCTTTGAACATGGATTTTATTATGAGTGAAAAACCAACAAGAGGCCGATCTTCCACCCAAGTCATCAAGGTATCAAAATCAATCAAAAATACCTCCTCAAGATGATTAACATTGGACTCCTGGAGGTGATGATGGTGACCCTTAATGCTTTGATATGCATCCTCATGCTTAAAAGTGAGCATGACTAGTGTTGGCTTCTCCTTTGGCTCCAATGAAGCCAAGTACCTAATTGAGCACGGTTTGATCCGATGGATGTGCCCATTGTTCTAAATTTCAACTCCAAGAATGGAGTCTTCTTGCGAACCTTCCTGGGTGGATGGTGTGGAAGAGATGGAGGCCTCGTGTTGTTTTACTTCCTTTTCTTGAGAAGAACATGGAAGATTACGATCCTTTAACCTTGGTTCTAGAGGATCATTGTGAGATGCAAGTTGTTGTCCTTGAATTCTCTACTTCATGATAGCAGGTTCATGTTCTTGGGAGATGGATGATGGAGGAGAAAATGATATAATCTCTTTGGGATCCTCTCCATCAAAACAATCCTCCAAGTCTGACAAACAATCTACCTCCTCATTGTCTTGCTGCGTGTGCTTGACCTCCTCCATGGTGTCCTTCATATCTGAAATTTTCTCACCATGGTTCCCCTCTTCCTCAAACATGAAGTTTGAAAGCTCAAACTCTTCTTGGAAACTAGAGTTTGAAGGGGATGATGTGGGAGGAAGAACTGAAGGTTATTATGTGGCCTATTCCACACTTGGAGCCTCTAGAATTGTATGGTCCTCCTCCATCTTCGATTCATCAATAAAATCAGGTCCTTCAAATGAAAGCAAAAAATATTCAATAATGCTTTCTTCATTAAGTGGCATCAACTCTGATTTGATCTCCTCTAGCTACTCCTCTTCAATGGGACTTGAAGCTGGTTGTTATTCCTCTACTGCAAAATAAGCTTCCACCAATTGCAATCTTACCCTAGCCTCTTATGAAGGTTTAACCATTAAGGGGAATTTCGTAATCCCAAACTTGAGAGCCCACTTGCTAAGATTTTGATCATTTCTTCTTTGTTTAGCTCTCCTTGATTAGTTTTTGGAGTCTCTCCCTAACATGGACCTGGGAGAGTAGGAGGAGTGGTGGGTGAAGGGGTCTCCGCTAGTTGTTCATTATTTTTTGGTCGAGGGGAATTAGGTTTATAAGGAAAAAGGGAAGAGGAAATGAGGTGGTATGGAAGACTAGGGGATGGAGACAAGAATTCAACACTTGGGGAAGTAGAATGGGAAGCCTTGAAATTGAATCTCAAGTTGAGATGGTGCTGCTTGGGGAATAAAGATAAAATTACTAGATGATGGTGTAGGACTTACCATTAAAAGGGCTTCCTTGCACCAAGTTTGTAGGCCTCTATCTCATCAGTCCACTGCACGAGTTGGGGCATCATCTCAACCATGAAATCAAGCTTCTCCTGCGGGCTGTAGTGTCTTGGAAAAGGGCCTTTCCATGGACAAGGTTCCCTACAACCAATCCTAAATGCTTTCATCTTTGTTGTAGCCCTTGATTGCACCATGCTAGTCTCCATTCTTTGGATCTTCTCCAGCAAATTAGCATTCTCCACCCAACTATCACCATTATATGCATCCCCTTTTTCTTGATAAGCTCCATGGCCAAAATGGTTTTGATCATGCTCATATGGGTAAGCATAATGGTTCTAGATCTGATCATAATGCTGATTTGGAGGAGTTGAGAAATATATTGGAGGTGGACTGTACTCTTGTTATTGCAAGTGTGAGTTCTAAGAGGGAAGTGAAGTCATGATTGCACAACTTCATTAATGGTAGAAGAAAATGAAAGAGATGGAAGAAAATGGATGGATGGAAAGTCTACAACTCAGGGATTGGGTTGTTGACCAGATGAATTTGCTAGATGTCCTTGAAAGTGCTTCCAAAGGCTAAAATATTCACCAAGAGCACATCACACCTAATGAAGTGAAGTGGTAAGGTGCTTCAGACATGTCCCACCGGGTGTGCCAAATTTGTTAGTGTAGAATCACAGCACCCCCAAATGGCCTTGGATTTGAGTGGGGCATCTAGTGTGATTGTATAGCATGGAGCTTCTCCCAAAGTGTGGGACTTTGTAAATCGGGAGAGATCTCCGGATGAAGGCCAAATCCTATTCCTAAACTACCTGCCATAAGCTACACTAATGAAAAAGTGACACCTAACTACACCTATTCTAACAATGCCAAAGAGACAAGGAGATATAAAGAACATAAAGAGGTAAATCCTAACTAAAGCAGTGATA
The DNA here is from genome assembly GCA_019776745.2 of Taxus chinensis. Lineage (NCBI taxonomy): Eukaryota > Viridiplantae > Streptophyta > Pinopsida > Cupressales > Taxaceae > Taxus > Taxus chinensis. The sequence continues at coordinate 830,856,378 of CM034149.1, read as the reverse complement.
CATCAGAAAAGGAAGGTGCAGGTCTTAATCTTAGCTGTCTAAAATGGAGAGAGGTGAGCAATGGAGAGGACAGACAGATGCATCATAGACCAAATATGGAGTTCACACATAACTCCACTTGAACCCATTAAACATAGCTCCCAAAACCTGTAATGGACATCAGAGGTATGCATAGTATACCCTGCAACGATGAGATATGAGAAGAGATAATAAAATAAGGAAGATGGACAAAATACATCAAAAAACAAATTTTATTGCTCCATGAGTTCACACAGTACATCATCAGTGGACAAGAGGCAAGAAAATGCCATTACAGAGCCAAGAGAGGAGTCTTAAACCCCACATTCAACCCTAGGGAAGAAGGAGAGGGGGGGAAGGAGAGAAAATATGATCAAAATTTTGAAATATGTGCCTCCTTTACAATATATAGAAGAAAAAGAGAAGGAGAGAGGGAAAATTCGAACCCTGCTTCAACCACCGCTGTAAGAGCATTGAATTCTACATGCAACAATGATGAGTTCCCTGATAAATTCCATGCCTCCACATGATGTTCCTTATTGGGAAAGAAAGGAGTCCATTTTTCATTATGGTAATAGATGAGAGACTTCATAGCCTCAAAAATGGTGGACCAGATCATAAATGGTGGTAGGTGGGTAGCAGGCGTCAGGAGCATTCCAAAATGCCCTCTCCCACTCAATTTTGAGCTTCCAGTCGAAAGATATGGGCATCTGAAGGTCGAAGGTCAGGCATTTAACATGGGCTCACAATATGTGAAAGAGTCTACCCATACAGGGTCCACATGGCAGCCCCACGCATTTTGAAGATTCAACCCCCTCCTCTCACTCTTGTAGCTATGTTGAAATGACACATGATGGCTTCCGTGGGCCGGTTCTATCTTCTTTTGTTTCTTTCTGAGTCCCTCCCATTGGCGGAGACACTTTGTGTGACTTGAGACATGTGGAGCCTTATAGCACATTTGAGACCTGCCCTTGTATCTTGCCCCTGAAGTTACGCCGATTGGACATGTGGAATCTTTGCACTTGTTTTAAAACCACATCTAGATTTTTCTTTTGAAGGAGCATTAAGCTGATGCTTAGATCCTCTCGGTGGCCTTGGAATTTTTAATGGTCATCTCTATCCCTTTTTTTAACTCTTACCATGTGGCGAGCCTGTGCCTATTTTAGGACTACTTTTGGATTCTCTGTTTGAAGGTGTGTTGATGAGACACATGAAATCATCCATGGGCTTGCTTGGTTTCATCTATGTTCTACCTGAGTCCCATCTGTTGGTGGAGACACTATGCCTAACTTGAGACATGTGGAGGTTTGGCGCATGTTTTTGACCTGCCCCTGAATCTCACTTTTTAAGTTACGTGGTCAAGGAACATGGAGGCTTCCGTAAGATCTTCTCTACTTAGTCGATTCAATGGCTAGCTCTACCCCCTTTTAACCTTGAAGATGCATCGAGCTGACGCGTGGAGGATTCTGGAGGCTTGACCCAATATTGGACTTTTCAATGGCTGGTGTCACCTTTTAGACCTTGGACATGTGGAGGGTTGGCACTAGTTCAGGGTCCCTCTTTTGGCCGCACCTTTGAAGTTGCGCCGACGAGGCATGTGGTATCTTCTATAGGCCCCTTTATACTTAGCCGATTTAGGGCCTCGAGTGAAGACTTCCTTATCAGGTTCTAACCATGTGGTGGCTTGTGCTAACCCTGCTGCTTGGCTCTAAGTTGACTTATGTGTGAAGTTTGAAAAGTTTGAGTCTCTCTTAGATTTTTCCTATTGAGCCTCTGGTCCCCATTTTTTCATTCAGCCTCATATTTGACCCTACTCCTCCACTGTCAGACTCACCTACCCCTTGATTGTTGGATCTTAATTGTGGGCTCACATGACTGAACCATCCCCTAAGTTATCTCCTTTCCAGGGTCATGTTTGACCAATTTTTCTCATGGGTGTAAAATTAGATAATAATATGGTAACTCACAGGGACACATGGAGGGTTGGAGCTAGTTCAGGGTCCCTCTCTGGGTCGTGCCTTTAAATTTGTGCCGAAGAGGCATGTGGCACCTTTCGTAGGCCCCTTTATAGTTATCTGATTTAGGGCCTCGTGTGGACACTACCTTGTCAGGTTCTGACCATGTGGCGGCTTCTATTAACCCTGTTGCTTGGCTCTGAGTCGACTCAAGTGTGAAGTCCAAAAAATTTGAGTATTTCTTTGATTTTTCTTGTCGAGCCTCTGGTCTCCTTTGTGTCATTTAACCTCATATTCTACCCTACTCCTCCACTGTTGGACCCTCCTACCCCTTGATTATTGGATCTAAACTGTGGACTCACATGACTGAATTGTCCCCTCGATTATCTCTTGCGCAGGGTTGTGTTTGACCAATTTTTCCTGGGGGTAAAAATGGATAATAGTCTTATTTTTTTTAGTGTTCCTGAGAGTCGAGTCGTGCATTTATCTTGCTTCTGAGATTCATTCTACATGTTGATCTTATTTAAACTATGTGTGATCTATCCATGTTCTTTTGTGAGTTGTCTTACCCTTAACTCATTGAGCCGAGCTCTTTCTATTGTTCTATTATTCTCATGACCACCTTGATTGAGTTCATTTTTGACCAAGCTCTAAGCTCAATCTTTTCATCCAAGGTGAGTGACCATTTCCTTATGATCTCGATGAATTTGAATGAATTTCCTCTGTATCACGTTAGGAACTACACCTACTCATCTTAATCCCTATGGTGGCCTCCATTTTGACTCTGTTCTAATGTCATTGAGTCAGATACCAAATTATTAGGGATGTGGTGTTCAACTCGATAATAAACTCATCAAGAAGCTCACCGAGCTGCTTAGTGAGTATTTTTTACCCTTCACCATTCTATGTAAAAATTAATATTTTACACAAAATTTTGGATTTTCTAGGGCTTCCTCTCAAACCTGGGAGTAATGTAAACACAATAAGACCCCTAAACCATGATTTCTATGAATTTGAGATTTTTTACTAATATTCACTAAAAGTGGGCCACAAAACCAATTTTCCTTCGCTAAATAAACCTTATAAAATCCAAGATGAAATTTACTACTAATGTTCTGGAGTGGTTAATGTAGACCACTTTTTTATTCTGAAAGCATGATAGGCCTCCGTTGTCCAATTTTGTCCTCAGGGGTAAATATGGATAACAATTACCATAAAACATTCACCCCAGGGGTAGAATTTTTGCAGATCAACTAATTGGAGAAATTTTCGAGCAATTTCCTAAGCTTAATTTATTTTGTTTTATTTCTTTTTGTCTTTTTTTCATTTTTTTCCTCTGGAAATTCCTATAGCCTATTCATTCTTCCTACCAAATCTATCCCCAGGCCTAGGTTTTTGAAAAATTTGTCTGGTATTTTTAATTACTAATCTGTCCAAAGGTGGTATGAGCTTAGGATTCTTTCAGGAGATTACAAGAAGTCACTTGGTCCAAAAAGGTGCAAAAATGTATTTTATGAAAATAAGAAAAATATTTCCATCAATGCGTAGAGCTCGAGAAAGTATGCACTTTTAGAGAAAACAACACCTAAAATGGAGCCATGGAATGAAATTTATGGCACATGCAAGTTTTTATTGCTACATCTTCCTGGACCCTTTCCAAAAATGGAGAATTTTATTCTTCCCTTGTGTTTTCTTCACAAAAAATCCAAAAAATGAAAAAAATGCAGTCTTTATGCTAGTCACAATTTTCAAGGTTTCCTTCTATGTCCAATTTCCATGATGCTTTAAGTGATGATTTTTCACGCAATTTTGAAGGCAAAATTCATAATGCAAGTCAAACTTTTTGAAAAGATCTATTATTCATGCAAGTCACATTTTTTTTAAATAATCACTTAAGCTGCGAATGTGAATTTTTGTAGTGGCAGGCATGCGGGAATATTTTTCCTATCTTATAGGGTAAAAATTCCCATTATGAAAGACAAATCACTTAAGTGAAAAGTGGGAATTTATTTCCTAACTTACAGGGTAAAAATTTCCATTATGAAAGACAAGTCACTTAAGTGAAAAGTGGGAATTTCTTGCCTGCCTTGCAGTGCAAAAATTCCCATTATGAAAGACAAGTCGCTTAAGTGAAAAGCAGAAATTTCTTACCTTCCTTGTAGGGTAAAAATTTCCATTATGAAATTAAGTCACTTAAGTGAAAATAGGGAATTTCTTAACTTCCTTGTAGGGTAAAAATTCCCATTTCTTTGACTTCCTATTTTTAGCAATTTCTCTTACTAGAAAGTACAACCCAATCTAGGATACCTAAATACCTAAAAGCTGATTTTTTTATTAATTGTCAAGAAGCATCTAGTTTTGGCACCTAGGGTTGGAGATTATTTCTTTTTATTATTTAGAGAATCTTCATGTCGATGTGAGTGCAGGGGTGAATAAAATAATATTTTCATATTTCTTGGCATGCAAGAAAAGTCTAAAAATAGAAGACAACATGCTTTATAATCATATCTTAGTGAAGAAATTAGATATTCATGTTAAGGACTACATACTTGTCTAAATTATTTATAGGAATACTTCATTTATGCCCATATTGGTGAAGAAAGAAGACGTCAATGTCTGATATAATGAATATATCTTAAGAATCAGAGGAAGAAATAGATCCAGTTCTCATAATTGTAATGCTTCTCAAAAAACTTCATCCTCTTTTTTCTAACGCATCCTAAGTGGAAGTCATTACACGGAAAATTCCTTCAAGGATCTTGTGCATTTTCTCCCAATCTTCCAATTGAATCCTTCATTGAATATACTTGTATTTTTCTTTACCCAAAGTGCTTTCGATAATTTAAAATTGCTCATATGCAATTAAACATAAAAATGATGAGTTTTGTCTGCATTGTTTATGACAAACATTGCACTGGTGCATGTACTAGAGAAGAAAGTTACAAAATCTTCAAGGATAAGAGGGAAGATAGGTCAGAAGAAAAAACCATAAGAAAAATCATAGTTAGCTGCTTCCAGATCCAGTTTGGTGACAATCAAAGGAAATGATTCAACATCATATGGGACAAAAAGGCATCTCAGATTCAAGGAAACAATATCATTCAGATCATTCAATGCTAGAGTGAATGAAGCAGAAGTGAAATACATGTTGGATCAACATGCAAAGTATGGAAGAGGAACACGAGTGAGAGGGCAACAACTTTGTTCTAATTTCTCCTCTTTGTTCTTTCTTTCTCTTATTTTCTCTGACAAAGTAATTGAGTAATCAATTAAATTGTACAACTTAAGTGATTTATTTAAAAGCCTTTAATTTAAGTTACTGGAAGAATTCAATTACATGGAAATAGGTGGAAAACATGCAAAATAAAAGGCTCTATTTTTAGTTATAAGTCATGCATGTCATGCAAAGAGGAATTCTAGGATGAATATTGCTAGCTACTTCCCTTTTTCATATCTTCCACATGTGGCAATTCATTAAAAACATCCTATGTGTAATTACCATCTATACACTATAAATAGAGGAAGATCCTATGGGTTAAGGAATCAGAATTTTTAATCAACATTATTGTCTACCGGACTTTGAACTGAAACCCTTGATATCTTTTTTGAAAGCTAAGGAATTGAAAGGAGGAAGATTTACAGAGAACTTTGTGTCAACGGTGCATTTATTTCTTACTTCTGTCTAGATCTTTATATAAATTTTGTGTTATCTCAAATCTAGATTTGAAGCTTTCCTTTTCTTTAAAATTTTGTATTGTGAGATTTTTTTGTTTCTTCTATGTGCATGAGACCAACTCTATGAACTATTGGTTGGATTACACATCTTCTTTTCTTTCTTCCTAGATTTAATTATTTCCCCCTTTTGTAAATATTTCTTTACAACTACTTACTTACTACATAATTACCTAGCTATGGCTCATGAGCTTTGTAATTAAATTAAAACCCACAAATTGTTACTTTGATCCATAATTGATACAAAATCATACATGGGAGCCTTACTGGTAAATGAGGGAGATTTATCTTTTGACTACCTAGGTTTTCAGTTGTGCAGAAAATTTAGCCAACAGTAACCAAACTAAGACCCAAATTGTTGCTTCTTCAGACAAGGATGTATTTAGTTTCCTTATGGAAGCTTTATCAGTATTTAATTCATTCTATAACTCTATAATTGTTTTAATCAATGAATTTGCTTCTTTAAGTATGCATTCAATCCATTTGTCCTTTAATATTCCCTTCTAACCTATCTTCTCGATTCCATGATATGAAATATCATCCAAGATGGAAGAAACTGTTAGAGAAATTGTAGTTGAAGGATCATTAGATGGAGTGGGTTGTGTTACTTTCTTCAGAAGAGCAGTGAGATGCTCAACCTTTGTCTTTAGGTCATCCTTTGAAGCCTTATCCTTGTCATGTTTTTACAAAAAAAATCCTAGAGCCACTTGTACATCTTGTTTCGCCCCTTCATTTGTTGTTTTTTCCACCAAAAACCTAGAAATATGATAATCTACTACAAGAATAGTTTCTTTAGTTTTCCCTTCCATGGGGATAGCTATCTCTACTAACGTTTCACTCGACTGATTTCTTGATAAGTTAGAGATGATTCTTGGTTGTTTGGTCTATCTTGTCAGAGTTGGTTCTATCACACTTAGGTCAATTTCGTTTACCAAGGGCACATTTTTTTTTGGATTTGGGGTTTGGCGATACAACCAATCAGGTATAGTAGATGTGGATGAAGATGTCAAAAATGAAGTCAAAAATAGGGTACTGGAAAAAAGCAAGGAACTAGTGGTAGTAGTAGAAGATGGAATGGAGGTGGTAATGATAGAAGACGTAGGTGATGGAATATCCTCAGGAGTGGATGAAATGGGAACAAAAGTAAGAGGAAGCTAATGATAAGTTCAAATAGAATGTGGGGAAACAATCACCTCTCCAAATTAGAGAATGGGTAGGGGTGAGTAAACCTCGGCCATTGAAGGATATGGTAAAGTGGAAATGACAAATAGAATGGTAGATGATAATGGAAGAGGAGGAACCATAGGTAGTGACAATGGAAATGAAGAAGTTTGAACCAAATCTTGAGGCTCAATTGGAGAAGCACTAAAATCAATAACCTAAAACACTTGTATTTTTTGGGGCACAACGTTAGCAGTAGAAACCTTAGAAGAAGAACCTCCCACTACAAAGGAAATTTTTCTTGGAGTTATGATAGTATTTTGAGTGGATATTTTTCTTCTCGAAGATGTGGGAAGGCTTAATGTTGTCTAAAATTGAATTTCCTTTATAGTTTGATCCTTAGGTGAGATACCTAGAGTAGCCAACCAATCATATGTCCTTTGCAAAATGGGCCCCACTCTTTCCTTTGTGTTAGAACACTCTTCTTAATACCAATCGATCCAAGGTAACAATTTATTAGAAATATTATCACTCCTTTAAAATGGTTCAAGTACCTCATCATCATCCTCGTTGTCATCTGGAACATCTGCAATGCCATATTGTTTAACCTCTTTCAAAATTAATCTTTCAAATTCTCGTTGTCTAATGATGACTTTATCTCGGCTATGGATTGAGATGTCTTCTAACTTTGGCACATTAGAGCTTTGCAACCCTATGTCACTAAATTTTCCCCAATAATCAAAGTTGGTCTTGTTGATGCGTAATCACAAAATCCCTTATTATTGTAACTCAAATGAGTGAAACTATTAGTGCTATTGCATAACAAGGAATTTTTCAAAAATTATGGGACTTTACAATCAGGAAAGCTCTCTGGATGAAGGTCAGTTCATATTCCTCTATTATGATACACACACTCAAATTGTAGAGGATCTATCCTAACTTGCCAAGGAGATGGGGTTAAAAGAATTACAAGAAATTAAACATAAGATGATGGAGGTTTTTCACCAAGAGGAATGGTGAATAAATTTACTTGCATGGGGGATAAAATTGAACAAGATTGAAGAGGATGAGAATCAACATAGATCAATTTATTTTCAAAAATTTATTCACCATTAAACACAAAACACCATAACATGTAACACAACTTAAATTGCATAGTTAACCAAAGTTGTAATGAGAGATCAAAAAGGTGCAATGAACACAAGAGAGGGTTAATATTCATCCATAGACTAATATTATTGCTCCAAAAATTTGATACAGTGTATTACATTGCCCAAGAGTTACAAAATGCATTTACAGTTTGAATGGGAGGTTTGAACTCCATAAGATCACTTACAGGCAAGAGAAGAAGGGAGGGTGCAATACAAGATTATCCAACCTTTTGAAACGAGCCCCTCCTTATAATATATAGGAAGAATGAGAGTAGAGAGAGAGAGAGGGATTCAAAATATTGCTTCAACCACAAAATAATGCATTAAAATCACCTCCAACAATGATGGATGCCACTGTAAAACCCATGCCTCCATGTACTTTAACTTGGAGAAGAAAGGAACCCCATACCTCATCATTTTGGTAGGTAGGAAATATGGAAAAACCCTCTAAAATGATAGATTGTATTTCTTCCGAGCTCCAAAATGTCTAATTTTATGCAAATATGAGATCCCAGTTAAAGGTTATGGCCATCTGAAGATGAGGATGTCATACTACAATAAATGTCAGTGGTTAATCTACACTTTTCATACTCTAAAACTACATCACACCCTCAGAAATATGAAATTTTAGAATTTTGAGATTCATATCTTTGGGAGTTTGCACTTTGGAAATCATCCTTACTGTTCATCGCTCTAAGCTCGTGAAAAATATGAAATGCCGAAACAACAAAGTATGAAATTTAGACTTCAGGTTTTAGACTATGAAATTGTATTATGCAAAACTATTCATCCTTCAAGCCAAAGTTCCAAAATTCTAAAACCTTGAAGTCCAAAATTTTTACTTCAGGTTTTAGACCTTTGTCTTTTTGATAATTTGGCTTTTAGGGTTAGATTATCCACTTGGCACATGAAACCTCTATAATACCTATTATCCAAAATAAGCTCATGTTTATTTCTGGTTAACTACACCCATTTGTCCACTTTTAGTCCTTCAATCCATTTTTTTAGATATTTTAAGCACTTAAGGTTTCTTGAAAGCATCTCCATCAGGTGGGAAATTTCTTCCCCTTTCTAGAATTATAAATAAGTCCTTCTAACTCCTCATATTCAGCAAGTAGCGGGCCGACAGACCTACGAAAGACTTTTCACCCAAATGGAAAATGTGGGCCGGTGGGCCCAAAGATGATTTTATGCTGAAGTGAATTACGGGTTAGCGGGTATGCGGGGAGTTTTGGAACTTTTTTTCTTTTCGTAAAAAACCACAAATTGAATTTCGGGCGTACAAGTCCACAGGGGATCTTAAAGCCAAATGAAGAAAAAATGCCAAAGGCCCACAAAGGGGCACATGGCCATGTTGAAAATTCAAAGCAAGTCGATGCATCATCGGAGGTAGTTTGAACGTTTTGCCCCAAGAACGCGTAAAGTGAAAAAATGAGCTGCACCTCCGCTGATACCCAAGGAGCCATGTGTCAAGTCTCAATTACATGCGGGTTGACGGACTTGGGAGAGACATTTTTCCCAAATGGAAAATATGGGCCAATGGGTATGAAGATGAATTTTTTCCCAAATGAAAAATGTGGGCCGGCGTGGCCGAAGTTTGATTTTTTGCCAAAAGTAAGTTGCAGGGCTATGGGGAAATTTTTCCAATTTTGTATTTTGGTGCCAAAAGGCACAGAGTGAGTTTTGGGCCCACAGACCCATTCTACTAATTGGTTTTCACCAATTTTTTACGGACTCTGACTCAAAACATTCAAATGGACATATCTTTTGAGCTAGTGCCCAAGACTCAACAAATTTGGCACCATTGGAAAGGTCTCGACCTCGTCTACACCATGGAAACCTGAAACTTTAATGTTGGCAAGGTTGGGTGTGTAAAAAATGGGAAGAAGTCTTTGTGCCATTAATATGTGATCTGATTGCTCCAAAAACTATATCAAATTGGATTGATACGTCGTTCTTCTTTCTTCGATATGATGAGCAGACACAGAGAAACAGACTCAAAATATTGTGGGTGGATTTGTAAGGGCATTGACATCCGGTAGATGAGCTTCAAATTATTTTTCCCGCCTCTCTCCTTCTTCTCGCTATACAACATCTATAAAAGGAGCTGGGCTCATTGAAAAGGGTAGGACATTTCTATTTTGCACTCTCCCTTCTCCTGTGGTCTGTAGGAGAGTTTGTGGAGTCCTAACTTCCCCATTCAAGTTGTAATGCTAAGTTTTGCCTCTTAACCACTATAATGTACCATATCGACTTTGGAGAAATAATATACATCTATGGATGATTCTTGACCATCTCATGTGTTTCATTGTTTCCTTTCTGATCTCTCATTATAGTTTGGTTACATGTGCATGGTATTTGTGTTGCATTTCTGTGGTCTATGTTAAATTGCAAAACAAGTGTCTAACATTCCTTTGGTGCATCACCTTATTAGTTTAGGTTTATTTTTGTATCTTCTCAATCTTGTATCCTTGGTAAGATAGAGTAGGTTTTAGAATAGATCCTCTATAATTTATTTGCGTGCACCTGACTAGAGGAATAGGAACTAACCTTAATCCAGAGAGCTCTCTCAACTCGTAAGGTCCCACACTTTGATTTAGTTTGGTGGACGTAATCTGGAAACAAAACAACAACATAACACAAGAATACCATTGACTATGATAAGACAGAATGACGACAAATCTGAAATATCAAAATAAATTATAATATTAACATGAAACTGTTACAATCTCACCCATGAGATTCTTCAACAAGACTATGGGAGAAACTTTACAATTACACCTCTCGATGGCTTCTTCAACACACCTTTAACTGATGGCTTCCTTCGCACACTTCCTACAATATTTCTCACTACTTCTTTCTATGCTAAATGAGGGGGGTAGCCTCTCTATTTATAGAACTTACAGGCTTATCCATTTTATCTCTAAGATAGGATAAGAAATCCACTCTGACGAATCATATTCCATACCTTAACTCTTATCTGTACATGTAAGCTTATCTCTTAAGATAAGATAAACCTTATCATTTTACATGGGTTCCACATTTTTAGAATTTTTACAAATAAAATACACAAAATATTTATGACCTCACTCCTTGTCCTTATTACTAATATAATATTCTAATTCCTAATCATGTAGACCCTACTTCTCTAATTACCCAAACTTTGACATTTTAACATTACCGGACCACTTACGACAAATATTTACTTTTTACAACATTCCTATTGTACTTTGACTGTTACCGTACTCCACATTATTTGCGGCGTCGTACTGGCAGCGCCGTTATCTTCTATCGGACGCTACTACTAATTACACTTAACAACATTCTATTCCTAATACATACATTAATGAAATAGAAATTATGGAGGAAAATTTTAGTGTCGACATCTTCCCCCTTCCTAGCTTCTACTCCGTCCTCGGAGTAGACTCTTCTGGTGCGTGGAAAATCTTCAACTTGTCGTGGTTGACCCATTTCGTAATGGGAGTGCCATCCAATTCCTCCAGTCGGTACGTACCATTTTCATGCACAGCTACTATTTTGTAGGGCCCCATCCATTTTGGAAGAAATTTCCTCTGTCTTCTTTTTTTGTATCTGGAATCATATACTAGAACCAAGTCATTCACCTGAAATGGAGACCAAAGGATCTTTTGATCAAAGTATTCCTTCTGCTTCATTTTCTTCTTATGGCTTGTATCCTTTGCTATTTCCCTCATTTCCTCTAGCAAATGAAGATGTACCAACCTTTCTTTTACTGAATCACTTTCATCCATCCTTTCATTTTTCATAACTCTCACAGTGGGAATATCAAACTCAATAGGAAGAACTGGATCAATGCCATAGGCCAACTGAAATGGAGAGTATCCTGTTGCTGACTTTGATGTTGCCCTATATGCCCACAATGCTGCATGAATCCTCTTATCCCATTTATGTACCTGCAAGGCTGCATCTTTTGCTAGAATTTGACACAACACAAAATTTGTTCGTTCCACCTGTCCATTTGTGCTTGGCTTGTATGTTGTTGCCTTCCTGTGCTTAATAGAAAACTTATTGACTAGGGCTTCTACCACCTCATTAATGAAGTGGCTTCCTTGATCTGTTACAATTTCTAATGGACAACCAAATCTGGTGACAATGCGTTCATATATGAACCTTGCCACTTCATCCATGGAAGCTGCTTTCAATGGCCTAGCTTCAACCCACTTGGTTAAATAATCTGTGGCAACTACAATATACTTATTTTGACGTGATGTAGTTGGAAGTGGACCTACAATGTCTATTCCCCACTTTTCAAAGGGACCAAGGGGAAGAATAGGACATAATGGAGCTGATGAAGTCTTACGGTTACCATGTGTTTGACAAATATCACATGTCTTACAATAATTATAACAATCTTTAAAAAGAGTGGGCCAGTGATAACCTGCATCCAAGATCCTTCTTGCTGTAAGTTGTCCAGAGAAGTGCCCTCCACATGTACCATTGTGGAATTCTTCTAGCAGCTCCTTTCCTTGATCACGTCCAACTGCCCTCTTGTACTGTCCATCAGGTCCTATTCGAAATAATGCTCCATGCAGAATAGAATATGGACGACTGGCTTGAGTAATCTTTCTCTTAGTCTTTGCATTGGCACCATCAGGAAACTTGAATTCATTCAGATAATTCCAAATATCTATGTATTCACTAGGGATTGTGTCAAGGGAGAACAATGCTGCATCGGGAAAATCATCATCATCACAAGATGATCCTAAACCATCATAGGCTCGAGAGAGTGCATCTGCATTGACATGCTTCTTTCCTGGCCTATCTATAATATCAAATTCAAATTCTTGTAGCAAAATTATCCATCTTGCTATCCTCCCTGATGGGTTAGGCTTATTGACAATATATTTCAGAGCCTGATGATCTGTTACAACTATAAATTTCTGCCCTAGCAAGTAATTTCTAAACTTCTTTACAGCAAAAATGATAGCCAGAGCCTCTTTTTCAGTTACAGTATAGTTTACCTCAGCACTGCTCATTTGTCTGCTCCCAAAGTAAATTGGATGTTCATTCCCATTTTCATCCTTTTGGCTCAAAGTACTTCCTAGTGCTGCATCTGAGGCATCAGTGTACACAATGAATGGCTTGCTCCATTCTGGATTCTTCAAAACAGGTGAAGACACCAGGGCTTCCTTCAGTTGTTCAAAAGCTTCATGTGCCTTATTTCCTGGTTCATAAGTAACATCCTTCTTCAAGAACTGGGTTAGTGGCTGTGCAATCTTTGAGAAATTCTTGATGAACCTTCTATAGTAACCCACATGGCCTAAAAATGATCTCAACTTACTTCTATTCATAGGAAATGGTAAATCTTTGATTTTTGAAACTTTATCAGGATCAGTACCAATACCATCTCTGGATACAACATGCCCTAACAAGACGCCTTTAGAACATCCAAAGACACACTTTGTAGGGTTTAGTGAGGCTTGTGCTTCATCTAACCTTTGAAATGCTGTCTCCATCTGGTGCAGGTGGTCCAACTTGCTCCCATAGATGCAAAAATCATCCAGAAATACTCTGATGAAGGTCCCAATGTAGGGTTCGAACACCCTATTCATCAAACGCTGGAATGTTGCTGGAGCATTACACAACCCAAAAGGCATAACTCTATAAGCAAACGTTCCCCAAGGAGTGGTGAACGTGGTCTTCAGCTGATCTTTCTCTGCTATACGAACTTGGTTGTAGCCGCTATATCCATCAGCAAAACTATAGCATTCCTGGCCAGCTACTTCATCCAAGATCTGATCTGAAAATGGAAGAGGGTAATGATCCTTCTTTGTTGCCTTATTGAGCTTCCTGTAATCAACACAAATGCGTAGCTTCCCATTCTTTTTTATTGAGATCACAATGGGAGAAACCCATTCTGAATTCTCCACAGCAAATATGAATCCTGCATCAAGCAACTTATCTATTTCTTCTTTTACAGTCTTGGAAAAATTAGGATTCATTCTATATGGCATTTGCTTTATGGGCTTAGCACCATCTACCAGCTCAATACAATGTTCTACCCAACTTACTTGACGGAGTTCCTTGTAATCAAAAGTGAATAGGTGTATGTACCTTCGAAAGAGCTGGAGGTAGGATTCCTTCTCACTCTCCATCACAGCATCACCAATCTTTATTTGTTGGAGACGATCATCAACTTCTTCTTCAGAGAATTTTATGGGGTCATGAGTTGGTGTGACTGGCAGGATATCCATGACTGAAACATCCACCTCGCTTTCTTCATCTTCAGTGTCCACTTCACTGGTACTAGAGTAATCAGAGGATGTCCAATCATCAGTTTCATCACTTGAATCCATAGGTTCTGCTTTATGATGCCGAGGGATCACATTTATTTTCACCCTCTCTCTACCACGTCCAAGTGTCATGAAACCTTCATTCCAGTAGTTTCTTGCATGAACTCTCCTTAGCCATGGTCTTCCCAGCAGCATTGGGTATGCAACAGTACCATTTTTCATCACCTGAAAGTCTACCACACATACAACACCCATAACAGATATTGCCACATTTGAAACTACACCTTCTGGTTTAGTTTTTCCCTTATTTACTGACCTTAACATAAGTGTTGAAGGGCGATCAATTTTTAAACCCAACATATTCATTACAGACTCGGTCATTACATTAACTGCAGCACCTCCATCAACTAAGACATCATGAATTGAAATACCATTACATAATACCTCAGCTTGTGGAGCATAGGGATCTGCCTCTGCCTCCAAAACAGGGACCTCAACCTCCTTCCTTCTTCGAGCATTGAGTCCACCTCGCAACTCCCGCCTCTTCTCAGAAGACATAGCCAAGAGTTGACCATATGTAATATTTGCAGGCCTTTTGGACAGATCTTCCAAGATGGAGTATGGTCCTTGCCCCTGTGAAATCAGAAAATCCTGCACACCCAACTTTCTTCTCCTATGTTTCTTACTAGTTTCTTCTTTCATCTTCTTAGGATCATTTCCATCTTGATTATCTTTTTCTTTCTTTCTTTTTGTTACAAACACATCTACTTCATTATTTCTGCTCTTATCTACTACATCAAAAGAATTCACAGGTGCTTTTCCTTTATCATTATCTCCCTTACCAGATGTAGAAGCTCTATCTGGACAATTATACTTATAATGACCCTTTTTATAACAACCATAACAAACAACTTCAGAAATATTTCTCTTTGGACCTCTATCTCCTCCCTGAGAACTAAATTCCTTTCCTTGAAGAAGATTAATAGTTAACTGACCCATCTTTTTGAGCAGATCTTCATACTCAGTAGATGTATTAGGAGAAATATTTGTGCTCACCGGGAGTGGTTGTGGATTCAGGACCAAAGGTGCTGGTGTAGGCTCTACTTTAGCAACAATTTCTTTGGGCTCCTCTTCCATGCTTTCTTCTTGCCTTCTTGCAATCTCCTTTGCTTGTTCAATGGTGGCTGGGCGGTCATACTTCACTCGTTGTCTGATCTCTGGCTTCATCCCAAGAATGAAGTGCTTACAGAGGAGATTATCCACGCCATTCATCAACCCATCCGCTAGTCCTTCCTTCCGGATCTGGGCATCGAGCTTCCTCCTTAGCTCTAGAACACGAGCATGATAATCCCTTATCTTCTCCTTCTCTCCTTGGGTTAGCTTTGTGATATCGATCATGAGATCTGCATATCTCTGTTGTTCACCAAATTCTTCAAGAAAACTTTCAGTTAATAAATCCCATGAATTTTTCACATTATCACCTAGTGTTTCAAACCACCTAAGTGCTGAACCATCCAAAAAGGTAGGAAAAAATTCAGTCCATTGTTCCCTTCTTATAAGGCCGTTACAAATACAAGATCGCTTAAACTCTTGAATGAAAGAAGAAGCATCTTCATTAGATTGAGCTGAAAAAACAGGAATCTTTCCCATTTTCAAAAGTAACCACCGTGAAATACCAACTCACAAGTACAATCAACAAGACTTATGTGCACAAATAATTGGAATCACTATACTAGAAAGTGACTTTACACCTTTCTACAGTAAATTAGAAATGACCATGGTAACTATGGTAAAACTTGACTTACTGCGGTAAAAACTGACTTTACTGTGGTAAACACTATTCACGGTAAAAAGTGAAATTACTGCGGTAAATACTATTCACGGTAAAAAGTGAAGTTACTGCGGTAAATATTATTCACGGTAAAAAGTGACTTTACTGTGATAAATACTATTCAGCAAAAATGACTTTGTCATGGTAACTACTATTCACGGTAAAATGAGTTTACCATGGTAACTACTATGCACAGTAAAAACAAGGTTACCCTCTAATTGATTTTTGACTAATTGGGAATATCTCTCCAGAAAATCCACCAACGAGGAATGGTCCCGGCAACGGAACCAAAATGTCATCAGCAATCCGGCACTATGATAATTCTTCACCGGGAACTCCTCGTGCTATGATTATTTACTAATGCACAGCCTTTAGTTTGGTGGACGTAATCTGGAAACAAAACAACAACATAACACAAGAATACCATTGACTATGATAAGACAGAATGACGACAAATCTGAAATATCAAAATAAATTATAATATTAACATGAAACTGTTACAATCTCACCCATGAGATTCTTCAACAAGACTATGGGAGAAACTTTACAATTACACCTCTTGATGGCTTCTTCAACACACCTTTAACTGATGGCTTCCTTCGCACACTTCCTACAATATTTCTCACTACTTCTTTCTATGCTAAATGAGGGGGGTAGCCTCTCTATTTATAGAACTTACAGGCTTATCCATCTTATCTCTAAGATAGGATAAGAAATCCACTCTGACGAATCATATTCCATACCTTAACTCTTATCTGTACATGTAAGCTTATCTCTTAAGATAAGATAAACCTTATCATTTTACATGGGTTCCACATTTTTAGAATTTTTACAAATAAAATACACAAAATATTTATGACCTCACTCCTTGTCCTTATTACTAATATAATATTCTAATTCCTAATCATGTAGACCCTACTTCTCTAATTACCCAAACTTTGACATTTTAACATTACCGGACCACTTACGACAAATATTTACTTTTTACAACATTCCTATTGTACTTTGACTGTTACCGTACTCCACATTATTTGCGGCGTCGTACTGGCAGCGCCGTTATCTTCTATCGGACGCTACTACTAATTACACTTAACAACATTCTATTCCTAATACACTAATAAATCTCATAAGATCATGCATGCACAAGGAAGAAGTTAAGACATGGGAGTGTACATAGGTGCACGTACCATGGAGGAATAGGTCAGCACCCAATGTTTCATGCATAAATGTAACACTAAGGACTTAGCTGATTTTCCGAACATGGCTAAAAAAGGAAGAAGAAGTATGAAATAAGAAGATGTCTAATATTAAAAATAACATGCAGATAGAGAAAAACGAAGCACATGGTGACTTCCTAATTAAAGGAAGTTAAATCAACTATTAAAGAGATCTATTTATAGCTTAATCTATTTAAAGCATACAAGTTATTATTGGAGAATTCCTATTTATTAGGAAATGTGCATGAAGGCGGTTGAAGGTAAATTCCCCACTGTGTGTGTGTGTGTGTGTGTGTGTGTGTGTGTGTGTGTGTGTGTGTGTGTGTGTGTGTGTGTGTGTGTGATGTGTGTGTGTGTGTGTGTGTGTGTGTGTGTGATGTGTGTGTGTGTGTTGTGTAACTGTGTGTGTTTGTGTGACTATGTAATTATGATGTTTGAGAGTATGTACTAAGTCATTTGAGTCTTCTGAACTCTAGAGAATCTATCTTTTAGAAGTATGTGAGTCTATGTGAGCATTAGGTGAGCACACATGGTCATGGTTCATGTTTGTAAGTTAGTGGTGATGTAATCATAAATCTTGTTACGTACTCAATTTGGTTATGCAAAGGATAATTGTGTTTGGATCATCTAACGTAATTGTGTATAATTATGGTGTTATTGGAATTCAAGTACTATTAGATCGTTATTCATGTGGATTAAGCTTCCTTGTTATATGTGTTGCTAAATTACTATGTTATATGTTTGTATGTTGGTGTGGTTGTGATTATAAACATGCATGTTAACATCTTGTTGAGAAAACAAAGGAGGTACATAGAGGTTGTGTGCACTTCAAGTGAGCTTTCAAACTTATCTGGATGAAGTGCCAGCACACCTAGCTAATTTTGAGTGAAAAAATAGCTACATAGGATTGATAATATATTTTATATCTAGATGTATTGGTTCACAATGTATTAAAATCAAGTTATAGATTAATACACCATAGAAAAAATCACCCATAGAAGGTCAAAAATGCTAGTAATTTATATCTAGTGTGGATGATCCTACCCTATAGTTATTCTCAACACTCTATATATTACTAGCACAATGATGTCAATTTATACAACCCATTTCTATGGTTCCAAATCGACTATCATCCTTTTTATACATTACAAAATAATGTTACTACTCTAACCCTATCCTAATTTCATTTTTCCATCTTTCAAGAGTTGTGTTTATATTTATTTCATCAGTACATGGTTTAGATTTTTTATTTATTGCTCTTTACTATATTTATATTTTCAACATATAATTTACAATTAATAGCTGGTATTTATTATATTAACACCTAATTTTGATACAAAATTCTATTGACAATTAACCAAGAATTAATATATACAACCAACAATTTTAATTCATTCCCTTATGGTTTTATCTATCTCCACCCTGAATTGGTTATCAGATTAATGTGTGACCTCTTATGGGTTTTAAAAACACCCTTCTAGAAATAATAGTTATATTATTATATGGTCTAAGGAAGCTAAGAATATCATCCCAACAAAATCACCAAGGTTTGGTTAATCTAGAACTCATCCATATACTATATCTAAGGTAATGGCACTTTGAATGAAAATCCTCATCGATATGCAGAAGTCATTCCAAGCCACCATATCCCAAACACTAGCATGTCTGATCACCAGTTGTAATTTACCCATGTGCATGAAAAAACTGTACCAGGGAGGACTTTTAGCTCATTGTAACATCATTCAATACATCATATGAATATTTAAATGTGGGAGTCATTAAGACCATACCATGACCAGAGAGATGTCCAATATGAAACTAATATGATCACGAGATTGGTCAAGCTAAATCAAAATACCTACAATCCCAAGTTTTACTAATAGACTCAGACTGGGTTAAATCTTGAAGTGATAACAAATTAAGAATATAGAGGATCTCCACTCTCTTTAGTTCTACTGTGATTAATCAAGCTTTACCCACATGATTGTTCTCATATGGGTGTCACACATTTCCCCAATGTTACTAATGTATAGATAGTATTGGCCTCTATAAGAGAACCTATTATCTCATATATTACCCAAAATTGATGTTTCAATGCATATCTTTAGGGGGTAAATTGGATGACAATAGTAAGAAAAAATTATTGGAGTCTCTCAAAAATTTGATCCAAGTCACACTGTACTTCCATTGGGTTACTTAATGTGACTGTTATTCCTTGAACATTCAGTCATAGATTTTCTAATACCACATTTTGCATTTTGTTTGTAAAATTTTTCATTACTAAGATTGGAAGGACTATCCACAATAGTGTATTCACTACCTTGCAATACATTTTGTATACAAAGCTTTTTTATGACAATTATCCATACTAGCCAAGGTATTTCCATGTAGCCTCAGCCTGATCATATGCACTCGATTGGTTGTAATCCTTTGATTAGGAGTTTCACCTCCCAAGGTCACTTGTAAAGAATATTCCAGATGAATTGGTTTTCCATTTTTTACTATTAACATTGGTGAACCACTATCTTTTGACATAAATCAATTAGGTGAAGAATCATGATCATAAGAGATTCATACTATTATGACATGATGATAATCATACTACGTCATTAAGGGCCAGAAACACAATTATGATAATGTAAGTATTCATAGTTAGCCTTAATGTATCAGAACTAGATAAGGAACTTCACTAACTTAACTCACCTCAAGGACCTATGGAAAACTCAAATATCCATATCTAATTTTTAATGTACAGAGATAACCTATCATCAGAATGAGGCTTTGTCAATGGACTAGATTTGGCAAGGAAATAGGTGATACAAAGGAAAACTTGCAACTGATAGGGAGAAAGGTGAAATGCTTAATGTATCAAATCAAGCCCGAAGATTGCATTAACCCTAAAAACAATGTTCAACTGGGTACCTCATCACATCATTCTATGAAAAATCATTCAACCTCTATTCCATTATCAAAGACATGAAAAAAAAACAAGTTTCAAGGTAGATAGACAAAATTGGGGAAGTCTTGTCAACATTTTTTACAATAGTCATTAACATCCCAACCCCATATGAGAAAGTGATTTGAATTATCCCAGAAAACAATATAAGATCTCTTTGATAATGAAAACCATTTATCGACAATACGTAGATCCACACTAAAAAAATAGTTATTCAACCAAGAATAAGTTAATTATCATATATTGACAGAACCATTACCAAAACCATTGGAGACTAGCAAGGAAAATGGTGTTACAATGATTTGTCAGTGCAAAATCATGTACCCCCACCATAAAATGAGTCGTTATTTGATAACCTTTTCTATAAGTTGGTGTGATTCACATAACATTGAGTGTTCTCCAAAGTGTGGGACTTTGCAAATGGAAAACTCTCAAGAGAAGGATGGTTCCTCTTCCTAAACTACCTGCCACAAGCTATTCTAGTGTAAGGAAAGAAAACCTAATCCTAATCTAATTATCCAAGGAGACAGGGAGAGAAATAAAACAAGGAAAAAAAGAGCCTACACTAAAATGGTGATAAACCAGAGAAGGAAAATGCTGATCATCTAAGGGTAAGTGCACCAAGTTGGGGGACAATTAAGTGGACATCAAATCCTGAATTTTACATTAAAAACAGCAAAACATCAAATTTAGTCTTCTGCGGACTTGAACCATGCTGATAAAAACTATGTCATAAAAATGGTACCATTGCGTAGGGGACTATACTATTAGCTTTGTATAAATACTGATTTTAAAGTGAATAGAAGAGGATAAATATCATTTTATAATTTTTTACTAATAGTAGGTCTTTAAGACACTTTTTCCTGTGAATGTTTATGTCCACGTTTAAGACTGCAAAATTTGTTTCACTTATCATAATGTGATAAAAATTATACCATCCCAACCATGGTGAAATTATATACATTTTCAAAAAAAAATTTATTTGATTTCAATATTTTTTGATGAAGTTATGGCGGGCAAACGGAAAGTGCTCTGTTTTCTTTATATTTTCATACCACTTTCACAGAAAAAATCATAAAAAATAAAATATTACTCAAAAAAATACAAAATAAAATCCATCCCAAGATAGATAGTGGCATATAACACTAAAGGAAAAAAATATATATCAATTTTTGCGGACTATAATCTTATCTGTTTTTAAAAAAAAATACCAAGTCATTGAATTTTGAGTGTTTAATATAGCAAATACTGTCCATTTTTTACAAAAATTAGTATTTTAGAAACTAGATTCCGGATTCTACGATTCATATTAATATAATTTTGTCTAATTTTGAGTGTATGTATTGCTAATAATCCCTAACAAGACTGACCATATTTGTCCAAACTTCCTGCAAAGAAGCAAAGGAGGTGAGAAATGGAGAGGATGAACAACTCCATCATAGGCCAAAGATCATATTCACACAGAAAATGTTTCAAACCATAAAAACACATCTCCCAGATCTGCAAATGAACATCCAAAACATGCACAGGTACCCTGCAATGAAGAGAGGTAAGAAGAAACAACCAAAAAGAGCAAAGGATGGACAAATGCATCACAAAACATGTTTTTTATTCCTTCAGAATTTTTCACAAAACATAATTTGTGAGTAAGAGGAAAAAAATGCCATTTACAAAGCAGAGGGAGGAGGTTCAAACTCCATTTTTGACCCTGAGGAAGAAAAAGAGGGGGAGGTAGAGAGGAAAAATGAACAACAACCTTACAATGAGCCCCGAACCCTTCTTTTATAGATTCAGCACAGAGGGAAGAAAGAGAGAGAAGCGGGAAAACTAGTTTGGAGATCAACCACTACCATCAATGTCTCTTACAAAATCTTCCCCCAAATTTTACTTGACTAAATCAATTTCTCGTTCGGCACCTCGAAGGAGGAAACAACAGATTAGATTGAATCCGATCTAGTTCTTGGGGCAAAAGATCTTGTATTAAAGGTCTGAAGACTTTTATCCATTATCACTACACCTAACCTCTCCAAAATTAAAGTCTCAGATCTCCATGGTGTGGATGAGGTCGAGATCTTTCCAATGGTGCCAGATTTGCTGGATTTCAAGCCCCGAGTCGAAAGATATGGTCATTTCAAATTTGGGTCGAGTCCATAAAAATAGCAGGGAAAAAGTTTGAAACCAAGTCCCCTTTTAAAAATGGACATGTGGAGGGTCAGTACATGTCCGACGGTGGCATCTACATTTTTATTTTGAGTTGGCACTAAGATGACATGTGGCTTCTTCCATGGCCTTCTTGATTTCCTCATATTTTTGGCTAAATCCCTTACTCAGCGGGGTCATATATCTTGACCAGTGACACGCGGTGGCCTGAAACTCGTCTGGGAAAGCTTCACTTAATTTTTCTCTAGAGTTGGCACCGTGTTGAAACTTGGCACCCTCCGCCGAATCTGTCTCAGTGCTTGACTAATCAACCAGACCATGTCCCTTTTTGAAATAGGATGCGTGGAGGCTCCATGCTCACTTAGAAACCCACTTAGGATTTTTCCTCCGAAGGAGCATCAGATCGACACATGGAAACCTTCAAAGATTCTTAGACTTTTCAACGGCCCCTCCTACCTTTTTGGACCTTGCGCTACGTGGTGAGTTGGTGCTCATTTGAGTCTCTGCATTTTTGGATTTACCCTTTGAGACGTGCACCACGCTGACACTGTGGCTAGCTTCCACTTGACCATTTCTATACTTAGCCTTTTTTTAGGCCCACCCTGTCAACTCTGTTTGACTTTTAGCTTTGACTATGCCTCCGTTTTGGGCCTAAGACACGTGGGGGCCTAGTGCTTGTTCGAGCCTCCCTTTTTTGGATTCAATTTTGGAGAAGCGTTGTGCTAACACGTGGCTCTCTCCGCTAGCTCCTCCATACTTAGTCAATTTTTGGATGTCGTTTTGAACTGTTTTGAGCCCGAAGACTTCAAATCTTCATCATTTCTTTTCTTTCTTGCTCCTCAGCTTCTCTGTTACACTTGTTCCTCCTTCTCTGACCCTGCTATTCTATTTCTGAGCCCACCTGTAACCTGTTAAATAGATTTAAGACACAGATTCACTCGACAGAGTCGTTTCTTCTCTTTCTTCTTGCATAGGGTCATTTAGTCTTTCGCAGACCCCGCCATTCCATTATTGAGTCCTTCTGTGACCTGTTTACAATATTTAAAAGTGTTTTCTATGAGTTCTTTCTATGTGGAGTCATGGCTGATTCAATATTTTTCCCAGGGGTGAAAAATATGGATAACAATTTTGGTGACTCACCAGGGACATTTTCCTGCTAGATGAAGAGACCAGTGGCCTTGAAGCATCCATTGGGCATGGAGTCTACCTGATAAACAAGAAACTGATCTAAACTTTGAAGATCTAATCCTTGAGCCACTAACGAGCCTGACTGCATGCCTTTTCTATGTTTTGTCTAGACCCTGAGCCTATCATGTTATTTGCACTCTCAATTTTCATAAGAAAATCATTGGAAATGGAGTTTCTGAGAGTAGAAAATTGTTTTGACAATGGGGTTTTCATCTGTCCCTGAAATGGACTATGTTTGGAAACAACTTTAGTTGTTCAACATTTGTTTCTTTTTTGGAATTTGCAACTCTTACAGGAAAATATGAGTCCTCTACCATGAATACTGAACAGCCTGGCCTTATGCACCTCTAGGGCAATGTGAACAAAACTTCTATACAAAGACCAAATCATACATGCCTCAAATGAGACATGCAGAGTGTGCATAAGCACTTCTTCTTCTGAAGAGAAAATCTACTCCTACTCCTAAACTAACTAGAGAGAAAGAATGCTAAACAAAGCCTACAACTAGCATGGAGAAGTAGTTTCCCTTTCTCAAGAGAGGCAACCATGCAAATGATTTGACACTAAATATAGCTACTATATGAGTGAAAAACTAGCTATAAGCCTGTCCTCCACCCAAATCATCAAGGTATCAACATTAATGGAAAATAGCTCCTCAAGCTGACCTGTATTGGACTCCTAGAGGTATTGATGGTGACCCTTGGTACTTTGATACTCATCCTCATGCCCTAAAGTAGGCATGAATGGTTTTGGCTTCTCCCTTGGCTCCAATGAAGCCAAATACCTAATTGGGCAAGGTCTGATCCTTTGAATTTGCCCATGGTTATGAATTTTAACTCCAAGAATGGATTCTTCCTGCTGACCCTCATAGATGGATAGTGTGAGAGAGATGATGACATCCTCTACCTACCTTTTCTCTTCCTTTGAAGAACATGGAAGATCATGGTCTTCCAACCTTGGTTCCAGAGAGCCATTATGAAGTGCAGGTTGTTACACTTGAATATTCTCCTTCATGGCAGCAAGTTCATGTGCTTGGAAGGTGGAAGATGGAGGAGAAAATGATGTTATCCCCTCAAGATCCTCTTCATTAAAACAATCCTCCAAGTCAAGACAGACAGTCTATCTCCTTGTTATCCTGTTGCATGTGCTCTACCTCCTCCATGATGTCCTCCTGATCTTGCAATTTGATCACCATGGTTCTCCTCATACATCAAACATGAAGTTTGAAAGATCAAACTCCTCCTCAAGCATTAGATATTAAAGGAGATGAAGTGGGAGGAAGAACTGAAGGTTCCTCTGGTGGCCTTCTCCTCACTTAGAGCCTCTGAAACTGTATGGTCCTCTTCCATCATGGGTTCATCAATCAAATCAGGCCCTTGAAATGAAAGCAAAAAATCTTCAATGATGCTTTCTTCATTGAGTGGCTTCAAATCTAATTTGATCTCTCCCATCTACTCCTCTTCAATGGGACTTGGAGCTGGTTATTCTTCCTCTCTCAACTGGTTGTGCAGCTTGGATTAGATCAGCATCTTCTTCAGGAAAAGTGCCATAAACAGACTGTTGATTCTCTTCCTCTTGTTCTTGTTCTTCTTCTGCTGCAAACTTGGCCTCAGCCACCACTAGCTCTTCAACCCTGACTTCCTCTATTGGCTTGACCATCAAGAGGATCTTTGTCAACCCAAATTTGGCAGCCCAACTCTTCATATTGTCTATCATTTATTCTCTGTCGGGTTCCTCTTCTTGTTGTTCTCCTTGAATGGATTCTTGAGTCTCTTCCCAACATGGACTTGGGAAAGCAAGAGGAGTGGTAGGTTGGGGTTCAACCAGATTTGAAATTGCTTGTGGTGGGGAGGGAAGTGGAACTTATTTTTCATTTGGAGGGAATAAATATGCTTGGGAAAGGAAAGGGGAGAAGAATTGAAATGGGGTGGAAGATCAGGAGATGGAGGAAAGAAACTAACACTTGGGGCAGCAACCAAGGGGTTTGACTCTTGATCATGCTGAAATGATAAAGTTTGAGAAAGAGGAAATGAAGTACAGGGAGCTTGGTGACTGACTTACCCATTGAGAAGGTTGTCTCACACTTTACTCATAAGCTTCAATGTCCTCAATCCATTGTGTAAGTTGAGACAACACTTCAACCATGAATTCAAGCTTCTCTTGAGGGTTGTAATGTCTTGGAAAAGGGCCCTCCCATGGAAAAGGTGCCCTGCAACCAATCTTGAATGCCTTCATTTGTGCTATGGCCCTTGACTGAACCATGCCAGTCTGTCAATTTTTTGGATCTTCTCTAGTAGACCAGCATCTTGTATTTGATTGTCTTCATTGTTTGCATACCCCTGCTCTTGGAAAGCTCTATAGCCAAACTGATTTTGGCACTACTGCTCATAGGGGTAGACATGTTGATTTTGCATTTGCTCAAAATGCTGATTTGAAGGAGTTGTAAAACATATTGGAGGTGTATTGCTCTATTGTTGCAAATGTGAGTTCCATGATGGAAATGAAGTCATGATTGCAAAACTTCATGGAATGGAAAAGAATGAAAGAGATGGAGAGAAGAATGGATGAAAGTGGATGGAAAAAATAGGTCTGCAACTCAGAGAATAGGTTGTAAACTAGATGGAGTCGCTAGATGTGCAAACTAAAGCTTCTAATAAGCTGGAGATTTACAAAAAGTGCACATCAATCTTATTACAATGAAGTGAAGACCTCTTAGGTCCCACCGAGCGTGCCAAAACTGTTAGTGTGGTCATACGGTGGCTTATGATTTGCTATTGATAATGAGACACCTTGGAAAGATGGAAGATCTAACCTTAGTGTCCCACCGGGCATGCCAAAATTGTTAGTGAAAAATCACAGCACCCCCAAATGAGTTGTCAGATCTGATTTTCTAAGGAATAGTCATTTGGTGTGATTTGCATAACATTGAGTGTTCCCCAAGGTGTGGGACCTTGCAAATGGGAAAGCTCTCCAGAGAAGGTTGGTTCCTCTTCCTAAACTACCTACCACAAGCTATTCTAGTGCAGGAAAGCTAATATAATCCTAATCCAACTATCCAAGGAGACAATGAGAGAAAGAAAACAAGGAAAAAAAGAGCCTACACTAAAATGGTGATACACCAGAGAAGGAAAATTGCTTGATCATCTAACCAGACTACCATGAAACAAAGAGAGTTGAGCAATGGAGAGGATGAACAACTGCATCATAGGCCAAATATCGGATTCACGATAGAAAACAGTTTCAAACCCAACAAAACATAGCTCCCAGATCTACAAATGAACATCCAAAACATGCACAGGTACCCTGCAATGAAGAGAGGTAAGAAGAAACAACCAAAAAGAGAGAAGGATGGACAAATGCATCACAAAACACATTTTTTATTGCTTCCAAAGTTTGCACAGAACATTATCCGTGAGTAAGAGGCTAAAAATGCCATTTACTAAGTAGAGGGAGGAGGTTTGAACTCCATTTTTGACCCTAAGGAAGAAAAAAAAGGTGGAGGTAGAGAGGAAAAATGAACAACAACTTTACAATGAGCCTCGACCTTTCTTTTATAGATTCAACATGGAGGGAAGAAAGAGAGAGAAATGAGAAAACCAGTTTGGAGCTTAACCACTACCATCAATGTATCTTACAAAATCTTCCCCCAAATATATCTTGACTAAATCAATTTCTTGTTCGAAACCTCAAAGGAGGAGGAAACAGTGGATTAGATGGAATCCAATCTGTTTGTTGGGGAAAAAGATCCTGTATTAAAGGCCTGAAGACTTTTCTCCATTTTCACCCCACCTAACCTCTCCAAAATTAAAGTCTTAGATCTCCATGGCATGGAAGAGGCCGAGGTCTTTCCAATGGTGCCAGATTTGCTAGATTTCGAGCCCCAAGTCGAAAGATATGGCCATTTGAAATTTGGGCCAGGTCCGTATAAAGTAGCAGAAAAATAGTTTGAAAATGGGTCCCCTTTTTAAACTGGACACATCAAGGGGTGGCGCATGTTTGAAGGGTGGCCTTTACATTTTTCTTTTAAGTTGGCACTAAGATGACACATGGCTTCTTCCACGGCCTACTTGATTTCCTTATATTTTTACCTAAGTCCCTTGCTCGGAGGTGTCATATATCTTGACTGGGGACATGCTGTGGCCTGACACTTATATGAAAACCTTCCCTTTATTCTGCTCTAGAGTGGGCACGATGTTGACACTTGGCACCCTCCACCAGGTTGTCTCAGTGCTTGACTATTCAACCTGACCCTGTCCCTTTTTGAAACGGGATGCGTGGAGGCTCCGTGCTCACTTAGAAACCCTCTTAGGATTTTTAATCTGAAGGAGCATCGGATCAACATGTGGAAACCTCCATAGATTCTTATAATTTTCAATTGCCCTTATTACCTTTTTATACCTTGGGCTAAGTGTTGAGCTGGAACTCGTTTGATTCTCCACTTTTAGATTTACCCTTAGAGATGTGCCAAGTTGACACGTGGTAGTTTCCACTTGCATTTCTATACTTAGCCTTTTTTGAGGCCCGCCCTGCAAACTATTTTACTTTTAGCTTTAACTCTACATCCATTTTTGGTCTGGTACACATGGGGGCCTGGCACTTGATTGAGCCTCCACTTTTGGATTAAACTTTGGAGAAGCGTCATGCTGACACATGGCTCTCTCCACTGCCTCCTCCATACTTAGTCAATTTTTAGACTTGTTTTCAACTGTTTTGAGCCTGAAGACTTAGAATATTTTCCATTTTTTCTCTTTCTTGATCCGAGCTTCTCTGTGACACTGCTCCTCTTTCTCTGACCCTACTATTCTATTTTTGATCCCACCTGTAACCTATTAAATAGATTTCAGACACGGACTCGATCGATAGAGTTGTTTCTTCTTTTTCTTCTTGCATAGGGTCATTTAGTCTTTCGTAAACCCCACCACTCCATTGTTGAGTCCTTATGTAACCTGTTTGCAAGATTTAAACATGTTTTCTATGGTTCTTTCTGTGTGGGGTTGTGGCTGATCCAATATTTTTCTGGGGGGTGAAATATGGATAATAGGTGGAGCTAAGGACCAAAAAACTACCAAAGGGTCTTGTCACTTTGGAATCAATCTTCAACCCAAATGACCAATCCCGAAAGGAGAAGCTGAATATTTAGGTAAAAGGTGAAGATTCAGAGCCCATTTTCATAGAAGAAGGAAAAATATTGCAGATTGGTAAGGTAAGAACTCAATAGGAAAAATATGAGTTTATTCAATTTTTTCAAGAATTCTCAGATGTCTTTTCCTGGACTTACAAATATTTAAGAGGTTTCAACCCAAAGCTGACATAACACACTATCGAGCTAGATCCAAGATCCAATCCTCTCAGATTGAAGCAAAGGCCAGTAAATCCTCACATCAAGCCTCTCAAGAGAAAATAATTGAATAAGCTAATTGGGGCCAACATCATCTTCCCTATCAAGCATTTAAGTTGGGTTGCAAACTCGGTGACTGTGAGGAAAAGAAGTGGGGAAATCAGGTTGTGTGTAGACTTCCATGATCTAAACAAAGAATCACTCAAAGATCACTATCCACTTCCATCAATGGAATAAATCTTACAGGTTGTAGCTAGCTCTAAGAGGTTTTCATTGGTAGATGGATACTCAGGCTATAACCGGATACTGGTGAAAGAGAAAGATAAGTTCAAGACAACCTTCACCACCAAATGGGGCACATATTCTTATAAGAAGACTCCATTTGGATTATCAAATGCTAGAGAAACATTTCAATGAGCTATGGACATGGCATTCAAAGGTGTAATCAATAGTATTGTCCTGGTGTATCTAGATGATATCACCATCTTCTCAAATAATGTTGCAGACCATGTCTTCCACCTAAGGTAGGTGTTTCAGAGGTGTAGAAGGTTCATAGTATTAATGAACCTAAAGTAGTGTTTGTTCCTAGATCATGGGGGTAAATTTTTGGGCCACATTGTCTCGAGAGAAGGGTTGACAATTGATCCTAAAAGGGTGGAAGCCATCCAAACACTTCCATTACGACAACACAAAAAATCTCTCCAAAGCTTCTTGGGGAGGATAAAATTTGTTCACAGGTTTGTACTTGACTTTGCCACTCTTGTGAAGCCTTTAACAATGATGTTAAAGAATATTCTTGCATTTAAATGGACAAAAAAGGCAAAGAAAGTTTTGAGGCCATCAAGGTTGTAATATCATAGGCGCTAACTCTTATTAACCCAGACTTCTCAAAAGACTTTATGATATATTCTTTTAGAGGGTCAGACACCATCTCAGCCATCTTGGTCTAGCCCAACGAGGAAGGTTCAGAAAAACCAGTAGCCTTCTTCAGTCAGAGGTTAGAGGACTATGAGGTAAAATAATCTTTCATTGAAAAACATGTCCTTACTATTATTAGGAGCTTGAAGAAGTTTAGACACTTGGTCTCAAACAATAAGATTCAACTGCTATTGTCCCATTTTGGTGTCAAGGATTTTCTCCTAAACAAGGACTTAAATGAGAAGAGAGCATGTTGGATCACTCAGGTAATGGAATATGACATTGAGATCAAGGTGACCAAACTGTTTCAAGGTAAGGGTTTGTGTGAATAGTTCGCCTCCAAGCAATAGGTTGAGTCAGTAGATGGAAAAGAGGTTGTCCCATTTCTACAAAATGATCAAGATCCACCAGCTAATGATGCACCTACTACATGTTTTACCCAAGCCTTGGTGTATTATCTCCAAACAGGTTCCCCCCAAGAATGGAATAAAGCAAAGAGAAGATACTTCAGACTACAAGCCATTCCATATGTGCTTGCTAGTGGTGTCTTGTTTAAAAAGGATATCAATAGTGTTCTATTGAGGTGCATTGAGATAGGCCAAATTGAGAGAGTATTGCATGTGTTCCATGAATGAGAAGTGGGAGGTCACTTTTCCCCTCGAGTAACAACTCTCAAGATCATGAAAGCTAGTTATTATTGGGCTATAATGTTCAGGGACTGCTACTCATGGGTCAAGAAGTGTAAAAAGTGTGCATTCTTCACAGGAAAAGAGAAGGTAGTAGCCCTTCCCCTTCACCCCATTTCAGTAGGTCAGCCATTCCTGAAGTGGGGACTAGATTTTATTGGGGTGATTAACCCAAATTCAAGCCAAGGACACAAGTGGATATTTTATGCAACAAACTATTTCACTAAGTGAACTTAAGTAGTGGCGTTAAAAGAAGCAAATGAGTCCAACATCTTGGATTTCTATGAAGGAATAGGCATCAAGTTTGGAATCCCTACCACCATTATATCAGATAATGCATTGGCATTCCTTGGTACAAGGATCACTTACTAGATAGTCAAGAATAGTGTGTACCTCATCACTTCCAAACTATTACCCTCAAGGTAATGGCCAAGAAGAGTCCACAAACAAGAACCTGCTGAGGATTATCAGAAGGAATCTTGATGAAAATCAAAGAACTTGGCATACAAAGCTCAAGTTAGCTCTATGGGCTGATAGGATCACATCCAAAAGGTCCACAAATAGCTCCCCATACAAGCTCATATATGGAAAAGAGGCAGTATTGCCCATATCATTAGAGTTTCCCACTTTGGAGCTCATAAAATAGTTGGAATTAGCTGAGTTTGAACTTATGGCAATCAGGTATGTAGAGCTGATTGAATTAGGAGAGGCAAGAGAACATGCAATACATATCATGGAGAAGAATCAAGCATTGATCAAGAAGACAATCGATAAGAAATAAAGAACAAGGACCTTTCAAGAAGGGGACTTAGTTATGAAGTGGGATGTAGATTGGGAAAAACTAGGAAAACATTCCAAGTTTGATGCCATTTGGAGTGACCCCTACATGGTCACAAGATGTACAAGTAACAATGCCTTCTGGTTGGCTAAGTTGGATGGTGAATAATTACATATCCCAGTCAATGGGATCTACCTCAAACACTGCTACTAAAAGGAAAATTTCCTCGCCTTTGTAAAATGTTAGCCTAGGGTTTTAATTTCATAAGTTTGTATGGACATTGTTTGATTGTAGCGTAGGTTTTATTTCTCTAAGTGATGTGGCACAGGTTTGCATCATTATACAATTCAATGTGCGTCTAAGTGAATGCACCAAGCCCTTTAGTATTTTCATCAGGGAGACCCATGGTCACCATAACAGTTGCTAATCTTAAAATAGAACAAATGTAGAACAACTAAAATTGAGTATCGAAGGGCCCATTCCTGAAAGATTCAGGGCCAACTCTGTTTCTAAAAAGGTCTAAGTGGCTGAAGGATCAGATTTCCAAAGTTTAGATCAAATCAGACTATCAATTATGACTCCATTCCTAATGGATGCTTTAAAAGGAAGCTAATCTCTTCATCTAGCAGGAAAATGTCCCCTTTGAGTCGCCAAATTGTTATCCAAAATAAGCTCATGCTTATTTCTGGTTAACTACACCCATTTGTCCTCTTTTAGTGCTTCAATCTAATTTTTCAGATATTCTAAGAACTTAAGCTTTCTTGAAAGCATCTCCATCAGGTGGGAAATTTCTTTCCCTTTCCAAAACTATAAAGAAGTCCTTCTAATTCCTCATATTTTGTAAGTAGTGGG
Source organism: Taxus chinensis (assembly GCA_019776745.2). Taxonomy (NCBI): domain Eukaryota; kingdom Viridiplantae; phylum Streptophyta; class Pinopsida; order Cupressales; family Taxaceae; genus Taxus; species Taxus chinensis. The sequence goes on along the minus strand of CM034149.1, from coordinate 830,824,165 downwards.
CCGACAGACCTGGGAGATACTTTTTGCCCAAATGGAAAATGCGGGCTGGCAGGCCCAAAGATAAATTTTTACCCAAGTGAATTACGGGCTGATGGGTCTGTGGGGAGTTTTGGAACTTTTGTGCTTTTTGCAAAAATGGCACAAAGTGAATTTTGGGCGCGCTAGCCCATGGGGGATCTTAAAGCCAAATGAAGAAAAAATGCCTAAGGCCCACAAAGGGGCATGTGGCCATGTTGAAAAGTCAAAGTGGGCCGGTAGGTCGTCGGAGGTAGTTTGAAAATTTTTCCCCAAGAAGATGTAAAGTGAAAAAATGAGCTGCACCTCCACTAATGCCTAAGGAACCATGTGTCAAGTCTCAATTACATGCGGGCTGATGGACCTGGGAGAGACTTTTCGCCCAAATGGAAAATACAGCATGATGAGCCCGAAGATGACTTTTTTCCCAAATGAAAAATGTGGGCCGGTCGGGCCGAAGTTGATTTTTTACCAAAAGTAAGTTGCAGGGCTGCAGGGCATTTTTTTACATTTTTGTATTTTGGTACAAAAAGGCACAAAGTGAGTTTTGGGCCCGTGGACCCGTTCTGCTAATTGGTTTTCACTAATTTTTTATAGACCTGACTCAAAACATTCAAATGGACATATCTTTTGACCTAGTGCCCGAAACTCAACAAATTTGTCACCATTGGAAAGGTCTTCACCTCGTTTGTACCATGGAAACCTGAAACTTTAATGTTGGCGAGGTTGGGTGGTTGAAAAATGTGAATAAGTCTTTGCGCCATTAATATGCAATCTAATTGCTCTAACAACTAGATCAAATTGGATTTGATCTATCGTTCTTCTTTCTTTGATACGCCAAGAAGACACAGAGTAACAAACTCGATAGATTGTGGATAGATTTGTAGGGGCATTGATGGCTGGTAGTTGAGCTTCAAATTAGTTTTCCCACCTCTCTCCTTCTTCTCTCTGTGCATCATCTATAAAAGGATTTTGGCTCATTGAAAAGGGCTGGACATTTCTGTTTTGTACTGTCCCTTCTCCTCTAGTCTGTAGGAAAGTTTGTGGAGTCCTAACTTCCCCATTCAAGTTGTATTGCTAAGTTTTTCCTCTTGGACACTATAATGTACTGTATCGACTTTGGAGCAATAATATATGTCTGTGAATGATTCTCAACCCTAACATGTGTTTCATTGTTTCCTTTCTAATCTCTCATTATAGTTTGGCTACCTGTGCATGGTATTTGTGTTGCATTTCTATGGTCTATGTTAAATTGCAAAACAAGTGTCTAACATTCCTCTGGTGCATCCCCTCGTTAGTTTAGTTGTTTTTTTGTATCTTTTGAACCCTGTCTCCTTGGTAAGATACAGTAGGTTTTAGAATAGATCCTCTACAATTTATTTATGTGTACCTAAACAAAGGAATCAGAACTGGCCTTAATCTAGAGATCTCTCTCAACTCACAAGGTCCCACACTTTGAGAGATGCTCCATGTTATGTAATCACACTAAGAGTATCAACCCATCTAGTTGAAGAAATTTAGGGGTGTTGTGATTTTACAAGAACAATACCAAAAGCCTGAAATCAGAATTTCGTAGTTTAGGTTTCAGAATTTATTCTCCCCACATGGCACTATTCATTTCGAGCTCCTAAAACCTTTGAAACACCAAAACCCCAAAGTAAATTTTAGACTTTGGGTTTTATAATTCCTTCTCCTATTTTGTACTTCTTTTCGTCAAGTCCCTGAATTTTTCTTCGGCATACCTCCAAATTCCCTCACCTTCAAAGTCTGAATTTTAGACTTTAGAGCTTCTTCATTTCTTGAACTCCTCTATAATGTGCTTAGCCTTCCTAACATGTTCAGCATATCCTGAAGTGTGATCTCCGCTGGCCAAATCAATCCCTCATTTTTTCTCTATGGGGTCATGTTTTTCCAATTTCTTCTGAGGGAAAAAATTGGATAACAGGTCCTAGGATGAAAATTCTGCAAGGTGACCTCACACATTTCTCCATCTACATTCTTGGCTTTATAGATACTGGCACAAGTGTATCTCCCAATTCAAATAGGAAAATGGACTCCTGATTTGTGTCACTTATTCTGTATCTTATGATAATCAAGTAATTGGTGAACCAATTCTAACAGGACCCATTTATCACTTGTACATCTCAGTAACTTATTCAAGTGCCTAAAAACCCTAGAACCCTTATATATGTAAATGTTAGAAACTGAAGATATATGGCTCCCCATTCCCTGCCTTCTAAAAAGGCCTCATTATATATTTTTGTTATTTTACAAATCTTCATCAAAATGATATAAAAGAACAACAAAGAACACATCATTTACTCTCATGAAATGATTTCTTCCCTCCTCTATAGTGAGCTGAGGGTAAAAATCATATATTTGAGATGTGCTTCTAACGTCTTTGGGGTTCAATCCAGTATAGGATCGCATAGAAGTTCTTACATAGAAAATGAAAGAAGTCATGAAAAGGTTGTTTGAAACAAAAATAGTTTCCAATTAATGACATATTGAAGTACTAATATGCTCCCCCATCATATGAAATCCTTATTCTTTTTTATGGTGGTGATATATAGGAACATCCATTTCTGAAATTATTTCACCAAAGCAAGACCTGAAACTCTACTTAAGAGAATAATAATGTCATTGATCTCTTAGATAAGGTCCGAGCATAAGAATGTGTTAGAGAGCTTAGTAGTACCCTTAGCTAAGTAAATTTTCATCATGAATTTTGTACATAATTCATACTCTTTATCCCATTGTTTGACTTCCATCTCAGGAGAAATTGTTTCATATTCCTCAACATCCAGAAGTCTGAATAAATATTCGAAGAAATCAACATCCAATCTGATTACAATATTTCCATCATCATCCTTAACATACTTAGTATCTTTATCAAAATGTGTTACTACAGTTAAAAAACAATCTTGGAAATGCATGGATGTGGGAAAGGTGGATGCGAGAGCAAGTGCATTGTAAAAAATAGATTGCATCTAGGTTGTTTTCTTTGGATCCTTTAGTCTCTCCTTGAAATATGCCATGTCTACCTATCCCAAATCAGTTTCTCCAGTGTTTCCTACATATGATGATAAACAAGTATGAGGAGAAACTCATAAGAATGTATAATTCATCTTTCTGTTTCCTTTTGATGAATAGGTTGACATGAATTCAGGGTTTGGGATTCGATTGAAGCTTGAGAATTTTATTAACAACCTCTTAAAAATTCTAAAAAACCAAAACCAAAAATTCTGAAAGAAATCCAACTTCTAATCCCTAAACCTATGAAATTACGAACTCTACTCCATCCTAAAACCCGAAATTTGAATAGTTCCATAAGTTTGAAAGCCTTGGTTCCAAAAGTCTTAAATAAGAATTGTTCTAAAATTCTGAAAGCCTTGGTTCCGAAAGTCTAAAATCCGAATAGTTCCACAAACCCACAAATGTAGACCTCCGAAATCCCAAAAATATAACTCCCTAAATCTTGAAATAGTTCCAAAGATATGAAAGGAAAATTTTGTAAAACCCTTTAATTTGATGAGGTTTGACGCTTGTTTGCAAAATCAAATAAAAGTCAAGATGACATGTTTGAAAAGACTAAAAATAAACAGAAAAAAACAATGACTTCCATGTTTGAGCAAGAAGAGAAAGAAATAGAAAGAAAAGGACGATAAAAAACAAAAACCATGATCAATCCAAACCAAAAAAATTAAATAAACTCAAAAAATTACCTTGAAAATGATATCTTAAAGTATGATATGGCACAGTAAAAATCAGGGTGTTAGAGTGAAAACCAAGTAAAACTGACAATTGAAAATGTAGATTTATATAGGTAAATATGAAATTAATGCCCACGGGCCAAAATGTGTGGGGTAGTTTGAAATTAAATGCTCCTCAGAGAGCCTAAAATTTGAAACGTAAGCATGACAATTTCAATACGAAACCTAAAACTTGAAACCTGAAATGCCGAAGTTCCAAATTTTTAGAACTTCAGACTTTCAGACTTCAGAAGTATTCAGATGAAAGTATCAATGGGTGCCAAATGAAACCCTAAAAATAGAAAAGTTGAAGTTACAAAATTTTAGAACTTTCGGCTTTCAGAGTTTGGAAATGAAATGCAAAAACAAATGAAAATGTCAAGGAAAACTCTGAAACCCCAAAGCCCAAAGCTCTGAAATTTTAGAACTTTAGAGTTTCAGACTTTGAAAGTTTGAGAAAATTTCCTTCTTACAAATAATGAAAAACCCTGAATAAGAGAAATCTGAAATCTGAGACCTGAATTTCAAACTTCAAATTTCGTAAAACTCTCAATTTCTAAGAAAAACTTTAGGCAATAAATGTTCACGGGATGGCAGAAAATTTGAATTTTTTTGAAACCATCTTCCCATTAAAGTGAAATTAAAAGTTAACATTTTTGGTGACATCGAGGGAATGTTTTCTTTCTAAGAATTAGGCTATTAGCCCTGTGAAAACAATTGAAAAAGAGAGTCCTAACTGAAAATACTCATAGTACACAACAAAATGAAAAAAACAACTGAGAAATAAAAAAAACAACATGTAAAGCACATGGAGGAAATAAAAGAAAACAAAATTGTTCATAGTGATTGGTTTCTCAAAAACAATCTTTGAGATGTATCCCATTCACATGAATGGGAAATTCATCTCCATTGAGCCTAGATAAACAAAATGAATTTACTTTCTTACGACTTGTGATAATGTATGGTCCTCTCCAAAGGGCATCAATATTAGCATGCTTACAAGGCTTGACTCTATTAGCATCGCTTTTGAGAACCAAATATCCTTCTTGGAACTACCTATTAGAAGTTTTTTTATCAAAAGATATTTTAACTTGAGATTGGTGTTGTTCGAGAATATTTGATTCCTTGTTCCTCATTTCTTCTATATCCATTAGTTCAAAATACATGACTATCATTGCACCATTATCCATAAGCTCTAGTTTATGTGCCAATTCCAAAGGAGGCAGCTCCAAAGATAATGGGAGATTTGCTTCACTTCCGTATACCAGCATAAAAGGTGAATTCCTAATAGCCTTTTTGGGTGTAATTCGATCTTCCCATAGGGAGGGTTTGAGATGAGTGTGTCAAGTTCTCCTATTGGTATCCATTATATGTTTGATGATACATATGAGATTATTGTTATGTGGGTAGTAATTTAATGAATTTTTGAGATAAACTCCATTTTGACAGCCCATTTGGTTAGCTTCAATCCAAGAAATTCCATTTCATTATCTAAAATTACTGTAAATGGGAGACCAAAATGTTTCATTATCCCCTCATGAAAATCAAGAACACCCTTTTCATTTCCCTCCTTAAGTGCCACAACTTCCGTCCAATGAGTGAAGTAATCTGTTGTGGTGAGGACCCATTTGTTTCCATCGCTTAATAGAGGATTAATCATCTCAATGAAATCCAACCCCCACTTGAAAAATGGTTGGTCGACCTGAATTGGGTGAAGAGGAAGGGCTATTAATCTAAGCTTTCTTGCGAAGAAATCACATTCCTTGAATTTCCTCACCGAAAAATGGGAATCTTTAAATAAATCTAGCCAATAGTAACTAGCTCTCATGATCTTTGTAGCTGTTTTCCATGTAGAGTAATGCCCTCTTGATAGACCATTGTGATATTCTTCTAGTACCTTATTTACCTATTCTAGTCCTGTGCACTGAAGAAGAACACCATTCAAATCCCTTCGAAAGAGAACATTATTCAACATAATGTAAGGAATAGACTGAATATGGAAGCTTCGTATTTGAAATGTGTCCATGCTTACAATGTATTGCTCTGAAAGGAGAAAAATTGTCATCTTTGACAACCAATCAATCTAGGTATCATCCTAAGGTTCATTAAGGATCATTGTGTCTTCTTGTACCTTTGACTCCAAATATGCAGCTAACTGTGTACACATGCCTTTACCCATGACGATCTTAGTGACCTTAATGTGTACGTCGTACTCCATCACTTTAGTGACCCATCTGACATGTTTTTCATTCACATCTTTATTTAGAAAAAAATCTTTAACTCTGGGATGAAACACCATAAAATGAATCTTGTTATTGGACAACATTTTTCTCAATTTCTTCAAATCCTAAATAAAAGAAAAAACCTGTTCCTCAACAAAGTAATAATTGACCTCATAATCCTTTAGGGATTGGCTAAAGAAGGAAATTGGTTGTTCCATTGATTAGTTATTTTGCTAAGTGAGAATCCCATAAATACTTTCTTGATAGGAAAAGACATAGAGAATAAAATCCTTGTCAAATCTTGGATTCACCAACATAGGTGCTTGAGAAATGGTTATCTTAATAACTTCAAAACTCTCATTGCCTTCCTTTGTCCATGAGAAAGGCATATTTATCTTCAAAATGGTTGTTAATGGTTAGGCTAGGGATACAAAATGAGGGATGAATCTCCACACAAAATTTATTGCTCCAAGAAAACTCTAAAGTCCTTTCTTGTGACTTGGAAGAGATAGGGACAATATTGAGTGTATTCTAGCTAGATCAATAGATAGTCCTTCAGCGTATACCACATTCCCTAGCATCTTACTCTCTTGTACAATGAAAATACATTTCTTGGGATTTAAAGAAACTTCAAACTCCCTACACCTCTTGAATACTTTCCTCAAATGAGCCATGTGATCCTCCACATGTTTGGAATAAATTGTTATAGCTTCCAAGTACACTAGGATAATATCATTGATTTGTCCCTGGAAAGCCATGTACATGGCCCTTTGGAAGGTAGCACCAAAATTAGATAACACAAATGACATTTTACTATAAGCGTAAGTAGCCCACTTAGTAGTGAATGTTGTCTTGAATTGATCGGATTCTTTAACCAAGATTTGATTGTATCCAAAGTACCCATCACGTAATGAAAACCTTTGTTCTCCTTCTACTATTTGGAGAATTTACTCCATTGATGGAAGATGATAATGATCATTCATAGAATCCTAGTTCAAATCTATAAAGTCTATTCATAAATGGATTTCTCCATTATTTTTCCTAACGGGAACTAGATTAGATACCCATGAGGAATTATTTGATTCAAAAAATTATGCAAACCTCAATGAGCTTAGATATTTCCTTCCTCATTAGTGGTTTCATTTTAGGATTTATTGAGTTTTTCGTGTGCTGAACTAGTTTGGCATTAGGATGAAGTTTAATGGTGTGTTGTGCCAAATGTGGGTTGAAACCATATATATCCTTATAACTCCATGAAAAATCATAAATATAATCTTGACAAAGTTTGACGAAATCTTTTTTTTTCTTCTAGGGTACATACTTTGCCAATCTTTAGGAAATTTTCACTAGCTATTTCAACTTCTTCAAAGTCATCATATTTGATTGTCATGCTAGAATTTTTCCTTCTAGCGTGATCATCTGAATAAAAATTGGACAAAAGAGTAACCAAAAATTTTAGTAATCTATTAATTTTTAGTTGGATGATTTGATCATTGTATGATTCTTTTAACCTAACTTTATTTTTTGCTACAAACTCCACTTTTTTCCTGTAAGAAAATAATTATTTTCTCATCGTTGTCAAAAACCTGCCAACTTCCTGCATAATCAGTAACTACTAGATGAACAACCATCTTAATGGACTATAATACTTCATTACATTAGTATGAATGTCATACTTTGAGCCGATAATTGTAAGTCTATCTACGTCTTGGTTCTGATTCCTAGGAACCCTGTGAATCCCAAAATATTCAAAATATTCAATCAAACTCCATAGTCTGTTTTTATAAGATCTCAATAGATAAATTTTTGATGCAATGCGAGCTCTTACCTGATTGACTATTAAATCAATATCTCTAAAAATAATTAGGGATTTGATACTCTTTTTTAATTTTGTTTGAATTCCTTGTATCAAGGCCTCATACTCAACAACATGATTAGTGTAGATGAACTGCAGTCGAAAGGATGAAAAATACTTACTTCCTTATGGATAAATCTACATAACACAAGCACCTGATCCATTATTACTCCTTGAGCCATCAAAAAATAGTTTTTAAAGTCCTTCAGAGCTATTTTGGCACTTGATAAGTTGTGGTATTATCGCATCTTTTTCCTGAATACAATATGTACCTAATCCCATATCTTCCAAAAGTAGTAAACTAGATTCTTCTTATGCCAATGCTTCAACATCTGGGTCATACTGGTGATCTATACTTACCTCATCCAACACAGTATTAGGAACCTCTTCATCAAGAGTGGTTGGTTCCTGGTCAACATCTTCTTCTTCTAGATCATAGATGGTATAATTTCCATTTATAGGACTAGAGGTATATGGCTCCACATGATTATGAAAAATCAGTTTAACCCTTATAGTCACCTTAGTTCTGTATTTAGTCCTGAGAATCATATGAGACCAATAAGGTGATAGATAACTGCCCATGTTCGCAGTGAAATATTGTGATAAGAACATGGAAAAAATAGGTTGAAGATCAATGACTGATATGTCTTGTGTGAATGACAAGTTGGGGCATGCATGGAGAGTAAGTTGAATTCCTTTAATGATTCCAATGGTCCTAACCATTGTCCCATCCAGCTGAACAACTCCTCTACAAACTGGTGTATATTAGCTTCCTAGTACATCTACAATTTGTTTGGGCATGATTAAACTGCTAGCATCAGAATCAATCATTCAATTATGCACCAAATGATCTCCAATGATTAGGTAAATATAGAATGGTGGTGGTTTGTTTCCCTTAGGAACACTTTTCCCTTCCGGATGACATAAACTTGAAGCAGTTGTTGCCCCATGCCCCAATGATCTTTCAGTTGTACCAAAAATTTTCATGGACTCTTATAACAGGTTTATTTGAGACGGAATTAAGAGTGTGTCCCACATAGTAACACTCAGGTTAGTCTTATTCATCGGTTCTACAATATTGAAAGATATTGATCCTACTTTGTTGATATTTATTTGATCGTTAGAATATTCTTTTAGAAAGTGCTTGTTGGGTACAATGAAGCCTGAAGAACCTTCATTCTGTACATCTTTTCCAACATATGTTTCTGGTGGTTTCTTTCCCACATATTTATCAACCACTGCTTGTGGCTGAGGCTATGAAGTGGATGCTTGATCAGATTTGGAGGGTTGATATTCCACTACTCTCTTGTTGGAAGGAGTGTTTTCCACAACTAATGAAGAATTTGTATTCATCCGACAAAAATATTTTTCTTTACAATTTAGCAAAGTGGTTACTTCATGGACATGCGGTTAATCTGCCGCCTCTTGTGTAGATGAATTTTTTGTTGCCTCTGGCGGAGTAGATACGCTTTGAACCATAAGGGTCTGGTTAAGAACTCCATTAGGGAAAATATTTTGGTTGCGAGGTTGAGAACAACGATAGCACCATTCATAATCTTGAACCATATTATTCTGGATAGGTATAAGGGCTCTGGAACATCTATCAGTAAGATGATTCCTAAAATTTAGGGGCTTGATGTTATCATCTTGATTTGTAACTTGATTTTGTGCCTGATTATTCCCTTGAAATCATGGATGGTTAGATTTATATTGTTGATTCTATGGTTAGTAAGGAAAAGTATCTTGAGATTGTTGCCTCTTGAGTGCTATGATTTCATTCCCAAAAGTTTACAGTGGGGACTTGACCTCAACCAGATCTTTTGAAGGAAATGATACAGTGAGAGTTGGTGAAGACAAAATGGGTTGGATCAAAGGTGATGGAATAGAGGAAACAGTTAGATGATTTCTTGAAAGTTAAAAAAACAAAGGCATGGGAGGTCTGGGTGCAATCTTCCCTACTTGGATCAAATAATTCTAGGCTCTTATTGTAACTTCATATGAATTAGGTAGTGTGGTCCCTCCCATAGACTAGATCATAACTGCTACATCGGTGTTCAAGGCTTGTAAATAATACAAAAATGCATTATTAGGAGAAAGCTTTATGAGTGCCAAAATCCTATTCCAAGTCTCTTGGAATTGGAAGTTGAAATAACTCACGTACTCTTGAGGATCTCTCTTTATGTTAGTGAGTTGTTCCATAAGCGACATGTGGTCACTCTTGTCTTTGAACTATTTGCAGACCTTCTCCCCCAACTCATCCCAAGTGGTTATAGAACCGGCTTATTACCCACAAAACAAATGAAGTTTTTTTTCCCTTGAAGGAAGTAGCAAGGAGTCTAACCACAACATTGTCTTCTGTAACATTATGTACTGCACAAATATTGGCCACATCAAGATATGTTCCATAGGAATAATATGAGTTTCCCCTATGTAAAAGGTTAAAATTTTGAGTGTAGAAATAGTTATAGGATCATGTTGAGATAATAGAAGAGGGTTGCCTGCATTGAATTGAGGAAACACTTGGTTCCTTGCCATTCTAACAAGAGGTTTATTGTTCCTAGGTAAAGTGAATATTCCGTAAGGAGGATTTGAATGACCCCTACATGGTGATGTTGTAACTGGTGATGTTGAAATGCCTCTTCTTCTTCTTGGAGGAGACAAGGATAACTCAATATGCTGATAGTTTCCTTCTCATATAACAATATCTCCTGTCTGAATTCTTCACATAAGTTAACACAATGAGATTTGAAATCCAGAGAAATGGAGTTTCCTGGTACTTTAATCCATGCAAGTATGAAGAGAAGTACCTGTTATCCAAAATCCACTCCTCAAGGTAATTTTTGATAACCATCATTTCTTTATGCTTAAGTAGGAATAAATGGTAAAAGGTGAAAAATCAGGTTTTGAAGGTCCCTTTGGCTCTTTTCTGACCCCGCAATCCAAGGAAAAAATTCAAGGAGTTAGATAAAATTGAAAAAAATCCAAAAAAAATGGCCTATTCTAGTGAAATGCAGAAAAAATAAGATATTTTCATCCTAGACAGCACATGGGACACTAGGACATGTGGGACCCACACAGCCAATATCACCACAGGCAATGCAAATTAGCAAAATTGGGTTTTTTTGGCACAAGTCGCACATGTACATGAGGGACGTCCGGGACCTAAAAATCCAAAATCTCTACATCAAGTGTAAATTGGAAAAGTTAGGTAAAAAAATTCCAGACCGCACAAGTATGCACAGGATAGTTGAGACCTGCATCACTGAAAAGGCCACAGATAGTGGGAATCAGTGAAATTGGGCATTTTTGGCCTAGATGGTCCGCAGGACGTCGGGACACGAGTTCAGCACAGCACCGAAATCTCCGCACCAAGAGTAAATCAAAAAAGTTGGGTCTAAATTTCACGGTCCACAGCATAGTTGGGACACTATGATGCGTGGGCTCTGAAATGATGAAATCACCGATCACAAGTATGATGTGAGCAGAGCAGGAGTCAACGACCCTCATGGCCTAGTTAACGGTAGTACACGCGGGACACGACTTCCCCAAAAATATGACTCACGTTATTCCTAAAGTGGATCAATTGTGATGTAGGTGAAGCATAGGTTTTCAGCCCAAGTCTCACAAGGGACATCTGGGACATCAAGACTTGATACAACCGCATGGAAGGGAAAACAGTGCAAATTAGACCCTGAACTTCAAACGGCTATAACTTTGGACCTCGAGCTCCGATTTTAAAAAAATTGACTTTCTAGAATGAGCACAATGTAGGTATATGAAAATAAAGGAAACATCTTTAGTCCTAGTCAATCAGATGCTCATTCCCGTCAAATGATTGAAATGCCTCGTAGACCCAAAATAGCTTCCCGAACTCAAAAGGCCATAACTTTTGCATTTCTCAACGAAAATGCACAAAATTGGTACCGATGGAATCATGTTTCCAAGAACAATGAAAAGAAATCAAAAATTCAGAATTTTATGAGAAATATATGATGATTATTCAAAAAATATGGCCAGGTTATGAATAGTGATTTTATTTGGTAGTTGAGATGCATTATTGAAGTATGTGTTGACATATTTCACTGCTACAAGCTATGGGGAAGTATGGGGAGCCTTTTTCAAGTAGAATAACATCATTTAATTTCATTTACTACCTCTTGTAAGTGGTTGAAGGACAATTTTTGGGATTTTCATTTTCCCTCTCTCTCTCTCTTCTCAAATTTGTAAAAATAAGAGTATTGGGATCATTATAAAAGGAGGAAGTTTTTGAGTAGAAAAAATTTGTCAAAATTTATTTTATGAAGCCAATGTTCCCCATGCCCTTGTAGTGGACTCCTTGAATGGTGATCGAGGACCTTATTTTGTAATAGATTGGATTGTGCATATAAATGAAGCAATAGATAGAAGTTTTTGGATACTCCTTCCCCTGTTGTGTTTGTTTGCATTCCTCTTTCCCCTTCAAACTTATTATAGATGTATTGTGTCTACTTTATACTCTACATGGATTCATTCTCATTGTGCATCTATGGTATATTGTTTTGAATGCATTTGTTGGAATGTGGAGAACTGTTATCACCCCTTCTAGTATGCACTTTGCTTCTATTTTTCACACATTTGAGAATATTCTCACATTCTCCTTTTTTGGTGTATCACTTATTTAGTTTAGGATTTGTTTCCATGTTGTATCTCTCTCTCCCTGGTCCCTTGGAAATTCAGATTAGGATTAGATAGTTTTTCTTGCATTAGAGTATATTGTGGAAGTTAGTTTAGGAGTAAGAACCATCTTTCTCTGGAGGTCTGTCTCAAGTAGAAAGTCCCACAACTTAGATATAGTATCCATGTTATCCAATCACACTGTGAGATCAAGAGCATACACTTGCACAAATAATAAGGTGCTGTGATTTGGTGATAACAGTACCAACTCTATCCCACCGGGTGTGCCAAAAACTTTTGTCACACGGATCACGCACTCGTTGAATCTTTGATTGATCCCGTGCAACATTGGAACATCCCCAAGGTGTGGGACCTTGTTGTCTTGGGATGAACCTCTGGAGAAGGTTGACTTCCTTTAGAACTTGGAACAATTGATCTATTATTGAACTGCAAAGCTAAAACACTTGGAATTATCATAATCTACTCGTTCTTTATGATTAAGGTTACAGATAAATAATAGTAAAAATTTAAATAAGGTGATGCACGAAGTTACAAAATGAATAGATAGATTTATTCAACAACACAATTAACATATTACGACAATCAATTATATGCACATTTCATGTGATACTCTCTAATCTTTGACTAGTAAGTATGATTCACTTTGATAAGAGAAATAGAATAAATTATCCACAACAGAAACACAAAGGTTGTATGTCACATTCCTCAAGATTAAAGAAATATAACTGATTTAAAGGTAGATCAATCAATCCATATTAAGGAATTAAACATTCAAAAATTATAGATTAATCAATTGGAGCACAATACATAATACATTCCATGTCAAATTATCATTCTGAATATTATCAAAAGGATCAAAGTATCTTAAAAACTCTTCCAAGATTTAAGAGTATTCTCACAAAATATAAAATTCATCCTAATGCTTAACATATCTAGTATATTTATAAGCTCAAGAGGTTGGCCATTACAGCCGCACCCTTAGATTACTAATTTCTAAAAATAGAATGTATTTAAGTTCAAGGGAACAAGTTCCCATAAAAATAACAAAGCAGTTTAAAAGGTTTGACTAAGTTAACCCTATAACCTTTGACCAACAAAGAACTTAGATCCTATTCAAAAATGGATGCTAAGCTCAGCTCGGCCCTACAATATCTTCTTCTTTTTCATCTTTATCGTGATTCTCCTTTCTCGCGGTCGTATGTTTCTTAAATTCCATGAAGCACTTCACAATTTCATATATTTTTTCCTCTTCAATTATGCACACGTACTGACTTACTACATCTGTTGTATCCACTTTCCTTGCAAGTTTAGCTGGCAGCCTTTTCAACTTGTTTATAACTTTCCGTATCCAATTTATGATATTTAGGAATGAAAAAAGTGTGTAGATTGAATTAGTGTTGAAGGTTTTTGTGACTTCAGCATCTTGCTTCACCAAACTTCTGAAATTGGTCCTTACTTGATCAATTGGAAGGAAATCAATGTTCTCATTAAATAAATTAAACTGGATATCCTCAAATTCTTCTGAAATATCACTCAATGCATCGATTATTTCAACCCATTTTCATCCAATTTTTTGATCAAATCTTGTAACACCTATGACCTAAATTCCATGGCCTTTTAAAATTCAAATAGCTTGTAGGCACTATTCACCATACCTTCTTGGAAGAGTATATCTTCACAATACTTCTTATTTCTTCCTAGGTAGCCAAACTAAGACCCAAATTGTTGCTTTCTTTAGACAGGGATGCATGTTGATTCCTTATGGAATCTTTCTTAGTATTTAATTCATGGCATAACTCTACAACTATTTTAATCAATGGATTTTCTTCTTGAATTATACATTCAATCCATCTGTCCATTGATCTTCCCTTCTGATTTATCTTCTCGATTTGATGATATGAAATATAATCCAAGCTGGAAGAAACTATTTGAGCAGTTGTAGTTGAAGGATCAGTAGACGGAGTGGGTTGTGTTACTTTTTTTAGAAGAGCAGTGAGTTTCTCAACCTTAATTTTAACTCATCCTTAGAAGCCTTATCCTTGTCATATTTTTCCAAGAAAATTCCCAGAGCCATTTCCACATCTTGTTTTACCCCTTCGTGTGTTACTTTTCCCAGGGAAACCTAGAAATTTGATAATCTGCTACAATAATAGTTTCTTTGGTTTTCCCTTCCACGGGGTAGCTATCTCTAAGAACCTTTCGCCTGATTGATTTATTAATAAGTGAGAGATGATTCTTAGCCATTTGTCTTGTCTTTTCAGAGTTTTTTCTATCACACTTAGGTCAATTACATCTACCAGGGGCACCATTTTCTTTTACGTTTGGGTTTTGTGATACAACCAATCAGATATGGCAGATGCAGATGAAGATGTCATTACTGAAGTCAAAACTCAGGTACTGGATAAAATCAGGGCACTAGTGGGAGTAGTATAATATGGAATAGAGGTGGTAATGATAGAATTCGTAGGTGTTAGAATAGCCTCAGGAATGGATGAAATGGGAAAATAAGAAAGAGGAAGATGATGAGAAAGTGGAGTATAATGTGGGGAAACAATCATCTCTCTAATTGAGAGAATGGGTAGGGATGAGAAAACCTGGAACATTGAAGGAGATGGAAAATTTGAAATGGTAGATAGGACCACAAATTATAATGGAAGAGGAGGAACCACAGGTAGTGACAATGGAAATGAAGGAGTATGAAGCAAATCTTGAGGCTCAACCAAAGAAGCACTAACATCAATGACTTTAGAAACTTGAATTTTTTGGGACACGACCTTATTAGTAGAAACCTTAGAATCAGAAACTCCCACTACAAATTAAATATTTCTTGGAGTTATGTTAGTCTTTTGAGAGGATATTTTTCTCCTCAAAGATGCGGGAAGGCTTAATGTTGTCTGAACTTGAACTGCCTCTATAGGTTGATCCTTAGGTGAGATACCCAGAGTAGCAAACCAGTCATGCCTCCTTTACAAAATGGGCCTAAATTTTTCCTTTGTGTTGGAACAGTCTTCTTAATACCAATTGATCCAAGGTAACAGTTGATTAGCAATATTATCACTCCTATAAACCAGATCAAGTACCTCATCATAATCCTCGATGTCATCTTGAATAATTGCAATGCCATATTATTTAACCTCTTTTAAAGTTAATCTTTCAAATTCTTGTTATCTAATGATGACTTCATCTCGACAATGGATCCAAATGTCTTCTAAATGTGGTAGATGGGAGCATGCCAATCCTGTTTCACTAATTTTTCATGAGTAATCAAAGTTGGTCCTAGGATGAAAAGTCCACAAGGTGACCTTAGACATTTCTCCATCTACGTTCTTGGATTTATAGATACTAGCACAAGTATATATTATGATTGAAATAGGAAAATGAACTCCTAATTTGTGTCGCTCATTTTTAATTTGATGGTAGTCAAGTAATTGATGAACCAATTCTAACAGGACCCATTTATAAGTTGGACATCGTGGTAACTTATTCAGATCACCTAAAAAACCCTCGAACCCTGATATATGTAAAATTCAGAAACTGAATATATATGGCTCCCCATTCACTCACTTCCTGAAAGACCTCATCAGATATTTTGTGACTGTACAAGTATTTATCAAAATGATATAAAAGAACAACAAATAATGCATCATTTACTCTCTTGAAATGCTTATTTCCCTCCTCCATAGTGAGCTAAGGATAAACCTCTTAGATTTGAGATGTACTTCTAACACCTTTGAGGTTCAATCTAGTATAGTATCCCATATCAGCTTCTGCGTAGACATGAAAAGAAGTCATGAAAAATACTTTTGAAAATAAAACAATTTCAAATTGATGAAATATTGAAGTATTGATATGCTCCCCCCAATAGTATGAACTCATTCTTTTTTATGGTGGCGATATATAGGAACATCCATTTGTGAAATTATTTCACTGAAGCAAGACCTAAAAATCTACTTAAGAGAATAATAATGTTGTATATCTCCTGGATAGTATTCGAGTGGTACAATGTTTTAGGGAGCCTAGTAATACCCTTAGCTAAGTAACTTTTCATTATGACTTTTTGTACATAATTCATACTCATTATCCCAGTGTTTGACTGTCATCTCATGAGAAATTATTACATATTCCTCAAAATCTAGAAGTTTGAATAAATCTTCAAAGAAATCAGATTCCAATATTATTACAATATTGTCATCATCATCCTTGACAACACATTGTATATTTATCGAAATGAGCTTCCATAGTTAAAATAAAATTTGGGCAATGCTTAGATGCAGGAAAGGAGGCTACCAAAGCAAGCCCATTCTCAAAAATAGACTGCATCTAAGTTTTTTTCTTGGGAGCCTTTAGTCTCACCCAGAAATCTACCATGTCCACCTGTCCCAAGTTGGTGTCTGTGATGTTTCCTACATTTGACGATAAACAAGTAGGAGGAGAGACTCCATAGAATGTTTACATTATATTTCCCTATTCGTTTTGATGAAGAGGTTGACATGAATTTAGTGGTCAAGATCTAATTGAACCTTTAAAATTTTATTAACAACCTCGTAAAACTCCGAAAAATTGAAACCCAAAAGTCTAAAAGCAATCCAACTCTGAAGCCCGAAACCTCTGAAATCATGAAGTCTTCTTAGTATCAAAACCTGAAAGCCAAATAGTTCCAGAAGTATGAAATCCTTGGTTCCAAAAGTTAGAAATACGAATAGTTCTAGAAGTCTAAAATCCTTGGTTCCAAAATTATGAAATCTGAATAATTCCGGATAGTATGAGAGCCTTGGTTGCAAACTTATGAAATTCGAATTGTTCTGTTAGTCTTAAATAACAACCCCTGAAACACAAACCTCTAAAATCCCAGAAAAATATCTCTTGAAATCTCAAAATGGTTCCAAAGATTTGAAACGAAACTTTTGCAAAACCCTTGAATTTGATGAGGTTTGATGTTTGTTTGCAAAATTTAATTAAAGTACAGACGACATGTTTGAAAAGACTAAATACAAACATAAAATAGCAGTGGATTCCATGTTTGAGCAAGAAGAGAAAGAAATGGAAAAGAAAAGGATGATAATGAAAAATAACCATGATCAATATAATCCAAAAAGATAAAATAACATGAAAAATTTACCTTGAAAATTATGTCTTAAAGTACAATATGATGCAGTAAAAATCAGGGTGTTCAAAGTGAAAGCTAGGTAAAAATGATGGGTGAAAATCTATGTTTTTATAGGTAAACCCAAAATAAAATGCCTGCAGGTCAAAATGTGTGGGGTAATTGGAAATCAAATGTTCCTCAGAGAGCCCATAATCCAAAATGTAAACGTGATAGTTTTAATACAAAAACCCAAGACCTAAAACCCGAAAGGCCAAAGTTCTGAAATTTATGAACTTCGGAGTTTCAGGACTTTAGATGGATTCAAACGAAATTTTCCCTGTGTGCAAAATGAAACCCCGAAACTCGAAAGGCCAAATTTCTAAAATTTTAGAACTTCAGACTTTTAATGTTTGGAAATGAAATGTGAAAACAAATGAGAAACGCCAAGGAAAACTCTGAAACCCAAATTTTTGAAGCTCTAAGATTTTGGATCTTTAGAGTTTTAGACTTTGAAAGTTTGAGAAAATTTCCCTCCTACAAATAATGAAAAACCCTGAATAAGAGAACTCTGAAATCTGAAACCCAAATTTTAGACTTCGGATTACGGAAAACTCCCAATTTCTCAGAAAACCTTTAGGCTAGAAATTTTTGCAGGATGGCAGAAAATTTGAATTGTTTTGAAACCACCTTCTTGTTAAAGGTAACTTAAAATATAACAACACTAATGGACAGATCTATAGATGTTGATTTACAATATTTTATGGTAAAACATTATATTCTAGATGCATTGCCTATGTTAGATATTCTGAGTAGAATTATGATCTCATGGATGTTCTAATCGAATTATTTAATATGTTTCATAGAGGATTAAATTAATTAGTTTTTTATGATAAATTATTGATTTCCATGTATATATTTTTTCTCTATGTTGTTGATGCGGCCATAAGCCCAAAGAGGTGTTTTTTGTGCTTATAGGGACATTATATCATATACATCGAAAGGGGATAGGGGACCTACCACAGAAGAATGATGGGTGTTTTGCAACATGGCCAAATTTGACAACTTGTGTCTAATGTTTATGTTGTGTAATTGCATGCCTAGATAGGAGGTTTCCCATGGGGAGTGACCTCACATGTGTGGCCATGGGGTGTAATATTTTTCCTTTCTTTTAATGTTGTGTGTTTTATTTTTTGTTATATGTATTTAATTATTGGGAAAGTTTAGTCACTTTACTATCTATTGATTAATGTGTCTTAATTAGCTAACTCAACTTAATTATTAACTAAAATAAGGATGTGACAATTGGGTAATTATGAGCGTACATGGTCCTTGTTTTGTGCTTGATAGAATGAATTAATTGCATTTGGGTGGTTTGTACTCCTCTTTTCTTCTTAAATTCAAATTTGTCCTTTTATGCCATGCTTTGAGACTTGTGGGATAAGTTAACCTTGTCCCACACATCTCAAACTCTTCTACGAACCACACTTATGAAGTATGGGGCTCATTTTGACTCTTTTAATGTACTTGTTGAATGTAAAAATTAGAATAATTACACCTTTCCAAATACCACAATTAATTTGTCCTTGATAAACATGGTGTGCAAGTTGGAGTGTCATGTGGGCATGTCATTAGTCTTACATATTCATTTATTGCATTGGGTTTGGAGTGTTGACTAGTTGAGTGGAATGGAGGGATGATGAAGTGGCATCCTACATGGAGCCACCTCATCATCCTCATCTCCCTTTTCTATTTATTGATTGAATTTGATGGATTTTGAGTTACTGTCCTTATTTTCTTCTTTTGCACTTTTGGAATTGTTTTTTTTTTTTTTTTTGGAGTGGCTTTTTTATTGTGCTTTCTTAGAAGGTGTTCAAAGCTTGTTAGAGTGAATAATTTTGGAATCTTGACGGATAGGTAAGCTCTCCACTTGTCATTATTTTATGTATGCATTTGGATAATAATTTGTGTTTGTTTGAATATTGTATGAGTGTTGTGAAAGTGGTTTATTGTGGTTAGGTAGCTTACCTTAAGAAGGGTGTGGGAGATGGAAGTATGAGACCATTGAGGAGGGAAAAGGAAGATGTGAGGCATTCATTTTGGAGGGAGTGTGACTAGGAGTTTCACCGATGGGGAGTGAAAAGGAAAATATGGTAATATTTTTGCATACTTATAAGGGGAGAGATAACGATGTGTTTGATTGTTTTGTATTGTGCACATGGAAGGTTTTTGGTGAAACTCCTACTTTACTTGGGAGGAAAAATTAGGTGGTTCCCATATTCCTTGCTTCTTTTGTCTTGTTGTGAAGCCTATTTGTTGTTGGAAAGGTTTGTAAATCTTGTCTTGTGTGTTTATTTGAATGTGTTGTTATTGTGGAATGTTTGTTTTGTGTGGAAGCCATTGTTGTAAAAGTTTTTAAAGTTGCATTATACCCCTCATTATTCTTTAGTTAGGGCTTGGGGACCAATAAGGGGATGACTTCTCCTCTTATTGTATTATAGGTTGGGTGGTGTGTGTTTCCCACTACCGTTTCTCTTTTTTTGTGACCCAAATTTGAAGAGGTGGAAGAGAGAAAAAATAAATTTTTGAAGGAGTTATGCTATATTGGAGCCAAAATTTCACCCTTGTAATATTCCCCTTGTTGTAAAGTGGATGTTGATGCCTTGAAAATTGGTCTTTCTAAATTGTTGTAAAGAAGGACTATTTTACTGTAAGAAAAGAGAACTATGATCATTGAGAAAAATTATATTGCTACCTTGTTTGCAATTCCTATTTTGTAAACATATGATTTTATTAGAAGGAAAGAAAAGAGATACCATCTCACTTTTATTGTAAGAAATAGCTCATTCAATTGTTGAAATTATTTAAAAGTTACATCATTGATATTCATTTTGAAAGGATGGTGTTGTAATAAGGAAAGGATATGATCATTTTCTTGGTATTTTTTGCAACTTAAATATAAAGAGGAAAAGGAATGATTGAATTAATTTCAAAACAAAATTTTACTTCTTTATTTTAAAAGAAAGTGTTTTAATCATTCCATATATATAAATAGGAAATAAATTATGTCAACTTCATATGCGCCTTTAAGTTGTTTATAAAGGAAATTGAAATGATATGTTGTCTAAAGTAGAGCAATAAAACATAAAAAATAATAATACGATTTTGGTTACATTAGTTCCACAAACCATAGTTGCAAATCCTATATTTACACCAAGTCAAATTACTCATTTAGGGGAACATTTTACTAATACAAAAATATATTATAAAATACAATATATACATATCAATAACATATATATATATATATATATATATATATATATATATATATATATATATATATATATATATATATAAAGTATGTTACTAATATATATGTATTTATTATTGACATTATTATTCTATATAAATTTATTAATTAATTTATTTATTGATAAGGTGGGTTGAAGGGACCCGTTCCTTGTGAAAAAAACAAGGCCAAATCCTCAGGAAAACAAAATACCTTAATAAGAAAAAACAACTACATGAAAACTACCCACTAACAAAAAGCATAAATAAAACCCTATTTACTTCCCAGTTTGCGATGGAAAATAATGTTCAATGTTGCCCATTCCTCCCTTTATTCTTTTCTCATTCTTCATTTTTTGCAATTTTCCATAATCAAACAAAATAACTAGTGCCAGGTCATTGGGATTAGTGGATGGAATCAAATTTTTAGACACGAAATCACGGTGTGAATCTGATTTTTCTGATATATGCCCCCTTTTTATTCCTCCTACTACCATGTCATTTTCGTGTATTTCCATCTCTCTATCGTTCTTTTCTATATCTATTTTACCCTCGGTGTTAGGATCTCTCAGATTATCCATGAATTTTGAAGCAGAAACCAATTCCAGATTCAAAGTACCCCATCCGTTGGAATAAGTCGATCCATTCTATTTTTTATATTTTTGATTCTTGTTGTAAGGACAAGAGGCTTTCAGATGACCCGAAATTCTACAAATTCTACATCTAAAAGCAGTATTCTCATAATCTAAAACCTGGGAATACTAAAACTTAACAAATTTAAGATTAATTTGATCTAGTAATCCCTTACTTAAATCCATTTCAACGCACATGCAGGAATACAAACACAGGCCCAAATCCATTCTATCCAAGTCCTCTTTTAAAAAATTTCCCAATAAATTTTCAATGTCCTCTAGGGCATACCACAAATGCAAAGGGAGGTTAGGAAGCCTGACCCAAACTTGCATTTTAGTAATCGAATAAGTATTTAGATTGAAACCCAGAAACCATGGGGTTAAAAATAAATTGGCATGTCCACAGAACCATGGAACCTCTATCAAGTAACACTGAATATAGTCCTTAAATTCCCTAAAGTAGACAACAAAAAAAACCCTTGGAACAAAGAGAGATTTCACATTTGTTGGTCCAGTTTTAAAAAATCCATTGATAAAGTCTGGAGGAGGAAGGCCAAAAATCATTAAATCTTCCGATCACATCATCGCATGATAAATTTTTATAGTATTCCTCCACTTCAGGGTTCAATATGATGAAAGAAGGAATATCCTCAGCCAAATTGAGCAAGTAGGTCTGCTTGATCAGAGGATTCATTCTTCAATTTCGACCTCCCCGATTTTCCAATATGTCTTTGAATGAAGTAGATTTCTGGGAGTGATCCAATCCCCAACTTGCTGTAGCTCCCTTCGTTCATCTTTATAAAAACCCTTCCTAGCCCAACAACCCCCGACGAAGGCACGTTTACAAGTTTAACCCTAGGATTAGGGCATGGCTCCTCCATAGTCCTAAACCTGTCGTCATTTCAATGCTCTCCGTCTTTAGCCTGAGTCCCTCCAGTTACAAGGCCAAGCCCAATCGACTCTCCATGCAGAACTAGCCATTCCCTATGGTTACTAAGACCGCTCACTCCCTTCGTTGTCTTCGTGACGCTTCTCTCCATCGCTCGCTTCTAATATATATATATATATATAAATAAATTTAATATAAAAAAATTTCTTATGGTTCAACGGCATCATATTAAAGCTTTATAATTAAAAAAATAGGTGTATTGCTTTTTTATTGGGGTGGATTTGTTCTTTATATAAAAATATATATATTTAAAACAAATTTCATTTTTTAATATGGCCGAATGGCCAATTTTAAAATTAATAATAAAAAAAAGAAATTTTGTTGGGGTTGGGCCACCCTACATTTTGTTTTATTTCGGGGAGTGGGGGTGCTGCAGCCCACCCCCACCCACTGTATAATATAACAGTGGTGGGGTGGGGTGAGGCACCCCCTCTCCCCCACAATAAACAACCCTACACTTATTAAAAACGGTTGCGGCCCATGATTTTCAAACCTATGCATTTTCCTATGACACAAACGTCCCACAATGTAGCCTATTGTATGTAAATCCGATCCACTATTTTTTATCAATAATTTTAGTATAATATATATAATTTTATCAATGATATATATCAAAATTGATTCTTTTAAAAAAATATACATTTATGGTTTTTATATATTCACCCAAAGTGGCTATATACAAATTGTATATACGCCCAACCTACATTGGAAAAATACTAAATACACAAAAATAAAAAGGGTAAATAATACCTACAAAGGGAAATGGGTAGATATCCCATTCCAACAAAAACCTACCAAAAAAAAGAGTAAATCCTCTAAATCTCCATTGGCCTCCATGGCTTCCCCTCTTTCTCCTCCTCCAAACCTACAAAATAAAAATGAACAAATGAGAAATTAGAGAAATGGGAATAAAAAGAAATCTATAAATATATTTACGACATCCCTAATCTAATGGCTAGGATAGATTTGATCTAATGGCTCAGATTAAACCGTACATCACTTAAATGGGTGGCATTTTATGGGAATGTCAATTAAATTAAAAAAAGACATGGTTAATGGGGTGAATGTGGCCCCTTAGTGGCTAGTCTAGTGGTGACATGTTAGTGGGAATTAGTAAAGTGAATGTGCATGGTAAGTGTTAATAAACTAAAGAGGTTCTTACATAATGTAGAAACTTTAACAGCGAAATTAATTGAATTGTGGATAATGGTTAACCTTGCAACCCTTTTAAAACAAATTCTGCAAATTTTCCCTATTAAATTAATAGGTTCTATTTTAGTTTCAGTGTAGAAATTTTCAGGCATTACACAGAGAGAGAGAGAGAGAGAGAGAGAGAGAGAGAGAGAGATTTATATATGTATACATACATATAAATATATAGATATACATGTACATATATACGTACAAATACACACATGCACACACACAAATACCTACACTATGTGTGTGTGTGTGTGTGGGAAAAATTTATGCTCTCATCCAATAGGATATACTTTATTCTTGTTCTAGTGGGGAAGGGAGAGGAAACTCTACTTACCTAGATATCATTCATCTCATCCTATCCATCTACAATTATGAACTATGGAGGGAGGCTATCAAGATTTATAACTATCTAGTTTAAGGTCATCAATTTCTAGATAGAAGATTTGCTATGCACCTAGGGAAAGGATGTTATGATCTATATGTATTGATGGAGATGCCAACATGTGGCACAGATCCCCTTATCTTATTATATCATTCATTTATGATTTATTATGCTTAGGAGGTCGGCCTCAGTATTGACCATAGGTTAGAATGGTATATATATAGGGGTTAGAAGGTTGTAGTTAATCATCATATTGAGTATTGGAGTGTTATTGTATGGTTTGGAGGTTACCCCCTCGAAGTGGTATTGGAGGTTGCTCCCTCGAAGTGACAAAGCTATTATATGAGCATATTGTCATCATTTATCTATATTTTGGTGTTCTCTCATGTTATTTTGCTGTATATGTTTTGATTTATATAAGTAATATCCTTACAAGTGGTATCAGAGTAGTGATTCGGCCAAAATTAGGGCAAAAACCCTAATTTTTTGTTTCGAATATATCTTGAAGAGGATATCAAATTTTTTCCCAGTTTTTCATCATAATTTGGAAACACTCTAAGTCAGAATATCTGAAAATTTCAGCTCCTTTAGATCTTTTTTTTGGATGTTATTTGTGTTTTAGGTTTTTTCATAAATTTGATTTTCAAGAAGCAAATTGTGGTATTTTTTACCAAAATTTATATTTTTAGAAATCTCTTGAAATTTCAGTTATGGTTTGTTATTTGTGTTTTTTTATCCATTTGCTGAAATATTTTCAGAATTCCTAAACCCTAATCATGATCACGGGGATAACAAATTTTTATGGAAATGGTGATATGGATGCTAAAGAATGGTGGATAAAATTTAAGAATATATATTTCTCATATTTCATGACAAGGAATAGGTTTTCACATTATCTTGGTGGTCTTGCATGGATTTAGTTTTCTGAGTTAAAAAATGACAGGAAGGATTGGTCTTGGGAGGAAATGGAACAATGTTTTATGGATAGATGGGACCACAAAGAGGAAGAAGAGTCAATGGAAGATGATGGGGAAGAATATATTGAAGAATCAAGAGAGAAAGAAGATGAAGAGGAAGGTGAAGAAGATTCAATGGAAGATGATGGTGCAACATATATTGAAGAATCAAACGCAGAAGAAGTTGAAGAAGAGGAAGAGAAACAAGATATTGATGTAGAAGAAGATATTATAGCTCCCAAGAAGGAAGATACCATATTTCAATTTCATGGATGCATTCAAAGGAATAAGATAATTGTTTCCATTAACCCTAACAACAAGTATAACTTCATCAACAAGGATATGGCTCAACATCTACATATTAAAGAAAGTAATATCAAAGAAGCTCAAGTGAATGGTAAGAAAATTCAAGTTTTTGAAGATTTAGAACTTACTATGGACAAATATACTTTACATTCAGATTTTTTTGCCTTATATATGGATGGTTTAGATATTGTTCTTGGGTATCCTTGGTTAGAGACATTGGGGACAATTAATATTAATATGAAAAATAAGTTTATGAAGATTTGGTACAAAAAGAAGAAGGTCACTTTACAGGATACCATTCTTTAGCATCCATCTCACCATTTCCATAAAAAATTGTAATCCCCATGATCATGATTAGAGTTTAGGAATTCTGAAAATATTTCGGTAGATGGATAGAAACAAAAACAACAAACCCTAACTAAAATTTCAAGAGATTTTTGAAAATATAAATTTTGCTAAAAAATACTACAATTTGCTTCCTGAAAAGTGAATTTATGAAAAAACCTAAAACACCAATAACATCCGCAAAAAAGATCCAATGGAGCTGAAATTTTCAGATATTTTGACTTAGAGTGTTTCCAAATTATGATGCAAAAATTGGAAAAAAAATTCAATACCCTCTTCAAGATATATTCAAAACAAAAAATTAAGGTTTTTGCCCTAATTTTGGCCGAAATCGCTGCTCTGATACCACTTGTAAGGATATTACTTGTATAAATCAAAACATATACAGACAGAATAACATGAAATAACACCAAAAAATATATAAATGATGACAATATGCTCATATAATAGCTTTTCCACTTCGAGGGGGCAACCTCCAATACCACTTCGAGGGGGTAACCTCCAAACCACACACTAACACTCCAATACTCAATATGATCCATTAACTACAACCTTCTAACCCCTATATATACCATTCTAACCTATGGCCAATACTGAGGCCGACCTCCTAAGCATAATAAATCATAAATGAATGATATAATAAGATAAGGGGATGTGTGCCACATGTCGGCATCTCCATCAACCCATATACATTATAATATCCTATATCCCAAGGTACATAACATTGCCTTCCCTCTTTGACATGTTTCGTCCCCGAAACATAAGAAGAAGCCATATAATGAGTGTGCTTGTAAATTATTGCACACTTTGTCACCAAGCTTGATCATCCAACCACATGTGATCCTGGTAGATGATACATATCTGAACTAATATCCATATTCCGTTGCGCTACTCTGATTCCATTCATGACCATAGTTTATCATCCTTGGATTCCATGCATAACCAACATAAGGATTTAATGCATAACCATAATAAGGATTCCATGTATAACCATAATAAGAATTCCATGCTTCATAATTGTTGCTTCATTGATCCCTTGTATAAATAAAGTGATTATTCCTCCAATTACTTGTATATCTATATTGGTTGGAAATATGATGTGCTCTAGGATATCTCTATGATTTTTTCTCTCATGTTGACGTGCTTTGTTACCAGTTGGGGATATTACTTGTATAAATCATGAACATATACAGACTTGAATAACATGAGAGAATACCAACATTTTACCATAAATGATGACAATATGCTCATATAATAGCTTTGACACTTCGAGGGGGCAACCTCCAATACCACTTCAAGGGGGTAACCTCCAAACCATACACTAACACTCCAATACTCAATATGATGTCATTCAACTACAACCTTCTAACCCCTATATATACCATTCTAACCTATGGCCAATACTGAGGCCAACCTCTTAAGCATAATAAATCATAAATGAATGATATAATAAGATAAGGGGATGTGTAGCTAAAATAGTCGGCATCTCCATCAATACACTATTACATCATAACATCCTGTTCCCTAGGATCTCATGGCAATGAACACAATTATGGCGCCAAGATGGACTAAAATAGACCTTCTAATTTCTTTAAAAGCACACTATCCAAACTATACCAAATAGTAGATTGTTTCTTAGTTCCAGGTATAATGATGTCATTGCCACCTTAAGCTATCCATTATGCGGACTTGATGTAGATCATAAGTAACCCCATTCTCCATTTGGTTGCATCCCCTATAGTAATCATATCATTTGCCATTGAACTTGTTTCATATACAATTTAGGACAATATCTTCAACACCATCCCTCCTAGCCTCCCTCCACATAGGGAATCCACCAATTTTTGCATAAGGATCAAACTCCTTGATTGGTGTATTTGGCATACTCTATGTTGCATTGCATGAGATGGAACCGGGGGGGTAAGCGATCTAGAATGGTATATGGCATGTTAGTAATTCATGCTTGAAGGAACTTAGCATCATATCCTATCACTAATTTCGATTCAAAAATTGAGAGTCTCCATTTTCACCCTCAATCAGACGGCTACCTATCTAGTGATGAACTATAGCTACCAATTGTTAAGGTTAACCTTACTCAACATATTGTTAACCCTTTCACTGAAGTTGATTGACCATAGCTTCTAATATTCCAGATCACTAAACACATATTACATAACTTACATATAACTTCCTTTCGTCTCAATGGAGTCATTCCTGGAGTTTCTATATACCCTTCCCTTGACCTCGAGATGATCTATCTAGAGTCATGTTGTAGCATTTGGGTTTTAAGATACAATGATACGGGTAGAAATTTACACGTTGTGAGGTTTCTATAAATTTATTGGCTTTAAATAGTAGGTGAAACATAGAGAAGAAACACTAGCTATTTTTTGGTAAGATTTCGAAAGCGATATAAGAAACTTATAAAATTATGCCAAGAATTGTATCATAAGAAGTGGCATTCGCGAAATTACCCCTAAAACATTGAGCATATACCTATTTTGGCGGCAACCCAGAGTTCAAAAGGTCAATCATTGAATGTATTGGAGAGAATCTTACTTGACTGATTTCACAATACTAGGAAATAAAAAATACATAAAGGATTTGCTAAGTCATTTTGTAAGCATTTCATCCAAATGGCGTTCTTAGCGGAGCTATTAGGTCTTCATGGTGACATTGGTAAACTATGCTCGAGATACAAGCTCTAATACCACTTGTAATGAAACCACTTAGATAGATCTGAATATAAGCAGCAACTGAGATACTCTCGCACGAATTCCAAAATATATAAAAATGATCGACAATATGACAAGTAGAATGACTTGGCCACTTTAAGGTATGCATACCTCCAAACCATACAAGAAGATTCAAGTGCTCAATATGATGATTATATCCTACTCTCTGAACTCTTATATATGACATACTATACTATTAAGGAATCCCTTTAGCCCACACCCACTAAGCATATCCCTCCGTCATAAATAACTATGAGTATCTGACATGCTAAGGAGCGGGATGTTAGCCAAAGGTTGTGCTATCCATATCATGATTATGAACTATGGTTAGAAGATAGCGTCGAGCACATCTCTTTGTTCAGGTGGACATAATTTCATTTGAAGATCATTCTAAAGGAATTGTTTCAGAGGACTTATCAATTCTCGAATGTTTCCTCCACACTGAAAGCCCCAATATCTTTCTTGCGTCGATATCACCGAGTCGTCTTCTCCTAAAGTTGGGCAAGGCGATAGAAATCCAGATTACCACAACAGAGGGCAGTAGCTTCGTGAATGCTAACGCTCGGGGCAAATCAAGGAGTGCAAGTTGAACAACAAGCCTCGCTCTAACATAGATGTGGGCGTAGAGAACTTATCTTGAATCCATAACATCCATGATCATCTCATATTCAGTTGGCGGCCGTTGTATTCAGGCGCAACTGCATTCATCGCTACTAATGGAGACATTAGTATTACATGAGGTCCCTAAATCACATCATGTAATTATGTAACCTTAGCCATCCACTTAAGAGAGAGAAGAAGCTGTATAGAAATGGATCCACGTACAAGGATTGGAACATTCTACTCACTAGTGACCCTGTGCCCAAATAAATCTTAGGCACCTCTTCCAATTACACTAATTTCCGTAGCATTTAATAGTAGAAGTAGATGGGGAAGTAGAGGTCTCTGTGGCTTTCATCAGGAAATAAAATACATTATTTCTATGGTCGAGGGTTTTGGCATATAAGCTTTCAAGCTTAGAGGGACTATTATTCTTAAACTGGCTAAGGACAATCGGAGCAATATCAAAAGTAATATACTTCTGTAGCGATTGGGAGTGTTTTAGGGACAATGGTGGTCGCAGTATTGACATTAGGGATATATCGAAATCAAGGGATTGTGCAGGCAGAATCACACTCAAATTGATATGAGTATGAGATAACATTATTTTTAACAATCGGATCCTACCGCTGGATCAATATTCTACTCATTCTTCCTCATATTTCCAAATGTATTTTTGGACGCTAGAGGGGCCCTTATTCACATTAGTTAGAAGCAGAGGCCGACTCTTTCACCTGACTGTACAAATTTCATTATAAAAAAATCTAGCAAGATCTAAGGGGAAATCGATGGTTTATATTCTGGAACATTAAAAACCCTCTTACGCAGTCTATCTTTACCCTTAATATTATTTTTCATGCAAGTCGGAATCTTCTCCTTCAGGTACTTCTCTTTTACACTTGCATATTTTTGGAAATTCTCATACGTTATAATTAGATTTTAACTTGAGATTATTAGTAGCGAAAATAAGCAAGCCAGGGCTAAAATATTAGTACTGAGTGCAATGGCCTCCGATATATCCGACTCGGAGAGTTATAACAATTAAGGTCATTATTGTGAGATTGGTCAAATATTAAAAATCGTGGATGCCCCGTACTTGTGGCTGTTCAGGCTGAAGTTTGAGCTCACATTGATTGAGTCTATCATCACAGTACTCGTAGCATTGTAAATCAACTATATACTTGAGATGCTTCTACAGTCTATGTAATCTAGTGCACAATCAATACACTAGTCATTAACATAAGCAAGTACACATGATGGATGAGGCATTGGAAGCATTACATCACACCATTAGTTCAATCATCCATATGATTTACCTCATTAGTTGTGGTAATTATATGCCTCAACCCTATTTCTCATATTCGACTACCTCTATTTTTAGAGTCAATTTTCCTTAATGGAAAGGTTATCTAATCCCTTTAAGATAAAGTAGGTGAATTTTATCATTTGTAATTTCCTATATCCTAATCATATGATCTAATTCCATTTAATATATTATTTTTTCTAAGTAGGATGAAACCCCTTTTCATTTCAATAGCCAATCTTAGTAATTGAAAACTCCTTTACGTAGGCTCCCATCACTTTATAAGTTAATTTCTCATCCACACTTAAAGAAAAGTCGGGAGAAAAATAATTCTATTAGTGGATGAAGCTTCACATCTCCCTTTTTAGAATAGTTTACCAGAAGTTTTGATGTTATTCTCAATACTAATTTCCCTGATATAATTTGTCCTTAGATTGACCTAGAGCCTTTGTATCTAAGATAACAACAACTAGTTAGCATCAAAGGAATTGACATAATATTTAATAAGGAAAGTTGTTTTAGGAGGTACTAACATCTTTGACAAGACAACTTCAACATCCCACTTTAGTGAATCTAGCCATTTACAACATCATGACACACATTCATCAGGGTGTTTCTTGATATTCTCAAACTGACTCGTGGGAAATCATGGGATCTATTCTTTCACAAACATTACAACTTGAAAATTCTTCTTCATCACACTACCAACAATCTATGAGGAAGATCATCCTGAGGTAGGGATTATCAAACTCAATCCCTAGACAGGCTTTCCTCTAAAGTGTGAATAAACAATTGCTAATAAAAACATCTTCATATAGGCAATGTCATGAATCATCAATCAAATTGTTAAAAAATAAAGATGTTGATCACCTCAAATGGCATTATTTCCTTGAAATTTTGGTATTATCGTTATGATTTCATGAATGAATTTATTGGGATGACATGTTAGGTTGTGGAGCTTTTTTTCATGTGTAAAAGTGTTGAGGACTATTCACTAAGAGTACTGTACACTTTCCATAGTTTTCTCGCCGAGGATTGAGGCCAGGCCAGGCCTCGAGCGGGGGTCTGGGGGCGTAGCCCCCGAAAAAAACAATTTGGCCTTAAAACATGCCCGATATACTGGGAAACGTGCTTTTCTCATATGGGTGAGATTTTTTACCCATAGGTTTATGGGATGGTTTTGGCCCATGGTTTTAATACCCACGGTTTTGTAAAACTGCTTAAGCAATTGTCTACTTATGTGGTTTTAAGCATATCATAGGAATATAATGTAACATTGCAGATGTGTCTGAATTCGGGTGTGAATTCTGTAGAGTTTGTTGAGCATAACTCCAAATAGATTTGGGTATTGTGTTGAGAGAAATAGGTGGCTTGTAATAAAAATATGAGCAAGTGATTCATGGTCGACATAGCCCAAATTGGGTGACCCATGTTAAATATTGTTTATGTGTTGTATTCTTTTATTTTTTCTACACTTATATTTCAGATATGTGTTATCATTCCGCATATTAGTATTTACTATTGCGATTATGTGTGGGATTGTTCCACATATTTTATCCCTTATTTCCTAACAATTGGTATCAAACCCTGGTTCTATTTGCTGAAGTGTTGAATCGCAGGGACATTTTTAGCTTGAGTGAGAGCTGTGACAGATGATGGAAGATCAAAAGTTGATAAATTCAATGGGCATAATTTTAGTCGTTGGAAGATGCAAATTGAAGATTACCTTTATCAGAAGGATCTTTATATTCTATTGTCTGAAAAAGGGAACAAACTCTTGAGTATGATGGATGCGGAATGGGATTTGCTGGATAGGAAGGCACTTGGGACAATTCGGTTTTGTCTTACATCTTAGATATTATTTAATGTTTCAAAGGAAAATACTACAAAAGAAATTGTGGATGGATTAGGGAAGTTGTATGAAAAAACCTTTTCCTCTAACAAGATTTTTTAATGAAAAAGTTGTTTAATATGAGGATGTCTGAGAATAGTTCAGTAGCAGAACATTTAAATGATTTTAATACGGTTGTGAATATGCTAGCTTCGGTTACAATAGAATTTGATGAAGAAGTTAGGGATTCATAAATTTTGTGCTCTTTACCTGAGAGTT
The DNA here is from genome assembly GCA_019776745.2 of Taxus chinensis. Classification (NCBI taxonomy): domain Eukaryota; kingdom Viridiplantae; phylum Streptophyta; class Pinopsida; order Cupressales; family Taxaceae; genus Taxus; species Taxus chinensis. Next base: position 830,791,752 of record CM034149.1, on the reverse strand, counting down.
AGAATAGCCTAGTAATGGCAAAGCAACTTGGTTCCAGCTAACTCAAAGTTGAAGTTTGAGGATGTTGTAGCGGTGATTATAAGGGACGAAATGCAAAGAAAAAAATATGGGGAATCTTCTACTTCAGGAAAATATTTGACAATGGTAACTAGAGGGATATAGAAGAATAGAGGAAGTCGTGGATAATGGAAAGATCATGAAAGGTCAAAATCAAAAAGTAATACGGTATGATGGCACTATGGAAAGTCTGGGCATGTAAAGAAGGACTGTTGCGAGCTTCGAGATAACAAAAAACAACAAAAAATAAGTAGGCAAATGTGGTAATGGGTAATGTATGTCAGGATGTTTTGATTCTTTCTTAGCATAATATTGTTGAATCTTGGGTTTTAGATTCGGGGGTTCTTTCCATGTTACTCCACATAGGCATTATTTTGTTGATTATGTTGAAGGAGATTTTGGGCATGTTTTTCTTGGTGATGATGAGCCTTGAAGCATAGGTTGAAAAGGTTATGTTCAGGTTAAGACATAGAATGGGAATACATGGTTAGTTAAGGACATCATACTTGTGCCTACATTATTGAAATTTGATATCGGTGGGGTAGTTGGGAAGTGATGGTTGTACTGTGATATTTTCAGCAGACTCTTGAAAGGTTACCAAGGGTGTTCTTGTGGTGGCAAGAGGTAAGAAGCTTGAAACCTTGTATTTAAAAATGAATAGCACAAATGTTTGTAATCTTTTGGCTTCAGATGTAGATACAACATTGTAGAACTATAGGCTTGGTCATTTGAGCGATAACGACATGAATATTATAAAGAATATTTTTCCTGGATATTCAGAAACAAGTTTGGAGTTCTATGAAAACTACATATATGGGAAACCGAAATGAGTAAGGTTTCTCGAGGTTGGACTTGTGAAGAAATAGAGCAAGTAAGAGTTGGTACATTCTGATGTGTGGGGGCCAACTTAGGTATCATATCTTGGGGGTTCACATTATTATTTGAATTTTATTGATGATACAACAAGGAAAGTTTAGGTATATTGTGTTAGAAATAAGTCTGATGTATTTGACACTTTTGTTAAATGGAAAGCCTTGGTAGAGAATGAAAAATGTTTTAAGTTTAAATGTCTCAGGTCAGATAATGGAGGGCAGTATTGTAGCAATGAGTTCGATAATTATTGTTCTAAGAATGGAATCAATAGGAAAACGACGGTTCCAAGAATTCTACAGCAGAATGGGGTCTCAGAAAGGATGAACACACCAATAATGGAACATGTTAGGAGCATGATGTTATATGTAGGAATGCCTCTTTCTTTTTGGGAAGAAGTAGTTAGGACAATTGTGTACTTGATACATAGAGGACCTTCAAGTTTTTTGGATAGAAGCATACCTAAGGAGGCTTGATATGGTAAGAAATTTGATTACTCATTTCTTAGTATTTTTGGATGTGTGGTGTTTGTTCATATTGACAAGGATGATAGTACCATACTAGAGGCTAAATAATAAAAAATGCTCTTTCATTGGTTATGGTGGTGATGAATTTGGACAAAAATGTTGGAGTATTAAGGACAAGAAAATCATTTGATCTCAGGACGTGGTATTTAATGAGAAAGTTATGTATAAGCAACAATTACAGGAAAACAAGGAAGAACCCAATAAATAATATGTAGTGGTAGAGGATCTTCGAGATGGGAAAGTGACACATGAATCAGTTCAAGAACCTACTCAACAAGAACCCCAAAATCCTATATTGAGGTCTTCTAGGGTAAGAAGAGAACTTGAACATTTTTCTCCTTCTCTTTATTATTTATTACTCATTGATAGTGGAGAGCCAAAGAGATTTGATGAAGCAATGCATGTATATTCCAAGAACAAGTGGGAGTAAGCAATGAATGTGGAGCATCATTCTCTCATGGATAAGAAGACTTGGGATTTGGTGAAGCTACGCGAAGGAAAAAAAGCATTACAGAGAAAATGGGTGTAAAAAGTTAAAGAGGAAGAAGGAGGAAAGAATGGATATAATGCCCGATTGGTGGTCAAGAGTTTTGCACAAAAAAATGGTATAGATTTTGATGAGATTTTGTCTCCTATAGTAAAAATGACTTCTATTAGAATTGTTCTTAGAATAGTAGTAGTATAAGACTTGCACTTACTGCAGTTAGATGTAAAGGTTGCATTTTTCCATTTGGATTTGTAGGAGGATCTATATATGTAGCATCCAAAGAGATATGAGGTCAAAGGTCAAGAGGATATGGTGTGAAAACTGAAGAAGATCTTGTATGGCCTAAAACAAGATCCACGTCAATGGTGTAAGAAATTTTATAGATTCATGATGGAGCAAGGTTATATTATATATCATTCTGACCATTGCGTATATAGAAAAAAAAATTAGGATGAAAGTTATATTATTTTGTGTATGTATGTCCATGAAATGTTAGTTGCAGGTAAAAACATGGAGGAAATAAAAGTACTCAAGAAACAACCAAGTGACTCCTTTAATAAGAAGGATTTCGTGGCAGCCAAACAAATCCTTGGAATGAGGATATCTAGGGATAGGAAGGCACAGAAGATGACATTATGTCAATAAGAGTACATTAAGAAGGTTTTGGAGAGGTTTAATATGTAGGATGCTAAACAAGTGTGGAATCCTTTGGCATGCCATTTCAAGTTATCAAAGGAGCTTTTTCCCAAGAAAAATAAGGAGAGAAACCAAAATTTCAAGGTATCTTACTCATCAACAGCTGATAGTTTGATGTATTCCATGGTGTGCACTAGGCCTAATATTACACATGCAATGGGAGCAATGATTAGATTTATGAGTGACCTTAGTAAAGATCACTTGCAAGAAGTAAAGTGGGTCCTTTAGTACTTGAAAGGAACAATGGGGACAGTTTTTCACTATAGTGGATCGGACACCACTTTTCATGTTTATGTAGATTCATATATGGCTGGAGATGTAGACAACAGGAGGAGCACAAAAGGTTATATTTTCATTGTAGATGGGACAACAATGAGTTACATTTCACGACTACAAAAGCTATTGGCTTTGTCAACCATGGATGTTGAGTATGTTGTTACCATAGAGGAAATAAAAGAGATGATTTGGCTACAACAATTTCTTAAGGAGTTAGGGCATAAGTAGAAGGAAGGGAAGTTGTATAGTGATAGTCAAAGTGCTTTACACCTAGATAAGAATTCTTCTTTCCACTCTAAGATGAAGCATATACGGTTAAGGTACCATTTCATTACGAAATATTTGGAGGAAGAGAAGATGAAGCTAGAAAAGATTAATACTAGTAAGAATCCTACATGTCTGATATTTCGGGAAACATGCTCTTCTCATATGGGTTTGATTTTTGACCCATAGGTTTATGGGGAAATTTTGGCCCATAGTTTTAGTACCCACGATATTGTAAATCTTCTTAAGAAATTTCCTATTTATGTGATTTTGTGCATATGGTAGGGTTAATGTAACATTGTAGATGTGTGAGAGTTCAAATGTGAATTCTGTAGACTTTGTTGAGCATAGATCAAAATAGATCTGGGTATTTTATTAAGCTAAAGAGGTGGCTTGTAAAAAAAATAATAACAATTGATTCTTGGTGGAAATAATTAAAATTGGGTGAACCACATTAAATATTGTCTCTATGTTGTGTTCTTTTGTTTTTTTGACACTTATATTTCAAATCCATGTTATTATTCTGCATATTAGTTTTTACTATTGTGATTTTGTGTGGTATTGTTCCACATATTTTATCCCTTATTTCCTAACAAGATAACTCCATCCAGACCTCGAGGAGCAAAAATATGAAGGCCGATCCGCAGGACAGGAGGAGTGATGGGTACAAGAGTGGCTTCTACAATGTAAACCTTGCGAAGGTGTCTAGTTTGGCGGTGATGGCCAACGTGGTGGAAAAAAAGGTTCGTGAGGGACTCTACTCATCATGTATGGAACACTCCCCTAGTGAGAAAGTAGTTCTTGTAGGTGGGAAAAATCCATAGTAAATTGTTCATCTTGATCTTGAATTTGTATGCGCATAACACACAAAATAACCACTTTATCATTAGTGGAAAATAAAGAAATAAATTTATCATTATGGAAGATAGAAACATTACGAGCTTTACAAATTTGGAATAGGATACACGATCTAAAAGAATTCCATATAGAGTCTATATAGGAAGGCCAATAACTAAAATCTCCAAATATCACCACCCTCCAATGAAATAGATCAGGGTGGTAGGGTTGAAACAAAGTATGAATCAAGGACCAACTAGCTTGAACACATGTACAAGACAAAAATATATGTTTAAAAGACTGACCAAGAACAAAAAGGGAATTTTTGAATAGGAATGATAATGTGGTTGAGCTGTTCTCCTAATGGAAGACCCTAAATATTAAGACACCACAGAAAAATGATTTACTTTTGGTTCCAACAAAGGTTTCCAGACACAAGAAAGTCATCAAACTGAAGTATTTGAGAAAAATTGAAACCCCCAATGAGGATTGAGACTGAAAATGGTGGGCGAAATATGACTCAAAATTTGGTAAATAATTCATGTATTATAGTGAAAAAAATAAATATGTTGATTCCACCACCAATATCTCGACAAAACATCAAGAGGTTTAAAACCCAGCTTATGAAGCATGATATATGGTATAAGTGCTTCAATTATATGGATAGATGGAAGGTTTGAATTGATAATATTGAATTTGAACTTGAACTCGGAATAGGGAATCTAGTGTTCGCAGCAAACCAAATATTGAATGGTGTGAATTCATTTTTGAGATAAATTGGTTGATTTTATGCCCAAAGTTTTAGCAAATAGAATACTATACTCCGTTATAATTGGAGACTAGAATATATTCTAGGAGTTAAAAGAAATCCGGGTTTGAAAGTCATCTCCAATCCAATGCAATAAAGGTTTCACCACTTAAAATTCCTTCCATATATTGTCACTGACAAATGTGCCAGTAATATTAATAGATGCCTTGGTGAAGATAAGCGTATGTAACCCTAAATTGTTCCAACATTTTTTACTGTAAGGATAACCTAAAGTAATGCAACGGGGAAGTAAAATTTCCCAAGCTTGATTACCCAAATGGCAACACAGTTCACCCATTTAGAACATAAAGTAATTCTTTATGGCTAAACAACAATAATGCCCATACCATCTTGATCATGTGGTGGACAAAAAAGCTCCCAATCAACCCAATGAAATCCCTTTGAAACAAAACTTGTAGACCAAAGGTAATCCCAGAGGAGGTTGGAATGTTTGGTAAAGGAAGCCTAAGAGGGGCACCGGCAAGGAAAATAATACACATGGGTGGCTGCAAGAATCTTGAAACACAATTGAAGTTTTCTAGATAAAGAGAGAAATTTAAATACCCACTGAAAAACTTCATGCTCAACTTTTTCAATCACATATTTCTATAGGGTAGAAGAATCACTATCAAAGGAAAAAGGAATTCCCAAAAAATTAAATTATTCTCTTCAAACAATCCAGTTCTTGGGGTAAGCTTATAGGAATTTGGGCATAGGTAAACAAATTTTATGATAGCCCAAGGTTTTATCCATTTGAATGTCAGATCGTAAAGTAATACAAAATAAGTTAATACATTGAAATTTTTTAATAAAATTCTACTCATTTTCTACAAGGGTGAGAAAAGAATCATCAACAAATTTATCATTAATGAGTTGAGTAGAATGATCCATAAAAAATTCCCCAAATGTGACCCTGATATACATTCTTAGCAATAATATATCAAAGAGCATCAACTACTAAGACAGAAAGAGCGGGACACAAGAGGGTACTGTACGACAGAAAAGTGACATGCGAGCGTGGGAATCTACAAGCAACTCTTCCTCGCACCCGACCTCCCGAGGTCGTGCCAAGATAGCCGGTGGGTATGGAATATATGTGAGATGCAAACAAACTAGTTAGGAAATCTAATGTCTTCAATACGCACTAGCGGAATTTGCGAGTCTAAGGCAAAGAAGGCCCTCCTAACTTGAATTGGTGTGATAGATCGGTCAACTAGGATGACTGCTCGAAAGCTCCAATCAATATCGAGCTCTGGCGTGATTCGATCTATAGGTTGTGGAATACGTGGAAAGTGACCCGGGATAGTTTCGTGTATTTCTTTGGACAGGGTCATATGGTGGATGGTATATAGCCAATTCTACGGACGATTCTCTGGCGTAGTCCAAAATTCCCTAGCTCTATTAGTTGTTGTGTCTAGTAAGGATAATTGTTCGATAATGACAGGTGGAAGTGGGGTAGATCTGAATATTAGTGTACGTAGGCCAGTGTCTATGTCTAATTCTCCTATGGATTCATTGGGCTGCGGGATTTGTGGGTCACAACGGTAGATTCTTGGTTGTTGTGGACCTGTTATGGTCATGCGTGAAATCAAGTCCTAATTCCTAATATCTAGTAATCGTATGCTTTCTCAGCTTCTATATTTAGGATCAATAACTGTGTGATTTTCTCAGAATACCCTACAGGCATTCGTGCAACCTGGATTCTTAGGCTGGTATCTATATCTAGAAGAGTGTCTCCTGCATCTGGCTGTGGGACCAAAGGATCACAACCAAAGGTTTGTTCTCTTTCGAACCCTTCTACAGTCATATGAATGTTACCTAGGGTAATCTATAGTTCGGTTGATTTGACCAAAACGTGTGTGCTTGGTCGTCTTCTATGTTTAGTCCGTTCAACTGGGAATTGATTTGTTGCAAGCTTACCATTGTTCGGAAGAATTGAATCCTAATATTTTGGTCTATATCAGTTATTTCTGTGATGAGATTGGGATGAGGCACAATTGGCTTGAATACATATTCCCTGGGATCTCTAGGTCCCGTGATTGTCATACAAAAGCAACAAAGTAAAGAGAACTACAGTAAAATAAAATTAACTATGTGAAGTATATCTATAGTATATATGACTTCTTTATTTTTTTGTGTTTTCTGATGAGCTTTACAAATTTAAGAAAGCAGCTATTTAAAATATCTAGAAATGACAACTAATATAATAATTTTAAAACAAACAAAATAACCGAGTGTAGCTATCTGTCTATGTAATTTGTAGATCTATTCTAAACAATAAAATAGCTTTTCTAATATATTTGCAAGACTCTCGATCCTACCTCAGAAGTGAGGAGTGAATCATAGTTTCTAAGAAACTATCAATCCCCACAGCTTCCCTGGCAATATCAAGAGTATAATTAACTGAAATAAAGCAATTAACTACTCTATTTGATATGATTGTAACTAGAACTTTGAAAGCTAGAACCTGGATTCTGCAGAACAGTTGTGAATCTGATGATGTGTGTGATCTTATCCCCTCAGTGTGATCTCCTCGTTCATTTTTATTCATGTGGATCTAGAAAAGCGTGTAATGCTAGCATCAACAGAAGTGGATATTTGGATAAAGGAAGCTCAGAACATTGACTAAATACAATGCGAGTAGGAGAGGGATAGCGCAAGAGTACAGAGCTTGGCTTATGCAATTCCTAGCGGGATCTATTGCGATTCATGCAACATAAAGCGTCCAGAACTTGAAACTATCCTGTTTGAGGAGAAAAACCTGCAACTTTAATGGGTTCCTAAGCTATTCTACTCCAATGGATTGGATGAAATAATAGTAGTGCTTGCACAAGATGGATATGTGGTTTACTAACAGTAAAACAATGCTAACTAAGCATTCTAAGAAAAAGGAAGACTAAATCTATTACAAAGAGAAATCAGAGGAAAATTTTGAGGGGCCATTTGCTTGAGCACAAGCCATCTATTTATAGCATTTGCATTTACCCCAAGGTAAAAACCAAATAGAACTCTTAAACTATAAACAATGGCAAAACACTATTCCAGGGAACCAGAATCATAAATGTAAGCTTATGGTGGTGAAAGAAAGCTGGTAAAACATTGAAGTTACATGAGTCGTGTTAAAAGAGCTTTCTAGAAAATGCGTAAAGGACCGCCACCCTGAGCAGGGTGGTGGTTACAGGACCGCCGCCCTGTTCAGGGCGGCAATCACGAGACCGCCGCCCAGGCAGGGCGACGGTTTCGTCACTGAAGAGAAAAAGGCTAAGAAAAGAGGGGAAAAGGAAAAAATAAAGCATGCAGAGGCTAAGTGGGGCATGCAGGATGTTAATGCACACTCGGAGAGCTTTTCCAGATCCCGAACACCTTGTGAGGAGACTTGTATCATCATTGGGCACATGTCACGTCGTTCTGGTAGTACAGTACCTTACAATTTTGGGTACGTACATATTGCCCCCCTCAAAGAAGCGTTTTAGCCATGAAGAGGCGTAGAATGGTGGGTCTGAGTATGGCGGTCCCGAAATGGGAATTTAGAAGTTATACCTGATACATCTGTGTGTTGAAATGACGCCGTCCAAGATTTTCGCTACTTGCAAAACGAAAAGAGAACTCAAGTGCAGATAGACACAATAGTTTGAAAAATAAATGCTAAAATAATAGGGAATGAGAACGTACCATTTGTGCGGGGATAGGAAATTACCTGCATCGGTGCTCCAAACCTATCAAAAAGTCATTTAAAACGAACTAGGGTGCTATATATATGGAAGTGGGCCCATTTTCCTATTCATTTGTGTGAGTTGATTTGATTGATTTTGAGCTCTGGGACCCACGGTGACGGTTTCTTGCGTGAGTAGAGTCAAAACGTCAGTGACAACATAGCGATCATGCCTCCACATGTGGAACATCAACCCACGAGATCACAGGTTAGTTTTCTTCAGTTTATCCTTTTTACCCCCTTAAATTTGAAATGCTAAATACTTTGTCATGGGAGGGTAATTTTTGAAAATGTTAGTGTTCAAAGGTCCAACTAGGGGGGGCGCCTACTGGGTAGGATTTGTTTTTAGGTAAAATGGCCATTTTTTTGCACTTTTTAGGGCTTGTAAATTTAAAAACCTGCGTGGGTTTTCAGACCGTGACTGCCGCCCTACCTAGGGCGGCGGTTACATGACCGCCACCCTGTTCAGGGTGGCGGTTACACGATTGTCGCCCTTAAGGCGGTGGTTACAAAACCACCTCCCTGCTCAGGGTGGCGGTTTTGCACAGAATGCAAAAGGAACATCTATTTGAGATTGTGTTTGTATTTTTAGCATTTCTACGTGTTTTCATGATTTTTCCAGTATTACTTAGATGCTAACTTGCTCTGTTTTGTGTGTTTTTGGGTGTATGCAGGCGAGAGAGGAGTATATCCGGTGGAGTCGAGAGAGGGAGTGTGATTGGCTCCCAGGGGTTCTAGATGCCCTCTCACAGGATGAGGAGGACACTCTTCAGTGGACTGGGATACTACGCATTTCACGCGTGCCCCACGTTACACCATCTAGTCACATCCTTTGTGATTTGTTCTCATACTGGGATGCAGATCGGAACACCTTTCGATTGCCAAGGGTCCGCAGTGAGTGGACTATTACATTGGAGGATGTCTATCGTATTCTGGGGGTCCCAATCATCGGGAGACGACTCACCCTAGAGACAGCAGGTTCATAGGCACCGATTGCACAGTGGGCCACATATATGGGAGATGCAGTCATCTCTACGGGGTCAAAGAAGGGGGTTAGAGTTCGATCCATTCCTTCTTTTCCCATCCCCCTACTTCGCCAGGCCATCATGGGGATCCTTGCCTCAAGAATGATTGGGGACAAGGGAGGAGATACATTACTATACTGCTGGTCCCCCATTATTGCACAGATAGAGGGGCACGGTCGGATATATGCCTGGGGAGTAGACATTCTTGGGACCACCTACCACGAATTATACATGGTGGTCTGTTTATAGGGGCAGTCTTTGAGCCACCCGACCCTAGTCATGAGTTGGGTCTATGAGCATTTCATCCCTTATGGCAGGGGTGTGGAGGTGGCAGATCCTGGAGCTGTGAGGGTAGCTAGATGGACAGACATGTCAGTGCTTAGAGTACCTCATCAGCTAGTTGCCTCCCTGACTACTGCCGATATGGAGGCCACACCATACCAGACTATGGCAGGCATATGGGGCGAGGAGGCTCTTACCTTGATCTCCTGTTCCACGACAGGGCAGCTTATTGTTAGAGTGGGGCGAGTGGTAATGCACCCCTTTGGCCGTGTTCCTCAGCAGTTTGGCCTACCATACATGGGTATGATTCCCCCAGTGGCGCCAGTATACATATCAGTCTGAGAGGCTAGAGGGGGGCCTAGAGGCCAGGGTTGGACAGTGGTTACTCACGGCGTTCCTATTGCAGCCAGGAGTATAGTACGTGCCAGAGGGAGAGCCGGTGCACCTCAGGCACCTTTTCTTTAGATTTCCAAGGGAGCTGCCCATAGCAGTGATGATCCCATTGAGGTAGAGTCCAAGTCCAAGGAGTTTACAGGGGGAGACACAGAGGAGGAGACTAAGGACAGTGATCCTGAGTGGCACGACACCCAGGATATCTTACAGGTGGAGAGGGCCGAGCAGAGTGCAGAGAGGGTGACTCTGGTTTCAGAGGAGCCACTCTCCCAAGGCCATGGGGAGGATGAGTCCGTTGCGGGGTGTTACGTTGCTCCAGCCACAGGAGTAGCCCCTTAGTCGGAAGCGGCATCCATGGTGGGTGTTGATCCCATAGATCCGTCTTAGAGGCCTGGTGATCCGAGTAAGTTACCCTCTCTCCCTTCTAGTGTTTTTTTAATTTAAGATAATTTTAGTTACTATCTCTCCTTGTGTTTTATCTTGGATTTTTAATCTCCTATTTGGTTTCTAATTTCTCTCCTTGGTTTGCAGATACCGTTGATGAGTGGCGAGACTTGATTCGTAGGGTATGCACTGATACCATGATGATCCCCATGGAGAGGACCCACATAAAGTTGTCCATGGATGTTGGGGAGGCTTCAACAGCTGGCAGACATACCGACGTCTTCGCTCCAATCTGGTATGTGGCTAGGATGGTATCAACCCTTCGCATAGAATTAGCAGGGTACAGGATGGCTGAGCGTTTGATGAGGAGCCATTCTCGTGGTGACACTATGGCTGCCCTTCAGGATCCTGAGCCCTCCATTCATTCAGAGTGCCGGCGTAGCCAGAGTCCTAGACATGGGCGTGCACCTTCAGAGGGGTCTCGTAGGGATTGAGAAGCCACTTGGCTCTCGTAGATTTTGTACTATATATTCTTTTTTATATCCCGGGCTCTTTGAGCATTTTGACCATGCTTAGTGCATGATGAAATTGTATATAAATGTTGATCATTTATATATATGTATTCGTTCTGGATCAAAATCTTGGCATTCATGGCTTTCTTTTGATTTCCAGTTTCCTCATGTATGCTATGATGTATGTTTATATGCTTCTTTTAGAATGTATGCAATGGTGAACAAATGATGCAAGTGTTTTACTTTCCTTTTGTGTTTCATGATGCTGATATATGATAATGTAGATATAATGTGATTTTGAATCTTAGTTTCTGTAAGCAATTTTGGATACTTCATGTTTGTTTTGGCAAAGTGATGAAAATAAACTGGTATGATGAACAGATAAACCTGCCCCTACCCCCAACTCCACGCAACTAGTAAGATGCAAGGGCTTATCACCAAGAGTTGGGAAGGGCACAAGTTATGAGGTGTAGTGAAATGATAGTGATGGAAGACAGGCAAAGCTTTGGCAGAACTGAATTAGGACACCACAAGTCCACTCCACTCGAGTGACTTCATAGTTTTGGATGCAACTTGCTTTGTGGTTTATCCAGACTTAGACCCGTAGATGGCCACATAGCAGACAAAATCTGGTTTTTTAGGATTTTAACTCTCTTGGGATTTTTGAACATCTGATTCATTTGTTTTTGACTCAAAGTTTCAAAGTTTGAATTGTTTGTGTATAACCTTTTGCATTTATTTGTCGAGAGGACGCCCTACACTTTGCCCCATGCTACTAGTAAGAAGCGTGGGTTTATCACCGTGGAAAAAGCATAGGCGAGTAAGGGAATTTCCATCCTTTCCCAACCCTACGTCACTAGTAAGAGACGCAAGCTCATCACCAAAGGTTAGTGGGGCAAGGAAATGTGTAAAATTAAAATTTTCTGTTTGATCAATGTTTGACTTGTTTATTTGAGTAAAATGTCAGTATGTGTTTATTTCCAAAGAGATATACATATGGGATAGATGTGACACCATGAAGCTTCTAGAACAGACCATAGGCAAGAAACCTACCCTAAGAAGAAACCAACAGTGAGAATAAACTTGCAGATCTTGGTATGGTTACTATTAAAACTTTGTCATGTCTAGCTTTATTTGATAAAATGATTCCAAGATAATTTGATGATATCATTAAAATGGAGAGGTACGATTAGAAATTTTATGCCAACAACATCATGAGTTTGTAATGAATTACTTTGAGAATAGATTCCTTAATCACAATTTGTGTACGAAACAAGTGGACAATATGATCCCAATCTATATGAAAATGTAATGTAGATAGATATATAAATAATGCTAGCTGCTTACGCGTAGAAACGCTTGAGGTGTAGGGAATTGACTGTTTCACCAAATTCCTCACCTTCTAGCGTACATAAGAGGTATGCACCATTTCCATAGTCCTTCATGATTTTGTATGGGCCCAGCCATTTAGGCCGGAACTTCCTTCCTTTGCCGGTATTCTTGTCGATCCGGCTGTCTAGTCTTAGAACTAGATCACCTTCATATATGTCATGTTTATAGACTTTCTTGTTATACTGCTGGCACATCTGGTCAGCATAGACTCTGTGCCGCTATTCAGCATCTAACCTAGCTTCATCTAGGCTTTCTAGTTGGGAAAGACGTGCTTCTCTGTAAGCGTCTTCATCTAGAATCCCTTGTAATGAAATGCAGAGACTGGGTATTTCAACCTCGAGTGGGAGAACTGCCTCTACCCTGAATACTAGCGAGAAAGGAGTTTCTCCCATTGGTGTTCTTATTGAGGTTTGGTGGGCCCATAAGGCCGGATATAACTTTAATTGCCAATCTCGTTTGTTTTCTTTCACCGTTTTAAGGAGAATGGCTTTTAGTGTTTTATTTGTCGCTTCAGCCTGTCCGTTGGCTTGAGGGTAATACAAGGAATTCGTATGATGGCTTATCTTAAATTTATTGCATAGTTCGTGAACCTCTTCATTCTTAAAAGAAGTTCCATTATCGGAGATGATGATTTGCGGGATACCGTACCTGCAAATGATTTGGTTCAAAATGAACTTGGCGATTACAGAACCAGGTACAGTAGTAAGAGGCATAGCCTCTACCCATTTAATAAAATATTCAGTGGCCGTGATTATAAAATTATGGCCGTCTGTGGACAAGGGAGAGAATTTCCCTATTAAATCTAGGCCCCATGTAGAAAAGGGCCATGGAGTAGCGATTGGTTGCAAAGCTTGTGCCGGCATATGGATCTCATGGGAGAATTCTTGGCACTTATGACACCTACGTATGAACTCTACTGCGTCATGTTTTGGAGTAGGCCAGAAATAGCCCATTCGATGTATTTTACGAATGGTGGCATGACCACCGAAGTGGCCTCCACACATTCCACTATGGGATTCATGGAGAATCTTCTTGGATTCTTTTGTGTCGACACATCTTAGGAGCATTCCATCGAACACTTTCTGATAGAGCACTTGTTCTATAATGATGTATTTAGCTATGATAATACGTAACTGCCTTATTTGTTGCGGTGTAGCTCCTTCTAGATACGTATGGTCCATGATATAATTAATGATATCAGTGTACCAGGGAGACTCAGAGATAGAAGGTCAGGTTTCGATGTAGTATACACACTCATCTAGAAAATCTAAATCTACTAGATTACCTCCATCTAATGGGTTATCAGCTAACCAATCTACGATGATTTGTCCTTTAACTGACTTCTGATTTACAAACGTTAATTCAAATTCTCCCATTAAGGTTATAAAACGTCCAGCCTTCTTAGATAAGGACCCTTGTGTGAGAAAAGTTCGTAAATGGTCCGTTTTTACCATGACCCTTATTTCTTGATTTAGCATATAATGTCTTAGGCATTTGGTTGCAAAGACTATGGCGAGGCATTCTTGTTCTGCTTGTGTGTAACGTGTTTCATAGTCGAGCAACATTCGGCTAATGAAATAAATCACGCGTTCTCTCTTGTCACCATCTTCTTGAGCCAGCATGCAGGCTAGCGAGACATTGGTAGCTCGTGAGTATAGAATTAATGGGTGATCTAGCTTAGGTGGCATTAGCGTACGTGGTGATAACAAGAAACGCTTAACTGCATCAAAATATTCATTACAGTCTTCAGTCCAATCAATGCTATAATATTTCTTGAGTAAACTGTTGATTGGATGAATGGCAAAGCTTAAGTCCTGGATGAATCTTCGGATTGCACCCAGCTTTCTAAGAAATGACCTGATTCCAGATTCATCTGAAGGTGGAACCATTTCGAGGACAGCCCGAATTTTGGTTGGGTCAACATCTATCCCTCGTGAGGATATGATGTAACCTAGGAGCTTCCCTCCTGTTACACCAAATACGTATTTTTCTAGATTTAACGTGACTCCGTATTCTATCAGACGTGAGAGAATGACGCGGAGTACTTCTGGATGGTCACAACGCTTCTTGGCCTTACCCAACAAGTCATCTACGTAGGATTCCATGATTTTATGAATTAAATTGTGAAATATATATGTCATAGCTCACTGGTATGTAGCACCAGCATTCTTGAGACCAAATGGCATGACATCATCGCAATAAGTTCCCCAAGGAGTTATAAACGTGGTTTTAGCTCGATCTTGTTCAGATATTTTAATTTGATTGTATCCCGAGAATCCATCCATGAGAGAAAAAAGTTCAAACCTAGCTGTTGCATCAACAATGACATCAATGGATGGCAACGGGAAGTCGTCTTTAGGACACGCTTTGTTGATGTCTCAGAAATCTATGCAGATGCGTATCTTCCCATTCTTCTTGAGAACGGGAACGAGATTAGATACCCATTGGGAGTAATTGATTGGCTTGATGAATCCTACTTGGAGGAGTTTTATTACCTCCTCTTTTACCATGAGAGCTACCTTGGGTTTCATGGGTCTTGATTTTTGTTTAACTGGCTTTGCATCAGATTTAGTGACAAGGTTGTGCACCGCAATGTGGTGTGCAACTCCTGTCATTTCCTTATAATTAAATGCAAATGCCTTATGATGTTCTTTGAGGATCCAAGTGTTTATTTCTACTTCCTCTGGGGTTAACGAGGACCCTAGTTTCAATATCCTTGGTTTGTCTTCCGTTCTGATGTTGACATCAATTATTTCTTCGATAAAAGAGGTGTTACCCTCTTCAAACTCAGGTGGTGCTGGAGGTAAATCCAAATCATCCCCATTTTCTACTGTGCATATGTTAGGTTCCATTTGTGAGGGAAGATCCATCATGGGATTTCCAAAGTAGGAAGACGAACATGGGATTAAGGACAAATCTATCATATGATAGGAGAGATGTAGTGCCACATAGGTGTTTAAGTAATCCAAAGTAGCTGGATATCACTATCAACATGATCTAGGATAGTAGATTCACTTCCGTTTAAAAGAGAATTTTTCATTGTCTTTATCAATGGTTCATCATGAAGGGATACCATGAAACAGATATCCTCTACCTTGTTGCTTGGAGTAAAACGTGATGCTGAAGTTGCTATTGAATCGGCTCAAAGATTTTTCTCCCGCGGGATTGCTTCAATTGATATGAAGTAAAACTCCTTGCTTAAATCTAATACAACTTTTTTGTAAAGTTGTAAGTGCTCAGCTTTGGTTTCATATATCTGAGAGACTTGGTTTGCTACTAATTGTGAGTCTCCTAAGACTCTGATGTTATTAACACCAATTCTCTTAGCTAAGATGATGCCAAGGAGGAGGGCTTTGTACTCAGTGCCATTGTTTGTGCACTTGAAATTTAGTTTAAAGGAAAAAGGTAAGACTTTTCCTTCAGGGGAAGTAAATATTATACCCGCCCCCGTTCCGTAATGGAATCTAACTCCATCAAAATGGAGTGTCCAATATTTAGCTTGGAGTATAGATGTTGGGGCATTTGCTACATTTGCGCATTCTACTTCCACCATGCAAAGATCCTCTGCTGGAAGAGAACCAACACCTAGGGAATATCCTATGCCTACTGAATCGAATGGTAAGAATATTGATAGATCATTTTCTATCAATTCAATGATTTTTGTAGTAGTTCCTAATGATACTGTTTCTACAGTGTTAGCCTCATCTTTGGGGGTTGGGGTTGCTTTGGCTATGCTCACAGTTTCAAGATCTGTCGTAGGTACCAACTTTTATTTTATTTTTGCATCGGTAGATTTATTAAGTTGATTTATTAGGATTTCAAACTCCGAGTGTACGCCTGGTCTTTTCTTTAAGTTAGCTAGGTGTACATCAAATGGTTTTGGATAACCTTTGGCCATGAATACGTTTCCTAAATGTAAAAACCTTACTTCTTGAAATAGTGTAGAAGGGATTGCCTTCATACGGTGTATCCATGGTCGTCCGAGGATCATATTATAGTTAGTTTCCCAATCTATAATATAAAACTCAGTCAAGATGGTTTTGGGTCCTAAGGTGACCGGTAATATTATAGTTCCAACCGAGGTGACTTTAAGACTATCATAGCCCCTTAGTGTATTTTGAGTTGTGGAACAATTGGTTTCTCCATACCCTAGCATTTGGAGGAAAGAGAAGGGGACTATGTTAATTTCCGCCCCATCATCAACCATTGCACACTTTACATAGTTGTTATAAACCCATACTTCCAAATGTAAGGTTGGATCACCTCGGTGTGCAATCTCAGCATTTGTCGGCATTTTGTTTATCTCGAATATGAATTCGACATCCCTATCTGCCTGCCCTGGAGGATGAACATCAAAGTTCACATGATTTACCTGTGTTTCAGGTGGTGGAGTGATGTTAATTAGATGACCTAAACCTAATGCTTCTAAAAGAGCAGCCCTGTGGGCAGGAGAGTTCTTTAGTAAGTCTAAGAATGAAATGTGCGAGAAGGTTTTTGTTAGGTCGTTAATTAAATCATAGGCACCCACAGGTTTTGCTATGATTTATTAGATGTCATCTGCCTCTGGCAGGTGGCTTGGAATTGGCTGAGAGAAATACTCGCGCGTCCTTATTATAGCTTCGATGGGTAGCTCAGCGTCTAATTCCACTAAACCGACTACCTTAGGTCGTGGCTGACTTCCTAGTTGTGGCGTAACTAATGGATTTAGTGAGGTCGAGGCTTCATGATCGTTGTTTCCTGTCATTACACCCTTGTTCATCCCATTTATATTTAGCCTGTTGTTATCGTGATTTGGGAGTGGATCATTAAAGATATTCAAGGGTGTGTTTTGAGGGGAAACTACCCCTGAAAAGTTATTTGACATTGGTGACGTAGGATCTGTTCAGAACATATCCATGAAAAGTTGTTTTTGTTCATCTGGAAAGCGTTGCATGAATTTATTGTAGTCACAGCATGTTCTAGTGTCATGGCCCCAAATTTTGTGGAAACCACAATACGAATTAGGATTTTAATTCCTAGTTTGTTGGTTTGACGTGTATTGTGGCCCAAAATTTTGATCAAACCGTTGTCTATTAAAATTTTGCGTTTGTTGTTTTTGGTTTGAATTCTAGTTTTGGTACTTAGCAGGATTTTGGCTTGGACCCTGTACGGGATTTCACCGTTGTTGTTGTTGTTGTGGATGGTTAAATTCCACTGTATTGATTTTCAGGGTAAAGTTGTTATTTCGTTGGTTGTTTATTTGTGATGGAGTATTGACAACATTTACCTTCTTAGGCTGGTCGATTACTCCATCTGTTGTTACACCCCGATTTTTGTTAAGGATTTTAGGTCCTTGATTGACGTTCATGGTAGTAGGATAAGTTGTAGTGTTCTGGTTGGGGGCGATTAACCTCCCTTTTGATCCATATGTTTTGTGACCACTGTCAATTGCCGCTTGATCTATTCAAAGAGCGCTCTCAAGTACTTCATCGTAAGTTCTTAATGGGAACTTCTGGATTTATTCCTTCACTTCTCTACTAAGCGAATGAAGGAATAAATTGCATAGTTCCATTTGATCCATGTTTGGATCACTTGCCAAAGAATAAAGAACTATACGCCACCTTTGGATGAAATGGGTGACAGATTCGTTGTGTTCTTGTTTGATGTGTAAGAACTCCCTGATTCCTGTTCTTAATAATTTCTTCATGTCAAAGGCCTTGATGAATTCCAACACGAGTTATTTGAATGAATGTATGGAAGCCTCATGTATTCTATAATACCAATCGAGAGTGATGCCTTCTAAGGTATTTGGGAATATTTTAGCAACAACCCCATCCCATGGGATTAGTTCTCGAATGGCTGTAGCGTAAGCTTTGATATGCACATTTGGATCTCCCTCTCCTTTGTATTTGGGAAAATCGGGAAGAGGTCTTGGAAGCACGACACTTCGTATGGTGAAATCCAATGGTTATTTCAAATATTCTGAGTACGTCCCTATCGCATATGTTTCGACCATTGACGGTGCCTATTGAGGGAGCAGTGGTGGGATGGGTTGTTGATATGGAGCAGTGTATGCGTTGGCAGGGGCATAAGGAAGCCCCTGTGTTTGAGCAAACATGCCAGGAGAGGAGAACATATCCCCTTGTGGTGATTTGGATTATATGTTTAAGTATGACAGGGTACTGTTTAGGAATGGATTGTTCTGTACTAGACCGGGAGGAACAGTGTTAGAGATGGTGGGTTTAGTTGGTGTTTGTTGTGAAAACTGCGGAGTCATGTCTAATGCGCCTACCCCTGTGAGGAGATCTACTTGGCTAGGATGGTGTGGAGGATTGGAACTTCCTGTTTGTATGAATTGTGAATGGTGATTTGCTTGGGAAAGTTCAAACCCTCTAACCTTTTCTATTAGAGTTGAAATGACTTCATTTGGTGAAGTCACGGTGTTTTGCTGTAGTGGCATTTGTTATATGTTATGGTGTTATATAGGCATGTGATATCCTGTTATGAGCTGATCGCTATCTTGCCAAGTTTCTCTAAGGGTATTTCCTATATGCAGTGGCATAGAGGTATTTTCTTGAAAAGAGACCTCGGGTTGTGTTTGTAAACCTCCTACAGGTGGATACATACTTCGAGAACGTTGGTTGTTCCTAGTATAACGTACCGAGTATTCATCATCTAAACCTCGGTATGAGTATGATTGTCTACTAATTTGTGGTCTAAGCAGCATCTGAGGAGACGAACCAGATTCTCTGGTGAACGTCATGTTATTCGAGCCTGAAGGCTCTGTTTGTTACGTTTGAGTGAGTTTTTCCAACTCCTCTGTTTGGAAGGACGAGTTATATCTGATCCTTGGAGTTTGTGTTGACAACTGGTTAGTTGAATAGTTGTCACCCCATACTGAGAGTGATGGTGATGATTATCTATTTTACTGGGTGTAGTACGCCTCAAGACCCAAGAGCGGCCTGCCATATGCATCGAATCCCGACATATTCGGGGGGTATATGAATACCCGCAGAATAATGGGAAGGAGCGAAGGTGATAGTGAAAACTGATGAGGTAGTACAAATCTGACTCCAAATCAAAAGGTAGAAAGTTTCACGTCAGGTTCACCAATTTTTTTGGTGAAGCTGATGTGAAGGCTAATGAGGTACAGAAGGTGAAACAATTGTTTGTTTCACGTCGGTTCACTAATTTTGTATGACAGAAAAGTGACATGCAAGCGTGGGAATCTACAAGAAACTCTTCCTCGCACCCATCCTCCCGAGGTCAGGCTGAGACAGCCGGTGGGTATGGAATATATGTGAGATGCAGAAAAACTAGTTAGGAAATCTAATGTCTTCATTACGCACTAGCGGAATTTGTGAGTCTAAGGCAAAGAAGGACCTCCTAACTTGAATTGGTGTGATAGATCGGTCAGCTAGGATGACTGCTCAAAGGCTCCAATCAATATCGAGCTCTAGCGTGATTCGATCTATAGGTTGTGGAATACGTGGAAAGTGACATGGGATAGTTTTGTGTATTTCTCTGGACAAGGTCATATGGTGGATGGTAAGTATAGCCAATTCTATGGACGATTCTCTGGCCTAGTCCAAAATTCCCTAGCTCTATTAGCTGCTGTGTCTAGTAAGGATAATTGTTCGATAATGACAGGTGGAAGTGGGGTAGATCTGAATATTAGTGTACGTAGGCCAGTGTCTATGTCTAATTCTCCTATGGATTCATTGGGCTGCGGGATTTGTGGGTCACAACCGTAGATTCTTGGTTGTTGTGGACCTGTTATGGTCATGCGTGAAATCAAGTCCTAATCCCTAATATCCAGTAATCGTATGCTTTCTCAGCTTCTATATTTAGGATCAATAACTATGTGATTTTCTCAGAATACCATACAGGTGTTCGTGCAACCTGGATTCTTAGGCCGGTATCTATATCTAGAAGAGTGTCTCCTACATCTGGCTGTGGGACCAAAGGATCGCAACCAAAGGTTTGTTCTCTTTCGAACCCTTCTACAGTCATATGAATGTTACCGAGGGTAATCTGTAGTTCAGTTGATTTGACCAAAACATGTGTGCTTGGTCGTCTTCTATGTTTAGTCCGTTCAACTGGGAATTGATTTGTTGCAAGCTTACCTTTGTTAGGAAGACTTGAATCCTAAGATTTTGGTCTATATCAGTTATTGTTGTGATGAGATTGGGCTGAGGCACAATTGGCTCGAATACGTATTCCTTGGGCTCTCTAGGTCCCGTGATTGTCATAGAAAAGCAATAATGTAAAACCAAATACAACAAAGTAAAATTAACTACGTGAAGTATATCTATAGCATATATAACCTTTCTATTTTTGTATTTTTCTGATGAACTAGCGAACGAAATTGAAAGAGCAACTTTCTAAAATATCTAGCAATTGACAACTAAACTAATCATGAAATTTAAAACAAACAAGGCAGCCGAGTATAGCTACTTGCCTGTGCAGTTGTAAATCTATTGTAAATAATGAAATAACTAATCTAATCTACTTCAAAGACTCTCGATCCTACCTCAGAAGTGAAGAATGAATCATAGTTTCTCAGAAACTATCAATCCCCACAGCTTCCCTGGCAATATCGACAGTAAAATTAACTGAAATGGAATGATTGGCTACTTTATTTGATATGCTTCTAACTAGAACTTTGAAAACTGAACCTGGATTCTGCAGAACAGTGGTGAATCCAATGGTGTGTGTGGCTTTGTCCCCTCAGTGTGATCTCCTCGTTCCTTCGTGCTTAGGTGGATCCAGAAAAGCGTGTAATGCCAGCATCAACAGAAGTAGGTTTTGGAACAAAGGTGACTTAAGATACAGACTGAATATAATGCGAGTAGGAGAGGGATAGCGCAAGAGTACAGAGCTTGGCTTATGTAATTCCTAGCAAGATTTATTGTGAGTCATGCAACATAAAACGTTCAGAACCTGAAACTATCCTATTTGACGAGCAAAACCTACAACTTTAATGGATTCCTACTGAGAATTAAACTGCTCTATTTCAATGGACCTGCATGAAGTAATGACAACATTTGCACAAGATGGATATGTGGCTTTCTAATAGCAAAATAATATTAACTAAGCATGCAATGAACTAAACTATGAATCCTAAGCAAAATGAAAGACTGAACTATTGAAATGAGAAATTGAGAGGTAAATTTGAGGGGCCATTTGCTTGAGCACAAGCAAACTATTTATAGCATTTCCATTCACCCAAAGGTAAAAACCAAATTGATCTCTTAAACCATAAACAATCCCAAAACACTATTCCATGGAACCAGAATCATTAATGCAAGCCAAAGGTGGTGAAAAAGCTGGTAAACGTTGAAATTTATGTGAGTCACGTTAAAAGAGCATTATGGAAAATGCGTGTAGGACCGCCACCCTGAGCAGGGCGGGTGGTTACAGGACCACCACCTTAATTGGGCGGTGGTCACAAGACCGCCGCCCAGTTAGGGCGGGCGGTTTCGTAACTGAAAGAAAAAAGCAAAAAAAAACAAAGAGGAGAAGAGAACAACAAAGCACGCAGGGGCTAAGAGGGGCATGCGGGATGTTAACGCATACTTGGGGAGCTTTTTCGGATCCCAAACACCTTGCAAGGATACCTGTAACATCATTGGGGTACGTGTTATGTTGTTCCGGCAGTGCAGTACCTTACAATTTTGGGTACGTACAGTGACCTTACAATAATGTGATTGTACTTGATCCTTTCCCTAGCTTGAATTGAATTTGATAACATGCCTTCTATACTTACAGGTCTGAGTGGAGACTGCCCTAGAATGAGTATGCAAAGTATATGAAGCTCAAGGGGGTCTTGGGAGTATCTTTTCTTGTGATTGATCTTAACATTTTCTCATTAGGATGCTAGGTGTTCTTGAAGTAGAGTTTAAGAAAATATGCCCCTCCCTTTTACATAGAGAGTTGAAGTCCATTCTATTCCTTCCTAGATGCATTTTGAGATCTATCCAGAATGTAGCACCCTTGGACTAAGGCTCAACTAGAACTTGGGTACTAAATAATCTTCAGGTAATTAGATTGGAAGATGTTACCATTGGATGGAAGGGGATTGGAAAGTGTCTAGGTCGGAAACATATCATACGAAGCATTATAGGTCCGCAAAGTAGTAATCAATGTGTGAGTGATTTGAAAGCTTTAGGAATTGTAACATGTGATGGTATAGCCTTGATTTGATGAATTAATATAACCATTATGTGAATGAATAGGATTGGAGTGATTCATTATAGCAAGAATGCAAGTTGAGATATGGCTCGAGACAACATACCATTGTTCAAATTGTAGCAATTGTGGGCATAAGTGCAAGCCAGTGTTATCCACAGGATTTTTGTTATTGCAAGACATGAATTACCAAATGAGTGTCGATATAAAGCTCATCCACATGTAAGAGCAGTATCCATTACCTCACATTTTCTTATAAATTTGGAGAATGTGTCTGATAGGAGCCACCTCAATACATTTTTTTCATTACAACTGCGCTCGCGCATCTGTACCAATTCTCTTCACTTGGAATACATAATTCATAGTTTCATCTATCGATGCATTAGTGACCTTCCCTCATTTCCATGACTTTGGAACATACTTTGATGCCTACATAGTTTTATTCTATTCACTAGCATATTTGGCATAAATATCTTGAAGAATTATTTTCATCCTCTCACCTTTGAGACATATTGGGCCAATTAATATTATCGACTCAGATCTCTGAGCTTGAAGGGTATCTTATGAGATTCCTTCTATCTTGAGCCTAACAGTTTACATTCCAGATTCAAAAAAATTACAGATCGTTGAATCAAAAACAAATTCGTCTCCAAGATAAATTTCAAAGAATATACACCCTCCATATCTCTTTGAGAGCATACCTAGACAATGTTATGTTCTCGCTTGTGCATTTATCTAACTACATGTTTTCCAAATTAGTGTCAGGAAACTAGGTGTTTCCCTGGATCCTCTCGATTTCACTTCTCTTGCTCTCTATCTTGATCTTACTAGTAGGTGGATTTGTCACCCTTTTTCTTACAACATTGTCAGTGACGATGACAATATTCTTGGCTAACACCTTACATCCTGATTTTCTCAATAAGGATATTTTATAGGACTATTAATTTGGTTTGATAGGAATTTCCTAGCTACCATCTCGTGACCCTCTTATATTATTATAGGAGATGTTAGTTTGGTTGAGCCTAAAATATCCCAGCATCATACCTCATGATGCCTTTTTATTTAAAATTCTAATATATTATACTAGGAGAGAACTCCATAATACATAGCCTTTTGAACGATCAATCACATTGGAATTTTCATTGTCAAAGACTGGTCCAAGTATATTCTAAGCTTGATACATATCCAAATATCTCTTCAACTATGAGATTTATTAGGATGCTGCAATTCCCCAATGAACTATTATACATGTAATATTCAGGCTACATTATTTCCTAACACACCATTAGACACATAAAGGGATCCAAGTTACTTCATTAAGATATTATAATCATATTAAAGTATTGATAAATGAACCAATAGCCAAGGGGCAAGTTATCTCCTAGCCATTTATTACAAGAAAGTCATGCTCCTCTAGTTCCATCATTAGAAGCCTTAAGTTCATACAATGTATAACACAATAAATATCATTAATCTCCATTTTGGCATCTAGGTTACGACTTTGTTATTTTGAATTTTTGATTGTCATCAGGATGGTGCTCTAGGCGTTAATCTACGGATATTCATGAGGTTACAATACTAGCACCATATTTGACATCAGATAGGCCTTGAGTTTTACACTTTTATAACACAATAATTTAGCAATGCTAGTTAGCGTATGCCTGAAGTAGTACAGTACTGATTTTAATTATCCTATAAACAAATAATGTCTCTTAGGCTACTAGGCTCTAATGTTATGTATACTCACTACATGTCTATTATGGTATATAACACTTGATTTTTGCATTCACTATATGATCATTGCAACCATTTGATACATTATTTTGATCACATGTTTATTATCCCTGTCAGATATAGACCCTTACACTCTGGAATCACCATCCACCATGAAAAGAATTATTAAATTATTATAAATATTGTCATCTGGGCCTTAAAATTAACAAGTTAAACATGGATAGAGTGGCTTATCTATATTTCCCAATTTATCTTTCCCACATTCATGGGGGAAAATTTTAGGGGTATAATCTCTCAATGACAAAGAGGTTGACACACTCTTAACATATATCGCCTTGTGAACACATCTTATATATGAGGGTACTAGACTACCCCATACATGGGGGCTTATGCCTTCATTATGGAATGTTACTTGACGATTTACAATTGATCCAGTTTTTTCATTATACTTAGAGAGAAGATTTTAAGGATAAGGAATCCATGGGTCACATAGAAAATTGGATTCTATACTTGCAAAATCAATATGTAATCAACGATTACAATGACATACCATTAGTTCAGTAATATGACTATCTTATATGAATCTAGACATTGACATTTGTGAAGCCATGGATTCACAATTTCTAATCCAAAATTTTCTAGTCAAACCAATGGGATGGTCCCCAGTGGCATTTTGTAGACCAATAATCATGTCTATTGGATGTTGAATATTACCAAAACCTTCTAAGAGCTAATACGTAAGGACCCAACTTGTGTAGACAATAAATCACGCACTTTGGGTACATTTCTAGGTCATAACCACATACCACTATTCATATGATTCCTAAGCGAGAAAAACTAGTAATTGAAATATCATTTGTCTCTTTGGCCTTCTTTCTTGATTTCTTTGTGGTCTTGCACACCTCACTACGCAGTCTGAATTTCACTACTTTATCTTTCTTGGCTCTGGACCACTAGCTCCCAGCCAAGACATGTCAGTGCCCAAGTGCACTCATCCCCTCTTCGCACCCCCAACCTCTTTATATCTTACTCGTCCCCTTTTGGGCCTATTTTATCTTTTGGGTATCTTGTTTTCTTATGGGTCGGCGTTTTAGTTGTCAATTACAAAATTAAAACAAGGGAACCATATAAATGCAAAGCTATATGACCATAGTAAAGGACCGAGCTCAAAGCATCTACTATCACCACCTAAGGTTACATCCAAAGGCATTTTAAGAGCATCAAAGAATCCATCTAGCTTCATTTAAGGGGCAAGGGACTACATTTTTTTTGCAATCACTTCATAAGAGGGGAAGTTCATTTTAACATGCACACATTCATCTACATTGCTACATCTATTAATTTATCTCTATTAAGTGCATCTTGACAAGAGCTACCTATGGCACAATTTTACACACATGCACACAAAACTACAAGGAGTCTTAGATGTAGTGTAGTGTTCAGTCGTAATTTGACTCTGTCTGGTGACTGGTGGGGTTAGTATGACTTTACATTTGCATCGTTTCCTTTTTAATATTTGATGTGTTTTGAGATTTTACAGGAGGTAATTTAGTTTAGAGGTTACATAATAGCTTTGCAGTTATAGTGTGACATACACACGAAGAAAAATGAAGGCTGCCAATAGTCATGCGACATGAGAAAATTCAGATTCTGTGAATTTTTGGACTCACGGGCGCCTAAATGAAGACCTTAGCACCCTGAAACCCTTGACCTAGTCTAGGCACCCCAGTCTATTTTATTATGATAGTTTTGTAATTTTTTTAGTATTGTTACAACATATTTTGTCTTATGTTTAACAGTTTCCTAATATCGTCATACTTCATGATCAATTACAAGATCAACTAAGTCCTCCATTCTCTCTCTTACACCTAGGGTTTCATATTCTGTAAGCTTATTGCTTGTGTCATATTTATACTTCATTAATTATTATTGTGTTGTGACACTGCAATTACGGTTTTATAAATTTTTGTATTTGTTAAATCATTTGGTGAACCTGAACTTCAAATATTCTCTTCTTCTTCTTTCATCATGGTAATTTCAATTTACAAATTTTAACAAAGCTCACCCTGAATATAAGGCTAAAATCCACTCTATCATTTCTAATACTCACATTCATTTTTATACTCATATGGATAAATTATATTATTTATTCGTAGATGCATATTTTTAGCACCTTACTTCTCCATTTGATGTATCTTTCACTCTTTATTGTTACGATAATGATCCTCCTCTTTATATTAACGCTTAAATATTTACCATAGACATTATGCGAGTACTAGTTGATAATGCATTTGAGATTCAATGTTTCTAATCCTTACATTTCTCTAGTAGTTTGGCCTTTTCTCCACTAATCTTACTCCAACCTCTCTTTCTATTTGTATCTATGATTCTTATGCACAACTGTGCATGGCTCGTATCATTTTTACCTATCACAGTAGAGCTAGAAACAATCCTTATAGTAATATTTTTCATTGACACCAAACTCCAATACAATCTCTTACTAGGTAGAATGTGGTTTCATGGCTATGAAGGGAGTACCTTCTAAATTTCATTGCTACATTAAGTTCCTATGTATAATTTTCTTGTTGATTGAGATGTACTCAAATATTGCGCTCTAGACCTTCTCATTGCTCTACCTACTCAATTTCCCTATCATAATGATGGTCATGGCCCTATAATATTCCTATATATCAAACTGATAATAATCAACTTGCGGAGCTGGTTACTCCTAACACCGACATGATTCGTCTCCAGGGATCAATTTTCATATTGGATACCATGCCTTATGCTTCATCTCTCTAAAAACTCCCTATGTTAGCACCTCCCCCCTTTACATGCACTCTTCTCATTAATGAATCTTATTTTTTGCACATTCCCCTTGATCTTACTTATGTTGACACTATTTTCACGCATGATGGCTTAACTTGGATTTGTTTCATGATTAATGATCCCCACGCACCGTCTCATTCTTTACACCTTTATCATGGATGTGTCTTCCTTAATTCCTCTTATTGCCATCGTGTCCTTCATTTACCAGTTTTTCTTTCTATGCACTTCTCGTACTTGTCCACTTACACTTGGGGATGTGTTGGCTTCGCTACATTAGGAGAACTCTCGATTCTAATAATGCTACTCTCACATCCTCTATGACTTTTTAGCATCATCTTTATTTACGATGATTCATTTCTTGGATATACTCCAAATCTCACCTACTGGTATGCACATGGATGCCAACTACC
Source organism: Taxus chinensis (assembly GCA_019776745.2). Taxonomy (NCBI): domain Eukaryota; kingdom Viridiplantae; phylum Streptophyta; class Pinopsida; order Cupressales; family Taxaceae; genus Taxus; species Taxus chinensis. The sequence goes on along the minus strand of CM034149.1, from coordinate 830,764,087 downwards.
ACCTTTCATTAATGAACAATATGCAATGGGAATTTAGATTCTATGCCAACAATGGCTCTTTACATGATCAACCTAATACTATACCTTACTAGGTCTCTAAAATATCTCCATTTGAATTTGAGCATGACAACGATCATATCTTAGATGATGTTACTTGATTTTTTGTCATATCATACACTTAGGGGGTATCATGTTTATTATCCCGCCTTCTATCATTATCAGGTGTTTCATATTTCTACTTTTTCCACTACTATGTTTTATGTCTAATCTTTTGCACACATCTTACACAACTAGAAACACTTGTGTCATCATTACCCTCTAACGCACTCTTGTGCTATGTTTCACAATTTATTGTTGAGGTCATACTACATCAATGAACATCACATCATACACACAAAAATTTTCACTATGTATTTCCATGGTTCATACTCGACTGTTGAGGGTCTAAATTTGAAATGAACCTCACTACACTTACTCACTCTCTACGCTCTATGCTTCATTTATAATATCTATATATCATACATTATTAAACTGTTTCTCGAGGATACACTCTTGTTCCATGGCTAATTATCAAATTTCAAAGGGTCTCTTATAAATGAACCTCATCTCATACACATTCGCCTCGGGGTGCACACTACTCCTATCACATTCACTTTGCATACCATTCCATCTCACTCATTAACAGTATACTGCATATCTTAGTTCCACTTACTCTTGTTTTCTTACACTCATGTGTTACACTTTTCTTACTATGTTAGCCACATATCTAGTATATCATTATCTTTATCATATACACATGCGCATTCACTTGTTCTCTATTTGTGAAAGAATACATTTTACTGATCCTTACACACAACATGGATTCTTTGCACTTATACCTCTTACTAGTCCCACGGAGTTTCCTAGGGGAATTGAATTTTGTACACACTACAGGGGTTATTGTTTCATTTTGTACTACTTTATATTCTTTATAACATAGTACTGCATATATCAAAACATATATGCTTGAACATACTTTTGATCTTTCTAAAATGCTAGCGGGTGCTTCATGTGTACCATTTCCTTTGTAGCAACTATTTTACACAATGGTTGTATTCGAATTTAAATGATTCTATTTGCCATTATTTTCCATTGTATGCCATTTTTTGTGGGCTATGCCATATGTCTTTCTTGTTCACTACTTATAAAATTTTGGTTACTTTGGGTCTTGATTTTCTTGCAACATTGTGAGCAATGTCCCATGTTTGTAACCCACTTTTCATGGTCTACTTGGTTTGTATTATTTCTCATTTAATTGTTGAATATTATATGTTTGTCACTTTTTCTACTAACACATTTTTCCAACCACTTTCTTTGTGAGTGCATTGACTTTAACCAAACACATTCCCCATATAGGCTACCAGTTTTAGATCAACATCCAATCCTCTCCTTTCAGACACATCCTCCTAGCGATATTGCATGGACCCGAAACAAGGGGGTATACATTGGGTGAATCAGTTACCCAATTCAACAATACACAATCAAATTTATAAACCTATATGACAAAGGAACAACAAAGTCTTTAGCCACATAAATGGCACAAAATCTAACATGGGTTCTTCAACATAGTACTAACGTCTATGCCCAGATATAAACATGAGCACATGGGCACCCTTGACTATTCCATGGCTCCTATGACCAGGGGTAGTTACATAATTTTGATCAAATTATTAGAATTCGTCACGACATTCTATAGAGATGTTTTCTCACTACAGGTGTAGAAACCAAATTTAGGTCACACTCCCCTTTGTCCTCTTTAGTTAATTAATGTAATGTATTTAATTAATCATGAATCCTTCATCGCCAAATTAATATTCATCCTCATATTATTAATCAATTTAAGTATTTTAATAAAGTAAATTTTATGCTCACACCTCCACCTAATCATTACACCTTACCCTGGACCCATTCCAGGGGCATTTAACTCACAATGAACGAGTCAATCACTCTCAACACTGAGTCATCACACCCAGTGCTAATTCACCACTTGAATTAACTAACTAAGACTTCTTCCTGAATCTAATTAGACTTATTTTAAGACCTTCCTACCTTTTATAACGAGAACTCCACTTCCCAAAGTAGACTTAACTTGGAAAAACACACCAAATATTGGAAGATATACCTATTTTTAGCACACTCATGCTTATCCACCTTAATCGACGTTGGTTATCCCTCCACCGATGCTGGTCACCTAACCGCCATCAGTTACTTTATATACAAATTTGTAACCTTTTACCTGGGTTGGTCGTCTTCAGTTTTGGGAGAACTATTGCATTCAAGTGTGAATCACAAACCTCTCAGCATTCAGATGACACAAAATATTCAACCACAGGCCCAAGTGAGGATCTAGTTCTTCTTCTAGAGCATTGGAATACTCATGGGGAACATTACAGGAGTACTGCCCTCACACTAACCTCCATAATCTCTTCACAGATCAACAATTGTCCACCTTCACCTACCTGATCTAATAAATGAAAGTAAGTATACATGATTTTAATCATATTATGATTACTTAAAGTATAGATCCTTTACCTCCTTCATTATACTTTATTTCTTCTTGTATTTGTTTATCTCCAACTTCTGACTGATCTACCTACCCAACCACCCAACCACCCTATAGCATTTTTTCCTTTTATAACTTCCCCCTCTATATCCCTGAGTCTTCTTAGCAATATTACAAACCTAACTACACCCTTCTTACTCTCTATGTAATGACAGAGAATCCCAAAAATCACTTTTATAGAATTATTATCAATGGCCCCTACCGACGCCAGTTACCTAACCATCATCGATTTCATATCTATAGTGACAATGGTCACTTGATAGATATCGATCTCTGTGTAATTTCATTCCTTTTGACCAACAAGTCTCTCAATAAACTCAAACTAGACCAGACCTTACCCGATCAAACCCTGGACCTCTGTCAGACCTATATTTCCCAGAATAACCTATCAAACCTCTAGAGTTAATCATAACCTTGCCTGCTATTTTAGATTTTCTTATTGTATTTGCATGAGACACCTAAATCATATAACTATAGTAGGATTTACTTACTTCATGATATTTGCATTAAATTGTATTTAAAAGTGGTGTTACAACCTTATAGGAAGCACCTCACTTCCCACATCTAGCACTCACTAGGCATTCCACAAACACATATTATTAAATTGTTTTATTTCTTGTATATAGTTGTTCCTCCTAGCAAAATGAAAGCTCTTTATGATCAAATTGGATCAAAAATTCAATAATGCATGCATTTAACCTTCAACCCACATCTAATATGTATTCCTTCTAAACTATTTCCTACTCCATTTTAACCAAATCAAATCGGAAAAAATAGGTTATTCTCTAGAAATATTATTTTCTTCTTATTATCTTAGTGAAACTTGTTATTTGGGATCAAAAATAAATCTTCTTTATTTTCTCATATTGCATTTAGTGAAAATCATACCTTTAACCTCTTCATATATTGTTCTCATTGAATATAATTTTTTGATTTGGGTTTTAAAACTTGTGCACTTCCATTGTTGATTTTGTTGCATTATAGCTAATCTAAAATTGCGGGAAACCTATATCTATGAAGTCATGCCTAACTGATGGTTGAAAAATTGAACCGTAGCTCACATTTTGCACATTCTCTATACCAAGTCACTAAAATCAAATTACACAATACTTAAACAATATCTTCCCTAGAGGAAGTTGTCAATGATCACACGATCAGAGGATTGATAGTGGGATCTAGCTGGTTTCTATATCTATTCATCATCTCAGAGAAGGATCTCCCATGCCAAAACATACCTTAAACTAGCCATAGTTGTCCATATTTTATAGGGTACCCTTGCTACACCAAAAATTCTATTATGCTTACAGTAAGTCCTAAATGGCATAAGCCACAACATAAAATCTAAAGTGTAGGATTTCATGTTTGTTATATTTTTATCTTCTTGCATTTTATGGTGTGAGTTGCATTTCTTCATTTGTTCTTATTCCTTTTATACCCCACATCATTACTGGTGAATTCCAGTATTATTCAAGGTTTATTAGGAATCCTTATAGCCATACTGAATGTTTAGGTTGGCCCTTTTATTTGATCTAAATCACCAAAAATCCATTTATTCTTATCTTCCAAGATTTCACGGCAACTTATATTGGTCCAGCAACTGACATCGGTTATATCATCTTACCAGCATTAGTTAACTGACTGAAATTAGTTTATATAATTTTTAGTTATTTTTTCCAGAATAGTATTCTTCACCGTCATATTCTTTTCATGGTTTGTTCTACAATTTTTATCCCACTCATGAGTCTCTAATATCATTTTCAGGATCCAAGTTGATCCATTTTGACCTAACATTTCCAAATATTTGAATCTCTTATTCCTCATAGTAGCTAACATTGGTATGAGATGATCGGTGGTGGTTACCCTTTGACCGATATCAATGACCCTAACTGATATCGGTCTCTGTGTTTTGATTTTCCAATCAGAATACCCAAATAATCACTTGTTTTAGACTAATTTTTCCCATCATATCTGTGTTTCTGCATCATCAATGAAGCTTAGAATACCTGTTTTATCATCATTCACATGATATTGACCCGTAAACAAGCTAACACTCTCATGCTTCATGCTAGCCACCAGCCGCTCCCACCTAGTCCCATCACCCCCTTCAATCTCATCACTCGCTGGACCATAATCAGGCTCTTTACATACCCACTGGTGATGAGGAGTTGGTATATGGCATTACTATCTTACTCATTTATCTACCCACGATTCATCAGGGACGTTGGTATATGACCTACTTGTGTCCATCATTCCTACCCTTGCATGCACATCCGCATTAGATACCTACTATCTCATCCATAACCTCTTCCACCTTACCAACTTTGGTGTCCCAGCTTAACACTACATCATCTATATCTACTACACATACATAATCTATGGCGTCTTTGACATGAGTTAATCCTATAATTTCAACCATGCCTTTATAAAATACCTTGAGTGTAGGTCTATCTCTACCTGTCACCTCTTATATACCTATTACATCTCAGCCACCCATGGTGTTGGCAGCCCATACTCACTTCCAAAAAAAATCCTCTCCATTCTATAGTCACTTCCTCTAATTACTACGAGGGTTCATTACATCCACTACACCTACCTACACTTATCACCAACAGCCCCCTATTTCATCTATTGCTTAGTCAGGATACTTGTCATCTACATCTATTCTGGCTTATATTCCCCCCTCATAATTTTTATACTTGGCACCACGACATTCTAGAATTCCTCCGACATCATACCCTCCTCATCTACCTCCTTATAATGTAGGAATTTTCCCAATCATCAAAACCTACCAATTATCTTATCAAGATGATGATTGACAAGAAGAAGACATTGGAAACATCTATCTACGCGCTCACATAACTCTTTGACATATGAAGAGATTTACAATGAGCCCATTCAACCATCCATTCTGATTCATCTATACCCTAAGCATTACGAAATTCATAAATTCAACCAATTTAAGAGAAAAGAAGACCCGCAACAACACTTACGGTCTTTTAAACATGGGTGTTATGTGATCGCTAATGATGACGCTTTTCTCATGTGAATATTCCCAATTTCCTTGACATGAACTACTTTGGATTGATATAGTGCTCTACCTAGGCACTCCATTTTATCATTCAACCAAGTAGCTCAAGCTTTCATAGACCACTTTTCTATCAACATTGCCAAGAAGGTCACTGTGACTGACTTGTAAGTGAAACACCAAAATGAAGACGAATCTATCACATAATTTTTCACTCATTAGCGGAGACTGATCAACCATCTCACATTCCAACTACCTCAAATAAGTTTAATAGATTTGTTACCCAGGGCTTGTGCTAGACACATCTCACCAAATATCCAAGTTCAAACCTTCTACATGTTTGACAAGGTGCTCACCATGGCCCAAAAAATTTAAATTCATGTTATTGAAGAGAAGAAGATATAATTGCGTATTAAGAACGTTGCGTTTAAATCAAACGATACCTCTTCTTCTTCCAAACCACAATATAATTACTCTAAAGAAAAAGGATCTGCCAATGTAGTAGTTTTGAAATCTGTCCCATCTCACCCCTCCGGCCAATTAAAGCCTTCTTCAAATATTTCTCCTGTTCAAGCTTTCTAGTTTAAGTAGGAGAAAAGAAAATATAATCCCATAGGAGAACACTACTCCTCATTTTTATAAAAACTTCTAAAATCCGGAGTAGTAATTCTTCCACCCATCAAACCACATACTGGTTTTCACCCGTCTCATAATATGCCTACATGGTACAAAGAAAATGATTACTACAACCATCATCACATTAAAGGTCATATCGATGGTAATTGTATAATTGTCAAAAATATCATCCAAGAAATGATATATAATGGAGATATCATCTTGGATAATCCTAATGCACCGCCTAATCAGAAGATTCACATCTTCAAGAATCTGTTCCTAAATCACACCCCATCATCTAACCGGACCGGAGAAACCTCGATCAATGATAATAATGTTTGTAAGGTTCATATTGTTTTCAACATCATACTAGTTCTTCCTCAATTTCTTCCTACTCCATCTATCGAGGAGATTCTTCCACAAGAGCCTTCATCCACAGAGGGACTAGTTTCACCTATTCCTTTACCCACAAAGGAATATCTCTTATCTGCACCTTCACCCATGGAGGAGTCTGCCATATCCGTCAATGGAGTTTTCCCAGTCACCTCTTAACTTGATGAACAACCCGTAGTATTTATTATTCTACCCACAGGAGAGTCATTCTTACCTTCATCTTCACCAAAATATGAACTTACCTCATCTAGCTTCTCGTCTCCTCGACCCATAGTGGATCCATTACTAGCATCCCTTCCTATTGGTGATAGTTATCTATTGCCTTTCAAGAATCCTGTTGATTTTCTCTCGGCTCTTTTACGCACAAATTGTAAATCCAACCAATTCATTGTCTCACAGACATTCTTTATGGGGATTACTACCAAATCAACATCATCCCCCCTAAACCGGTTTCATTTTCACATTTGGCTAACCACATGGATTATGTTGACAATTCCATGCTTTGGGAATGCCTTCGGCTGCCTTTCTCAACTCAAATTCAAATGTTATCTGTTGATACTTTCACGATCTATCCAAAGGTGTTTCACACAACCAAACCCACTATGCCCATGCTAGTTGTACTGACCTCTTCTTCATCACCGTTGCCCACATCTAAAACTTAACCATCAAATGAAATTTTTCCAATGCCTAAAACCTTTCCTCCACCTATATCTTCCTTCGCATCTAGACCCATATCGACATTGGGAGTCATGCCAACATCAAGCCTGGTCCACCCTCATGTCAAACTAGATTTATCCATGTCTTCACAAGTCATCATAAATAATATTCCCCCACCTAAGACGAAGACCCAACCTTATAGGTCGTATACACCAGCTTCACCCACTACCCCTCTATCATCTTCGCAACTTCCATCTATCCTATGACCCCACCCATAAACCTTGGTTAAGTAGCCTTCTACCCAAGGTGAACCAAAATTAGAATAGTGTACCTCAGTACAATCCTCTGTTGCACCTAAATTACCTACATAGCTTACGCCTTCACCATCACCTACATCGCTTCCATTATCCTCATCATTACCCGTATCATTCCATTCTCTTTAATTAGTACCTTCAACATTACCTCTTACCACAACCTTCACCACACCTCCATTATTTCCTTGGCTAACCTAGGCCCTTCTGTCATCTACCTTTCCTTCTACATCATGCACTTCTTCTTCCCCTTTACCCAAGAAGGTGCATCAAAATCCCAAGAACCCACTACCCTCCAAAGAAGTAGTTAAACCTACACCACCTCCAACAACAAGTTCACCTACTACATATTTAACCAAGAAGGTGTAATCCAAACCTAAAACCATACTATCTACTAATAGGTGCTCAAAATTACTCAACCTCCAAATCCACCTCGGGTGGCACCTCTCCCACAAAATTCACCCACACTTCCATCTAGACTTACACTTAATTCACATTGTAATCCATTAGCAGGGTCTTATGCTAACATCCTAGCTAACCTTTTGGAAACCTCTATCATCACATTAGCACCACTTATACCATACGACCCACTCGTACGTAAACCAGAAGGGTTTGATGATACCAAAATTTATGCTTAGGCCATCCTGTGTCAGGCCATGATGTGGAAAATTGTAAGGCTCTTAAGACTATCCTTCTCCAACTATGTCTTCTTAAATAAAACTTTGACGATGATGATATTTTAGATGAGGACCCTATTCTACCTACACTTATCACCACACATCCACATCCTATACCTATTAATCCACCTTCATTTCTCCCTCCACAACCCTTTTATTATTATCTAACATTTGAGATCAACATAGTCCACATAAGAGAGCTAGCAAAACATCCGCTAAAACAAGAAAACTAGTATATTTCCTCACCATATTGTTTCATGTCCTTCTGCTACACCTATCACGACTCACTTGCTCTATTACCACAAATTAATATGGTTCAAGTTTCCACTTGAGCCTTGAAGGACAACTAAAAGGAGAAAACAACCAGCTCATCCGCCACTTATTTACGTAAAATTCTATCTCCACCTGCACCACAAATCACCATCCATAGACCCACATACCTTATTTCTGATGGTGTTTCCCATTGTACAATGCTTAAATAGTTGCACTAGTATCTTCTTAAATTGTCTTTATACAACCTTGTCTAAACCTTTGAGTCTCATTGATAGGCCCTTATTGAGGTTCTGTAATCTATTGAGGTTTTACCAAAATACCCTACTCATGTTGCATCAATTATAACTCCTTTTCATGTGGCCTCTCTTAGAACTTCATCCCCTTCTTCTACACCCACTACCACTCATCCAGTAGCCGCTGTTAGTTTCTCTGACAATGATATTATACCTCTACAATTGAATGATCTTGAACCCACCCTATTTATTTCTATCTACATTTATAATATACGTGTTTAACACATTATGATCGATGGAAGTGCCATTACTAACATGATTTCTTCCCATGTGTATAACCAAATACGTATCCCTACCAATTGCATTCATAATAACCCAATTATGCTACGTTCATTTAATGATGCCATGACTTCCACCCTTGACACCATCATTCTCCACACTCATGTGGGCTCCCGTACCATTCCTGAATTATTATATGTCTTAGAGGGGGAATTCTATTATAACATGTTGCTTGGCCGACCTTGGATCCACTCCATGGGTTGTGTTCCTCCAACCTTACAACGATGTTTAATATTCGAACATGAAGGACACAACTATACCATTCCAACCGACCCTTCACAATTCAATACCTTTAACATGTTGTATCGACCCAATGATGTCCTTATACAAGCTAAGGAATCTACCACCTCTACCACTTCATCTTCAGTGACTGCCTCATCCACCAATACTTCTGGTACCTCTTCCACAACTAACTCCTCTATTCCCACTACTTCCATAGCTTCCGTAGTTGACTCATCAGCTAACCCATCTACTTCTCAAATAACTAATGCTTCTTCTTCACAATTAACTAGTGATTCATCCATTCCCACTACCCACATACCCACTACTGATCCTTTAGAAGGTTTTTTCAACACCTCACTCTAGGAAAGTACTGCCTTTATAACATTGACAAATTCCTTGCTCCTCAAGATTATGGTAACCTTCACCAACATCCCCGTTATGATCACCGCATAGGTGAGGTTTTCTGATATGGTCCTCCCCACCTTTGTACCAACTTAACGTATGTGGGACTTGATGCTTCTACCTATTCACCAAATCCACCTTCCCAAACTCGACCATTTTCCTCCGAATTTCAATCTCTCACCAACCACCAATTCACCCACACATTCATCCATTGTTGTGCTTGGAAAGGATTTGGCTTCTGTTTCTATGAACAAGGTTGCCATACTATCATTCCTTGCACCAATCGTAGTGCTATTGGATTCATTGAACCATATCCCAAGAAGGCCCGAGTCGAACTCATGGAGGATGATAAACATTCCCCACCCCATTCACCAACTTCTCCACCTTCACCTACAAAGTCTTTGGATCCAGAATCCATTCCTCTTAAATTTGTAAACACTTTTTCGCTAGGACCTATGACTTATCAGTGAGATGGCGAGGCTCCCTCTTCTCTTCCCTTCTTGTATCCTAAAATGATCGATGACGATACACCTTCTATTAATGCAATTCAATATCAAGATTATGATTCTATTCTCATTGACCTTTGTGTGGAAGATTCTTATATTCACCAACCATTACCTTATGAGACATAAACCATGTTGAAATAATCAACCATTGAAATAAATATTCACACTCAGGATGACCCACACATTCTAAAAATAGGCCAATCTTTAGATGTTGCTGACCAGGAAGATTTCACTTCTTTCCTTCAGGATCATAGCAATGATTTTCCTTGGTCCTATGTTACTATACCCATTATTGACCCAAACATTGTGGTCCACAAACTTGTAACCATTCCCGATGCCACAACCGTGAAACAAAAGTTGTGAAAAATACATCCTCGCATTTCCCTTCTTGTCAAAGAAGAACTTTAGTGCCTTCTTTCAATTTCCTTCATCCTACCCATTGATTATCCCAAATGGATATATAACATTGTTCCTATCACAAAAGCAATAGGGGGACTCCGCATTTGTATGGATTTCCATGAACTTAACTTAGCTTGACCCAAAGACAAATTTCCTCTACCTAGTATTGACCAACTAGTTGAACTCGCCACCCGCCATAAGATGTTATCATTTATGCATGGTTTCTTGGGTTATAAAAAAATATTACTTGCCCCAGAAGATCAAGACAAAACCTCCTTCATCACTCCTTAGGGTACCTTCTGTTATCATGTCATGCTCTTTGGTCTTAAAACAGATGGTCGTACATATCAGTGGGCTATGACTTGTATCTTTCATGACATCATGCATAACATATTGGAAGATTACGTTGACGATTGTCTTTCCAAATCTAAACATCTAGCCAAGGACCTTGTTTTCCTTAAAGTTGTCTTTGATCGTCTCATCAAATACTATGTTCACCTTCAACCTAAGAAGTGTGTCTTTGATTTTCTCTCTGGAAAGCTCCTTGGTTTTATCATTTCTTTGCATGGAATTGAAGTTGATCCCACTAAAATAAAGGTTTTTCTCAAAATGCATCTACCTACTAACCTTTGTCAACTTCATAGTTTGCAAGGAAAGTTGTAATCTATTCTGCGTTTTATTTCTCATCTTTTCGATTGCTGCCATCCATCCCATGATCTTCACAAAAAGGATGTCTCTTTCAAATGGGATCATGAGTACCACAATGCCTTCGATGCCTTGAAACAATACCTCCTCCAACCACCTATTCTCACTCCCCTTAGGGATGAACAACCATTTTACATTTAAATTTATGCTACTGATCATTCCCTAAGTGTCATGCTCACTCATCGTGACGAGAAACACAGGGAGAAAGTGGTTTATTATATAAGCCATAGGATTATAGACAACGAAACTAGATATACCCACATTGAAAAACTCTACTTATCCTGAGTTTTTGTCACCACTAAACTTCACCATTATGTACATAGCCACAAAACCTTTGTTGTCACCAATACTAACCCCTTACATTACATGTACGCTAAGCCCTACAAACATCAATGTGCTACACGTTTGCTCATGCTTCTTATAGACCTAGATCTCAAATTCATCCATCACCGATCTACCAACCCAACAACCTATAGCATTTTTTCCTTCTATAACTTCCCCCTCTATATCCCTGAGTCTTCTTAGTAATATTATGAACCTAACCACACCCTTCTTACTCTCTTTGCAATCACAGAGAAGCCCAAATATTACTTTTATCAAATTATTGTCAATTTCCCCTACCGATGTCGGTTACCAAACCGTCATCAGTTTCATCTCCATACCAACATTGGTAACTTGACAGATATGGGTATCTATGTCATTTCATTCCTTCTGACCAGAAAGTCTCTCAATCAATGAAAACTAGCCAAGACCTTACCTGATCAAACCCCAGACCTCTGTTAGATCTGTAAAGTCCAACATAACCTATCAAACCTCCAGAGTTAGTCATAACCTTGCCTTTTATTTTAGATTTTCTTATTGTATTTTTATGAGATACCTAAACCATATAACTACAATAGGATTTCCTGCATGATATTTGCGTTAAATTATATTTAAAAGTGGATTTATAACCTTCTAAGATGCACCTCACTTCTCGGATCTAGCACTCGCTAGGAATTCCACTAACAAATATTATTAATACTATTTGGTGGTCTTATTTTGTTTCTTATACATGTCATTCCTTGTAGCCAAAGGGAAGCTCTTCATGATCAGATTGGATCAAAAATTCAGTAACGTGCACATTTAACCTTCGACCCACGTCTAACAGGTATTCTTGTTAAACTATTTCATATTTTGTTTTAACCAAATCAAATCAGAAAAATTAGGTCAAACATATTGGCACACCTGGTGGGACCCATCAGGGGTTCTTTGTATTGTTCATTCATAGGGAAATTTTTTGTGTCTATTTTAATTTGAAATGAGTTCACATTAAACTTCTTCTCTGGAAATATTCTTTTCTTCTGATTATCTCAGTGAAATTTGTTTTTTGGGATTAAAAAGAATTCTTCTTTCTTTTCTCATATTGCATTTAATGAAAATCATACCCTTAACCTTTTCATATATTATTCCCATCGAATATAATTTTTGGATTTGGGTTTTAAAAACTTGTGCACTTCCATTGTTGATTTTTTTTGCATTATAGCTAATCTAAAATTGTGGGAAACCTTTATCCAAGAAGTCATGCCCAGCTGATGGTTGAAAAATTGAACCGTAGCTCACATTTTTCACATTCTCTATACCAAGTCACTAAAATCAAATTACAAAATTCTTAATAAATATCTTCCCCGAAGGAATTTGTGAACGATCAAACAATCAGAGGATTGATAGTGGGCTCAAGCTGGTTTCTATATCTAGTCATCATCGTAGAGAAGGATCTCCTGCACCAAAACATGCCTTAAACTAGCCATAGTTGTCATCTTTCATAGGTTATGCTTGTTAATAAAAAATTCTATTCTCCTTACAGTAAGTCCTAAATGGCATACAGCCACAACATAAGATCTAAAATGTAGGATTTCGTGTTTGTTAGCTTTTTATTTTCTTGATTTTTTAGAGTGAGTTGTGTTTCTTCATTCGTTCTTATCCTTTTATACCCCACATCATTACTGGTGTATTCCGGTTTTATTCTGGGTTTTTTAGGACTCCTCATAGCCATATATAGTCTCTAGATTGGCCCATTTATTTAATCTAAATCACAAAAAATTCATTTCTTCTTCTCTTCCAAGATTTCACAGCAACCGATATTGGTCCAGTGACTAGCATCGGTTGTATCATCTTACTAGCATTGGTTAATTGACTGACATTGGTTTATATACTTTTTAGTTATTTTTTCCATAATAGTATTCTTCAACTTCATATTCTTTTCGTGGTTTGTTCTACAATTTTTTGTCCCACTCTTGAGTCTCTAATATCATTTTCATGATCCATGTCGACCCATTTTAACCTAACATTTCTAAATATTTAAATCTCGTATTCTTCACAATAGCTAACATTGGTATGAGATAATCGGTAGCCGTTAACCTTAGATCGAGCATCATTTACCCTAACCGAAATCGGTCTCTGTGTTTTGATTTTCCAATCAAAATAGCAATTTAATAACTTATTTTAGAATGATTTTTCCCATCATCTCTGTGTTTCTACATCATCAGTGAAGCTAAAAATACCTGTTTTATCATCATTCACATGATTTTGACTCATAAACAAGCTAACACTATTGTGTTGCATGCTAGCCACCAGCCACTCCCACCAAGTCCATCACCCCATTCATTATCATCGCCCATAGACCACATTCAGGCTCTTTCCATACCCACTGGTGATGAGCAGTTCACAAGACTCCTTGATCGAAAGCCCGTTGCTCTTCATTACTATCTTACTCATTTATCTACCCGCAATTCATTAGGGCAGTTTGTATATGACATGCTTATGTCCATCCTTCCTACCCAAGCACGTACATCTGCATTAGATACTACTAGCTCGGCCTTAACGTCTTCCATCTCACCACCTTTAGTGTCCTAGCTTTACCCTACATCATCGATATCTACTACACATACATAATTTGTTGCGCCTTTGACGTTAGTCACTCCTACAATGTCAACCATGCCTTTATAAATTGCCTTGAGTGTAGGTCTATCTTTACATGTCATCACTTAAATACCTATTGCATCTCAGCCACCCATGGTGTTGGCAGCCCATACTCACTTCCAAAAAAATTTCCTCTCCATCCCGTAGACTCTTCCTCTAATTTCTACGGGGTTCCTTATGTCCACTCCACCTACCTACACTTATCACCAACAACCCCCTATTTCATTTATTACTTATTCAGGATACTTACCATCTACATCTATTCCGGCCTATATTCCCCCCCTCATAATTTTTGTACGCAGCACCACCACATTCTGGGATGCCGCCCACATCATACCCTCCTCATCTACCTCCTTATAATGCAAAATTTTCCCAGTCATCACAACCTACCAATTATCTTATCAATATGATGATGGACAAGAAGAAGACATTGTAAACATCTATCTTTAGATCATGTAACTCTTTGACATATGACGAGATTTGTAATGAGTCCATTCACCCATCGATTCTAATTCATCCATACCCTAAGCATTCCAAAATTAGTAAATTCAACTAATTTAATAGCAAAGAAGACCCACAACAACACTTGTTGTCTTTTAAACATGGGTGTTATCTGATCACTAATGATGGCACTTTCCTCATGTGAGTATTCCCAATGTCCCTTGACATGACCTACTTTGGATTGGTATAGTTCTCTACCTAGGAACTCCATTTTATCATTCAACTAAGTATCTCAAGCTTTCCTAGACCACTTTTATATCAACATTTTCAAGAAGGTCACCATGAGTGACTAGTACATAAAACACCAAAAAAAAGACAAATAAATCACAGACTTTATCACTCGTTGGTATATCCTTATCAACTAGCTCACATTCCAACTACCTCAAATGTATTTAATAAAGTTGTTAACAAGAGCTTGTGCTAGACACATCTCACCAACTCTCCAAGTTCAAAACTTTTACATGATTGACAAGGTGTTCACCATGGCCCAGAAAATTTAAATTCATGTTATTGAAGAGAAGAAGATACAATTGCGTAACAAGAATGGTGCATTTAACTCAAACGATACCTCTCATTCATCCAAACTACAATATATTTAATCTAAAGAAAATGGATATTCCAATGTAGTAGTTTTGAAATTCAGACCATCTCACCCCTTTGGCTAATCAAATCCTTCTTCAAATATTTCTCATGTTCAGGCTTTCTAGTTTAAGCGGGAGCAACAAAAATATACTCCCATAAGAGAATCCTACTCCTCAGTTTTAGAAAAAATTCTAAAATCCGGAGCATTAATTCTTCCACCCATCAAACCACATACATTTTTTCACCCATCTCGTGATATGCCTTCATGGTACAATGAAAATGATTACTGTAACTATCATCACATTAAAGGTCATAGAGATGGTAATTGTATAACTGTCAAAAATATCATTCAAGAAATGATAGATAATGGAGATATCATCATGGATAATCCTAATGCACCACCTAATCAGAAGATTCACATCTTTAATAATCCATTCCTAAATCACACCCCTTCATCTAACCAAATCGAAGAAACCTCGATCGATGAAAATAATGTTTGTAAGGTTCATTTTGTTATCAAAATTATACCAGTTCTTCGTCACTTTTCTCCTACTCCATCTATCGAGGAGATTCTTCCACGAGAGCCTTCATCCATGGAGGGAATATTTTCACCTGTTCCTTTACCCACAGAGGAATCTCCCTTATCTACTTCACCCATGGAGGAGTCTGTCATATCCGTCGACGGATTTTCCCCACTCACCTCTCAACTTGATGAACAACCTGCAGTACTTATTCTTCTACCCATGGGAGAATCATTCTTACCTTCCTCTTCACCAAAATATGAACATACCTCATCTGGCTTCTCATCTCCCCTACCCATAGTGGATCCATTACTAGCATCCCTTCCTATTGGTGATAGTTATCCATTGCCTTTCAAGGATCCTGTTGATTTTCTCTCAGCTCTTTTATGCACAGAGTCTAAAGCCAACCAATTCGTTGTCTCAGAGACATTCTTTATAGGTATTACGAACAATTCCACATCATCCCCCTTACACCGGTGGTATTTTCACATTTGGCTGACTACTTGGATTATGTTGACAATTCCATGCTTTGGGAATGCCTTCGGCTTCCTTTCTCAACTCAGATGCAAATGTTCTCTATTGATACTTCCACGATCTATCCAAAGGTGTTTTAGACAAGCAAACCCATTATGCCCATACTAGTTGTAACGATCTATTCTTCATCATCGTCACCCAAACCTAAACCTTTACCATCAAATGAAATTTTTTCAATGCCTAAAATCTTTCCTATATCTATATCTTCCTCCATGTCTAGACCCATTTCCACATTGGGAGTTGTGCCAACATCAAGCCTGGTCTATCCTCCTCTCAAACTGGATTTAGCCACATCCTCACAATTTATCACAAAGAATATTCCCCCACCTAAGACAAAGACCCAACCTCATAGGTCACATACACTGGCTTCACCCACTACTCCTCTGTCACCTTCACAACTTGCATCTATCCTAGGACCCCACTGATAAACCTTGGTCAAGTAGCCTCCTACCCAAGGTAAAACAAAATCACAACAGCGTACCTCATCATGATCCTCTGTTACACATAAATTACCTACATAGGTTACACCTTCGTCGTCACCTACATCCTTTTTACCTCATATACCTACATCACTTCCGTTATCCTCATCATTACCCATGTCATTCCATTTTCTTCAATTAGTACTTTCAACATTGCCTCTTACCACAACCTTCACCACACCTCCATTATTTTCTTGGCCAACCCAGCCCCTTTCGTCATCTACCTTCCCTTCTACATCACACACTTCTTCTTCCCATTTACCCAAGAAGTTGCATCCAAATCCCAAGAACTCACTACCCTTCAAAGGGGTAGTTAAACCTATACCACCTCCAACAACCAATTCACGTAAAACATCTTTAACTAATAAGGCGCAATCCAAACCTAAAACCGTACTATCTACTTAACAGGTGGTCAAGCTTACTCAACCTCCAATTCCACCTCGGGTGGCACCTCTCCCACAAAATTCACCTACACTTCCATCCAAACCCACACTTACTTGACGTTGTGATACATTAGCAAGGTCTTACGCCAACATCCTAGCTAACCTTTTAGAAACCTATGTCATCACATTATCACCACTTAGACCATATGACCCACTCAAACCTAAACTAGAAGGGTTTGATGATACCAAAGTTTACACTTACCATCATGTGCCAGAGCATGATGTTGAAAATATTAAGGCTCTTAAGACTATCCTACTCCAACTATGTTCTCTTACAGAAAACTTTGATGATGATGATATTTTAGATGAGGACCTTATTCCACCTGTACTTATCACCACACTTCCTCATCATGTACCTATTAATCAACCTTCATTTCCCCCTCCACAACCCTTTTATCATCCTCTAACATTTGAGATCAATATGGTCCACATAAGAGAGCTAGCCAAACCTCTGCCAAAATGCCAATGTGTTACATTCTTTTCACAAAACGAGTATATTCCCTCACCAGATTGTTTCCCATCCTTCCACTACACCTTTCAACACCTCACTCTAGTGAAGTACTGCCTTTATAACATTGACACATTCCTTGCTCCTCAACATTATGGTAACCTTTACCAACATCCCCACTATGATCACCACATAGGAAAAGTTTTCTTATATAGTCATCCCCACCACTGTACCAACTTAACTTAAGTGGGACTTGATGCTTCTACCTACTCACCTAATCCACCTTCCCAAACTTGACCAATTTCCTCTGACTTTCAATCTCTCACCAACCACTAATTCACCCAAACATTCCTCCATCATTTTTTTGGACTGGATTTGGCTTTGGTTTTTATGTCCAAGGTTTCCATACTATCATTCCTTGCACCACTTGTAAGCATAAAGACCGCAGTGGTATTCGATTCACTGAACCATCTCAAGAGCCCGAGTTGAACTCATGGAATACAATAAACATTCCCCACCCCATTCACCAATTGCACCACCTTCACCTACAGAGTTTATAGATCGAGAATCCATTCCTCTAAAAATAAATTTGTAAACACTTTTTCTCTAGTACCTTTGACTTATCAGTGAGATAAAGAGGTTCCCTCTTCTCTTCCCTTCTTGTATCCTAACATGATCAATGATGATACACCTTTTATTAATGTCATTCAATGTTAGGATGATGATTCTATTCTCATTGACCTTTATGCAGAAGATTCTTATATTCACCGGCCATTACCTTCTGAGATGAGAACCATGTTGAATGAATTCACCATCGAAATCAATATTCACACTTTGGATGACCCGCACATTCTAAAAAATAGGCCAATCTATAGATGTTGCCGACTAGGCCAATTTTACTTCTTTCCTTTAGGATCACAGCAACATTTTGCTTGGTCCTACACTGATATGCCTGTTATTGAACCAAACATTGTGGTCCACAATATCGTAACCATTCCTGATGTCAAACCCATGAAACAAAATTTGTGAAAAATGAATCCTCTCATTTCCCTTCTTGTCAAAGAAGAAATTTAGTGCCTTCTTTTAGTTTCCTTCATCCTACCCATTGATTATCCCTAATGGATCTCTAACATTGTTCCTATCATAAAATCAATAGGGGGAGTCTGCATTTGTATGGATTTTCATGACCTTAACTTAGCTTGACCCAAAAATAAATTTCCTCTACCTAGTACTGACCAACTAGTTAAACTCATCACCTGCCATAAGATGTCATCATTTATGCATGGTTTCTTGGGTTATAAAAAAATATTACTTTCCCCATAAGATCAAGACAAAAATACCTTCATCACTCATTGGGGTACCTTCTGTTATTGTGTCATGCTCTTTGGTCTTAAAACAGACGGTCCTACATATCAACGGGCTATGACTTGTATCTTTCATGACATCACACATAACATATTGAAAGATTATGTTGACGATCTTCTTTCCAAGTCTAAACATCGGGCCAAGCACCTTGTATTCCTTAAAGTGGTCTTTGACCATCTCATCAAATACTGTGTTCGCACTTAACCTAAGAAGTTCTCCTTGGTTTTCTTCAAAAATCTCCTTGGTTTTATCATTTCTTTGCATGACATTGAAGTTTATCCCACTAAAATGAAGTTTATTCTCAAAATGCATCCACCTACTAGCCTTCGTCAACTTCATAGTTTGCAAGGAAAGTTGCAATCTATTCTACGCTTTATTTCTCATATTTTTGACCGCTACCATCCATCCCATGATCTTCTAAAAAAGGATGGATCCTTCAAATGACATGATGAATGCCACAATTCCTTCGATGACTTAAAACAATACCTCCTCCAACCACTTGTGCTCATTCCCCTTAGGGATGAACAACCATTTTACCTTTGCATTTATGCTACTGACCATTCCCTAGGTGTCATGCTTGACAATCTCAATGCACAACATAGGGAACAAGTGGTTTATTATACAAGCCATATACTTTTAGACAACGAAACTAGATATACTCACGCTGAAAAACTCTGTTTATCCTTAGTTTTTTTCACCACTAAACTTCGCCATTACCTACACAACCACAAAACCTTTTTTGTCACCAATACTGACCCCTTACATTACATGTATGCTAAGCCCTACCAACATCAATGTGCTACACATTTTCTCATGCTTCTTGCAGACCTATATCTCAAATTCATCCATCAAAAATATATCAAAGGACAAAAAATTTCTAATCAAATCGCAAATGCACCTCTCTCCAGAAACCTATCCTATAACTTTGATTTCCCTAATAAATCCATCACTACCCTCTCCCTGGATGAGACCATTTACAAGATGAACTTATTCTTCAATTGTTCCAAATGTCAGGGTAGGGGTGGTGTCAGAGTTATCCTCATTCCTCTTGACAGAGAGCCTATGCCATCATCTTTCAAACCAGATTTTGATTGTACTAAAAATATCACAGAATATGAAGCACATGTGTTAGGTATTCAAACCACCATAGCCTTAGATGTCAAATCATTTAATATCTTTAACAACTCTCAACTGGTTTTGAACCAAGTTAATGGTATATACCATTTTTATAACGAGATACTTTAAAAGTATAAGCATCATGTTGACATACTTTTGACCATTATGAACTTCAAAACACCCCGTGTTCCACTAATAAATTTGTAGATACCATGGTCTGTCTTGCTTCTCAAATTCCCACTTTGCCCTCTAACTTGAAAATATTTGTCATAGTACAAAGGTTGCAATCACCTTCTTATCTAATTTGAGATTTTAACCTTGTAGGAAACATTGAAACTAACCCACGTGATTTTTAGTATAACTAATTTGCTGACTACCTTTCCCTTTCAATTCTATATCCAGATCTTACTTGTAATGCACAATGAGCCTTTCTCAAAAGTGTCTCTCAGTATTTCATCATGGGTGGTCTTCTCTATAAACACAACTTTGACGCTATCCTCTTACGATGCCTTAAAAGTTTTAAAATTCCATACAACATCAAGGAAGTTCACGACAAGATTTGTGGGGGTCACTTCAGTGGCTAAGCTATCACTAAGTGTATTGTTTTCCTGTGCTATTACTGGCCAACCCTAAACCATGATTATTGTGAATGTGTCAAGCGTTATGTGAAGTGTTAGTAACACACTAATCCTCATCACACACCTAGTCATGCCTTACAAGTTGCTTGATACCTTTTCCCTACTCTCAATGCAGTTTGGATCTTTTCGGAGAGATAAACGCTCATTCTTCCCAACACCATCAATGGATTATTACCCCTACCAAATATTACACTAAATGGGTGGAATCCATACCTGTTATTTCTACAAAAGATGTGAAAATTTATGAATTCATCAATCATCATATAATTTGTCACTTTGTTGTTCCTAACCACCTCATCATTGATAATGACAAACAATTAAAAAACAAAACCCTACGAAAACTATGTGATGAATTTGGCATTCAAATCAGTTTTTCTTCACCTTATTATCCTCAAACAAATATCCAAGCTCAATCAACCAACAAAACCTTAAACAAAATTCTTAGGAAAGTTGTTGATGATATGGGAAAGGATTGGCATACACACATTCCTTTCAACTTATGGGCTTAATGCACTAGTATTCACACCTCAACTACTACCACACCTTTCTCTTTGGTCTATGATATAGAAGTTGTCTTGCCTCTCAAATTCCAAAATCCACATCTTCGTATCTCACTCAAAGATATGCTCAAAGATGATGATTTTTGCTAGGACCATTTGGCATAACTTGATTTATTAGATGAACGTCCTCTAAATGATCTCGATCACCTTAGAATCTACCAAAAATGTATTAAACGTTCCTATGATAAACATGTCCAAGAACAAACCTTCCAGGTCGGTGACCTTGTCCTGAAGGAAAATCAACATGTAACAAAAGAGGAGAAAATTAAACGAGGCAAGTTTTCTCCTAATTATCTTGGACTCTATATCATTACTCATGCCTATAGATGAGGTGCTTATCATTTTTCTTCACTCTAAGGTAAACACAATCCTGATCCCCTCAATGCAATGTATCTTAAACCATTTTATTGTTGAATACAGTCTTGGATCATCTTCTGACTATTAAATGCTTGTCCCTTGAGCACGAGTCAACTTCTACTTACCTATTTTCAGGATCAATGGCTAAACAAGAATCATGTGAATTCCTGTTACCTTTCAGCCTAATCTTCAATATGAGTACCATGGCTCTATTCATGACATGATCCTCATGGATACTTTTCATCTTTTTTAAATATGGAATCCGATGGGCATTCATCACGTAAAACCTATCTTACATAGCTAACCCATGTGTGCTATGGTTTTTGTCTCCATAAAAGAAGCCTATACTTCTCTATAGTCTTGTCCATGATTTAAAAGTCCAAAAAAAAAACAATTCAAAAGTAATATACGATATTTTCAAATTTAAAATCCTTGAATCAAACTTCTAGTAAAAAGATGACTCCTTCAAAAAGGACGTTTATCTTTCTATCTAGCTATTGCAAATAGACTGCTCCCTCGAAGGAGAACTATACAAAGCTAACCATATTGTAAATAGTCTATCACAACAAGAAGACTATTCCTACAAAATTAAAATTAAAATATTCTGAAGCTTCCCACATCAATCAACTTTACAAATACCGCAAAGAGATATTCTATTCATCCCACATAGACTTCTTGCATCGACTAGTCTATTAAACAAAAGAAAAAAGGAAAAGATTACTTTTTCATCATGGACTTGCCTATTTTTATCTAGGATATCTTGCCAAAGAGGCATTCCATCTCACACAAGATTACGCTAAAACAACCTCTTTCACTTCACTGCCTTTTCTTTCTAATCTTCTATCTCCTCAAGGGATGTGTCACTAATACAATATTTCATGATCATGTGACCTTTTTCACCCTTAGAACAGTCAATCATGAAATGCCTTTAGGGTCTTATTTTCATAAGCCAATCTTTGTTATGATAGAGTCATATTGGTTCTTATCACTTAGGCAACTCTTTTGTCTCCTCTTACCGTTCACCTCTTTTCTTACTTATTGATCCTCCTACATAGGACCATACCTTCTACACCTACATTCTGGAAATTCCTCTTCCATGAAAATCACCCATATCTATTCACCATTGCCAACAACCATGCCTATTTGACCTAAATTCAACCATGCCTAAATGACCTTATTTCAACCATGTCTATATGAACTAAAATCTACCATGCCTAAATGACCTAGAATCAACCATGCATAAAAACCTACTGATCCATTCATCTATCCTCTTCTTATTATTCCCTAGCTTACGGGAGAACTACATCATCCCAAGGCCCCTTTTCATCGGGGCTATGTAGGCAGCACTCCTAGGGCATGGGGCCCTTGGAGGTTAGCTCGACCACTTTTACCCCTAACTAATTTCCCCGCCTTTATGTGCACATTCTACCCTAGTTAGATTCTATTCACACAATAACTTGGAAATTAATATATCACAAAAAACATGCATTGTTACATCACATTTCCATTTTACTACCATATCTATATTCTACCTAACTCATTTCACATTTTCCATGATATTAAATACTTTGAAATTCAAACCACAACATATATATACATCATCATTTATTTACCATAATACCAATAACTTGGAAATTAAATCAAACAAAAACATATGACCAAACCATGCCTATACCTAGACTCCACCATGCATATACCTCGAATCCATCATGCCTGAATCACCTAAAATCCACCATGCCTATACCTATACTTCACCATGCCTATACCTCAAATCCATTATGCCTAAATCACCTAAACTCCATCATGCCTATACCTAACTCCATCATGCTTATACTTGACTTCATCATGCCTATATGACCTCAACTCCGTCATCGCTAAACCACCTAAACTCCACCATGCCTATACCTGACTCCATCATTCCTACATGACCTCAACTCAATCATCCCTAATTAAATTAGTTTCTATTTACAATATAACATTGGAAATTAAAAATGAGTACATAATCCATCCAGTCAACATAATTAACTATATAATGGGAGTGTCTATGTATCAATACATATATACAAAAATATAAATAATTATCAATATCTCAAAAGTTTCATGTACAATCTCACATCTTTGGCAATCAAGTCGGTATATATATCAAAAATAAAAATAATGGTGCACTATCACATACACTAACCAATCACCCCCACCTACCTACCCTCTATACCCATCTCCACCCTTTGTGGGATCTTGTGCATGTGCTACCTGGGCCTATAGGGCTGTCACCTGTTCCTTCAAGGTGGTCACTTGTGCCTATGACCTTATTAGCTATCCCTATAGCCATGTAATTTGTGCATAGTCTAACTTTCACTTCTTTACCTTTCTTGGCTCTGAGCACAAACACCTATCCTAAACACAACCGCACAAGTGCCCTCATCCCCTCTAGGTGCCCATGACCTATTTGTAACTTACTCACTCCTTTTGAGCCTCTTTTATATTTAGGGCATCTTGTTTTCTTATAGGTCAACCATTTAGTTGTCAATTATGAAGTTTAAATAAGGGAATCATATATATATAAAGTTATGTGACCATAGTAAATGATAAAGCTCTAGGAATCTACTATCACCACCAAAGGTTACATCCAAAGGAATTTCAAGAGCATCAAAAATTCCATCTAGCTTCATTCAAGGGACAAGGGACTGTATTTTTCTACAAACACTTCATAGGAGGGGACGTTCATTTTGACATCCGTACATTTATAAACATTGCTACATCTAGATATTGCTCCATATTAAGTGCATCTTGCACAAGAGCCACCTAGGGAACGATTCCAAACACACACACAAAATTACATGGATTTTGAGATGTAGTGTAGTATTGAGTTATAAGTTCATTCTGATGGGTGACCACTAGGGTCAATCCAATGCTCATTTGCATCTTTTAATTTTTAATATTTGATGCTTTTTGGGGTTTGGTAGGAGGTCATTTGTTTTACAGGTTACAAGAGAGTTTTGCGAGAATATTCTGACATACAAGAGAAAAATAGTGAAGGCTAACGAGAGTGGTGTGACATAAGAAAATTTAGATTCTGAACATTTTTTGTAGTCTCAGGTGCCCAGAAGTAGACCCTGGAGCCCAGGTGCCCCTTACCCAATCCAGATGGCCCAGTCTAGCTTATTCTAATAGTTTTATAATTTTCTAAGTACATTTGTGACAGATTCCTCCTACCGTTTAGTATTTTTCTAGTCTGGCATACTTTGGGATCAATTACAATATTAACTTAGTCCTTTATTCTCTCTTTTACACATAGGGTTTCATATTTCTTTAGCTTATTGCTTGTATCATATATGTAATTCATTATTTATTATTGCGTTGTGACTCTGCAATTAGGTTTTTACAAATTTCTATATTTGTTAAATCAACTTGAATATTTAAGTGATCCCACAAATCATTCACATATTCAACTTAGAGATAAAGTTTTTTATTAACCTAGACGTAAAATAAATGATCATGTTAATGTTATATCACCATACAAATGGGTTTAACAATATATGGAAGGGAATACCAGAGATGAATGGGGATACCAGGAATCTCAATCCAAACTGATATTTCCAATGAAACTTGGCTGGTGGGGATAAATTTGGGAGTCCACTAGGAAAGCACCAAAAGGGCGTTTCCTAAATACTAACAAATAGCCTTATGAAGGAGGGCTTGGACCTGCAAAGGATCTCAAAGAAAAAAGAGATAAAATCCCTTGGTGAGATTAAGGATGTCTAAAACCAGGATACCATTGGAATCCCAAAGGATTTTTCATCTAGTTTTATAGATATAATTTAGAGGGAATGTGGCTAGAGAGATAAGTAACAAGGCAGTTGTTATGTTACCATTTAAAAAGGAGGTCTAAGAACTTAATATAAATCACAACATATGGGGATGTTTCAGAGTCCATATCTTATTATAGACCTTTGGCACAAAATTCTGAGCATACTTGGGAGCCATTTCAATCACCTGTTGGAATATTCATTGCAATAGATGGAGAGGTCTAACTATTTATATGATAATCACTACCTTAATGGTGGGAACTGAACTAAATAAAACTACGATAGGACTGCTAAGAATACCCTAGTATGATGAAAGAAACAAAGTGGAAGCAAAGGGAGTAACACTGGAAAACAAATGAAACCCTACCAGAGCTAAAGTCTTATGATGATTTTTGCAACATATATTTCAATAAAATAGTGATATATTTCATAGTAACTTTCTAATCACCCTATCTTTTTCGAAATCTTTTATACGATGAGCTAGATTGTTTTAGGAATATTTAATTATTGGGACAACTATAATTAGTTATAGGAAATTAAAATTGGGTGATAATTAGTCATTACTAGTAAGGCGATAATAGGTTTATTATAGGCCAATAATAGCCTATTACTAATTGGGAAAGTATCAAGTAATATTAGTCCATCACTAACTACATGACTATATAGAGTGATTATAGGGTGAAATTATATTATCATTAGTTAGGTAACTATAGGTGTATTATAGACAAAAATATTACCATCACTAATTTGCTGACTATACATCAATATTAACTGATCATTAATTCTCTTACTAGAGGGTGACAATAGGTTTAAAATAAGGTGATGTTTTCTCATCATTAATCAATAACTATAAGTTTTTTACTTCTATAATTGACCTTACATAACCAATAAAGGTGAATTGTATAATATTAAATGAATAGAGAAACAAATTTGATGATCTTATCCCGCAAACATGATTGTGACTAGGTTATGTGATTCACAACTCTATTTTACCCTAAAAAAAGTGTTTGATTGAACTGATTACTTATTTGAGGGATGTAATTCTCAAAAAAATCATGCCTCGTGAGAGTAACTACAATTTTATTTGGAGGTTTGAATGTCACATCAAGATATGTAAATTGATATGTTGTTAAAACATTTAATGATATAGGTTATGCTAACAACAAAAATTCCATTTAATACATCCGCACATATGTTGATTCGTACATTCTGTATATTCTATACTTAATAATATATGGAGATACAATTAATATTATATAGTTAAATAATTATGTTATATATTCAAATATATTGTATTATATGTCACAGACACACATCTAAACTTATTAATATATGGAACTACAACTAATATTATTTAGTTAAATAATGTTATATATTAATATTAATACACACACACACACATATGTTTCTCTATCTATCTCTCTCTCATAGACAAACACAAGAACATTTTTTTATAATTATTTTATCTTTTTATTATTGGTAAATGGTTCTTTGGGAGGGAGCATACCCAAACAAAAAGAAGGTTCAAAAACTAGATTTACAAAGAAAGATTAGTAATTTTTTAACAAATGGGGACCAAACCCCAGAGAAAAAGGGCCTAAAGGAAAAATTAGGTAGTAAATAACAAAAGCAAGGAGTATTGTGTAAATAGGAAGCATGTAAATAACAACCCTGAATCACCACAACAATTTCAAAATTGCATGAAACTAGAAAAAAAAAGGAGAAAAACAGATTTTCAAACTTCCTTATTTGGAATGTTGGCAGGGGTTAATCTTTCAAGTCCTTTATTTATCCAGTCCATCACCATTCGATCCTCATTATCTTATTTTTCGAAGGCCAGAAGAACAACTTCAAGGGTCTTAATAGACATGTGACCCTACAGAAATAGCACATAATCTATCATAGATTTAGCACTGACCCCTCGGTTAGAGGAATCCCATGATATTACAGCAAAGTCAAGAGGATTAAAGAGTGGGTGTTGTGACTCGTTACCTGATTAGTTACGGAAATATTCATTGGTTGGGGGAGTGGATATCCTTGATGGGATCTCCTTAACCAAATCTGAAATGATCATGAGATGTTCATGAGGATATTCCTTGCACTACATTGGATTTTCTCTACACTTACATCGTGAGTACTCATAGTCATCCAAAAGATGCCCTATTTATAAGAGATGCTGACATCTAAAGGCTAAACCCTCATAGTCAAACCTATGCAACCAATGTTTTTCACTGATTTGTAGACTAATTTCTATTATAAGGTCCTAGGAGGTATCAAGATCTAAAAATATTCTAGCATAAGTTGTGTAAATTTACTCAAAGGTTTTTTCATATGATTTTTCAAAACATCCTAGACTATCTCTTATAGCTGCCAAGAATGAGTTGTTCCAAAGTTAGAGTAAAAGTCTTGACAAGTAATCCCAAATAGGGTAGGTATCAAAGGAGTCTTTTAGTGGATCAAATTAAGTTTACCAGGGTTTGGACATGATCCCATGTTCCCCCTAAACCCAATGTTGGACATAAATTGAATCCCTTTCTTCAGGGGTTTCAAAGATAACAATGAAATATGCTTTACCACATGGATAAAGCACCATCTTATATTTAATATTTTCCTCCCATCTTAGAGAAATCCATTCATGGAGCTGAGATAGCTTATGCCAAAACTTGTGAAATTTACAGATGAGGACAAGGTGGGAGAGATTCACCTCCTCCTTAAACACCTTTTATAACATATCCTCCTCTATCTTAAACACCACATTCTTCTACAAGGGTTTTATAAACCTGCCAACATTTCTGTCCTTATTTTGTTTAAAAACCATGGCCACAAAAGAATTTTCCAAGTCCTCCAAACCCAATTTAAATAGGAGATGTGTAGACACCTAAAATATGCTTACACTTAGCATTTCCTCCAATTCAACCAATTGACGAAACTTCGCTAATCAACCCTTCTTCACTCCATTATTGGATGCCCATTCACGACACCTTCTCAGTCATATTACTCCTATATTAAGATTATTTAGTTAATATTTGTCTTATTAGCTAAACATTCCTCCTTTTGACCATTCAGAACCTCCCTAGTCCTCTCTAGACCACTTCTATTGGCTTCGAAGGCTATCTATCAGTCATAATTGATTATCCAGACCCCTCCCAACTCTCAATGAGTCTCTAATCACTTTCTAATAAAGTTTAACTAACCTAAAACCTAGTTAACTAGCCTAAACCAAGCTTAACTAAGTCTAAAGCATGTTTATCCTAATCTAATCTAAAAGTGTTTTTTGAGCTTTAGTCCCACATGCACCCGAATTCCAAATCCTTTCATTTGGAAATCTATAAATAGAAGGGTCACCCCTCCCTTTAAGACACAAATTTACATAACACAAAGCCAAAACATGTCCAATAAATATTAAGAGCTCATTTTCATTAGCTAAGCTAATAAGGCATTTGATCTTGGGTCATCCAACATTAAAATAGCTTCATCTTGCACCCACGATAGGTTAGTAATGGAATAGCTAAACTTGGACATGTAGACATTGAGTGAGATTCATTCACCCTCATGGAGTAAACAACAAAAACTAATTACTTAGATCCTTATTAGGCTCATTTTATCAAGCTTTCAAGAATAGAGGTTAATGCTATTTGTTATATTTCTTGTTGATTTCAAGTTTAAATGCATGCAAAGTAGGTTTCCTTGCTCACTTCTTATCATATGGTCCATTTAGGGGATTTGCACAAAGCTTTAAGATTGTTCCTCATTTCAATAGCTCTTGTAAAACCTTTCATTGAACACATTTGGCACACCCGATGGGACCCTTGGTCCATCCTCCATTAATGGAGTCATTTTGAAGCTTTTATTTTAGTTTCTAATTTTTTTAGTTTCAATCTTTCTAGATTTGTTTCAAGCTTTCTAGATTAATTTTTCAAAGTTTTTTATATTAGTTTCAAGTTTTTGGTCTTACCAATATTTCTGTATTAATGGCTAAAATCAGGTTTCCTAACTAGTTAAGCTAGGTTTTTCCTGCTTTTGTGCTCTTTGCAGGATCAAGGGACCTAAAGTGCTGCCAAAATTAAACCAAATTGATGAAATTTTGACATTTTTACATAGTTTTTTTGAAAAATCCCATGTTTTTTAGCCACATACAGGGAAGGGCATGCATACATATTTCTGCTAGTGCAGGCGCTTTCTGAATGTCTTTTTTTACAAAGACACGTGCAGGCACCAAAACCCACGTGTAGGTACCCTAAATTTGGCACACACACCCAAACCATAACACAGACACCCAAACTATGGCACACATGCCCAAACCATCGCGCACACACCCAAAACATGGTGCACATGTCCAACAGTGGCACACACACCCAAACCATAACGCATGCATCTCTTGGGTAGCACAGGCACCTTGCAAACCTAACTGAATGTCATTTATCTTAGTGGCGCACACACCCAAACTATGGTGCACATGCCTAAACCATGGTGCACACATCCAATAGTGGTGCACATGCTAAAACCATAGTGCATGCATCTCTCGGGTAGCACAGGCACCCTGCAGACCTAATCGACTGTCATTTTTCTCATAGGCATGCACACGCATAAAAGTGCACGCTTCACCCCAACCCACACACGGGTGTCTCTTTAAGGGGGTGAACACATGCATAAAAATTTTCTCACACACCCTAATGGGGCACATGTATATTTGTTTAAATCTAGTTTTGGTTACAACGTTTTAGTGCTCTTTGTTTTGATCAGATGTTTTGACTCGTTAACCCGTTTGCAAAGTTTGAATAGGCATCAGAAAGAGAAAGAAGCTTAATTTGGAAGTGAACTTCCAAAATTAATATACCTTGGGGATAGATAATTTTATAACAAAACTCCCAAAAGTGCCCCGGAGACCTCCAAAAATGCAAATTACTAGAAACTGCTAAAAAAAACTACTAAAAATAGATTTTTTTTAAAATTTAGATTTTTTTGAATTTTTCAATTTCCTTGGTTTTCTAACTTTTTGCAGGGTTCTAACAATGGTTTAAAGGTTTCCTTTGAATTAATTTTTTTGTAACAAATTATTTTAAAAAAACACCTGCATCTTTATTTGTGAAGGTTTAAGACGTGTATGCTCTTCCCTCACGCCTTTTTAGGTGATCTTGGGATTATGTGATCTGGGAATCAGAAATCACTACTTTCTTCATACTTGCAAAATGGTTTAATTAGCTTTCAAAGTTGATTAAAAGGAACATATTTTTGCAGTGTACTTAGGAATTTTCCATTTATTACAAATTTTAGTGAGATAATTTGTTGTGTATGCTCTTGTACTTATGGAATTTTCCATTTTGTATTACAAATTAGTGAGATAATTTGTTGTGTATGCTCTTTCCTTGCGTATTAGGACAATCTGGGAAATCAAAAACAACATCTTGTCTACTTTATATGATGTTTTGGAAAATTACTAACCTTGATATGGAGAACCAAAATCGCTTGTCAAAGAAAGCTGTCAAAATGAAACAATGAATTAATAGAATCCCTCTAATACATGTGGTTATATGCAAATTACCAAATGGTGTGTCACTTAAAACAACATTTAAGTTAAAAAGATAGAAAAACACACCACTTTCATCACACTGTATTGTAGGTTTCATGAAAGGGTACATCCCTATCTGCTTAACTGGAACATAACCCTTTTGGTATAATGCCTTAAGCTAGATCAATGATGGTGGTTCTAGGAGCCCTAAAGTAATCCACCACTGTGCAACCTCGTGGATGAAACAAGAAGTTTTCCGTTTACCCACTTGATTAGTTTTCATTGTGAGTTACATTACCGGTTGTCCATATGGTGACCTCAGTGATAGTACACGTGGATGCATTTATTTCCCACTGTGCTTAAAGGGGGTAAAGTAAAGCCGAGATACTCCCAAATTAGTCATTGTGACTTTTTGGGTAAATCGAGCTCGCTTAAGACATCTTTATGACACCTAGTTAATAGATATTATTAAGGAAGCCATTCCCTCAACGAACCCACTATACTAGTCCTTCGTCATGTCAAGTCATCATGAAGTGACGAATTACTTGGATTATGAAGCTTGTTTTTCGAACAAGGTAAAGAGCCCACATAAGTTAGATCTAAGTGCCTTTCATCACAAAATCAATGATGTCTCACTTAGCTCAGTTTATTTCTCACCTTCGGATGAGGCAAAACTCTGTCCAAGTGACGATTAGTTTATTTTCACATATTTATATCTATACCTTTGCATTCTTATTTCCCATTTGGGACAACAGAAGGCATATTTTGGGAGTGTTGTCATAGACAATGTTCACCAATTTTTTGTCTGTTTATAGTCATCCATGTTTGCGGCTGATTTGTAAAACGTATAAAGTGCGTGGAAGTGTCCTCGTATCTTTGATGGCCACTTGATATTAATTTCAAGATCATCATCATAGTTATGATTGATTCATCATTTGATCTCCCTTTGACGTGTTACCTTGTTCACATTGTCTTGACATAATTAAGATACTTATGTTGTGTTTTTTGTAAATGTGATCTAAGTATCCACATTATGTCGTTACGCTACCCACATTTTAGCACATCCTTATTATACTTTGACTTGGTTTGATTTCAAACATTGTCCCAAATCTTGAAAGGTGTGGATCACTTTGTTTGCGTTGTTTTAGTACCACTTTGGCACTAGTATCTTGCTTCTCCATGAAGCTTGATAGATGTGTCCAATTCTTTTGGTTATGTGGCTTACATTGTAAACCTCGCCCTTTAAAATTTTGGCCTTGTTAGTTGTTGAACATGTATTTGTACCCTTTGATTGGGAGTCACATCTACCCCTTGTTAATATTTATGCCTTGTTCATTTCGAGCTTGACGTAACTATTCACATTGTTTTGATCATCTTTGCATTGAACTATCATTTTACACACACATTTTACATTGGGAGTATTTCCTTATTGATTGGCTTTGTGTTTCACACTGGCATGATTGTTCCTTGTGATCATTCACCTAAAAAATTTGTTTTCTAAGACAATCCTTTTGATATCATCAGTATTACATCATCACAGTGTCTATTTTCCTTAGACCTTCTTTCAAAAATATCACACGCATCTCCATATTTATGCAATGTCTAGTTGGTTTTTGTTATGCTACTTTAATAGTCATGTCACTTCCTTCCCTTTGAAGGAGTTCCATCACACTATCTATGTCTAGACATTTGTGCTTAAAACGACACTAAAAATGATTGACTTTTTCATGGTTTCTCACACTTACAAAAATATGTAACCTAGATTTAGGAATTCAAATAACAAGATACCCATTACGACTAAGCCTCGTTTGGTTCTTCATACTAGAGAACCCAATCGGGTACCCTGTTCCTGACCTTCAACTCATAGTCGGTGGTATGGTTTGGATTCTTCTGATCCAAATTATTATTCAGGTTCCCCCCACTCTTCTTCTTCTGACTCAGATCCAAACTACCATTCAAACTCCCACTCTTATTCTAAAGACTCAGATCGCAATTATTGTTCAGATACCCCTAGATCAAATCTTGAATTATAGTCCTCCCTTCCTTCGTAGGAATTTTATCCCGAATCACCTCAACGATGTCTTCCCTTTTTTGAACACTCATGTGACTCCACGTTTCATTGATCAAAGATATAATTCGGTTCTTGATTCATGGTCCTCCCTTTATTTGCAGGACCTCCTTCGTCAGTCATCTCGATGACCTCTTCCTCCATCGAAGAGTTCCACAACTCGGGTTACCTCTAGTCAATCATCTAATTTGACTCCTATGTCGTAACTTAATGGATGTCTAGGTGATCCTACTTTCCAACCTACATTACGTCATCTTTTAGAAAAGCAATCTATGTCCAGATCTAAATCGTCCATTCAAGAGACGCTTGCCTTCGATCCTACTTCCTCTCTTGAGTCATATTCTTCTGTCAATCATCTTCCCCCCTTATCAGACCTGTTTCTTCTAGTCAACCTCCTATGGCTGAACAACAAAAACCTCTACTATGATTTCTCTTAGAATGAAGGAACAATTAGACTACATGATGATATCCATCTACAAGGATTCTTTTTAGAACTCAATATGCTCGCGTATTGGGGAAAAGAAGTCTATTATTTTTATTAGAACATAGGGGAAGATCCTAAAGTCATGAAACTTGATACTTCTTCTGTTATTCCATCTTCACCTTCTTCTAAGCATGATGAGATGTCAGGGTCTAGCATTGATCCATGGCATATCTTCTCGTTACCAAATCATTCTTTATCTATCAGCATTCCTCAATTAAAATCTCACCTTGGGTAACCATTGAGTAGCCCATTTTCTTCTTATATCCTAGATCCACCCCCGGATAACCCTCCATTTTCTACTTGTGGGTCACCTCCTAGTAGCCCATTCCCTTTTATTCTTGGTCCAGATCTTAGCAGCCCTTCATCCTCTTCTATCTATGGGACACCTTTGATTAGTCCCTCCTCATCTATACTTGGGTTCCCACTAGTATTCCCTTGATATCATATTCTATTCTTGGGCCATGTCCTAGTAGCCCAATTTATTCCCTCTTAGGGCCACATCCTAGTAGCCATTCCTCATCTTCTAGCCATGGCTTACCTCCGAGTAGCCTAATTTATTCCATCTTAGGGCCATATCCTGGAAGCCCTTCATCATCTTCTATTAGTGGCTCACCTCATGGTAGCCCATCCTCTTCAATTCTTGGACCATATCATTTCCATCCATCACATATTTCTTCTATCAATGGTTATGGAAAGCCCATATTCATTTCTCACATCAATTCTAAACATCCACGTTCACTTTCTTCTCCTTCTGGAGATCAGAAAATTCACACATCAACTTATAAGAAACCCAAACAATTTCCTAATCAAGCTCAAGTAAAAACTCCTAAGAGCTCCAAATCTCCTAGAAAATCACATGATCTTAGGGTTAAAAATCAAGTGCGATTAAAGAACGCACATCAACGTAACCATCAAGTATAGTGAAAATTACATAAACATATGAATCAGGAACTCAAGTTCTTGCATAAGAAATCCTCATTTTAGGATAAATCATAGTCATTTGTTGAGTATGAGCTCACCACAATCATCGAGATCGGGGAAAACATGACTCTTAATAAACAATCACACTTAGTCTCCCTTATCAAATAAATTAAAAACATTGTTGTTGGATCTTACCACACAGAGTGACTCTATTGTTCCAACCTTTCCAAAAACTATCAAAAACCTAAAAATAAAAAACAATGCAAAAATACAAAAAAATAATGGAAAATACAACAAAAATCAAAGGTACATTTTCTCAAACATTGTAATCAGGTATTGCGTACACATGGATGTTATTTCTTCCCTTTCTTAATCTTCTTCTACAAGTCTTTCTACAATTTTCATCCCTTTGATGTTATTTTGGTTAGCTTATTCACACACATTTTGTGACATTTTTCTCTATGGTATCCATTTGACCATGTTCTTTTATCACCTTGGTAAATTAAAGAATGACTGATCTCTTAGATATCCTATCACAATCAACATCTAATAAACTTGTTGCAAAGAAATTTTGGACATATTTGTTAACACTAGCCAATGTCATCATCACAATCACTTCCATATCCTTCCATCAAGCAATCAATGGTTCTTAACCCCTTGTCAAACAAGAGAGCTGAAATATTTTTTTAGAAAGAAAAAGAATCAAAATCAATCAAAAATAAAAATCACAAAGCTATAAAGAAAAAGAAAATTGATATATAACTCTCTATTGGGGTATTTCTAATAATCTCTATCAGGGCTATGAATTCCTGACTGGCAGTAGAGAAATGTTGCGATTAGAATCAAATGCATCTCCCTCGGGGATATGGATGCTTGGATGACAACGGAGCAATGTATGAATATCCTTCCACCATCCATTCACCGAATTTCCTTTCAAAATCAATCATTCCTACACATTAGATAGGGTGTCCTCACTTATTGTCTATTAAATCTTCACTTCAAGAGGTAATTAAACTCCACATGCACACACTGGATCACAATGAGTAAGAAGGATTAGTATGTTACCAAGTCTCTTCTCTTGGACCTTATTCAAACTCTTTCTTTAGTCCATATCTCGTCTCATGATTTGTGCCTTAAGATAATCACTTCTTCATTGCATGGATTCTAAGTTGCCTTCATCTTCTTTGTTCTTCTCTTTTGTTCAGAGCATCCATGTGTATTGTACTACATTTTTTCCATGTTTGTGGACACCTTTGTCCCCTTTCACTAAAACAATCTTCTCATTCCTTTCTATCACGTGCCTTTAGGCTAGCTTACGCTGGGGTCATCCTTGCTCCTTCCCAGTAATTCATTAGTTTACATTCATCATCATGTTAAACCTATCCTTAATGGCCTTGGGTCCTACTTCTACACGTGAAATTTTTTCCTTTGAATACTCCCACCTAATCGCTGGGGCATTTTTGCATCTTCACCTTTCTCATACACACGTGGCCTTATGCCCTTGTACATCCCATCTATTGCTAGGGGCATCCACACTTCCTTGTCTTCCTGTACATAGTTTCAGAAAACTTTCAATAAAAATAAAAAACATTCAAATATGTTAGAAAAATCATCAAAACATTCAAATATGTTACAAAAATAAAAAAAATTCAAATATGGTTCAAGAAACATCAAAAACAATATAAATCATCCTATAAAATGTCATTCTTTGGTTCTTTCTTGTTTTCATCATAAACAACTCACGGATCATCTTGATCTACCTCCATCAACAAAAGCTAGGATGCTTACTTTATTTGTACTCTGGGGCACAATGAGTTGTCTGGTACTGTTTCGTAGTGCACATTTCTTTATCATTGGACCAAAGTGTCCTCCATTTTTCTCCTCACATGTATCCTTTCTTGTGGAATCGTCATTAACCCTTGTCATTAATTCACATAGGTTGGAATTGAAGCTCGATAACAAAACATGGTACTTGTTTCTTTGTTAGGTTAGCTTGTTTACTTTCTCATATTACATTGCATTGTGTATGTTGCATGGAGTTAGAAATATTTTTCTTTCTCGTATTGCATTACATTTTTTATATTACATGGATTTAGTGCTTTTAGCAATGGACATTTGTTCATATATGGCTTTTCATGTCATATTCCACTTTTGTTCATTCTTTTTAATAAGGACCGATGATAAAGATCATTAGCAATATGTTGAAAAATAAAGTTGTTTAAAAGGCACCGGATGGATGTTGGCTCATTCCCCCTTCCTCATTCTCCTTTTCTTCTATATCCCTTTTCTTGTTCTTCACACTATTCTTTCTTCTGTTCTCTTTGTGTCATCTTTTCGATCGTCGATCGAGTTATTCTATCACCCCATCGAAAATCAAAGGGACATCCTTCATCCCTCTCTTTTTTCTTTTATCCCTTTAAAAATTTTCTACTTGGTTATGCTTGTCTACTTTCTTTGAAGTGACGTTACATACACCACCTCAAAGAGGGGAAAATGTAGACACCTAAAATATGATTACACTTAGCATTTCCTCCAATTCAACCAATTGACGACACTTTGTTAATCAACCCTTCTTCGCTCTATTCTCAGATGCCCATTCACGACACCTTCTCATTCGTCTTCCTCCTAGAATTAGATTATTTAGTTAGTATCTCTCTTATTATCTAAACATGCTTCCTTTCAACCATTCAGAATCTCCTTAGTCCTCTCTAGACCACTTCTATTGGATTCGTAGGCTATCTACTAGTCACAATTGATTATCCAAACCCCTCCCAACTCTCAATGAGTCTCTAATCACTTTTTAATCAAGTTTAACTAGCCTAATCCCTAGTTAACTAGCCTAAACCAAGCTTAACTAAGTCTAAAGCATGTTTATCCTAATCTAATCTAAAAGTGATTATTGAGCTTTAGTCCCACATGCACCCAAGTTCCAAATCCTCTCATTTGGAAATCTATAAATAGAAGGTCACCCCTTCCTTTAAGACACAACTTTACATAACACAAAGCCAAAACAAGCCTAAGAAATCGTAAGAGCTCATTTGCATTAGCTAAGCTAATAAGGAATTTGATCTTGGGTCATCCAGTATTAAAATAGCTTCATCTTGCACCCATGATAGGTTAGTAATGGAATAGCTAAACTTGACCATGTAGACATTTAGTGAGATTCCTTCACCCTCATGGAGTAAACAACAAAACTATTTTCTTAGATCCTTATTAGGCTCATTTTATCAATCTTTCAAGAATAGAGGTTAATGTTATTTGCTAGATTTTTTGTTTATTTTTTATTTAAATGCATTCAAAGTAGGTTTCCTTGCTCACTTCTTATCATATCGTCCATTGAGTAAGTTTGCACAAAGCTTTGGGGTTTTGCCCCATTTCAATAGCTCTTGCAAAACCTTTCATTGAACATAGGATGCATGTGTATCTGTCACTACTTTCAACTTTGAAAATGAAAGACTGGTTGAAGTTAGTGAAAATTTCTATATGCTTGGAATTATTTGCAGTAAAGGAAAATAAATTAAACCAATAATACACCAAAAATTTTATCCTTAAAACACCCAGTTTGAAGGAAAACAAGTCGAGAAGGTAAATTTCTCTTTCTTCCCACTAGTATGTATTGCCTAATTCAGAGGATACAAATTACAATAAGATGAAGGAAAGTAAACAATGTAAACACTTCCCCTCTATAATTGTTTTCTCTGTTCTCACACTCATTGCACCTAAATTTCAAATCCAACACTGAATTATTCTTCCTTACTTGTCTCACGAATTGATGATCCATTCCACTTTTTCCCCCTTATAGTTATAGTTGTTGTCAAGTCCTCCCGTGCACTAGAAAAAGATTGAATAGAGAAAGAGATACAATCTTGATGCTTCAAATCTATAACTATTCATGTAGTTATTGTATTGTTCCTCCATAAATGAAAGGATTGTCAATGTCTATAGATCAACAGTTATGTAACCGCTATCTTGTGTAGGGGGAGTTACACACCCATCTCTCTGCACTGAGGGGTGGTTGTATAACTTTATAGTTTTCTCTATATTTTTATAACTTTTCCTTTTGGTACTGGTTGTTTTGATGAATTGGATTCTTCTTATATCCCTATGGATCACACCTCCCCTACTCAAAAGTATTTTGGTCCCACAAAATCTTAGTGGGGGAGTATATGAGGAAACATTTCCCTCACTTTATCCTTTAAGTACCACCAGGCCTGCCTTAGTGTCTTGCCTTTTAGTCCAACCTATCAAGACTCATGTGGACCTCTTCTTATCTCTTTGATATTATTTTGTAGCACTACGTCCTCCTCCAATTTTCCTTGTGAGTCCAAGACATAATCATCTATGGATGCTAGCAAGTGACACTCTTCTTATTCATCAAGCATGGTTGGATCATATAGGTGTAAGTTCTCACAATTTACTATTGAGTACATCCACATGAATGGTGGAAAATCAAGTGTGAAGGCATTTTCTACAATCTTCTCCAATGTAGTGAATGGTCCATATCGTAGTGGCTTGTGATGAGGCTAAAATATGCCTCATCAATGTGCAATGAATGCTCTCATTTTACTACCCTTTTAATCAATTTTTTCTACATTTCATCAATTTTATTTGATCTAAATATAAGTTTAGGATGTAATTTTCCATCTTTTGTTTGATTTAGGTCAAATGTCTAAAAATTCTGTAACTCCTAACAAATTGTGTGGAAATTCAATTTTTTGAATAAACAAGTCATATTTGGTTAAGGCAAGAGAATTGTGAAGTAACCAACATCTTTTTGAGAAATTTGGCTAAAATGCGGCTTAGCTCAAAAACTCTAGTACTTAGCTTCAAAACTTTAGCATTTAATTCCAAAAGGTTTCACATTGGTTCTAGAAATTCTCCAAAGTTCTAGAACCAATGGGGAACCTTCTTACTATATCAAAATATGACTATGGAGTAAAGAATGGGCCTTCTAATAAAAAAATAGAACTATAATTTTACTGGTTCTTCACACTCCAAATATATATATGTAAGACCAATAGTCATATGTCCAGCTATTTTTCTAAAATTTATATCTACTCTGAGAACCATTCGGTTTAACTAGAATCTGTAGTTGGAAGGATAGCTATCGAACACTCATGATTGAAAAGGCATCTTTAGATGGAAAAATATATATAATGAACTGAAGATAGATGAAATAATATTCTAGTTAGTTTTGTAAGATTGAATAATTTGATAATAAGAATATCCATTTAATTTTGAGAGTAACATATTGTGTTAACTCCTAATTCAAGGTGGAGCAAGGGCCCACTCCTCCAAGAAACAATATCTTCTCTTTCATTGGTATTTATATTTTCAAGTAATTCATATAATTTTGTTATTTCAAAATTCTATAGTACCTTTGATTAATCAATTAGATTATGTTACGTGGAGTTATCTATTGTCCCTATAGGTGTTATAGTTTAAATTCTTATTTCCTTAATATAATATCCAAATATATCACACTCCAAATATATATATGTAATACCAACAACTATATATCTAGCTAGTTTTCTAAAATTCATATGTACTTTGGGCACTATTTGGTTTAACTAGAATCTGTAGGTGGAAGGATAGGTATGGAACACTCATGATTGAAAATGCATCTTCAGATGGAAAAATATATATAGAGAACTGCAGATAGATGAATGAATCCTCCAATTAGTTTTGTAATATTGAATAATTCGATCATAATAATAGCCACTTAATTTGGAGAGAAACATATTGTGTTAACTCCTTATTCAAGGTGGAGCAAGGGCCCACTCCTCCAAGAACCATGATATTATCTTTCATTCATATTTATATTTTCAAGTAATTAGTATAATTATGTTATTCGGCCATTCTATAGTACTTTTGATTCATCAATTAGATTTTGTTACGTGGAGTTATCTATTTTCCCTAAAGGTGTTATAGTTTACATTCTTATTTCCTTAAAATCATTTTAAACACCATTTCCAACAGTGTCTTCAATTATTTAAAGTGTGTTTATTTCCATGAGTGTGTCTAATTCTAAAAAGTTTGTTTATTTTAAGCAGTGTGTTTAATTCAACAAAGTTTTTTTATTTCAGCAATGTTTGTTTATTTTAGTAAGTATTTGTAGTTTAACCTCTACAAGGCTTTGGCCAAGAATATCTTAAGATCCTAAAAAATCCCCAGAAAGAAAAATAAGAATAATAGTAAGTACAATCAATTACTTATTCAGTAGGTACTTCTCTTA
Organism: Taxus chinensis; assembly: GCA_019776745.2. Lineage (NCBI taxonomy): Eukaryota > Viridiplantae > Streptophyta > Pinopsida > Cupressales > Taxaceae > Taxus > Taxus chinensis. Next base: position 830,723,203 of record CM034149.1, on the reverse strand, counting down.
TTATATATAGCTTTAGATACACCCCTGGTTTAATATGACATCAACCATAAGTTGATGAAATGAAGGGAATAATGACACCCATCATTTTTGGTGTTGTTTTCAATGACACCCAGTTGGAATTTTTCAATTAGGTGTCAACAAGAAAAACAATCACACATTTACTAATTAAAAAATATCCCCCTGGGTTATCATAAAATTTATGAGTAGACAAAGAGACTCAAAGGGTATATTTCTCCCAAAAGTATCTCAACAAGAATTATCAGCATCCTCTTGTTTAACTAGGGAAGTTGAGCAAGAAATAGAAGAACCATTTTCCCTTGTTAGATAAGAAGCAAGACTTCCACCTTTGGAATTTTTAGATCAATCAACAGAAGGAGGTGGAACTTTTAGAAGAAGGATTATATCCCAAGACCCATTAAGAACAAGTTTTGATTCTTAGTTGAGCAGTCACCCCTCCTACTCCTAATTTCTCACCTTCACCAAAGCGTATTACATACCACATTGATTGGGAAAAAGATTCAATATATATATATATATATTGCAGATATGGATAGGAAACCAAAGAGAGAACATGATAGGATTTTCACTTACCTAATCCAGTTGGAGGATGATGAAAACACCTACAAAGAATATTTAACCTACACACTTACCCACATTTAGAGGGATGTCGTCTGAGGACCCTGACCGATTCTTGTTTGAACTCAAAGTATTGTGTCAAACTTATGACTACAAAATGGATAGTAAAAAAATCAAGTTATTTCCATCTACTTTTAAATATGTAGCAATGAGATGCTTCATGATATTAACATTTAATTCCATCACGTCTTGGATGCAAATGAAAATTGCCTTCTTAGACAAGTGCCAAGACTAATGTAGAGGGAGAAACAAGAAGGAAGGATTTTTTTAGGATAAAATAAGAAGAGGATGAAAATTTGGAAGATTATTTAGATAGATTCCTCTTCATAGGTAAAAGTTGTAGATTTGTACTTCAAGGTGATCTATGCAAAACCATTTTTCTTGAAGGTTGGGATGGTGAATCTAGGGAAGCCCTCAATTTAATGGGAGGTGGAGACATCAATCAATTGGGAATGGATGATATTAAATACCTCTGTAGAAATTATTCATGAACAAGGGGTGGACCTAGGAAAGGAAAAACTATGAAAGGTACAAATCTAGATATGAACAAACTTATGGATGAACTAGAAAACTTTAACACATATATCCTAGTTCAATTAACTTCCACTATCAATGGATTTCAAGACAAAGAAAATGTTAATACTGAACCATTAGCTATGTACTTTCCTAGATGCGAAAAGAAGCATGCAATAAGAGATTGTCCTCTGGATAAAATATAACTATGTATTATTTGTGAATCTAAAGAACATGAAGTTAATGATTTTCCTCTTCTTCCATTCATCAAAAATCAGCTTAAACAAACCATCACTTCATCCACTATAGAAGAATTGAATTTTTTTCCAGAGATAAGCTAGCGAAGGGCAGCTCAGATAGTACCAAAAAATTGGGTACAACCCCCTTAGGTGCCCCTCAACCAACATGGATTCCCCAAGATTGGGTAGGAAAAGTCTGGTATGCTCAGGGACACCAAAAATCCTAGGCTGGTTAAGGTAACCCTTATGCTTGATCACAACCAAAATGGAACCCCAATAACTATGCTCAATGGAGGACATATCCCAACCAACAACAAAAAACCATAATGGGTTCCCCAACAAAAGGTTCACAAACTGAAAATGTGGTTCAAACATAAATACCATCACAACCAATGGTTAATCCCAAAACAAAAAAAAAAACCTTTTCTATGGAGTAAAGCAAGAAAAACTGGTTGATCTTAATGCCATGGATTGTAAATATATTCAATCTAGATCTGGAAAAATAATTAATAGTCCACTTGTTATAATTACTGATATGTTAGATGAAACTGAAACACCTAGTTCAGTCTTCCCTAAGGTTGATGAAAAATAAAAAGAGAAATAACCAGATAACAATTCTTCAGAAACCCCTTTTCCAGAAAGACTTAAAGAAGATATTGAAACCATGGAATCTGAACAGGTGTAGAAATTGAGGAAATTAAATATTGAAATACCATTTTTGCAAGAAATCAAGGACATTCCTGAATCAAACAAATTAATCAAAATGTTATGCTTGAAAAGACCTATAAGGAAGAATCAGTACCATAGGACTATTAAGATAGATGGGAAACTTATTGATTTACGAGCAGGTAAACTCTTACTTTCCAAATATGGGGATCCTCGAAGCCCTCTTATTTCTATTACTATAGGAATCAAACATAAACATAATGTTTTGGTTGATTTGGGAGAAGCTATAAATGCTATGACAATAGACACTTTGAAAACATTACCATTGATAGGTATATAACCTACTAACACCATATTGTAGATGGTAGATCAGTTAATAACTAAACTAGAAGGGATCATTGAAGATGTAGCAGTTATGGTGGAGTCATGGGAGTATCCAATGGAATTCCTTATCTTACGGCCAAAAGGTAAAACACTTAGTTATCCCATCATTTTGGGAAGACCATGGTCTACTACATTTTCTACCTTAAATGATTCCAGATCAAGTGATATGAAAATCTCTAATGTTAATAATTCTAAAAAAAAATCCCTGTATCCTTTGGCAAGACCTTTTATTGATAATCAAGAATAATTATGGGTTGATGATCTTGATACTAATAAAAAAAACTTGTCTTCTTTGGCTATGATAACATTGCAGGATCATGTACAGGAGGTGGAGAATATTATTAATCACCCATTGAATGATCACCAATTTTCTTTGGAACAATCAGATATGGTTCCAAAAGCTTCAGACTTAGTTCTGTAACCTTCAGACTTAGTTCCAGAACATTCATGTTTATCTCTGAAATCATTGCAATCCGATGCCGATGTAAATAATTTCACTCCAGAGGAATGTGACTTCTCTTTAAGAGGGGTGGAAATATCTACAGAATCTATAGCATTAGTCTCAAATATATCAAGGAATAGTAAGGAATCTTTGGAAAATACCAATGACGAGGAGCTTGACCAACATCAAGATAAGTATCATAACTCTACTTATTGTCATTTATCTAGTATTCTTTCTCAAGGGAAATTTAGAGACATTGTACTGCATATCATATGTTGTTACCTCATTCATGTCCACTAAACACCGTAATGGAACCTTTTCAAGAAATTAGTTCATTACACACTAGATCCAAACAAATTGAGATTTAACCACGTAAGATTTTGAATATTAACATCTAGTTAGAAAATGATCGAGAAGCTAAATCATTTTATGTTTTGAAGTGTCATACTAGAGATTTTTCTTGGGATTATAAAGACATGAATGGAATTCATCCAAGTATTTGTACCCATAAAATTTATAATGAAAATTTTAAAGCAGCTAGGAAACCTCAGAGAAGGATCAATCCAGCCTTAAGGGACATAGTCAAGCAGGAACTTGAAAACCTATTACAAGTAGGGTTTATCTACCCTATCTCAGATAGTTAGTGGATGTATCCTCTTGTAATTGTGCCTAAAAAGAATGTAAAATGGATAATTTTTGTTTATTATAGGGAATTGAACAAAGCTACACTGAAATATTATTTTCCTTTACCATTCATAGATAAAGTTTTGGGAAACCTCTTAGGTAAACAATACTTTTCCTTCTTAGATGTCTGTAGTGGATATAACCAAATCAGGGTGGTTGTTGAGGATCAGGACAAAACTACTTTTACCTCTCCATGGGGTACATTTTCCTACAAGGTATTGCCATTTGGACTATGTAATGCTCCAACAACCTTCCAAAGTGTTATACTCGAAATTTTTATAGATCTAACTAATTATTGTGTAGAGGTATACATGGATGATTTTACTTTGCATGGAGACACATTTGACGATTCCTTGAAAAAATTGGATAGAGTATTAACAAGATTTGAGAAACACCATTTTTCTCTTAGTCATGAGAAATTTTTGATGATGGTTGATGAGTGGATTGTTCTAGGACATCTTCATTCAAAAATAGGAATTCAAGTTGAGAAAGAAAAAATTAAGATTATTTCAAACTTACTTGTTCCTCAAACCCCGACGGATATCAAGTTATTCTTAGGACATGTTGGGTAGTATAGGCATTTTATAAAATATTTTAGTAAAATTTTTGGCCCCATATTTTGTTTTCTTACCAAGGATTGTGAATTTCTTTGGGTTGAAAAATGTCAATATGCTTTTGAAGATATTAAGAAAAAACTAATCATTGCTCCAATATTAAAAGGACCTAATTGGGAGAAATATTTTCACATCCAAACAAATGCCTTAAATAACTCAATTGGTGTAGTTTTGGGACAGAAATATGAAGAGAGAAAAATGTATGTTATTTACTACCTTAGTAAAAATCTTACTCCCACTGAAATAAATTACACCATGATTGAAAAATAATTTCGTGTTGTGATCTATTCAAATAATAATTTTAGACATTATATTACCAGGTAAAAATAAATTGTAAGTACAGATCATTTAACAATTAGATACTTAATGAAAAAACCAGTGGTTGGAGGTAGGATAATTAGATGGTTATTAATTTTACAAGAATTTGATATTAGTATTGTGGATAATCCAAGAAAATATAATTTGGTATTTGATTTCTTATCAAGATTAACCACTATAGGGGAACAAGATAAAGTTAAAGACAAATTTCTAGATGAACAATTATTTGTTATTTCAGCTAATACACCATGGTTTGCTTACATGGCAAATTATCTTGCAACAAGGAAGTTTCCTCCTTCGTTTCCTAAGAACCAAATGAAAAGATTAAGAAAAAAAAAGTGCACGATTTAAATGGTTAAATGGAAAGCTATTTAAATGTTACCCTCATTTGGTTTTATGCAGGTGTGTGAGAGAGGATGAATGTTTTGACATACTTAAGGAATTTCATGATAAACACAGTGGAGGGAAATTTTTAGTAAAAAGAACATCCCATAAAATACTTGGCATTGGTTATTATTGGCCATATTTGTATAAAGATGTGAAGAATTACATTAGGCAGTGTGATCCCTATGAAAGGATGGGACAACCACATTTTACTAGTGAAATGACTTTGCAACCTTAAGTGGTGATTGAACCATTTGAAAAAGGTGGTTGGATTTCATTGGTCCTTTCAGTCCTCCTTCATAGGGAAAGAAGCACATTCTTGTATGTACTAATTATGTAACAAAGTGGGCAGAGGTGTAGGATTTAATAAATGCTAATGAAGATGGAGTTTCTGATTTCCTTTGGCACTGAATTATGATGAAATTTTGTGCACAAAGAAGTATAGTTTCAGATCAAGGCCCATAGTTCATGTCTAATATGATCTAGGACTTTACAATGTATTACCATATCAATCTTATGAAGTAATATCCCTATCACCCACAATCCAATGGAAAGTAGAAGTGACAAACAGGGAATTGGAAAACATTCTCACCAAAACAGTTGAAGAAAGTAGAAGAGATTGGGTGAAAATTCTACTTGAGGTTGTTTGGGATTATAACACAACTGGGAAGACTACAACATGATTCAAAATCCCTTTTTACTCATTTAATTTGAACTAAAAACATTGAGGAAAACAACTCAGTTGGGTATTGAATTAGATACAACCAAAAAGGAAAGAATTCTATGGCTCAATGAATTGGATGACTTGAGACTAGAAGAACTTCATCAAACTGAGATAATCCATGACCAAAGGAAAAAGTGGTATGATACACATATCAAGGAAAGGTAATTCAAGATAGGAGATTTGGCCCTTACTGTTTGATTCCATGTACCAACAATTCAAAGGCAAGTTGAGAACTAGGTGGCTAAGACTTTATCAGATTGAGCATATATATGATAATACCTCTATTCAACTAATTCCCATTGGTGATAGTAGAAGGACACTTTTGGTCAATGGAAACAGGATAAAAATCTATAGGAAGCCTCCTACCAAGGATGAATTCTTTAAGAAAATTTATAAAGACAAGGAATTTGATCATATGGAAGAACCTAGTTCTTCCAAGATGATCAAGTAATATGATGACAGATCTAAATAAAGGGAAGGTAATGGAAACAAGAAAATGGTGTTCTGTTCTCCCCAAAAAAAGGAAATAAGGGAAGGGAATGAAAACCAATAAATGGCATTCTCTTTTCCAAAAAAATATCTCTCAAAAGGCCTATTGAAAACCATAACTGGCAGTTGGTCTTATCAATAATTGGATAATTAAAAAAAAACTTCTTTGGATTTCTAGCTGACTTTTCTAACCATTCTTATCACTTTTTTAAGAATGACGAGTCAACAAGGAAGTTGGATTACATAAAAAATGATGGTAATTATGTCTTGATCTTATTAAGGGTTAACATAAAAGTTTGCATGTGTGATTAGACTTGATTTAAGTCCGTGGTATAATGAGTTATTTATTACACATCATGATTAACAAGAAATAATCATGATTTGATGTCAACTAAATAAATGAATGTGGCGGCATATTAATAACAACCTATCATTTAGGTGGAATAAAAGAAAAATGAGAATAGTTATAGAGAAATTCAAGGAGGTAACAATAAATTCATATTTGGAGTTCTGCAACTAAGTTCAGTAGTTCTACAGCTAAGTCCAGTAGTTTTGTAGCTATCCCCTAGAAAAGAATGTGTTTGAAAAAAGAAAATAATTTGAATTATCCTTTTTTCCATGGGTATCAAAAATAAATCAGAACCAAAAGATGATACACAACTCCTTGCAGATGAAGAAGTAACGACCCTTTTTAAACAGACCGGTTAGCTAGAGTTTCTAAATAAATTATCAAAATACAATGATGAACTGGTAAGAGAATTTTTTATGAATTTAGAAAATCTTATTACCAAGGTTAAGTGCATTATAATTTCCTTTATTGTTGATAGAATGAGCAATGTATCTGGTGTACTAATTGTAAATGTACCAAACCCTATAAGGGGAACTCTAAAAGAATTGGTAGAAACCTTAAGACAAGAAGGTGAACCTGAGTGCCTGTACATTTATACCACTAAGAATGTCATAAAAGGGGTAAAAAGAGATAGTCTACCCAAACCCTTTGATAGAGTATCATTTTAGGTAGTAAAATACCTAAGATGCGATGTCCAATATGGGACTGTTGGAAGGGAAGTCCTTAAAATAAAAATATATCTTAGGTATGGGGAAACAAAGCAGGAGTATATAGTGAACCTTCACAGTTTCATCTTTGATTCCATCCATACAATGGATTAGAGATATTCTTGTGGAGTAGGGAAAGTTAGGCACCATAGATTAATTCATCTGGTCTGTCAACATCATTTTCTCTCTAAGAAAAATTGGGAGGAAGCATGGGAAAAATTCCTCCACAAATTCAAACAAACTCCTGATATTATCAGAAGGAAAATACCAACCCATTTCTCTCCTAAAATTAATTTACAAATTAATCCCTCTGATGAGAATAATAAGGAAATAAGTAGGGTTAAAAATCCAAAAAGGAGGAGATCTGAGAGGATGATCGAAGTTGTAAAAAATTTCGTTTCTTTAAAAGGATCTCCTCCCCTTTTAACAATACCAAAAGAACTAATACATGTTGATAGTGATAGTTAACCTGGTATGGACTTTGGAATAAGAATCAAAAGAATTTTAAGAAAGAAAACCACTTTAGAAAATGTTGAAGCTCCTAAAAGGAAAATAGTTCATAAAAACCTTAAGAAAACTCAACCAAGAAATAGTGAAGTAAAGGAAAATTTAGAGAAGGAATTTGTTGAGATTCTTGGTAGCATGGCATCTTCTCCTCCACTACAAAGTCAAACTGAGGAGTTGGAAAGAGAAGCTAAATAATTTGAAGAGAAAGATTTTTAGGAAATGGATGATTATGAAATCATGTCACATGAGGAGCAACAATTAGCATCTTGGAGATTAAAAGGAAAATTCCCTTTGGTAGAGGAAAAATGCTCATTCCTTGAGGAACTCCCAGTAAAAGAAGAAAACCAACAATTGAAGTAGGCTATGTTCTTTTCTAAGGAAGAAATTATAATTAGGGAGAAATATGAGGAATTTAACTTCCTTAAACACAAATTGGAGCATAGAGAAATGCTTATAGAACAATTTAAAACTCAACTAAAACATAAGAATGAAGAATTGGCATTAGTAAAACAACAAATGGCTGAGAAAGAAAAAGAATTGCAATTGGATACTAAACAAAGTACTATGACAATAGTATACTCAGTGGATCAAGTTTTAAAAATAGAGATGTCTTACTTTCCACTCAAACAATCATGGGATGATAACTCTAGAATGTTGAATGAGTTAACAGTATCAAATCAGGAACTAAAAAGTCAAATGGAAAAAGAGAAAAAGGAAAGGGAATAATGGGAAGAAAATTTCTATAAAAGAGAGGAAGAGAAGTTTAAGTGTTTTGTAAAAATACAGATGGTCTGTATGATGATTGAAAAATTACTAACATGTAGAAGACCTTCTCCTGCATACAATGTCTTACTAGAAGAAAAAATTATCCTTTGGAAATTATCGAGGTTTTCATGTGGCCTTCCACATGAATTTTAGGATGAAGAAGAATTCATGGCCACCTATTCTTTAGCCAATCTAGATAAGAAGAATATTATTTTTCAATTAACTTTATGTTAGTAAAGAACACAAGATTTATGATTAATCTATATGTGGGGGAAAGCCAACTTCATGAATTTGTTTCTATTCTCCAAAATCAAATAGCCTGGAAAGAAAGGAATAATGAACACTTGATAAAGTTTGGTTCATCTAGCCTGTGTATGAGAGCTCAGTACGGAAAACCATCTGCAGTTTTTATACATTTCAAGGCTCCTTTTTTTGATGCCTAATTTAAGGAACATTACATTGCCAGCCTACAGAGGAGTATTGATGCATTCACCTCACATGAAGAGGAAAAATTTGAGGAAATTTATGATGGATTCCTGAAGATATGGTAATTACTTACTATAGAATTAAGAAGAAGATGAGTTATCTCACCTGCAAATCTAATATGGATTTTGGAAAGGGCCAGAACTTTATGTACACTCATTCCTCAATTTTGTGAAAAACACAGAGGTACATGGATAGTTATGAGAAGAAGACCTCCTCTCATTTTCGCACCCATGTCTCCATGGTAATATAGAGAACCTTAGGATTCCACTCATTTTGAGAATTGAGAGAAAAATCTAGAGGAAGTATCAAGATACAACAGTTCTGATCAGAAGCAATGGAACATTAAATTTCAACCATTTGACCTTAGAAGTCAATTGGAGTGCAGAATTCATGATCCTAGCTATGGAAAATAGAGTTTTTAAGAGGACTTACAAACAAGTAAGTGTGGGGGAGATGATGAGGCTAAAATATGCCTCATTAATGTGCAATGAATACTCTCATTTTACTACCCTTTTAATCAAGTTTGTCTGTATTTCATAAATTTTGTTTGATCTAAATATAAGTTTAGGATGTAATTGTCGATCTTTTGTTTGATTTAGTTCAAATGTCTAAAAAAATCTATAATTCCTAATAAATTGTGTGGAAATTCAACTTTTGGAATAAATAGGTCATATTTGGTTAAGGTAAGCGAATTGTGAAGTAACCAACATCTTTTTGACAAATTTGGATAAAATGCGACTTAGCTCTAAAAATCTAGTACTTAGCTCTGAAAATTTAGCAGTTAGTTTTGAAAGGTTTTTCTTTGGTTCTAGAACTTCTCCAAAGTTCCGGAACCAATGGGGATCTTCTTACTATATCAAAATATAATTACGGAGAAAAGAATGGGCCTTTTAATAAAAAATAGAATAATAATTTTCCTGTTCTTCACACTCCAAATATATATGTGTAAGACCAATAGTTGTATATCCAACTAGTTTTCTAAAATTTATATCTACTCTAGGCACTATTTGGTTTAACTAGAATCTGGAGGTGGAAGGATAGCTATGGAACACTCATGATTGAAAATTCATCTTCTGATGGAAACATATATAAAGAGAACTGAAGATAGATGAAAGAATCTTCCAGTTAGTTTTGTAATACTGAATAATTCGATAATAAGAATATCCATTTAAATTTGACAGCAACATATTGTTTTAACTCATGATTTAAGGTGGAGCAAGGGACCACTCATCCATGAAACAGGATCTTCTCTTTCATTCATATTTATATTTTCAAGTAATTCGTATAATTTTTTTATTTGGCAATTCTATAGTACCTTTGATTCATCAATTATATTATGTTACTTGGAGTTATCTATTGTCCCTGCAGGTGTTATAGTTTACATTCTTATTTCCTTAAAATAATTTTAAACAACATTTCTAGCAATGTGTTCAATTCTGTAAAGTGTGTTTATTTCCATCAGTGTGTCCAATTCTACAAAGTTTCTTTATTTCAAGCATTTTCTTTAATTCTACAAAAACTTTTATTCAAGCAATGTGTGTTTATTTTCAGTAAGTGTCTTAAAGTCTAAGCTCAATAAGGATTTGGCCAAGAAGATCTTAAGATGCTACAAAACCCCCCAAAATAAAAATAATAGGAATAGTAACGACAATCAATTACTAGTTCACCTGAGACTTCACTTATTGCATATAACTTTAGACACACCCCTGATTTAATATGACATCAACCATAAGTTGATCAAATGAAGGGAATAATGACACCCATAAGCTTTTGTTTCTTTGTTTGGACTTGTAGTCTTTCCTTTCTCAAGTAAAGTCAAACCTTTTGTCTCCAACATGAAGTTTGTGCGCTCTCTTATGTCAGTCATGGTGAGCCTTATACTTGGCTTGATATTTTTACAATTGTTCTTTCACTTTGAGATGGATTTTCTAGATTCTCTACATGAATTTCGTTTCTCTATTCACCTCTGATCTCATATCTTCCATTTTTCCTATTAACCAACTGCTATGCCCAACTAATTTGTAGGTATATTTCCCAAGCATGCTTCAAATCATGACTTCATAGTGGATGTGTGTACTGCCCAATTGTAGGAATGTTGAATGTAGGCTAAGGACTCATCCCAATTCCATGGATATTTTCTATTATATCATCTAATATAGCTGCACCAAATTCCTTTTCACCACCTATGTTTTTCCACTTTTCTGTGGATGGAATGTCACGGTCTTTTGTAAATTTGTATCTATATTGTCCCAAAAATTAGTCCAAAACTTCCCCAAGAACCTTGAATCTCTATCAGAAACAATATATTTTGGCAAGCAATAATGCACCCATTCATTAGCAAATAAAATTTCAGCTTCCTCATATGCTTTTATTGTCTTTTTATATGCTATAAGAGAAAAAATCTTACTGAATCTATCTACAAAAACATATAGATAATCATGGCTATGTTTAGACATGGGTTTTCCTCCTACAAAATCCATAGAAATATCTTCCCAAGGACAAGTAGGGACCGATAAAGGAATATATAAACCTTCCTTTCTAATTTTTGGATTTCTTGTACAACAAATTTTACATCCTCTTATGAATTTAGATACTTCTTCTTGCATATTGGGCCAATACATAGACCTTTGCAAGTGGGATAAGGTATTACCAACACTGAAATGTCCCCCTACTTTCGAGGTATGTGCTTCCCTCATCAACAAAAGTCTTTCTTCCTTTGGCAAACAAAGCTTCCCTCATTGGTAAAGTAGCCCATCTTTGACATAAAAATATTCAATTCCCATTCTTTCAGCCCCTTGAGATTGCAACTGCTGATGTGCTACCCCAAAATTTTTATCTTGAGTATATGCCTCCCCATAAGGTTCCTTCGTGAAGGGATCAATTTGAGAGATCATGACCAAACAAGAGATATTATCTATGTGGGTGACCTAGACAATATTTCTACCACCAAAATTGTGTTACCTTTTTTTATTTGATCACCAAATGGAACTGCTTAAGGAACCCCATCGGCTTGTAGTACCTTGCCTGCTGTAATTTAGACTATGTTTGTAAATACTAGAGAGGTTTGTGGTCAGTGTGCACAATAATTTATTTCCCCAGTAAATAATGTTTCCATTTCTTTAATTCCTAAACTAGTGCATACATCTATTTATCATAAACATAATATCCTCTAACTGCTGAAGTCAAATTTCTGAAGGATAACATACCGGATTACCTCCCTGTAGCAACCCTACTCCCATAGCATAATCACTAGCATCTATCTCTACTTTAAAGGGCTACTGAAAATTAGGAAGAGAAATTACTAGAGCATGATTAATTTTGTTTTTCAACAACTAAAAATCCTTATCTTGTTCCTTACCACAATCAAAATCCTTACTGTTTATGACCACTATGTGTAGAGGTGTTGCAATAACAGAGAATCCTGAAATGAACTTCCTCATGTATTCTACTGCTCCAACAAAACTTGTAGTGTTTGTGGGTCCCATTGGTGTTGTCTAGTTGGTGATGTCTTCCACCTTCTTTGGATCCACTCATAGATTTATTCCTCCAACCACGTTCCCAAGATAGACAAGAAACTGTTTAGAAACTTCACATTTCTTCGTATTTCATAGCAAATAACTTTTTCTCCTTGAGAACTTGCAAGACTTGCTACAAATGTGTTAGATGTTCATCCCATGTGGTACTAAAAATTATAATATCATCTATATAAACAATGGAACATGAATATATGAGTTCCCATAATACATCATTCACTAATCTCATAAATGTAGAGGGTGTGTTACATAAACCAAATGGAAGTACTAACCACTCATACAAACCATGTTCTCTTTTGAAGGAAGTCTTCCATAAATCCTCCTACTTCATTCTAATGTAGTGTTAACTTAATTTGAGATCCAAATTCATGAAAAACTTTGAATGTTGAAGCTGGTCCAAAAGGTCATTTATGTGTGGGAGTGGATATATGTTCTTTATGATGATCTTATTCAAGGCTTGGTAGTCGTTGTATATCCTCAAAGAACCATCCTTCTTCAACACCATCACAATAGGTGAACTACATGGAAAGGTGCTTAGAAATATTACCCTTTGGTCTAATAGCTCATGGAGTTGTTTCTTTACCTCTGTACTCTTCAGTAAGCATTTCCTATATAACCCGATTTTAAGTAGAGGGGACTCCGGCAATAGATGAATCTCCTTCTCTACCTCCCATTTTGGTGATAACCTGCTGGGATTCTAAAATATTTCCTAAAAATATTGAATAATACTATCCAAATCCTTCATCCCTTGGTTATATATATATATATGAAATTTCCACCCCATCTTGTTTATCTTTCAACAAAACAAAACAGATTATAATTTTCTTGAATTAGTCTTTTTTCTTAATTAGCACTTACCATAGCATTTTATTCTTACGCTAGTGTGCCCCAGATGTTGTAACTAATTCCATCCTTGACTGATATGTATCATTTCTTCGTTCTCATGAATATGGCATCCCTGATATATAAATAAGGACCCCCAAAAATAACATCAAATGCATTTAGTGGAATTACATCAACTTCTAATACATCTATATACTAGGAATTTATCCCAAATTTGAACATACATCTTCTTGTTACTTTAATTTCTACACCCTTCTTCACCCATCTCAAAGGATATGGATGTGGATGTTTGTAAGTTTCAAGACCATGCTTCTTCATAACCACATCAGAAATAAAATTAGTTTGAAAACCAGTATCAACCAAATCATTTATCTTAGTTCTTTTGATTTTTTTAATGTGAAATAGTCTACTCATATCCTCTTCTTGTTCTTGGCTATCTATGTTGGTGGCCATGCATCTAAGCCTCTTATCTAAACCATAATCATCCTCTATTCCCACCTCCTCATCTGTCTTTACAGTTTTCATGGATTTCCTCTAATAATTGGTTTGGTTCTTCAAATGTAACTCCAGATATAACTTCAAATATGTAGCGTCGGTATGACCATGGATATAACAATTCTTAAAAAAATTCTTGGAATCTTTAGAATTATTCAAAGGTAGTGGTAGTTTTTTTACCTTTCCTATTTACATTTGTCACTTGTTTTCCCCTACTCTTTATTTGTTTGATTTGTTAACTATTTCATCTTTGACTCTGTTTATCCTTTCTTCCTTTAATCATCTATGTAGTACGCTTGGATGTAATATTAATTGAAATCCTTGGGATTTGTGGAGATAACCTTCCTACGACGGTGAGTGTGAAGTCCTCCAAAATACTTGGTCATAATATCCTCATCCTCCAAGTTCATATTAGGCAACATGGCTTGTCAATGAAACATCGTAGTCTAATCCTACACACTTTGACGATTGCCTTATCCAAAGTACTATCATTTAATCATCTGGTCAGTCTTATAGCCAATAGGATAAACGTTAGCTCTAAGTAATTACTTAAAACCCTCCCAAATAGTGACAAGAGGTTGTTTCTTCTTTTCACAAGTGGCTAGATGGGTTTCCCAAAAAACCATAGCATGACCTTCCATTTTGAGACATGCAAAGGTTATTTTTTTTGGCTCTGTGACATGATGTATACTAAATTAAAATTTCAGCTGTTTTAACCATTCGTCCAAAAGCTATGCATCTACTTTTCATTCAAAGTTCTTAATTTCAACCTTAGATTCAAATTTAAAAGGAGCATGATCAGATTTTACCTTTTCAACTGCAGTTTCTTTTTCATGCCCTTCTATGTCTTCCTCATCGTGGCTCTTTCCTATGCAAAAATTTTTGGCCGAAGCTCAAACCACTGAGTCCATGTTATTTTATTTGGCTGAAACCATATTTTACAGATTTGGGAGTTCTTGTTGATGTCTATACATCCTATCCATCATGTTATGTAGCATCTCAATTCTACGGACCAAGTTATCTTCCTCCATTTCATCTCAAAATATTTGTTTCCACTTATTTGTAGGTATGACTGGATCACAAGGTAAAAAATATTCACCTTTAAGCCTTTTCACTGTCATACAAATCACAAGAAAGAACACCACAATCCTCGATACTTATTATTAGTATTGATACAAAAATTAGTTGTAAACATCTAACTTTGGAAATTTATATACCATAGAAATTCTACTATTCTAATTTCAAATTTTAAAATGACATATTTCTTGAAGTTAGTGTAGACACCTAAATTTGGTATATGTACCCTCATCGCCCACCGCGTGCATATTTATTCAATCATCTTCCTTGTTTAACTAAATGTCCATCTAATCCTCATTAGTTAATTAAGAGACATTAATTAATTAATCATTTAAATATCTTACATGACTAATTATCCCATCCACATTAATATTTATGCCCATTAATTAATTAATTCATATTCATTAATTAATATTCATCCATTTCCCTAACCTACATTCTAATTAGGATGCTTTTATCCTACACACAAATCAACTTACTTTTTTATCTTTCATCATGTCTATTTTTATGCCCTAAATAGCTTAGATTCATCTCCAAGGAACTCAATCCCACCTTCATTCTTTAAAGCATCAAGCTAATTCTTTAAAACACAAAAATCCCATCAAAAGTGGAAAATCATTCCTAGAGGGGAAAATTTTTGTGCATTTGTAGGTGACCCAACCAAGTTGTTGTCGACCCCCTTTAAAACAAGCTTCTTTCCTTGGATTCAACATTAGAAAATCAGAAATCAAATGCATTGAATTCTCAAGATTTCTCTAAGCCTGAGCATCCTTCTTCATGTTTGAGGAGTTCTGAGACATCCACAGACCTGTTGGACATCCCTCTAGCATGCTTGCATCACCCACGATCATCATTCATGAGAACTTCTTATCATTATCACACCCTTTCCGTATCTTTATCATATTATCGTATATGCTTTTTTTAACATCTTGTAGAGAGAGAGAGATGCTTCAAAAACACTTAGCAACCTTCTCCTATAAATCATTTTTCTTAGAGGTTGCCATTTTTATCTTCTCATCCTTGATATTACACTTATATGCTATAGTTTCCATTGATCCTCCCTAGTCTCCATCGACCAAGTCCATGTTTATCCATTAACCTATCCCAGCCACTCTTTTCCATCCTTTATTCTACTTCCCTACCTCTATTTCTCTTCTACAAATCCTTTTATAGTAGTTATAGGCCTTGATCAGCTTCTAGATGATTCTCAAACCTTTTAAGTTTGCATATTTCATTTACATGTTCAAATCCATCCCCCAACATCATCGTCAACCTACCTCTGCAAATTCTAGGTTGCTGTCGACCCATACCACATAACAGTATATTCATAGTTATTTCCATCTAATCAACTTTAGATCAATTTTTGTCATTTTTCACATTCAATACTATTTATGTTTCTACATGCTTTTTCTATTTTATTTCACTTTATCTAAACAAGCAGGGTTTGACATCCACGAAGGAAGTCAAAAGCTTATAGCGATTGTTTAGTTTGGCAACACCTACATCTATATATCTAATCAAAATCATTTACAGTCTTATTTGCATGTATGTCAAGTTACAACAACAAGAATTAGTCATCTAGCACCTGTATAACATCTGAGGTAACATAAACCTTCCATCATTTCTCAATTGCTAGTTTCTTTAGTAGCTAGCGCATTCACTTCATTACGAATGAGAAATTTTGACAACATTGTTGGCACGCCCGGTAGGACCCCATTTAGGCGGTTTTTTGTCATTTCTATATTATATTTTTTTATACTAACACTGTAGCATGAGGCTCTACTTTATTTTCTCATGTTGGGTTCATGGCTTGGATCACTCATCCCTCAAAAGTGCAGATAAATAGGAAAAGCATTATACAGGCATTCATCTTTTCCCTATTTTTTACTTTTGCATCATACTTTCGCTTCCTTTCTGTAGTGTCATTGAAAATAACACTTCATTTTGGATTTAAAAGAATCCTTCTTTCTGATATTATTTAAGTAGGGGTTCAATCTTCTACATCACACATATTGTCACACACAATCTAAACCAAACAAATTAATTAACACATCAAAAAACTTCCTTTTCCCATTAGACTGATTGGGATTTGATCACCCAATAGGAAGACACCTTAGACATTTCCCAGCAACAACTTACCTGAAACCAAACATAGATCACCTTCTCCCATGTCCTCTATTATCCATCTCCATTTTATTTTTTTCACATTCTTAATAAAAACATAAAATAAATGGTTTTCTTGACTTATCTTTTTACCAAAGGAACCAAAATTTTCCTCGAGTAGTTCTCAGCAATCCACCATGATCCTATCCAAACCCTTGGTTGCTTTTAGACCTTCTTCTAGTCCTATTTATGATTATCACCACTAAATGGCCTTTTCTTCTAGATGAAATTGACCAATAGCCCCTATTTTTCCTCCATCACCTTTATCCCCATCACCTTACACCATTCATGTTTGTACCCCACCATCTTTTTCTCCATTACCTGATACCCTTCTTGAATCATCTGACATCACCATACCCACTTCAATTATGGATATTCCTCATGAAAAACCCATCAGTGACTTCCTCCTCTGTAGATATCAATCAATACATCCTGGTTCATCTTATGAGTTTTCCACTTCATCCAACATACCTATCTCACCTAGGGACATCCCTTATGATCCTTGTGTATCAAATCTTTCTATTCTTGCTCCATCTGTGTCATCTTACCATGATCTTACTTATCACTATTCTCTTACACCCCCCCCCCCCAAACAATCTCATCTTCACCACCTGAAATTTTCAAAAATCCATTTCCTAATCCCCCACCAGTAAATTAATTTTCATCTTTTACATTAAATCAATTCAACCTATTCTCAATTAACACCATACATCAGACATCTTCTCCCACATCTATTTTACCATCTTCATAATCTACCCCTATCTTAAATATTGTGCCAACTACCCCTTCAAGGGATATTATCACATCCAATCTATCAAAAATCCCATTACCTAATACCTTAAACTCCACTGATTCTCTTTCATCTACAACTAGTCCTATTCTTACCACATCTGCACTAGCTTGATTATACATGTCTCTCTATCCACACCTGTCATGCCTATACCATTATCTATCTCTCCTACACACACCTCTCACCATTATTATTTCTTCCACATATACGAGTCCACCCCGGTATACCTTGACATCACTATCACATATTTCCCTACCCATGCCCACATCATCTAGTCCTCTAACATCTACCCTTCCCACATCCACATCTGTTATCACAAACTGTCACATATCCTCAATCCACATATGTTCCTCTTGAGAAACCCAAAATAAATATAGTTGACACTCATCCCTATTCCATCTCTACCCAAACCCATCTACCATCTATGCCATCTCACATAGACATTATTAACCACATGATCCAAACCCCAGTTTCTATTCACATATCCACATCTATTGCAATTATCGATCCCACACATAAATCTAATCAATAAACTGCATCAGACATTATTCCCCCATTCACATCACTTCCACATTTTCTTATCATACCATCCTTATATTCTATACCAGCTCCTCTTTCTGTGCCTCTTCCTATACCTACCGCATCCACTGTCATAATCACATCCCCATTATCTCCTTCTTCTACTATACCACCTAATTAATTTGAGAAATATTGGAGAGTGCTTTAACTCAAAACTACCATACGTGATGCTCCTATCTCATCTGCACCACCTAACGTTCCCACATTAAACCATTTCCCATTCTCTCTAGAAAAAATCATGCAAAAATTACTAGACTCCATCAGCCATAACCTCACCTTTGTATCTACCCGTCAAAATAATTATTATCCCTACCAAGGGCACTCGTCAACAATCCAAATCTAAAATCCTTGGCATCATTCCACAATGATCCCTTGAGAATCCTCAGAAGAAAGTCTATATCTCTCCAATCAAGATGAAATCTACATCTTCCATCCTATGGACTCATTCCTCTATCTTAGGACCCCCCTCCTACATCATAACCAATCAAACCATCCATATCCAAATATTTTGATTCCCTCCTAGGGTGAGTCCCCTCTTCAAATATACCTCTAATTATACAGTCATATAGGCCTAAATCATTCATAACTCAATCTCCTTCTAGACTACCTAGACCTCAACCTAATCCATCTTCACCATCGCCATCTACACCATCTTATAGAACCTTCCTTGGTGTCTGTTGGCGAGGAAATTTGTCAGGTGGAAAAATTTGTGGATTCCTTGCCAATGCTCCAGGAATCTACATCCCTCTACTTAACCAGTGTTGTTATCATATATACATGCGCAAGAAAGTATGGATTTATTTGGTGGCCTTTCGGTCGGGGATCCAATAGGGGCACTCCACTGACCCTACGGAAAATGCTTGCAGTTATCTGCAAGGGGGGAATTTTCTATGAAGGTGGGAAAGGGAGTGAAAATAGAGGTAGGAGAACTAATGTTACAGGTAGAAAATCATATTCGTGCTCGCACTAGTTAGAAACTTCATCACATGCACTAAATTTATAGAAAACAAACCTGAAAATGACAACAAGACTGAATAGAATTTGATGAACAAAAAGGATCACAAAATCCCTCAGTCAAAGAAAGATAGAAACTCCTTCTTCTTGTATTGATGCTTAAACAAAAGTTGTACACAGTGAAGAAATGGAAGAATTTGAGAAAGGGAGGGGAAATGGAAGAAAATGGATATCTCCTTTGTTCTCTAAAAGTAAAATATACTCTTGAGCTTACAAGATCAATCACCAACACCTTATAATGGTGTGAAGAAGCCATTAAAATTATTTCAAGAAACGGTTACGACTTCTTCTTTGTTACCAAGAAAAGGTTACAATCTTCTAAGTCATTCGCATCCATTTAGATTCTTGATTCACAAAGAAATGCCAATGGTGGAAAAACTAGAATTTTCATAATGCAGTCGTTACACTTGTTTTGTAACTTTGAATTTGAACTGTTCATCTTGCCTTTATAACTTTAATCTAGAGCCGTCCATATGGGAGAAATTTACTGGAGCGGGCGTGAGGGATGCCTTTTACATTTTGTTAATATATAAAGATTTGGAATTGTTTTACATTTTTGGTCTTCCCTTCCACTTTTGATATAATCCTGACACATGGCTTCACTTGAGTGGAGATGGAGTTGCGGGTCACTTTTTGACTTTTCTTCTTTTTAAAAAAAAATTCAAATTCTCAAATTGCCCCAACGATCTGCCTCCCTACTTTGAATCCTTTGATGTGGGCTCAACATTTGAATTTTTCCCTCTTGGCATGATCGAAGCTGTAGTTCACTTTTTAACTTTAAGCATTTTTTGAATGAAGGCTCAAGAACACAATTTTCTCCGCTAGCCCACTTTGACTCTTTTGATGTGGGCTCAACCTTTGAATTTTTCCTTTGTGTTTGGCGGGGCTGTGGGTCACTTTTTAACTTTAATAATTTTTTGCGTAAAGGCTAAAAAACACAGTTTTCTCCACCAGCTTGCTTTGACTCTTTTGATGTGGGCTCAACCTTTGACTTTTTCCTTTGTGTTTGGCGGGGCTGCGGGTCACTTTTTAACTTTAAGCCTTTTTTGCATAAAGGCTCAAAAACACCATTTTCTCCACTGACCCACTTCCAATTAGATATTTCCACATACCCGTGGATAATGGAGCAAAAATTTGATGGGGAAGAAAACGCCCATCATTCCCGATTGTGGAAAAAATGCAGAGAAGAAGAAAACTCCACCATTTTGCACCCAATTTTCAGATTTCTTTCACAAACCAAGGAATTGAAAACAATACAAGGTTCAATGATCCATGGCCATAGAAAGATTGACAATTTCATTCAAATGGGGAAAACAATTAAATTTTCACCAGTCTAGATAGGAAAATAGAAAATTTATTAAAACGTGCAAACTGGAGAGTTTAAGAAACTTCAAAGCATCAACTTATCTATCTTTTCGGACTTCCAGCTTTACTTAGACACTTCTGGAGGGCGTGAGCTCAAAATCTAGCTCTAGCTCTAGCTCTAGCTCTAGAATTAGAAAATGAGGGGGGATTTTGAGGGTGACAACATCTAGCTCTAGTTTGGGGACATGACATGGACTGAGCATAGTGAATAAATGACATCAGAATCAAGAATCTCATTCTCTAGACCCTATAATTCATTGACCAATGCCTTATCCATTGGGCCTTGCAAATTCATGAAAAAATTCGAGAAATAAAAATTAGAAGAAGGAAACACACAAGCACATAATGGAAAGGAAACACGCGACACACAATATAAGGGGAAACAAAACCACACAATGCAAAGGCAAACACACCTAGAAATCACCTATGGTACAAGGTGGCAGACCACCTGCTTTCACTGATGATACAATTTCAAGTATTTCCCACTCTAAGGAAATTCTAGCGGCGTTCCATCAAAATGTGAGAGAAGAAAAGTGTTCTCTCCGCAAGCTTCATGAATCTAGAATGGGTTGAGCCATAATGAATCAAACTTTCCATGGCTGCCCCTTGGTTCTCTTTTCTTTTTCCATAGCAGGATGAATTCTCTAACTTTGAATTATCTTTCCTTGGATTTCTTGTCAAAACATTTCTTTACTTTTAACTGGTGCTCTTTGATGTGTTCCACCACTCGGATTCAATTTTCTTCTATCTTCTCAAGAAATATGATCCTCTTGTCAATGGAATCCTTGTACTACCCATCTTCTATTCCCTGTAGCAACTTGAGAGCTAGCATCTCAATTATGAGGGAGATTTCTACTTCTCCTCCATACAACAATTGGAACGGTGACATACCTATTTCCTTCTTGGGAATGATCTTGTCCACCCATAATGCATCATACAATTTTTTTGCCAATTCCTTTGTTTCTCATCTACAAGCTTACAGATGATGGTCATGATGTTCTTGTTGCTTGATTCGGCATGTCCATTTCCTTGTGGATAGTAGTCATAAGAATGAGATAGAGAGATTACATAACCATAGAAAAACTCGGTTAACTCCCTTGAAGAGACATAGGTAGCATTATCTGCTAAAATCTTCTATGGAACTCCGAAATAGACAATGATATTCTGCTTGATGAAGTTGTATAGTATTTCAGTGTTGGCTTTTTTTGCTGGAATGGCTTCCACCCATTTGGTGAAGTAGTCTATTTCTGTGAGTACATAGGTGTGCCCCATGCTTAACTGAGCATTTAGAACACCAACGAAGTCCAGTCCCCACTGTTTAAATGGTTTTTCAATAACCAAAGGCCTGAGTGGTAGTACAACGAGTTATGGACTTCCAAGGAATTGTTGGCATGCTTTGTATTTAGAAACCCAATCTTGAGTGTTTACAAAGATTGTGGGCCAATAATACCTTCCTTGGAGGATCTTGTGTGTAGTGACCATTGCCAAAAAATTCCCACGACATGCTTGGTCATGATACACTTTAAGCAACTTTTCTTGTTGCTCTTTATCTATGCACCTGAGGAAACAACCATCTAGGCCTCTTTTTTAAAGCGCGTGATTCCAGATTATAAATTTACCTACCTTCATCTTAAGTGTTCTCCTTTTCTTGTAATCAATATGGGGAGGGCATTCTCCATAAGTCAGGTAATAGGAAACATCAGCATACCACTCATCAGTAGTGGTGACAAAGAGAACATGTGGGTTGTCTTATGAACAAGTTGAGCAAGCACAATTTTCTTCGCCATGTTGAACTTTGAGTGTTTCATCCTTAGCAATCAACTTGCACAAGCCATTTCCCCTCACCATATTGGACGGTCAAATCTCCAAGTCATATTCTAGAGTCTTTGCAATCCAATTTCCTCTTTTAGCTCTGAGATCCTGCTGTGTCAAGATGGACTTGATTGCACTTCCGTGGACCATCACCACCATATGGGAATTGAGAATATAAAACCTGAAGTTTCTTACATCCTTAACCACTGCATATGCATGCTTCTCTAATTGGCTCTATTTTAGCTCATGATTTTTCAAAGGATAACTCATGAAAGCAATAGGTGCTTCCACGCTTTCATCATTTTTCTAAATGAGAATGGAAGAGAGTGCATGCTCTATGCATAACAATACATGATGAACTCTTTATTAAAATCTGGAGATATAAGAGTCAGAGCCTTGGCAATAGATTTCTTGATTTCTTCTAGTGCTACCTTCCTGTCATTATTCCATTTGAAGTTTTCTTATGGTTTTATCATGGAAGTGATGTGCTTCATCAACTCAACAAACTCTGGCACAAAACGATGAAGAAAGTTCACCTTTTAGAAGAATGAATGAACTCCTTTCTTTCTTGTGGGCATGGCTAATTCTTGAATGGATCTAATCCTCTTAGGATAAATGTGTGCTCTATGTTTGTTCTTAATGTGCCCCAATAACTTGCCTTCTATGACTCTAAAAATGCACTTTTTTGGATTTAGTGATATGCCATGTTTCCTACACCTTGCAAGTACCTGTTCCAAGTGATAGATATGATTTACCCTCTTCTTTGAAAATACTGTGAGATCATAAAGATATATGACATGCAATGCTTCATATCTTTGAAGGCTAAATCCATCACCATTTGTAATGTAGATCCTACATTGATTAGGCCAAAAGGCATTCTATTGTATGCAAAAGTGCCCCAAGGTATTGTAAAGGCTTTTTTGGTGTGGTCCTCCTCTGCCACTTTGATTTGATTATATCCTAAGAATCCATCAAGTAATGAAAATATTTTAGATCCAGTGACTACTTGCAGGATATGATCCATGATAGGAAGAGGATAATTTTCCTTTAGTGATGCCTGGTTCAGGGTGCAAAAATCTACACATATCCTTATTTCACCATTCTTCTTCTGTACTGGCAAAATGTTAGCCACCCACGTTGAGTGGTGGATGGGAAAGATGATCCTTGCATTAAGCATCTTCATTAACTTCTCCTTTATGGTATCAACAATATTTGGGCTGTAATTCATTTGATTCTTCTTGAAAGGGATTAACACCCTGCTTCAAAGGAATTGAGTGGTGCATTTCTTTTGGCTGGAAGGATTTGAGTTCATCATAAGAGTAGGACAAGACATCTGAGTATTTCTTGAGTAATGCAACAAACCTTCTTTTTTCTTTAGGTGAGAAACATTTTCCAATATTGACCATCCTTGGCTCCTCCGGGGTACCAATCTTTTATTTATCAAAGTCAACTGGGCACCGAGAAGATTTATTTTTTTTCTCTTGAATGAATCTATCATATTTGTCAAAGAGGTCTTCTAAAGAGACTAGGCCTTTGGGAATTTTGTTCCCTTTCAATTTGATTACTCCATCATCATCAATCCCTTCAATTCCTTCTTTCTCTTCTTTAGGGATTGATTCTCGGTGTGTATTTTAACCTCCTTCGAAGAAGAGATTATTAAAATTATCCCTTTGCTCTAAAAATGATAGAATTTGGATTTGCATTGTCCGGTACACTAGGCCTGAGTGCCATTTCAATGATCAATTTTTCTTTACTAAAAGAAGGGTGAGGTGTCACTAGGGAAGATGACACTACAAGAGAATCAACCTTTTCATTATGTTCCCTTGGGATAGCTTCAATGGAAAATGCATCAAAAGATTAAATGCAGTCCCACACTTTGTGTCTGTAATTCCCGAATCTTGGATTCTTCACCTGATATTGTTGGCAGACCTACTTTACTACCACCTTTACATCACCTCGGCATCTTAGTTTCTTGATTCCTATGTTCTCCTCTGCACTCATGCCTAAGAGTAGCGTTTCATACTCTACAGTGTTATTTGTATTATCAAATTGTAGCTTGTAGGAAAATGGATGCAACTCATTAGAAGGAGATTACAATACTACACCAGCTCCTGAACCCACTCTAGAATGACTACCATCAAATTTCATCATCCAAATTTGATCTTCCTGCTCCATGAGAAGTGGCAAGTTCTCCTCTTTTCCTGATGTGAGGAAGTAGTTTCGTAGCCCACAATATTGAAAGATAATATTTTCTTTCGGATCATCATAGTTTCGTATTGTGAACTTCATATTTCTTACAGGAAGCAACTTATTCATCTTTCCTTTTATTGGGATAGTTGCAGATAACCAATCCATTTTTATCTCTACACCTAGGTCTTTATAGAAACTCCTACTCAATAGTATACCAAAGGATGTTGGGATGTATGCTACCAGTATGGTTAGGAGCACCTTCTTGTCTAGAAAATCAGCTAGTGTTACCTGTGTATCTTTGATTCTTCCTACCAATGGCACTTGTTTAGATTCCATTGAATAGTAGGTGTCATTTACCTGTGTCAAGGTGAGGCCTAGAGAATTTGTAACTTTGGTTGGCATCACATTTTCTGATGCTCCGTAATCTATGATACAATTTTTTACCTAGAATATTTTAATGAGTGAAAGGTAGAAAGGTTCAACCTTGTTGGTTTTGGAGGCACCGAGGGCTAGTAGGTTTTGGAAAGGTGGTGTGGGAAGTAAACCTTTAGAATTAGGAATCAAGGGTACAGGGTTACCACCATGAACTACATTAATGGACCTATTAAAGTAGGTAGGGTGTGTTTGTAGGTATTCTATTTCTGAGAGCTGGACTTTGGTTTTGCTTGCATGTTCCAAAAAGTCAAATGGGGTTATGGTGAGCGAGGAAGAGGTCCTCGAAATGGAGGAAGATTTACATGGTACAAGATTTGATACTTTGGGTGTTGAATTATCCTTTTTGGGTGTAGCAATTGGCTAGGAAAGGGGTGAGGGTGTAGTTTTTGATTAATCCTTAGAATTTTTTGTAGGGACAATATTTAAAGGAGAATTGTTCTTAGCAACTTTTGAGCTGGGAGAAGAATTAGATAACTTACTTGCCATAGTAGCATGATCCCTAAAAATTAGTGAGTATGGTTTTTCTTTGGCTGACTCCATAGAAGGTGGCAATGGTGATCCTCTGCTAATGATTTTACACTAAGTCACCCCTAGAGGAGAATTTTCTTTATTCTTCTTATCATTTACTGCCATCGTTGAGGATGAAGCACCTTTCCTAGATTATGCACAAGTGAAAACAACACATGAGAATCCTGGAGATTCATTATCATCCTCATCTTCATCATCAATGTACTCAATTAGGCCATTGTGCATATCAGCTTCCTCGACCTCAAGATAGTTTTCATAGTCTTCCATATTTTCTTCTTTAGTTTCATCAATTTATGTTTCCTCCTCCAGTTCTTTGGTGTCATCGATGGCATTGACTGGTGGTGCTTCAAGAGTAAGCTGATGAGGAGGTGGAGTAATCCTTGACCTATCTAAAGGGATCAGTTTCCTTAAAGCATTCCACATTGTGATATGAGATAGTTTCTTCTTTAAGGCAACCAAGTCATTTAACATTTTTTGGAACATCAGATCTATGGTGACAAAGTTTGAATTGTGACCCTTTTGATTTCCATTAGGGCCTTTCACTTTACTAGAAAGTATTAGATCATCGTCGGTTTCTATTGCATGGTCTTGAGCTTCCCTTAGTGTTCTTCATTGGGTTCTTCTAAGGAAGAAACCTACTTTTGATGGCAAGGCGCTGATGAAGAATCTCTTCAAATTATTTTAGGGGGCACCACATCTTTAGGGATTCTTATTATCACTCTATAATATCTTGCTATGAAGTCCCTCATTGACTCAGAGGTTTCTTTCTTAATTTTTACCAATTGGACCAAAAGATCCTGACAATATTCTGTGTTCTTGAACCTGTGTTCGAATGCAATTCTTATATCTTCCCAACAGGTGACAGACCTCATAGGTAGCATGTAGAACCATTCAACAAATTTCTCTTGAATTGACTCCACAAAGAGTTAGACTGAAACCTCTTCATCCTCAACACCCAACACACTGCAAGAAGTGATAAATGCTGCTACATGGTCTTTAAGGAGTTGAGAACCATCCCCTCTGAATTTTGGGAAGTTTTTTCTCGAGCCTCTCAGTAACTCATGGAGTAGTTGAGCAAGAGCCAGTGGATTGGTGTTTCCTCCCCATGGTACATTAGGCCCACGGGCCTCATGATCACGTTCATGCTCATGATTATGATCGCAATCATGATTCACCATTCTATTTCTATTTCTAGCTTCCAACCTTGCTAAGGATGTGGCTTCTGTTGCTGCTCTTTCATTTCCCTTGGCTTGAAGTCTCTCGATTTCTTCCAGTTGAGCTCTTATTTATTTGTCAGCTCTCACCTCTCTTTCTTTACCTTCTTCTTTGGTCTTCATGTTAGTGAATTATACGAGGTTATTTTTGATGTATGAAAACTCACCGTCCAAAGGATTGACAATACTCAGGCTTCAAACGTGACTGATTGCTTAAAAAGGAGGCCTCTAGACTCCGAGTAGCTCTTGTCTCCTTTAAAGTTTCTCAAAAATGGGATTAGTTTGTCCTCCTTATCTCTGTTGCCAAGTGAATATTTTATCTGCCAGCTTAAAAATCTATTCTCTTCTTTGTGGTATTGGAATTTGTCTTTGCCTCTCCAATTATGTAGTACATTCATCTTAAAGGTCCATAATTCTCATAGTAATGAAGTAGTGATTGAAAATTTTTCTATTATGCCTGATACCTCCCTCAAAATATGAAGCAACGTCTTCTTAGATGTGGAAGAGAAATTCAGGTCTTTCAAGAGGAGGGTTTCCCAAAATAGCCATGATTTGAGTCCATGTGGCTCATATAGCCATTCCAATTCCAGAAATTTCTCTCTATTTTTTTTAAATTTTAATTTTCTAACCTTACTGCTGCATTTAGGTGTAGATGTTGCTAAATCTACCCCACGGTGGGAGAGAAAAACTTTTGGTGAGGAAATTTTTTGAGTGGAAAAACTTGTGGATTCCTTTTTAATGCTCTGGGAATATAAGTCCCTCTACTTAATCGGTGCAACTGTCACATATGCATGCATAAGAAAGTGTGGATTTCTTTGGTGGCCTTTTAGCCGGGGATTCAACAGGGGCACTCCACCAACCCTATAGAAAATTATTACAGTTATCTGTAAGGGGGAAATTTTCTATGAAGGTGGGAAAGGAAGTGAGGAAAGAGGTAGGAGAACTAATGTTGTAGGTAGAAAATCATATTCCTTCTCGCACTAGTTAGAAACTTCATCACATGCAATAAATTTAGAGGAAACAACCCTACAAATGGCAACAAGACAAAATAGAATTTGATGAACACAAAGTATCATGAAATCCCTCAGTCAAAGAAAGCTAGAAACTCATTCTTCTTGTATTGATGCTTAAACAGAAGTTGTACATAGTGGAGAAATGGAAGAAAATGGCTATCACCTTTGTTATGTCAAAGTATAGTATACTCTTGAGCTTACAAGATCAATCACCGACACCTTACAATGGCGTGAAGAAGCCATTAAATTTTTTTCAAGAAATGGTTACAATCTTTTCATTCATTCACGTCCATTCAGATTCTTGATTCATGAAAAAATGTGAATGGTGGAAAAACCAGACTTTTCATAATGCAATTGTTACACTCGTTTTGTAACTTTGAATTTGAACTGTTCATCTTGCCTTTGAAACTTTAAACCAGAGTCATCCACGTGGGAGAAATTTATTAGAGCAGGCATGAGGGATGCCTTTTGCATTTTGTGACTCTATAGAGATTTGGCATTTTTTTACATTTTTGGTCTGCCCTTCCACTTTTGATATAATCCTGACACGTGGCTTCACTTGAGTGGAGATACAGTTGCGGGTCACTTTTTGACTTTTCACCTCTTTTACAAAAAAAAATTCAAATTCTCAAATCACCCCAACAATCTGCCTCCCCACTTTGACTCCTTTGATGTGGGCTCAACATTTGAATTTTTACCTCTTGGCATGATCAGAGCTGTGGGTAACTTTTTAACTTTAATCCTTTTTTACATAAAGGCTCAAAAACACAATTTTCTCTGCCAGTCCATTTTGACTCTTTTGATGTGGGCTCAACCTTTGACATTTTCCTTTTGTTTGGCGGGGTTGCGGGTCACTTTATAAATTTAAGCCTTTTTTTCATAAAGGCTAAAAAACACAATTTTCTCTTCCTGCCCACTTTGACTCTTTTGATGTGGGCGCAACCTTTGATTTTTTCCTTTCTGTTTGGCAGGCTGCGGGTCACTTTTTAAATTTAAGCCTTTTTTTGCATAAAGGCTCAAAAACACCATTTGCTCCACCAACCTGATTCCAATTAGATATGTCCACATACCCATGGATAATGGAGCCAAAATTTGACGGGGAAGAAAAGGCCCATCATTCCCGACTATGGAAAAAATGTAGAGAAGAAGAAAAGTCCACCATTTTGTGCCCGATTTTCATATTTCTTTCACGACCCAAGGAATTGAAAACAATACAAGGTTCGATAATCCATGGCCATAGAAAGATTGACAATTTCATTCAAATGGGGACAATAATTAAATTTTCATGGGTCCAAACAGGAAAACAAAAAACTTATCAAAACATGCAATCTGGAGAGTTTAGGAAACTTCAAAGAATGAACTTCTCTATCTTTTTGGACTTTTAGCTTTACTTGGACACTTTTGGAGGGCGTGAGATCAAAATTTTCAAATTTGAATTAGAAAATTAGGGGGGGATTTTGAGGGCAACAACAGTGGCCACATCAAATCATATATAGAGGTTTTCCAAAATTTTCTTCAGACTTTTGTAAGTCCCTTCATACCATTATCCATAATCTTATTGAGAGAGGGGAACTTATCGAAAAGTCCCTTTCTCCATCTATTGCTTCATCCATAAAACATCCAATCCCTTTTACCACATCTCCATCCGATCAAATCTCTAGTTCTCTTCACTCATTTATATCATCTCCCATCACTCCTCTTGATGAGGGTCCTCCCTTGTTCATCGATACTATTCACCTTGATACAGAATATTCTTGACATTCATATCCTTAGACATCCATTATCTTATCCACATCCATTTTGCTGGGGGAACATATTCCCCCCCTGTTATCGATCCTTTAGTGTATTTCTTCTTGTCTTCATAAATTCATCCTCCTATGCTAAGGGGACTTATTTCTATGAATTTTCAGTTTATAGATTAGTTCCTTGCCATATTTGACATCATCCTATCTCATCTAGCTCAGTTTATTTGATCGTACTTTCATCCCCTCTTCCTATAACCACATTTGTGGCCATATCTATGTTTCCCTTTAAAAGCACCATGGATTTAAGCTGGCCATTGCGGTGAATTTTCCACATGTTGGGGTGTGGAGTATAATTTTTGGTCTTGTAGAATAAGTGTTGAAGTGTTGGATTTGGAATGGTTAAGTTTGCAGATTTTAGGAGCAGTCTGTAGCCATCTATTATTTTCGTGCTGTGAAATTTCTATGTATTTGATGTTAGTTGGCGGTTAATCCGTTGTTGTCACAGTGACGTATTTTCATCCATGAGAAGTTGAAAGGTCACGAATTTTTCAATTCACTATTTTTTCAAACAAAATTTTCAATGGTTCGTTATAGAACTTCCTAGAAGGATTGTAATCTTCTAAATAGAGGTATTAAGGGCATCCTAATGTATCTATGTGATCAAAGAGATCAAAGTTGAGAAATTGGGTGTCAATTGTGTCTTACATGTGGTTTAACATATTTGGGAATTCTGTTATGAGTTCATGAGTGCTTGTTATGCAACTGTAACTAAGAGAAGACTGTTATAATAAAATATGAGCAAGTTCTTGGTAGATGTAGCCTAAATTTGGTGAACGATGTTAAATCTTCTCGTCTTATTTTATGTATTATTTATATATGTTGTTATATTTATGCATGTACAGATATGCTAAATAGTTTCCTACCACTGTGATTTGAGGAATTGTTTTTGAATATTTGTTCTTTAATTCCTAAGAAATGGTATCAGAGCTTTTGTGGTTTTTTACCAAAGTGGTGAATCGCAGAGAAAGTTTAGCTTGAGTGGGAGCTATGCCAGATGAGGGAAGATCAAGGGTTGAGATGTTCAATGGGAAGTTATTTGGTTTATGGAAGATACAAATACATGACTACTTATATAAGAAGGACCTCCATGTTACTTTGGCTCAATAATAGAAGAAAAATACAACCATATTGGATGAGGATTGGGAGTTGCTAGATAGAAAATCAGTTGGGGAAGTTCGGTTATGTCTTGCATCTTTGGTTTATTTTAAAATATCACATGAGTAGACCACGGAAGGTCTCATGAATGAAAATCCCTTTGCCTTTAATAAAAAAAATTTGATGAAAAATTTATTTAATATGAAGATGTCTGATAATGGTTCTTTTGTTAATGCTTTGAATGAGTTTAATACGGTTGTGAGTATGTTAAACTTGGTGAAAATTGAATTTGATGATGAGGTCAAGGATTTGTTGAATTTGATATCCTTATCAAATATCTGGGATAAATTGGTTATGGTTGTAAGTAATTCGGTCTCTAATAATTCACTATTGATGTTTGAAGATGTGATAGGTGTGATTCTGACCGAGGAAATGTGAAGGAAGATCTCTAGGGATTCTTCCACTATTGGAAATGTTTTGATGGTGTAAAGTAGAGGGAAATAAAATAATATAAGGAAAGGTAACTATGGGAATTCAAATAGTTGCGGAAGTTCAAATTCTAAGATCAAGTTAGAATTTTGGCACTTTGGGAAGGTTGTTCATGCTAAGAAATATTTCTAGGCTCTTCAGGATAAGAATAAAAAGGAGGAAAC
Organism: Taxus chinensis; assembly: GCA_019776745.2. Classification (NCBI taxonomy): domain Eukaryota; kingdom Viridiplantae; phylum Streptophyta; class Pinopsida; order Cupressales; family Taxaceae; genus Taxus; species Taxus chinensis. The sequence goes on along the minus strand of CM034149.1, from coordinate 830,691,692 downwards.
TAAGGAGGTAAAAGTGGAATTAGGTGAGGTTATTCAGGATGCCTTAAAAATTTATTTAGATAATATTTTTGAGTCTTGGGTGTTAGATTCTAGGACTTCTTTCCATGTCAGCCCATATAGACATTACTTAACTATGTTTGTTCAAGGTGATTTTGGCCATGTATATCCTGATGATGATGAACCATGCATCATAGTAGGGAAATGTTGTGTTCTGGTGAAAATGTAGAATGGGAACACATGGCTACTTAAGTATGTCAGGCATGTGCCAAAGTTGAGGTGGAACTTAATATCATCAAGTCAACTAGGTAGTGATGACTTTATGGTTAGTTTTACCATGGATTTTTGGAAGGTTACCAAGGGAGATATTGTTGTTGTAAGAGGTACGAAAATTTGTAATTTTTATTTAACCAATCATACTCATTATTATAATTTAATTTCTTCAGATGGAGATGCAACTTTGTGGCACAAGAGACTCAATCATATGAGTAAAAATGGTATGCAGATTCTAAGAGACAGGGGTTAGGTTGTGGATCCTGTTTTCATGTGTGAAAGTGTTGAAGACTATACACTAAGATTACAATTCACTTTCCATAGTTGTCTTTCTGGGGTTTTGGAAACGTTATTTTCTCATATGGGTAGGATTTCTGACCCATAGGTTTATGGGATGGTTTTGGCACATTGTTTTAATACGCACAGTTTTATAAAACTACTTAAGAAGTTATCTACTTATGTGCTTTTATGCATATGGTAGGATTATGATGTAATATTGCATATGTGTATGAATTCGGGTGTGAACTCTGTAGAGTTTGTTAAGCATAGCTTCAAACAGATTTGGGTATTATATTGAGAGAGTGGTGGCTTGTAATAAAATTTGAGCAAGTGATTCTTGGTGGACATAGCCCAAATTGGGTGAACCATGTTAAATATTGTCTCTTTGTGTTGTGTTATTTTATTCTGCACTTTTATTTCAGATCTGTAATATTTTCTTCTTATTAGTTTCTACTATTACGATTCTGTGAGGGACTCATCCACATATTTTATCCCTTATTTCCTAACAATTGGTATCAGAGCCTAGTTTGGTTTGCTAAGGTGTTGAATCGTAGGTAAATTTTTAGCTTGAGTGGGACCTATGGTAGATGATGGAAGATCAAGGGTTGATAAATTCAATGAGAAAAATTTTAGTCTTTGGAAGATGGAGATGGAAGATTACCTTTATCAGAAGGATCTTTACATTCCATTGTTTGAGAAGGTGAACAAACCCTCGAGCATGATGGATGCAGAATGGGATTTGCTGGATAGGAAGGCACTTGGGACAATTCGGTTATGTATTGCATATTCGGTATTGTTTAATGTTTCGAAGGAAAACACTACAAGAGAACTGATGGATGCATTAGGGAAGTTGTATGAAAAACCCTCTTCCTCTAATAAGATATTTTTAATGAAAAAGTTATTTAATATGAAGATGTCTAAAAATGGTTCAGTAGAAGATCATTTAAATGATTTTAATATGGTTGTAAATATGCTAGCTTGGGTTACAATAGAATTTTATGAAGAATTTAGGGATGTATTAATTTTGTGCTCTTTACCTCAGAGTTGGAATAGCTTGGTAATGGCGGTAAGCAACTCCATTCTGACTAACTCAAAGTTGAAGTTTGAGGATGTTGTAGGGGTGATTCTAAACAAGAAAATGCAAATAAAAATTTCTAGGGAATCTTCTACTTCTGGGAATGCTTTAACAGTGGAAATTAAATGGAGATAGAGGAATAGAGGAAGCCATGGAAAATTGAAAGATTAGGAAAGGTCAAAATCCAAAAATAAGATAGTATGCTCGCACTATAGAAATTCTAGGCATGCAAAGAAAGACTATTGGGAGCTTCGAGACAAGAAAAAACAACAGGAAGAAAATGAACCAAATGTGGCAATGGGTAATGTATGTCAGGATGCTTTGATTGTTTCTTTACACAATATTGTTAAATCTTGTGTTTTAGATTTGGGGGCTTCTTTCCATGCTACTCCACATAGGCATTATTTTGTTGATTATGTTCAAGGGGATTTTGGGCATTTTTTTCTTGGTGATGATGATCCTTGAAATATAGTTGGAAAAGGATCTGTTTGGGTTAAGATGCAGAATGGGAATACATGGCTATTGAAGGATGTCAGACATGTGCCTACTTTAAAATGAAATCTGATATTGGCAGGCCAGTTGGGAAGTGATGGTTGTATTGTGATATTTATAATGGACTCTTGGAATGTTACCAAGGGTGTTATTTTAGTGGCAAGATGTAAGAAGGTTGGAACCTTGTATTTAACCACTTATAGCATTAATGTTTGTAATCTTGTGGCTTCAGAAGTAGATACAACATTGTGGCACTATAGGCTTGGTTATATTAGCCATAAGGGCATGGAGAACATAAAGAAGGATTTTATCGGATATACAGAAATAGGTTTGGAGTTCTGTGAGAATTTCATATATGGGAAACAAAATTGAGTAATTTTTCTCAAGGTTGGACCTACAAAGAAAGAGAGTAAGTTAGAGTTGGTGCATTCTGATGTGTGGGGGGTGGCTCTGGTATCATCTCTTGGGGGTTCAAGTTATTATGTTACTTTTATTGATGATGCAAGAAGGAAAGTTTGGGTTTGTTGTATTAGAAACAAATCTAATGTATTTGACACTTTTGTTGAAAGGAAAGCCTTGGTAGAGAATGAAACATGTCTTAAGTTAAAATGTATCAAGTCAGATAATGGAGGGGAGTATTGTAGCAATGAATTTGATTATTATTGTTCTAAGAATGGAATTCACAGGAAAAATATGGTTCTAGGAACTCCGCAGTAGAATGGGGTGTCATAAATGATGAATAGAACAATAATGGAACATGCTAGGAGCATGAGGTTACATGAAGTACTACCTCTTTCTTTTTGGGAAAAAGTGGTGTGCACAATTGTGTACTTGATAAATAGAGGGCCCTCAAGTTCCTTGGATGGAGGCATGCCTGAGGAGGCTTGATATAGTAATAAATTTTATTATTAATTTCTTAGAGTCTTTGGATGTGATGTGTTTGTCCATATAGACAAGGATGATAAGACCAAGCTAGAGGCTAAATCAAAAATATGTACTTTCATTGGTTATGGTCATGATGACTTTGGATATAAATGTTGGAGTATTAAGGACAAGAAAATCATTCGATCTAGGGATGTGGTATTTAATGAGAAAGTCATGTATAAGAAATAGTTTTAGGAAAAAAGGGAAGAATCCAAGAAGAAATATGCAGTGGTAGAGGATCTTTGGGATGGGAAAGTGACACATGAATCAATTCAGGATCCTCCTCAACAGGAACCCCAAACTCCTATATTGAGGAGGTCTTCTAGGGTAAGAAGATAACCTGAACATTTTTATTTTTCTCTTTATTATTTATTACTCATTGATAGTGGAGAGCCAGAGATATTTGATGAAGCAATGTAGGTAGATGCCAAGAAGAAGTGGGAGCAAGCCATGGAAGAGGAGCATCAGGCTTTCATTGAGAACCATACATGGGATTTGGTGAAGCTACCCAAAGGAAAAAGAGTATTATAGAACAAGTGGGTGTTTAAAGTCAAAGAGGAAGAAGGAGGAAAGAAAAGATATAAGGCCCGGTTGGTGGTCAAGGGGTTTCCACAAAAAAAGGGTATAGATTTTGATGAGATTTTTTCTCCTGTAGTAAAAATGACTTCTATTAGAATTGTTCTAGCAATAGTTGTAGTAAAATACTTGCACTTAGAACAACTTGATGTAAAGACTGCATTTCCCCATGGTGATTTGGAGGAGGAACTATATATGTAGGAACCAAAGGGCTATGAGGTCAAAGGTAAAGAGGAGATGGTATGCAAACTAAAGAAGAGCTTGTATGGCTTGAAAAAAGCTCCACATTAATGGTATAATAAATTTGATAGCTTCATGAGTGAGAAATTTTATAGTAGATATCATTCTGACCATTGATTGTATACAAAAAAAATTGAGAATGGTAGTTATATTATCCTGTGTCTGTATGTGGATGACATGTTGGTTGTAGGTAAAAACATGCAGGAAATAAAACTACTCAAGAATAAGCTAAGTGAATTATTCTCTATGAAGGATTTGGGGGTAGCCAAACAAATCCTTCGTATGAGGATATCTCGGGATATGAAGGAACATAAGCTAACTTTATTTCAGGAAGAGTACATTAAGAAGGTCTTGGAGAGGTTTAATATGCAAGATGCTAAACTGGTTGGGACTCCTTTGGTAGGCCATTTCAATTTCTCAAAGGAGTAGTGTCCCAAGATAGAGCAGGAGAGAAAACAAATGTCCAAGGTACCTTACTAATCAATAGTTGGTAGTTTGATGTATGCCATGGTGTGCATCAGGCATGATATTGCCCATGTAGTGGGAGCAGTGAGTATATTTATGAGTGATTTAGGTAGAGATCATTGATAGGCATTAAAGTGGATCCTTTGGTATTTGAGAGGGACCATGGGGATAATTTTGTGCTACATTAGATCAAACACCACTTTGTGTGGTTATGTAGATTCAGATAGGGATGGAGATGTAGATAGCAGGAGGAGCACAATAGGTTATGTTTACACTGTAGATGGGACAAAAATAAGTTAAATTTCATGACTACAAAAGCTGGTGGATTTGTCAACCATAGAAAATGAGTATGTTTCTACCATAGAGGCAAGAAAAGAAATGATTTGGTTACAAAAATTTCTTGAGGAGTTGGTGCATAACCAGGAAGAAGTAAATCTGAATTGTGATAGTCAGAGTGTTATACACCTAGCTAAGAAATCTGCTTTCTAATCTAGGATGAAGAAAATACAGTTAAGGTACCATTTCATTAGGACAACTTTGGAGGAAGAGAATTTGAAGCTGGAGAAGATTCATACCAGTTATATTCCTACTTACATGATCACCAAGGTGGTCACAAGGGAAAAAATGAAGTTGTGTTTAGCTTTGGTTGGTCTTCACGGAAACTAGTGAAGGGTTTAGAAGCTTTCTCAAAATAAAACTAGTCTTCAAGTGGGAGATTATTAGGTTATGGATCTTATTTTCATGTGTGAAAGTGTTGAAGATTGTACACTAAGAGTACTACTGTACACTTTCCATAGTTGTCTCGTTGGGGTTCGAGAAACTTGCTTTTCTCATATGGGCAGGATTTTTGACCCATAGGTTTATGGGATAGTTTTCGGCCATGGATTTAATACCCATGGTTTTATAAAACTACTTAAGCAGTTGTCTACTTATGTGTTTTTATGCATATGGTAGGATTATGATGTAATATTGCAGATGTGTATGAATTCAGGTGTGAATTTATTAGATTTTTTTTGAGCATAGCTCCAAACAGATATGGGTATTGTATTGAGAGAGCCGTGGCTTGTAATAAAATTTGAGCAAGTGATTCTTGGTGGACGTAGCCCAAATTGGGTGAACCACATTAAATATTGTCTCTTTGTGTTGTGTTATTTTATTCTACACTTTTATTTCAGATCTGTAATATTTTATGCTTATTAGTTTCTATTGTTGTGATTTTGTGAGGTATCATCTGCATATTGTATCCCTTATTTCCTAACTACATGTTGCTTAGATTAAAGGAGTTAGATTTAAATTTCTATGAGGACTTTTTTTTATGGGAAAAAAAAGTGGGTAAGATTCCTCAAGGTTGGGACCTATGACAAAAGAGGGTAAGTTGGAGTTCGTGCATACATATGTATGGGTGCCATCTAAGGTAAAATATATTGGTGGTTCATGTTATTATGTCACTTTCATTGATGATGAAACTAGAAAAGTTTTGGTATATTAGAAATAAATTTGATGTGTTTGAAAATTTCAAAATATGGAAAGCCTTGGTTGGGAATGAAACATGTTTCAAGCTAAAATGTCTCCAGTCAAATAATGGAGGGGAGTGTTAACAATGAATTTCTTGATTATTGTTTGGTAAATGGGATCCATAGGAAAAGCATAGTTACAAATACTCCACATGAAAATGGAGTGTTAGAGAGAATGAAAAGGGACAATCATGGAGCATACTAGGTATATGAGGTTACATGTGGGGCTTTCACTCATGGTTTGGGGTGAAATAGTGAGCACAACTATTTATTTGATTAACATAGGACCCTCTATAGCCTTAGATGGAGGTATACCTACGGAGGTTTGGTATGGTAAGAAAATCGATTACTCATTTCTTATAGTATTTGAATGTGAGGTATTTATTCCCATTAATAAAGAGGATAGGAAAATGTTAGAGGCTAAGTATGATAAATGAGCCTTTGTTGGATATGGTTAGGATGACTTTGGTTTCCATGTTTGGAGTTTTAAGGACAAGAAAATATCTGGTCTAGAGATATTGCCTTTAATGAAAAATTAATGTATAAAGAGTAGTTACAAGAACAAAAAGAGGTATCAAAGAAAGAATACACAGTTTTAGAGGAAATTGCAGATGGCAAGGTGTTTAAGGGGATGGTTCTGGTGCAGCATGTTCCAACATATCCATTTCAGGAACCTACTCATCAAGAAGCCCAAACTTGTGAGGTGAAAATCTTTTCTAGGGTAAGAAGGGAACCTAAAAGTTTTACTCTGTCTTTAAATTATTTATTACTCACTAATAGTGGAGAGCTAGAGTGCTTTAAGGAAGTAATGTAGGTGGATTCCAAGAAGAAATGGGAGCAGGCCATGCATGAAGAGCATAGACCTGCTATGGAGAACTAGACTTGGGATTTGGTGGATCTACCTGAGGGCAAGAGAGCATTGCATAAAAAGTGTTTGTATAGAATCAAAGATGAAGATGGTGGCATAAAAATGTATAGGTCCTTGTTCATGGTCAAGGTATTTACACAAAATAAAGGTATATAATTTGATGAAATTTTTTCTCTTGTTGTTAAAATGACTTCTGTTAGGACTCTTCTTGGTTTAGTAGTGGTAGAAGACTTGCACATAAAGAATTTGGATGTGCATTCCTTCATGGTGAGTTGGAGGAGGAATTATATATGCAACAACAACATAGTTATGAGGTCAAATGAAAGGAGAGGTTAATGTGAAATTTTAAGAATAGATTATATGGCTCGAAATAAGCTCCACGACAGTGGTACAAGAAGTATGATAGTTTTATGTAGGAGCAGGGTTACTCCAGGAGTCACTCATACCATTGCGTGTACATCAAGAAGTTTTGTGATTGTATTTATATTATTTTGTGCCTATACGTGGATAATATGATTATTTCCTCAGAGAACAACATGTAGGAAATAAAGGTACTTAAGAAGAAACTAGGTTAATCCTTTCTTATAAAGGATTTGGGGACAAGAAATCAAATCCTTGGTATGAGAATAACTTGAAATAGGAAGGAGAGGAATCTTGTATTATCTCAAGAAGAGTATATAAAGAATGTCTGGGAGAGGCTTAATATGTAGGATGCTAAACTAGTTGGTACTCATTTGGTAGGTCACTTTTAATTATCAAAGGATTAGAGTCCCAAGACTGAGGATGATAGAATTTAGATGTCCAGGGTACCATTTTCATCAGCGGTTGAAATCTTGATGTATGCTATGGTATGAACTAGGCCTAATATTTCCCATGTAATGGGAGGAGTGATCAGGTTTATTAGTGATCTAGGTAGAGAGCATTGACAAGAAATGAAGTGGATCCTTTTGTATTTGAGAGGGACAATCATAGAGGAATTTTTTTTAGATACATTAGAAACTACATTGCGTTGCTATGTAGATTTTGACATGGAGGAGGATTAGATAGGAGGAGGAGCATGATAGGCTAAGTATTTATGGTTGGTAATACAATGCTAAGCTAGATCTCATGGTTACAAAAGTTATGGCTTTGTCAAACACAAAGGTTGAGTATGTTATTGCAACAGAGGAAAGCAAGGAGATGATTTAGCTATAGTAGTTGCTTGATTATTTGGGGCATAAACAAGAAGCTAGGAGACTACACAGTGATAGTCAAGGAGTTATTAATTCGGAGAAGAAATCCTCTTTCCACTCTAGGACGAAGCACATTTAGCTGAGAAATCATTTCATCAGGGAAGGTTTGGAAGAAGATAAGTTGAAGTTTGAAAAGATTCATACTAGTTAGAATCTTGTGGATATGATTACCAATGTGGTCATAAGGGAGAAGTTTAAGTTCTGTTCCAATTTGGTTGGTATTCATGCATGATACTAAAGGGTAGAGAAATTTGCTCAGTGGAAACATTCTCCAAGTGGGAAATTGCTGGGGTGTGGAGCTTGATTTTTGGTCTTTTGGAATCAACATTGAAATTACTATTAACTGGTGGTTAATCGGATGTTGTGACAGTGACAGATTTTCATCCATGAGAAGTTGAAAGATCACGAATTTTGTAAACAAGATTTTCTAGGGTTCATTATAGAACTTCGTAGAAGGATTGAAATATTATAAATATAGGTATAATGGCACCCTAATGTATCTTTGTGATCAAAGAGATCAAGGTTGATCAATTCGGTGTCAATTGTGTCTTAGATGTGGTTTAGCATCTTTTGGAATTCTTTTGTGAGTTCATAAATGATTTTTGTTTAATTGTAATTGAGAAAAGACTTTGATAATAAAATCTAAGCAAGTTCTTGGTAGACATAGCCCACATTGGGTGAACCATGTTAAATCTTACCTTATCTTCTTTTGTGCATTGTTTATATATGTTTTTATATTTCTGCATGTACAAATATGATAAATAGTTTCCTACTTGTGTGATTTGAGGAATTTTTTCCATATATTTTTTCTCTCATTCCTAACATCAAAATATTTACTTAACTCGTCTTATCTGATCTTGATTCATATTATCCTTCTAGGGGGTCATTTATTTATCTTAAACGCATACCATTCACTTCTTTAATAGGAAGTGCTTTCTCTTATTTTTGCTTGTCCCATCTTCCTAATGTGACGTTAATCTCTGAGATCTCGTAATTTTATCAAAATGACACCACTCTAGAAAGAAGCCAACATGGAAAGTTTTCTCCTAACTGGATTAGACCATACATTGTTACACACATTTTTGGTTTGGGAGCCTATTGTTTGTCCTCCCTTGATGGTAAACCTAAAGTAGAACCAGTTAACGCATTGAACTTGTGACCATTTTCTTGTTAGCACATTTACCAATGTGCCCTTAGTCATGTGTTCAGATAATTCCTTCATCTCATTCCCTTCCATATGCCATCATGATGATTTGTAATTATGTGCTCTTCCATCACTTCCTATATGTGACATTAAATATGGGCACAACAACTCTTCCCATAGCATATTCCTTATGGATAGGCTCTTTCCTTTGGTGAGAAATATGTGATCATCAAATCCATCACCCTCTTATTCACCTATTGGAACCATGTAAAGGGTACAGGGGTGTCTCTTGTCCATCATTATCCCCTCCTAAGTAGTCTTCTTAACTAGTCCAAGTTATCCCCCATCTAAAATAAAAATTAATGGATTCTTGAATAAAAATCAAAATTAACAAAAACAAAAAAACTGATCCCTCAAAGGATAGTTGTTCATGAAAAATAATCAAATCAAAAGCATGAGATCAAAATCAAATTAAAATAAATAGACCGATCCCTCGAAGGACGACTATCATACATTGTTATTATCATTTACATAATGTATAAAGTAGATCATACCCTCAAAGGATGGCTACTCTTTATGGCATTTGAATGCTTTCCACAATGATCAGCCTTCCATTTTATCAGCATCCAAAGAAATCTTCCCGCATTGACTAGATTTCTCTTTCCCCTTCCTAGAAATGGGGCATAGTGTAGGGAAGGCCACTTTTGGAGAACCCTCTTTCCTTATACAAGTTTCTTCTCAAGCCCCTTTTTTCATATCAATATTAGGTTTATAAGATCATCTCATTCATTATTTATTTTTGATCTGTGAAATGACTAACTATCGTTGGTTATTTTCTAGCATTGGTTTTGGTAGCATGTGCCTTGCGTTACATGGATCCCCTTTTTGTTTACCTCCAATGTGGTTTGAGGCATCATTTCCTCGTACGTTTCCCACTATAATGTACTTTTGTTTGTACCTTTAGGTTGCCACCATTATGAGGCATCTTTCATCATAATCCTATCACATATGTCTTCCAACACTTCTTTCTTCATCTCAATCACTTATATGATATCTATCTATCTTACAACACATTTATACAAATTCATATCCACCATTATTCATATTCATCCTCAATCCATTTCTATCACATCTTACTCATATGCATTGTAATTATCATGATCAAATTTAAACACAAAACATGTTACCACATCAGACATTTATATCATCATCCATACACATGCACATCTAAGAGAACCATCTAATCATACATCTAAATCACTGTCACATATAATCTAAAATCACCATCACATCTAATATAAAGGCCTTCATCATAACATATAGTCTAAAATCATCATCACATCAAAATTAAAATCCATCACATCACATAATGAAAACATAATAATCCATGAAAAAACCATATATTAATACATCACAGCCCTCTAGGGGGCTCCCTCATAGAAGAAATACTACTATCAAAATATGTGAAGGGAATATCTACGGCTCTCAATTCCTCATCTCTTGGGATAGGTACAAAACTATATCCCTACACATCTCCACCACTAGCCTGGCATCCCTCTACTCATTGTAGTTGTGCCACACTATCCATACTCCTAGATGGCCCCGCTCCTCCAGCCGATGTCCTTTGAATATGCTCCCCATAGCATAGGGTCTTTGGAAACTTTTCAAACTAAATCCCCTCATAATATCTATCCTCTATGACTAACTCCACGTATCTATCCATTGATGTTGATACCTGTGGTATTTCCTGAACACTGCTAGTTGACTCTTTTGTTACAATAGTAGCCAAATCTCTAAAATGGGCCCTGTAGGAATCCCTCTTCCTGTGGTAGTCATCCCTCTCTTGAATAATTTGGTCTCTCTCTTGAGTCACCACATCTAACTACTTTAAGGATTTATCCCTCTCTACTCTCATTTGATCTAACTCTGCACGCAAGTGTGCCACCTCCTAGAGCCGCCTCAATCTCAACCTCCAACTCTTGTATCTCCTCCTCTCATCCCTCCTCATCCCCCTGACCTTCCCATGTTTCCATGTGCTGATTGGAGTATCCTTCTCCTACTCTCACATCTTCTTCATCATCCCATGACATAACCTCCTCCTCTAATGGGTCTCCATAGTTCGAATCAGTAGCTCTTTATCCAGCTCCTCCCTCCTATATAAAATTGGATCATGAGGAGCTAACTAAATTACTCCAAACTGTTGTCTCACCCTATCATATTGAATGACCTCTATCATCTCTTTTCATCTCCCTTACACCTACCTCATCATCCTCATCCCCACTAGCTCCACATCCACACCAGGCCATACAGGGAAATCCCGATATGGCTGCCACCTAACCTAATCAAAATCCAACTCTTCGATTCAATCCACATACCAATCCACCCCTCTTTTGCACCTGTCTCTTAAATATTATTCATCCCTCCATCTGATAAATCCCACCTCTACCTGAATATGGTCTCATGTGACCCATGGAAGCCCTAGTGGCCTATTAATAGCAATATACTCATATTCCCAATAGTGTAGTATGAATCCTACATCCAACCTTGACCTCCATCCTTCCTTATATCTAGATAGATTTTGGTAAACCTAATCCAACTGTATAGTCCCAAATTAAAAGACAGTTTGGTGATCAATAATATCATCCACTACACTAGTCAACACCCACCAAAACTGAGATCCTCCTAATTCCGTAACACTATAGCAGGAAATTGCCATCATCACCATGTAAATCAACTAGCTACATGCTACCCCAGCTTCATATCTCTTCTCATATAAAAATCCCCTAAATTAAACCTAATCTAGGGCACATCGGTTCCAAATATCTGTGTTAGAACTGTCAATCTATCATCACTAGTACAGAGAGCTATCTGGTCCCCCTATATCGACATCCTGAGAATCCAATACATGTCCTCTAGGGTGATAGTCATCTCCCCTATCCTGAACCAAAATGTACATGTCTACCTATCCCACCTCACAACCAAAACAATCATAAGCCCCACATCCCATGGGATCCTCTGATAATGTCTAGATCTACCTAATCCAGTTACAAACACATGATCTCACTCAACATATGTTACATCCCCTATGATCTACTCATATAGAGATGAGACCTGATCACTAAGATAAAGGGTCTCTCTGGCCTCTAATTACAAGAAAAACATGCATATATTAGACTTCTGATACAAAAATCCATCCAAAAAGAATTAAAGTCCATCTAAATTCATTTTTAGCCAATCAAACCCTAGTCGATGCCAACCCAGGTCTAGTCAATGTGTTTCAGGGTCCATTTTTTTACAAAAAAATGCTAAAAAAATAAATAAAACATGAAATAAAATCAGAAACCAACCTGAGTTTTTTTACTCACATCCTCTGCACCCTTTGGAGCTACCTCGTAGCTCCAACGGTCTCCATTCTCTCAGTATCTCTTCTCTCACTTTCCTCTTTCTCGTCAACTTTTTACGTGAAAATGAAAATTGTCATCCAACCCCCAGGCTTATATATCCCACCAACAATTGGTCACCATCGACCCCATTGGGTCATCATCGACTAGCATTTGTCGCCGTCGACTGGCCTTAACAGTAACCATTTTGGGCTTCCTCTCCTCATTCTTGTATCCCTTTCTAGGGCATCATTTATTATTGACCATTAAGTCCAAACTTTTGATCATCTCTATTTTCCCTTTAGGTATTTTTCATACAACATTTTCAACTATCTCTTCCTCTATGCATACATATTCTCTAAGTCCACACCCATGGCCATAATCAATCTTCCTTTAGGTATATATAACTCTTCAAGTCCACATTTGTGGTAATATCCTTTTCCTTTTGGCATATTAATTATATCAATTACTTAAGTCCACCTTTTGTGGCAATAATCACTCCTCTTTTGGGAATTTCAATTTATAACCCTATCAAATTCTCTCATGAAGTCCTACTTTGAGGCCATACTCATCTTCTCATTTGGGTATTACATTATATCAAGTCCACTGTTGTGGCCATACCCCTTCCTATCATTAGGGCACTATTATTTTTCATCGAAGTCTACCTTTTTGGACATGTTTTTCCCCTATCGGGGATTACTTTTTCTTTTTTGCCTTTGCGGTTATGCTTTTCCCTGCTTGGGGCATTTTTGACTTTTCTTTTTTTCTTTTTTATTCTTTGCAGCCATACCTTCCCCCTTTGGGGCATATTACTTTATCACTCACTTTTTCATTTTTCCTTCTCAGTCATTTTTAATGTCCTAGTGGGCACCATATCACTCATCATCATCCCTTGATGACACATATCTATTCGCTCGATTCCTACCGTACCAAGGATTTCACATACCTTTCGCATATATTTTCACATACTTTGATGACTTTCCCATGACCCATTGGTCATCTCGGCCTACATGCATACTATAGTAATCTTCACCCACTCATTGGTCCATATAACATTGTTTTCGATCTCTATTGAGACCGTAATTCTCCCCTACCAATGTGATAGTGGAGTCACCAACATATTTTTCATCATTATTGTGAATCCTTTCTGCCTAGCCCCTCTTGCCTTGGTAATCATTTTCCCATCCTTTCTTCACCCACACACCATTAATCATCTACCTTTCTTCAAACATGTCATCAACTTCCTTTGATATCATTGATCCCCCATTTGAGGGGGAGATTTTCATCAATCCTTTATCCTCATATAATCCTTCTTGTTTTTGTCTCATGGCTTGCTAGCTCAAACTATTCAACAAAAATTGGAAAAATGTAGACACCTAAACCTGGTATCTATGCCCTCATCACACATGTGCACATATTTATTCAATCATCTTCCTTATTTAATTAAATTCCCATCTAATCCTCATTAATTAATTAAGTGACATTAATTAATTAATCATTTTAATATCTTACATGCCCAATTATCCCATCCACATTAATCTTTATGCCCATTAATTAATTAATTAATCTTCATCCATTTTTCTAACTAACCTATCTATTTTTATGCCCTAACTTACAAATATTCATCCCTAAGAAACTCGATCCCTCCTACATGCTTTAAAGCATTTGGCTAATCCTTTAAAAAAACAAAATCTTTTCAAAAGTGGAAAATCATGCCCAGAGGGGAAACTTTCCCCACACTCAGTGGCAACCCATCCTAGTCACTGTCGACCCCCTTTAAAACTAGATTCTTTCTTTTGATTCAACATCAGAAAATCAAAAATCAAATGCATGTAATTCTCAAGCTTACTCTGTGCCTGAGAATGCTTTTCATTCCTGAGCAGTTCTGAGACATCCATAGACCTCTCAGACATCCCTCCATCATGCTTGCATCACCCATAATCATTGTTCATGAGATATTCTTATCATTATCATATCCCTTTCCATATATTTATCATATTATCATATATGATTTGTTTTAAAAATCTTGTAGGTATAAAATAGCTTCAGAAACATGTAGCAACCTTCTCCTACAACTCATTTCACTTATAGGTTTCAATTTTTATCTTCTCATCCTCATCTTTACAATTTTTCTGCTATAGTTTTTCGTCGATCCTCCCTGGTTGTAATTGACCAGGGCCCTATTTATTTATTAACCTATCCCAACCTCTCTTTTCCACCCTTTATCTTACTTCCCAACCTTTTGTTCTCTTCTACAAATCATTTTATAGCAGTTACAGCCCTTGATCAACATCGAGATCACTCTCAAACCTTGTAAGTCTACATATTTAATTTATAGGTTCAGATCCATCCTCCCACATTGTCATCGACATGCCTCTACATAGTTTGGGTCATCGTTGAACTAGACTAGGTAACAATAAATTTACAATTATTGACATCTAATCATCTTTAGATAATTTTCTATCATTTTTTAGATTCAGTACTATTTTTGTTTCCGCATGCTCTTGTTGTTTTATTTCAATTTATCTAAACAAATGGGGGTTGACATCCACCAAGGAATTAAAAATATTCTTGGGTCTGCTTAGTCGGGAAACCCCTCCATTTGTCTATCTAATCAAAATCATTTTCAATCTTATTTGTAGTTATGTCAAGTTGCAATAACAAGAATCAGTCATCTAGCACTTGTATCACATCTGAGGTAGCATAAACCCTCCATAATTTTTGAGTTTCTAGTTTCTTTAGTAGATAATGCAATAACTTCATTACGAACAAGAAATTTGGACAAAAGTTAGTGAAAATTTCTTTTTTCTTGGAACTTTTTGCAATGAATGGAAAGAAATTAAACCAACAAGACAACCAATTTTCTTTCTTGGAAACCCTAGTTTAAGGGAAAAACAATCGGGAAGGGAAATTTCTCTTTCTTTCCACTTGTTCGTATTGGCCAATGCAAAAGATTTAGATTACAATAAGATGAAGGAAAGTAAACAACGTAAAAACTTCCCCTCTATACTTTCTTTCTCTATTCTCAAAGTCGCTGCTCCTACAATTAAACTCTAACACTAAATTTTTATTGCTTACTTATCTCATGAATCAATGATCTATTTCACTTGTACCCCCTTTTATTTATAGTTGTTCTCATGTCCTCCTGTGCACTGGAAAATGATAAAGGTTACATAGAGAAAGAGACATAATATGGATGCTTCAAATATGTGACTGTTTGTGGATTTCTTTTCTTTTTCGTCCATAAGTGACAATTCATCAATGTCTACAGATCAATGGTTACACAACCGTTGGGGTAGTTACGTATCTTTTGTCCTATACAAGGTGTGGTTATGCAACTTCCTCTCTTCACGAAGGGGTAGTTCAGTAACTTTACAGTTTTATATGCATTTTTCTTAATTTTTCTTATGGTACTGGTTCTTTTGATGAAATTGAGTAATCTTAGATCCCTATAGATTAGTATCAGTCCTTCCACCATGAAATCCATATTTATCTTGACTTTTTCCAGTAGATCCACCACCAAATCTAATCTTTCCTATGTTGGGGTCTCTTTTTTTCTCTCGGGCATTGTGGCTACCATCTCCAAACCTACATGTAGAGGGAGGAGGAATATATAACTACCCTATAACATCGTCACCTCCACTAAATATAATTATTTAATTCGATTAACATGAGTACCATGTTTTCTTGTAACAAATATTGTTTATTTTCATTCCATCATTTTTGTCCTCCATTCATTTCAAATATAAAATGAATTTTATACAAATTCATATGTTATTACTTCCTCACATTATTAATTTGTAAGGTCAAATGATTTGTCTGAAACCTTTAAATTTTACTTTTGAGGATTCTTTGTGACACATATTTGATGGTTTGTCTTGTGAAGGCCATAACATTTGATTCAGGAACAAAAATGAATCTATTTATTTAATGAGAATATCTTAGATAGATCTACATTGTGTTCTTATGATACATTTCAATAATTCTTGGAGGCCAAAATCATCCATCTAGGGCTTGAAAATTGGGTTTGAAGATTTCTTTTTTCAAATTTGAAAATTACGTATCTTTGTAACCTCGAGTCAACTTGATTTGCAATATTATAAACAAACTAGGTTGGGCATGAGGATAATGTATGAAAATTCATAGGATCTAGAAAGTTAAAGTTTAAAACTTACTAAAAATTGATATTGTTATGATTAGTAAGTTTTACTATAAATAGTAAGTCTAGTCAACTTTGAATTAGTTGTCAAGTTTAACTAGGCTTCCTTTAGAATTCAAATAAGAAGACCTCTTATGTAATTAAAATGATAGAAAATAAAGAGGATTATAGGAGTCGTACATGATAATATAGTTTTTTTTATTATACTTTAGGTGTTTGTATGGCCTCATTAGAGTGATTATATTTATTGAGATCTTGTACTATAATAGTTATTATTACTTGTATAACAAAGGATTTTATGTTGTTGGTACCATTTTAATGTACATCTAGAAAATTATCTAATATATGAGGGTCTAATTTATCAAATTTGGTATTGAAATTCTATAATTACATCTATATTTTAGAGAATAGATTGCCAAGTCACTCATATAATTAATTTTATTTTAATATCCAATTGAAATATTATTACATGCATGCATTTACCCATAACATGTTGTCTCTTGTACAACTCTAGCTTATGTCGCACTAATGATCTGTTAGAGATCTTGGCATGATTATTACTTTTACCTACACATTTATTACATTGATATGAGCCCTTAATAAACCCATCAGATAATGTTAATTCCTTTATATTAGGCCATCTCATTAGCCCTTGTATTGTTCTATGCATGTGGTTCTGAAATATCTCTTAATAGATGTGAAACCAAAAAAATGTGAGAAAATTTTTCCCGAAGGTCTTCGATGAGGTAACATTTGTAAATCTGAAACCCATTTAGTTGATGTTATTATTGAACTAGATGAATTTGATAAAGCATGTAACTGAATCAAGAATATTTTACCCTAGTTTGTTATAGTTTTAGTAGAGTTTCCCCTAAAATCTTACCCCAACAATGGGATCATAACCATTAGTTATCCTATGGAGTCAAACATGAGGAGTTTTAAAACCTGACCATGTGTCTTTTAATGTTTCATTTTAAAAAATGTTAAGCACTTTAAAAACCATTGTTAACCATGGCCCAATGTTCATATGAAATGTGTTGGTTTTATTTTCCCATTGGACTAGATAGTTTAAATTTTATGAGCATTCGAAGCTTAAAATTACCATATGAGTTGAGTTTCTTAGTCTCCCTCTACCCTTATGGGGATTTTTTGAAAAACTAATGAAAACCTTCGGCCTCTTGGTCTACCTCAATTAGCCTAAATTTTACATGACTCAAACACAAAAAATTATTTCTGTTGAGGTTGACCCAGTGTAAGTTATAAGAAATCCCCCAATATATTTGTATATATTCATTGGAGAATATGTGAAAACTGACTTTCATCATGATGGTGAATATATTATACTATTGGCAGACAACATATATTATGGTGTCGATGAGTAGAAATTTTCAACTAATATTATATGCTATTGGTTGATAGTATATCATTTTAGGTAAACACATATCTAATCGTTGGAAAAATTATTGTTTGAAAATAAAAGTTGAAATGACTGGCTTCACAAGAAATTTGTCCTCACAAAATATGGCACAGAAAAAATTCAAAAAAAGTGAGTTTTTTTTTAAATGTAATATTCGCCAATTTTAGTTTATATGAACACACACACACACACACACCACACACACACACACACACACACACACACACACACACACACACCAACACACACACACAACTGACTATATATATGTACAGGATAGATAGATATTATGTACATATATATAGAGATATAATACAGATATAATATGGACATATATATCTATATATGGACTATACCATATATATGATATCTCCATGGAAAGAGATGTATATGTACTTATTATATATGGAGATGTACAGATATATAGATATATGGAAGAGTATAATATGGCTACATATAGAGAGTTAAATGGGACAGCGAGATAGAGAGGGACAGAGAGAGAGAGAGAGGATAGAGAGGTACATTTATAGAGAGAGAGTAGCGATAGGAGACAGAGATAGAGAGGGACATATTATATAAGATACATAATTAAATATATAGATATATACAGTAGATGTACTAGATATAGGTACCAGAGAGACTATAGATAGTGGTAAATATTGATAGATAAGAATACAGAAGATATAGAGATATGCGAAAGATATATAGATATATTAAAGAGTGAATATATATATATAGATATGTACAGATATATATAATATATATATATATATATATGTACAGATATATATATATATATATATATATATATATATATATATATATATATATATGATATATATATATATATGTACTATATTATATATATATATATGTACATATATATATATATATATTGTATAATATATCTATATGTCGATATATCTATTATATATCTGTATATATATCATATACGTACATATATATATTATATATTATATATCTACCTATATATATATATATATACGATATATATATATATATATGTACATACTATATATATATATATCTGTATATATATATATATGTTAGATCTCTATACTATATATATATATGTATATATATATATATGTATATGTATATGTGTGTGTGGGTGTGTATATATATATACACACACACACATATACATATACATATACATATATATATAATTTGACATTAAAGTAGTTAAAATGATCATCTCCATGAGAAATATATCCTTCTAAAATATAGCATAAGCAAACCTAAATCTCATACTACATCACTGACAAATGCTATAGATGGGTAGCATTTTTGTATGCTAATGTCCGTTAGCCTAAAATATGTTGTTGGCCAGTAACATGTTTTATGCTATGTGCTGATAACTTATATTATAATGTCAGCCAGTAGCATAAAATATATTTTCGTCTGGTAGCATGTTTTATGCTATGGGCTGACAACATATATTAGGTTGTCAACTGGTAGCATAAAATATGCTGCCAGATGGTAGCATGTTTTATGCTACCAGCCCACAACATATATTATTCTATCGTTCGGTAGCATAAAAAAATGCTAGCAGCTAAAATCATAAAGGCGAATATCACAAATTTCAAGTTTTTGCTAATTAAGAATTGATTCTTAGAATTAACTTGTACCCAGAAAAATTTAACCACTTGGTCTTAATTCCTACCCTTAAAATTCACCAATTTCAAATTTTAAAAAATGGAATGTTCATGAATTAATGAATATTCACCACTAAAATTTTCCCTATGTTTACCTGGCCAAAGACCTTATGGAACCAATTTACATCCAAATAGGAAAAACTCAATTCTCTCAACTAGTGCTCTACATTAATTTTTGCAACACTTGTTTTTGTTTTCAATCCTCAGATCATATGATTTGTAAAATCCCTTTAATGCATTCTTCTCTCCATGTGCCACATGAAAAATGTAGGAGGATTCTAAAACCCCAAATTGAAATTATGGCTAGACCACTATTGTTAATAAGAAAAATACCTGTGGTAGTTATGATAAATCTACTTTTACCTCTTATCACCTTGTCAATGCATATTCAAATATCTCTTTTTACACCACTACTATGTAGAATTTTCAGCTAAACCTGCAAAATTTAGGATTGATCTAGGAAGATAAATAATCAGCTAAACCTAAAAAGTTAGGATTGATCTAGGAAGATAAATAATAAAGCACAGAAGAACAAATTTTCACAATATGATTTCATTCTCATTCAAATTCAGAATGCAATATTTACATATAAATAATCACCGTAGGAAAAGACTTCAAGGAGTAAAATAAGGGGAAATCATTAGTTAGCTTATGATTAGCAATAGTTAATAGATGAAGAGTAGTAGTAAACTCCAGATTAGCTACAAATAGTTAATTGCATATTAACTTCAATCTATTTGCTAAAAAATCTCATTGCTATAGTTACCTTATCAGTAGTTGCATGCATCTAACAATGGTGTGAGATAGTTAATTATGCTAACACCCCCCTTAAGTATAACTAAGGAGACAAAATCCTAAAGAAAGGAAAGATGAAAGAGAAAAAACCCTCTGGGAACAAAACCCCCCCTTAAACCTAACTAAGGAAAAAAAGGCCTATAGAGGAAACAAAGATGGGTTTTGGCATCAAGGCCATTTTAGGTGCCCATTTACATATAAAATTTTCTCGAGAATATAATAAAGGAAGATATGAATCCCCCCATAAGGAATGGGCTCATATGCCAATGAAGAACACTTGTAGACAAAATATGATCCAATGCTTGCAAACAACATTTCTCCCCTTAGGAAGAAAAGGATCCACTGGTGATTGGAGAAGCCAATCCAAAAATATGGGTGATACTAGAATCCAAATCCAGATAATGTGTGCCTCAAAAAAATGCTCACATGTCCACATGTCAAAAAGCATTGATGGTGATCCAAGATCTTGTGAAGATTGATATAGAGCAAGCTACAAAGGAAAAGAAGATGGTAGGCCAACAACGTTGATGTTGGTGTCATCAAAGAGGAGAGATAACCCCTCAAATGTGTCCTCAAAGTTTGGAATATTAGTCTCCATATACAAGTGTGAAATTCCTGTCGAGAAATCATCCCAAAAAGATGAATCAGGAAGACTATGGATGGACTGCTACAAGAATCCATTAGAAGCTTTCTATGAAGCAACATAGAACTCAAAAGTACCAACAAATGAGAGGACAAAAGAGTGGTCCTTAAAGAGAAGACATATGTCTTCAATAGTATCATCTAGATCAAAAAATAGGGATTCTAAAAAAATAAAAATAAATGTTCGGTATAAATTGCTTCCTATCGAATGAATCCAAAACACAGAAATGATCCCACTGTAAAGAATCATTATAGGCTCTTGAATAAGCATCCCTAGAATCTAGATCCGCAACAGGTGTTGTTGATGAGGAATTAATGAAATGATGAACCATACAAGATGTGTCTATATTAGATGAGGCAACATAAGTCTCAATATCATCAATGGCCCTTTTCTCCAAAGAAACATCACTTTCAGATGACTATTCAATGTATCCATACAATTGTCATATGGTTATCCAAGCAATGAAAGGGCACTCAGTGTGCTCTTTGTGATGTAGAGTATCCTAAAAAATAGTAAGACATATTAGTCCATAAAAAATGTCATTATTATTAAGCCATGCATTCTTTTCATCAAGATCACTTGGCTTAGGAACTAGTCTAAGGAGATAGGGTAGTAGATCCTACTCAAGGCAGTGATTCTTTATCCCTTGTTTCTCAGACAAATAGTTCTCTAAAGCTAGCCTAACAAGCGAATGATAAAAATTGTGTTTAAGAGACATGATTAACCCCCAGTAAATGGAACTTTATCTGATTTCAAGATTACAAAGCATGTATAATCCCCCAATAATGAATGCTAAAAAATCATTAAAAGAAACCTACCCTTCACATGCAGAACATAGTGGATGATAGATGCACTTCAAATAGAGTCTAAAAAATCCAAATCACGTCTCTGTATGCCATGAGCATGCATATGATATAAGGCCATATGAGAGCTCTCTGCCTGCAATTTTTAATTATAGACCTGTCAAGTATAAATAGCAACACGTAATTTAGCAAAAAACAATGTTCACCATCCTGACCTTAAACTATCTCCGTCAAGTCTCTGATACCATGTAGAATTCCTTGCAGATCTAGGAAGATAAATGTTATCAAGCACAGAAGAACAAATTTGCAGCTTTAGCTTCATAGATCAACCCGAAAGAAAAAGATAGCAGCTAGAGAAAAAATCGGAGCATTCAACAGATACTCATCAGATTAACTTTTATTCTTATAGATTAGAATTAACAATATACTATATATTAGAAAGAAGGCAGCGTATGAAGAACAACAAATATGATGAAGACTGAAGTTAACAACATTGATTGAGCAGAGGCATTGAATCTTAACTGAGCTGAAAGAAGTGATCCGCATTCTGTACTAGGTGAACTGAAGTGTGTTTAGTTGGAATTAACCACTAACAACGGTCATGAACCCCTTCCGGTAGGATATCCTACATGGATCACTTCCTTCGTGCCCAAAAAACGATGAATGTCTCCATTTTTTTCCCTCCTTATCAAGAGAAATCCCTTTTCTGTTTTTGCCTATTACTATGGTGGATAGAGTTCAGACCAGATACAAATTGACACGCACTTTCACTAGTGTCTGCCCCTATAACTTTATTTTTTTAGAACTTGGGCTAGAAGTAAATGGATTCCTATCATTTATCTGGATATTTTGGCCCTGTAATACGGATTTTTTATTTATTTTTTTCCGAAAGAGGATATCCTCAAAGTTATTAAAGGTGGTCAATAGTTTAATGGAAAAATGGTCTCATCTCCCTAAATGGAATCCTAGTGTCCCTCTTGAGGACTTGATTCCTTCGTCTTCCCCTGTTTGGCTGAAATGAATGTTTTGATTCCAATACACTTACCCGTAACAGAATGATTTTTGCAAGAGTCTACATGAATTCTGGTTTGGAAAAGCCTCGCCTGTCATCCATCCATCTCCTTTCAGAACATGGGGAGTGGGAGAAAAATATTGAATACAAATGCTGCGCTATTTTTTGTGAGAACTCTTGGATTTTCAGACATGGCTTTGTGGGATGTGTGGTACTAGTCTAATCATGGAAAATGCACGGGATCCACAACCAAGCTTTGGATGACACCTTGAAATAGCTAACTTACATGATGTCGTCTTCCCTTTTTATACGGATGGAGACTAAACAGGATCACATGGCATTGCTAGGGTAATAATGGAATACACGGTCATTAGAGTGGACTGACCATACCCCTGTGGTGGAGCTTAGGCTAGAGGGATTTACTGCTGAGTATCTGGAACATGTTCTAAACAACAAGAAAACACTCTGAGGGGTAAGTTTCTTCGACATTGACGAACAAGTGGGGTTCCCTAACATGGATATCAGGGACTTTATGTTGGTGCATGGGATGAATCATGCTGAAGATGAAGAGGTGTAATAGGATGAAGGCAAAGAGGTTGAGGTAGATGTAGGGTTGCTTATTTCTGATGGTCCTAAATCTAGGGATATTGATATTTGTTCTTCCTGTGTCTATGGATTAGAAGCAACCAGATATTATTGAGAAGGATTAAAGGGGTAATAAATAAGAAATTATGCAAAGAGTATCTCCTTGTGACCAGATGATATTATTGAGCAGGACGAAAGGGGTAAGCAGATTAAAGGTTTAATATTTTTGGGATTGTCGATGGACACATAGGGAGTATGTAAGAGTGCTTTTTTGTATTGAGGAAGAAAGTGAAAAGAAAACAGAGGAAAAAGATAGAATAAACTTTTTATTAGAGAATATAAATATAAATGTATGAACCAATAGTGTGTTTGGATGACTAAGAGTAAAATGTATTATGGTGGGTGTGTTTTTACAAAACTTTGGGGGTCTATTTTCTACTCCTAAGGAGAATAAATTTTTTTACTTGGTGGGTATCAATTGTATGAGTTTGGCATATCAAGACAGTTTGATCATATCCTCAGTTTAATTTTACGTGGGATTCTCTTGCTATATTTGTCAGTGACATATACAAGATTTTATAGTGCCTTTCAAAACCTTCTTATTACCTATTAAAAAAATATAAATTATTTCATATTAATCATCTCACATATATTTGAATATTTAATATATTTAGAAGTTAAAAATAAATATGGATAATTTTATTCAAATATTAAATAATTAAAATAAAATGATTTTTAAAAAATCAAAAATTGTGTCCAAATGTATATAAAATATGTTAATATTTTGAATAAAGAATAAGATCTTTAATAAAAATTGTAAACACAAACCTCCTCGTAAATTTTGATGAACTCGTATTAACAAACATGAAATCTTTACACCATGTATTTCAGATTTCTTACAATTCCTTTTTTTGCTAATGTTAATAAAACCCACCAAATGAATACTAGTGTATCTAAAAGACCAAGGGGCATGCATGTAACTATACACAAGCCTGTAAAATATGAAGCATTCAATAGAGAATATCACGTGTATGATATTTGAACATATTTCTTCTCAACCTTGAAATCAATAATGGATGAACCTACAGAGACATGATGAGTATATTTGAATTAATTTTTACATTTATACATTAACATGGATAACAAAATAACACACCATGCTTGTTTTAATGAGTTTTACTTGAACGAATATATGTGACATCTATAATACACTTGGAGGATCAAATATGGACGAACTAACACGCATCCTACATGAAGGGAGTGGACCATTATTACATTTTATGGGGCCATGAGTATCTTTTATGCGGTCATTTTATGGTATGATCCTATGGGTGGTAGTATCATAATGAGCATGATATCTTTTGAAAGAATGAGAACCAAAAAACACCATAAAAGGCCCTTAAATTTGAACCTAAGGCTATCCTGATGACATAATAGTGCACGGGTGTTTATATGCCCCATACAACATGCATGCATACATGGGTGAGGTGGTACCTACATTGGATGAGGTGTCATAGGCTTGGTTTTTTTACTATATGTGTTTGAAAAAGAAGTGAGGCATACATTAGGTGGTGGGAAAGTGGTAGGCATGTATGCTTGTATTCAAGAGGTCATGGGTTCGATTCCTAGATTTTTTTAGGTTTGTGGTAGAAACACAAAGTTTGGTATACACAAATGTGTATACCACAAACCTAAAAAAAATTGTAAGGCATAGAAATTGTGTATACCATGCCAATGTATGTGTTACCCAAATAACTCTCCCAACTATTTAGATTACTTTTACCTCAATATGGGTCTGATGCTTCACATTTCAGGTTGTGCACCTATAGGATTTCTCATCTGGAACCTTGCATGGGTTGGATTCCTTCCACGTGCTCTCCCGTGCCTTGTAATTATTCTACATGCCCTTCTATAGAGCACCTATCAAATCAGCTAAGTTTTGGGTCTTCCTATAGCGCACCCTTTTTTCTTCCTGCGCACGCACCTTCTTTGTTGTCCCCTCGCATCCTTCTTGCACACCAAGAATAAACTTGGATTAGATCACCAACCTCCTCATGTGCCTCTTCAAGATAGATCAAGGCCAAGAATTCATTTCAGGAACAAGTGAAAACTCCAGATCAAGACAATTTTCTACTCTCAGAAACCTCATTATCAAGATTTTCTTATGAAAATTGAGAGTACAAGCAATGGGGTGAGTTTAATATTAAAAATGAAAGATCAGTACCAGGCTATCGTTCATGACTCCACGCCTACTGGATACTTCAAGGTAAATGATCTTCCACCTAGCAGGGAAGAGAAGTGGAGAGGTTGATTCAGCCATGCGAAAGCTAACTCGGTAAGTCAAAATCAAGCCCAAAATGATTCAACTTCAAGCAAAGCAATGGAATCGCAGAAGGTGTCATGTGTCAGCTCGATGTAATTCCAAAAAGTTAAAGGAAAAGAAAAGAACCGTGGAAGGTGCCACATGTCATCTCAGTGCACATTCAAAAGATGCGACAAAAGTAAAAACCCTAGTGATGTGCTTGACACCAATGTGGATCTCATCGTACATAATTTGTTCATTCAAGGCCCAAATTAGCTAACTATAAACAAGGCCAACGGAAGCTTCCACATGTCTCTTCAGCATACTTTTGGTATGATACTTAAAAGAAAGATTCCCAAAAAAGCGCAGGATCTCCATGTCTCTAAGACCCGAGAAAGTTACATTGGCCGTTGAAAAGTCTAAGAGCCAGTAGAAGCCTCCACGTGCCTTATCGACGTAACTTCAAAGGTAAAATCCAAAGGTAGTACCCAAACGAGCTCAGGATCTCCATGTGTCTAGGGCCCGAGAAAGTTTCACTGGCCGTTGAAATGTCTAATAGCCAGCGGAATCCTCCACATGCCTCGTCAGTGTAACTTCAAAGGTAAAGTGCAAAAGTAGCTCCCCAAACAAGCTCGATATCTCCACATGTCTAGGGCTTGAGAAAGTTGCATCGTCCGTTGAAAAGTCAAATATCCAGCGGAAGCCTCCATGTGCCTCATCAGTACAAATTCAAAGGTAAAATCCAAAGGTAGGTTCCCAAACATGTGTTGGTCCTCCACATGTCTAGGGTCCAACATAGTTGCTCTTAAACAGAAGGAGCTTAACCAAAACAAAAAGAAAGAAGAGAAGACTAAAGACAATGCTAAGTGTCCAACCATTGCAACTTCAAGAGTAAAAGGAGGTGCGTTTTTATAGAGGTTGGTCATATTTTCTCTCCTGCCCCCCTCTCTCTTTCTTCCCTAGGCTCGAATGTGGAGTTTAAGCCTCCTCTCTTTGCTCTTTAATGGTGTTTTCTTGCCTCTTTCCCACTAATGATGTACTGTTTGAACTCATGGATCAATAAAATATTTTTTGTGACGCGTTTTATCCATGCTTTTTTCATTTTATTGCATCTTCTCTCCTCTCATCATTGCAGGGTATATTGTGCATCTTTTTGATGTCTATTGCAGGTTTTGAGAGTTGTGTTTAATGGATTTGAAAGTAGTGTTCTGTGTGAAATTTATCTTTGTCCTATGATGCATCTTGTCCATCCTCTCCATTACTCACCTCTCTCCATTATAAGAAGTTGGATTTGTGATCAGAAAATTCCTTTTCTGGTGTATCACCGCTTTAGTGTAGGCTTTGTTTTCATGTATCTCTCTATCTCCCTGATCCCTTAGAATGTTAGATTAGGGTTTGATAGTTTTCCTGCATTACAGTAGCTTGTGGCAGGTAGTTTAGGACGAAGAAGCTGACTTTATCCAAAGGACCATCTCAAGCCTACAAGTCCCACAACTTGAGAGATGGTCCAATATTATGTAGATCACACCGGATGCCCCATTAAAAATCAAGTTATTCAGGGGGTGTTGTGATTATGCATCAATAGTTTTGGTATGCCTGGTGGGACACTGGAGTTATATTTTTCTCATCTTTCTATGGTGTCTCATTATCAAATAGTGAATCAAGCCACACTATGACCACATCAACAGTTTTGGCATGGCTGGTGGGACAGGTCTGAAACACCTTACCACATCACTTGCTCAGGTTTGATGTGCTCTTGGTGAAGATTTCAGCCTTTGGAGGCACTTTCAAGCACATTTGGTGACTCCATCTGGTCAATAACACCTTCTATGAAATTGGATACCTTCTCCCAATCCATATTCATTAATTTTTCTTCCATCTCTTTCATTCTCTTCCATTATATGAAGTCGTGCATTCATGACTTCATTTCACTCATAGAATTCACACTTACAGCAGGACATCCAAGATTTTTATCTCCTATCAGACTTGGAGGAATGTTTTGATGAGGAGGGGCTCATAGAAATTATAAAATTCATTTCCTCGTCATTCATCCTTCAACCACAAGGATCTGCAGCCATGGAGAAGCCAAAACTTGTCATGCCCACTGCAGGGCATGAGGATGATATACAAAGCACCAAGGGTCACCATCAACACCTCTAGGAGTCCAATGCCAATCAACTTGAGGAGTTATGATTGATGTTGATACTTCGGTTATTTGGGTGGAGGATCGACCTCTTGTCATTTTTTTACTCATAATAATAGCTATGTTCAGGTCCAAATCATATACATGCCTTCCTATTTTAAGAAAGGTAAGCTACTTCTCCCTGCCAGTTGCAGGATTTGTCTGAGTTCCCTTTGCTTTTGGTTAGCATAGAGTCGGTAGGTTTTCTTTCAGAAAGAATAAATAATTTTGCACACTCTTCATGTTCCACTTGGAGCATGTATAATCTTTCCCTTTTGTACATAGTGTGTTGTGGTGTTTTTTTTCTTGTAAACAGTCCATTCAAGGTAGTGCTTGGGGAGGATCATTTCCAGTTTTGATAATGATTCAGACCTGGCTCAGTGACAGGATTTTAGAGTTTCAGATCAGAATTGTGTTTATCTTAATCTAGCAGGGAGATAACACTGAAAGTCACCAAATTATTATCCAAATAAGTCTCCCAACTATTTGTATGAATTTTACTCTCACTCTGTCTCTAATGCTTCACATTTAAGGTTACACGCCCATAGGATTTCTCATCTGGCACCTTGCATGGGTTATAGTCCTTCCACAGACTCCCCCATGCCTTGTGATTATTTCGCATGCCCTTCTGCACGTGCCTTCCAAATCAGCTAAGTTCCTCTTGGGTCTTCATGTCGAGCAACGTCTTTTCTTCCTCCGTGTGTGCCATATTTTTTTTTCCCTTGCATCCTCCTCGCATGCCTCTTTAAGACAGATCAAGGATAAGAATCCATTTCATGAACAAGTTAAAAATCAAGGTCAAGACAATTTTATACTCTCTAAAACCTCATTTTCAATATTTTCTTATGAAAATTGAGAGTACAAGCAGTGGGGTAGGTTCAAGATTCAAAATGTAAGATCAATATGAGGATATTTTCGATGACACCATGCCCAATTGATTTTTCAAGGAAACTGATCTTCCACCTAGCAGACAGGAGAAGTGGAGAGGTTGATTCAGTCATGCAAAAGCTAACTCTGTAAGTCAAAATTGAGCCCAGAACAATTCAACTCGAAGCAAAGCAACAAACTCATGAAAGGCGTCACATGTCAGCTCGGTGTAATTCCAAAAGGTTAAAGGGAAATAAAAATAACTGTGGAAGTTGCCACGTGTTAGCTCAGTGCACCTTCAAAAGGTGTGAAAAAAGTAGAGACCCTAGGGATGCGCTTGACCCCCACGTCGATCTCAGGACATATAATTTGTTCACTCGAGGCCTAAATAGGCTAAGCTTAAAAAATGCCAGTGGAAGCTTCCATGTGTCTCTTCGGCATAATTTTGGTATGATGCTTAAAATAAATATCCCAAAACGAGTGTAGGCTCTCCACGTGTCTAAGCCCCCAGAAAGTTACACCGGTTGTTAAAAATTCTAAGAGCCAGCAGAAGCCTCCATGTGCCTCATCAGTGAAACTTCAAAGGTAAAATCCAAAGACAGTCCCAATACGAGCACATGCTCTCTATGTTTCTACGGCCTGAGATAGTTGCACTAACCGTTGAAAAGTCTAGGAGCTAGCAGAGGCCTCCACATGCCTCATCAGTGCAACTTCAAAGGTAAATTCCAAAAGTGGGTCCCCAAACGAGCACTAGCTCTCCATGTGTCTCGGGCCTGAGAAAATTTCACCATCCGTTGAAAAGACTAAGAGCAAGCAGAATCCTCCATGTTCCTCATTGATGCAACTTCAAAGGTAAAATCCAAAGACAATTTTCCAAATGTGCGTTGGCCCTCAATGTGTCTAGGGTCCAACATATTTGATCCTAAATAGAAGGTCCTTACCCAAAACACAAAGAAAGTAGAGTAAGCTCACGGACAATACCAACTGTCTATCCATCGCAACTTCAAGAGTAAAAGGAGGGGCATTTTTCTAGAGGTTGGTCATCCTTTCTCTTACCCCCCCACTCTCTTTCTTCCCTAGAGTAGAATGTGGAGTTTAAGCCTCCTCTCTTTGCTCTGTAATAGAATTTTCTTGCCTCTTTCCCACTAATTATGTACTATGTGAAATCATCGAGTAATAAATTTTTTTTGATACATTTTTTCCATCCTTTACTCATTTTATTGTCTCTTCTTTCCTCTCATCATTGCAAGGTATACTGTGCATATTCTTGATGTCTATTGCAGGTTTTGAGAGTTGTGTTTAATAGGTCTGAAGTGGTGTTCTGTGTGAACTCTATCTTTGGTCTATGATGCATCTTGTCCATCCTCTCCATTTCTCACCTCTCTCCACTTCAGGTAGTTGATTTTGTGATCAACAACCCCCATTTTTCTTTGTGTTATCACCTATGTAGTGTAGGATTTATTTATTTTCATGCTCTCTCTCTCCCTGTCTCCTTGGCATTATTAGATTAAGATTAGTTTAGCACTAGGATTAGGAAGAAGAACCATCTTTCTCTAGAGGTCTATCTCAAGTAGCAAGTCCCACAACTTGGAGATAATACGCATGTTATGAAATAACACTGAGAGTCTCAACTCATCGAGTTGCAGACATTCAGGGATGTTGTGATTCCACACTAATAAGTACTTAAGTGGTGAAATTTTTTGTTTTATCCCTAACCATCATGTTGTGGGTTTCAACCTTGTGACTAAATCCACTTCCACAATGACAGTGTGCAATGGCAATGGTGGAAATTTCTTTTTTTGGAAGGGTATTTTTTATTCAGGATTTGATCTTCCCCATCTCTTTGTCACTGAACACGATGGGAAGTTAATTGGGATTGCAGTGGGGTTAGGTTCCATGACCATTTTAGTGCTAGGGAAAACATTTTTTTATGGCACTGATTTCCCTATTTTGGGGCTCAACTCAAAGGAAAAATTATTAGCTAAGATGGATGGTGACATTGTTCAAAAGGCATTGGAAGCAAGGCATGTGAAGAAGTTGGATCACTCAGGGAAGGTGAGTAATCTAGGAGTACTGAAGTTGGGGGACATACTTGTTAGCACCACTTACCCCACATAGTAGGTTGAAATTTCAGTCTTGAATCAAGTAGTGACCCCCAAAAATTTAAACAAGATCATTGCAATTAATGATTAATCTAATGTAACCCTGTTTATGAAAAAGGATGGAGGATCAAGTGGAACCCCACATGGGTTTTGTAAATTTTATTGAATATAGAAAAGGATTTTAGGCCAAAACATAAAAAAACTCATTCCTTGCAATCTTGAGCATCTTAAAATTATGGAATTCCAAGAGGGATCTAGTTATAAGGACTTTTTTTCATAAATACCTATGGACATGGTGAATTCAATGATAATTGGTTGGAAGAGGAAGATGTTTGGACCCATGTTGTGACAAAGAAATCTAAACATGTTGGTTCACATCTATCTCGCAGACCTTGTTGAATCTTTTAATTCTAGATTGTTGGTAGTGCAATTCCTTTCCGTTATTTGGGTTTGATTCCAAATTTTTTTTATTGATTTGTGAAAATTTGTTAATCACTTTGTTTTTTCCTTTTGTGCCTCATTATTTAATATGGAATTTGGGATTTTTGTTCTTGGGTGGCATCCCGGTCAAATAACCTTTTCAATTCTTTTTCTTTGTGTCGCAAGGCAGCTTTTTTCTTTTATTTCTCATTGTGCATATGGTTTTATCTAGGATTTCAAACCTTTTTGTACCTAGGTAGAGTCCCAGCCAAAAAACTCCTCTTTACCCTTATCCAAAAAAATAGCTTTTTCTAGCAATATGTGTTTTTTGACTTTTTTATTTTTGTACATCTTTTTTCTTTCAAAATGAAGTCAATACATGCATGTATGTCTAACGAGTATTTATTTTAGTTGAAGTGGTATTGAAAACCATCATCAGTTATCCTAATAAATAATGCTCCTTTAATCGGATCATTTGGTCTAGTTTTAAGTAAATTATTGACATATCTCATATTTAATAAATTCATGTCAATGTTATTATGAAGAGTATACCATTATTATCAAGGATTATTTATATTTAGGCAATCCAAAATATTTATTTTATGCCTTTATTTTTTAAGCCCACCCTTTTAAATAATCAAGAATGTTGAATATATATTTCTCAACATAGGTTATGAATAAGAGGTAAAAACATTAAACATGAAGTGATTGAGCGGTTTCCAGTTTTGTTCCAATATTGCAGGAAGTCCAATATGTAGTGATTATTTTGTTTTAGGTTTTGTTCTGATGTCATAGTTGGGATGCTTATTTCTATGGTTTTTCTCTTGATCTTCATTGTTCTATCTTGGAAAATTGGCCATTTTGTACCTAGGTAGGTTCCCAGTCAAAAAACCTTTATCTTCAATAAAAAGAATAATCATTTCCATCACTAAAATTATGATCTTAAGAATTAGATTAAAAAATAATAATTTAAGACACACTAAACATTTTGTGTACTACACACCCTACTTTATTTCAATATATGTAACAATGAGGGGTTAAAAGAATGGATTATATTCATTCATGGAACTTTAATCTTATAATCATTGATGAGACAAAGAAGAGAGAAATTATTCGATGATTTGAATTAAAAATAAACATATATTTATACAAATCATAGATGGTTATACTTAGAATATTTTGGTAGGTGGAGAAACATTTCTTGGGCTCTTGCATTAATATTGAAATATAGTTGAAAGTAGAGTATAAGTCTAGTCTAGTATAAGTCAAGTAAATAAGAATTCAAATAATATACATAGAGAGAGTATCATCTATTTGAGGTGAATCTGGGAATCAAGAGATTTACAAACCTTTCTCCATTAGAGTTGACACAAGTTTACAATCTAGCATCCCATAATTTTCTACAAGTGTCCTAGAATATTTCATCTACAACATAAAAATATGATGCTTTTGGTGTCATATATCCAATCTAATAAAATAGTGAAGTAACCCCAAATATTTTATGTGAAAGGATTTCTTCATATCATTCTTCACATCTTTGATGAGATTATCTAAGCTTATAAGTGATCACAAGATCATCCACATGAAAACAAAAATGAAAATATCTATTCCTACCTTCTTGATAGAAAAATTTAAATGGTAAGTACTACAAGTGAATCCGTGTTGTAATAGGTTATCATCTATCTTAATATTTCATTCCCTTGGTGCTTTCTTTATCCCATAAAGTGACTTAATTAGATGACATAAATTTTGAGGATGCTAGTGGTCATCAATAAATCTTTCTATATGGGTCATGTAAAGTTCCTCTCTGATATCACAATTCAAAAAATCACTTCTACCTCCATCTACTTAAGATTAAAACCTTTTTATTCCACTTGTACACAAACAACTTTGATGTTATTGATCTTCATAATGGGTGAAAATGTTTCCTCGTAGTCAATTCCTTCTTACTAAGCATAGCCATTTACAACCATTTGTGCTTTATACTTGTCAGTAGATCCATCAGCCTTATATTTTTTTGAAATTCCATTTTCATCCAATGAGTTTATTTCACACATGTAGATCGAAAAGTTCCCATGTCTGATTCTTAATCAGGGAGTCATATTCTACACCAACTACCTTCTTCCAGTGTGGTTGACTTAGTTCCTATCGAACTATATCAGGTTTATTACTATCAACAATTGAACTCATCAGTGCAATATTTACTTCTTTTCTCACATGTCTTCTCATTCTAACTCCTTATAAATTATATGGGAGAGAGTTCATGTAGGATTTACTAACATATCTTTGGAATCATTTTAGACATTGATGTTGATCTTGATGTGAAGAACTATTTTCCAAATTACCAAAGCAAAAAACAATTCTCCTTACATATCATATTTTTTGTGTGGATATTCTTCATTCTCATCGTCTAACTATGAGAGGTGTTTGGTAATGACTCTTATTTATGTGGAAATGATTTGAATGATGACTCATAACAAACTACATCTCGACTATCATAAATATTATTTTTCTCAAGATCCATGAGATGATATGGTTTTGAGGTAGTCTTGTACCCAAAAAGGATACACTAGAGTGTATTCGGTTTGATATTATTTCTCTTTTTGGCTGGGACATGCATATATGTTTTACAACAAAAAACTCTAAGATGGGAGATTGAAGGGCTTACGATTACTCCGTACCTCTTCTGGTATATTAGCATCCAAGATATTTTTAGGATCCCTATTGATAAGATACTAAACTGTTTGGATTTCTTCTGTCCAAAATCTATTCTCCAACTTGGTTGTGGAAAAAATGCAACAAGTTATCTAAACAAAACTCTAATGTGATTCTCTACAATTCCATTATGTTGGGTTATATAGGGGGAATTCAAGTTTTTATTAATGTTGTACTCCATTAGGAATGTAAATAACTTCCTTGCATGAGGAAGTATTTGAATATTAATTTAAAGATACTATAAGAATGTAATTTTCATCAATTTAGTACAACCCCAATTTCATAAATTCTTCTATAAAGCTATAACAACATGGGAAACCATTCAATAACATAAATCCTATGATCCCATGTAGAAATATTAGAGCATGAAAATTGTTCCCAAATATATTAGAAATAATACAAGAAACTATAGGAATGTGTAACCTTTGACAGACCGAAGTCAATCCCAAAAGATTACAACTTTCTACTTTGAGTTGTTAAAAGTCTCCAAAACATGCAATTCAAGGACATAGTGCATAAAAGAATGCGTGATTGAGTATTTTTCAACATTCAGTAGCACATAGATAATATTCATGTCAATATTGAATAATATTATGATATAGATGATGAATAGGAGAAAAAACGCCCACAAGAGCATCTAGATCGCACTGCAAGAGCATACCGAGTTCAGCTCTTCATCCGCAACTTAGGAAACAAGAGCACATTTGGTCATAGTGATTCAAATAAATCTATACTACTTCATTGCCAGAAGAAGTAGAAAGGACACGTAGTGAATCAACAAGATGATGACTCATATGAAGATGTACCAGAACCAAAATCAGAACAAGAAGATGATGTTTTGGGGATACATTTGTAAAAAAAATGAAATAAAGGGTGTAATTTTGGCATATTTCATTTGTAAACCTCAATTTTCTTCTTACCACGTCAGTTATTTTTACCTCTCACCTCCTTGTCTATTGGTGTCCTTACTATCCAACATTTGTATAAATAAACATACATGATTTGTATTAATTAGAAATGCAAGACAATAATTTTTTAACGTTGTCAACATTGTTAATCTCCTCTTCATTGTTTATTTCATTAGATCTAAGAGGAAGATTAAGTTTATAATGATTTATAAGAGAATCCAAGTTAGAATTTTTATCTTTTTTATCATTATAGACATTGTCATAAATAGAAGGGATATATTAATAGGAAAATGAGATGAATCCATATAATTCCTAAAATTTCTAGTTGTATAGATAGTTAGAAATGCTTAAAGGGTATATGATTATTGCAATTACATCATCCAAATTTTTCAAAATAGAACATGCACATAAATGAAATAAAACTCTAGGAATATGTAGTTGAAGGCATTATTTAGGACTTGGCGACCTATTCTAAATAGGTTGAGTATTTGATTAACAAGCAGTTTCACCATATAATTGAACTAAAAAATTTAAAAGTGTGTGTGTAACTTATTCCACTTTGGATTATGGTTTAAAACATGATGTATATTTGGATTCATTAATTCAACATTAATGTGTAGAATATGATATACTAATATTAGCAGTTTGTAAGCTAGAACAATTGAAATATATGTTAAATGGAACAATACATAATAGGATACATCGAATTAACTATTATGATACTCTAAAAGCTATATAGATGTGGATCAAGGATGGATATTTTTGAAATTTTCTCCATATGATTCATTTCTTTTTCTTCAAGCGTAAGATGAGAAGGGAGGAAAATGTTATTTACATAGTAAAACATTTATAATTTTTGTACCTATTTGGAGGTTTCTTTTGGTGAGTTGTTTGAATTTTTTATCTTTTTATAAATATGAGATCATCTATAATATTCACGTATATGAAACCTTATGCATCGTAAATGTACAAAATCGTTCGTATAACCCGAAATAACTTCTAAACCTAACCATGGGTATAATACCATACAAAAAGGTTAGCACTTGGGTTGAAGTGTAATTTTTACACTACTTACATTGGAAATACTATAAAGATTTTTAAAATGACATGTGTATTTCTCCACTTAGATATTTGATATCTATATAAATGAAAATTATTTCAGAAATGTATGCGTAATAATAGTTATTAGTGGGTTCGTGTGAAAGTTCTTGACCTGGATGTCTATAATATTGCAAATATAGAATCTTTAACCTTGTTGGGAGTAGTAGTTCACACCTATGTTATGGATTATCCTAATATGAGTTTCTAATTTAATAGGATTTAGGATATTTTTGAGTTATATTTGGAATATATTTAGTAGAGGAGTTATTGTAAGCGTCAAGTGAGTAAATGAGTGTATTGTACTTGGTTGTATAAAATATTTTAGGTGTTCTATTGCATTAAGAGAGATCTATAAAGAAAATCATTGCCCCATAAAATATATCAAATTGATATAATGAACATTTTGTGGCTTGAGATGAAACCAAAACATATCATGGTTTGGTACTTTATTGGGGGTCCCATAGGGGATGTGATTTTTAGACTAGTGTGGATTGATGCACAATTTTTTAAGTAATTTATTAGTGTAATGAGGAATAATATACTATAGGAAACTAATATCAAAATGTGTATGAAATTCATGATGTAAGGATTAAGAAAATATTGATATAATCAACTCATAAATAATAAAATATAAGTGTTTATGGTACCCTTAATCCATGGAAAATTTATGCATTTACTTTATGTCGTATGAATCCCTATTTCATTGGGGTAACCTATAATTTTGAGTGCATACCTATACTAGGTGCATGTTAAATACAAATCTTACTTAGATTACATATTCCTTACTTTGATTTTTCTTCTAGATTTATACACTAGGGAATACCTACAACATTTGTGACATACCTATACTATTTTTATCACACATACTTATCTTATCTAACCTATATTTTTACATAATATTTTCATGGTGATATAGAGATTCTACTTTTTATCTCTTTTATCCTTTATATTATGACATATGTTATACTATGCTACATCTAATGATGAAATTGTTTAGTTTTATGTACATTTTTGATATGCTTCATTCTTATTTTTTGTTGATAATTTATTTATTACATATTTACGTTATAATGCTATACTTGTGACTAGTACTAGCCCTTAGATCCTTTACTATCAGACATTATTTGACTTTCCTTTGCATAAATTTCCTATTTTGTGCACATTTTCTACTTTATTACTTTCCCTAGTCACATTATCTATTAAATCACTTGATCTAGGTACTTATTTTATATAAGCCATAGTTACTTTAAGAACTTTGTTTCTTCATGAAAATTGTATTATTGATTACTTTAACCATTCACATTGTTTTATCTATTCCCATTTTCTTCATGAGGTCGTTTCTCTAATCCTTTCTTGCACTATTAACTTCCTTTCTCTATAAAAACGAATTCTTCATTACTTTATTTTTAAAAATTAAATTCTATATAAATTATTTACTCTAATAATTCTTGTCTCTATGAGAATTTTCTCTCTATGTAAATTGTATGCTTAATTATATTCACTATAAACATTGGCTACTCTATGTTAGGATTTCTCAATATAGTGTTTTCTATATGCCATGTTTTCTTTATGGTTATATATTCAATAATTTTTTTATTAAACTTAGTTCCTACCACCTCTATTACATCCTTAATGTATTGATTATAACATATCTTTGTCATGATAATTTTTCACATCACATTTCTTAATAATATTTGAGATACATGAATTTTGACACATTTTAAGCTATATACTCTTTATACACGTGCGCGCACGTGTGTGTATATATATATAGACTTTCATAACACACAAAATACTAAATACTATTAAAACTATACAAATAATTATCATCATGCCTTATTAATTTTATTTAATTTATGGTTTTATCTTAATGTCATGTTGTTTAATTTCATGTCACGAGTCTCGGTGAGTACATTGGTGTTTATTAATGTGTCTACTGACATATATACTACTCTACCATCATCGTTACGCTTTTAACTATTAATATCTATTAATTATTGGCCATGCTTATTATTTATGTTTCCCTTTGGATGATCTATACTACCTTTTTTCTAATGATCATATCTTATGCACATTACTCATATTACCATGTTTAGTACATGTTATTTACATGGTTCACATCCTGAATGATTTCCTTATATATTTATTACAAGTAACACTCTCTTTTTTAGCTAAGTGATACATGGAAACAACTCGCATAGTAAAAGGTCATTAAATTGTTTCCTATTCTAAAATATTACATAGATCATAGAAAAAGTTCCATAAGGTAGATGAAACTATGTTAATTTATATACTATTCACATAAAAATATTTAAGTATATAAACTCTTTACGTACAAAATTTATTAGATTAAGATGGACTTAGGATCGTTTCTCATTACAAACTACAATTTCACTTATGAAATTAATTGTAATTTTATGAACCTGGGATGTTAATCATTATAGAAATAAGTTTATATTAATTGTTTATGGACTTCTTATAAGTTCATCTTATAGATTAAATAAAAGTTATGATATATTTATTTAGTTTACATTGACATGGATTACTCATAAATTCATGACAATTTTCTTTGTATAATTAGTGTATGATATTTGTAATGGCTATAGTAGCATAAAATTAGATGGTGGTAGATGTAGATACCTATGTGTAGATTAATTGTATTTCAAAATTAACCAATGGAATTTTTCTCATTCCATAAATCCTTAGGAACTTAAATGACTATTTACTACATTTAACTTGCTCAATAATCTCTCCTCACCACTATAGCATACTTGGAAACTTATTATTGACTAGTTAGAAACTTGATTTCTAAAATAGAACACATGTTTATACATTTTTCCAGCAGCATAGTTGTGGTGTTTGTTGAGTTGTTTTATTGATATTCCTAGGCTTAGCCTAGTTTTTTCATGGTTTTGGGGCATGCTCTCATACCACTCACTTTTTTATTGAATTTTCTTGTATCATGTTATTTTTAATATAATATACGATCCTATTCATCAAAAAAATAATAATGAAAATTTCACCCTAATAGAATGAATTCAACCATTACATGAAAATATGTTTAGAAAATTTTTTCCTAAATAAAAAACATTTTCCTCCGAAGTCTTAAAAAAAATTATTGAAATTCACAACTCAAGCATATCATCCTTTCATCAGTTTAATACGAAATTCTTTCAAAAAAATAACCTATAAAATTAAAATTACCCTACCCATTTAAATTTCATATAATCTTACATCTTTAGGACTAACTATTAGATCACAAGAAAGAACCAAATTGCTAAACACATTTCTAAGGCACATCATCTAGAACTATATTCTACTTATAGCCTATATAGTTTCCCTATTCCTTTTAAAAAGATATATTCTACACTCAATACCATTTTCAAGTTCCAAATTTCAAAAAATCAATTTTTATGCACATCTTGTACATTGTAGTTAAAAGTGGAAATAATAGGTTTATATGATTTTTTTTAGTATGGCTACCTAGTAATTGTAGCCTAGAAACTCAACCCTATAATTATTTCTCTTTTTTTAGTTCTTAAAAGATGAGAGACATGATTTTTATTAACATTAACCCTTTGTTTTTTTAAACAATTATGATCAGAACGTTATAAACATAGGAATCCAAGCTACAAATAAATAGAATCACAATATCATAGGAAAGATTCAATTAAACCCTCAAAATTGAATTCCCTAATTTTCAATATCGTTCAATGAAAATATAAATAATCTTTCTTCATGCTTTCATATCATTTTCACTTCATTTCATCTAGTAAATTGATGCAATCTCTTAAAACCTAGACAATCACTTCTTCTAGCTAGTTTTTAAGAGATCTAGTTTTTAGCACTTGACCATGACATGATTTTGGATCTATATATTTATTGTATTTCTAATTTTTGAATCATCATTAAAAATTGCAATCAATTATACATAAACCTAACACCCAATATTGATATTAAATTTTTGTGAACCTGTTATCCAAAATGTGTCCCTTGCTCATTTTGTGGCTAACTCCTTTCATCCTTCCCTCTCTTGTGCCTCAGTCATAATTTTTTGATTTTCAGGCACTCAAAACTTTCTGGAAATGACACCATTGGATAGAGCTCTCTCTCAGCTTTCCAGAAAGGTAAAGTTTTCCTCCTAACTCCATGTATTTTTGAAGTTATGGCTCGGTGGATTTTTTTGTGGGAAATTTTCCCCTTCAAGGCCTGCAGCTAATGAGATGCCACCACGTGTCCAGGGAAGTGGTGGGGGTCGGAGGAAAACTTGGGTTTTTTTACCAAGTGTTTTTGGAAAAATTTTCAAAAAGGAAATATTTTCCCCGTAGGCCCGCCGGTCGAATCGAATAATGCCACGTGTCCAAAGGGGAGTTATTTGTAAAAATTCTCTAAGTGTTGGCGCATGGAGAATTTTGAGAGGATGGACCCGTGTCCAATCATGTCGTGACATGTGTCCTATGGGCACTTGGAGTGGCGAGGCAAAGGGAGGAAATTGGGATTTTTTTCCCAAAAGAATTTCGCCAAACTAAAAGGTAAAAATTTAGCCCCAAGGGCCCGCAACCAATTATATCCGCGCCACGTGTCCCAGAGCCGGCAGAGTGGCGGGGAGGCGATTGGGAAATTTTCCCAAAAGAAAAATGAAGGAAATTTCAAAGGAAAAGCGTTCCCCACAAAAATGCGGACCAATCACATAATGCCACATGTCTAGTGGCACCAAAATTCCTAAGGACTGGCCCGCGAGGAAAATTCAAAAGGGCAGGCCTACATCCAATGGCCTTGTGCCACATGTCTTAGGACCTGTAGACCAGGGGGAAGAACGTAAAAATTTTACCAAGTGTTTTGGCAAATTTCAAAAGGAGAAAAGTCTTTTCCCAAGGCCCGCGCCAAATCATATGTCACCACGTGTCCTGGAGTGGCGGAGCTAAAATTCTAAGGAAACTTTCCCTAGCGAAAAAATTTAGGAAAATTTAAAAGGGCAGGCCCGTGCCCCTTATTGCGAGCCAATGGAATCTCGCCACGTGTCCATGTCACGCCAAAATTTGAGAAAATCCCACAAGGAAATTTTAGAGGGTCAAACCCGCATCCAATGGGGTTTTGACACATGTCCAAGTTAAAGAAAAAATATCAAATGGCCCATGGAAAATTCAGGAATGACCAGGCCCGCATCCAATCAGCGCGTGCCACGTGTCCTCAGCTCACCGGCCCAGCGGGGAATTTCAGGAAAATTTTCCAAAGGTGAAAACAAAGGAAAATGAAGCAGGATGGGCCAGTGGCCAATAAAAATGTGCCACATGGCACCTAGAAAGGTGGAGTGTGGGGAAATTTTGGAAAATTTTCCAAATGACCAAAAAGGTAAAAAATTCAATTTTTTTGCCCGCCGACCCGATTTGGCCCTGTTTTGCCCTAAAATTTCAAATGGCCATATCTTTCGATCCAGAGCTCAGTTTTTCACGTTCTTGATATCAATGGAAATCTGGTGAAATTCTCTACAAGATTCCAGGGTCATTTTTGCATTTTCATGAAGTTTGGAGAGAGAAAATTGAAAAACACCTCTGGCATGTGGTCATGGACAGAAATGACGTTTCAACCACCGTTTTTAATGAAGAATGGCTCGCATTCTCTCCCAGCATGGCTAAAAATGTTAGGGAATGGGTCTGTAAGGATACCCATGCTGTTTTGATGGAATTTTGGTCAATGGTTGAATCCCTTCCATGTTTTCCCACGTTTCTCTCTCCTGGGCTCATCCCTTGCACTGTAAAAGCCAGTTTTGGCTCATTTTCAACGGGTTGAACATTTTTTGTGTATTGCAGGTCCCCTTTCTCACCTTGGAAGTGATTTTGGTGGAATATCAGACCTTTTCTAAGAACTGCAACTCATTTTTACCTCCCAGGTGTTATAATGCAAGTGATTTTGATGTTAAAATAACAATACAGGCCCTGTGATTAATTTTTCATCCTCTGCTGGTGTTGTTTGACTAATTTATGATTCTTCATTATAGTTATCAGTTTGTGCATGTTGTTTTGTTGTATTTTATGAATTGTGTCAATCTACAGAAGTGAGAAATGCTCACCACTCCTTTGGTGCATCACCTATTAGCATTAGTTTTAGCTTTTTTTCATTCTCTATCTCTGTCTCCTTTGGAATTTAGGGTAGGGTTAGGAATATAGAACTCTGCAACTTGTAAGTGATAAATCTGACCAGAGGAATTGAGGAACCAACCTCTAAAGTGGAGATTCCTTTCTCATTTTGCAAGTCCCACACTTGGGGAAAGGATTCAATGTTGTGCAATCACACTGGATGCTAGTATGATCAAACTAGAAATCTGATCAACATCCAGGGGGTGCTGCTGATTTGCACCAACAGTTTTGGCACGCCCGGTGGGACCTTAGAGGTCTTCATCTTCATTACAAAAAAATTGATGTGCATTTGTTGCAAGTTCTTGCTTTAAAGGAGCTATAAATTGCACATCTGGCGACTCCAAGGAAGAAGAATCAGCTGGTTTTAGCAGTGCAGACCTGAAAACTCATGAGAAGAATCACTACAAGGTCAAGAGCTGGAGAAGAAGAGGTGCTGTTTGAATATCTGTAGTTATCTCCAAGAAGAAGGCAAAGTGGGAGGAGAATCCAAAGGTCTCCATCTCCACCAAACAGAACTCTCTCAACTCCTCCACCTGGTAGGCCTTTCATTCAATCAACAAGAGTTCTAAGGCCAATCAGAATGGCACAAAACAACCCCTATGTCAATTTCACTAGCAGCAGCCCACTTGCTCTCAATGCACAAAATCCAATCCCAGTTGCAGCATTGAAGAACATTCCATACTTCACTGGAGAAAATCAGACCACTCCTGGTGATCATGTTAAGGATATTGCTAACATTTGTGTAATCCATGAGATCAATGAGATGCAAGTTGCTGTCAAATTGCTGGCATCTTCATTCAAAGGGAAAGCTTTGCAATGGTTCAGGAGCCTTGCCTCAGGTTCTATTCAAAATTGGAATCAGCTATGTATAGCCCTCCATGAGCAGTTTGGAGAAAAGGGAGACAACTTGTCCCTTTTGGAGCAGCTGACAACCATCAAAAGAGCTCCCAATGAGTAGCTGACTGATTTTAATTTCAGATTTCAAAGGACTTGGGAGAGAATTCCAGTGGCAGTCAGGCCAACAGCAGAAGGTGCTTTCCTTTATTACCTTAAAGCTTTAAATTCTGATATTTCTATGTTAATTCAATCCATGGGAGGCACAACTATTCCCATTGCTTATAGCATTGCCA
Source organism: Taxus chinensis (assembly GCA_019776745.2). Lineage (NCBI taxonomy): Eukaryota > Viridiplantae > Streptophyta > Pinopsida > Cupressales > Taxaceae > Taxus > Taxus chinensis. Next base: position 830,648,276 of record CM034149.1, on the reverse strand, counting down.
TTAGAGCTGAAAATTGTTTGATCCAAGCTGGCAAGCTGGCTCCTAGACCTCCAATGCCATTGTTTCCAAGTTTAGAGAGCCCAAATACTAATCAAACACCTAATTTAGCTCCTATTCCCACTCCTAGAAATCAGAATTCGAATGAAGCTTCTACTTCATCTTCTAGTGCCCCAAATGAACTTCAAGAAGTCATGAAGCAGCTGCAAAATCTAGGCAATGAGCTGGTTACTCTCAAGAGGCAGCAAGCCCAAGGTTTTAAACCTTCTTTCCAGCCCCAAGCTCAGCCTAACAGGCAGCCATATCAACCTCATAGACCACCCAATCCAGCTGCAAATCTAAATCAAGCAAGGCCTCCTACCAACAGACCATTTCAGCCCTATAATCCCAATGCTACATCTGCCTCTAAAGCATTAGTGCCAGTACAAAACAATATAGCTCAAGAGTATGATTGGTGTTTCCCATGCAATGAACCTCACAACCAATCCATGTGCTTCAACGGTGCCTTGAATCAAGCATTAATGGTAACAAATACTAGTGTGGAGGGTGAAGGTAGTCAAAGAAATGACCAACAACAAGAAACATTCCAGCAGCAATCAGTTCCGAATGATACCACACTTGTAAATTGGTAGGCAGAAGATTTTTGTGGCATGAATCAAACGGTTTCCCAAAGTGTTGCAGCCAACACAAGGTCAAAGAGAAGAAATTTGGGTGAAGAACAACCATTAGCTCCAAGCAATCCACAAATCTTCCATCACCCCACAAACTATTGGCAAACAAAATCCAATCCCAATACACAAGGACTGCCTAAAATAGTTCCTAGGCCAACTCAAATGCCAGTTGTTGCTGCCCATACACAAGGAATGAATGTGCAGGCCAAGGGAAAGCAAAGGGATACTTCATCTCCATTCAATATCATTGATCAGATGAAGAAGACAAATGTAAACATATCAATGTGGGAATCACTATCTATCCCAGGCCAAAGAGATTTGCTACAAGCTGCCATGAAGGACTGGTCAACTTCAAATCAGCAAGTCCAAATGCAAGAGAAAGTGCTCACAAATGCTGCCCAGCCTGAGGGGAATCATGGAGGACAGCAAGGTAAAATGTTGAAGCCCCCTCCATTCTATGTTTCATTGATCATTAGGAACAATTAGTACACAATTGCATGATTGATTCCGGGGCAAGTAGTTCAGTAATGCCCAAGCAAATAGCTGATCAGTTGGGAATTCAGTATGAAACCATATCCAAAGGGGTAGTGCAATTGGATGGGACAAAGTAACAACAGTTGGAGTGATAAAAAACTTGAGTCTTACTTTGCATGCATGTCCCAACGTGGTTGTTTTGCAAGATGTCTCAGTAATAGACCTTCCACCACTCTTTTCCCTATGTTTGTCAAGGGATTTCACAGCTAAGATTGGAGGTTACTTGTCTGCTGATTGGTCACACATGCTATTCAGAATGAGATATGGAACCAAAGCCACAATCAGGTCTGAACCTATTGCAAACTTTCACATTGAGCCTTACACCCCAAGTCAGATAAATGCCAATTGTTCAGCGTTTGATCAAGAAGATCACCCAAGCACTGATGAAGCTGACACCAAGGTTGGAAGTATCCTGGATCTAACCCTTGATGAATGGGCAAACAAGGTGCATGCTTTTGATCCTTATCAAGAAATAGAAGAATCTGAGCTAGGAGTCTATTGCATGCATGAAGAAAATCAGCCTATTCCTAGCATCACCAAGCCAGACCACAAGGATGAAAATGAGGTATGGCAGTTGTTTTTTGATGGGTCAAGGAGTAGACAAGGTGCAGGGGGGAGCCATGCTGGTTTCACCTCAAGGGGTTAAGTATTATTCAGCTTTTAGATTTCAGTTTGCATGCTCTAATAACACTGCTGAATATGAAGCTTTGGTGCAAGGATTGCATTGGTCAATCAAGAGAGGAATAAAGAACTTGCAAGTCTTTGGTGACAGTGAGTTGATTGTCAACCAAGTTAAGGGGCAGCATGCTATCCAAGAATGATCTACTCAAATGCTACAAGAACAGGGTGTGGGACCTCATTGAAGATTTTGAGGGCTTTAGCATAAAATCCATTCCTAGAAAAGAGAACCAAGCTGTTGACAGGCTTGCAGCAGTTGGGGCAGCCTTTGACATTGTTGAAAGCATTCAAAAAGACAAGGTACAACCAAACATCCATGTGATTGTGAGGCCTTCAGTGCCAGACAACGATGTAAGTTGGCAAGTGTTTGAAAATGATCAGCAAATCATCCATTTCTTGCAAGAAGAGGCTGAATTCTCAGCCAAAAATCAGGAAAAGTTAGAGCAGCAGTATGGTGACCAAGTGGTGCAGCTGAGAACCAACAAACTACCAAAGGGAATTATTACTTTGGAGTCCATTTTCAATCCTAATGATCAGTTTAGGAAGGAGAAAGAAAACATCCAAGTGAAGGGAGAAGATTCAGTGTCCATCTCGGTAGAAGGAAGCAAATCACTCCAAATTGGTAAGATGACAACTGAGCAAGAAAGGTATGAGTTCATACAACTTTGTCAAGAATTCCCTGATGTGTTTGCTTGGAGCTATGAAGATTTGAAAGGTTTCAATCCCAAGTTAGCTCAACACACCATTGAATTGGATCCAAGTACTAAACCCATTAGGCAAAAACAAAGGCCAACCAATCCACACATGGAGCCTCTCATGAGGAAAGAATTGGATAAGTTGATAGAATCAAGAATCATATTCCCTATCAAGCATTCTAGTTGGGTTGCCAACTTGGTTCCAGTCAGAAAGAAGAGTGGGGAAATCAGATTGTGTGTTGACTTCAGAGATTTGAATAGAGCTTCTCTCAAGGATCATTATCCACTTCCTTCTATGGAGCAGATTTTACAAGTTGTTGCTGGCTCCGAGAGGTTTTCACTACTTGATGGCTATTCAGGGTACAATCAGATTATGGTGAAGGAAGAAGATCAGTTCAAGACAGCCTTTACAACCAAATGGGGAACTTATGCATACAGGAAAATGCCATTTGGGCTATCCAACGCTGGAGCTACCTTCCAAAGAGCAATGGACATGGCGTTCAAAGGTTTGATTAACAACATAGTGCTGATATATCTTGATGATATCACTTTTTTTTCAAAAAATACAGCAGACCACCTCTCTCATTTGAGACAAGTGTTCCAAAGGTGCAGAAGATTTGGAGTCTCCTTGAATCCTAAAAAATGTATTTTCTTAGCCCATGAAGGAAAGCTCCTTGGTCACATTGTCTCCAAAGAAGGATTAGCAATTGATCCAGAAAGAGTTGAAGCCATAAGAGCACTACCATTGCCAAGCCACAAGAAGGCCCTTCAAAGTTTCTTGGGGAGAATAAATTTTGTTCGGAGGTTTGTCCTGAATTTTGCAGCCCTAGTCAAGCCTATCACCAAGATGTTAAAGAAAAGCATGGCTTTCAAATGGACAGCAAAAGGAAAAGAAAGTTTTGAAGCAATCAAAGAAGCCATCTCTCAAGCACCAACTCTCATCAACCCGGATTTCTCCAAGGATTTCATCCTCTATGCATTTGGGGGTGATGATACTATTTCTGCAATTTTGGTACAGTAGAACAAGGACAATGATGAGAAGCCAATTGCTTTCTTCAGCCAAAGCCTAGAGGACTATGAGGTGAGATATTCTTTCATTGAGAAGCATGTTCTTGCAGTAATCAGAAGCTTGAAGAAATTCAAGCATTTAGTCTCAAACAACAAGGTTCAATTGTTGGTTTCTCATGCGGGAGTTAAAGACTTCCTCCTCAATAAAGACTTGAATGAAAAGAGAGCAGGTTGGATTACTCGTGTCATGGAATATGACATAGAGATCAAGGTCACCAAGTTGGTCAGAGGAAAAGGATTGTGTGAGCAGCTGATTTTAAGCAAACAAGAGGAAGCATGCAATGAGAAAGAGACTGTTTTGGTGTTGCAAGATAGTCATGAGCAAGAAAGCACTCAAGAAGAAAATAATGGTGTCCCCATTCCTTGCTAGACCCAAGACATAATGCACTTCCTAAGCACAAGCCTATGCCCTCCAGAAATGAACAAGACCCAAAGAAGACACTTCAGATTGCAGGCTGTCCCATATGCCCTTGTTGATGGTATTTTGTTCAAAAGAGATGTGAATGGAGTACTACTGAGATGCATTAGTACAAATCAGATTCATAGGGTGTTGGAAGAGTTCCATGGTGGACCAGCTGGTGGTCATTTTGCACCAAGAGTGACAGCTCTAAAGATCATGAGGGCTGGTTATTATTGGCCCAAGATTTTCAATGATTGCTATGCATGGATCAAGAGGTGCAAGAATTGTGCATTCTTCACAGGTAAAGAGAGGCTAGCTGCCCTCCCATTGCATCCAATTTCAGTTGACCAGCCATTCATGCAATGGGGTTTAGACTTCATTGGAGTCATTAATCCCAATTCAAGCCAAGGACACAAGTGGATTTTAACAGCCACAGATTACTTCACTAAGTGGACTGAAGTAGTAGCACTCAAGGAAGCAAATGAACCTAGTATCCTAGACTTCTATGAGGGAATAGTAACCAGGTTTGGTGTACCTGCTACAATAATATCAGATAATGCATTGGCATTCATTGGGTCCAAGGTGACTGAATGGGCTGTCAAGAACGGGATCTACCTAAGTACTTCATCAAACTATTACCCCCAGGGTAATGGCTAGGCTGAGTCTACAAACAAGAACTTGTTGAAGATCATTAGGAGGACTCTTGATGAAAATTAGAGGTCTTGGCATACTAAATTGAAATCAGCTTTATGGGCTGATAGGATAACTCCCAAGAGATCTACAGGTAACTCTCCATTCAAGCTTGTTTATGGGAGAGAGGCAATTTTACCCATGTCACTTGAGTTGCCAACATTGGAACTCATGAAATAGTTGGAGTTGTTGGAGTTTGAGCCCATGGAGGTTAGATATGTAGAATTGATGGAGCTCCAAGAAATCAGAAATCAGGCATCCCAAGCAATGGAGAAGGATCAGGCTTTGATAAAGAAGACCTTTGATAGAAAGGCCAAGAATAGATCCTTCCAAGTTGGAGATCTAGTGCTAAAATGGGATGCAGATAGAGAAAAACCGGGGAGGCATTCAAAATTTGATGCCATTTGGAGTGGCCCATACATGGTCACAAAGTGTAAGGATAGCAATGCCTTCCAATTGTCTTCATTGGATGGTGAAGAACTGTAGATTCTAGTCAATGGAATCCATCTAAAGCATTGCTACTAAAGGGAAATTCTCCACCTTGTAAATATTAGCTTAGGTTTTCATTCCTTCTAAGTGCTTGTGCACATTGTTCTGCTGTAGGTTAGTTTTCTTTCCCTAAGTGCTTTGGCACAAGCTTGCTGTTCTTGGAGATGTGTTTGTAGGCCTTACTCCATCAGGTGATATTCCATCTTCCTCCTTGCAATGTTCTAGTCAGTTGGGGTATCAAACAAAGAATTCGATGACTCCATGCCCAATGGATTGCTTCAGGCAACTGGTAACTTCATCCAGCAGGCAGATGACCCCTCTGAGTCGCCAAAATTGTTATCCAAAATGTGTTCCTTTCTCATTTTGTGGCTAACTCCTTTCATCCTTCCCTCTCTTGTGCCTCAGTCATAATTTTTTGATTTTCAGGCACTCAAAACTTTTTGGAAATGACACCATTGGATAGAGCTCTCTCTCAGCTTTCCAGAAAGGTAAAGTTTTCCTCCTAACTCCATGTATTTTTGAAGTTATGGCTCGGTGGAGTTTTGTGGGAAATATTTCCCCTGGAGGCCCGCAGCCAATGAGATGCCACCACGTGTCCAAGAAGTGGCAGGGGTCGGAGGAAACTTGGATTTTTTTACCAAGTGTTTGGAAAAATTTCAAAAAAGGAAAATTTTCCCCGCAGGCCTGTGGTCCAATCGAATTTCGCCACGTGTCCAAAGGGGAGTTATTTGCAAAATTTTCTAAGTGTTGGCACAAGGAGAATTTCCAGAGGAAGGCCCGCGTCCAATCATGTTGTGCCACGTGTCCATGGGCACTTGGGAAGGTGGAGGCATGGTAGGCGATTGGGATTTTTTCCCAAAAGAATTTTAAAAGGTAAAATTTTCCCCAAGGGCCCACAACTAATGGGACCGCTCCATGTCCTGGATGGCACAAGAAATTGGGAAATTTTCCCAAAAGAAAAATGAAGGAAATGTCAAAGGAAAAGTGCCCCCCCAAAAATGCGAACCAATCACATTGCCATGTGTCTAGTGGTGCCAAAATTCTAAGGAAGGGCCTGTGAGGAAAATTTAAAAGGGCAGGCCTTCGCCCAACGGCCTTGTGCCACGTGTCCAGGACCAGCGGACCAAGGGGAAAGAACGTAAAAATTTTACCAAGGTTTTGGAAAATTTCAAAAGGAGAAAAATTTTTCCCAAGGGAAATTTTCCAATGTCTTGGAGTGGCGGAACCAAGAATTTTTAAAATTTCAAAGGAAAATTTAGAAAAAGCCTGCCCCCCTTATTGCGAGCCAATGGAATCTCGCCATGTGTCCAGATGGCGCCAAAATTCGAGAAAAGCCCGCAAGGAAATTTTGGAGGGTCAAACCCACATTCAATGGGGTTTTGACATGTGTCTAGGTTAGAAACAGAAACTAAAAAATGGCCCGTGGAAATTTCAGGAAGGACAGGCCCCGCGTCCAATCAGCGCGTGCCACGTGTCCTCAGCTCATCGGCCTGGCGGGGAATTTCGGGAAAATTTTCCAAAGGTGAAAACAAAGGAAAATGAAGAAGGATGGGCCCGCAGCCAATAAAAATGTGCCATGTGGCACCTAGAAAGGTGGAGCACGGGGAAATTTTGGAAAATTTTCCAAATGACCAAAAAGGTAAAAAATTCAAATTTTTTGCCCGCCGACCCGATTTGGCCCTGTTTTGCCCTAAAATCTCAAATGGCCATATCTTTCGATCCAAAGCTCAGTTTTTCACGTTCTTTATATCAATGGAAAGCTGGTGAAATTCTCTACAAGATTCCAGGGTCATTTTTGCATTTTGATGAAGTTTGGAGAGATAAAATTGAAAAATGCCTCTGGCACGTGGTCATGGATAGAAATGACGTTTCAACCACCGTTTTTAATGAAGAATGGCTCGCATTCTCTCCCAGCATGGCTAAAAATGTCAGGGAATGGGTCTATAAGGAATCCCATGCTTTTTTTGATGGAATTTTGGTCAATGGTTGAATCCCTTCCATGTTTTCCCATGTTTCTCTCTCCTGGGCTCGTCCCTTGCACTGTAAAAGCTAGTTTTGGCTCATTTTCAAAGGGTTGAACATTTTTTGTGTATTGCAGGTCCCCTTTCTCACCTTGGAAGTGATTTTGGTGGAATATCAGACCTTTTCTAAGAACTGCAACTCATTTTTGCCTCCCAGGTGTTATAATGCAAGTGATTTTGATGTTAAAATAACAATACAGGCCCTGTGATTAATTTTTCATCCTCTGCAGGTGTTTTTTGACTAATTTATGATTCTTCATTATAGTTATCAGTTTGTGCATGTTGTTTTGTTGCATTTTATGAATTGTGTCAATCTGTAGAAGTGAGAAATGCTCACCACTCCTTTGGTGCATCACCTATTAGCATTAGTTTTAGCTTTTTTGCATTCTCTATCTCTGTCTCCTTTGGAATTTAGGGTAGGGTTAGGAATATAGACCTCTGCAACTTGTAAGTGATAAATCTGACCAGAGGAATTGAGGAACAAGCCTCTAAACTGGAGATTCCTTTCTCATTTTGCAAGTCCCACACTTGGGGAAAGGATTCAATCTTGTGTAATCACACTGGATGCTAGAAATATGATCAACATCGAGGGGGTGCTGCTGATTAACACCAATAGAACCTTCTAATGTAATTTATATTTAACTAATAGTTTATATTTGGACTAGAAGGTTTCAAATAAAAATCCATCATTCCATGTTTGAGGAATAATATTTATCCTATTAGCATTTTTTTACAAAAAAGTTCTAAAGCATAATTAGATGGTATATTTATATTCCATCTAACCAAGTTAAATCCATATTTCCAAAATGTTTCACTACCCAATAAGGTAATGTAGGTACCCAAATTTGTATATGTGGCGTTGATCATACATAAATTATAGTTGACGAAACCTAAATTATGAATGGATAATATAAGATACAAATATTCGTTAATATGAATAAATAAATTCACCAACATTAAAATCTAGTATTAAAAGTAAAATACTATTGAGAACTTGAATTCAATAAGGGAACACGGTGAATATTGTAAGACATGTAATAAGATGAACTTACACTTAGCTCTTTAACTAGTATAGAAGTTGGTGTAGGTATGACAATGGGATGAAATTTCTATAAATAAATCATATAGATTTTTAATCTCTAATTTTGAAATTCAAAAATGGAATGAACAAAACTATTTTGCATTTAGGAATGAACCATTTTACAATTTCATCCTATTGAATGGTTTGGTATGGACTATAAATACGTATATTTAAGTTATAAAACCTTTGTAAACATTTTTTATGTGCCTTGCTATGAGATAGTAGGTATCTATAATGTATTAAACCATCTGAAATCAATAACATTAACCCTTTAAAATGATTAATTCTTTCTTTGAAGTGGATTCCATATACCACCTACATTTGCACTACTCCAAAAATGCCTCAAATTACATGTATTTATCCACATATAAATGTGACATAATAGTGTATGGATATGAATATATTGTATAATTTAAACACTTTATAACTTGTTTTATATTGACTTTGTTAAATTATTCTTGAATTAGTTTTGTAGACTATTAATTTGGGAAGATGGAAACTTTGACCTAGTGTATATTGATTAAGACATCTGTAGGTGTTTCTCCTAATGCATTTTTCTACTTTACAGATTTTTAGGATATCTTTTCTTTCCTTATGAGTTATATTAATTTGTGAATACACTTGGTGAGTGAAATTTTTTTCAAGTTAAGTATATGAGTGTATTAGATATTCTTATATGTGGTTCATCAAATATAATATTAGATTAGGGTTGATCTATATTGGATATTCTAACCCATGTACAAGTTATAAAGATTGTGAAACTAACAATTAGGTCTATTATAACAAGATCATATTGCACATAACTAAACCATTGGGAGGGTTTATTAATGTTTAGTTATTTGTTCCAAAAAAAATATATAGTACTATGAAGCTCTATGCATGATAATTAAAATTAATGGAGTTATTATGACTAGTATGATCATTTACATAAGTGGTTGAGAATTGTAATGATGGGAGAAAGTCATGTAATATGAATAAGAGTGAACAACGTTATATCAATTTATCTTATATTAAGTGTACAAGTTATGATTGAAGGGACTAAGTCAATACTGAAAATTTCAACTAATAAAATACCAAATTTAGATTTCTACATTTCCCACCCACTTTAAGATAGGAAATGATATTTTATTTCATAAACGAAATATATACACGAGTGTGTAAATGCATTATATTTTCTTGATATTCTTAATTTCTTGAGATGCTTGACTAATTAATAGTGTAGGTTATTATTTTTCCTTTTTATGTTTATTAGGATAATTCTTCTTGCAATTGGGTTATCCCTACACTTGTTGGGTTAGCTTGATTAGGTTTACTAGTTGTGTGGATTTAGCTTACTTATTGTGTTGAGTTAGCTTACCAGTTGTGCGGAGTTAACTTGTTAGTCTTGCGGAGTTCACTTATTTTCTAGTGTGAGTTAGTGGGAGTTCTTCACCAGTGATCTAGGTAGTATTTGAACTTACCTCCTCCTATATGCACATCCTCATTATGTAATGTGATCAATTGAATTATCATGGATTTCCACATATGATATTTAATATCTTTGATTTTAAATCTTTTTGCAAGGTTATTCTAGTGAATTCCTTTAATCTTATCAAATGTAGCCTGTTATTATCATTTGAGATATTTACAAGTTGGAACAATCTTATTATCATTACTTTCATGGTATCATAGTGATATATGATGCATAAATCCATTTGTAAGTGTTTTTTACAAGTGAGGGTTTTATACTTTTCATATTTTTTAGAAATTGTTAGTATGTGTATGTAGAGTGCATTTTTGTGTAAAACTAAGTGCACCATTGGATTTGTAAGTTGCACAAACCCTAGGATTCATTGTAAAATCCACCATGTTCTTACATAGTCCAACTTCCGCATTTTAAAGAGGGTTTTGGTACATTTTAAAAAAAATCCAAATAATTTTGTAGAAATAATTTTTTTTTACACAAAAGTTAAATCAAATTTCTTCGAAAACATTTCTGGGTTTGTCTCTATTTTTTTATATAGGTACCAAAAAAAGAGATATTTGGAGTTTAACTTTGTATCCACAATTGTACATTTTGGATCCATAATTTTATCCTTTTGACACAGATCTATACCTTCTAGGTACAGTATTTTATCCTTTGGATATAGACGTGTACCCTCTTGATGCAGTGCTTTACCCTATGGACATGTAAGTTTTGGGTGCATTATTTTATCCTTTGGTCTCAAGTTTATACCCATTGGATGCACTTCTCTACCCTTTAGACATTTGGGCATCACATGTACCTAAATATTTTTTTAAAATCACCATTAATTTTTTTTGATAAAAAAATCTTCTAGATCTCATAGCTTTTGATTTGTAGCTTATATTAAGGGTCTGTTTTTTTAAATTGTGTATTTTTCAAGATCTTTGCATTCATGAAATTTTATGTACATATTGCATTGGTAAAAGATACTCTTATTCCTTGTAAGATTTACATTAATCAATTATAAAGTTCCAAAATTTGGGGGTTGTTGTAATCACACATGAACACATTTTGGCTGACCCCAATGTCTTGTTGCATTCTTTGTTATGATGGATTCTAGTAACGATATGATTTTATCTTAAGTGTGTGGACTTCAAGAGGGTTTAGTAAAGTTTTAGAAGAAAATAGATCACTTAAGAAGCAAAACTCACTTCTACATAACCTCATTCACTCCTTGAAGAAAAAAACTTGGTCAGTTACAACATATTCCTCTCATTGTGGACTTTCATACCCCTTCTCTTAGTTCTAGTCCACTTAAAATTGTTTCTCCCACAACCAATGACCTTGATATTTTAGTTTCTGAGCCTACTACTTTTGATGCTCCTATTTCCCTTGGTACTCCATTCTCTACTTATAGTACACATATACCTATTGGAGTAACACACATGGTGTATCACAGTTCACCTCCTTCTACTGACATGTATGGCTGCTTTGATAAGCATACTACTAGATTTAGTTCTTGCAATCTATTTTCTATGGGTTTCATTAGTGTAGGTGTTGGTATACATTCACAAGGTATTACTTCCCTTATTCATCCTATTAAGTGGCATTTTTACCATGACAATGGTTTTTGAGAAAAAAATTCATTGTTATCAGACATTGATAGAGCTCTTATTTTTGTTTGCTCAACTCTTTCCAAGGATCAAGAGTTATGCAACTTCATTCAGGCTTGAGAAACTTCATATTTCAACTTTCATACATGATCGACCTGACACATATTTTGATGTTCCTTTGCATGAATCCATTTTTCATTTCACACCAAATCATATGTAGACATATTTCATCCATCCATGTTTAATTGGGGTTGATTTATGATTACTCGTGGTGGTGATATAGGCATTCGTTGAATGCTCTCTACAAGTGTAGCTCCTCTACCATTTAACTTTTTGCTCCACTTTTTATACAATTTATAGTGTAATGATCCTTGTTTTGATAACTTTTCTTTATCACGTGTAGTATATCTCTCTAGTTTGTTGAGAGATTTTATATATGTATTTTTGAAACTTTTAGGCATGTTGATAGTATCTCTTGTGGGGGAACTATTATGGTGAAGCACAATGTTAGTTTTTCAGCATTCAAGTAGTTTTTTTGATACCTCATACATATTTGTAACATCACTGCACCCATTCAACAATATGGGAGGGTGTGGTATTGATCCTACTTCTTCCATTCTTGTGTCCCTTCTTTGTTACCTTGGTTGTTCTTTGATATTGGCACTCCTATTACTTTGAATTTTATGTCATTTCCTTATTTCTTTGGTTTTTGTTCTTGGATCATGACACACCTATTTATAGCATTTGATAAAATTATGTTTGGTGTTTTCTGCACTTTGAAAATCACTCCATTGACATTCTTCTTGTATGGATCTATTTTGGTGCAACCCAATGTCAGTTTTTTTTAATTTTTGGGATCAAGTAGTGGATTCAGAAAAAATTACACACAAAACTTATTCAGCATTATACAAGCTTTTTGATTCAATCTTCTTTGGATGTCCTGCATTGGGTTTTCCCTCTCTCTACTTTTTTGTTACTAGTTTTGGGTACCTTATCATGTTCCATTTTTCTTAGTAGATGTACGTGGGTACCTCATCATGTATTGTTTCTGGGACCCGCCATTTTTTACCACCCACCTCAGTTATGATTATGGTGGTTGTTAGTGTATGTTATTATTTATTCTTTTATATTTTTACTAGGGTAATTTTTCTTGATATTAGCTTATCCCTACTCTTGTTGGGTAAGATTGCTTAGGTGTACTAGTGTGTGGAGTTAGCTTACTATTTGTGTTGATTCACCTTACTAGTTGTGTGGAGTTAACATACTAGTCTTGTGAAGTTAACTTAATTGTTAGTATCACCCAGTGGGATTTCTTTACCATTGATCTAGGTAGTATTTGTAATTCCATCCTCCTATATATACATCCTCATTATATAATGTCATCAATTGCATTATGTTGGATTTCCATATATGATAAATCATCTCTTTTTTTGTAAATCCTTTTGTAAGGTTATTCTCAGAAATTCCTTTCATGTTATCAAATGTGATGTGTTATTCACATCTTATATCTTTGAATCTTGGAACAATATTCTAATCATTCATTTCATTAGTTATAACATTCCTAAGATTAAAACCCTAAGAATAGAGTGTAGTTAATTTTCATAATGAAAGAATTGAACTTTAACTCTACATTAAATTTCAACTATAAGATTTGAAATTTGAAATGAAAAAAGAATTGATAGAGTAAACCTATTTTCCCTATGAGGTTAGGATGTGTTTGAAGAAAAACATATAGAGAAGGAAACAAATTATAAGATTGGAGGATTAGGAATGATTAAACATCAATTTGTATCAGTGAGATGAAAAAAAATGGGGCTGGGTGCCACTTTACCTATTACATAAGTAACCAATAAAGGTCGGGTGTCACTTGACACAATGCATAGAGTAACAAATGAAATGTAGTATCACTTGAAATAACTATATTTAAAAGAGAGTGACATGAAAAATGTCTTAAGGATTCACCATGACCATAAATATTGAAGGTGTCAATATATCAAAAGTAAAACCATCCACCAATAGAATCATGCCATTGTAGAGAGATATAGCTTCTAAATGTCCATAGTCATTCAAATTCAAAAGAGAATGATGTAACTGTTATGGTGAAATCACAGCACCTCCTAAATTTCCTAGTTTGCGATTGGGCATTCAGTGTGCCTTGCATAACATGGATCTATCCTAAGTGTGGGATATTGCGAAATGAGATAGCTCTCCAGAGAAGGTCAGTTCCTACTCCTAACCTATCTGCCACTAACTTCTCCTCATGCAAGAAAAAATAATAACTAATCCTAATATAATGCTTCCAAGAGGACATGGAGGAAGATACATGGAATGAAAACCTACACTAAGAGAGGTGATACACCAAGAAAGGAGTGTTAATCAAACTTCCAAAGCATGCAAAACGGAGAAAGGGTGAACCCTTGGGAGGTTAGACAGATGCAACATAAACCAAAAATCACATTAATGCACTAAGGGGAGGCTGTACAACTACAACACAATCCTGAAATGTAAACAGTCTTCATTCCTGTAAAGTAAACTACACCAAACCATGAAAATGAACATTAAATATACACATAACACCCTATAAAAATGAGAGGTAAGAGAGACACAAAATTCATGCAAAGGTCAAAATAACTAACACATAACATAATTTTTATTTCTCATGAAATACACATAGTACATTGCATGTGGGAGAGAGGCATGAAGCCATTTTAGAGTTTGGAGGAAGGCTGAAAGCCCCATGGAGAAAAAGGTGCATAGGAGGAGGGAAAATGACCAACGTTTTACACAATGCAACCAATTACAATTTATAGAGGAAGAAAATGAGGAGAGAGAGGGAAGAAAATCCAAAAAATACACTCCAATCTCCTGTTAAATCCATCATTGTCCCTGCAGGAGTGATGGGCAAGTCTACCAAGCCAATACTCCATTATACCTTACTTTTCAAGGAAGAAAAGAAATCCCATACCTCATCATTTTGGTTAGGTGAGAAATTTGAAACCATTCTTCTAAAATGGTAGACTGTATTTCCTCATTTCAAAATATTTAACCTTATTTTTGTAAAAATCTTATCTCTCAGTCAAAAGTTATGTCCATATGAAGATGAGGGTGCCATACCACAATAAATGTAAGTGATTAATCTACCTCTTCAAAATATGACCCTACATTGCACCCTTTGAAATATGAAAATTTTTTACTTTTGGGATTTGGAGTTTTAGGCATTTATGCTTCAAATGTCACAATTATTGTTCATTTGGTGAGTGGGCTTGAGAGTTACGAAAATATCGAACCTCTGAAGTCCAAAATGTGGATTTCAAAGTTTGTAATCTGAGATCATATTTTATGTGGTCATTTTCACTTGGTTTTCTTGACAAAATGTTTTGAAATTCTGAAACCTTGAAGTCTGAAATTGAAACTTCGGGTTTGAGGATTTCAGAGTTTTCAGGTTCGGGGGTTTGGGTTTCAGGATTTTGGGGGTTCGTGTTTTGCGATTTTGGGGGTTTAGGTTTCGATATTTTGGTTACTCTTCAACCATCTGAGTGATGCATTTCTCCAAAATCCTGAAATCACGAAGTCTAAATTTTAGACTTTTTTCCTCTCTGCGTGGCACTGTTCACGCTTGACCCTATTGCCAACTCCAAACTCCTAAATGTCCAAATTCTAAATTTCAGACTTCATACATTGATGTCCTATTAAACTTTTGAGGTATCCATTTTGGAGTTTTGATCCAATGAGTTTGATATCCTTTCCACTTTAACTCGCTCGGTTTGGGCCCAAAATGAAAGCTCCCATGGCTGAATAAAGCCCTCTATTTTCTCTATGCAAGGTCATGTTTTTCAAATTTTTCCTGATGGGAAAAATTGGATTACAGTAACAATATTCATGAGCCAATTTGTATTTCATTAGTAATTTTGAAATTTTAGTAAAATTAGAAATAATTGTGTTCATGCTCATGCCCCAATAATACCAATGTGAGAATACAAATGCATACAAAAATGGGGTAGTCACATTTCCCTTACTCCCTTTAAACCCCAAACACGCCGGCCAATCACCCAACATCAGATGGGCACTCACACAAGGTGCGCACAGGTGATAAACTCCTCCTTTATGTGACCTTCGTAAGAATGTCTGCAATTAATGAAGGAATGGTTGCAAAAATAGAAAATACATGTATTGATCCTAATAAGGAAGTAAAAGCACTAGATCTAAGGATAGATACATCTTAATGAAAAATTAAATACTATGACATCAAAAATATATCATATCTGAACCATGAGAAAAATGAGAGTACTAGGGTTTTAAGCTCGTCAACATAGATATTAAAACAATCCAACATATTCATTGATTCACAGCTATTTACAATAGCTAGATTACATCAACATGGTCATAGGCAGATTGAATATATCAAGATAATAACATCGTACATCAAGAAACCATATATTACCCCCTTATAACCATTACATAATCCCTTCCTGTAGAACTACAACACTCATATGCATGCCCCATATGCACCCACACTCGACCTCTAGCCTCTAACACCTAACACCCAATCCCAACCTCCTTGTCTAGATCTAAATGCCTCCTTAAATATGATAGAAACTCGTCTAAAAATTAGTGCAGAAATAATCCTACATGCCAAATGTCATCATGTCATGTTATAGTCGAGTGTCCCAGTCATGCAAATGTTAGCTAGCCATACCAACCTTCACTTTGCAACCTGTAACCATAATGATTCCCTGAAATATTCTTTTCTTAAGCTCTAAGTCTTTTATGTAAGAACCTTTCCATCATTACACTTATCCGTAGCTTCACATGTTTTACATGTGATACCCTTAAACCAAAATGTGGCTAAGTCCTTAAACCCTTAAAACCTTTCCTTCTTCTACACACAAACTTATCTCTTGCACATCTTCTTTTTTACGACTTAGTCATTTTCCGTGCTCAACATCACCCCACACTAATTCTGTTGTCCGTCCTTGTAAAACCATGTGATAATTTAACAAAGAATAAAGAATGAAGGGAAATAATAACCTGTACATAGCTTGTGCTAATGAAAAAAATATTTTTCTACTATTGTATAAGGATTGGGAAGTCTTTGTTCAATAATGCTTCAATCTTATTCTAGGAATCCACCTCACTTTGTGCTTGTTGAATAAATCCACTATGAATGTAAAAATTCCTCTAATGATAAATCTTCACATTTATCCTTCAATGTATCAAGAATATTTTCCATCTGCTTGCTAAGGTTACTCATTGTGTCCATCCTTTGTGTAACTTTAGGATATAATTCCTTCACCTTATTTTTAATCAAGACCCTTAACTATTCAATTTCCTAAGACTTCTTCTCAACCTCTGTTATGATCTTGTTCTTTTCCTTTAATTCCTTCAAGTCTACCTCATGGGTAGAAACTATTATAATTGCCACCTTGTCCCTATCACCACAGTTGTAATAGAAATCTTTGGCCATGTGCACTGTGGTTTTTACAGAGGAAAGGAGCTCAAAGTACCAAGTTATGGTCTCCATAACTTTCAACTTCTCCTATTAAATTTGTTTGGCTAAAACTTCCACTACCGACTCTAGCACAAGTGGTTTTTTCACCATTGTGATCAAGCGTGTCAAATCCTTCAGGTAGTAGAAAGCTGAATCATACTTATGTTTAGGGGGTATAAGTTCAGGCACGCTAAAACAATGAAGTCTGAGATAGTCTCTGCTTTCTTATAGGCCTCGCGCATTTTCACCTTTTTCTCTTTCAACTCATCCTTTAACAGCAAAATTATGGACTCTTTCCCTTTTATCTCCTTGTCTCTCTATTATATCCTTAACCGTTTCCTCCAATTCCTCCTCCAAGGATTTGATTTTGTTATTCCTCCTGAATAACATTGCCCCCACTTCTACTGATACCTTTTTGAGCACGTTACAATCCTACTTATCTATCAACCACTGGGTATCCACAATTGGACTCACCTCATTTGAATTCTAATTTTTTATCACTGCATCCACACCAACTTCTAATTTGGGCTCATAAACATGTGATTCGAAGGTCCATGAAAACATCTTCCTTGTGCATGTGTACACACTATCTTTCTGAAATGATGACCTACAAAAGAGTTGGTTTGTGGGCATCACGATCTAGAAATGTGCATGTAGGACCTTTTTTAGGTCATTGAAATAAGCTATCATGGGTCATTAAACACCTGTCATGCCCTTGCCATCAGTGCATACTGCCTTTGGGAAGCCAACTGCTAGACTCTTCTCCTTGTACATGCTCCCTTCCATTTCTCTCAATATTTCTTAAGCATTGTGCTCCACCTCATGCTCCACCAAGTTTTGTATGATATATTTAACTTCCTTTTCCACAGTTTCATTTAACTGTCCCATGGCCAAGTGTGGGGTCTCATGTGTATTCATATTCGCATCTTCAATTCCTAACATATTCTGAGCTCCCCCATCATATCCATCCTCTTCTTCATCAAATTCATGCACATTGTACATAGGGGGATCCTTACCTTCCTCATGCTCCTCATCCTCCTTCAAATCATTACCCTTCATGCTCTTTGTCTCCTCAGAGTTTGAAGTTTGTGCCATCTACTGATTCTTCTCTACTGAAAAATCTTCTATCATGGGGGACATTTCCTTCTCAAGTGAATTATCCTTCATGAGGGATTTAGTCCTCCAAGTATAAGTACTTGGGATTGCACCTGACTCCTGCACCCTTATTAGTCTGAACTGTGTGCGCCCTTGACACCCTACTTATTGGAGTTTCGTTTCTTCCTCTCTTCTTCAGCACTACCTTCTTTCTTCAATGTTGAGGATATATCATCCTCAACATATGTGCCCTTTTTGAACATCAGCATCATTTGTATATATAACATATGTACAAGTATTGAAATGGATTTTAAAATATGTACACCATGAGAGACATACTTCTCCGCATATGCACATTTTTTAGGATACACCAATGTTCGTCGTAGGCCATGGTGATCCTAATATACCTTGCTTGGATTGAATCTAATTTTTTTGTCCCCCTTGAACCTAGTTAACCACGCTTTGAAAATATTGCACTGTGAAGGAAAAAGGTAGATTACACCATGGACTTTCTCATGCCCTCGGTCAAAATGAATCTGGCTATTTAGAAGTGTTGGTATACAAAAAAATCAACCTCACCATCCACCAAGGCTAGTAATTGTTTAAGGATTATCGATTCCACTGTGAATTTATCTTGTGTTCTCTTGTACCATTTCTCCAAGTGCATTTTATATGCAGTAGTCATTGTATCATAAGTGTATGATTTGAACCTCTTAGTAGGGGAAGGGTCCTTTTCAGGGTACTCATTAATGTAGCTATTTGGCCCATCGGGAAATCCAATCTCCAAAAATACAATGGTAATAAGGATGTTACTGTTATCACATTTTTACCCCCAAGAAAAATTGATCAAACACGACCTCATAAAGATAGATAATCGAAGGGTCGGTTCAGTACTTGCTAGCTCACATTAGATCCCAAATCAAGGGGCGGGTGGGCTAGACAATGGAGGAGTAGGGTCGGTGATGAGGCCAAATGACATAAAGGAAACCAAAGGGCTCAATAGGAGAAAATTGGGGAAATGGCTCAAATTTTTTAGACTTCACATACTAGTCGAATCGGGGCCAAGTAACAGACTTGCGGAAGGTGCCACGTATAAGCTTGGTGTAATTCCAAAAGGCACATCAACAGGGAACCTAGATGCATGTAGACCCTCCATGTGGATCTCAGCACAGAACAAGCTTACAAATGATGTCAAGATTCCAACCATTAGCGGAGGGCCCCATGTGTCCTCTTAGGTGTAACAACCAAAGGGTGAATCCAAAGGTGGTCTCCAAAAGAGCACTAGCCCGCCACATGATCAGGGTGAGAGGAATGGTCTCACTAGCCATTGAAAATTCATAAATCTTGTAGAAGGTGTCATGTGTCACCTCGATGTAACTTTATAAGTGAGGCCCAAGGGACAGTCCCTAAATGAGTGTAGGATTTCCACATGTCCAAGGCCTGAGGAATTAAATTCAACCGTTGTAAAATTCCATGCTTGGGATAGGATGGCAGAAAGCCCCATGTGTCTCTTTGGTGCACGTTCAAAGGGTGAAGCCAAAGGTGGTTTATAAATAAGTGTGAAGCCTCCATGTGTCAGCTCGGGGTAACTTTAGGAGCAAGGATATAAAGCAAGTCTCCAAATGAGAGTTGAGATTCAACATGTCTCGGGTTGCGTAGAGTGTCTCCACCAAAAGGAGAGACTCAGAAAGAAAAAAAGTAACAAGAGTAAGCCCATGGACGAAGCCACGTGTCTCTTTGGCATAACTTCAAGAGCCAATAGGTGGGGGGGAAATATTAAGATGCGCGGGGGCCCCCACGTAGATCTACTCAAATAGACTCCAAATCTGAAGCACCTTCAAACGACCATATCTTTCAACCAGAAGCTCAGAATTGAGTGGGAGAGGAAGTTTTGGAAATCTCTCAGCATCAGCTTCTCACCCACCACCATCATGTTCTAGTCTATCATTTCGAGGCTATCAAGTCTCTCACCTATTGCACTATAATGAAGGACAAACCACCTTCTTGCCCAACAAGGAACATCACGTGAAGGAATGGGCTCCGTCAGGGAACCCATCATTTTTTTAGTTGAATTCTCAATGCTTATGGGGTGGTTGGAGTAAGTGAATTCAATGCATTATAGGGGTGGTTGAAGCAGATATTCAAATTTTCCCTCTCCTTCTCTCATTCTTCTATATATTGTAAAGGAGGGGCATATTTTAGTTGGTTGATCATCTTTTCTCTCCTTCCCCCTCTCTCTTTCTTCCTTAGGGTAGAATGTGGATTCTATGCCTCCTCTCTTGGCTCTATAATGGCATTTTCTTTCCTCTTGCCAACTAATGGGGTACTGTGTGAATTCCTGGAGCAATAAAAATATTTTTGTGATGCATTTTGTCCATCCTTTCTTATTTTATTGTCTCTTTTTTCCTATCATCGTTGCAGGGTATACTATGCACACTTTTGATGTCTATTGTAGGTTTTGGGAGATGTTTTTAATTAATTGAAGTGGTGTTCTATGTGAACTTTATCTTTGGTATGTGATGCATCTATCCATCCTCTCCATTTCTCACCTTTATTCACTTTAGGCAATTGGATTTGTGATCAACCCTTTCCTTTTCTGGTGTATCACTGCTTTAGTGTAGGCTTTGATTTTTTTCATTTTTCTCTCTCCCTGGTCCCTTGGAAGGTTAGATTAGGATAAGATAGTCTTCTTGCATTGGAGCAACTTATGAAAGGTAGTATAGGAAGAAGAAGTTAGCTTTCTCTAGAGGTCCATCTCAAGTTCGCAAGTCCCATAACTTGAGAGATAGTATGATGTTGTGTAGATCATGCCAAATGCCCCATTCAAAATAAGGACATTCAGGGGTGATGTGATTTTGCATCAACAGTTTTGGCATGCCCGGTGGGACAAGTTTTAAGCACCTTACCACTTCACTTCATCAGGTTCGATGTGCCCTTGGTGAAGATTTCATCCTTTAGAGGCACTTTCAAGCATATCTGGTGACTCCATCTAGTCAACAACCCATTCTCTTAATTATAGACCTTCCATCCATTTCCACTCATTCATCTTTCCCCATCTTCCATCTTCTGTCATTTATAAAGTTGTGTAGTCATGAATTCATTCCCCTCATGCAATCCACACTTGCAATAGGACATGGAAGAGTTTGATCTCCTATCAGACTTGGAGGAATGTTTTGATGAGGAGTGGCTTGTAGAATTTAAAAAATTCATTACCCCATCATTCATCCTTCAACCACAAGAACCTTCTGCCATGGAGAATCCAAAACCGTTCATGCCCATTGTAGGGCATGAGGATGATATGCAAAGCACCAAAGGTCAGCAACAACACCTCGCAGATCCAAGCGCATAACAACTCTAGGAGGTGTACATTCTGTTTGTTAATACTTTGTGGAGGGAAAAACACCATCTGTGAGGTGGTTTTTTACTCTCATTTCTGACCATGTTTAGCTCAAAATCAACTACATGGTTGTAATTTTTTAGAAAGGGAAGCTATTTCTCCCTACTTGTAGCAAGATTTGTTTAAATTTTCTTTGTTAGGGTTATTTTAGGAGTAGGAGTAGATTTTTATTTCAGTAGAAGAATTGCTTTTGCACACTTTGCATATCCCACTTGAGGTATGTATGATTTTTAGTATTTTTATATAGTGTGTGTTGTGGTGTTTGTTTCTCATGCACAATCCATTTCCATGGACAGGTGAATGTACCAGGCCCTTCAGTATTTATAGAAGGGAGACCCATAGTTTCCTATAACAATTGCTAATTTCAAAAATAAAACAAATGCATAGCAACAAAAATTTGGTTTCGAGGGAGTCCATTTCTAGAACAGATAAAATCCACAATGGGGTAGGATCAGGGTCACCAGGTACAAGTAGTTAGTCTCAAGGTTTCAGAGACAGGATTAGCACCAGGCTATCATTCTTGACTCCATGCCCAATGGATGCAATAAGGCACCTGGTCTCTTCATCTAGTGGGTAGATGTCCCCGTGAGTCACCAAACTGTTATCACAATTTTACCCTCAAGAAAAATTGATAAAACACAACCCCACATAGAGAGATAATTGAAGGGTCAGTTCAGTCCTACGAGATCACATTCGATCAAAAATCAAGGGGCAGGTGGGCTTGACCATGGAAGAGTAGGATCAGCGATGAGGCCAAATGACACAAAGGAAACCAGAGGCTCAATAGGAGAAAATTAAGGAAATGGATCGAAGCTTTTGGACTTCACATACGAGTCTACCTGGAGCTAAGGAATGGACTCACAGAAGGCACCATGTGTCAGATCAGTGCAATTCTAAAAGGCACGTCAATAGAGACCCCAGATGCATGCATGCCCCCTACATGGATCTTGGAATAGAATAGGCTTGCGGACAATGCCAAGTGTCTAATGGTTAGTGGAGGCCCCACATGTCTCTTAGGTGCAACAACCAAGGGCTGAATCCAAAGGTGGTCTCCAAATGAGCACCAGCCTACCACAGTGTTAGGGTCATAGGAATGTCTCACCAACCATTAAAAATCTGCAGATCCTATGGAAGGTGCCACATGTCACCCCGGTGTAAATTCAGAAGTGAGGCCTAAGGGAGAGTCCATAAATAAGTGCAAGCTTTCCATGTATCCAAGGCCCAAGGAAGTAGAGTTGGCCGTTGAGAAGTCCAAGCTTGGGATAGACCGATGGAAGCCCCATGTGTATCTTCAATGTACCTTTAAAGGGAAAATCCAAAGGTGGTTTCCAAACAAGCGTGAAGCCTCCATGTGTCAGATCGGCGCAAATTTAAGGGAAGGATATAAAGCGAGTCTCCAAATGAGCGCTGGACCTCCACATTTCTCGGGTCAGGTAGAGTGCCTCCACCACCAGGAGGGACTTAGGCATAAACAAATGAACAATAGAAGGACTGTGGATGATGCCACATGTCTCTTCAACACAACTTCAGAAGCCAACAGGAGGGGTTGAAATCTTAAGATGCACGGGGCCCCCACATAGATCTATGTCAATAGACTCCAAATCTGAAGCACCTTCAGATGGCCATATCTTTCAACCAAAAGCTTAGAATTAAGCAGGAGAGGACGTTTTGGAAATCTCTTGAGATCAAATTCTCATCCACCACCATCATGTTTCAATCCTCCGTTTCGAGGTTTTCAAGCCTACCGCCATAATGAAGGATGGACCTCCTTCTTTCCTAGCAAGGAATAACATGTGAAGGCATTGGCTCTGTCAGGGAACCCATCATTGTTGCAGGAAAATTTCAATGCTTATGGGGTGGTTGGAGTAGGTGAATTCAATGCATTGCAAGGGTGGTTGAAGAAGAGTTCAAATTTTCCCTCTCTCCTTCTCTCATTCTTCTATATATTGTAAAGGAGGGGCATATTTGTGTTGGTTGATCATCTTTTCTCTCCTACCCCCCTCTCTCCAACACAAAATTTTAGACCTCTAAGATATCAGCTAAGTTACAAAATGGCGCATGGACGTGCATGGCCCAGTTGAAGAAAAGTGTGTAAGGAAAACGCAGTGCAGGGCAGGGTTTAATGAAGGGTCTAAGGAAACTCGTGGCATGCGTGGACAAAACCAAGGTTTCAGGACTTATCCATTTTGGGTATTTTAGCATAACACGTGAAAATCACGACTGAACTACACATGCAGAGTGGATAAGGTGCCATCTTGGTGATAAGGTGGCCCAGGTGGGAGCATGCCTACGGTAGAAGCTTCTGGAAGCTCATCATGGCATGGCAGAAAGTGGAAATCACAGGCCTGAAGGAGCATGCTCACATGGAGGACCACATTCAGACACTTGGCATCAGATCTGAGGGTGCTGGAGGATGAGTTGGCAGTCTAGAAATCCTATATATACAAGTTCCTACAGAGAGGGAGAGAGAGATATAGATGGAGGGCGAAGCTTTGCAGAAATACTATAAGAACTCTGTTGATTTGGGTAATGGAATTTAGGGAAGGATGTATCAGGGGTATGGGATATTTATAAATTTCTTTTGAAATCTTAATCACATGAGTACAGTATAATGTATGACAGCAGTCTACTTCTTTTTATATCTTTTAGTGGCTCCATGAGTGTAATAAGGTTACCAGATTACAATGAATATGAACACTGATGATTCTAATGTATACATCTTTCTCATACTTCTTTTGCATTTATGTTCATGTTTAAAGTATGAATGCTTATACAACTTCTTTCTGTTCTGGTATAAGCTATAGAATCTGTTAAGCTTTGTCTATCTGGAATGGTTGCAAGGATCTAGAAGTCATTCTGAGCTCTATGATGCTTGTATGTTTTACTCATTCAAAAATCTTAACCATGGATCATAGATGATATTTCCCCCTAGACTCACATAAAAGAGAGACTCGGCACCGGTGCATGCCTCGGGTGAGGACCCAGCACCCACCGGGGTGATAGGCCAGTGTGCATGGGGTTCCTTTCTTTTGTGATAGGGGTAAAACTGACTACATATTCATTCCATTTTCGGGACCTCTTTTCAAAGTTATAGAGGGAAATGGAAAACATCATGATCTGTATAATGAGTAATGATATAACATTTAACTTTGGAAAGGGTTGAATCTTGTTTTAAGAGCACAGAGGATGAATTTTCTCAGAGATTCAACTCTGGATCTGAATTTAATGCACGGCGCTGGGTAGAAGAGAACCTCTACCATGATTTATATGAAACATTTTTCTATTGTTTTCCAGTAGAAATGTATGAATGGATCTCAACATATGCATCTAGATCAAGATGGTATTCTAGATCACGCGTGTGGATTCAAGAAGATTACCAGAGGCTGACAGGATGTAAATATGATGTGGAATCATGTTGTAGAGCATTAGTGGGAAGGTGTGATGGCTAGCTACACTCTAGAGTATGTTATTTCCACATATTCTTGCGCAGAGGTTGCTGAGTTTGAGTTTCTGTAGGAGCCCAGATGATCATTTATACGTGTTATCCCTCTAGAAATGAAGATCTTGATCATTACCATGGGTTTAGAGGCATTTCCAATGCCCAACTAAACCATTCTGAGGGCTGGGTGAGGAAGCTAGGGTGGACGAAGATGGAAGATATCACAAAGGAGAAGGAAAGGGAGGAGAGATGGCTCAAGTATAATAAAGTACGTGAAAAGAAGATTGCTAGATGAAGCAAGGCTACAAGTGTGATGGATTTATGGAAGCAGACGTTGCAGGAAGGAGTCAAGGTTCACACGGAGGATATGAAACCTAAGCAGTATATGCTACTCCATCTTGGAAAGCATGTAAGAGAGACCCCTTTGGATTCTGATGAGAGTTCATCACGTGGAGAAAGAAGGTTCATTGGCATGTATTTAGACCCACCCAATAACCAAATCCTGGCACTTGGTGTTCCAGACCAAGGAAGGAATATCAATAACCCAGTTGGTATCATTGGAAGTGATAGATCTGTGCCTAGGAGGTATAATTTTTTAGTTCCCACTTCTATGGCTACACATATTCTAGTATTTGGAGAAGTCTTTGGACAAGGAGCAAGCATACAAGCCTTTGGTCTTAGGTTTGAGAGTGGCGCATGAAACAACAATGGTAGTGGGGCATTATTAAAAACCATTGACACATAATTCAGTGGAACTTTGGGGACACTTGAAATGAATACTTCATGACCTGGTGGGTCAAGAGGGATAGGACCCGAGTTGACCTGGTGGTTCTGGTGGATCTGGTGGCTCAGGAGGCACATGACCCAGTGGACTTGGTGGAAAAGGAAATACCAGAGGAAACAAAGGCCCTGGCTTAGGAGGGCAAGGGTCCTAGCCACCCCCCTCAGGTCTTTCTTGAGATGTCTTTACACTTACTAGATTACAGAGGTATTGAATATGCTACAGAACATGTTCACAAGTGTAAGTTGCTATGGCACGTAAAGGGGATCACCACCTTGGAGTAAAAGGCAAGTCATTTTACAACAACATTGCAGTGGCACGTGCACAGCTAGTATAGCAAATATGACCCTCATCAAATGGTGGTGGATTATATCACCTTAAAGAATGTCTTCTTGGAAGAATTATACATCCCTGAGTTTGAATAGAAGAGCATCAACGCCTTGAAAGAGATTCAATAGGGAATGACAGAGAGTGTGTGGGAGTATGATGCACGCTTTAAAACTCTCTTGTCTAAATTATCATATTATATCCATCCTTCATAACATGCACAATGGTTTTTTAGAGGATTTATCACACCCTTTAGAAGGGCCTTATCTCATAAAACTTTCATAGACCCACATGAGGTGTTCAAAGTCACTCTATGTGCCAAGGCTATTGGTAGTGTCGATACTGGTGTTAGCCCATTCCTAGAACCTCAGATTGTTGCTATAGCTAAGCAGCTGGAGAAATTGTTTGCAAGCTCATCCCATGAGACTCGCAGTGGTTCATGGTGCATAGATTGTGAAGTAGAAGGGGCATGTCAAGGGTAATTTTCCCTAGAGGGTAGTACACGCTGTGATAGTAGACTGTGAAATTTTTCATGGGGACCATGACACAAGATGTCCATTGTTACAGCGCACAATCTGGAAGAATGTGTCTTGTTACTGTAAAATCTACACCTCTACAACCCATGATACTAAGGAAGGTAGGCTCGTTGATCAGATCCATGAGGCCATTGATCATGGGGTGCACTAGACCAACATTGCCATTAGGTCTAAGGGTTATGACCACCACTATGAGGAGCGTGAAAATGGAGGCACATCAAGGAAGGGGATTTTGTGGAGGATTCTATGGTTGTGGTAACTACGGGGGAGGAAGGAGTGAGTTCCCACGTGGAAACTGTTTTAATTATGGGTCTACAAAACATTATAAATGATAATTCCTAGACCTATTGCAGTGCTCCTAGTGCGGGAAGAAGCACAAGTATGAGGAATTCCTGGAGTTGTTGGAACACATGAATTAGCAGCAATTGAAAAGACACGTGTGCTGCAATGGTAATCATTAAGAAGACAGACACACAATGGATGCCGTGGGTGATACATGATGCAGGATTAGAACTTGTTTTAGTAAAAACAAGAGCATAGGCTGCGCACGCAAAGGAAATATCAAGGTAGATGACCCTACTTTTGAGAGAGGAAGTAGTTCATGGGAAGTACCCAGACCCCAAGCATCAAAAGGAAGTATATCAAGATACCATGGATGTCATTTAGATTTTACAAGGAGAAATCCAGTGTCTAAAGGAGAAATCCATGAGGGAGGAGAAAAGGAGGAAGATCGAGGTGCAAAAGGATGACTTGGATGAGGTAAATGAAGTATGTAAGATGTTAAGGCAAGAGAATGTCATTCCCTTGCTAGGAGAATGGTTAAGGGAGAAGGTACCACGCACCGAAGAAGAGCGCGAGAGACAAATCCCGTATGCAAACCTTCCCCCTCACAGCCTTGACTATGACAAAGAGATCACATTAGATGTAGTCAAAGATGGATGGCTCCTTAGTAATATCCTCATTGACACAGGTGTGGAGGTCAATTTTCTCACATTGGATGTTTGGCATCAGATGGGAAGACCTGCATTACAACCATATTTGAATGTGTTCTATATAGAAAACAAAATGAAGGTAATGTCTCATCGGTGTCTTATAGAATGTACCTATCACTATCTAGGGAGCTAAGTTTACTGGGGACTTCGAAGTCTTGACACTCATTGAGGAAGACAATTTTTCAATAGTACTTGAGCGCCTATGGTGTTACAACAACAATGCAGACCTTCGATTCAACAAGGGGTACATCATCTTTGAAAATAAGGAGGATCGGGTCATTATACCCCTAGCTGATGGGAAGTCGACACCCTATACTGAACCCTTAAGAGAAGAGGTCCTAGATAGGATATATGTGTGGTCAATCAGGGATCCAAAAATAATCCATCCCACCAATGGGGTTATCTAGTTTGAATATTCTCAGTCAGTAAATGACACCACCAGTCTAGCATGTGATAATTGGGTGCATGGGACTTATGAATTGATTAGACGAAAGTTGAGAGGATTGGTAATAAAAGTAACAAAGGTGCGTAGAGTATGGTGCCTAGGAGGAAAGGAGCTAGCTAAGTATTCAAGAGGGGCCTTCCCGAAAATATTCTTGTAGGAAATGGAAGCTCAGTGGAAGGTTGAGACGGAACGAAGGGGGATGTTGAGTTATGTCCTACTCAACACAATGGCATGGTGGTGGGCTAAATATCAGGAGAGCATGTTGGAATGGTGCGAGGTGAGAATTGCTCTCTGTCAGATTTTCTAGAAGAAACGTTCCCACCACTGTCATAGACTACCATGGTAAGGAACCCACCTCTTTCCACATCCAAGATTGTGAGAAGGTCTAGAGAGAAGGAGTGGAAGATTTTCCACCATCCCTCTAGGCTGCACAAGTTTTATTCTACACTACAAGGTTGCGTGTGCATGGTACATACATTCTCGAGACACGATGCTAAATAGGAAATTGGCAAGATCTAGCAGCTGACCTCATCCAAATGTTTGACTACCAAAGTACCAATCCATCGGTTGATAAGGCATTGCAAGTTGTTAAGCACATTACCATGGGGGATAGTGTCACAGTAGAAGATAGGCTGTTCGGACTGCAAGGTGGACCAGGTTTGGAAACACGTTATGAAGATGAGGAAGAAGAAACAGAGGAGGCTCAGTTTGAGCACGTATGCACAGAAAAGGAGAAATAGAAATTAGTATATGTTATTAATGGGGAAGAAGTCAAGAGCTTGGATGTTAACCATTCTGTGGCGATGCGCGAGGTAGTGGATAGTGCTGATGCCTACACGTGTGCCTACCATGAGCCCTTTAAAACAAGGAAGGTTAACATTGGCTCAAAAAAAGAACCTAAGGAAGCTATCATTAGAGATTATTGGTCGGAGAAGGAAGTCTCTAAGATCATTTATCTTTTGTGTGAATTTGAGGACTTATTCCCACACAGGTACCATGAGCGCAAAGGTGTTCACCATTCCTTAGGGAAGATGAGGATAAAATTGAAGGATGGTGCATGCCCAGTAAGGAAGATACCCTACCGGATGAATCCCAATTTGTGCAAAAAGGTAAAAGAAGAGATAGAAAAAATGATAGCTTTTGGAATTATGGAAGCTGTGGAAGAATCAGAATGGATAAGTCCAATGGTAATCAACATCAAGAAGGATGGGCTGATTATCTTCTATGTGGATTATAGGGAGCTAAAATTAGTTTTTTTCATCGATCGTTTTCCAACCCCCTTCATTAAAGAAATTCTTGAGGGAGTCACTGGGCACAAAATCTATTCCTTTATGGATGGATTTTCAGGATATCACCAAGTCTGGATTTTAAAGGAAGACCAGGAGAAAACAAATTTCACAATTGAATGGGGAAGTTTTGCATACACATTCATGCCCTTTGGGTTGAAGAATGCACCTACTATTTTCTCACGCATAGTGGTTCAAGAATTCCAGGACTTCATCCACAAATTTCTTCAGGTTTATCTGGATGATTGGACTGTGTATTAACTAGTGAAATACCATTGTGATCATTTGAGGCTCATGTTTGAAAGGTGTCAGCAGTTAAGGATATCTCTCAACATTAAAAAGTGTTTATTTTCCACACCCTTTGGGACTTTAATGGGGCCACATCATATGTAGGGAGGGCTTGCTAGTGGATCCTACCAAAGTTATAGTTATTGTGGGATTGAGGGAACCTAATAGCCAGAGCGTAGTGCACGGATTTCTTAGGCATATAGGGTATTACAGAAAATTCATCAAGGGATATGCCAAGATAGCCACGCCTTTAGAAGAATTACTTAGACATAAAAGTGCTTTCCATTTGGGAGAGGTGTAGCAGAAGGCGTTTGACACATTAAAGGATAGGATTGTCACAAAGCCTATATTACGTTTTCCCTCTTGGGATAAGCCCTTTCAAGTTCATGTAGATGCCTTAGGAACAACTATTGGAGTAGTACTTACATAGCCAAGAGAAGGAATTGTTGATCACCCTCTAAGTTTTACAAGCAGGAAGTTGACACCAGTAGAGCAGAATTACACTGCGACTGAGCATGAAGTATTGTTAATGATCTACACACTTTTCAAGTTCAAGAAGCATTTACTGGCAACACCCTTTGTGTTTTACACTGATGACATCGCATTAAAGTACTTAGTGAACAAGCCCGATTTACAAGGGCGCATATGTCAATGGGTGTTATTATTCCAAAGAGTTTGAATTTATGGTAGTTGTGAAACCTAGAAAGAGTAATTGTGGACTTGATCATCTATCAAGAATTGATTTAGGAGAGGACATGCAGAGTATGTGAAGAGACCATGCCAGATGCGCAAACTATTTAGGTTGTGGCATGTTCCCTCAGATTTGGAGGAGATTGTAGTATTTATGAAGTTATGGCACCAGAAGGGATGAAGGCGTTAGAAAGAAAGCAACTAGGCATACATGTCGTGCCCTACATGTTGATCAGTGGGGACTTATACAAGTTAGGGCATGATGAATTTTTGTGCAGGTGTGTGCTAGAGCATGAGCACCTCGCCATCATAGAGGAAGCACATGGAGGAAGCGTGGGTGGAAATTATGCAGGTGATGCCACTGCGCCTAAGATTTTAATGGTAGGATTATGGTGGGAAACCCTGTATAAAGATTGTAAGGACTATTGTAAATCATGTGACCATTGTTAGCACATTAGTAAGCCAAGAAAGAGAGATTGAAATGCCTTTTTTCCTTATCCCTAGCATTGAACCTTTTGAGAAATGGGAAATTGACTTTGTAGGCCCTATTACACTAGTAGCGCATAGGACTGGATCACGACTATTTAATCACTTGCACATGGATTACTTGAAAAGGTGGGCAGAGGCAACCATAACTAAAGACAATACAACAACTACAACAATGATATTTTTATGGGAGAACGTTATCAAAAGGTATGGATGTCCTTTAAGTTTAACCAGTGATAGGGATACAAATTTCTTGAATGATACCATGAGGATCCTGCTAACAGAGTTCATGGTGGCTCATGAAAAGACTACCCCCTATCACCCACAAGCAAATGGAACCACTGAAGCATTTAGAAAAATATTGAGTCATACCTTGACCAATATTTGTGATGTCGGAAGACAAGATTGGGATGACAAGGTATCGGCCATATTATGGGCTTACATGACAACTTATAAAAGGCTGAACATAGCCACATTGTTTCAATTGGTGTTTGGCATAGAAGTGGTTCTTCTAGTTGAATTCATGTTACCTTCTCTACAAATAGCATGCGTGTAGGAGGGATGGCTGATGAACTAGCACTGGAAGGGAGAATTGATGAACTCATAAAGCTGGATGAAAGACGATCACTTGCCAGGTGGATACAAACAACAGAAAAAGTAAAGAAAAAATCATGGCATGATCGCCACATCAGAAACAAGAAGTGTGAGGTTGGGCAGATGGTCTTACTATATGATTCTAAATTTATGCGCCATCCTAAGAAGTTGAATATCCATTTGTTAGGTCCCTATAAAATCTCATACATCCTTGATTCAGGAGCATGCTAGTTACAAGTGCTTGATGGAATGAAATTACCTGGACACTTCAATGGGAGTAGGTAGAAGCCCTACTATAAATAAGTCTTCTTGGTGTTTGTAAATAAGGTAACTTTGCCAATTAGTTGTAGAATTTCCTTTATGCTTTCCCTTTCTTGTGTTTCCCTTTCATGTGTTTTTGTTTCATTTTGTACCTTGGGCGCCGGGTAAACCTTATTACTCTTTGAGGACTTTTGAGTGTGCAGAGGACCGTGCATTGTTTTAGTGCGGGGGTGGAGTAATGTGAAGGAGAGCATGGGAAAAGTGCCAAGGAAGTTTGTGTTGAAAATCTCGGTTGAAATGGCCCTGTTGAAAAGAGGTGCATGGAAAGAAAATCTGGAAAAGGATGGTTGGTGTCAAGATAAGGCTATGTTTAGATCCCATGTACAAGGAAGAAATATCACATAAGAAACATGAGGTAGGCGAGAGCAACAATCAAGATAGAAGAAGTTCCTTCGGCACCAGTGATGCACGCGTGAGAGTCTCCTATCACGATGGATTGGTTGCATGCCAAAAGGATGGAAGATTGTTCATGCATAGGTTTGGGCACATGGGTTAAAGGGCTAAAGTTGTACTTTGTTGGAAAAAGATGCATTAACTATGAAAAGTATGGTGGTGGGTGAAGTAGAATTTAATTCTTAAAAAGGGAAAAACTATAAATAGAGGGTTGAGGCACTCCATTATTCACTTTGTGTATAAAGAGAAAGAAGCACTTTTTGCATTTTCACAAATTAGGGCTTCCATAAACTAATCTGTGTAAAGAAAAATTTAAAGAGATTGAGCGTGGGTGACTAGTTTGGATCTATGAACTAGAAAACAAGGGATATTGCTGGGTGTAAGGGAGTTGTGAGAAGGCGTCATCTTGTGAAGGGATTATCCTAGCTAGGGTTTGAAGAACTAGGGCATGGGTTTAAGGAATTTTCTTCACAAATTCAAGATCTAAGGTGGGAAGGAGTAGAAGAACAGAGTTACATGAAGTGATTGAACTGGTAAAAGTACCTAAACAAGGCACCCAAGAAACCAATTAGGACACCCAAAAAGGGTAAGGTAAAGGGCAAGGGAAAACAACAAGAAACCAATGCTCATACAAATGAAAAGTGGTATGTAGAAATGCAAGTACCTAGATGGAGTGTTGGTAGGGAAGGAGTGGGAGTCCCACCTAAGGGACATGACTGTAAATGACTATAATCATTGTATAAGTACAATCGAGAGGAAGTTTACACTGGAGTTAGTGCATCCAATAGACAAAAGGACACCAGAGAGTCTGCCATCTATAACAATGCAGTGAAGGTCACGTTGGAAAAGGAAGGGTTATTGCAACTCTTTGAGTTCCCTTATTTTGAGAAACCTGAGTGCCTCTATCAATGGTTGATGTCATGCATACATTAGGACTATTTCTATTTCATGGGGGTGTAAGGTGTGCATTACCGCTCAAGACATCTCACATTTCATAGGCCTCATCTATGAAGGAGACGGTTTGGAAGATGACTTAAGTGACAAAGAGGCAATTAAGGATACTATTTTCGCCTACGCATACAAGAAGGGGTCAAGGTACTATGACATCACAAACATCAGGGACCTAGTAATGAAGATGGATACACATCTGGTAACCAAGTTAAATTGTTAAAAGAGATGGACTCAAGTTAATAAGCCATGGCTACATGTTTGCAAGAAAATAGCAAAAGGCACCATTTATAATTTGTCAGCATTCATCGCAAATGAAATTATCAGCTACACGAAGGAAGGAGACATGATCTTGTTCGGTAATGTCCTGCTAACAATTGTGTTCTTAGAGATTAGAGTAACTTATGCATCAGACAAATTCATATGGGAGTACCCAGCTGAGGACCCTTCACCCACAAAAAGATTTGAAAAATACGCATGTGACTCCATGACAATTTTGCACAAGGCACACTTGGAGAAATGGTATACACACCTAAGGAACACGTTCAGGGAAGAATGGAGAATTCCTGAACAACTGCCAGTGGCCAACAAAGGAGAAGTTGAATTTGCATTATATCCACATTTATGACTGGGAAGGTTCAAATTGATGGATGAGACATGGAGCCCATGGTGCAAGCTCCCATTTTCCTTCATAGCTCAATACTTCCAAGTGGGAGTAAATAGGTTTAAAGAGTCTAAGAAGCTGAAACTAGACCTTGGTAATCTGGACCGGGAACACTAGAAAATGTGCAAATGGTTAGTCTACTCTGGAAAGTGCACGTACATGGAAAGGTACATATCGTTTGAGGTACAAATGACAAGGCCCATGACTATGCCCATTACAGGAGGATTTTTGATGCACATGTACCTCCGTATAAGACACAAATCAGAGAAGGGCACATATTTGGAGAATGAGGTGTTTATGCCTATGGGATCCAACTGGTAGGAAGAAACCCACACCCAAGTAGGTGGAGGAGCTGGAAAAGAAAATACCAAGTGTTACGGAAACACAAGTAATAGGCTCCCCTAGGACAAGGGCTAGGACAAAAATGTATTCCCACAAGAAGAGGTCCTTAGTCAAGGAAAAGACTCCAGAGCCAAAAAATCCATCAGATAAGGAGTCCTTGGGAGGAGAAGAAACCAATTCACCTACACCTAAATCCCCAGTTAGGAAGAAGTAGAGGCTAGAAGAGGAGACCACCTCGGAAGAGACTAGAAGTTTAGACAAGTACGTAGGTGAGGTAGATGATAGTGAGGAAGGTGATAGTAGGGAAGATGAACCCAAGGAAGAGAAAGGGCCACCTATCTTCAACGTGCATGATTTGGATGAGGAAGGTGGAGAAGAGGAGTAAGGGTTACTCTTCATGCAGTGCGAGGATAGCCAAAAAGGGAGAGGTGCCCAAGACATGGGAAGTGAGGGAGATGGCGTACAGACGTAGAAGGCTCCAAGCCTTACGATGGAAAAAATAAATAAGGGGGAAGAGAGACAAGAGAAAAAAGCCATCGAGACCTTAGAGGAGGAGAAGTTCGAACACAGTGCTGATCTGGTGTTAAACGCAGAGAAGGAGGAAAGTGTGGGAAAGGACCACGGTAGCACTAGAGGCCCCAATTTAACTATAAGTATTCCTAAGGGCACGCGCATGGGAGGAAGGCGTGCATGGGAGGAGAATCCAAGGATGGGTTATATTGATGACCCCAACAAATTATTTTGTGCACGGTTCCAAAGCATGATTCCAGCAGAGGAGCTCATAGGAATGTCATCTTTTGAAAAGGAGGTTGCATACTCGTGGATGAAAAATATGCTATCATGGGCAATTGTGTCCCATCTTGATAAGCCAGAGTTTGAAGTGAGCCATGGGGAAATAATAACATTGGCAGGACAAAAAGAAAATAATCCAGTGGTGGATGCTCAGTAGCTCTTAGGTGAAATGATAGGATCAAGGATCTCGAGAAGGAACTAAAGAATAAAAAAGAGCTAGTTACAAGAGCTAAGGAGCTTAGTCAGGAAAAAATAATCAGTACACAGTTGTAGTGTGAGTTGAAAGATGAGAAGGTCAAGGTGGGTGCGGTATACAAGAATGTGGAGGCTATAAATAATGCTATAGTTATTAAAGCATCCGGACCTAGCATCCTTCGTGCAGAATTATGGATATTCTCTAGGATGCCTGGAGGATTTAACAAGAGTCCTCATCATGGAAAGGAAGTCGTTAGCCTTGGAATCCATAGAAGAATTGGTTGTGTGCTTAGAGAAAGAAGATAAATTGAAGGTCGTGGCATTTGTAGTGGAATACAACAAGGTTTTGGCTGATATAAAAGTTTGCTTCCTAGACCGCTGAGGCTGCATACGATAATTTCACTGATAGAGACAAAGTGGTAGACATCTTGGTCACCACTCATGAAGTGGAACTCAAGGAGTTCCAAGAAAATAGCAAAGGAAATAGGTCAGAAAGAGACAAAATCCTTGCTGAGGTTGAAAGAAAATTTTAAGCCATTTAAACTTTAAGGGGTTCAATCAAAAAACTAGCTGAAGGAACTATACCCGTAGGTTACGCGAAGAATGGATGTGCTGGATGATGTAGGAAAAGAGTTATAGAAAATCACTAACACCATAAGCGTGTAAAGAAATGGACTAATGTTTGGGGAGGTGACTTCCCTAGTTGACGACCTCTATCAGAAAGCATAGAATGAAGTCAATGCCTGGAATAAGTTGGAGGCCGACTTGCGGAAAGATTTTCCTAGCCTTTTGCAGTAATTCCATCATTTCCCCATTCTTCATTCTTTACCCCTAATTTTTCATCCGCTTATTCTTTTCCAAGGCATAAGGCTAGTATAATTCCTTATTATTTTTAAGAAGTGTTCCCATGCAGATGAAGAACAAGCATAGTGTGGGGTGATGTTAGGCATCTAAGATATTGGCTAAGGTACAAAATGGCATGTGGACGCGCATGGCCCAGTTGAAGAAAAGAACGTAAGGACAAGGTGCGTAGGAAACAGTTTAAGGAGGGGTCTAAGGAAACCTTTGGCACATATGTAGATATAACCAAGGGTTCAGAACTTATCCATTTCAGGAATTTTGGCATTACACGTGCAAATCATGACCCAAATATGCATGCAGAGTGGATAAGGTGTCAGCCTGGCGATAGGGTGTCCCACGTGGGAGCATGCTTGTGGTAGAAGCTTCTAGAAGCTCATCATGGCAGAAAGTGGAAATCTTTGGCCTGGAGAAGCATGCTCACATGGAGGACCACATTTAGACACTTGGCATCAGATATGAGGGCGTTGGAGGATGAGTTGGTAGTCCAGAAAGCCTATATATACAAGCACCTGTAGAGAGGGACAGAGAGAGATAGATGGAGGGCGGAGCTCTATAGAAATATTGCAAGAACTCGGTTTGGGTAATGGAATTTAGGAAAGGATGTATCAGGGGTATGGGATATGTATAAATTTCTTTTGAAAGCTTAACCACATGAGTCTAGTATAATGCATGACTATGGTCTGCTTCTCTGTATATCTTGTAGTGGCTCCATGAGTGTAATAAGGTTACCAGTTTACAATGAATATGAACAATGACGATTTTAATGTATACATATTTCTCATAGTTCTTTTGCATTTATGTTCATGTTTAAATTACAAGTGCTTATACAACTTCTTTTTGTTCTGGTATAAGTTATACAATCTATTAAGCTTTGTCTGTCTGGAATGGCTGCAAGGATCTAGAAGCCGTTCTAAGCTCTATGATGCTTGTATGTTTTACTCCTTCAAAACTCTTAACCATGGATCATAGATAATATTTCCCCCTAGAATCACATAAAAGAGAGTCTTGGCACCCACGCGTGCCTCGGGTGAGCTCCTAGTGCCCGCTGGGTGATAGGTCAGCGCGCATGTGGTTCCTTTCTTTTGTGATAGGGGTAAAAATGACTACACAAAATTACGTGTAACATCCTCAACCTTTTGGCACGTAAAACTTCATCGACCGCAGACTTCCTTACGAACTCTTTTGGCACCGAAGTACGTCTTCCCCTATGTCTTATATTAAGTTCTTTTTGCAGCCTACCTCAATTTTCTATACGCTTTTAACCCTGTACATGGTTTTTATAACTATTTTGACACCAATCTTCATCCACAATCACTTATGCTATATGTGCCACTCTAAACCGACTCATGTTTGAATTTATAATTTGGGTTGCCAATAAAAATCACTCCAAGTACTTGTTTATTACCGCACTATTCACTCAAACTCTACTTTACACTCTCTACCCCACATGAAATATATGTACGGTCCTCTACACATAAAATACTTTTACATAGTAATTGGATACCAATGCAAAAATGCGCCCACAAAAAATGATACAGAAAGATAAAGCAAAGTGAAGTTGAAAGGAAACACATATAAAAGGAAATTGCATTAAGGGAAACCTAAGGTATATGGTAGTATTTTCTTATTTACAAACACACAAAATACTTATTTATCGTAGGTCTTCAACCTACTCCCATTGAAATCACCAGGTAACATTGTTCAATCCAGTGCTTGTAACTAGAAAAGGGTCTTGTTGGTGAGAAAAATTGTCTTGTGGACAAATTGGTGGGTTTTAAGCCAACACTATGGGAATCTAAGTCCCTTTACTTGAATGGTGCAGCTTTTATATGTGCATGCATCTAAGAGATCTGATAGGGGCACATCACTAACCCTGTGGCAAAGCTAGCAATTTGTCACTAGAGAAGAAATTTTTTGAGAAGGGGAAAGGGAGTAAAAATGGAGGTAGGAGAAATTAATGTTGTGAGTAGAATATTAGATGCCCACACACATTAATTAGAAGTTTCATTCACATGCATATAGAGTTAGAAGAAAATACAAATCCGATAAAGACTCTACAAGACAAAATAAAACTCATTGGTCACAAAGTACCAATTAATCTCTCCACAAAGACGTGAAAAATCCTTCTTTTATTATTGAAGTAAGGAAGAGTTTGTACAAAGCTTTGAGAATGGAAGAAATTATGGAGAGAACGAAGATATTAGAAAAATGGCATTTTTCTCTTTTCTAGGTACAAAAGCACTCCGGTCTTTTTGAAATCAATTTCTCACCTAGAATGATGTCGAGAAGCCATTATATTCTTCGCAAGAAAACATTACAACTTCAAAAATCCTCAATGCCTTTTCAAATTCCTCTGTTGTAAACAAAATGCTCATGGTGGGTTAAAAACCAGATCTTACAAAACAACTGTTACATTCAATTTTCCAGTTTAAATATAGACCATTTGATTTGCTCCTATAGCTTTGAAATCAGGCCGTCCATGTGGTAGGAAGGGATTAGAGTGGTTACAGGGGAAAGCCCCTTGCATTTTGAGAATTTTTAAAGATTTGGAAATTTGGAAAAAATTGGCCCACACCCCCGCTTTGACTTTTCAACTTAGACACGTGGCACCTTCTAATTGGAAATGGGGGTCACGGCCCTTTTCTCAACATTTTAACCTCTTTTGGAAAAAGGTTCAAAAACACAAATCTCGCCAATGACCCGCTCGTCTACTTTGACTTTTCAATGGCAGGCTTCACCTTTGACTTTATCTCTGTGGGCTTCAACTTTCACTTTTTCCCTTTAAAGCTTGATCGGGGCTGCGGGTCACTTTTAAACTTTTTACCTTTTTTGCAAAAAGGCTCAAAAACACAATTTCCTCCATCAGCTCACTCTCACGCTTTTGAATTTTTTGGCTGATCTATATTTCACGGTCCCGAGTGTCCCAATTGAACTTGTGTATCCTGGGAAAAAAAATTCCACTTTTTCCGCAATCGGCAATTTCAGATTTTTGGGTCCCAAGTGTCCCTCATGAACTTGTGCAGCCTCAGACAAAAACTTCCAATTTTTTTGCAATTGGAAATTTTAAATTTTCGGGTCCCAAGTGTCCCTCATGAACTTGTGCATCTTGGGAAAAAAAACTTCCTCTTTTTCTATAATCGACAATTTTGGATTTTCATGTCCCAAGTGTCCCTCGTGAACTTGCGCAACCTGGGAAAAACTTCTACTTTTTCCAGAATCGGTAATTTTAGATTTTTGGGTCCCGAGTGTCCCTCATGAACTTGTGTAGCCTTGAAAAAAAACTTCTACTTTTTCCGCAATCGGCAGTTTTGGCTTTTCAAGTCCTAAGTATCCCTCATGAACTTGTGCAGCCTGGGACAAAAACTTTTTCTTTTTCTGCAATGAACCAAAATCGGCAACTTCAAATTTTCCGAGGCCACGGGGAAAATTTACCATTTTTGCCAAATGTGTTAAGTTCACAAAAAATCTTGTTCCTCCCCATCCAATAGGATCTGACCACGTACCTACATTCATTGGGGTAAAAATTTGATGGTGAAAAGAATCATGTCATCCCGAATGTGGAAAATACACAAAGAAAGAAAACTTCATCATTTTGAGTCCAATTTTTTAATTTCCTTTGCAAACCAAAGGCATGAAGGAAAAAGAATGATTTGACAACCCAGGCCATAGAACAAGTGAAAAATTTGAATCAAAAATGGAGGTTGCAAAGAGGATATTACGTGCACAGACTGGGAAATGGAGGATTCCTAAAAATGAGCAAAACAGAGGTTTAAATAGCTCTAGGGCATGACTTTTGCCAATTTCTTGAATCTCTAACTTGGCTTAAACACCAACGAAGGCCATGAGCTCAAAAAATTTGAATTTGGCTATGAAAACATAGAGCTATTTTCAGGAGACAACAGGTCTAGATAGAGTATATGGTTTATAACATATGGTCCTAGCTAGTGCACCTTGAGTTTCCCAGGATGGCACAAAAACTTTGAATCGTAAAAAGAAACAATGGCCCAACCAGAAACTTCTTGTTTTTAACATACTAATCATGTCATGCATTCTATCGATATTTATTCATTTGCTAGCTCCATCTAGCCATAACATGCTTCTCATCTAGCTGCATTAGTTTGTCTGTGTGCTCTTCAAGTGCTTTCTCATCAACCAATCCTATTATGTGTGCAATACATAGGGATGGTAACATTAATTCAACGAGTAGAAATTTTTTTGTGGCAAGCACCAATTGAAAGGGTGTGGCCTTGTTCAAACATGTATAAGTCATGTGACATGTCCACAAAACTACAAAGGATTTTTCATCCCAATCCCTCCTTCCGACATCACAAATATTAGTTAATGTGTGGCATAAAATCTTGTTAAATACTTTAACAGTTCTATTAGCCTGAGGGTGATAGGGTTTAGTTCAGTGATGGGCCACCATAAACTCTTCCAATAAGATTCTAACAGTATCGTTCAAAAAGTGAGTACCCCTATCACTTGTTAAACTCAATGGGAATCCATACCTACTGATTATAATCTCCCAGAAGAACCTAGCTATTATAGTTGTTGTGCAATCCTTCGTATGCGTTGCTTCTTCCCACCTGGTAAGATAGTCTGTACAAGTGATAATATAGAATGAACATTTCCTAAATGTAGCTAAGGAAATAAGTCCCACAAAGTCAATTTCCCATTTTTAAAATGGCTCAGTACTAGAAATAAATCTTAATGTAATTTCATCTCTCCACCTTGGCTTTCCAAGGCACTGGCAATGGTCACAAGCCTTGCAATATTATATAAAATCCTTGTAAATCGTCTCCCACCAAAGTCCAAACAATAGAATCTTCCACGTGGTAACATTCCCTGTATAATGATCATCTAAAATGGCACCGTGAGCTTCCTCCATAATTGCAGTATGCTCATGCTATACCACACATTGGCGCAAGACCTCATCTAGACCTAGTTTGTATAGGTCTATATAAATAAACATATAGGGCACAATGCGTATAGCTAACTACTTCTTCACCAATTCCTTCATTCCTACTGGCACCACACTTGTTCATAGGAAAACATCAATATCCTATAAATAAAATTATGCGCACTGTAATATAAATAGCTATGCATCAAAAATTGTGTCCTCCATAGATGGTTAATTCTTAATAGATGGTTAGGTCCAAAATTGATCTTTTCTGGTTTCATGAAGACTTTAAAGTCAAATTCTTGAAACAATAATATCCATTGACATATGCGTCCTTGTAGAACAAGCTTGTTCACCAAGTACTTGAGCTCCATATGATCTGTATAAAAGGTAAATGGAGTAGCCAACAAGTATTTCATAAATCTATGTAGTGCATAAATCTTAGATAATGCTTCTTGATCCGTTTTTGTATGGTTCTACTCAATCGAAGTTAACTTTATTCTTGCAAAACATAAAGGGTTATCAACAATTCCTTTACTCAGTTGTGTTAATACTACTCCTATTTTCATACCTAATGCATCAACATGCAAATGAAATGGCTTATCCCAAGAAGGAAAGTGCATAATAGGAGCAGTAGTGAGTCTATCCTTCAATGTGTCAAAATCCATCTTCTGTGTCTCTCCCCAATGAAATTTAATTTTATGTTTCAGCAACTCTTCCAATGGCACAGAAATCCTGGCATATTGCTTGATGAAATTCCTATAATATCTTGTATTCCCTAAGAATACACGTACTGCACTTTCATTGGTAGGCTCCTCCAACCCCAAAATAATCGGAACCTTCGTAGGATTTACCAATATGCCATCTTTGCATATGATATGACCTAGTAATGTGCCAAATGGAGTAGAAAATACACACTTCTTAATGTTTAGAGAAATACTTAACTTCCTTCACCTCTCAAACATTAGCCTCAAATTGTCACAATGGTATCTTACTAATTCATACACCATCTGGTCATCCAAGTATACTTGTATAAATTTGTG
Organism: Taxus chinensis; assembly: GCA_019776745.2. NCBI lineage: Eukaryota > Viridiplantae > Streptophyta > Pinopsida > Cupressales > Taxaceae > Taxus > Taxus chinensis. The sequence goes on along the minus strand of CM034149.1, from coordinate 830,606,592 downwards.
GATGAAGTCTTGAAAGGCCTACATGATGATGCACAAAAATAAAAAAGGCATGTTTTTAAGCCCAAAGAGCATAACCATGTAAGCTAAAATTCCCCACTCCATTTTGAAATTAGTATTTTTCTGGTCTTACTTTGCAACTATTACCTTATGAGATGTGAAGAATCCATCTGTGAAAGAATAGGTCTCTTGCCCTATGAAACATTCCAAAATCTCCTCAGTAAACAGGAATGGAAAAGGATCTATCACATATGAAGCATTTAAATCCTTGTAATCAGCACAAATCCTTATCCTCCCATCCTTCTTGATACTAATCCCCATTGGGCTCACCCTTTCAGATTCCTCAATTGCCTCAATGATTCCACATTTTATCATCTTATCAATTATCTTTTTAGCCATTACTCACAAATTTGGGTTCATCCTGTATGGCCTTTTTCTAATGAGGTGCACATCTTATTTTAACTTAATCAACATTTCCCATAATGAGTGATGAAATACCTTTAATTCCTGGTTCCTATGTAGAAACAATTCTTGGAAGCCACACAACAACTCAACTATTTTTGAAACCTCTTGGTCTATCTAGTAATCTCCAATGACAAATTCTTTCGGCTCCGCTTCTGTACAAATGTTGAATCTATTTATTTCCAAGGGCTCATGGTAGGCACAGAATTTATCATCTTCTTTGTCCAATACTTTTTTCATACCTTTTGTATGGTTAACATCCAAGTTTTCTACCTCCTCACCAACTATAAGGAAGACCAACTTTCCCTTTTCTTTTTCCAGGTAGGTGTGATCAAGCTATACTTCTTCTTCCTCTTCTTCCATGAAGCGTGACCCCCACTTACGTTCCCCTAACAAATACAAGATTGGGTCCTCAACCATGTCACTATCTCCCAAGATAAGGTGCTTGACTACCTACAATTCCTCATTCACCAATGGCTTAGGAATTAGATACTCAAAAGTTTCAATAATATCTGCTGTTAACTCTTTCCAATATCACATTTGATGATGTAACTCTAAACAAATGTACCATGAGCTTGCACAAGCCTGTCAGGTGAAATAGAACTTATGAACCCATAGTGAAGGAGGTAAAACTTTTGGCCCTACTATCAAGGATTTCTCACATTCCTAGACGTGGAATGAGGCGGGCTGCTTCCCATGAAAATCCTATATTGCAGAGGGTACTGTATAACAAAAAATCAACACATGACCTTATTCACACCCGACCTCTCGAGATCGTGTCGAGACAACCGATGTATAATGATTGTGAATGTGAATGTGGTGATGGGGATCAAGCTAATTGGGTAATCTTATATCTTCAACATGCAATATTGGGATCTTTAAGTCTAAAGCAAAGAACGTTCTCCTAACTTGAAGTGGTGTGATGGTTTAATCTGAGATAATAGCCACTTGTAAACTCCAGTCAATGTCAAGCTCGGATGAGATTCTATTCATTGGTTGTTGAACACATGGAAAATTACCTATGGGCACCTTGTATAGATTTCCAAACAAGGTCATGGAAGTAATAACGAGAGGCACAATGAATCCGTATGTATTTACGGGTGTTTTTCTGGTCTGGTCTAGAAATTATTAGCCCGATCGGCTGCTATGTTCAGTAAGGAAAGTTGTGTGATAATATTAGGTGCAAGTGGTGAATATATAGATACTAATGTGTGTAAGCTAGTGTCAGTGTCTAACTGATTGGCAATCCCGTTGGGTTGTACAACCCAAGGATCACAACTAAAGACTTGTGGAGGTTGTGTCCCTTAGATGGTCATACGCGTAATAAAAACCTATTTCTAGGGGCAGTCTAATAATATTAGGCTTGATTAGCATATATGTTTAGTGTATTAAGATGTTCTATCTTCGCAACAAAGGTTTCAGGTGTGTGTAAGAATGCCAAACATAAGCTGGTATCAATGTCAGTTATTAATTCTGGCCTGTTGGGTTGTGGGACCAATGGATCACAATGGTATGTCTTTTCCTGTTGTATACCATTGATGGTCATTTTAAATGAAACCAAATGAATTTTAATAAGAAAACTAATTACTGAAAGAGATTTAATCTATGTTTTTTTTTTAATTTTTTAGCAATATATTGGATAAAAGCAATAAAAGCAAACTAATCTATCAAAGGAAATATTTTTTTCTTTTCTAATTCTTAAGCAATGTGTTCTAATCTAATAAAAAAAGTAAAGACAAGTAATCAACCAGATGTAGCTGAATACTTGTGTAAATGTATGAATCCAATCTAAATCAAACAACCCAATCTAATCAAAATCCTCCAAACCCTCCCTCAGAGGTAAAGAACAAATCATGACCCTGAAAGGGGTATTGTTCCTCACAACTTCCCTGGTAATGTTGAAAGGAAAACTTACTAAAATGAATGATTCTCTACTCTCTTTGATATGAATGATTTTCTACTCTTTTGATATGAATGAAAATTCAACACACAAGGAAAACAAACACACAATTCCAACCTAGACAAGCAAGAGCTTTGAAAAATCTAGTTGTGTTTGTATTTGTCCGCTTAGTATGTTCTTTTATTTACCTGAGTGTTCATGTGATTCCAAGAGATTGGGAATGCACGAATAGTGGTAGGAGTATGGCGCTTGAGCAATGACATCTTGATGGCAGTCCAGATGCAATGTAGGTAAACGAGAGATATCACAAGAGATCAAAGCTTGGCTATGCAATTCCTAGCAAGATTGTAACAACAATACAATGCAAGATACACAAAAATTCTCAGGCCCATTTTCTTGTATACAAGCATGGAATATATAGGAATGGAGGATGGGAGGTGCCTTTATTCACAAGGCAAGAAGGAGTATTTCCAACCTATTAAATCTATTTAAAAATATAAGGAGGAAGGAGGACCAAATAATCAAAGCTAATTTTAGACAATTCGGCTCACGGATGTATGCAAAAAGTGAAATGAAGTGAACCGTCGCATGTTAAGAACATGCATGAAGATTTATGGAAAAATCATTCAAGACCACTGCCTTGCATAGGGAGGTAGTTCTAGGACCACCTCCCAATCCTAGGAAGCAGTCCCAGGATGGCCGCACTGCCTGGGAGGTGGTCCTGACACTAAAGGCTAAAAGATGAACAAAATGAAGAGGGAAGTTGGTAGAAAGCATGGAAAAGCTAAGTAAGGATTTCTAGGCTACAAATATACACTTCAAATGGATTTTGGAGCTTGAACACCTTCTGAAAGGACATGAATCATCATTGGGGATTTTTGTAATCATTTTTCCGACAATGTAGCACATGTAATTTTTGGTGCGTACATATTGCTCCCTCAGAGAAGCGTCTTAGGCATGAAAAGGCATAAAACTTAGAGTTCGAGTATGGAATTCCCAAAATGGGGAGTTACAAGCTATACCTGACATGCCCGTGTGTCAAAATGTCATCGTCTAAACTCCCGCTACATGTAAAATGAAAAGAAGAATCAAGTACAGATAGATAAAATATCAAAATCTAAAATCTAAGTTAAAATGATAAGAGGACTTACCATCTATGCGTGGATGTAGAAATATACCTACGCTAGTGAATTCCTATGAACACATGCACTTGAAATGAGGTCAAAACAACATATATATATAAAATCATTTTTTAAAATCCATTTGCGCATATCGACTTGGTGATTTTTGAGTTCTAGGCCCACGGTGACCACTTTTTTTCATTTTTCAGTATGGTTGAATTGGAATCGATTTGGGAATGGTATTTTGTGTTAGGCTTGGCCCTTTATTGTTTGAATACTTTTCAAAAGAACTCTAAATACATTTGTAACTAAAGCGGTCATAAAGGGCCTCAAAGAGGCGGATAGTAATAGTGCCTTTATTGCTTAGTCTCCATTTCATGAGGCATATATGATGTTTTGGTATTTCATACTCATTGTGAGCGTTTTGACCACACCTAGTGTGCGATGGAATTGTACTAAACTATGACACACCATGATATGTACATATATCTTTTTGTCTCGGTTATTCGTTGCATAGAGTTGGATTACATTGATGATTTCATTCATGTGTGTTCTCTTATATGTTTAGAATTTCTGATTTTCTATGCTTTTTAAAATGCGTGCAGTGGACATGAATGCTAACATAATGATTTATTTATTTTTTGCTTTGTAATGCTGATATATGATAATGCAATCATATTTTGATGTTGAACTTTGGTTTCTCTAAGCCATTTTTGGTATTTCATATTGCTTTGGAAAAACATGACGAAAAAGTGATATGATAAGTTAATGAACTTTCCCCACTCCTAATTCCATGCAACTAGTAGGATGCAAGGGCTCAACACCGACATCCATAAAAGGAACAAGTTATGGAATTTGTTGAATGGTAATGACGAGGGAAAGACAATGGTTGTACAGGACCAAATTGGGACACTACAACTTCACCCTCCTCAAGCTACCTCATAGTTTAGAATGTGAATTGCCTTACAGTTTATCTACACTTGGATCCATAAATGGCTACTTTGTTGAGAAAATATAGGTTTTGGGTTTTAAGCTCTTTTTGAATTTTGGACATCTAACTTACTTTGTTAGTGACTTATGAACTCACCATATTTGAGTGAATTATTTGTAACTTTCAAATTTATCAATGACACCCCCTATTCCTTGTCCCATGCAACCAAGAGAAAGCATGGGATCATCACCATGGACAAGGAATAGGTGAGTAAGGGAATTTCTCTCCTTTTCTAACACTACATCAACAATAAGAGATGCAGGCTCAACACCGAAGGTTGGTAGGGCAAAGACATGTGTAAAATAAGATTTTCTGTGGATTTTCATTTGACTTACTTATCTAGGAAAAATGTTTAGTATGTTCTTATTTCCAATGAGATTCTTATGGGAGATATGTGACACCATGAAGCTTCTAGAATAGACTATAGGCAAAGACACCTAACCTAGGAAAAAACTATAAGCATAACCAAGTATGCAGGCCTTAGTATGTTCATTGTCAAAAATTTGTCTTATGTTTCTTGAACTGATAAAATGATTTAGAATTAATTGATGATACTATGAAGACTTGAAGATATATGATTTGAATGTTTTGCCAATGTTTTGAGAATTTTTTAGGAGTTGTTATAAGAATAAATCCATTGATCACAAATTTTACAAAATGAACCTGCAGATGAAAATGCAATGCAGATGCAACAAAGTACATATGATAATGCTGGTGAAACTACATGTCATGATGCCTGATGTGAAGAAATTTGATAAAAATCAAATTCTTCACCCCTAAAAGTACACAGCGAAGAACCATTATCCTTGAAATTTCCGTTCTCTTGACAAGGGCCTACCATTCTGGGTTTAAACTTACAGCCGTTGCTCAGAAGTGTATATGTCCAATGAATAAAATAATTTGTTTGAAAGAGGCATTCATAGATCTCTTTATCATCTTCTCGAGAGATGGTGTGTGGGGTGAGCATGACTATACTACTTGACCTTGTTTCCTATGTGGAGTGTTGTGTTTATTTGTGATACTTGTTGAATGATGAGGACTTGCCCCATGGATATGGAAAGATTAGTATGAGACGCACATGGGTTGAAACCAAGGTTTAGAATAGAACAACCCTTAAAGATGGTTTTGATGGACATCATTTTAATCTCAAATTTCCATTCTTCAAATTTTAGTTCTATCATGTTCACACCTAGACCTAGGTCGTCAGAGGGAAGAGATGCTAAACCAAGAAGACTACCCATTCCCTGTGGTTCAAATGGGAGGAAGATCGGATCCTCACTCTCTAAGAGTTTCATAATTCCCACTCTAGTTTTAGTGGACACTGTTTCAACAAATATTGATTTACCCTTATCTATTTTTTCCACCTCAAACATTTTTGAGTCAATGACTTCAACCTTTGGAATGTTTGGGGTGATTGGGACTATCTATTTTGTTGGAGGTGGTTTGTTCAACTGATTCACAGGAAGTTCATATTCCTATGGAATCCTTTCTTCTTCTTGAGGTTTTCTAAGTGTATATCTAAGGTTTTAGGATCCCCTTGAGTGATGAAGACCTTCCCCAAATAGAGGAATCTAATCTCCTAGAATAGGGTAAAAGGGATAGCCTTCATTCGATGAATCTAGGGTCTCCCGAGGATCATGTTATAATTTTTTTCCCCGTTGATAATGTATAACTTTGTCAAGATGGTTTTTCGACCAAGTGTGACTTGAAGAACTATGGTTCCAATTGAGTTCACTTTAAGACTATCGTACCCACGTAATGTGTTCCTTGTATAGGCATAATCTATCTCCCCATATCCCAACTTCTGCAAGAAAGAGAAAGGAGCCACATTTACAGCAGCCCCGTCATCAATCATGGCTCTCTTAATGCAATTGTTATAAACCCAAACTTGTAAAAATAAGGCAGGATCACATCTTCAGCTGATTTCAACGTCAGATGACATCTTGTCTATATAAAAAACAAACCCACTATCCCTATCATTATTTCCCGGACAATGTATGTCAAAGTCAATATTATTTATTTGAGCACTGGGAGGTGGCATAACATGGATTACATGACTAATACCTAATGCATTGAGAAACACAGAGCGATGCGTAGGTGAGTTCTTCAGTAAATGTAGAAATGGAATGTGAGAAAAGGTCTTGTTCAAATCTAATATCAAATCATAGGCTCCTACTAGTTTTGCGATTGTAGAATTGTCATCTTGTGGGAAGGAAAGAAAGGGTAGGGGTTGTGATATGTACTCATTTTTCTGGGTTGTTGAAATAATTTTATGCTCAACCTCTAGCTCAACTAATCCCAAGATTTTTTTGTTATCATTTGAACCAAGGTTAGGAACGACTTAAGAGTTATTGGAAGTTGAGGCTTCCTGGTCATTATTTCCTATAACAATTCCTTTTTTTGTGTTTTGTGAATTTACCTTGAAATTTTCAGGATGTGTAGGGAGTGGAACTTGAAATATGCCCACATTAGTGTTCTGAGGAGCTATAGGTCCTGTATAGTCAGATTGCGAGATTGTCTCATGATTTGATAAGAATGTGTCTACGAAGAGTTACCTTTGGTTTTTGGGAAGTATTTATAGAAATATTTTTCCATCATGGAAATTCCTATCGTCATGACATCGAACCTTTTGGAAACCACAATAAAGGTTAGGTTCGTAATCTCTTATTCTTTGATAAGTGTCTAGATTTTGTTGATTATAACCTTAGTTTTAGTTTTGAAATTTGTTTTAATAACCACAATTCGTTGCCCCTTTACCAGTGTTTTGATACTGGTTTGAGCCTTGAGTTTGTTTTTGTTTTTATGGCAGATGATTTACATCAACCGTGTTGACAGAATGCATAGTGTTAGGACCTATTTGATTTCTTGAGTTGGTGTTATTGTTAGTGTTGCCGTTGTTTGGAAGACCAAACTTTTAGATTGATTAGTAGCACTATTTGTGGTAGCACCATGATTGCGATTCACACCTTTAGGTCCTTGGTTGTTGACACCATTGTTTTGATAATTTACATTACCTTAACTTAGGGATACCAATTTCCCATTAGGACCATAGATCTTACACCCACTATCAATAGTGGCATGGTCAATCCAAAGTGTGCCTTCCAAAACTTCCTCATAACTACAAAAAGTAAACTTTTTGACCTCTTCCTTAGTCTCTCGATTGAGTAGATGAAGGAAAAGATCACAAACTTCCATCTAGTCCATGTTGGGCACACTTGCAGAGGAATAAAGAACTTGGCACCATCTCTGGATGAAATGAGTGAAAGATTCATTTTGCTCCTGTCTAATATGTAGGAACTCCCTAATCTCTATACGCAACAACTTGTTCATGTCAAATGCTTTGATGAACTCGGAAACAAGTCATTTAAAGGAACGTATAGAAGCTTCTGAAATAGAGTAATACCAATCCAATGTGATTCCTTTGAGAGTATTTGAAGATATCTTAGCCACTACAACATCCCAAGGAAGCAATTGCTTGATAGCAATAGCATAGGCCTTAATATGAGCATTTATGTCTCCTTCTCCCTTAAATTTTGGAAGATCCGGAAACGGGCACGGAAGCATGACACGACATATGGTGAAGTCAAGAGGCCCCTTTAAATAATCAGCATATGTACCCATTGCATAAGATTCCACCATTGAAGATCCTTGATGAGGAGGCTAAGGAGGAGGAGTTGGATAATCTACATTATTAGTGTTGACAGGAATGTATGGGGTCCCTTGATATGGCATATAGGGAGTAGGAATGGTATATGGATTCATCTAGGGAGTTTTTGAATACATATTCATGTAAGGTGGGATAGTTCCTGGATATGGACTACCATGCGTAAAACTAGGGAACATCGCATTTACTGTTGTGGTAGCATTCAAGAACGTACTTTCGACAAGCCCTTGCGTAGGATAAGCTTGTGAAGGATGAGGACCCATCCCTGGTGTGTCTAACCCTGTGAGGAGATCACCTGGATTTGAATGAACCCGATAACCTTGTTGTACGTGATATTTCGTTGGTTTCTTATTGGAAGGGATGTATCCTTTCCTATTAACTGGATACGCCGTGCTCTTCCCTACTCCATGTTTAGGTTGTGAAGTCTGAGAATTTTATAGTTCTCTAATCCTCCCCAATAAAGTAGAAATGAGATCATTGGGAGAGGATTGAGTCCCTTTCTGGGGTGCCTATAGCAGAGGGTTTGGTTGAGCAAGCTCATGATACCATGTCATGAATTGTTCAGTGTTATATTTCTTGTCTTCCTCAGAAGTAAGAATCTTAGGATATGTATTCGAAACCTCAGAGGATGAAGCCCTATTTCTATCCAAAGAATCATCTATTTGATGAAAAGGATTAGTGATTCATGTAAATAGATCATCCTTTGTTGATTACATGGCAATGTGAGGTCTTGACAAGACTCTATGGTAATAACCTATTCCATTTATGACAACAACGTGGTTTGCATTGGGTTGATCATTTTGAATAGTTAATGATTGATCAACCTCCTTCATCCTTATATAGATAACAGCGTTTGAAGTGTAGCTAGGGGAGGTTTGAACTTTGCTTGTGTAATTTCCACCCCATCTTGAAAGCAAAGGGGATTGTTGTGGTTGAACGTTGGTGTAATATCTATCAGAGCCAAATGGCCATCCAAACTCTCTTGTAGACATATTTTAGAGAGTATAAAATACCTAACAAAATAGGGGAATAAATGGAGAGGTGAGGTAATAGCAATGAAAGAAAAGGAAACAAGAAGAAATTAATCCTTCACGTTGGGTTCACCAATTTGTACGACAGAAAAATCAACACGTGACCTTCTTCGCACCCAACCTCCCGAGGTCATGCCGAGACATCCGGTGTAGAATGATTGTGAATGTGAATTTGGTGATGGGGATCAACCAAATTGGGAAATATTATATCTTCTACATGTAATATCGGGATCTGTGAGTCTAAAGTAAATAATGCTCTCCGAACTTGAAGTGGTGTGATGGTTCGATCTGAGATAAGAGCTTCTCATAAATTCTAGTCAATGTCAAGTTCGATTGAGATTCTATTCGCTTGTTATTGAACACAAGGAAAATGACTTATGGGAGCCGCTTATAGATTTCAAGACAAGTTCATGGAAGTAAGAACGAAAGGAACAATGAAGCCGTAGGTATTTACAGGTGATTTTTCGGTCTGGTCCAAGAAGTCTTAGCCTGATCAACTGTTATTTTTAGTAAGGAAAGTTGCTCTATAATATTTGGTTAAAGTGGTGAAGATCTAAATACTAATGTGCATAAGCTAGTGTCAATGTCTAACTGAATGGTAGGCCCGTTGGGTTGTGGGACCTAAGGATCATAACCAAAGACTTGTAGAGGTTGTGGCCCTTTGATGGTCATGTGCGTAATCAAACCCTGTTGCCAGGGGTAGTCCAATAATTGTAGGCTTGATTAGCAGCTATGTTTAGTGTATTGAGTTGTTCTATCTTCTCAACAATGGTTGCAGGTGTGCGTAAGACTGTCAAACGTAAGATTGAATCAATTTCTGTTATTAATTCTGGCCCGTTGGGTTGTGGGACCAATGGATCACAACCATATGTCTTTTCCTGTTGTGGACCCTTGATGGTCATACAAAATGAAACCAAATGACTTTTAATAAGAAAACTAATTACTCAAAGAGATCTAAACTACATTTTTGGAGTTTTTCAAAATATTTTGGATTAAAGAAATAAAAGAAAACTAATCTATCAAAGGAAATCTTTTTTTTCTTTTCTAATTCTTAAGCAATGTGTTCTAATCTAATAAACAAACTAAAGACAAGTAATCAACTAGATGTAGCTGGCTACTTGTGAAAATGTAATAATCCAATCTAAATCAAACAACCTAATCTAATCAAAATCCTCCAAACCCTACCTTAGAGGTAAAGAAAAAATCATGCCCCTGAAAGGGCTATTGTTCCTCACAACTTCCCTGGTAATGTTGAAAGGAAAATTTACTGAAATGAATGATTCTCTACTCTATTTGATATGAATGATTTTATACTCTATTTGATATGAATGAAAATTTAACACAAAAGACACAATTCCAACCTAGACAAGCAACAACTTTGATAAATCTAGTTGTGTCTGTATTTGTCCCCTCATTATGTTCCTTTCTTTATCCGAGTGTTCATATGAGTCAAAAATATTGGGAATGCAAGAACAATGGCAGGAATATGGCGCTTGAGAAATGGCAACTTGATGGTAGTCCAGATGTAATGTTGGTAGAAGAGAGATATCACAAGAAATCAGAGCTTAGCTATGTAATTCCTAGAAAGATTGTAGCAGCAATACAAAGCAAGATACACAAAAATTCTCAGGTCCATTTTCTTGAATACAAGCATGGAATATATAGGAAAGGAGGATGGGAGGTGCCTTCATGCACAAGAAAAGAAGGAAATTTTAGTGTAAAATCATAAGACCCCTGAATTTATGTAACTAGATGGGTGAAGACTCTCAGTGTGATTGCACAACATGGAGCATCTCTCAAAGTGTGGGACTTTTAAATTAAGAGAGATATCAGGATGAAGTCTAGTTCCTATTCCTCTATTCAATTACACACATAAATTTCACAGAGGATCTATTCTAAGATCTATTCTATCTTGCCAAGGAGACATGGTTAAGAAGATGCAAGAAATGAAATCTAAACTAATAGAGGTGATGCAGCAAAGGAATGTTGAACACTGGCTATGCTATCAAACACAAACCATTAAAATGTGATATAGCCACTACACACAGATAACCAATATTGTAATGAAATATCAAATAAAGGTAATGAACACAAGAAAGGGTTGAAATCATCCACAGATATGTATTATTGCTTCACAGAATGATACAAAACATTTTAATGGACAAAAGGTGAAAAACTTGCATTACAACCTTAATAAAAGGTTCAGACTCCATGAATTCATCGACAGAAGAGAGAAGAACAAACGGCACAAAGCCAAAATGTCCAACCCTTTACAATGAGCCAAGCTCTTTTCTTTATAGATGAAGCAAAGAGAGGAAGAAAAGAGGCAGGAAACCTGGTTTGGAGCTTAGCTACCAGCATCAATGCCCTCTCCAAATTCACCCAAAATTTTTCAACTCTGCAACTCTATGTCTATTTTGCGTGTTGAAGAAGGAAGAATGGCAGATCAAATCAAATCTAATCTGATTGTTGAAGTGATTGGATCATATGTTAATGGCATGAAGACATTTTAATATTTTTTACCCACCTAACCCTCTCAAAATTAGGGTTTCAGGCCTTCATGGCGTAGAGGAGGTCAATATATTTCCAATGGTGTCAAATTTGTTGACTTTCGAGCACTGGATCAAAATTTGTGCCCATTTGAATATTTGATTCGAGTTTGTACAAAAATGGTAGAAAAGCATTTTGCAAAATGGGTCTACGGGTCTAAAATTCACTTTGTGCCTTCTACACAAAATTCACCAAAAGATAAAAAGGCGCCCCACATCCCCTCAAGCCCGCAATTTACTTTTGCCAAAAAACCATCTTCGGGCCCGCTGCTCCACATTTTCCACTGGGGCGGAAAGTCTCTGCCAGGCTCACCTACCCGTATTTGGCAAATAATCCCTCCAAGGCCTGCCTTCCCATATGTAATTTAGGACTAACACGTAACTTCTCTGCGCATCAATGGAGGTGCAGCTTACTTTTAAACTTTACACCTTTGCGAAACAAAATCCAAAAGGTTCAAACTGCCTCCGGAGACCCACCTTCCCACTTTGACTTGAAACATGGACATGTGTAAAGCTAGTGCGCGTTTGGAAACCGCTTTTGGATTTTGATTTTTAATTTATGCTAAAGAGACACATGGCTCCTTTCATGGATTTTCTCTATTTTTTTGTGTTTTGGTTAAGTCCTTTTTATTTGGCGGGGCCATATTTCTAACCCGAGACACTTGGAGGCGCGATGCATGTATGGGACCTGCCCCCAGACTTCACCTTTTGAATTTGTGCAGAGATGACACATGGAGGTGCACACCATCCCTTCCATACTTATTCAAATTAAGTGGTCGTCTCTGTCTCCCCTTTGACTCTTGGACACCTGGAAGCTTCACACTAGTTTGGGGAACCACCTTCAGTGTTGATCTTTGAAGTTGCACCAGAGAGACACATGGTACCCTCCATTGAATCTACCCCATCTTGACTTTTCAACTGTCGACTCTATCCCATTTCAGACTTGGGACATGTGGAAGGCTAGCGATTGTCTGGGAGACCTATTTTTATATTTACCTTTTGAAGATACATGGTTGAGACATGTGGAACCGTCTACTAGCCTCCTATACTTAGCTGATTTGGGCCGATGTCTTTCTCAACCCCTAGACACGTGGAAGCCTCGTGCTCCTTCGAGTCTCCACTTAAGGTCACCCCTTTGAATTTGCACTAATGAGACATGTGGAAACTTCTGCCAGTTTTTTATACTTAGTCGATTAAAAAACCAACTTTGTCCCCTTTTTCAGATCTAGGACACGCGGAGGCTTGGCACTTGTTTGAGTCTCCACCCTTGGCTTTGACCCTTGAAGGTGTGCTATTAAGACACGTGGCACCTTCATTTGATACTCTTATACTTAACTGATTTAGGCCTACTGCCATTTGACTTTATTGGACCCTGACCACATTGAGAGCTGGCGCTATTTTAAGTCTCTACCTTGGGATCTCACTTTTGAAATTACGCCAAGCTGAAAAGTGGTTCTTTCCACCTTTTTGGACATTTCAATAGCGACTCTATCCTTTTTTGGGCTTGGGACATGTGGAATATTTTCACTCCTTTGAGGTCTCCATTTTGAAGTACCCTTTTGGAATTGTGCCAAGTTGATGCATGGTGCCTTCCACAAGTATATTGTTTGGCTCCAAGTCAACTCGTATGTGGCTAAGTTTGAAAACTTCGAGCTTTTCCCTATTCTCCTCCTTTGAGCCTCTGGTTTATTTTGACGTTGTTTTCCCCCGTTCGCTGACCCTGCTCCTCCTTTGTCGAGTCCGCTTGTAACATAACTGTTGGATTTAAAACACGGGCTTGTATGATGGAACTGACCCTTAGATTTCTTCCTGTGTGGGGTCAGGTTTGATAAATTTTTCTAGGGGGAAAATTTGCGATAACAGGAACAGTTCCAACCTATTAAGTCTATTTAAAAATAAAAGAAGGAAGGAGGATCAAATAATCAAAGCTAATTTTAGAAATTTTGTCTCACTAATGCATACAAAAAGTGAAATTAAGTGAACCATCGCATGTAAAAAACACACGTGGATTTTTTTAGAAAGCGTTCAGGACCACCGCCCTGTGCAGGGAGGCTGTCATGACACTAAAGGCCAAAACATGCACAGAATGAAGCGGGAAGCTGGAAGAAAGCATGAAAAATATTAGTAAGGATTTCTAGGGTACAAATATACACTACGAATGGGTTTTGGAGCTCAAACACCTTCCGAGAGGACAAGAATCATCATTGGGGACTTTTGTAACCATTTTTCTGACAATGTAGTATATGTAGTTTTGGGTGCGTATAGGTACATTTTTCTAAAGGAATCTAATAGAGAATTTGATTCTTACTTCATGCCATTCTAGAATATTTTCTTGATGTGTCTCCCACCAGTGTGATGTTGTTTTGTGCAAGGTATAAGTAAGAATATTCCACCTTTCTATTTGACATGTCCACTGGACTTCTAGCGCACGTATATAGACATTAGGGTTTCCCTATCTAGTCTATCTGGCTAGTTGTCTTCCTACAAGGTGCCTAACTGAGCACGTACTAACGACATGAGTTACAATTCCCTTCAATTGTCTTCCAACCAAATCATAGGTCCCATGTACTTAATTGTCACATGTAACTCTAGTTGTATCACTTATGGACTGAGCATCTTTCCACTGAATGACTCCTTTGCTTGATGGATGAATAAATTTTGGGTCCCTGATGGTGCTCAAATATATTTTTTCTAGATCCTCTTCCCCTAAGGGTTCTACATAGGGTGTAGGCCTCCCATCTATCAATGGAATAACGATGCACTACTCTTTATTTTCGAATTTTACGTACCCTTTATTAAAGTACAAGTCAACATTATTCTTATAGCACTAGGGGCATCTAGGTAATGCTGGAAAGTTATTTACTATGGAAATTGCTAAGACATAAAAATTTCCAGTAAACTTTGGCCCTTTGATGGTTATGGATGCATCCTTCAAAACCCCGACGGGCATAGTATTTTTCCTATTTGTCATATACAACACATTTGAAGATGGCCGCATTGGGGGCCTCCCCATCTGATTCCATGCATCTAAAGTTAAAACATTGACCTCAGAACCCATGTAAATTAGAATGTTTCTAAAGAGCCATTCATCCACAACTACATTCAATGTGATTTCTTTATGATAATCAATATTTTGAGGGGGAAGATTAGTATGCAAGACCTACCTCCCATGCTCAACTCCAGCACATGACAATTTTTATCTTAGCCACTCTCTTAACATAGGGATAGTATTCTTCTGGAGCAGTATCTTAAACATTTCTCTTACCTCATCCATGTACTTTTGAAGGACCTCAACATTCTTCTTCTACTCTAACTTCCATGATTTATCCTTCAGACATTGAATCTCCTCTTGCAGGTTTCTAAACACCTCCATGGTCTCTTGGTAGACCCCTTTCTGATGAGTTGGATTAGGTTATTTCCCATGTAATACCTCTTCTCTTGTAATGAGGAGCCTTTGCTTCAGTTCCTCGCTAGAACGTGCTTCTTCCTCCTCTCTAGTTACAAGTATAGGATCTAACTCAGGATTATGCGGCACCCTAGGCATCCATAACAGATCAACCTATTGTACACTAACCATTCCTGTGCCCTTATCTTTATTGTGGTTCTGGCTCATGTGTTCATACAACTCAGCACACTCCTCATACTTATGCTTCTTGCTACACCATGAGCACTATAGAAAATATGGACATTCGCACTTATAGTGTCCAGTCAATCGATAATTGAAGCAAGTTCCATAGGGAAATTCACTCCTACCTCCTTGTCCACCATGACCTTTGAATCCTACGTGAAAACCTCTTCCTCGACCGCTTCCATCATCGCACCCTTCATATTGACAACCTTCATTCTTAGTAATACTTCTAATGCTAGTTTCACACACACAAATATCAATGGCATCATGGATTTGATCTATCAATCGATGGTCCTTTGTATCATGAGTTGTAGATGAGAAAATCTTAAAATAAGAAGACACATTTTGGCAGAGTGTGCTAGAATAAGATGAATCTACTCACATCATGATCTTCGTGACAAATTTCTCAATCCAATGACATGACACACACCATATTTCAAGGGAAAATGTCCTTTATGTGTCTTTCTACCTCACAATATGTGCACCATAGTCCACTACAAGTCTCAAGAGTTAAGTTCACAGATAATTTTTCTAGCTTCTTTGTCATGGCAGTGATCTATGCTTCCAAAAAGGTACTTACCTGAGTATCAATGCTTCATATTGCCTCATCATGCAAAGTATCCTCCAAGGCCTTGTGTGGGTCCATGAAAGTTGTAAGGGAAAGTACTCATCTAAAAAGTGGTATCCTTACTCCAAGAAACCATTAAGCATGCTGATAGGGATGGAAATCATAACAAAACTTTGACAGAAGTGTCTTAAATCACAGGTTATACTCCCACACACTCTATGTTATTCCTTGTTTAATCTCCTTCAAAGCGCTAATGCTCTTCTTCTCAAACTCAAGAATGTAGAACTCTGTAAAAAATTCATCACGCAACATAGTATAATCCACCATCATCTGATGGGGGTCATAATTTTTGTACCAGCTATGCATGCGCCCTAGTAATGTTGTTGTAAATTGACTTGCCTTTCACTCCGAGGAACAAATACCCTTAGCACACCATAGAAATTCACACTTGTGCACAGGCTCTGCAGTATCCTCCACACCTTTATAATCAGGTACATGTAGAGGAATCTTAAGAAGCACTTGCTGATGTGGTTGACATCCTTGTCCACCAGATTTTGAGCCTTGATTCCCTCATGTGTTTCCTCCACCACTAGAACCACTAGATCAGCTAGATCTAATAGCTCATATTCCTCCTCATCCTTGAGATCCTCCTCCTGTTATAGGTAAGGGGCCTGATGCAGTTACGCTCTACATACCCACCATCATGCTAAACTACGTGCCAACAGTATTTTGTGTTGAACCACTTACAAACTCGATACCGAAACTTTGTGTACTCACACCTTGCCCAAATGATGTGCTAGTCAAAATTCCTGCAAACACAAGAAATTTCAGCTTGGACATATATGAACTATATAAAAAGATGTATCTACCATGTGTCGCTCGATTACCAATACCAATACCAACTTGATTAACAAAAATTATCTCAAGAACTAGAAAAATAAGTACCATGGTTTGGTTTTCATGTGGGTTAAGATGCATGCCTATGGCTCTCCTCCTTTTATATGAAAAGCTCTCTCCAGAAGTCGATGTGGATTCTATTACATGCTTTCCAAGATGGGGTAGAACAGACTTCTCAGGCTCCACGTCCTCCGAGTGAACCTCAAACTGTTCCTGTAATATCTACCTCAACAAGTCCATCATTGCTTCAACTTCACGTTGTCTTGTCAACTCCATCTCTTGTGCTTCATTATACTTCAACCACGTCTCCTCTCTCTGGATTTCCACCATAACATCTGCAATATCTTACCACACCAACTTCCATGCCCCATGCATAGTGGGAAGTTAGCCAACCATAGGAAGTGCCTCTATACTCAGAGTGATGATTGGGATCTTAATGACTAATGACATAACATGCAAGAACAATCGTCTTAGCTCCCACAAGAAATCAAACTCACCAATCTTTGGGAAAGAGTATGTATAAATCATATATTCTGAGGTATAACTAGTCAACACTCGACTTCATAATTGATCAACAACATGAGTCTAGGTTAGATCAGCATCATGCAGCCTCTGATACTCTTCTTGGGTCCAAACATGAGGTCTATAATACTAACTCTTCCTTGATGCATATGCTAACAACCATTCATAAAACTCTGCTGGAAAAAAACAAAATAATTTCTCATAAATTTCAATATACAAGTGCTCCTCTACCCATTTATGTGCATCAAACTTATATCCAGTGTTAAATTTCTGAGCAAACTCATGCTATGTGCTTTTAAGCCAAGCCTTAATGTTTTCCAAAGTCAAGCGTTATGTAATCACACATCATTCTCAAAATAGCTTCAAAACAAGTCCCAACAATGGAACCAAAATGTTGTCATATTTTACTTACTCTCTTTAAACCATATGCGCACCAACCTATTACCCAACATCAGTCGGCGCTCACCCAATGCACACGTATGGTGCCAAGCCCCTCCTTTATGTGAGATTTGTAAGAATTTCCTTCATTAATGAAGGAATGGTTGTAGAAACATAAAATACACATATTCATTCTAGCAAAGAAGCTAAAGCACTAGATCTAACCATAGATGCATCTTAATACAAAAGTAAAAACTACAACATCACAAATATATCAGATCTAAACCATGAGAAAAATGAGAGTACTAGGGTTTGAACCCATCAAAACAAATATTCATAGCAATCCAACATATTCATTGATTCACAATTGTTTACAATAGCCAAATTACATCAACAGGGTCATAACATACTGAATATATCAAGATAATAACATCCTACATTAGGAAATCCTATATAACCCCCTTATAACCATTACATTATCCTTTTCTGCAGAACTACAAAACTCATATGCACACCCCATATGCACCCACACTCAACCTCCAGCGTCTAACACCTAACACCCAATCCCAATTTCCTTGTTCAAATCCAAATGCCTCCTTAAATAGGATATGATCTTGCCTAAACATCATTCCAGAAGCAAACCCGCATGTCAAACATCATCATATCCTATTCTACCTGAGTGTCCCAACTATTCAGATACAAGATAGCCATACCAGCCTTCAGTTTCCAACCCGTAACCATAATGATTCCTTGGAATATTTTTTTCTTGAGTTGCAAGTCTTCATGTAACAACCTTTCCATCATTACGCTTATCCAAAACTTCACGTGTTTTTCATGTGATACCCTTCAACCAAAATGCAGCTAAGTCCTTAAACCCTTAAACCATTTCCTACTTCCACGCGTAAAGCTTTCTCTTCTAACATGCATTCACTTACGCTCTATTCTCTATAATGCCTTCTACGCGTGCGCATCTTCTACTATAGCACTTAGTCATTTTCCGGGCTCAAAAAATGGAAAATTTGCAACCTAATGTTGGAGATTTGAAATTTCAATTTCCATACCCCTTACATTTTATCATATCTTAATGCAATGATATTTTTGTTGAAACATTGTATCTCTCTCTAAACTTATATTAAAGAGACCTTTGAAAAACTATATTTTCTTGAAATTTTAAAATTGGATGTTAAAAACTACCAAGGACAATCATTTTCATTAGGGAAGTAATGTGTGATGTTTTTTTCCTTGGTTAGATTATTTGTTCTAGATTGAAGATTTGTGCTAGATTTTTATCTTTACTTATTACACCGAGAGGTGTTCCTACAGTTGCGTGCATTGATTGAAAAAACTTGTTATTTACCAACTAATATTTGATTGTTAAGATAATTTATTGTTAATGTCAACTCAATGTTTAATAAATAAAATACACATATGATTATGTATTTATACATGGAAATGTAAGTTATTTTAAAAGTGTGAAATATAATTAGCAAAGATAATTACTGTGGAGTAAATAATAAATGTGAATAGGTAAGTAACTATAATATTATTATATTTATCTATACTATTTTTGCTTTTACATGTAAGTAAATGTATTTATTTTTAGTGGAAGATAACTAGTGCCAAATAAATAATAAGTGTGTATAAGTGTGAATCTATATTATTTTTAATATTTAAATGTATTTTATTTTATGTTAGTTTTATTTTAGTTTTTACTTTATGTGTTTTATAAATAAAACATATAAATAAATGTTTAATATTTGTAATTAAAATTTAATAAATACAATTCTATATTTAAAAATAAATACAAAATATATTTAGTTCATAAAAAACATTAAAAATATTAAATAAAAAAAGATTTGAATTAATTAATTAAACTAGCATATATATCTTAGATACATCTATCTAAAAGACATGAGAGATATCAATCTCGATGTGCCTATCTGACTTTTGTGAGAATACCAATATAGGCACCTCGAGTTTGATATCTCTCAATCTCTTTTAGATAGATGTATTTAAGATATCTATGCTAGTAAATGTAATCCTATAGCCTATCCAACTATATTATGAATTATATAATCTAATTTTGTTTCTAAGTTACATCAATATTATTCTAATAAACCATTTGAATTCCCCATATTTTGAGGTGAGTGAGTTAGTAAGTAATTTTCTTGGCTCAAAGGAATATAAATGTGTCCAAGAGTTAGATATAGCATGTAATCATCATTGGAACACACAAAAGATAATTTTAGGTGGCCACCATGTAGAACCTAGCCCTATAAGACAATAATGTCACACATACTATCATATAAAAAATCCCATTGTTGTATATGAAATTATTTTTAAAAAATTTCTTATTAAAAATTAGACTACTCAGTAATAAAACTCTAAAGAACAAGAGAAACAATGCCACTAAGTACTTCCCCAGTCGTAGTAAAATTGAACTGATTGGCGGAAAATGTGAACTCATCAATGCTTCGTATGTTACGGAATATTGATGGTATGGCTACTACTACCTTGGATGTATTGGGAGCCAGGCCAGCCAGTTGACCTAAGAAAGAAAGAAAGAAAATTATATTAACATCCACAAATTGCCAAAATAAGTGAATGTAACTGTAAAAACACAAGGCTAGCTTTATAATAGACTAGAGGAGGGCTCTATACCTCTCTAATGATTTGTTAAAGAAAAATTAAGAAAAATAGAAAAAAAAAAATTAACAAAGGAAAAGGAGCTAAGAACTACAATAAAGGAGATTTTGAATACTTCTCTGAATCCTGCTAGATTATTTTTCAAGGAGGTAAGATCCAAACCAAAGGGTTAATGTATATGACTAAAGACAACTCGATTAGATAGGCCTAATGCCAGCCATGTGATCTGCGAGTTTTGAATGGCCCAATTGTAGGGCTCTGAGAGTGCATTAATGAAAGTAGATACGAACTTCTCTTGGGCTGAGAAGGTGGCATTTGAAACAACTCTCGCAGTGATGGTGTTGGCTCTGGTATACCCATTTGTCTTATCTTTGGACCCATTTGTTATAATTATGCTGAGGTAGCTTGCTCCTAGGAAAAATGGAATTAGTGTTATGGCATATAAGGTTGATTTCCATTTCAAGGCCACCCAGATGGTAAGGGCTACTGCAGTGGAACTTATGCCCATTAGCAGAGCTGAGAAACTATTCCCAGGCACTGCTATGAGATTAGTATAGTCTACAAATAACCGGCTCATAAGGACACCTCTTCTATTCTCCTCCTGATCAAACCACATAACATCTTGATTATTTTGAATTTGTTAAAATGTTTTGGTAAAACTTAAACCAAGAAACTAAATGCTATCATAAATGTTATGGCATCATAAATACTAATGGCATCATCTTTTCCTAGAAATTGCTGAAGGTTGTAATAACATGTTAATTTTTAGGCCAATCACATTGAAAATAAATGTATTTCTACAACTATTTTATTAAAAAATGTGTAAGTTTATTAATATTTATTAATGTGGGGAGTTTATATTTTGTTAATGAAAATAAGAACTATGTATGATTGGTCGAAAAGTACAAACAATAACAACATGTTAAGCAAGTTTGAAACCTATAGTTATACTGCCTTAGGCAGTACTAATGACAATCTACCACACTCTCCTTGATCTTATAAGTTAAACCTTGTCTTCTAAATCCCTATCCTATCTCAACTTCTCATTCTTCCCTCATTATATCTCCTAGAATCTCTCTTAATATCTCTATATGAGTTTATACAACTCACTATACACAATATATAATATAAGATTATACACACACACACACACACAAATAATTATCTATTGTCCACACTAACAATATAAATTCCTAAGAGTATACAAGGGACACAATAGTGTTGCACACACAAAGGGTTGAAGTGCCACACAAACAAATGGTAGTAGGGCCACAAATAAGGGACACCTAGGTGTCACCCACACACATTGAAAGGCGAAGAACACGACACACAAAACAAGCAGATAAAAATATAATTTGTGATGATACAAAACAGATACTAACCAATTGGTGAATAGATCAGGATACAATAGTCTTGCATATTCCACATATTTTACTCCCCAAATTCTAGATATATAGCATATATCACAATAGACAATATAAGCATAACCAGGTCGTGAAAGAGCACCATATATTATAACATTTATATAATGAATGGACATTAGGAAATAGTTTTTTATGCTAGACTTATTTCTAGAAGTTTAGCAAACAAATTTAAAATTTAAAGTATATTAACAAATGAATATATAATAATCTCCTTATTTTTTAAAAATAATAAATAATTATTTTAAATTAAAGAAATTGTATTTCACATAGTTTAAATCTTATTTTTTTATCTTTCCGAATGATGATTATTTAACCTATGTTTGACATATTTATAATTTTTATAAAAAAATAATATAATTGTGTATTTTAATTTTACGCTTTTTATGAAAAAAATTTGTAGAGATTTTTTTTATATAAGACAAGACAAATACGTTGATGCATCAGCCTAAATTTACATTTTTTTACATTTTAAAAGCCATGTTTTTATATCCCACAATTTTTTTGGTGCACATCCTCAACTTTTATAATACTCGTGATAAAATAGTCATATATGTAATGATAAGTCATAAAAAGTAGTTATCTAAATGATAAGTCATCGAAATGATAAGTCGTCTAAAGTAGTTATGTAAATGATACCAAATTCTTCACGTAATAAAAGTGCACTTAAAAAATTAAATAATTAATAATATTTTTCTGCAAATTGAAAGATATTAAAAATATCTTATAGAATCATTAAGTGTCGTTGCCTTAAAGTCTAAAGATTAGATTTAATATTAAAATTCTAAATATGAATATATTATTAAATTACAAGGAAATTTCATACAAAATAGGGTTAGCAAATACAATGTATTTGATAATAAATAATTTTGCACTTGAAAATAAGATTTTTCTATTGAATTTAGATCAGTTGACCATGGAAGTTCGCTTTGAAAAAGGCAAATCCTCAATATATAAGTTAAGTGCGCTCAAGAATTATTTTAAAAGTTAGGGTTTTCCGAATTCGAAGTTTCACTTATTTTACATAACATTATTTTACATGATTTATTTATTTTAAATTGCATGCATGGAAACATTAAGCTTTCATTATAATTGTTTTTTCCTTTCAATTCAATAAATGAGATAATTACACTTAAAATAATTAGAATTAGTAAATAGTTATAACGATACAAATATTATCATTTAGTTTTAGATTATATCAGCAATGACGTCATTTTACTATATATTATTGTTTTAGGATACTGTTTTCTAAATGAATTAGATTAATTTGTAATACACGTTCCACATTTTAAGGATTTCTTCGAAATAAAATTTTAAAATTACTATCTAATGAGTATACATATCTTAATATATTAATTTAAAATATGCTTAGAGGTATTCATTTCAATGTTTTTATATTCTATTTTGTTATTTATTGTATTAATCAGTAACTGTATTATTTTTATATCAATTTTTTATGGATTAGTAATTAAGGTATCAATTATATTGGAATATTATTTCAAATTTAAGATTTTGTTAATTAAATAATAAATTTATTCCAATTTTTTTTTATATAGTTACAATATTATAAATGTGAAATACAAATGAAATTAGCTACCTAACTTATTTTTGACAGTCATAAAAATATCAAATTTAAGATTAAAACATGATCCCACCATTATATCATATCCCCACTACTATTATAAATCGAATTGTAAAAAATAATATACTGTTCAGTTTACCCATCTAAAAAGTAATTTTGTAGACGTGGAAAGTTATACATCAAATTGTAGCTATCCATAAATAATCACAAATAAGAAAATAAAATTTTAATTATAATAAAGCCACATTGTGATGGAGTATAGGTATGGGTGGTTCAAAAACATCGGTGCTGATTAACAATTATTATTTTTTAACTGCAACAAAACAAATGATATTCTTCTTTGAACAACTGGCGTGATGACATGTTAGTTTCATGTCAACTAAGTATTAAAATGACATTCCATTATTATAAATGAGTTGATCCAAAATTACAGTAAGTATTAAAATGATATTCCAATATTATAAATGAGTTGATCCAAAATTACATTATTTGTTTTAAACTATTCTATATTGACTGTCTGCATGTATATTGAACTGTCAGCACTCTTAACTCTTAAAAAACTCTGCCTCGTGGTGATGTTATATAAACGTTTAGCCCAAATAATTGAGGGGGGCGTGGAGATAGTATACATAGACATCAATTTATATTAATCACATAAAAATCTAGAATGGTGTAATCTTTGCATAAACCGGTTCCAAAGTAAAAACTCTAAACAATTATTCAAGCTACAATTATTACCCAGAGTATCTCTACAAAAGTTTCTTTGAAGTATTTCGTTTGAGATGGGTATTAATTTTGGGAATTTAATCTTTAAAAAATGGAATAACATTAGCTTTGAGTTACATTTAAAGAGATATGAGGATAGAAATAGAGAATTAAAGTTTGAGAAGTTAATTAAGGTTTGAATTAAAGGATCCAATTTATAAGATAATTTTAAAACCAAAACCATTGTGTAAATAGTAAAAGAGATTTCACAAGACAATTAGGTATCGTTTCAAATTATAGACTTGAAAGGTTATATAATTATTACAAAATGGTGGTTTAAAAATAATTTAGCTACATAATAGTAAATAATATATAATAGGTGTCAAAAAATAAAATAGTTCTCGTGTTTTATATTTAAAGTAAATTCACTCATATGTATTTTATATGAAAACTTAAAATAGTATATTTAAATTATTCATTATAAACTGTAGCAAGAAATAAGGTCCTTATTTAAATTCTAATGTTAAATTAATATTATTATTTACACAAATCCTAAAATCACTAACCTTATGTTTCAAAAACAAATTCATATTTAAACAAACTCATATGTATTTTATATGGAAACCTAACATAGTATATTTAATATATTCATTAAAAAGTGCAGCAAGAAATAAGGCGCCTATTTAAATGCTAATGTTAAATTTTAAACTTTTCCACTCTATTCTGTATACAATTGTAGGATGCATATCGGCATCAACTATATACACAATCAAAACTAGTTCACTCATTAAAAAAACTAAAATCGTAATCTATTTTCAAAAACCCTAAAATAAAAAATCTTATGTTTAAATCTTTTACAAATTAAAGTGTGTATATAATATAATGTGGCTAAAATAACAAATCTTAAAGTTGAGTGGGAGCTAGTTTTTAGTTCACACGCATGAGAATCTGCCACTCCACTTCATAATATAATTGTAAAATGATAAAATTATGTTAGAATAAATGACATTGTTAACTTATCACATCCCACATATATTCATTATATTTTAATGTAGCCAAATTATGAACAAACTTGATATACTGCAAATAATATGAACTCCAAAGAAAATAGATCTCCTTATTTGTTCTTGAGTAATGAATTACAATGTTTCCTAAATAGGAAAACAACTCCCAACTCAAGTTTACAAGAAAAATATAACTAGCTTTACTAAATTTACTCTAGGTGGTGGAAATTGCTATTTTTAGCAGTTTACTAGAACTTGCTATTCTTAGTAAGTTTGCATGCTTATTCGTACGGGCACAGAAATTGCCACGCATCTTCTACATTTCTAAATTAGAGGAATTTCTAACTTTATAAATTATAATGCAACTAATAGACTAAAATTAACTAATGCCCAAAAATAGGAAAAAATCAAACTACAACTTAAATCCTAATTTTCAGCCTCAAGATGGCAGATTTAGGGCCTGAAAATGTACCAAAACTTGCCCCCTATGGGTAGGGCAGGTTTCCGTTGCATTCCTCTCATCAAAAAATGTGGTTTTAAAAAAAAACGGACTCAAACAGACACTTGGAGCTCAAGTTACGACCTTGTCAAGTTCCTGCTAATTTTGGCACATCATATTTTCACCATTTCAAACATTTGCTGGTCTAATGGTCAAATGCGTAAACTTATTGTAATACAATATTACTCATATAATTTTAAAACATGTAGAGATTCCAATATAGTAGTAGAGCCTCTCCATCAAGTGAAATTAAAGTTTTTACAGACCTTTGACTTATTTTAATCTCCTACATACTACTTCATCAATATTTAACATTTGTTTTTGGTATAATTAGCACTCTAAGCTACAAACTGAATTTTCATTATTCTCATTTTTATGTTTTTTCTATTTGAAAAATATTTACATCTAATTCCTAAAAAAAACTATTAATGCAATCTACACAAGTAATATTTAATAGTAATATTTATATCTAATTCCTCCAAAAAAAATGAGTGAGGAAGAAATGGAGGATAAGGAAGATGGTGAGGTGATTGTTTGTACACTGGAAGTGCCTCAGACCTTGGCCTTCACCTAGCCTGATTTACAGAGGAGTGTCAACGTGTACGAGGGATTGTAGAACTACATGACACTATGCGTGGAACAAGTGTCAGGCAAAGATGACATGGTGGTACGGTTACGAATTTCAAATTCAAAAAAAAAAAATGTTGGGTTGTGGAGCTGAATTGCTTCACAAAGACATGCATTTGAGGTTTACTGATTTACATAGTAATCGACGCAAGTTAGCTAACTGACGTCGGTCACCAGGGTGGAACCAGTGTCGGTCAGGGAGCCGACATCAGTTAGGAAAGTGAACCTACATTAGTCATGGAACCGATACCAGTTAGGATAGTTAACCTACATCATTCAGGAAACCGACACCAGTTACCTATGCGTGAGAATTTATATTTAACTCACGGGAATTTTATCTAAGTTTTGTTTTAAAGAAAATCTAAAGGATGTAATTGCATGGCTATTGTGCCCTAAGTTTTTCTAGGCTTATATAAGCTACAAAACTAGGGTTAGATAGCTTGGAATAAGAAAAGAGAATAATTGAGTTATCCTTGGTTGAAAGGATGAAGAAGAAGAAGAAGAAAATGTAGATTGCATGAAGATAGGAGCTTACAGAGAGAGAAGATGAACAAAAGGAAAGTGCAGGTACATCATTAGTGAGAAAATGGTATTATCTTCTACTTTATTTCCTTTGTATTGTTTAGTCTCATCTAATGGCTTGCATAGTATGAAAATCACTTAGGGTTTCTTCTTGTTAGATCCATATGTTGTTATGAGTTCTTGTTATTGCTCATTCTTATAGATCCACAGGTTGTTGTGAGATCTTGTATTACAAATCCATGAGATCATGATGTATTGTTAATCCATAGGAATCTAGTATTGTAGATGAATTTTTCTTCTTGTTTACAGAGATTGATACATTAATGGAGGAGAGACTTAATTCTTGGTGCACGGTTATGGTTACACATTGGTACGTAGACCCTTTTGAGAGGTCTTGTTTTCTGATTCATAGTGAGTGCTTGGTTGCACAGTTGTAGATGCAGGGTACATAGCTTCTACTATTTGAGATCTGGTGGTTTTTTAGAGGCATGATTTAGTGTACTCAGGAAGATTTGGTTGGAGATATAGAGGAGGAGATACTCTTGGAGATATGCATTGTACTCTTGAGGGAAGAGTTGGTTTGTACTATTGTTTATTATATATATGAGATCTATATCTTTGGTGGACGTAGCCCAAATTGGGTGAACCACAATACATATTGTGTTAAGTGTTTGTACTTTTTTTAATTTGGATATTTCTAGTTTATACTTCCACTTCTGTAGACTTTGGGGAATTATCAGGTTCTTGTGTGCATGATTAGTTTTGTTATTGAATCATAGCAATATTCTACAGTCCCAGATTCCCAACATTAAATACCCATGGGGTCATGTTAGGAAATAGTTTGGGGAGCATTGAAAGGATGAGGGGCGGTAGGTTAGGTGAATGGTCTATTGTAGGCCATTGAAATATGAGTGAATTTAAATCAAGTGATAATTTTGCTGATATCATAGTGAAAAACTATATGCAAAGTGGGATGGAGGAATTTCCATTTGGAGGAAGTTTGGACAGTGGAGGTCTGGGTGTTTCGACCCTTGAGCCTTCTGTTGCATTGTGGAAAGTTGGAAGACTTTTGTTCGGCTTTGGTTTGGGTCTGTCCGTTCAAAACGGGTGGACTAAGGTCATGTAAAAATAGTATAATGTTGTGCATTCAGAGCGAGTAATTCAAAGCCACCATGGTTCTTGATGCACCTTATTGTGCCATCTTGGGTTTAGCCTCGGTTGTATGTGTTTTATTTTCTCAGGCTTCCCTTGACAGATTTTTTTGTTTGACATTGCGGTTTGACCTCTAGTAGAGGCCTCTTCATTTGAGCATATTTACTATATCCTTTCTTCTTTTGTATTTTGGTTTTTCTGTCACCTTAAAACCAAATCATTTTACCCTAGCAAAAAAAATATTTTATAATAAGAAAATAAAATGCGTCATTTCATTAAAAAAATTGTGAAGTTTTGAAGTTGCAATTTTTTAGGTAAAAAAAGGAGAGCCATGTTGTATAACAACAATTTATGAAAATATTTGTATGTTTAGTATTCTAAACACTTTTTTAAATTCTTGTCATTCAGAAATTCTGAGAAAGTCTTATTTTATAAAAATAATGTTATGTGTTCTCGCATATTCAAGATCATGGAAGGTATTTGGAAAGAGATGTGAAGAGGTATTGTTTGGGCTTTTGATAGTTTTTTCATATGGTTAATTGCACCACCCAAAGTCGGATTAAGGGTTTTCAATGACCTAAGCTTGATACTTGATCTAATACATATAAATAAAAAATTTATATTGGACAAAACAATTAATCATGAGCAAATATTGTATTACCTTATATGTTATGCCTTTATTATTTAAGAAAATCTTGTTTATAATTTTGTTTGTAGTTATTATTGCCTAAAATCCCAATTAGGTCTCAAGCATATAGTTTATCATAATCATCCTTGTCTAATATATTTCCCAACTATTTTTTTCAGATTCTTTGCGAATTCAGCTCTCTTAATTTTTCCTCCCAATACTTGCATATGTGCACTATCTTTGACTAGCTTATATGGCTATAAAATTTATCAACTCTTCATAAAAACCATAATTAAATAAAATAAATTAGCACCCCCTAAATTTTGACACCATAGGAAGCTACTTATTTACCTAAGCCTTAATCCTTATCTTCATTTGTACCACCACCGACACAGCGTAATAAAAAATCAACTTGTACATATCTTTAGCTAAGAAAAATTCATCGTGAATTAGTTGTGTGCACTCTTATAAACATTTTAATTTAAACGAATGAACTGTCACTTGGGTTTGAATTTGAATCATCCAAAAAATGTATATTTATTGAAATAATCTATCAGTGAGCATTGAACCTAAGCTTGGTAATTTTAATTTCCATGTTACCACCCATTTATCTTTATTAGCCCCTTGAACAATAACGAACCTTGTTTTGTAGTGTGATTTTTTTCGAGAAAAAAAAAAATTGATCTTAAATTTTTCGGGGGTGATTTTTTTTTCACCTTTCATATTTTATAGAGATCTTTTGGTGCCGTTTTAAAGATTTGGTGGAGCATTTTTTGAAAAAGCGACTTGAATATTTTGCAAGACATTACTCTTTTGTTCTTGTTTTGGGATCTTTGAAGTGTTCAAACTTTTGATCGGTGCTTCACATATTTTAATGTTGTCAATACCATTGTCTCTATTTTTTAACTAAAAATGAAGTTTAAATACACTATTTTATAAAGTTTTTCCTACTTTGAGTTGTGGCGATGTTTGTGTGCTTAAAATTTTTATTTCTAGGTTGGGTTTGTTCTCTTCTTGATTTGCAAATAAATTCTTGTATTGGGGTTATTTGTAAAAATTTCATCATTATAA